>OY720374.1:3450496-4880379 GCA_963082945.1 Cerastis leucographa | reverse complement strand
ATCTGACCTCCAAAACCCAATTAGTACTGGGTAATACGATACCATTTGGTAAGACTGGTTGTCAGACTTTCGGGCCACTAACTTCCTAATTTCAGTCATTATTGAATAAAAATATTTACAGCCATCATCACTAAATATTTCCCAATACCTACTTAAACAAACATAGCAAGGCGTATTGGGGTTGACCACAACAATAAACCGTGTAACTTTCAAAGAAATCTCAACCTTAACTACAAACGAATAGGGTCCAACTAAACCGCAAACATTACACTTGCATAGCACTTCACTGGGAGTTTCTGGAAACGTGCCAAAATAAGTTATGGCACTAAAACACAGCATGCATGTAATTTGCTTTTAAATGCAATTGCTGAAAAAGCGGCTGAAAAGCTTTATAAACTTATGAAATTAGTAGTTATAAGTAGGAATAGAAGCCTGCACATCAAGTTACCCGAAACTGTCAAATATTAACAATCAACCTTAAACCTAATTTTTTAACATAAAAGGTTGAAAATCTATTAAAGATTTTTTACAGATTGTTGTAGCTCGATGTACTGGCGTACTGTACTTATGTCATTATTAGTTAGTTAGGTTATGCCGTGCTTGGATATGTTGGTCTGTGGATGGGTGACCACGCATTACACACCGAGTTTCCTCCATGCCTCGGAAAGCACGTTAAGCCGTTGTCCCGGATGTCATTAATTTGTAGATCTTTGACAGTCGTTACAGGTAATCAGTGGCCCGAGAGTCTGACAACCAGACTTACCATCATCATCATCATCATCATCATTTCAGCCGAAAGACGTCTTCTGCTGGGCATAGGCCTCCTCCAAGTAACGCCACATTGACGGGTCCCGTGAGCCTCGCATCCAGCGGATCCCCGCAACCTTCACCATGTCATCGGTCCACTTAGTGGGAGGCCTTCCAACGCATCGTCTTCCGGTTCGCGGTCGCCATTCCATAACTTTTCGGCCCCATCACCCATCCGTTCTGCGAGCAATGTGCCCTGCCCACTGCCACTTAAGTTTAGCAATTTTTCGGGCTACGTCGGTAACCTTGGTTCTCTTGTGGATGTCCTCATTTCTGATTCGATCACGCAAGGAAACTCTGAGCATAGCCCTCTCCATTGCCTTTTAAGTGACTTAAACCCTTCTGATGAGGCCCATTGTGAGCAACCTCGGACTTACCAAGGGCTATCGTATTACCCAGTACTAACTGGGTTGTGAAGGTCCGATAGGCAATCGCTCCGTGGAATGTACTGGTATTCTTTCGTCCCGTTAGACTGGAAGCTGACCCCAATATAGTTGGTAAAAGGCTGGGCAGATGATGTGTGAATGGCATTGGTGCGAACGTTCGCCAAATGTCTCAAAAAAACAAAATGGCAATTTCCGTTCTCCAGTCATTCCAAAACCTGATATCATCTGCCCAGCCTTTTCCCAAACTATCTTGGGGTCGGCTTCCAGTCTAACCGAATGCAGCTGAGTACCAGTATTTTACATGAAGCGGCTGTCTATCTGTCCTCCACAACCCATTAACTGGTTAATTCCCAGATACCCCTTGGTAAGGATGGATGTCAGACTTTTTGGCTTCTGACTACTCGTAACGACGGTCAAAGATCTACAAATGACAACCGGGACCAACGACTTCACGTGCTTTCCGAGGCACGGAGGAAACTCAGTATGTAATTATCGTCACCCATTCACGGACCAACCTCGGCAAGCACGGCTTAATCTTAAAAACCGACCTCTGCGGCTGTTAATATTTAGCCACGAGCTCCTCCTCATTCCAGAACGTGATACTCAAGTGAAAAAGGAAACGTAATAGCTGCAGTTAACCGCTGGGTTTAAGCCAAAATCTAGCTTAAACTGTGGTCTAGTGAAACTAGATAAAAAGGGATTTTCACTTATTGCTAAAGTTTTAACTTAATCCAGAAGAAATTAAGTTAGTTGAGGAGTCCATTTTCAATATTATCGGGGGCAATTAATAAAGTGGTAAGTAGATTTTAATGCTAGGCTAAATATGGCCTGGGCTTGAAGTAGTCGTGACCTAGTTGTCGGCGCCTTTGCAAAAAAGTTTCATATGATTCATGTTGAAACTAAACTGTGACCACAGACGAGAGAGAAGCAGTCTACAATTCTCTCTGGCAGAACATCAAGTTGTTGCGGGCAGCCATATTGACTTGTGAGGTTGTCAAGGAAGGTGGCCGGTAACAAGGCATTGACGGATCGCCGACGTCTGTTTTCCTAATCTTATTAAATCTGGTGCCGCATATTGTAAGTAATTTCGATGTGGCGGACCTTAGCCTTTATAGTTATGCATTGCAGAAAGATTTTGAAAACTTTTTCTCTCGCAAAGAATTAAATTCATTTATGGCGAAAAAGATTTTTTCAAACACTTTTGAACAAAAACAGCCAAAACAAACTCAGAATCTTAGGTCGTAGTGTCTTTTAAGGTCCAGACATAATCTTGGTCAACTCACATGAGACTATGCAGATTACTTTTCAAGACGGTCTTTTGAAGAAAAAACCACATACATTTGAGTGCACCTGTCCAGTCAGTGCAAATATTTGTCAGATAACGTGTAGCTCGATTATCCGGTCATCTTCATTATGTAGATGAAACTGAATAACAGAACTAGGTATTTCTTCTGATTGGCGGCGGTGACCTCTTGCGTCCGGCCCTGGTTCAATCCATGGTCCGGAGCGAGAGGGAATGGGAAGCCGTCGCCTCCTTCTGCGCAGCCGTCATGCTAGCGAAGGAGGTGGCGGAACGTGAGAGGGAGAGAACCTCACGTCCCAGCCGCCGCAGGAGACGCCCCGGGCGTCGGGGGGCAACCAGTGGCCCCCGGCCACCGTAGGCGCAAGCCTGTGGACGGTGAGTAATGGGCTAGCTCACCGTCCGTCCCTCTTATGACGACAGGCCGTGTCGACGGCGCGTACGTGTTCCACGCGCGCCTCAAGGAGATGTCAGCAAACAGGAAGGGGCCCGAGAGGGCCGATGCCTGCCAGGGCTGCGGGTTGTTCGAAAGAGATACCGCGGCCCTGGAACACAAAGGGCGAAGAAGGAACATGGGTGGGTTTTAGTCAGTACAAGTCTGACACTCCCTCCCGCTCCGCCCAGAGCGGGAGAAGTCATTTGATGATTTCCCACCCGGAAAAAACAAAATTTCTTCTGCACCATACGATGAGACAGACCATCAAACAGGTCACCTGCTCTTTCTCACACACCTCGTGGACTAGAACATCCACTGAACTGATGGCCAGTCTCTGCTTAGTTTTGCGACAATGGACAAAACTCAGTCTAGAGGACGAATAGACCACCTTAGTTTGAAGAACAACAAAGACATTCAAATATTTACGAGCGAAAGACGGGACAAGACGATGAAAATGACAATCCAATACTTGTTACTACTTGGTAAGAAATCGCTCTGTTTAGTGTCTTGTCGCAGTCAGGTAGCATTCAAAATCAATTTTTTTTATTTAACATGAGCCTACATGGGCACTTATAAAACGTCGACAAAAGGTGCACGGTTCGGGCTGGTCAAAGTCAAAGTCAAAGTATTTATTTGTCGAACATAGGTAATATGGTACATGGTATAAAAAATTGGTGTTGTATCACTATGTTTTGCCTTGCAAGGCGTACAAATTAGGTATAAAAACTACAAAACAAACTAAATAAAACTGTTTCAAACAAGTAACGTCTTAAACAAGATAGAATAACAAGTGGATCGGACATTTTATTTTATTTTATGCTTCTATCATCTAAAAACTCATTGATAGAGTAGTAAGCCTTTTCAATCAAGAATTTCTTAAGTTGCGATTTAAAATGGTTTATGTTGGTCATGCTTTTTAAAGTTCTTGGTAGTTTATTATAAATCTTTGGACCCATGCCGAGACAACTCTTTGAGAAAAGTGCAGTATTATGTTTTTTTGATTCGTCGTTTCCTATCGAGAAGATCCGGCAAGAAACTCCATGGTTACGCTTTTAGAATCATTCGGTTTTACAATATTTTAATGTTACAGCGTTAGTACTTAAGTATGGGAGGACAGCGTAGGCCCCACAATAAGTCGTTTCTTACTACAAAACGTAGAACAAGATAAACGAAAAAAAAACTAATAATATATTCCTTTTAACGTGATATAACATCAAGCCTATATTCCCGGAACGATTAGACAGTGTACCTAATAGCACAGTTATGTTTTGTGGCTCATTTTCCTATTCAATCTGATCTCGGGATCGCTGAAGAGAAACCCCTCCTCTGCCAACTATTCAATGCATAAGCATATGGTTTTCTATTGTGTTTAGACTTCGGTATTTTGGTAGTTTACTTTGCAACCAGTTCGTCATACGTAGTACAATGGAAATGGCGTTTGAACTATTTTTGGTGCTCTGCCAAGCTGTTTAGTAGCTTAAATAGCTTTAAATTATACACAAGCGCTTTGTGCGTGTATTCACAAAAGAAAATTTATTTTGGGCAAAGAAAACGAGGAATTTCTCAATAGCAGTGACGGAGTGTGGATTTGTGCTTGGTTGATGGCAATAGGCTCGCCCCCTATTACATGGGCCTTAAAACATAACTGTGTATTATTAGGTACACCTCTGTTTAATACCATCGGGGATTATAGGCGTGATGTTATGTTGTGTTAAAAAGATTATATTATTACTAGCTGTCCAGCGCAACTCCGTCTGAGTCACATTTTCCCCGTTTTTGCAACGATTTTCATTGCTGCTTCGCTCCTGTTGGTCGTAACGTGATGATATATAGCCAATAGCCTTTCTCGATAAATAGGCTATCTAACACTGAAATAATTTTTCAAATCGGATCTGGAGTTCCTGAGATTAGCGCGTTCAAGCAAACAAACAAACTCTTCAGCTTTTTATCATTCGTATAGATAAAAATGGTTGTGTGTTTTAGCTTCTGCTTACCCCATTTACATAACCTTCGGTCTCAATCATAATACTTATATCTACAACAAACTTTCTAACTAGTCTGAAAGTCTTCAAGTCTAAGTTTAGACAGCTCAGTAATTAGTTATCGAGGTCAGACGGCAGTCACTACATATAAAATACTCGTATTCAGCTGCATCCATTTAGACTGGAAGCCGCCCTAACAAAGTTGGGAAAGGCTAAACAGATGAAGATACTTGGTAAAAAACTGCAATTAAGGTAAAGCTGGGCTGCCTGGCAGCTGGATCAAATCTGGTTAGAAAAAGGCTGGATGAAACAGATTGGTGAATCTGGTTTAATGTTATTAGCAAACAGAAAAATATATTTATAACATATTTAACCTCAACGATCCCACTGCTGGGACATAAGCCTCTTCTCTATGAGAGGGAATAGGCTGTATTCCACCATGCGCGCTCAGTCATAATCCATTGATTTCGAAACAATATGCATTGTTTAGAAATTTTGTAAAATAACAGTACCATTAAAACATTACAATCGAAAACATGACATAAAAAAGTAACCATTAAGGGCGCCTTCAAATTAGCCGCAAAGAGCCGCGCAGTGGCAGCGGCTCTTTGCGGCTAATTTGAAGGCGCCCTAATAGTTCCCTTAAGTATATGTAGAATAACAAATTCAAAACGGTATAAATCCACATTCAGTGCGGATTCGAAAGGTCACCGACCTAGTACTCGAAAATTGGGTTCTTAGACATGCTGGTTTTTTCAGGTGCGTCTTAAAACATTATTGTTTTACATCTTTTCCAATGTGGGAAAGAGATTGCGCTAGACATTCTGCATAGCTCCATCTCTTTCCACACTGGAATAAGTTACTGCTTTAAGAGGTCATGGTAGCCAAGTAGTACTGTAAAAGCACTACAAATAGACGTACGACTTCTTAGTGAAAAAAAAAAAAAACAACAGTGCCATCTATGCCACAAATGAAGAACTAACATCAAAATTCTGAATCACGCAGTTAAAGTTATCCGACCTACA
Organism: Cerastis leucographa; assembly: GCA_963082945.1. NCBI lineage: Eukaryota > Metazoa > Arthropoda > Insecta > Lepidoptera > Noctuidae > Cerastis > Cerastis leucographa. The sequence goes on along the minus strand of OY720374.1, from coordinate 4,874,443 downwards.
ACACGAGACATAGCACCCAATAACACTGATCGGAGGATCGTCCTTTTTTCTATAGGGGATGAAGAACTTTATGTCGAACTAATTCTGGTCTGCGCTCACCTCAAATTAAACTCACCAAATGGTTGCAGAAGTTAACGTATGATGAAACTGAAAATCTTATTAAAACTATATCCTAACTAGCTTGTAAGTACTGTATTCTGTAGTATATTCTATGTTATTTTGTAACTTGCATGACTGTCAATATCAATATCAATGTCAATTTCATTAGTGTGCCAATCATTTACATGAACGTTGGCTCCTAAAACACAGGCTTCTGGCCTAGTTTATTTATTTATTTATTTATTAAGGTTAACCAACAATTGTTTACACGATGTAAATTTCAGACTTAATGACTAGAGTAACATTTACAAGTGCAACAATTAATTACAGGTTAACACCACACGCACAAAAACGGTTTAACATAACATATTTATATATTATTGCCATTAGAACTTATACATACAAAAAATAAATTAAAACAATAATAAAGAAAAACTATCAAGTCATTCATTCAATAGGTACTGTATACAACATAATAAAGAAAAAGACATTGGGATGTAAAATTACTGAATAAAATTATAATTGATTCAATTGTGATTGATTGATTGGATTATGAATAAATATAACGACCTTAAATTGATAATAAACTACAATTAAAAGATTTAAAAAACCCAAAGAATAAACTAAGAAATCGAAAACGGGTGAAAAAAAATAAAATTAAATTAAAATTAAATTAAATTGCCATTGAATTATATACAAAAACTCGTAGGAATTTATTTATGCTATCATGATGTACATCTACTAAGTCACTTTGATCATTAAGGATCTTACACAATCTAGGTATCGGAGAATTCGCACCAAGCACAGACTTTCGAAGTGGCGGACACAGGGGTGTTATCTTATTCCTAGGATATCTAGAAGGCGCACGGAATCTAATAAGCTTCAGTAAGCCAGGGCTGTCGATCTTATTGCGCAACAGTTTGTAAAGAAACAAAACATCGTTTATTTCTCTACGCATAGACAACGACTGCATCTTAAAATGGCATAGACGGACTTTATAAGAGGGCAGACGCTTGGATTTCCCTTCACTGAAGGCTAGATGCCACACAAAACGTTTCTGAACCCTTTCCAGACGCAACATGTGAGTGGCATAGTGAGGTCTCCACACAACACTACAATATTCCATAACACTGCGTACGAAACTGTTATATAACATTATTTTGGTGCTACTTTTACGAAAGCCTTTGGTGTTACGAAGTAGGAACCCAAGCATTTTTGACGACTTTTTAATAATGCCATCAATATGAGGCACAAAAGTGACCTTCCTGTCAAAGTGTACTCCTAGATCCCTTATTTTTTCCACTTCTTGGACTCGCTCTTGGTCTATGAAGTACTCTGTGTCAATACAACTAATTTTTCGCGTATATTTGACATGGTAACATTTCTTCGGATTTAGTTGCATTTTATTATTGCGGCACCATTTTATAACCTGATTAAGATCGTGCTGCAGAAGTTCGCAGTCTCTTTTTGACTCTATTACTCGTGCAAATTTTAGGTCATCAGCATACAGAAAAGGTTCGGAAAAACGAAAACACTCAAGAAGGTCATTGATGAACATAATAAAAAGTATTGGAGCTAAGTGAGATCCTTGGGGGGCGCCCGAAGTTATTTTGTGTGCAGCCGATCGAAAACCATTTACAACGACAAAGAATTCGCGTTCAGCAAGATAGGACTTGAACCAACTTAACAAAGGTCCTGTTATACCATATGCTGCTAGCTTATATATCAAAATAGAGTGAGGCATTTTATCGAATGCTTTACTGAAGTCGGTGTACACTACGTCAAATTGTTTGCCTCCATCTACAGCCTGTATTAGGGACTCTGTGAATGATACCAAATTTGTGGCTGTCGATCTGGATGCTACGAAGCCATGTTGGTTATCATTAAGATACAATCCTAAATGTTGCTGCAAGTGTGGACACATTATAGATTCAAAAATCTTTGCGAAAGTGGATAGGATTGAAATTGGCCTGTAGTTGCTTACGGTATCTTTTCCATCTGACTTATGCACTGGGACAACCTTGGCTTTTTTCCATTCTGACGGAAAAGTTCCAGTAGCCAGCGATGCATTATATACTTTTAGTAAAGGAGACACCAAAGCTGTGGCACAGTTATTAATAAAAACAGGCGGGATGCCATCCGGGCCAGGTCCTTTACTAATGTTTACTGTTTTTAGTTTTTTTAGTAAACAGTCGCGGTCAATCACTGGAATACTCAAGCCCTGACTATTATTATGCAGTGCTTGGAGGTGCTTTGTATGGCAGTTGATTTCTGTATCTTCGTCAGGCGTGTATACGGTTGCGAAATGGTTAGCAAAAAGGTCGCAGATTTCAGAACCGTTTGATGTAACAACCTGTCCGTCAGTCATTGCCAAAGGGTAGCCACTAGACCCACCGCGTTTCGCTTTTATGTAACTCCAGATGAGTTTGGGATTATCTTTTATGTCCTTCTCAATTCCATCAATATAGTCATTATATAGATTCATAGCTAGTTTTTCACACCGCTTGGAAACCAGTTTCAGTTCAATCTTATCTAAAGGATTCTTATATTTCCTGTAACGCAACCTCAACCTGTTTTTTTCCTTTAACAGTTTTATTAATGCTTTATCAAACCACGGCGGATAGCGACTATTGTTTGGTTTCCGATCAGGCACAAATTTCCCAATAGCATCACGGAGACACTTGTAAAAAATGGCCACCATGTCATTCACATCACGAGCATTTAGAAAAAGTTCATTCCAGTCTAGGTTATTTAGGTAATTATTAATTTCAGGGTAGTTAGCCTTATAAAAGTTAGGTCTTGAGTCCATACTATATGGCAAATGACAATTCTCTAGCAAAGACACAGTTAGTTCAAGGGGGGGATGCAATTTATCGACAGCTACCAGAGAATTGCTAGACTCACTCACTAAACAAGTTTGCTCTGTTGATAATACCAGATCCAGTATTCGGCCAGAACAGTTCTTTACATGATTATATTGTGAAAGTTGATTTACATTCATAAAGTCCAAGAGGTCTTGACAAGCCTTAGGTAAGGAATCATTTACGGCGGTTTTATCCCAGTTCAATTTACTTAGGTTAAAATCACCAATTATGTAACAGGGGATGTCCGTTGAGTCGAGCACTCTATTGCAGCTGTCCACAAAATGATCCAACGTTGCGAGACATACTGGTGGTGGCAGATAGACGGCACAAAGAGCAACCTGGCGAGACTTGTGAGATGTCGACATGTCAAGTGTGACCCAGAGGTCTTCACAATTACTTTGCCAGCGTTCGATACGTGCGGAGTTAATTTTTTTATTAATTGCTATCAAGACTCCTCCTCCGTTTCTGCTTTGCCGAGTCCCAGCTGTTTCTCTGTCCCGTCTATAAACCTCGTAACGATCATCAAACAATTCACTACTCAATACATTACTGTTTAGCCAGGTTTCTGTTAATACTATAACATCATAATTCATATTGCACAGATTACAGTAAAAAATATTCGTTTTAGTTCTTAAGCCTCTACAATTTTGGTAATAAATTGAAATATCTTTGAATTCTATGTAGTTTAAACCTAATGCATGCATTAAATTACAATAGTAAAAACAATAACAACAAATTACATACGCATCAATCATCATTCAATCTTACTAAGACTACTCTTGTTCCTAATTTGTATATGATCTGCGCCATCAGTTTTCCTCACAAATATTCTGCCGTTTCTTACCCACACGTATTTATAATTCTTCTCTTTGGCTTTTGTCCTCGCAGCTGCATGAAGAGCTCTATTTGTCGGGGACAGGTGTTCAGTAACAAAAACTGGAGATATTGGTCCAGCATATCCGAGGTGTGAGCAGTTCAGCTTTTCTTTAGGGTTGGCTTGATTGTACTTTATTGTTGCTGCCAGAAGATGATCGCGCATCCTTGGTGAGGCCAACTGGACGATTATAGAGCGAGGGCGGTTACTTGATGGGTTGGCCTTAGCAATACGAGTGCAATGTAGTACATCTCGCTCACTGATTTCGCAATTAATTACACTCGCAAGTTGAGTTACTATGTTGTAAACATTTTCATTTTTATTCTCCGGTACACATTGCAATTCTATGTTGTTTGATCTTGACTGTTGCTCCAGATTAGCTAGTCTGTCGTTGAGGTCTTCTACGGTGACCTTGAGATCTGTGTTTTCCAATTCCAATTTTGTGATAATTTCCTTAGACAGCTCATGCGCCTTCATTATGTCTTCAAATTTACTGTTCATGAAAGACATAGACTCAACAATATCAGCTATTTCCTTCTTAATTGGTGCCAGTACTTTGTTAATCGTGGTAATAATAGTGTTATTAAACTTCGCCGACATCTCACTTAATTCTTGTTTAATTACTTCACTTATAACCGAGCGCAGTTCGTCGTTATCATTGGACGTGGAAGGAGGCGAAGGTGGTGAAGGCTGTTCAGTGGCTTGTCTTTTCGGGCCTCTGGTCGTAGACACGTTACGAACTGGAGTTGAGTCGTCCCTGCCCACCTTTGGCGTTTTGCTCAAACATGACGGACACTTCCAGGTAGCCTTCTTATTAGGAGATTTAGTAAGGGATATACAAGCATAATGATAACACTTTGCACAAGTTGGGCACTTTATGGATTCCGCCTCTAAACCTGTTTCACATTCATTAGAGCAACAACCCCATTGTGCATTTCTGTCAGCCATGATAACTATTATTTGTAATTATAGTTAGCAATACCGTGATAAGAAATAATAACAATAAAAATCCAAAATAAAATCCAAATTAAAAATTGTGTGTATTTCGTCTTCTTAGAGGCACTACATAATAGGCATCAAGTGCTGTCCCGTCTGTGTTGACTTATCTTTGGCGCGTGCCGTCGCCTGAGTCATTGGACGCCGCTGCAAGCGATATTGACGGTTCTGCGCACTGCCGAACCGTGCGAGTTCCGTGAACTGCGCGTAAAGTGTCTTGTCATTCACTCACCGGCTGATTCGTTAACTTTTAAATCTGGGAACTGTTTGCACTTAATAATGTTCAAATTATACACTTTTCTTTAGTTTTTCTTTATTAATCACAGATCAGCAAAGGTATCAAGTCACTGTGTCACTATTATTTGCTAATTGTCCGCGAGTTGTCTTGTATAACTGATATTAAAACACAGAGTGAAAAACTACGTATGTTGACCGTTTGAATGCCGGGGCAAAGATCTTAGAGTTTAGGAGGCAGAAGTTCGCATTTTAATATGTCTTCGCTGTACAACTTATTCACTGTGTGTTATGTAAGTTTACTTTTTTTTTTCTTTGTGTATGATTGTATGATTGACACTACAATTCAAAATTTGAAAATATTTATATCTTCTGACTCCCACTGCAGATGCTAAAAACAACTACAGCATTTTATTCCATTATATTTAATTTTATTTAAAAACTACGTCGCTGACTGCCTCGTTGGTTCAATGGTCCTAGGCACGCCTGATGAACTTGAGGCTTTGGATTCGATTCCCAGAACAGGCGAAATGTTATTGTGTTTTTCCATCAGGAATTTCTCAGTAACAGCCACGGATTCTGGATTTGTGCCCGTTTGATGGCAATAGGTTCGCCCCCTATTAAATGGTACTTAAACATAACCGGCGAAATATAGGTGTACTATTAAGTGCATCTCTGTCGAACCCTTCGGGGGTGACAGGCGTGATGTTTTGTTGTTAAAAAACTACAAAAATATTCTTTTGATTACGTAGGGCACACTAGTATATCAAACAAAGGGTTGGCAAGAAATTGTGAACAAAAACCCTTTTACGTCAATCCTGATTCGAACCCAGGACGGTTCACGCTAAATTACTAAGGCAAAAGCAGAAAAGGTTTTGAGTGAATGGCTATAAAATCGGCGATTATGGGGCTTATCAGAAGCAATCCAAAATTAATATTTTTATGCCCGGTTCGCGGCAATAAGATAGTCTCCTATTTAATGTATATTTTTATTATACTTTATTACAAAAAGCAACTTACTACAAAAAGTACTACAGCGACATCTATGACACGACGGAAGAACTAACATCAATTTTCTACATCTCGCAAGCAAAGTTTACATCGACTTAAGACTATTAGAGAAACCGGACAACAACTGTCGGGCAGCTGCACATCAGACCTGACTGGTCGGAGGACCCTTCCTTTTGTAAGGAGTATCGAGGAACTTTACACCCTGTTCCTCATACCCCTAAAATACAATTTTTAAATGTTGTTATACTTTTAATACCCAACGGGTGTAAAACACCTCTTAACGAAGCCGAAAAGCACTGGTTCTCCCTGTCATTGCGATATTTTTTTTGTTCTACATCATACCTGGTACACCTTCTTCACCTTCTTCGTACGGCGATGCGCCATCGGTACATGGTGGACATCCCACCTATACGCACTAAGCGCTTTGGGAATACTTTTATTATGCGTACTGCTAAGGAGTGAAATTCCCTGCCGGAGTCTGTGTTTCCCGATAGCTACAATCTGGGGGACTCAAGTCAAGAGTGAATAGGTTTCTTTTAGGCAAGCGTGCTTCACCGTCGACCACATCATCGCTTACCATCAGTTGAGATAGTGGTCAAACGCGAGCCTATTTATAATAAAAAAAAAAACCTTCTAGTTACGGATGTATTAGGGGTCAAAGTTCCAAGTTTTTGACAAGTATTTCTTTTTATATACAAGTTTTTAATGTAAGATTTTTACTTCAAACACCTCCACGACCCCCATACTATTGAATCCGTCCATCAGCAAAATGTTTTGAGTGCGTTACATTGAGTTCCACCACAAAACATGATTTTACACCCCCCAAAAAAAGTCGTTTCCCAGCAATAATTTTTGCGTAAAGTTACTTAGTTTCATGTACAGAATGCTTGGTTGACGGCTTCGTGATGAGGTGATTTTCACGGTGTATATGGCCCCTGTACTATTTATTCAATGCAATCATCAGCATAATATTTAGAGTGCGTCCTTAGTGAGCTCTACCGAAAATCGTGATTTTCCACGAAAAAAAATAGTTACCCTGCAATAATTTTTGCGCATTACACATATAGAATGCTTCGTAAAAGATCCGCTTACACCAGTGTTATTATCAATCCTTTTAAAATATACTTGTAATAAATAATCGCTATCGCTTATAATAACAACAAAAAGCTCGCTTCTTGGCCCCATCCTATGCGGATTGCGATGCGGTGCTGCGGAGCCGTCATCGACCCGAGTGTATTTGAACGAGCGAGTTGACTTGCGCCAGTAGTTACAGCAAGTTGCCAGACTTTATTTGAAGACTGGAATTTTATAATTTTGGTTTGTATTTAAAAATCAAATCAGATCAAAATAATTATTTGCATGAATTCCGGATATTTTAAAATCAAAGATTTTATTGCTGTAAAGACGTAGTTTTGACACTATAAATGGCAATATTGATGTCACAAATTAAACATAAATAACTATAGATCAATTATCAGTTTTGTTTAAGAAGGTCATGTTAATTTTAATTTATACTGAAACTAAAACTAGAACTTACCGGGTCACAATATTTTTATAGGATACACAATATTCCCATACAAATTAAGATAGGTACTTTATCGCAATTCTGAATGTTATGTTACTGATAAAAACTCCCATGAAACTGACCATCCATTATGTACCGAGTTTCGTCGTTGCCTTTATTCTCGGCTGTCATTAGTAGATTTTTGATAGTCGTTACAATTTTCAGGTAGGTAGTCTGTGGCTCGAAAGTCTGACAACCAGTTTGAACAAAGCATATCGTATTACCCAGTACTAACTGGGTTGTGGAGATCAAAATTTATGCAGTTACTCCATAAAAAAATACTGGTATCCAGCTACATCCGGTTAGACTGGAAGCCGACCTATACATATGTAGTTGGAAAAAAGCTAGGCAACTAATGATGAAATTAATACTGCAGATATTATTAAATGTTCTTAAATTTAATTTAATGGGAAACTTTAAAACTAAAAAACCTGTGAAACTGTATAAAACAACCTCAATATCTTTTAATTATCTCTACGTGAGCAAATTTTGAAATTTTGAAATTTTCGCAGAGCATCAATCATCTATGTTAGAACTTAAGTCAACCCGACTAGGCCGCTACCAAATGCCAACTGTCTTGTGTAGGGAAGTGAAAAAGCCAGTAACTACTCGTAAGCAAGTAAACTCTCCCATTCAAACGCTCCACAGCGACAAAGATAGATAACGGACCCACTCCTAAAATAATACCAATCGATGCCCAGATAATATAACAAGCTTCCTTAGTGATTTACGACGTACTATCTAAGTTTGGCAGGTATAGATTATGTTGATAAGGTCTTAAATAGCTTGGCTTTGATAATCATTCTGTTTATTTATTATACGTGTTTTGTAGTTTCGTGACAAAAAGGTTAGTCTATGTTAGTTTTAGTAATTGGGTCTATAATTTGATGAAGTTTTTACACTCATGTTTCATTTCGCGGAATTGGTTTTTAGTATCGTGGTACATAATTTTAATTTATTTTAAAAAACGTGGACTTTTTAATCAGTATAGTTATACTTAAACTACGCTAGCAATACCTAATTATTAAAATTAAGTTGTTTTTTTTTTCTGAAAGCAATGGTTGTTTTTCCTTTGTAACACTTTCTTGTTTGAGTTTCAGCTAAAGCCCGATAGATGGCGTTAGTTTGTTCGCAAGAATTTCATCAGCGATGTTGTAAATGAAAACATTGAAGCAGAGCTTTCTTATATGTAATTTGATTTGAAAGATCCCACAAAAGTTGGTGAAAGCCGTTTGCCAATGCATTACTTTTAAAGATTTTTAGTCCTGAACCCAAGCATTTTACAATTGGCAGTCGCTTTCGAAGTGTTATTACAACCACTTTTAATATAAAAAATTAATCGTACTGCGATATGATAATACAGGGTATGAACAGACCCTTCACGAAGCCGTCAACCAAGCACCCTGTACATCAAACTAAGTAACTCTACGCAAAAGTTATTCCTGGGAAACGACTTTATTTTTGGGGTGAAATCTTACATAACACTGTAAGACTCTATGTAACGAATTTAAAATATTGTGCTTATCAATACATTGAATAGTACGGGGTCGTGGATTTATTTAATCTACAGTTACAACATTAAAAACTTGCATTAAAACAACCTGTGAAAAAGTTGAATATTCAACCTCCAATATATCCGTAACTACAAAGTCCCCAGGTAGCGTCTAGAACAAAAATAAATATCGTGAAACTTAAACGAGCCGGGGCTACCTTTAAACGGCTCTTGGTCAACCTGAGGTGTCCAGGGCGGAACGTGAGAGAGAGAGAGCCTCACGTCCCAGCCGTCGCGGGAGACGCCCAGACATCGGGGCCACCATAGGCACGAGCCTGTGGACAGTGAGTAATGGGCTAGCTGACCGTCTGTCCAATTTATGACAGGCCGAGGCGACGGCTCGTTTGTGTTCCACGCGCGCCTCAAGGAGATCAGCAATCCGGAAGGGGTCCGAGAGGGCCGATGCCTGCCAGGATTGCGGGACTGTTCGAAAGAGATACCATGTCACTGGAACACAAAGGGCTAAGAAGGAACATGAATGGGCTTTAGTCAGTACAAGTCTGACACTCCCTTCCGCTCCGCCTAGAACGAGAGAGGTCATTAGATGACTTCCCCACCCATAAAAAAAATAAAGGTATGGTATAGAACAAAAAAAATATCATGAGGGAGACACGTGCTTTTCGGCGTCGTCAAGGGTGTTTTTGAAACCATTATGTCTATGGGACCAGCATACTACGGGCGCAAGCGCCTCGTGTAAACAGTCGCCGCAGCCACAGTCAACATACCGGCTCTGAGTGCAAGTTCGTACTGAAGATCTGCGCCGGCGCCGACCGTGTTTATATAATGTGTGAGCAGACCGCGCTATACGCCGCACACATGCCAGAGTGAGATGGGTGCTCGTTCGTAGATAATTTTATAAATCAGTGTTTTAGCAAGTAAGATAATTATGTCGTCTTCCTATTGGTTGTTTGTTTATTTTTAATACGTTGCTTTACAGTGACTTGTAACCCCCTACCTGTAGATGTAAGGTAGGAATTATTATAAATAAAGGAGTATTATTCCCTTCAATAATCTTTTACTCACCGAACCAACCAAAGCTCCAACAACTGGTGACCTCGACGCTGAATTATGGCGCAGTCGCAAGATAATCTCGGTGAAGCAAGCATGAAGTCCGAATTCGATTTGGCCGCTGTTTCTATCCAGTCAAGACTACTACCATTCTGGCGGGAGATTCCACGGGCCTGGTTCATACAGTTTGAAGCCGTCGTGGATCCGCTGAAGACTTCAGATGATCAAAAGTACCGATACGTGCTACAGCAGTTACAACCCACGGATCTTCAACATATTACGGATATCCTGTATAATCCTCCAGTCACAGACAAATACACCACTGTGAAGAATCGTCTGTTAACAGTTTATGATAAATCCGACGTGAAGAACTTTCAAAAGCTCATCAGTGGCCTCGAACTGGGTGATCAGAAGCCTACACAGTTACTAAGGAAGATGCGGGAACTGGGTAGCGGCATGATCACGGACGAAGGCTTGAGGATTGAATGGCTCAACCACTTACCTACGCAGGTGCGCGTCGTTCTATCTGTCAATACGGAATCATCACTAGACACTTTAGCCGCAATGGCCGACAAGATGGTTGAGTATTCTGAGCCCGCAACAACAACGATCGCCGCAGTTTCCACAACAACATCCGAGTCCTTGATGTCCACACAACTGGAAAACCTGTCGAAACAAATGGAGAAAATTCGCCTGGAAGTAGCTGAACTACGTGGACGAACAACTCATCGTTACAAACGTCGATTCCGGTCTCGTTCACGTACACCATCACGGTCACGACAGGGGAACAAGGAATCAGTAAAACCCGGAGATCCAACATGGGAATGTAGATTTCACTATCGCTTCGGTGACAAGGCTAAGCGCTGTGAGTCACCCTGCTGCAGAAAAAAGAAAAACCAGTCGTCTTTAAACTAGCTCCGACATCGACGGGGGCGGACGTCGGTGTCCCGTGTACTACCAATCGCCTTTGTGTTTTCGACCGGGATACCAGAGAACGTTTTCTTGTGGACACAGGCGCCGATATTTCGGTATTAGCCGCCACAAGCAAGAGAAAAATGAAGGCACCAAGCACGTACAGGCTATTTGCAGCAAACAACACGCCTATAAATACCTACGGCGAGAAAACACTCAGACTGAATCTTGGTCTTCGACGCAGTTTTCTGTGGAAGTTCGTCGTGGCCGACGTCAAAACTTCAATCCTGGGGGCCGATTTTTTACGTCACTTCAAATTATTGGTTGATCTACACAGAAAAAAGCTCATTGACAATGTTACAGAATTATCGATCGATGCATTCGAAATAACAAACGGGGAAGAAACGGTACACATTATAAGTGCCGATCAAGTCTACCACGACATCTTGAAGGCATATCCGGAGGTGCTTCGACCGATGTCTCTGAAGGAACCAGCAAAACACGACGTCGTTCACCACATTGAAACAACAAGCCCCCCGCTCTTCACACGCCCGCGCCCGCTGCCACCCGACAAGTATAAGGCGGCAAAAGAAGAATTTGAACACATGTTGGAGTTGGGAATTTGTAGACCATCGTTGAGCCCATGGGCGAGCCCACTACATGTCGTCAAAAAGAAAGACGGAGGACTGAGGGTTTGCGGTGACTATCGTAGATTAAACGCAGTCACTCAGCCTGACCGATATCCGATACCCCGCATTCAAGACTTTACCTACCAGCTACGTGGCATGACGATATTTTCAAAACTTGACCTCAAGATGGCATATTACTGGATACCAATAAGTGAAGAAGACGCTCAGAAAACGGCCATCACCACACCATTTGGGCTCTTTGAATTCAAGTGTATGACGTTTGGATTACGCAACGCTAGCCAAACATTTCAAAGATTTATGCATCAAGTCTTGCGGGGTATAGATAATTGTTTTTGTTACATCGACGATATTTTGCTCTACTCACAGGACGAGGGTGGTCATAAAAATCTTATACGCCAAGTACTGGAACGTCTCAAGAAATATGGCGTAATGATAAAGGTTGAAAAGTGCGAGTTTGGCAAAGAAAAATTAAACTTCCTTGGCTATGAAGTATCTACAAACGGAATCAAACCCACTGAAGAACGGACAGAAGCAATATCCAAATACCCGCGACCGAAGACAGTCGCGGAGTTACGACGCTTTTTAGGCATGCTCAATTTTTACCGCAGCTGCCTACCCCGCCAAGCAGAGTTACAAACTGAGTTGAACAAGTTTCTACACAATCGGAAGCGTAACGACAAAACACCCATTGATTGGAACCCAGCTGCAGAAACAGCTTTTGAAAAGTGCCGTCAAAGCATTTTAGAAGCAACTGAGCTAATCCACCCAGTACCCGGCAATCCTCTTGCCCTAATGACTGACGCCTCAGATCATAGTCTTGGCGCAGTACTGCAACAGAAAATCGACAACGTGTGGCGCCCTCTCGCGTATTTTTCAAAGGCGATGAGTATGACGCAACGCCGATACAGTGTTTACGATCGCGAGCTATTAGCGATCTACACAGCTGTGAAGCATTTTCGACGACTTATAGAAGGGAGTGACGTCACGGTTTATACAGACCACAAACCACTCGTCAACGCATTAACACGAACAGCGAGCAGCAGCGACACACCACGTCGTGAGCGGCAGTTGCACTTCATCAGCCAGTTCTGTACAAATATCAAGTACGTGCAAGGCGAAGAAAACACAGTAGCCGACGCCCTGTCCCGTGTGGAAGATATTCAATGTCCTACAGTGATCGACTACGATAAATTAGCGATCGAACAAGAAAACGATCCTGAGTTAAAGCAACTGAAGAGCCAATCCAACTTAACGTTCACTGACGTCACGATGCCTGGTTTAAGCCGACCAATCGCGTGCGAGATGTCGACTGGGACGCCTCGGCCGTACTTACCGAGTAAATATCGTTTTGGTGCATTCAAAGCACAACACGATTTATGTCATCCCGGTGTCAGAGCAACCCGAAAGCAGACGAGTTCCAAATTCTTCTGGCCGAGCATGAATAAAGATGTCAACAACTGGACGAGAGTGTGCATCAATTGCCAGCGAGCGAAGGTACATCGCCACGTAGTAACACCATTGAGCGAGTTCCCACCGTCGGAACGCTTCGAACATATACATATCGACATAGTCGGGCCACTACAGATATCAAATGATTGTCGTTACTGCGTGACCATCATCGATCGGTGCACCAAATGGCCGGAAGCCGTACCCTTGCTCGAGATTACCGCTGAGAAAGTCGCGAAGGCCCTGTATGAGACTTGGATTGCAAGATTTGGGTGCCCACTAAGGATATCAACTGATCAAGGTCGTCAATTTGAATCCTTGCTCTTCCGTTCGCTGATGCAGAAATTTGGTATACAACGAATACGCACAACGGCCTACCATCCACAGTCAAATGGCCAGATCGAGAGGTGGCACCGAACGATGAAGGCAGCATTAATGGCTCGCGGCACTACCAGTCAATGGACAGAAGAGTTGCCTACTGTGCTATTAGGACTACGTACAGCATTACGCGGCAACGATCACCTGAGCGCGGCAATGTTGACATACGGAACAACACTTCGCCTGCCGTCGGACTTTATCGTGCCATCTAAAATAAATGTCAACGAAAGCGACTACGTCCGCCGCCTTATGGAAACAATGGCATCGGTTAGAACTACGTCACGCTCGAACAACAGTCATACTGAGTCATTTATGCATAAGAACCTCGCAACGTGCACACATGTTTTTGTGCGGAACGACACCGTGCGCTCGCCGCTAACACCGCCGTACGAGGGACCTTATGAAGTCATCAAGCGTTATGACAAGTTCTACAAAATCAAGTTACCGTTACGCACAGCTGTGATATCACTAGACAGACTCAAACCAGCCTACATCTACAAAGAACCGACTGAAGACGTTGATCACCACATTCACCGTAATGTAACCACAGCCACTCAGCCCTACACTACCAGGTCCGGCAGAGTTGTGAAACCTGTTGTACGTTTTACTTAGAGGGGAGTGATATGGGACCAGCATACTACGGGCGCAAGCGCCTCGTGTAAACAGTCGCCGCAGCCACAGTCAACATACCGGCTCTGAGTGCAAGTTCGTACTGAAGATCTGCGCCGGCGCCGACCGTGTTTATATAATGTGTGAGCAGACCGCGCTATACGCCGCACACATGCCAGAGTGAGATGGGTGCTCGTTCGTAGATAATTTTATAAATCAGTGTTTTAGCAAGTAAGATAATTATGTCGTCTTCCTATTGGTTGTTTGTTTATTTTTAATACGTTGCTTTACAGTGACTTGTAACCCCCTACCTGTAGATGTAAGGTAGGAATTATTATAAATAAAGGAGTATTATTCCCTTCAATAATCTTTTACTCACCGAACCAACCAAAGCTCCAACATGTCTAAGCCCCCTGACCTAACTGACCAAACCGGTAACTACCCCGGACCTACCCTCATTCATAAAAACCCCTTTTCGCCATACGCGTTTGACCTTTCTACCAAAACATTATGATCTAATCTTAGGCCTAAGGGCGTCCACAAGAGATACGTACACTGTTCGTATCTAAATACAGTCTGACATCAAAGGGCTTGCTCATGTGTAAGTGACCTTATAAAGGCCTGTCAGTCCAAGGTTTTTGGACTTATGTGGGACTTGTGGTTTTGCTTTTGTATTTAAATTTTAATTAAAATAGATGTTTTTAATTCCCAGTCACTAGAATGGACGACAGTTTTTGCAAAAAGCGTTTAATTTCTACCTTCTCAGGAATTTTAAGGAATTAGTTTTACTGTTAATCTGTGTCATCCCTCTGGATGGCCTATAGCGTCTCAATATGACTTTCAAATCTTTCGATCTAGGGCTAATGTGGTCCACTGGTCGTTGGTTCTATCAAGCTCATCCCAACGTCTCCTGCGAGGTCCACCGCGTCATCATCTGGCTGTGTCGGGGCTCCACATCGTGGTTATTTTGGCCGGCGTTTTGGCATCTGGCAGACATGTCCACAGAGCCTAAAGACTAAGGTCTTCAATCAGTGCGTCCTGCCAGTAATGACTTACGGGGCCGAAACGTGGACACTCACGGTACGGTTGGTCCATAAACTCAAGGTCACTCAGCGAGCTATGGAGCGGGCTATGCTTGGAGTCTCTTTGAGGGATCGCATCCGGAACGAGGTGATCCGACAGAGAACCAGAGTAGTCGACATAGCCCACAGAATAAGTAAGCTGAAGTGGCAATGGGCCGGCCATATTAGCCGTAGAACGGATGACCGTTGGGGTCGACGTGTTCTTGAGTGGAGTCCGCCAATCGGCAAGCGTAAGGTGGGACACCCTCAGGCTCGGTGGAGCGATGATCTTCGCAGGGTAGCTGGTAGCAACTGGATGAGAGTTGCCGAGAATCGGGTTAAGTGGCGAGCGATTGAAGAGGCCTATGTCCAGTAGTGGACTGCGGTAGGTTGATGATGATGAGACATGGCCAGCTAGTCAGTTCTACTCCAGAGTCTCTTTTTTATATATGTTTTAAATTACAGTGCGTTATTGATAAGTTAATTAATGTACAGACAGCGTTAGTATGCGCTATCCCCTCAAGTTTTATTACTGCTAGAGGGTGAATTTCAACAAATGCCATTTTTTTTATCATATCGGTGAACTTTTTCATTTATATTTTTTTTGTATATTTGTCAGGTTTAATGTAATCTTTAAGATATCAAATATCCCCAATTTTAATATCATCAACGTATCATTTAAGACTAAGGAGAAAATTCAGTTTGAATTCTGGTTTCCACCGATATGACAAACCGGCACCGATTATTTTTTCTGTACACCGGTATGATAAGTTTATCCACCGAAATGATGTACATATCCAGCGATATGATAATCTATCACCCTTTGAACATCAAAAAATGAAATAGTTAGTAGGTACCTATATATTTTTACAAGGGTGACTTAGAACTGAAGACCTGAACTGAGGGTAACGCCTCCTGCCGGAGGCTCTATGCGGGGGTCTTGCGGTCCATGGCCCTGTACGGGGCCCCGGGGTGGGCGCGTTCTTTGAGGCGGCGAGCCGCCCATTACCTGAGCGCGCCCCAGAAGGTGGTAGCCGTAAGACTGGTCCGGGGGTACCGGTGGTAGCCGTAAGACTGGTCCGGGGGTACCGCACGATCGCCGGCGAGGCGGCGAGCTTCTTGGCCGGATTGCCGCCATGGGATCTGGAGGCGATAGTGCTCGCGCGCCTGCACGAATGGCGCGCGGAGGCACTACGCCGGGGGGAAACTCCGCTGCCGCGGCAAATTGTCGCTCAGCGGACAGACTTCCGGCGCGATCTCATGGTGGCATAGAGACAGCGACTATCGCAACCACGTGCAGGGCACGCCACAATAGTGGCGATAAGTCTCCTCTTTGAGGAGTGGCTAGAGAGGCGCCACGGCGCCCTCACCTTCCGCCTGACGCAGGTCCTCACCGGACACGGTTGTTTCGGGAGGTTCCTGCACCGAATCGGGCGAGAGGAAACGCCCGGGTATTACCATTGCGAAGATCGGCCGGAGGACACGGTGGAGCACACCGTGGAGCCCTGCCCCGCTTGGGCTGAGCACCGCCGTGTTCTCGTAGCGGCGATTGGCGGCGGCGACCGAGAGGTCGCCGCCGCCCTGGGCGTCCGGCCCTGGTTCAATCCATGGTCCGGAGCGAGAGGGAATGGGATGCCGTCGCCTCCTTCTGCGAAGCAGTCACACTAGCGAAGGAGGTGGCGGAACGTGAGAGGGAGAGAACCTCACATCCCAGCCACCACGGGAGACGCCCCGGGCGTCGGGGGGCAACCAGTGGCCCCCGGCCACCGTAGGCGCGGGCCTGTGGACGGTGAGTAAAGGGCCAGCTCACCGTCCGTCCATCTTATGACGACAGGCCGTGCCGACGGCGCGTTTGTGTTCCACGCGCGCCTCAAGATGTCAGCAAATCGGAAGGGGTCCGAGAGGGCCAATGCCTGCCAGGGCTGCGGGTTGTTCGAAATAGATACCGCGGCCCTGGAACACAAAGGGCTAAGAAGAAACATGGGTGGGTTTTAGTCAGTCAAGTCTGACACTCCCTCCCGCTCCGCCCAGAGCGGGAGAAGTCATTTGATGATTTCCCATCCGTCAAAAAAAAAAGAAAAAAAAAAGGGTCTTATGTAAGTAGATCACACCCAAAGAGAACTGAGTTCTTGGAAATTACAAGGGAGGAAATATATTTTGAAATATATTTTTTTAAATTATGTACCTGTTTTAGTATATTTACTTTCGTTTTTATTATATTTACTATGAATTTAAAAAAAAAAATGTTTATTTTTATTATCATTGTCTTTGTAATAGTATTATACTTTACTTAACGAAATGACACGGGATCTACCGATATGATAAAACGAATCACCGAGATGATAAAATGATCTACCGATATGATAAAGTAATCTACCGATGTGACAAAACTGTGCGTTGATCATGAATCAAAACACCGATATTAGATATAAGACACCGATTGATTTTTTCGGTGTAAATTATCACATCGGTGGTAATAAAGACCACCGATTACAGCGATATGAGATCAGCGACGTGAGAAATAACACACTATTTCGAAAATTAGAAAAAATGCATAATATATAGGATAAATTCAATAACAGTCAATGAAGCTAATTTACTTACTACCTGTGTTAGAACCAAACAACAAAAATAAAACTACTCATTACACTAGAAAAATGCAACCACCGATTATATAAAATAATTGTCCGGGAGCAACTGAAATGGCGTACTTATGTTATTGGCGAGAATATGCAGCGATTTGACACAAATCCGTCCTGACTGCGCACTAGCACACACTAACGAGGAAAATAAAATTGGGGTGGGGACGCTGTCGGACCCGTCGATGTAAAGTTAGGTTTAAATTACTTTTGTCCAGCGATATGAGAACATTTTGCAGGACAGGTACGTTTGTGCCTCTCAGTAATAATAATCGTTAATTATGTAATAAAATATGCTATATATTAATAACAAAACTAATATTCTATAAAATAGAATAAGTTATATACTTAACTTACTTATTTTTATTAGTGTATAAGCTTTTTTGTTTGTAAAAAAAGTAGAGAGACAGCACCGATTTGAAAAAAATAGAGGTTTATAAATTTATTTCAACCTTTGTAAATAGTCCTAGGCAAATTATATTTTTGCCACAACCCAATAACTACCTATTAAAAACTAAAAAATATAATTCAGAACGATATTCCTTTTTTCAAATACAAATTTCACCGAAGACAAAAAAATAAGTCATTTGGGAAATTCACCCTAGAACATTGAATTCGTTTCGAATAATCTACAGAATACTTTCAAAAAGAACTCAATGTTTTCATCCCGAATAGAACAATCGCTGCACCAAGCTAATACCCCGGCGGTTTAACAAACTGACCAGCGCGCCCTCGCAAATTGCGATGAAATTGGAAATTAGTATCGTCCGAGACAAATTATCTTTAGGTCTCTTTAAAATCAATAGATGTTAAAATTGTAGGGTTTCCATTAATCTTACTTACTTACGTTTCGTTTATAAAATTAATCCTTTACCCTCGAGTTATAAAGTTAGCTTAGTCAATCTAAAATATTTATACCATTACCTATTTTATGGTTTGTGTAAATAGGATGTAAATTGTCTAGGGACCCGTTTGTGTGAGGTAAAATATGAAGCGCCTCCTAACCGCTGGCACTGCTGCAATTCTGATGTAATCCTATTTCGATACAATCCACTTAACCACGAAGCTCCACTTACCAAGTTATCTAGTAAACACGATATTCGAAGTTTCAGTATACTGTATATTTAAATAATAAAAATTTAAGACGTCGCTGTTTATGAGTGATCACCAATAGGAATCAAGAAACCAGAGAAAGAAAACTGACAATATATATCTCTTCTTCAAATCTAATCAAATCAAAATCATTTATTTCAAGTAGGCCTGTTACAGGCACTTTTGAATAGTCGAACAACAATAAAAATGAAGCTACAGTCCCAGACACAAGACATAATAACTGTGAAAGTACTTTAGTTGCCCATTCCAAAGCGTAGATCTCTATGGAGAAGAATGGGCAAGAAACTCCACTGTTTTAAATCAGAATCTTGTTACAAAAACCATTGTAACATCATTCATGTTCAAAATCAAAAGTCATTTATTCAAATTAGGCTGATAATCAGCACTTTTTGAGCGTCAAAATTACAAGAGACAGTCCCCCAAAACGCCCGCCCTTCGCCACTTCCTAGTGTTTTAGCTGGGAAGAAGAAGTGGCGGAACAAACTCCCCAGCAACACATCTGTCTGTTAGGTTAGAAGAACCAGATTCTATACAATAGTGTTCAAGTTTATAGAACCAAAGAATCCATTACATGTTGAGATGGCTTTACTCGTTCGTCGTCGTATACCTATTTTATTTAGAACTTTACGAAATCCAGTGTATCTCGTTGGTATTAGTGGTAAAATGGTCACAAAGGCGACTGCTGAGTAGATATGTGGTTCCGGGTTCGATTCCCAGGGCGGGCAAAAACTTATTCAGTTTTTAGGAATTTCTCAGTAACAGCCACGGAGTCTGCATTTGTACCCGGTTGATGGCAATGGGCTGGCCCCCTTTTATCTTGGAGTTAAACATAGCTGGCAAAATGTAGATGTACTATTAGACACAGTTCTGTCTTACCCTTCGAGGATCACACGCGTGATATTAAGTTATGAAACCCAGTTAATATAATTAATTTTGCGCTTCCTTTATCTATTCCGTTTACGAAATAAAACTCAATAAAAGAATATGATTGAAAAACTTTTGAAAGAACTTTTTATTAAAATTTTACATTTGCAAAGTTTCCGGGTATTTTATTTCATTCTTCCTATTCACGAAAGTATAATGAGTGCAATAACTTTTAACTTTTATGTTGGTTTTAAGTGAAAGAAAGATTGAAAAAATATATACATTTAACGTTATCTATCACGATATAATCACCAAACCGTTGCTTGATCTTGTTCTTTTCTATTTATCAACGCCTTTCTGACTGCCAGCCCTGAATGTGATGTGTCTGCGAATGAATGAAACAAAAGTAATACTTATATCTGGTGTTCTATGAGAAAAAGTATGCAAGAGTGTCCACTAGTGTCCAGTGTTCCGTGTTAGTTTTAGTTTAACTTGTTGAATGTCGTCAACTTTATGTTCTACCTTTTTCTGTTTCCGTGTTATTTACTATAATTTGTGTAATAAGTTTTAATTAACTATAAATAAATAAATCAAACAGGCTGCAAAAAGTAAATGTAAATAAAAAAATGGGGCGACGACCTCCAGGTCTACAGTCAAGATGGGCGTGCCCCAAGGTTCAAATCTCAGCCCTTTCCTATTTCTTGTTAATATTAATGATCTCCCTATTGATGGCCAAATCTTCGGATTTAATTTTATTTGCTGATGACACTTCGCCAATATTTTAAATTGATAGAAAAGATACTGACGTCTTACATGTCACCGAAAGTCTAATTATACTCTCGAAATGGTTCGCAGCTAACAATATTTTACTGAATACGAACAAAACAAAATGTCTTAAGTTTTCCTTACCAAATGTACCACAACGTGACCTAAATATAAATTAAAAAAAAACTTGATGTTATAGTGGAAACGTATTCTTGGGGATTACTATCGATTCAAAATTGCTGTGGGGCGCGCACGTTAGAACTCTTTCAGGAAGTTTATGCTCAGCTGCCTATGCAGTTAGGAAAATAAGGCAGTTAGCTGATGTAGACACAGCTTGGTTAGTATAGGTACTACGGTTATTTCCATAGTATTATGTCTTATGGCATTCTGCTGTGGGGATCGGCTGCAGACTTTAATTCAATTTTCATATTACAAAAGAGGTCAGTTCGCGCCATCTGAAAAATTTGGTCCTCGCGGGTACCTCAAAGAAATTTAATTTAATTTAATTCCAATTGATTTTTTAAATAGTAAGCGTGGATTATCTTGCCCGTTCTTCGACCTACCCGAACCGAGCACCTTTTTGTCGATGTTTTATAAGAGCCCATGTAGGCCTATGTAAAATAAAATATTTTGATTTTGATTTTGCTATCTGATCTCTACAACCCCAGTAATACGATAGCCCTTGGTAAGACTGGTTGACATACTTTCGTTCGGGTCACTAACTACCTGTAACGACAATCATGAATACACAAATGATAGCCGGGACCAACGGCTTAACGTGCTTTCCGAGGTACGAAAGAAAATGTAGGCCTATGTGAAAGTTTTTTTTTTTTCCATACTTCTCCACTCGTCATGTCATCAGACACACCAGGAGTTGTCTGATGAGATGACGAGTAATGTTCTTGTATATCATCCTTCTCACAGTACATCTATAATTTCTTTGCTCTTCGTCTACTCTTATACCCATCCCCATTCATACTCAAAACTTTCCCCACGACATTTTGATCATTTTACCACAAAGAACTCAGTGCTTTAAAGTACAGAGTTCTTTGTTATAATACAAGGTGTTTTTTTGCAACCTTGTCAAATTCAAGGAGGTTACTATACTAATGATTCTCGTCCCTAATCAATAATAAAATGGCTATGTTATTTTTATTTTTTTTCTTATCTACGGAAATCGGTAAGTGAGAACCACCCGATTTTTAAAGGCGGGCCGTCTGATTCTCGCCCTATAACCGTGCTTCCACAAATTCAAACAATCACAAATGTTTATTCGAATTTCTTTTATTTCCTAAAGCTTGTTAAGGGGGTTATTCTAAAAAGCAAACATAAACAACCAAAAAAATCAGGGTTTATTAATAATTGACTAGGTACCGTAATTTTAATTGATTATTTATGTCTTGTGTGACAACCTCCTGAATTTTGACGAGGATGCAAAACAACACCTAGTTTCAGATATTTATTTATTTAACACCTTGATGTTAAATAAATAAATATCGCCTTTCCAAGGTCATCGGAGTGAACGAAAACGGGCGATTCTAATTTCAGACATGACCGAATCCATTCAGTTAATTTACAAAACTCATTCGATTTTGAACGTTTGAGTGAACTTATATTTCCTTGGGGTATCGATTGGAAGGAACTCGATCAGTAGTGATAATCTTCGAATTTTGGAATTATTGAGTTTTTAGGGTTCCGTACCTCAAAAGAAAAACGGTACTCTTATCAGAGCACTTCGTCTTTCCGTCTGTCTGTCTGCCTGTCAAGAAACTTTTTCTCAAGAACGCATGGTGGTATCAAGTTGAAATTAATATCAAATACTTAAAAAAGGTTTTGTAGCGTCACTACAGCAACACGGTATAAAAATAACTACAGCGCCATCAATGACACAAATTAAGAACTAACATCAAGACTATACAAGGTGTTGTTTTGCATTCTCGTCAAAATTTAGGAGGCTGCCACAAAATACATAAATAATCAATTAAAATTACGATACCTAGTTAATTATTACTAAACGCTGATTGTTTTGGTTGTTTATGTTTATCAGTATTTCTGAATAACCCCCTTAATGTGGTTTAGGGAATAAGAAATTATTGAATAAATGTTTGAGATTGTGTGTATGTGTGAAAGCGCAGTTATAGGCCTTACTGTCGGCAGTAGCCCACCAAACACAAAAACCTGTCTGGTCAGATGATCCTCCTTTTTCAATGGGGGATGAAGTACTTAACACCGTATTCTTCATACTCTTAAAGTTTGATTTGGATAGGATGTATTTATGTATGGTTTTACCAAGACACCTAATCTGGCAGATTTCGTATCAACACAATCTTCTCAGTCACCTATACAAAACGAAGATCGACGCAGTATCCTGTAAAAGTTTCCTGAACAAAAACGTTTAGAAAACAGTAGTTTAAATGCAAGAGGTAGCTCGTGCGTCTAGCAGTGTTTCCTGTACCTTGTATATCGGTTTTGTAACCAGGTTTTGAATTAAAGTTATGCAGAAAATACATCAGTTTTAGACATTCCTTATGTGTATTGTCAGCGATCTCGAAAACCACGAAAACGACATCCATGATGCCATTAAGTCGCGCAAGTGTCTGTTGCGCAAGTGTAATCACGCATTCGTCCATTCACGCAAATGTCCGCTCGCGAAAAAGTCCATTCGAGCAAAAGTCCATTGGTGCAAGTGTCCATGAGCACAAATGTTCGTTCGTGCAAAAGTCCAGGTGCGCAAATGTCTTTTCTCGGAAATAGGTTCGCGCAAATGTCCTGATACCCTGTTTTTTACGGATTGGAAATCATCAAATTCTCTCTTTTGCTCTCTGGGCGGAGCGGAAGGGAGTGTCAGATTTGTACTGACTAAAACCCATCCATGTTCCTTCTTAGCCCTTTGTGTTCCAGGGCCACGGTATCTGTTTCGAACAGTCCCGCAGTCCTGGATGTCCTATAGACTCTCGGGCTCGCCCTGTCTCGGAGTATATCAGCGAGAGTATACAGCCACCATTATAAAAACATTTTTACAAAAAAAAATAACCGACTTCCAAAAAAAAAACACTAAAAAGTGGCAAATAATTTTAGTTTCGGAAGTCGGTGACTTGTTTGTTTCATTTAGTTTTTTGCCACCGACTTCCGAAACTAAAATGATTTGCCACTTTTTAGTGTTTTTTTTTGGAAGTCGGTTATTTTTTTTTTTTTGTAAAAAAGTTTTTTTAGCCTTTTTAGTTGTGGTATCTCACTTTAATCCTTTTCAAGTAAAATTTTTACATTGTAACTAGACACCAGCACATCGTCCATACATACAACAAAGGACAAAATGCATAAAAAAGAGGATGACTCAAAAAGTACCTAAGCAAAAACTAATAAAATTCATATGGGTCCACCGGGCAAGCTTTTTCTACCAAATGAATGAAAAATTATCTAAATCGGTCCAGTAATCACGGAAAAATAGGTGTACTTACATACGTGAAAAATTTACTTAATAAAAAAAAAATGTTAATAAAATTAAAACTACATGGCCAAACTATAATATATATATACAAATGGCAACTATTCCGCATCAAACTAAAGAAGATTCACGCAAATCGGATCATAAATCTCAGTGTAATCGGTGTACAAGCATAAAAAAAAAATACTAATCGAATTGAAAACCTCCTCCTTATGGAAGTCGGTTAAAAAACATTTTTTTGACTTATTAGTGGTACACCTGGAAAGTGCATACCGTTACAATTCCAACAAGCCCAAACAAGGCTAAGATACATTGCCTTGTTATGGAGTTCCGAAGCCTGTCTCTGGGATTCATCATCAGATCTGATAGTAGAATGGTTCTTATTGAACGCAAATGCTTCATTTGTTGTAGAAAATACCAAAATCGCTGTACGTTTTCCTATAAAATTTGAAGAGTTCTCTCGATTTCGCCAAGATTCCATCATCAGATCCCGATTTGGTGACTATGGGACCATTTGGAAAGTATACCCTTTCCAACAAATGAAGAATTTTTCAAATCGGTTGGCAAGCGACGGAGTTATGCCCGAACAAACATAAAAAAAATACAAACATCCGAATTGAGAACCTCCTCCTTTTTTAGAAGTCGGTTAAAAATACAACGTAAATGCAATTTGTGTTGTAATATAATTGGTCAATCAATAAAACCCTTCACCACCAACCGATTAGACCAGTTTATTTACAAACAACCTAAAGCCAAAACCCTAACTCAATTAACAAACTTCAGACCGCCGAAGACGGTTGAGATATTAACTCCAAAACTATATCCGAAGACTTTGTAAAGCAACTGGAGGATCTGCATTCAATTTATGATAACTTGACCCAAAAAGCTCGCCTCGTATAAACCATGACCTCGACAACTTGATCCCTATTACTGAAGTTTAGTAAAGCATTACATTACATATACAACTAGGGATTGCAATTGCTGGATCCAGCATACAGCAATCCAGCTGGATCCAGCGCCTTTTTAAACATGTTGGATCCAGATCGATCCGATGCGGATCCGCAAACGTATCAATTTCTATTGTTTAGTTTTGAGTTGCCGCCATTTTCAAAACGGCGCGGCAACGTTGCCGTTCTGTCACCATAGCACGTGCCACATGTGCCTCTCCGAAGTTACTGATACGTTAGTGTACTTGAAAAATCCGAAAAGGTATGAAGAAGCAGTAAAAAAACCTGGCTATTTTCCTTTGCCAAAAAAAATGCGATGTGGCAGGGGATGAAAACTTTGTTAGAACGAGTAAATAAACAACATATTGTAGAGCCGGTGCAAGAAGATATCATTGAGTTAGAAGTTGGTCTAGATGATGACGCAGAACCCGTGAAAATGATTTTAGAGCAAGAGATTGAGATGGAACTTAAAAGAAAGAAGGAGAACTTTAATAAACAAAAGCCAAGTGGTCCATTAGATTACGAAAAGGTCCTGAAAAAAGAAATGAGCGTTTATGAGACCGAAGGAGTGCGAGGTGAACATTTATCTATGGTTTATGAGTATTTAATGACCCTAAAACCGACCAGTGTAGAGGCCGAAAGGGCAATCTCAGCAGCCGGCTACATATGCAGTTCTGTGCGAAGCAGGTTGGGAGATAAGACTAAGTATAGATAAAATTTGTTTTCTAAGGTCTTACTTTCAGAGAATTCAAAAAAATACATAGTCAGTCTCTTATCGTCAGATTTTAAAACTGCCTAATTATTAACGATTTACGAGTGGAGAGAAGATTATTTCGAAGCCTCTTTTGATACCAAAAATTTATTGAAGATTAAAATAGTATTATTATTACGGTCCTTTTTTGTAGTTAATTTTAAAAGAATTTGCAAGACTGATTGCTACTGATTAGCCGTCCTATCCTATCCTATCATTAAACATAAACGTAATAAGATATTGCTTACTTAAAAACATTATCTAAAATGTTATATGAGGTTATATTGGTAATATGCTTTCTCGCAGGTTTGCGCGATGCTCACGTGATGTAAAAGTCAACTATTTAAAAGCTATTGCCAAACGTTATACACGTGCAACCTGTGGAGCAATTACACTAAAAAAGCCTGCAATGCCCTGCGCGTCCAGTATAACAACGCGTTCAGGGGTTTGTTGGGGCTCCCATGGCGGTGCAGTGCCTCCGGCATCTTCGCCGACCACAGCACGGACGGCTTCCAGGCGGTGCTAAGCATAAGAACGGCGTCCCTGCGGTCCCGGGTAAAAAGTAGCACCAATACACTTCTGAGCGTGGTGTCGGACAGAGTGGACAGCCAAATCCTGAGGCATTGGTCGCTCATGCATGTCCAAAATAATATTAATTTTAAATTTTACTAACATAGCTTTAAGTACCTATCTGCCTACTAACATAATATGGACTTATATCATTTAATGTGTGCTAGTCTGAAATAAATATTTTCTATTCTATTCAATATGTTAGTTATTTAATTTTAAGTTGGTTCTTTTGATCTCAAATGATTAAGAAACCAAAGCAAATTGATATATCTTATATCAATTTGCTTTGGTTTCTTAATCATTTGACATCACCAAATGAGTGAAAGATTTCATAGATTATCGTAAGAAGTACAAATTATGAAAAAAAAAGTCTTAAAAATGTCGTCTTCTTATTTTCGTTCCACATTTTGCTGGATCCGCTGGACCCTGCTGGATTCAGGTCAATCCAGCAAGAATCCAGCTGGATTGAAAACGCCGCTGGATTGCAATCCCTATATACAACATTACAATTATACAAATAACAATACACAAACAGGTACTTCTTATATATCGTGTGGTTAGTTGTACCTAACCTGGTGTTAAAGTTTTTATGCCACCAATGGGCTTGCAACTTGGGACTTGGTTTTATATACCTTCGAGAAACATCTCTCGGGCAGTCGGGCAAGCTGGTTGCAAAGCAAGTGATAATTTGAACATCAAGCACATGATTCAGAGGTTCTTCGGTAGGGATCAATGTGGCGGGCTCAAAACTTCTGTACACACTAGGAGCATAGTATATTTATATAGTTTTCATCCATGAAAACTATTCATCATCATCATCAGCCTATAATTTTCCCAGTGCTGGGACACAGGCCTCCTCTCAATGAGAGGGAGTGGGCTATAAGCCACGTCCACGTGGTCGCTCACAATGGGCCTCATCAGAAGGCTTAAAGTCACCCAAAGGGCAATGGAGAGGGCTATGCTCGGAGTTTCCTTGCGTGATCGAATCAGAAATGAGGACATCCGCAAGAGAACCAAGGTTACCGACGTAGCCCGAAGAATTGCCAAACTTAAGTGGCAGTGGGCAGGGCACATTAATCGCAGAATGGATGGGCGATGGGGCCGAAAAGTTCTGGAATGGCGACCGCGAATCGGAAGACGAAGCGTTGGAAGGCCTCCTACTAGGTGGACCGATGACCTGGTGAAGGTTGCGGGGATCCGCTGGATGCGAAGCGCACGGGACCGGTCAATGTGGCGTCACTTGGGGGAGGCCTATGTCCAGCAGTGGACGTCTTTCGGCTGAAATTATGATGATAATGATGATGGGCTATAATCCACCACGCGGGCCCAGTGCGGGTTCGTAGATGTCACATGTCTTCGAAATTTTAGTTCTAGGAAATGCCAGTTCCGTCACGATGTTTTTCTTCACCGTTTTGAGAGCAGCGGTGATGAAATAAATTGCACAAAGTAATGAGCCTGCCTGGGTTCGAACCTACGAATTACTTCTCGCAAGTTGGGGCTGCCACCACTGGGCCACCGCTGCTCTAAATAATCTATTAATGAAAACGATAGAGAAAATATTCAAACAGTCTTTAATTACGTTTGACAGAAAAACTTGAAGGAAGGAGGTTCCCTTGCTCACAAATACTTTAAATATTCAAAAGACAGTTGATGTATGGTGTTTTCCACACTTTATTGTTCTATTCAGCGTAAGGGGTCATGGGTCCGTTGCCCTGTAGAGAAACAATACTATTGCCAAACATTAGCACCTCGTAGACGTTTGTTCCAGATATGGAGATTTGTGCATTGTGATAGCTTAATTGTTCTGTAAATTAAACTTGACAAATGGAGAGGGCAGTATAGGCTAGAGACTTTAGCAATCTTCAGGATATTTATGTAATTCAAAATTAAATATTACTTAAAACAACTATTTACAATATCATACGACTCCTATACTAACATAAAACTTTTTTTACAGGATCAACCTTTTTGTTAATACTCTTTTCTGTTCATCATCATTAGCCTATTATGTTCCCACTGCTGGGACACAGGCCTCCTCTCTATGAGAGGGAGCGGGCTGTAATCCACCACGCGGGCCCAGTGCGGGTTGGTAGATGTCACATGTCTTCGAATTTTTAGTTCTAGGACATGCCGGTTTCCTCACGATGTTTTCCTTCACCGTTTTGAGAGCAGCGGTGATGAAATAAATTACACAAAGTAATGCGCCTGCCTGGGTTCGAACCCACGGCTCACTGCTCGTAAGTCGTGGCTGCCACCACTGGGCCACCGCTGCTCACCGATGCTCTCTTTTCTGTTATTTTCTTTCATTTGGAAAAAAAACTTTCATTGACCTTTTTGTAGCAAAATAAAAGATTCATGTCTCTTCTGACTGCTTTTACGGAGTGTGATTCTGTAAAGAATTAGTGATTCAACCATTAAAGTATCAATCTATAGAAAATTGATTTTATCTAAAAAGACATATAAGTTTAAAAAAATGCTTTACTGAGCGTATTTGGCGCAGCCATAAGGTGCACAATTTAGATAACTTCTATAGATATCAATTCTTTTTTAAATACTTGTGGCATGTTCCAATTATATATTTATTTTATTTCTTTATTTATATATTTAACAGCAAACTTATTTCAACAAAAATTAAGTTCATCGCTTCACATCAGGCGAGCTGCAACCAAACGCAAGCATAATTATGTAGCATAATAAAACAACTTTTGGACAGTGAAGCAAACTCAAACTCAAAGCATTTGTTTCAATTAGACCATAAGAGACACTTTTGAAAGTGAATAACTTGTGAAAGTACTGTAAAGCAAAGGTGAAAGGTCCTTATTTGAAAATCGAACACTCTTTGCATTATTTTACAATAAAATTTAAAAAAAATATATCAATAGACACAAGATACCTACGTAATGCAAAAGAAAAACCATTACGTGATATTAAAAGAAAAAAGCAAAAGAAATGAAAGCGGGAAATGAACATCATTAAAGAGAAGTAAAAACGCTGTTCAACGAGTCATACCGTGATTTATATAAACTGTTTCCGTTCGTGTAATACCTACTTATTTATAAGTGTGGGGATGATTTCGACTTTAATTGTTTTTTTTTGCGATGTGTTTGCTCTTGTCTCTAGCTAGGTCAGAGATGACAGAGACAAAATCGATGATGGTACGAGCTAACTCAGAAGAAGCCTGTTCACTCTAACTTTGAAGAGGTGAGAGTTCGGAGTCACAGATGCAGGCAGAGAGTTCCAGTTTTTTGAAAGTATGGCTTGAAATGTGGGTTAAACTATTATGTCAATAAGCAATGCTATTTTTTTGTCACGCTGACTTTCTGTTAGAGCCTCTGTTTAAGTAGGCATTGTGTAGCCAGTTACAGGGTTATGTAGGCTGCACAGTGCCTGGGAAAGCCTTTTCCTAAGAGAGATTGACTTACAGTCCACAGTTCCCTTCAAAATGGTACAGTTGAATGATGGCTGATACATGCGTCATGTTCGTGAACGGGAGCTGTCAGTTGTGACTACTCTGGACCCTCTTTAACTTATCCATATTTCTACATCGTTCTCACATATTTGTAATTCTTAACATTGATAATGTAACCAAGTTTTTGTAACATATTTTGATTTAAAAGAGTGTCCATGGAGTTTCTAGCCTATTCATCTCCATAGAGATCTACGCTTTGGAATGGGCAACTACAGTACTTTCACAAGTTATTAGGCCTTGTGACTGGGACTGTAGCTTCGCGTTTTTTTTTTGTTTTTTGACTTTCAAAAGTGCCTGTTATGGTCTAATTGAAATAAACGCTTTGAGTTTTGTTTGAGTTCAACCGCTGCTGAAAACCAGTATTTTATATACAGCATCTGCTTATCGAGAGCAGAGATAGATAGAGAGCAGCGGTGGCCCAGTGGTAGCAGCCCCGACTTACGAGCAGTAAGCCGTGGGTTTGAACCCAGGCAGGTGCATTACTTTGTGTAATTTATTTCATCATCGCTGCTCTCAAAAACGGTGAAGGAAAACATCGTGAGGAAACCGGCATGTCCTAGAACCAAAAATTCGAAGACATGTGACATCTACCAACCCGCACTGGGCCCGCGTGGTGGATTACAGCCCACTCCCTCTCATAGAAGAGGAGGCCTGTGTCCCAGCAGTGGGAACATTATAGGCTAATGATGATGATGATCTGCTTATCTTACCTAAAAAATTCAGATACTGAGTGACACAATAAAAGGAATGACTGGTTGTCAGACTTTCAGCCTTCTAACTGCTTTTAACGACTGTCAAAGATCTATAAATGACCAGGATCAACGGCTTAACGTGCTTTTCGAGGAAACTCGGTATGTAATGGGTAATCACCCATCCACGGACCAACCTAGACAAGCGCGGCTTAACTTGAAAATAGACCCGAGCGGCTGTTATTATTTAGGCAGGATCTTCGTTGCGTAGTAGCCAACTGACTTCAGTATGAACATCTATCGATGTTTATGTTATGTTTATAGTTCCTTTCAATCAATCAGTTTATTTGTGCAACATAGGTGTTTACATAAATAGGGGGTGCGCTATGTTTTGTCATAATAAAGACTTACTTTATAAGTGACCCAGTAGGTGTCATTACATTACGTCATAAAAAAAAGAAACATCAAATACAATAAAATGAATAAATAGTCATAGTACTTCATATCAAAAGGTATAAAATGCATTATTCTAATAATTGGTCGTTTAGGAATTCGTCTACATTTTAATAAAATTTGTCAATTAATAATTTGATAAGAGCTTTTTTAAACTTATTAAATGTTATGTTTTTTATGTCATCTGGAAGGTTTTGTTATTACTTTCACACCAATATTGTTGACAACCAACTTGCACACAAAATCACAAAAAACAGAAAACTCTATATCTGCTTAAAACTCACCTCACGTAGTCTGAAAACACGGGCAGTAGGACAAATTGCCTAGATTTGCATATTGCCCCGATATAGACCCGTTCGCATGAACGCTTCAACTTTCAACCCCGTTTTTTACCCCTTTTATAGAGTAAAAAGTGCAATTGATCGTGTATCGTGGCGTTTTACATGAAAAGCTGCAGTTTTTTTAAACGCTTTCTGTAATTAAGTGTAAGGTAGGTTAGTGTAGGTTTTTGAAATAGCTTGACCTGGGCGTAAATAGGAAAGTATTAAGTCATTGTGTGCATGCGACATGGTTTTCTATTGACTTATTTATGTACTGTAGGCGTGTTTTGAGGCGCGTTACGCTAATGGATGTTACCGGCCAAACCCGATTTCAGGCCAAACTAGTTTGTCCTAGGCCAAACCGGTTTAAAGGCTTATCGAGTCAGGATATATTGACCCAAACAAAACATTTACAATGCGCCTAACTTGGATGTGGCACCGCTCGTTACGCTCGCTCGGCTCGCGCGTTTTGGTCACAGTTCTAACCTAACCTAACCCATTTAGTTGGGTTGCACTATATGATCCTGTTATGATGAGTCTTAGTTTGGCCTAGGACAAACTAGTTTAGCCGAAAATTGGGTTTGACCGGTAACAGATATAATAAGAAGTTAGTACATAAGAGGAATGGAGAAATGGAGATGGGCTGGTCATATGCTGCGTGATAAAAACATTAAGTGGCCAAGCCGTAACTGAATGGCAAAGCAGGGATGGGTTAAAACAAGTAGAGGAAGACAACGCAAACGCTGGGATGGTGACAGAGTGACGAAGACATAGTGGAGACGGCTGGTTCTTTGTGGGCTAGAGACACAAGAGACCGTGACAAATGGAGGAGCCTGGGGGAGGCCTATGCGTCAAAGGATGTGCCTAAAAAACAAAGACGACGAAGTGCAATAGTATTGTTTTGTTTATTTTTATATTACAGTGTAATTTACTTTAGTGTTTCAGTAAATAAAGGCTTTTTTATTTATCACATAAGAAGAAGCCTGTAAATTGCGCCGGTGACTGCTAAGTTTTGTGGTATATATATAGGTTGTCGTGGTATGGGCATCAGATGCAAAGGAATGGGGAAATGTCGTGAGGAAAGTTTTGAGTATGAATGTGGACGGGTATAAGAGTAAAGGAAGACCAAAAAACCACAAAAGAAACCACGGGTGTGAAAGATAATAATTATCTGCCTAGCCTTTTCCCAACTTTATTGGGGTCGGCTTCCAGTCTTACACGATGCAGCTGAGTACCAGTATTTTACATGGAGTGACTGCCTATCTGACAACCCAGTCAGTAACTGGATAAAACGACACCACTTCGCAAGACTAATTGTCAGACTTTCAGGCTACTGACTACCTGTAACGACTGTCAAAGATCTACAAAATGACAGCCAGGACCAATAGCTTTTATTAAAAGAAAATACACCGTGTAAATCACCTCATCACGAAGCCGTCAACCAAGCATTATGTACATGAAACTAAGTAACTTAACGCAAAAATTATTGCTGGGAAACGACTTTTTTTTGAGGGGTGTAAAATCATGTTTTGTTTTAGAACTCAATGTAACGCACTCAAAACATTGCGCTGATGGACGGATTGAATAGTACGGAGGTCGGGGAGGTGTTTAAAAATAAAAATCTTACATTAAAATTTTGTATTTAAAAAAAAATACTTGTCAAAAAGTTGGAACTTTGACCCCTAATATCTCCGTAACTAGAAAGTTCCCAGGTATGGTGTAGAACAAAAAAATTATCACAATGACAGGGAGAACCAGTGGCTTCCGGCTTCGTTAAAAGGTGTTTTACACCCTTTATTGCTAGTAAGAGCAGTATGGAAGATGAAGACTTGCTGTACCGGCCACAAATAAATTGGGGTAATTG
Organism: Cerastis leucographa; assembly: GCA_963082945.1. Lineage (NCBI taxonomy): Eukaryota > Metazoa > Arthropoda > Insecta > Lepidoptera > Noctuidae > Cerastis > Cerastis leucographa. Next base: position 4,841,296 of record OY720374.1, on the reverse strand, counting down.
CAGGAGAATGCCAAAAATATGTAGCAAAGGTTTCGTAGGTATGTGTAGAAAATAAACTTCGCCTATTTGCCTGAAGGTGTTGAACATAATCATCATTATCAGCCTGTAATGTTCCCACTGCTGCGACACAAGCCTCCTCTCTATGAGTAGGCTATAATCCAACACGTAGGCCCATTGCGGGTTGGTTTAGTATTGCTCGTCTTGTAAAACTAAAAGTCTTATTTTTGTATTGATTTCAATAAACGTCGAGGCTGTGATTTCTTTCCGAAACTAGACCAAATAAAAAACAATTCTCGCGCCTATGTCATAGTGTTTTATTGGCATAGCATTTTCTGTTCACCATCTTAGCCGAAAACTGCTGCAAAAGTTTTCAGTTTTACGATACGAAAAGATTTTATTTCGGAGACATTAATCATTGCCGTTTTGAGAAAAACCAACTTTAAATTGAAACATTTAGGACATTATAAAGAGGTAATCACTATATAAAAAAGTGTAAACAATTTCCTTTTAATTAAAAAAGATTGCCAAGGAAAAAACGACCTAATTTACCCGGTCTTGGTTATCCAAAAGGGTCCTAATTGCTAATTAAAGAGTCGTTGTCTTAACCCTTTCATAAAGAGATTTCATTTGTTCAAAGAAAGAGCTCAGCTTTGTAATATTATGTTCTATTTTTAGTTGCTCTTTTTAAAAAACCTAAACTAAGTTCACAATCCATACTTCCATACTAATATTATAAATGCGAATATCACTCTGTTTGTTTGTTACCTTTTCACGACAAAACGGCTGATCGGATCTTAATGAAATTTGGCAAGAAGATAGATTTCAACGGGAACTATATTTTCTATCACCAAAATTTATATTTGTCATCAAGTTGTATCACCTAATAAATAGATCTATCGCCACGAAATATTTTCGTTCTCAGATAAACAAAAATTGTTCCCAGGTATGAATTATCAGTAAAATAAGAGATCGATAACCAATAAAATAATATTGCATTACATGAATATAAACTTCGTTCTTATAATAACAGTTTTGTTACTTAAATAATAGCTCTGTGCTCAGAATGGTAGATCTGTCACCAAATAAATAGATCAGTTCCTTAGAGACATAGGGCACATCAACTCGGACAGGTTAGGTTCGAAGGGGATGGCGGGGTCTAGTGAGCGAGCGGAGCGAGCGAACTAAGACCCCGACATCCCCTTCGTGTTAGGTTACTTTAAACCCTGCAGAGTGAAATAGGAGCCCCGCGTAGCGGGGCTCCGTCGACTACTATTTGAACTTAATGCAATTTTCTAGTAACATAATATGATTTATTGGTGATCTCTTTAAAATAGTTTGCTTAAATACTTATTAGGACACACCTATTATAATACATACAAAAACATTTATTTGGTACTAGACCTTATATCTCAGGATTTTAGGTGATTTATTGTGGAACTGATTTTGCATTGTTTGGTGACTACATTTTGGTGACAGATCTACTATTTTGAGGACAAACCCTATTATTTAAGAAACACAAAACTAATTAAATTGGTGATAGCTTAAATGATACCCGATTTCAACCTGGGGAAGGACATAGGCTATATATCATCACGCTACGACCAATAGGAACGGAGCAGCAATGAAAAATGTTGCGAAAACGGGGAAAATTTGACGCAGATGAAGTTGCGCGGGACAGCCAGTACCTTTATAAAGGATGTAAACATACCGTTAACAAAGCCGATATGCAAGTGCATTGATGCGATTATTTTTTTTGTTTTGCACCGTACCTGGGATCCTTCGTGTTATGGAGATATATTGGAGGACAAAGTTATTTTTTTCTGCAAGATTCTTCAATACAGATATTTAATGTTATTTAACTTTAAATACCTCCACTTTTGTTCTATTGAATGCATTGTATTGAGAAATGCCGTGAGTTTATGTCATCATCATCTGCCTGGCCCTTGCCCAAACTATGTTGGGGTCGGCTTCCAGTCTAACCGGAGCTGAGTATCAGTATTTTAGATGAAGCTACTGCCTATCTGACCTCCACAACCCAGTAACTGGGTAATACGATACCCCTTGGTAAGACTGGATGTCAGACTTTCCGCTTCTGACTACTCGTAACGACTGTCAATGTACTACAAATGACACCCGAGACCAACGGCTTAACGTGCTTTGCGAGGCACGGAGGAAACTCGGTATGTAATTATGGTCACCTATCAACGGACCAACCTATGCAAGCACGGCTTAACCTTAAAGATCGACCCATGCGGCTGTTATTATTTAGCCACGAGCTCCTCAGTAAAATTGTGTTATTATGTAAAAATTAAGACTACGTTTGAAAACGTTATGCAACTGCTTAGTTTTATACAAGCTGTTGTTTTGCATCCTGGTCAAAATTTAGGAGATTGTCACAAAAGACATATATAATCAAATTAAATTACGCTACCTAGTTAATTATTAAAAATCGCCACCCGTTTATATCTAAGGCTTCTCTTAATTTCATCCAACATCCCAATAAAACGCACACAGAAAATCTACACTCCTCTGTTTATTTCCAAAGCTTCTTACGCTTTCAGCGTGAAAATGTACCAACAATAAATCAAGAAAATAGCACAGACAAGCGAGCAAGACAACTACCCTATCGTAAACAAATTGTGTACTACTCTCGGGAATATAAATCCGATCCCTTTTGTTATCCCACTGTAAGCTGATTTGTTACAAAGAGGATAGGTAAAAAATACCAATGCTGTTCTGTAAAGTTCCCTTGGAACCTCACTCAAGTGAGCGCACACAATTCGAAAGCGAACTCATTTGTTTTTAAAGTAAATCATCGCAGATTCAGAACGAGACACCCTTCGTATTTCGAACGCGATGTTTACTAAACATAGCATAACATAAAATCACACCTATTACCGCTGAAGGCTGAAGCTGAGGTGGAGCTAATAGTATATCCTTTTCCCAGTTATGTTAATTTAAGTTCCATGTTACGCAAAAAGGTAATAACCAAATGGCTTAAAACCATAACATACAAGAGAGAAAACCGAGCAAGTTTTGGTGAGGCTTGTTTAAACAATTACCTACTTTATTTCCTCAGTATCAATAATGTAAGAACTCACCGAGAATAATTTTCAAAGAAGGCACTTCAAAGAAGACATACACATACACATTCACACACACACAAACACATACACGCACACACACAGACACAACAATACAAACCCTGTTTAAAAGCAAGACGCACACACAGTTTCACAAAGGCATACGACTACAGGTACACAAAGAGCTGCTAATTAGCTTATAAGTAATTAACTGTTAATTTTTCTTCCCAAATTTAATTTTTAGTCACTTTTTTTTTTCGGGTGGGAAATCATGAAATGACTCCTCCCGCTCTAGGCGGAGCGGAATCCCGAGTGTCAGACTTGTACTGACTAAAACCCATCTATATTCCTTCATAGCCCTTTGTGTTCCAGGGCCACGGTATCTCTTTCGAACAGTCCCGCAGCCCTGGCAGACATCGGCCCTCTCGGACCCCGATTTGCTGACATTTCCTTGAGGCGCGCGTGGTACACGAACGCGCCGTCGGCACGGTCTGTCGTCATAAGACGGACGGACGGTGAGCTAGAGTGGTGGCAGCCCTGACTTACGAGCAGTAAGCCGTGGGCTCGAACCCAGGCAGGCGCATTACTTTGTGTAATTTATGATGGAGAAGGAAAACATCGTGAGGAAACCGGCATGTCCTAGAACTAAAAATTCGAAGACATGTGACATCTACCAACCCGCATTGGGCCCGTGTGGTGGATTACAGCCCACTCCCTCTCATAGAGAGGAGGCCTGTGTCCCAGCAGTGGGAACATTATAGGCTGATGATGATGAAACAACCGGGCACAAATCCAGACAAGAATTTCGAGGTTGGTCCGTGGATGGGTGACCATAATTACATACCGAGTTTCCTCCGTGCCTCGGAAAGCACGGTAAGCCGTAGGTCTCGGCTGTCATTTGTAGATCTTTGACAGGCGCTAGGAGTAGTCACAAGCCAAAAGTCTGACATCCAGTCTTACCAAGGGGTATCGTATTACCTAGTTACTGGGTTGTGGAGGTCAGATAGGCAGTCGCATCATGTAAAATACAGGTACTCAGCTGCATCCGGTTAGACTGGAAGCTGACCCCAAGATAGTTTGGGAAACGGCTAGGCAGATGATGATTAACTAACATGGTGACAGTTTTAAAATCGTATAATAACGATACGCTTTAAAAACGATAACCACATTGTCTAAACTCTCTGGGTAATACTTGCCAGAGACTCCGAAAAATGCCATAAAAATCTTATTACACCCAGGAAATCTTAACAATATTTTTATTAATAATATTTCCCTCACAATCTTAACATTTTCTGCTTATTTCTACATAGAAATAAATGAGGTGTCCCTTACTACATTCCGGACAGCGCCATAAGGAACGTGAGGTCACAGCAAATCCAATATGGCCGCTTTGAAATATATATTATGTTAGCCCAGTAGAGACATATTTTAAGTAGCTCTTGGCTGCGACTTTGCATACAAACTTCTACCCTTTGTTGGAACAGGGGTTGAGTTTCGGAATATCCTTTCTTGTTCGCCCCTTTTGTTCGACGAAAAGTTGTAATAGTCCAGAGGTTAAGGACTGGGCTGGCAAGCGAATTGTCATGAGTTTGATTTTTATTTTGTACAAAATATATAGACAAACACATTAGCGTAATTTTAACAAACAAGTATGTTAATACATAGGACTAGCTATGCCCGCGACTTCGTTCGTGTGGAATTGAACAAAAAAGTTATTTCGTTTTTCTTCGTATTTGCATTAATATCAACATTATTTTTTTTATAATAATTTAACCAACCTAAGTTCCTCATCATTACATCAGCTATCTGCCAGTGAAAGTCCCGTCAAAATCAGTTCAGCCATTCCAGAGATTAGCCGGGACAAGCTGACAGACAGACAGACAAAAATTGTAAAAAATATTATTTTGGTATATGTACCCTATACATGCATATGCATGTAGTAAAATGCGGTTATTTTAATATTACAAACAGACACTTCAATTTTATTTATTTGTATGTATGTATTAAGTATGTTTAGATCAAGTTGTAATATTCCTCACTTCTTCCTCTTCGCCCTAAACCAGAATATTAGATATCTTCAAACGAATATCTTCTTCTCTATTTAGCGTGCCTATAGCAATCTAAATTGTGTCGTCCCAGAACTGAGCTACTAGTTTGGCGCTTTAACTAACGTTCATCAGTTCTTGTAATAAACAAATAACAGGACGTGATTTTGGGAGCACAAAAACTGGGACCAAATTGAAAAAATATCTAAATGACAAAAAAAAACTCAATGAAATGACGTATTAACACAAAATTACTGACGTTGTTCAAAAAGCCGCTAAGTTAAAGTGAGACTGGGCTGGCTAGGTCTGTCGTGTGCCCAACGAGCTGTGGGCCAAAATAACCACAATATCGAGCCCTGACATAGCCAGTACGTCTACCATGAGTTGTCATAGTTAGATCGCTTGACGTAACAGCAATAGTTCCGTCAATACGCAAAATACTACAGTTAGCTTTTCAATGGTACCATGAGCTGTGTTGGTGCTTACTACCAAATTCTAAACAAATGAAGCCCAAACTACAGTCGCTGTAGTTTAGTTTACTACACGGTGAAGTAGGATAGATAACTATGTGACTCATACTGCGCATTTTAGTACCCAACTATCCGCTAGAGGCGCTGTAAAAGTTTTCACACATTTTTTTAACTACAGACGCTAGCGAGTATAGATTGTAAAACTCATGGTAGACGTACTGAAGGCGACGCGATAGACGTTGCAGTAGATTGTAGGAGTTGCTAGACAGAACCAACGACCAGTAGTCCACATTAGCCCTAGATAGAAAGATTTGGAAGTTATGGATAAAGCCCTTTGCTCAGAAGTGGGATGAGTCACGCTCACAGTAACACTAACCCAAAAACACGACTGCCTATTTATGATCACTCCAAAAATGACCCAAAAATTATCCTCATGCATAAAACCACCAACTAATCCCGACTCAGCCAAAAAGTGATTACTCGTACAAAAATATGCTAAAATTATACTCCTCGACTACTCAAAGGTTCATGAATGTCGAGAGGGATCTGCTTAGAGGCTGTGGAGGATCAAAAGAGGTCTATAATGACTTCATTATGATATTACACGTTGGCGAGTGTGAGGAACTACGTTTTAAAGTCAAAGTCAAAGCATTTATTTCAATTAGACCATTACAGGCACTTTTGAAAGTCAAAAAAAAAAACAATATAAAACGCGAAGCTACAGTCCCAGTCACAAGGCATAATAACTAATGAAAGTACTGTAGTTGCCCATTCCGTACCGTCGATCTCTATGGAGAAGAACGGGCAAGAAACTCCATGGACACTCTTTTAAATCAAAATATGTTACATAATCTTGGTTACATCATTCATGTTAAGAATTACAAATATGTGAGAACAATGTAGAAATACGGGCAAGTTAAGAGCGTCCAGAGTAAAAGATTAAATCAGTGATTAAAAATGAAGTAATTAAAATAAACCGTGGCAGCTAAGAGATGACCAGTCACAACTGACAGCGCTCGTTCACGAACATGACGCTTGTATCAGCCATCATTCAACTCTTCGTTTGGCTTCGAATGGAGTAATTTTCTACCTACGTGAGTTACATGTTGTGGCCTAAAGTTTAGTTGAGCAGTGGTGACTAATACTTGTATCTATAATCAAGTTGAAGTTATTACTTATGCAACCATTTTTATGCAATGGAAAAGAATTGTAAGAATGGTGTCATAAAATTAATTATTCTACTTTTTTTTATTTTTTAGTTTACTTTTAGACATGGCAGGCATGTTTTTTTTTAAATGTTACCTCCTAACTCCGTGATTTGTGATGTTTTTTAAATTTTAAAAAACCTTGGTTCTAGAAGTCGGTGGCAAAAAAGTCAATGAAACCAAACAAAATTTCCCATCTTCAGGAAGTGAAGTTATTTTCCACTTCTTAGTGTTTCTTTTTTCGAAGTCAGTTTTTTTTTTTTTTTTTTGTAAAAAAGTTTTTTCACTTAGTGTGACAACAGCCTAAACAATCATGTTAATTAATTTTTCAGGCCTAACTAAATCAAATCTGTCAAAATCTTGAAAAGATTCCTTGAACAACTCTCAACCACTCACCAAGAAAACTATTATATTTTCATGGTTTTCTTACACCCCAATTTCACAGTATATTTCCTGAAGCTGAGAAATTCTCTTAAACCCAAGAGGGTAACAAAATTTGTACAAATATTTGTCGAATTTTGAGCTTGCCAGCCGTAAGAGAGGAAATTCGAGATTATTTTGATAATCTACCTAGAATTCGTTTGTTTATTTTGTTCGCACCTTATCTTTTCCCTTTGTTAAAATCTTAGAAAAGCTGTAAGGCAGGAAAATATATTATTATATAGCTGCTTAAAAAACTCTCTAATTTCTATGTTGCCAACCAGTGTGCTCAAAGAAATTCTCCATCGCGGCATCGGTCACATTTGTAACCGACCAAGTGGATACGTTACACTTTTTTTTATCTATAAGCATAAAATTAAAGTTATGTACATTTTTGTAGTCACCTTTTGGAACCTTTCATTTTGATACTACACACGATGGATTTGGAAAAATAAAAAAAGAATTCAAACCTTACAACTTAGCGCTCTAAATCCGCCATGTTCCTTTTTTAATCATTTAGATTTAATGGAACCAGTGACACTTACGCCACCAAGTCAAATGTGACATATAATTATTCGAAGTCATCCGTTTAGGAGTACGAGTAACGATAGCAAGGAAACGGACTTAGATACTTACACGTCAAAAACATAATCTCCATATCGGCTTTGCCGATGTCGGGTAAAAAAAGAAAATATGAACTCACATATCCGAAAACAATTTTCACTTCTTTTTTGTTTTGGAAAAAACATAGCCCCACACTAGGATTTTCTCCTGTATCGTGGGTGCGTTTACAAACAACTCACATACACAACCAGCCAGACCCGGAACAACTATCTGTAGGCCATACAAATATTTGATCGAACCCGCGACACGCAGCGCAGCAGTCGATTGCTCAACCACTGGGTCAACCGTGCCGCCATTGAGGCCAAAGTCCATTATATAAATACAAGACAAAATTTGCTCACTAACCTAAATTATTTCAACCAATTTATTCATACAAGTAGAAAAAAGGTCTAATAAAAACCCCTTTCCCAACCAATCAATCAAATTTCTCAATAAGCATAGAACCTTAATAAAAAGGCTGACACAAGTAGGTACAAGAGAAAATCAAAAGAAATGAAAAAAGAAAAGAATCTCTTTAACACGCTTAGAATAAGACAATGTAGGAGATTGATGTAGCAATTTGTGGATCTTATGAGGGCGGGTCTTGAGTTGGGGCGTAGTACAAGTTATAAGAGTTAATTTAGAATTTGTCAATAATCGGCGACACGTGGCGCCATCTCTTACTATACGTTCTTATGATACACGTGGCGCCATCTATTATCATACGTTTTTATGATAATAGATGGCGCCACATGTCGCCGGTTATTATATTGCTGTTTTCCTCGGGAACTGAGTTTTTTTCGGTATGAAAGCAAAGGTACCCTATCTCCGTTTCTGTACACCTGACACCCTATGTACAAAATTTCAGAATGATCGGTTTAGTGGTTTAGGAGTGAAAAGGTAACAAACAAACATAGTTATTTTCACTTTTATAATATTAGTAAGGATTAGGATGGCGTGCAATCGAATGAAATTCATTCTTCATTTGGGAGTATTCCCGTTTGAGCACCTAGAGAACCTTTTTTTTTGGGGGCACCAATGCATTGTGCACCGTATACATAGCACTCAATCATAGGTGCTCTAAAAATAGGTGCTTAAACGGGAATACTCCATCATTTGAATTTCAAAAAATTGCAACCAAACCAGAACTTGTTCGATTTTTCTACAATGTTCACATTCTACAACATCTCGAGGAGCTCTTGGTCAAATAATAACAGCCGCTTGGGTTGATCTTTAGGTTAAGCCGCGCTTGCCTTGGTTGGTCAGTGGATGGGTGACCACCAATTACATACCAAGTATCCTCCGTGCCTCGTTCTCTTTGACAGTCGTTACAGGTAGTTATAGGGGTCTGAAATTCAGGCAACCAGTCTTAACAACGGGTATGGTATTACCTAGTACTATCTGGGTTCCGGAGGTTCTATGACTGCCTATCTAGGCAGTTTCTCCAAGTTAAGTTTTGATATTCAGCTGGATCCAGTTAGATTAGAAGCCGGCCTCAAGATATTTGGGAAAAGGCTGGGCATAATGATGATCTACTACGGAATACTGACTTGACGATTTTTAGGGATACGTACCCAAAGGGTCAAACGGGACCCTATAACTGAGACTTCGCTGTCCGTCTGTCACCAGGCTGTATCTCATGAACCGTGATAGTTGGCCGGTTGAAATTTCTACAGATCATGTATTTCCGTTGATGCTATTACAACAAATACTAAAAGCAGAATAAAATGAATATTTAAAGGGGCTATACAAAAAAGTGATTTTTTACTCGTTTTTCTAAATAATGGTACGGAACCCTTCGTGCGCGAGTCCGACTCGGACTTGGCCGGTTTTTTTTACCCAGCAGTAAGACACAAGCTGGGTCAGACAATTATATTTAATCGCGCATTCCATCATTTGCACCAAACTTTATAAAAGAATTAGGATGAAACAGAATATTTCCTTCACAACGGCCGGCGCTGTTCACAGAACGTCCAATGAATTCGTTCCTACCCTCCTTTTTGGTATATTTGCATATTCAACACCTCATCTTGTGATGCTGCGTTTACACAATGGACGGCCAGGAGCTATTTACATAATTTATTTTCTGATCTAATCGTTGTTCTAATTTAACCCATAGTTCGCATAACGCGATGTGATTTCACTAATGTGATGTAAATAATATAGTACACCCACATTCGGCCAAATATAATCAAGCTCCATGAAATAAAGGTCGAGCCTATTGCCATCAACCGGGAACAAATCAAGACTCCATGGCTGCTACTGAGAAATTCCTGATAAAAAAACCCAATAACAAATTTTGCCCGAACTGGGTATCGAACCCAGAATCTCATGGTGACCAGTCGCGCTTTGGGTCGCTAGACCAATGGAGGCAGTCGAAAAATTTTATGGAACAAAAAAAAAAAACTGACAATGTGTGGGTAATACTATGAATACACCTCACCTCATTTTAATCCAGCTGGAGTTGCATGCGTGACCTTATCATCATTCACCTGTCTCCCTTATCCTAATTTATTTAGGGTCGGCACAGCATGTTTTCTTCTTCCATACTTCTCTAATACTTGTCATCTCATCAGACACGTCCTTTTCTTGGCAAATCATCCTTCACACAGTCCATCCATCGTTTCTTTGGTCTTCCTCTACTCCTATAACCATCCACATTCATACTCAAAACTTTCCTGAAGACATGTGTAGCGACGTACAAAAAGCAACTTTCTACAAAAAATACTACAGCGCCATCTATGACACGACGGAAGAACTAACATCAAATTCCTACAAGTCGCAAGCAAAGTTTACATCGACTTAAGACTACATAGAGAAACCCGACAACAACTGTCGGGCAGTTGCCCGCCAGACATAACACCTGTCTGGTCGGAGGATCCTCCCTTTTCAATAGGGTATGAAGAACTTTACACTCTGTTCTTCATACACCCTAAACTTGTTCCTCTTCCTCCGTATCACATGCACCATCCGAAGCTACTTACTACTTATACTTACTTTGACGGCACGGTTGGCGCATTGTCTGAGTGATTGACTGCTGCGCTGAGTGTCGCGGGTTCGATCCGCGCACGGAACAAATATTTGTATGGCCTACAGTTAGTTGTTCCGGGTCTTGCTGTTTGTGTATGTGAATTTAAATTTGTGTAAATGCACCCGCGATACAGGAGAAACTCCTAGTGTGGGACAACGTTTAAAAAAATAAACTTACAGACTTTCTTATGTACTAATTTCTGATCATTTTAATTACAGGAGCCACGTTAAATCAAACTCTCAACTCATAAAATCTATGTCAAACTACTTTTAAACCCATTAAATACACTATCAGGGGCTCTCGAACTGTACAAAGTTGATAGTATCGGTTCTAGAACTTTCCGAGTACCTTATTAACATTTATTGAACCAGCAAAGTGGCAAGTTCCTGTGTAAAGGCAATATAATTTATACATTACTGCCTTCTGGGTACTGGGTAATACCTACACTGGTACTGCATTTGCATAATATTCTACATAGGGAAATGTAAGACAGCGTCATGCGAATTTACATTCGCATAACAGTAGCTTGCAAATTCAAATTTATTTATTATGTTTGTGAACACAGAGTACAAAAATGATGTTCTATAAATGGTCCATCCTATGTTCCGCCGAAAGGCATTCAAAATAGTGACGTTACAGTCTCGATAAAGTCAATATTATCAAATTAGAAAAATATATATTATATTTATATAAGTACAAAATCTCATAAAATACAATGTCAGCAAATGAAATTAGTAAAAAATAAATGAAATAGAACAAAAATCGCACAAAAAATAAAATACAATGTCAGCAATACTGCAATTGTCAAACTAAAATTAATTTAAACAGTACAAAAATCATGAAAAAATATAATGTAAACAAAATGTAATATTGTCAAAATTAAATTAAATAAAACACTTAATTAATTATAAAATTAAATTAATTATAATCGCATCAAATTTCTTAATACTACAATTTCACCAAAATGTGATATGTCAAAATTAAATTAAATTGTACAAAATTATAAATCATATTTTGTCATTAAGGTATTCATCGACAGAATAATATGCCTTGAAGGATATCAGTAGGGTACAAGTGTGATTTTGTTTGTTTAAGACTTCAAGTATAAAATGAAGAAATAATATCCAAACAAAAATGGATTAAAATAATAGGAGACTTTATTGAACAAAAATATATTTTTTTACAGTAGGCAACAAAGGAAAACTTCAATATTTTATTGACATGATAGCTTTGTATCTCTGATTACTCTAATGTGTGTAGGCTGGAAATTTTTAGACCTTACCATGTACCAGAGATGCCATTATCCTTTAGAGTTAATGGCATGCCATTGGCATGTGAGTTTTATAGTTTTATAATTCCTAGTTTCAGATCCAATGACGCAGATAAACGTTCGCTGGGTCCACAGACAAAGAACACAAAGCTTTAATATCCTGTAGACAAGGTGTTGTGTGGCATCCTCGTCAAAATTCAGGAGATTGTCACAAAAGCCATAAATAATCAATTAAAATTACTGTACCTAATTAATCATTTATAAACGCAGATTTTTTTGGGTGTTGTTTGTCAGTATTTCAAAATAACACCCATAACGTGATTTAGGGGATGAGAAATTATCGAACAAACGTTTGCGATTGTTTGTATGTGTGGAAGAACGGTTATAGGGCAAGAATCAGACGGCCCGCATTTTACCGATTACCGTAAAAAAGAAAAGAAATAAAAATTACCTACCCATTATATTATTGATTCGGGACGAGAATCATTAGCTTATTACTTTCTTGATTTTGACGAAGATGCAAAACAACACCTTGTATAACGAACCTTACATTTTTCAAGGCACGAATGATGGCATAACTTTAAAACCTCTTTTAATAATTTTATGGAAGTATCGAGCGGTAACAAACAACTAATTTGTAAAAATCGTTAGCGGGAATGTATAAACATCACGTTCGAAATTCGAACAGTGTCTCGTTGTGAATCTGCGATGAGTAACTTTAAAAACAAATGAGTTCGCTTTCGAATTGTGTGCGCTCACTTGAGTGAGGTTCCAAGGGAACTTTACAGAATAGCGCTTGCATACAATCTGTTAATTTATGGAGACAGCCATATTGTGACAAAGTATTATAAAGTCAAGGCGACGATATTATGCTCTAGCTATTTGCACCAGAGTTCAAATTGAGGCTCAAGTGTTTTATAGGGGCGAAAATCACTGGTGCAGTGTTAAGCGCGCTCAAGATTTTATGTGCTAAAGGTCCGTTTACATTCTTTGCTCGGGTGCGAATAATATTTTTATTTACAGATTTTTTATTCCGCCTTTGATGCCGTTTGATAACAGTACACGTAGCATGTCCACCGTAGAAACGGGCTATGACGACGGAAGAATCGACAAACTGACACATTGTCATTGTCAATCTGTCATTATGTCGACTCTTCCGTAGACTCAACTCGTTTCTACAGTGGTCATGGCTCTATAAGTTTTTAAACTGACATGGTCACTAACACTATTAATAGCACTTGCCACGGGATATTTTTGGCGCTGTTGCAAACGCCATGATCACGGATAAACTTAGTTGTTTATCCGTGATCATGGCGTTTGCAACAGCGCCGAAATATCGGGAACTCGAAACAAATAATACACATGGTAAATATCCCGTTGCAAGTGTTATTAATAGTGGTCATGGCTCGTTTCTACAGTGGTGGCTGGAAGCCTTTTCAACTTAACTTCATGCTTTGTTTTAACAAATCAATTCAAAAATTAAATAATCATTCGTGAATTTTAATTATAATTAAAAAACGGGTGTTTTACAGCAAAGGGTGGCTAAGCCTGCCAAATTTCTTATTTTCAAAATTGTGAAACCAAATAAAATACCAACATAATCTCCTAAAATTCAATATACTTAACAAACAAGATATGGCGCCTATTGTGCCTCACAAAATTTATGAACCGCTCTTGTATTAAACACGCGACAATAGAAACATGCCTCAAGTTCGACTTTCAAAAGAAATATGTCTTCTTTTCTGGTTCCGCATAATTTATTCTGATTCACTTCGTTATACATGTAAAACATTTTTGCCTCAATACTTTGGGAGTGTTGAATAAAAAGAAGATGGTTTACATTTTTTGGGACAACTTTTTGGTATTGTGACTTTGTGATGTGAAAAAAGCTGTGTTATTATTAACATAAAAAAGTTGATACTTTTTCTTGCAACCAATACTGCTGAGTAATTGAAATAAATGCTTTGAGTTTGATTCAAACTCATAGCGAGCAATTTCAATTAGACCATTACAGGCACTTCTGAATGTCTGCAAAAAAAAATTCAAGACGTAGCTACAGTCCCAGTCACAAGGCATAATAACTTGTGAAAGTACTGTAGTTGCCCATTTCAAAGCCTAGAGAAAAATGGGCAAGAAACACTCTTTAAAATCAAAATATTTTTTAGAAGATCATCATCATATGCCTGGCCTTTTCCCAAACTATCTTGGGGTCGGATTCCAGTCTAACCGGATTCAGCTGAGTACCAGTATTTTACATGAAGCGACTGCCTATCTGACCTCCACAACCCAGTAACTGGGTAATACGATACCCCTTGGTAAGACTGGATGTCAGACTTTTTGGCTTCTGACTACTCGTAACGACTGTCAAAGATCAAATGACAGTCGGGACCAATGGTTTAACGTGCTTTCCGAGGCACGGAGGAAACTCGGTATGTAATTACGGTCACCCATCTACGGACCAACCTCGGCAAGCACGGCTTAATCTTAAAGATCGACCCGGGCGGCTGTTATTATTTAGCCACGAGCTCCTCGATTTTTTAGAAGATCATGGCATGATCATATTATTATGACGGCCTATTCTTAAATTCTTGTTGAGACACTGGTTTCAGTGTATAAGATCTTTTATAATAATGTGGGAACAATTACAGTGAAGTTACAACTTTGCACTGTTTCACTATGAAAGTTTTAATTTATTACCCGCTAAAACATTCACGTACACTAGATCGTTAATGCTATTCAGCTATATCGAGTAAGATTGTACGCTGATCCTAACATAGCTGCGGAAAAGGCTAGACAGATAGTGATGATGAAGAGGTGTCTGATATAAATGAATTTCAGGTAGTAGAGTAAATACAGTATGTTAGGTTAAACGAGGGACATATTGAGGGAGGGTATTCAGTATTCGATTCTCGTCCCAAATATGTAAAAAACCTATAACGTATATAGAAGAATTTTTAATGTTTAGTTTAGTGCCTAGATATTTAAGACTGTCCTAAGCCAGGTAAGTTTAAAGTATGAGGAGAAAATGGATTATACCTAAGTGTTATTGCCCCACTCTCATGTTCTGCGATAGTATTAAGTCGCTAGCGCAAGGGTGTCATTTGCGAAAATTTTGGTATGGTTCTGTCTGTTATTTATCTGTGTTTTTTTTTTTGTTTACATTTTTATTAGTATCATGTTAGCATGTACTATTATGGGTTTGAATATGTCCCTCGTTTAAACTAACATACTGTAGAATTAAACGTAGGATGTTTTTTTTTTTGTTTATCAACTGGGCACTTATCCAGACTCCGTGGCTGCTACTGAAAAATTCCTTATGGCAAAACGCAATAATATTTTGAACGACCCGGGAATAATACCCAGGAGCTCATGGTCAACAGCCGTGCTTGAGACCACTGTACAGTCGAGGCAGCCTTCTATTATTATCTCCTATTCATTTTTCTTCAAACTTACATGACGAAGACACAAATGTACAAACTCAAACTCAAAGCATTTATTTCAATTAGACCATTACAGGCACTTTATGAAAGTCAAAAAACAAAATAAAACGCGAAGCTACAGTCCCAGTCACAAGGCATAATCACTTGTGAAAGTACTGTAGTTGCCCATTCCGTAGCGTATATCAATATGGAGAAGAATGGTCAAGAAACTCCATGAAAACTCTTTTAAATATATATATTTAATATATATAATAAAAACACATACACATCTCCCATGCAGCAAAAACAAAATAAATTAAAATACTAAACGAAGCTCGAATACAAATAAAAACAAATGTTCTTTTCAATCCTTCTCTACAAATATTAGTTCCACAAACTGCAAAAAGATGGCGCTACACGTCAGTGCAGACATGTTTTAATATCCCACGTAAAAACGGCAAACAAACCGTAGATAGTAGGTAATAAAAAACGGCAAAAAAGCCGTTCCGTGTATTGATTTGATAGCATACCATGACGAGGTGACAGGAGTAAAAAATATGAGCGGTACGAGTATTTGGAGCGCGTTGCACTTGTTTTGTAAAAATACAACGTGATTGGGACGTGCAAGCGTGAGAGCATGTTAGTCGTTGATTTTTATTATTGAATTTTTTGACGTATGTATGTGTAGTTTATTGCTTTCGGCTATTTAGAGTATTTATGTAGTAGCATTCTCTCAAAACGGCTGACATCCAGTTGTACCAAGGGGTATCGTATTACCCAGTTACTGGGTTGTGGAGGTCAGATAGGCAGTCGCTTCATGTAAAATACTGGTACTCAACTGCATCCGGTTAGACTGGAAGCCGACCCCAGGATAGTTTGGGAAAAAGGCTAAGCAGATTCTCTCAAAACGGTGTGGGAAAACATCGAGAGGAAACTGGCATGTCCAAATACTATACAATTCGAAGACATGTGACATCTACGAGTACCAACCTGAACCTGGCCCGCGTGGTGGATTACAGCCCGTCCTCTATCATAGAGAGGAGGCCTGTCTCCGAGCAGTGGGAACATTACAGGATGATTATGCTTATGTAGTAACATGTGACTAAAAGATATGAATGTTGATTAATGGAGAGGGAGAAAAAGACCGAAGAAAAGATGGATGGAAGGGGTATCATATCACCCAGTACTACATATATACAGTACGACGTGCAAGCTGTCAACTTTTTGAAGTGAACCTTCTTATGCGACTTCCAACAAGTTTAACGTTCTAATGCAGGGGGAATATTTTCTATTACCCACTATGAGATGGCGCTATTATAAAATTTGTGACTACGTAGTTCTACTAGGTACGCAAGATGGCGTGCAAACAGTCATGCATTCGACTCTTCGGTGTGACCAGCCTTCGCTCAATTTCCATGAGTAGAATAACCTCGATAAACTTATGTAATAAAAAGTGTACAACAATAAAGCCACGTTTTCACTAGGGGACATTTGTCTCGCGACCTTGTCGCCCGACACGAAATCTACGTGTCCCGCGACATGTCACCCGACGTCGCTTGCGACATTTACGAGTTGCAGGACTTGTCGCTAGTCGACGCTCTGCGAGCGTCGACACGCACCTGCGTGTCCCTCGACAGTCGCCAGACAGGTTTTGAGTAGTGAGAACGTGTGTCGCTTGCTTTTGTTTTCCGAATAATTATGTAAGCTGCACTGAGCAACACTACCTCCTCAGGCGACATACTGATTACGACGACTGGCCAATGCGAACAAGGGAAATGTCGAGCGACGTTGTCCCACAAAGTTGCAGAGACATACCACGTGAATGTTGGGCGATATGTCTCCGTGATATGTCTCCTAGTGAAAACGCGGCTTTAAATATTATTTAGAAACTCAATAAAATAACGAGAGTGAATGCGTGACACTCGAACGCATACGTGTAGTATTACGAAGTTTCACTTCTTCCGCGCGGAGGGACTCCACGCACTATTTTTTTTACTTATTTTTTTTTGTTATTTTTTAATCTTATTGATGTATATTTTATCTTATTGTACTTACAAATGTTTTTTTATGCTTTGTGTATTATATTGTGTTCATTGTTATTTAGTATGCACGTCATGTCCCTGCTACAAATATTTTTTTTTTAACTGAGTTTTAGAGGTCAGACGTATTTCCCAGTACTGAATGGGTTGTGGAGGTCACATAGGCATTTGCTCTATGTAAAATACTGGTATTCTGCTGCATTCACACATGAAGTAGGAAAAAGGCTAGGCGTCTTAATCTGAAAATCGTCCCGTGCGGCTGTAAGCCACGAGTTGGCAAAAGCTGGGCAGATAATATTGTGATTATAATTCACGGGCGAGTTTCTTCCGAAAAGACTGTATCTCTTACATGAAAGTCTTTTTACGATGGGACTGGCTTAGCGTAAAAGCTCCGTATAAGATAAATAAAGAAAAAAAAACTCTTTAAAAGGTAATATGGATTTTTTTTTTCTTTTCACTGCCACATCTATTTTATCTTTCATCGTTGTTCGGTTCGCATTGAAAACGAACTGGCTATCATTTACATAAATTATGTTAAACGCCCTATTGGAAAGGCTTTTGACATTTATGAGTTGAAAGACATGTAATTGCAGTTTCCGTTAAGAGTTATTTAAATACCTTGACTATTTGGACAGATTTAAGTTGAAGGAAATGAAAAAGTTTTGTGAGAGAACCATTACTTAAATATTTTACATTAGTATTCGCCGATACTTCAGTAAAGTTTAAGAGTGCTCCTTACGACATTTCAAACAAACTTTCAACTCCTAATTCTCCGAAATGTTTTTTAGAAACTTTTAGACCTATGTATCCTGCTTATGCGTATTAAGTAACATAAAAATTAAATTAAAAATTTAAAGAACCCCCGACAGACAAAACCTCTAAAAAACCAAAAATAAAATTAATCCAAGCGTTGTAGCGTCGGGGGTCCGCTTTGTTTAGTGTTTGTGCTAAGCGGTCTACTTAACGGTCCCCCGACGCTACGACGCTTGGATTAATTTTATTTTTGGTTTTTTAGAGGTTTTGTGTGTCGGGGGTTCTTTAAATTTTAATTTAATTTTTATTTCATGCTTTTTAAACTCAAATTATTTTTTCTTAGCCTTGACTGTCCCACTCCTGGGCATAGGTCTCCCCCCATTCCTTCCACTTTTCTCGGAGTTACGCCTCTTCTCGCTAATTAACGAAACCAAGGAAAGATATGAATTAAAAAAAAAACGAGAGCCTTTTGGGGGGAGGGGGGGTGTGCAGCCTACCCCTCTGGCCATGCCCATGGTGACAAGTGACAAGAATTCAAATTTCCAATCAACTAGACCCGTAGAAGTTGTTTATATCCCTTCATCAATTAGAAAAGAGATGATGAGCTTCAAACGGCTGAGCAGATTTTCTCGAAACATAGCTAACACTCTCGATTAAAATACCTTTCAAATGACCCCAATTTTATCAAAATCAGTTTATCCGTTTGGGAGCTACGATGCCACAGACAGACACACAGATACACACGTCAAACTTATAACACCCCTCTTTTTTGATCGGGGGTTAAATATCGGTTCAGTCATTACGGAAAATAAAGACTTGAAAGTTTGTATGAAATGCCGTAAGGTGTAAACGTTCTTAAGAAGTTTCTATAACGATTTCTACTCGTGCAATTCACTTTAAAATTGAGTCGCTTTTGAGATATCTTATTTTCCCAGCATTTTCTCGACCATGTTGAGTGTGGTCGATTTCCAGTCTAACCGGATGCATCTGCATACTAATAATTGACATGAAACGACTTCATCTGACTCCACACTCAGTCACTGGCGACGCAGTACAATTATGAAAAGTTTAGTGGTTTTTGAGAAAACCAAAATGAGAAAATAAAATATTGATAAATATTAAGGGCTGGGCCATGGGGTCCGAGTGCCCACCTAGTCTTTCAGGACATCGCCAACGGTTCTCGCCTGTTCCGGAGACCAGCGGGCTGACCTATTTTTTGGTCAAAGAAACAGCATTGCCATCCAACGGTACAACGTTGCCAGCTTTCTAGGTACTCTCCTGTTGACAGCGATGTGGACTTTTTGACACTATTTATACTTTTCTTCTTTTCTATAATATTTTATGTACATATTTTGTTATCATTTTAAATTTGCTTAGATAATATTTAAATAAAAAAAAAAAAACTAAATTAATCAAAAAAATTACAAATAAAAAATGTATTCCTCAGCAGTATATGTTACGTCGTAGATTTTTGTGATAAAGCTTAGTAGTGCATTTAAGATTTTTGTGATAGAGCTTACCACGTAGTATATTTAAATGACCTATGCTGTAAAAAGTCTTGATAATTCAGATCTAAACTCGTTTGATGAATATTTAAAAACAAGTTAAAATATTTTCGTTTGGCCATGAAAATGTACAATATTATCGTCATCTCCGCATCGCATAAACAAAAATAGCAATAAAAATTAAATCCAAGGCCAGGAATTTATTTTTGAACCCCAAGCCATGCGAGTAACAAGGGTATTGTCATCCCTTACTGTGCTGTCGACCCTCGTCTAAACTATGGGCAGTGGGCACTGACTGATGACGTCATGTGAGAGGTCAGGCAGATACTGTTGTTTGTTATAGTCGGATTATGCTACGGCGTAGTAAAACGTGCTACGACGTAGTAAAGCATGCTACGGCGTAGTAAAGCATGCTACGGCGTAGTAAAGCATGCTACGGCGTAGTAAAGTGTACTACGGCGCAGTAGATCATGCTACGGCGTAGTAAAGCCTCCTACGGCGCAGTAGATCATGCTACGGCGGAGCAGAGCATGCTAGTCTAAAACTACTGCCCAGTAAGCACTGACTGATGACGTCAATTGTGAGAGGTCTGGCAGATACTGGTGTTTGTTGGAGTCGGAGCATGCTACGGCGTAGTAAAAATGAATGCATAGTCGACGGCTACTTACTATCTCTCTTGATTTCTACATAATGTATACTAATATTATAAAGAGGAAAAATGTGTTTGTAAGTATGTATATAATAATCTTCAGAACTGCTGATCCAATTCCAAAATTGTTTTCACGAACAAGAAGCTACATTATCCCAGAGTGTGATAAACTGCATTTAAATCGTTGCTGTGAATTAATTTTTGTACATAATGGCAGTGAAGCCATGAGCATAAACTAGTACGTAATATATCGTAAAAATACTTATTCTTCATTTACAAAAATGCCATTATTAATATTCTATTCAGGTAAATGTCAATAACGTAACAAGCCAACCAACTCCAAAGGTGAAATGTGAAACTCTGAAACTGTCATTCAATACATCAAAGTCAAATAAATTCAGTAATAGTCAATATTTTCCGTACAAATATGACGATTGAATACGACGAAATGTCACTCGCACTCGTAGCAAACCGTTCTTCTTTTATTCTACCTGTCATAAAATATTGCTGCTGAAAAATGGCTGAAATAAACCAGATTTCGTTTCGTTTCGATTTCGCGTCTGTGTTTCAGAACGCTTACAACCCTTATCACTTCAAAGGTAGACTGAACAGGCTTCATCTGGGTAAGCTCGTACCATCTTCGACTTTGTCTCTGTCATCTCTGATCTAGACAAGAGTCAAGAGCAAACCCAACACAAATAAAAATACAAATATTTTTGTTTGTTGAAACATAAAGGCCAAAATCAGAAAAGCTCTTCTATGCATGATGTATGTTTAATCTATGTTTGGTAATTAAAATTAATGTCGGAATGGCTACAAGTACAACATCACGCCTCTGATCCCTGAAAAGTTGAACAGAGTTTAACAAAGTGTCACCCTTTCACCAATGGAAAAATTGCAAGACGTTGATGATCATCATCACCTGCCTAGCCTTTTTCCCAAACTTTGCTAGGGTCGGCTTCCAGTCTAACCGGATGCAGCTGAGTTTTAGTATTTTACATGAAACGACTGCCAATCTGACCTACACAACCCAGTAACTGGGTAATAAGAAACCCCTTGGTAAGACTGGATGACAGACTTTCGGCTGAATACTTTTAACGACTGTCAAAGATCTACAAATGACGGCCGGAACCAACGGCTTAGCGTGCTTTCCGAGGCACAGAGGAAACTCGGTATGTAATTATGATCACCCATCCATAGACTGACCTTGGCAAGCACGGCTTAACCTTGGAGAACGACCCGTGCGGCTGTTATTATTAAGCTACAAGCTCTGCAAGACGTTGATGATCAAACCGAAAAAATCTTTAATTATTAAGTGACCAAAAAGCTTAATGTATTGTCAATCCTGTTGAAAATTACTGTAGGATTTGCACTTGCCAGTCTTGTCTACGCCTTCAAAACCTCACGTTCAGTGGCGCTTGCGACTAACAAAGCAGTCCTCAGCGGACAGTACAAAACGTACTACAGCACCATCTATGATCATCATCATCATCAGCCTAAATGTTCCAACTGCTGGGACTCACCCTCAGAGAGAGGAGGCCTGTGTGGCCTCCTCCCTCTGAGGGGGAGTGGGCTGTAATCCACCACGCGGGCCCAGTGCGGGTTGGTAGATGTCACATGTCTTCGAATTTTTTGTTCTAGGACATGCCGGTTACCTCACGCTGTTTTCCTTCACCGTTTTTGAGGACAGCGGTGATGAAATAAATCACACAAAGTAATGCGCCTGCCTGGGTTCGAACCCACGGTTTACAGCTCGTAAGTCGAGGCTGCTACCAGTGGGCCACCGCTGGTCTCACTGGGCCGATTTATGATACAAATGATGACCTAACATCATATTCTGAGTCGTGCTATTAAAATCATTCGCGACTAATGACTATATAGGAAAACCTCAACTGTCGGGCAGTAGCCGACCAACAACACCTGTCTGGTCGGAGGATCCTCCCTTTTCCATAGAGTATTGAACTTTACACCCTGTTCTTCATTTAAATATGAAAGTTATAATTAGGTTTCCTAGGAGAAGCTCGTGGCTAAATAATAACAGCCGCACGGGTTGATCTGTGGTTGATCCGTGGATGGGTGACCATATTACATACCGAGTTTCCTCCGTGCCGCGGAAAGCACGGTAAGCCGTTGGCCGGCTTTCATTTGTAGATCTTCGACAGTCGTTACGAGTAGTCAGAAGCAAAAAGTCTGACATCCAGTCTTACCAAGGGTATTGTATTACCCAGTTACTGGGTTGTGGAGGTCAGATAGGCAGTTGCTTCATGTAAAGTACTGGTACTCAGCTGCATCCAGTTAGTCTGGAAGCCGACCCCGAGATAGTTTGGGAAAAGGCTAGGCAGATGATGATAATAAGGCTTCCTAATTGACCATGGTACACTCACAGAAATATAGTAGAATACAATGCACATTCCCACTTTGTATAAAAAAAGAGCCTTTACTCGACAAGTTCTGCATCGGAACAATTACAAGTTTCCACAAAAGATCTAATTTCACTCAAGTTTTGAAGCCACGTCTTACGCAGTTATGAAGTTTTGAACCCAACTTAACAAAGCTTTGAAATGTGCCTGATTTAGAGGTGGAATATTATTAGTTCATGTATACAATAGAAATGTTGTAGCAAAATATTATCTGTCCGTACTGGTGTCCTGCCTTTTCGCAGAAAATTGTTTGTCCGATTTTTACTTGCCAACCAACGTTTCGCCGATGTTTCACTTTGACAACTAACGATTTTTTTTTTTTTTATAAGCCTCATATTGTGTCCCACTGCTGGGCAAAGGCCTCCCCTTTCTCCTTCCAAACCTCTCTATCTTTTGCGATATCTGGCCATGATCGCCCGGCAAACAAGATCAGATCGTCACACCACCTTCGCCGCGGTCGACCACGACGTCGATTTCCTCCGTCAGGCGTCCAGTGAGTGACGATCTTTGCCCATCTCTCCGGGTGCATTCGCGCTACGTGGCCAGCCCACTCCCACTTAAGCTTGGCTGTTTTTTCTCCGACATCTGCAACTTGGGTTATGGAACGCAAAGTGGTGTTCCTGACGCGATCTGTACGCTTCACACCTATTATGCTACGCTCCATTGCCCTCTGGCAAATCTTGAGTTTGGACTTCTGTTGTTCGGTTAGTGACCAGCTTTGCGCACCGTAGGTTAGGACGGGCAGGATGCACATGTCGATGAGTTTTCTTTTCAGTGTCACTGGGAGACTTCCCTTCAAGTGTTCTTTTAGGGCCCAGAAGGACTTCCAAGCATTTTGGACTCTACGTTCAGCTTCTTTGTCTTGCCTATTTTTAAAAGACACTATCTGGCCCAAGTATGTATACTCATCGACATATTGCAGCACATGCCCGTCTACCTCGACTCTACGTCTCGTGCTGTTGGTCATGACCTGGGTTTTGGATCTGTTCATTGAAAGTCCAACCTCAAGACTTGCTATGCTCAGATCTTGTAGCATTTCTTCAAGTTCAGAAGCAGATGTGGAAAACAACACAATGTCATCAGCAAAACGGAGGTTTGTTAGCTGATGGCCGCTAATATGTACGCCTCGTGACTGCCACGAAGTAGGCAGCTTGTTGAAAACCTCCTGCAGTGCGCTTGTAAACAGTTTTGGTGAGAGTGGGTCGCCTTGTTTGACACCCTTTTCAATGTTGAAATTCGGACCAGAAATATGTAGCTTGATATTCGCGGAACTACTACGATAGATGGAGTCAATGAGGTCAATGTAGGTGTGCGTTATATTTTGGGACTCTAGAGCATTAATAACTGACTGATGATCAATGCTATCGAATGCCTTGGCATAGTCTACAAAAGCCAGATATAGTGGTTTATTAAATTCGCAATATTTTTCGATGACCTGGTTAATAGTATGAAGATGATCGGTTGTGGAAAAATGGGGACGAAATCCAGCTTGTTCGGGAGGTTGGTGCAGGTCAAGGGTCGAAGCGATACGGTTTTCTATCACCTTAATAAATAGTTTATATAAATGTGAAATTAGGCTTATGGGGCGATAGTTTGAAATGTCAGATTTGTTTCCTTTTTTGTGGAGTAAAATTATGTTGGCGTGGCACATTTCAGAGGGAATCTGACCGGAGTATAAAATAGTGTTGAAAAAAGTAATGATGTGGGGTATAAGAACGCTTCTCCCTAGCTTTAAAACTTCTGTTGTTATGCCGTCCGCTCCAGGGCTTTTATTGTATTTGAGCTCGCGAAGAGCTCGTTGAACTTCGTAGGGACTGATAGGCGGAACTGAGTCAGGGCAATAGTAAGCGAAGTGTCTATACTGTTTTTGCTCATCCTGGTACAGATTTTTATAGAATTTGGTGGCTATTTCAATTATTTTGCTTGAACTGCTTTGTTTTTTCCCATTCTCATCATTTAGGTTAGAGATCCAGGTCTTCCCCTTGGTGATTCCTTGTTTAGCATTTCTTAGGGTGGCGTTACTTAATAAAGCTGACTTAATCATGTTAGTATTACAATCTCTAATGTCTTTTCTGATGCTTCGTTTCACCAATCTATCTATTTTATTGTATTGTACTTTATTATTCTTTGACATTTCTCTCTTCTCTATTAATGACATTGTTTTATTGCTTAGTTTGTTATTGTTTCTTCTTTGATATTTAATTTTCTTGGCTGCTGATGAAATATTTTTTATAATGGTAATGTATTGGCTCTGTGTGCTTTGTTCTGTATCGAGCGGCAGTACATCAAATGAATTTGTTAACTCTAAATTAAACTTTTCCATATTAGTTATTAGAATATCTTTGTTAAGCTTTTTGATCCGGTTTTTAAATACTGTTTTTCGGTTTAATTTTACATTTAGGACAATCTTTGCTCGAAGTGGTCTATGATCCGAACTAAATTTAAATTTATTTATGATACTAACATTTTTCACAATATTATTGTGACTGGATGAGAGCACAAAGTCTATTTCGTGTTTAGTTCTCCCATCTGGCGAGACCCATGTCCATCGACGCTGTGGCTTTTTAGGGAAGAAACTGTTCATTATGCTGAACCCTTGTCCAAATGCAAACTGGATGAGAGCATTTCCTCGATCATTTCTAGTTCCTATGCCATGTGGACCGAGAATGTCTGGGTTATCTAGGTCTTGTCTAACCCCGATCTTAGCATTGAAGTCGCCAGTAATGACATTCCATGTGCCACGGTTTTCTTCACATGCTTTGTTAAGAAAGTTATAGAAGTCTTCTAGTTCGTCATCGCTGTGTGACGATGTAGGTGCGTAGGCTTGGACAATGGTCAAACTATGTTGGTCTGTGATGCTGAGCTTGAGAACCGCTACCCTCTCCGAATATCCGAGAAATTCTATGATGTTGTTCTTCCACTTTTTAGCCACCAAGAAACCAATTCCATAAAGTCCCCTGGTAGCTCCAAAATGATAGAATATAGAGTTCTCTCTTTCCTCTGTATCCTCTCCCATTCTTCTCACTTCCGACAACCCTATCACATCCCATACTAACGATTAGCAAATTTTTTTATGACAACGTTTCATTTGGTAGAATTATTGTTAAGCTGATTATTATAATGACACAAGACGTTTGGCACATTTATCATTTGTCAAACATTTCACGAGGCCACACACGAATAAAGTTTTGCAAAACAAATAAGTTTTTTTTTTTTAATAACAACAGTAACAGAAATCTAGGTTACGTTAGGTTAGGTTTCGGGAGGAAGCACGGCTCCTTGACGTTTCGGGCGACGCAGGTGCTCTCGGGGCACGGTTGCTTCGGGAAGTACCTGTGTCGCATAAGCAGGGAGCCGGACGCTCGGTGCCATCACTGCGTCCAGTGTCCGGAGGATACGGCGTGGCATACGCTGGCAGAATGTCCTGCGTGGGACGAGCCGCGCCGTGCCCTCGTGACAGAGGTAGGAGCAGACCTGTCGCTGCCGACCGTTGCTCGCGCGATGGTCGGTGGCACAGAGTCCTAGGACGCGGTGGTGTCCTTCTGCGAAACCGTCATGTCGCAGAAGGAAGCTGCGGAGAGGGAGAGGGAGATTTCAAGTTCCTTCCCATCCCGCAGCAGACGCACCGGGCGTCGGCAGAGGGCGGATAACGCCCTCTTCCGGCCCCCCTAAACAGGTCCAGGGGCGACGGATTCGGGCATCCGTCGCCCCCCATCATAATGGACCCGAGACGGTGGCGCGTAGTGTTCCACGCGCGCCTCTCACAGACGTAACGGGGGGAGTACACCTCACTCCCCCTAGGGACGAGGCCCGCACTGGTCGAGCGGGCCGGCACTAGTCCGGGGCAGCGGAAGTCACATTCGTTCCCGCTGCCCCCAGACGCAAGTGTGCGAGGGAACACCGGGGTGGTTTTTAGTCAGTTGGAGCCTGACAGACCCCTCCGCCCTCCCCAGGCGAAGGACATCCGTTTCCGGATTTTCCACCTCGCAACAAAAAAAAAAAAAGGTTAGGTTAGGTTAGGTTAGAGTATGACAAACAACGCACGAGCCGAGCGAGCGTAGCGAGCGTGCCGCGGCAGCGGCCGGCGATGTGCTAGAAGCGAATCGCTTTTGTAAGAGGAAACAGTTAAGTTAGGCTGAGTTGCATTAAAGATAAAGTGAAAAAAAATCATAACAATAACTACCTGTATATAATTTGTCCCAAAACGAAACCAGAGATTTGGTAAACAATATACGACTAAATGAATATTACGCCAACTAATACATTCTGCTACTTGAAAGTTGGCATTTTAAAAAGTGTCATTATGAAAAGCAGACCAAACGTACAGTTGGTAACTGTGAGGTTGGGAATTAAAACAAAATATTATGTTTAGTTGGCAAATGATTATTCGGCGAAATAAAATTCTGCGAAACGTTCACGCAAGTGAAAATCTGGCAAACAATTTTTTGCGAAAAGGCAGAGAACCGTCTGTACTATATAATATTGGAAAGCAGAAAAGTTTGTCTGTTTGCTTGAACGCGCTAATCTCAGGAACTAAGGGTCAGATTTGAAAAATTCTTTCAGTGTTAGATAGCCCATTTATCGAGGAAGGCTATAGGCTATATATATATCATCACGCTACGACCAATAAGAGAGGAGCAGCAATGAAAAATGTTGCGAAAACGGGGAAAATGTGACGCAGACGAAGTTGCGCGGGACAGCTAGTATATTATATTAATATAACAGCCGCTCGCGTCGATCTTCAGGTTAAACCGCGCCTGTCTAGGTTGGTTTGTAGATGGGTGACCACCCATTAGATACCGAGTTACCTTCGTGCCTCGGAAAGCACGTTAAGCCGTTGTTTCTGGCTGTCATTTGTAGATTTTATACAGTCGGCCTGAAAGTCTGACAACGAGTCTTACCAAGGGTTATCGTGTTACCCAGTACTAACTGAGTTGTAGTAGTCTGTTATGCAGTCGCATCCGGTAAGACTGGAAGCCGACCTCAACATAGTTATGAAAGAGCTAGGCCAATGATGATGCATAATGCACAATATTCCTGCTTCACGTTTGGAAAGGTTTTATTTTATCCTACAGAATATGTTCTGTTAATTCTATTCTAAATAAATGTATTTTTTTCCTTCTAAATGTTTGTAAGCTCATTACGGTTTTTTTGATGTTTCTTCTGATCGCTATAAATACAATAAGAATATTTTCTGACGTGGTCAAAATAAAGCTACTTTTCTGTCGAAGTTTTGTCTTTAAGAAATTTCAGGAGTTACAGTATTTTCGGAAGCATGCCACTGTAAACAAGTTAGTAAGTATAAAATGAATCGTTAAGCGCGCCAGTGGTAACATCACGCGATTACTTACCAGTCTACCCAAACGTACAGCGCGAAGAAGCGCCCTACTCTGTAGAAACAAAGAAATGGAATCGATCGAAATGGTTTGAGCACGTGGCCAGGAAGATAGGCAATGTCTAATCGCAGCGGACTCAAGACGCCACGACTGTACGTATTACACCTTTAGGGGTATGAGGAACAGGGTGTAAAGTTCCTCAATACTCCATTGAAAAGGGAGGATCCTCCGACCAGCCAGGTGTTACGTCTGGTGGGCAACTGCCCAACAGTTGATGTCGGGTTTCTCTATATACTCTTAATTCGATGTAAACTTTGCTTGCGACTTTTAGGAAATTGATATTAGTTCCTCCGTCGTGTCATAGATGGCGCTGTAGTACTTTTTGTAGTATGTTGCTTTTTGTGGTCGCTACACACCCGATTCATTGTGTGCAGTGTTTTATTGTAATTTTATTTTTTAACCTATGTTTTCATTGCAAGAAACACTTCGGCCCACGTGATTTCCGAATCTAACAGGATAAATCTTGATAATCCGATATACAACAAGCTATTTTAACCAACAAAAATTGGAATCCCATTATTTGTAATCCTCCATTGTTCCCAATTCCGTGCGTCCATTTTCATACACATAAATATCCCTCTATGCCCAAAACCCCGATAATTGTTTAGACACACATCTCTCACACACACACTCATGTTCTAATAACACACACAGAAACTCACATAACCTACATTACGGATCACCCCACTCGATCGCGACGTAAAAACCAAACACGGAACTCAATTAGCTCGCTCGAACGTCAAAATGATGGCAAACGAAGTTATTGGCTCTATAACAGTAAAGACAGAAGTTCCAGTTGGATAGAAAGGTCTTTTGGCTAAGTACAAAACAGAAAACAGGACCATTTTTTTCTTGTTTTACGGATGGGAAATCATCAAATGACTCCTCCCACACTGGGTGGAGTGGAAAGGAGGGTCAGACTTGTACTGACTAAAAACCAATCCATGTTCCTTCTTAGCCATTTGTGTTCCAGTGCCTCGGTATCTCTTTCGAACAGTCCCGCAGCCCTGGCAGGCATCGGCCCTCTCGGACCCCTTCCGATTTGCTGACATCTCCTTGAGGCGCGCATGGAACACGAACGCGCCGTGGACACGGCCTGTCGTCATAAGACGGACGGACGGTGAGCTAGTCCATTACTCACCGTCTCATGGTAATCTCCTTAAATATGAATTTGGTCGAGTATAATGCGCAGTTGGGTGCCATACAAAAAACTGGACCTTAAGTCCTTCATCATGAGCTACGTTCTAAAACGTATTCTTCCTATTCTACTAATATTATAAATGCGAAAGTTTGTGAGGATGGATGGATGGATGTTTATTACTCTTTCACGCAAAAACTACTGAATGGATGTAGATGAAATTTTGCACCCTGGTAGTTTATAACCTGGATTAACACATAGGATACTTTTTATCCCGATAGTATGTTTCCGAGGGACAATTATCCAACTCCACGCGGGCGACGCCGCGGGCATAAGCTAGTATGGTATAATTTTATTGGATACCATTGTAGGAGGAGCTTGTGGCTTAATAATAACAGCTGGATTAATAAGCCTCGCTTGCCTAGGTTTGTCTGTGGATGGTGCAGCATTATCACGCTGCTTAGTGATTCGGCTGAATAAAAACTATTCCGTTCGTGTAAGTCGAACTCATTTTTAATTTTTAACTTATTTCAGTTCAAACTTAAAAAGAATGTTCGTTCCATTGGAGGACAGAGAAAATTTTTCTGGTCAATTGGCGACGTAATTTCTTAGAAGAGACAACCATGGTATTCTGTTTAAAAAAGAATTAACTAAATTATTGTATCGAATCAGCTTGATCTATTTCCTTTAATGTTTGAAATCAGCGTAAAGTAGTGGCTGTATCTGTAAGCACCGTACTAAATTGTCGGCTGCATAAGACTGTGTTTTACAAGGAACCGGTATGTATTTAAAACATTTTAAATTTTAACTGCTTGAAAGGTTCTGTTTTGAGTATTATGGTGTTCATTTCCTTTTATTTTCTCACCATAGATTCGCACAGAATCGGTTCAAGTATTACCCATATGGCTGTGGACTGATGTTCCGAAATATTTCAACGCCGCGACTCAATTCCTACTGAGTTTGGGAAGCGTGTGCTTGCGGGTGACTCCGTAATTTTTGAGCAAAGACCCTGAAGGACGTCGTGACATCGCTCCGCGTCAAGTTATCCCAAAATTTTGTTCTTATCCACTTTTTATAATTTGTAGCAATAGCGAAGTACTTATTGAATGTTTTTATTATACTATCGTTTTATAATCTCAGCTATTCGTGTCAAAAGGTCGCGGAATGAACCGTTTTTGATATTATATTTAAGCACGGATATAATTTAATCGCGCCTAGGGCCGGATAGCGGTTGCAACCCCTTCTCACCTATAGGCATTATTTTTAAAATCACAAATTTTATTCTTTTCAAGATAAACCATTTCGCAGCTTTACTGAAAGTCATTTTTTACGTCGCCAATCCTTTTTCTTTGTATATTTTTTTTATTAAAAATGTTTATATTTGTTTTATATTTAATATTGCAAAATTAAACGTAACACATGTAGTGATAGCCATATTTTTTTTTTTACGCTACATTGGGTGATCACCCATTACACACCAAGTTTCCTCTGTGCCTTGGAAAGCATGTGAAGCCGTTGGCCCCGGCTTTTATTTGTAGATCCTTGACAGTCGTTACTGGTAGTCAGTGGCCCGAATTTCTGATAACCAGTCTTACCGAGGGGATGAGGAGCTCGTGGCTAAATAATAAAAGCCGCACTGGTCGATCTTTAAGGCTAAGCCGTGCTTGCCAAGGTTGGTCCCTAGATGGGTGACCAAAATTACACACTGAGTTTCCTACGTGCCTGCCGGCTGTCATTTGTAGATCTTTGACATCCATTACGAGTAGTCAGAAGCCAAACGTCTGACATCCAGTCTTACTAAGGGGTATCGTATTACCCAGTTACTGCGTTGTGGAGGTCAGATAGGCAGTCGCTGCATGTAAAATACTAGTACTCAGCACATCCAGTTATACTGGAAGCCGACCCCAAGAGAGTTTGGGAAAAGGCTAGGCAGATGATGAGTCTTATCAAGGGGTTTCGTATTACACAGTACTTACTGGGTTGTGGAGGTCATATAGGCAGTCGCCTCATGTAAAATACTGGTATACAGGTGCGTCTAGTTAGAAGGGAAGCCGACCCCTACATATTTGCGAAAAGACTAGGTATCTGAGTAAGTTACACCTTCTGTAGTTCGCTTTTACAATGTGCTATTATTTGGTTTGTTAGCAAGCTTTTAGACATTTTATTTGCGTCAGATTAAAAAAAAGTGAGTGAATTTTAGTGAATTGTTTTTTTTTATTTATTGGGTATCAAAATGAAATTTAGCCACAGTTTTTTTTGCAGTCTGAATATTATTTCTTACTTATGGTTAGAGTAGATAATTCTACTTGCCAAAAAAGATTTTTTCAATTGTGACAAGTACAGCTGCTTTCTGATGTGAGATGCAAAATGAAATATTTTATCGTTTTATAAAAATTGTTTTATTTGTACAACTTCTAAATTTTTTGGTTGACCGTACTTTCCCAAGACATAAATTTGTTTATTTTATTTGTGGTCCCAAAATATTACTCAAAATTATCATTGTTATTTTGAAACATTTTCTTATTTTTTTCAGAGTCATAAGCATTTTTGATGTTTAATTTTATTACCTGGATATAATGTAAAACATGTGGAAACTATTGTAGATTACTTAGATTAATTGACATTTTAAAAGTTGGTTTATATACCAACTTTTAAAATGTCAAATAAATCTAAGAGCTAATATCCCACGCTGTACTATAGAACCCTATTTGTGACAATCTGTATAAATTCCACCTAACTCAATTATTCATATTCTGTTCTATATTCTCGGCAATAACTTCATTAACATTATTAATAATTAACAGAACGCCTCTTCCTTTGACATGGAAATATCAAGTAGGTAAATAAGATTAATTTGATTCAAAGTTTGTTTGTATGTATGTGTAAGTTACATAACGAAATCTGAGGATGTCATGAATTTGAGTTTGTGTTCCACGTGCGCTTCAAGGAGATGTCAGCAAAATTAAATCTGAAGGAGTCTGAGAGGGCCGATGCCTGCCAGAACTGCGGAACTGTTTGAAAGAGATACCGTGGCCCTGACACACAAAGGGCTAAGAAGGAACATGGATGGGTTTTAGTCAGTACAAGTCTGACCCTCCCTTCCACTCCGCCCAGAGCGGGAGACATCATTTGATGATTTCCCATCCGTAAAAAATATGTTGCCATGAATTACGTAGGTTGCATTAATAGTATCATAAATCTTTTTTTTATTTCCAGATTTTTAGTTTAATTTTTAATATTCAAAATTTCAAAGAAGATTTTACTTCTTGATTATTTCACTTGATTAAGATTTGGATTAAACAACTTAACATAGTTTTAAGTTGTAAATGCTCATTTGAAATTTAATAATCTTAGTATTATTGCACTAGATACTTCATGTATGGTTATACTCTATGGTTAAACCTGATATTGTCTATGTATGTGTAATAAAGTTAGCTCCGTTCAAACTGCAAATCAAGCTTTATATTATACTATTCAATGATAGCCCACTTAACATAGTTCGTTGATTTCTTATTTTATTTTGCTCAATGTGGCTTCTGGTTGTCGTGATACTGAATTCCGAATACTGTCATGTCTTTATTGACACTTGCAATATTCCCCACGTTTGTCCCATGCGTTTCGTCTCTAGAGCGCCACAAAGGAACTAACATACATATATTATATGCTGATAAAGACATTACTCTCCTCAACCAAGTAACTAATTAAATCTTTAAACTTATTAACTTATTTCACAATTATATTTTTCCACTATCATTGTTATATATTGTTAAGTAATCTCGCCCAAATAGTAGTTGTTAGGGTTCCGTACCCAAAGGGTGAAACGGGACCCTATTACTGAGACTTCGCTGTCCGTCCGTCTGCCACCAGGCTGTATCTCATGAAGCGTGATAGTTAGTCAGTTGATTTTTCTACAGATTATGTATTTCTGTTGCCGCTATAACAACAAAAACTACTAAAAATAGAATAAAATAAATATTGGACTCCCATTCAAAAATAGTGATTTTTTGCTCGTTTTTATAAATAATCGTACGGATCCCTTCGTGCGCGAGTCCGACTCGCACTTGGCTGTTTTTTTTTTAGAACCAGCCGCCTGATAAGCAGGTTTAACCTAGTACAGGCGTCGAAATTTGTTATATCTTCATTATTTCTAAGATCGAACTGTGTTTATTGTGCCAATATTTAATTCTGAATAAAAAAAGCAACAGTTATTACTAGGTACCGTAATTTGATTATTTATGTATTTTGTGACAACCTCCTGAATTTTGACGCAATGATGCAAAACAACACCTCGTATATCCTCCTCAGTCGGGTAAAATAGGAACACGTACGATGGCAGAGAGTTCCACCCTTGCATAATACAAGGTGTTGTTTTGCATTCTCGTCAAAATTCAGGAGGCTATCACACAAGACATAAGTAATCAATTAAAATTATGGTAACTAGTTAATTATTAACAAACTCTGTTTTTTTTGGTTGTTTATGTTAGTCAGTATTTCAGAATAACCCACTTAACATGGTTTAAGAAGTAAGAAATTATTGAATAAACGTTTGAGATTGTTTGTATTTGCAGAAGCGCGGTTATAGGGCGAGAATCAGACGGCCCACGATTAAAACAACAAACTTACCGGTTTCCGTAAATAAGAAAATAAATAAAAATTACCTACCCATTTTAATATTGATTCGAGACGAGAATCATTTGCATAGTTACCTCCTTGAATTTGACGAGGATGCAAAACAACACATTGTATAACTGAAGTGAAAGAATATAATAAAAAAAACAGCTACAACCGTTTTCTACGTCACTAAAATATTTAAAATACACATTACTAGATCATAACCATTCAATTTAACGCAGACACAAAAACTTTTCATTTCCTTTTAAACAAGTACAATACAGCTTTCAAACACTTTCTTATTCAAAACACAAGTCTTAAGCACACGTAATGACAAGAAAAGCGATTACAAAATAAATAATCGGCCATCCGAACACGGCTTTATATTCAAATTGGGTCTCAATGGCACTTTGTAAGTACAATTCGGCTTACGTTTGGCACTTTACTCAAGTTACTTTTTTTTTTAAAAGTTGAGATTTTTGTTAGTGTGATGTTTATTTTAAAGTAGACACCGAGAGCATTTATTGTCTATCATCATTAGCCTATAATGTTCCTACTGCTGGGACACAGGCCTCCTCTCGTATGAGAGAGAATGGGCTGTAATCCACCACGCGAGCCCAGTGCGGGTTGGTAGAAGTCACATGTCTTCGAATTTTTGGTTCTAGGACATGCCGGTTTCCTCACGATGTTTTCCTTCACCTTTTGAGAGCAGCGGTGATGAAATAAATTACACAACGTAATGCGCCTGCCTGGGTTCGAACCCACGGCTTACTGCTCGTAAGTCGGGGCTGCCACCACTGGGCCACCGCTGCTCTCTTGTCAATTGTCTATACTAGGTATACTATATTTGAATATCCGTTGCCTCGTTTAATCTCCAGCTGTATTTAACTACCTATATTCAAGGCATTTTCTTCAGGATATATTTTGGAGCGTTAATGGTCTGTGAACGTTTCTGAATGATTGAAAGGCTTCGTTTGGGTAAGCTTTGATAGCTATGCTTCGGTATTGGTGAAGATACGAGTCAGGAGTAGTTTGAAATGAACAAAGAAATAGGTTTTGAAATAAACATAACATTACGCTACGCATAAGCAGTCCCTTCATGTAAATACTGGTATCCAGCTGTGTCCGGTTAGGTTCCCAACATAGTTAGGAAAAAGTTAAGTAAATGAAGCAGTAAATTCAAAAAAAAGTGTTGCCTGCCTACAATTTTACGAGATTACTCATCATCTGCCTAGCCTTTTCCCAAACTAACTTGGGGTCGGCTTCCAGCCTAACCGGATGCAGCTGAGTACCAGTATTTTACATGAAGCGACTGCCTATCTGACCTCCACAACCCAGTAACTGGGTAATATGATACCCCTTGGTAAGACTGGATGTCAGACTTTTGGCTTCTGACTACTCGTCTACGACTGTCAAAGATCTACAAATGACAGCCGGGACCAACGGCTTAACGTGCTTTCCGAGGCACGGAGGAAACTCGGTATGTTATTATGGTCACCCATCCACGGACCAACCTCAGCAAGCACGGCTTAACCTTAAAGATCGACCCGTGCGGCTGTTATTATTTAGCCACGAGCTCCTCTTTTACGAGATTAATATTCAATCTTAATATTTTTTTAAATTTAATTACTTAATTCTTTCTTGGTAATCATCCGGTGACAATGCATCGTCGCTCACAACTTCTTAAGAGGGGACTCTAGTCCCGAGAAATTTGAAGAAACTATTGCCGTCGCGCTGCGCCGACCTTAAAGTGTAAAGTGCGAAAGGGACAACTGCAGCTCAGGCTGATTTTACCTACAAAAATCTTGACCAAAAGACGTTTTGTATTCCGCTGTTTTCTTCCTCAAAACTAAACTGATCTAAATAATTCTTATATTAAAATTTAGAGGAAAAGTATATCCATGCTTCTATCATTTTCTTTTTTGTTATAAACGTATTTAATTTGTCTGATAGACGTCTGAACATGGCGGTAAAAACGGGCTTTTTTTCGGGCTTTTGGATTGTCATATTTCTTTGAGTGATAAAAATGAAATAATAGGGGCATGTATTAACAAGACCTAGATTTTTTGGAAAAAAAAACATTGCTATATACGCATTATCAACGAAAAAACCAGCGGAATACGTTCGTATGGAAAAAAGGCCCACTAGAGATCCCTCTTAAGCGATTTAAGAAAGGAGAGACTTTTCTGTTACAATGTTTTGTGTGCACTTGTAAAATTATTTTGCTACCAAATACCCAAGGTTCTGTATACTAGAAACAGGCGCACTTGGGTGACACTTAAAGTTTCCTCCCTAACATTAACATAACGACGTACTGTTAAAGGGGTAAACAGTTCCCCAAATGACCCCATTGGGCGTTTCTTCAATCTAAAGTTGGAACAATGGTCTTGAGAATTGTGTCTTGTCTTTAGTTTTTAGATATTAAAGAGCATTGGGTAAGTTTGTATAGACCAGTGCTAATCGGGCATTTTAGAAATAATTGTTTGTAGAAGAAAATGAATGTCTTTTTGTCTTCTTACTAATGAAATATTATTAACTAGCTGTCCCGCGCAACTTCGTCTGCGTCACATTTTCCCCGTTTTCGCAACATTTCTCATTGCTGCTCCGCTCCTATTGGTCGTAGCGTGATGAATTATTAGCCTATGTCCTTCCTCAGGTTGAAATATATCTTCTTGCCAAATTTCATTAAGATCCGATCAGCCGTTTAGTCGTGAAAAGGTAACAAACAAACTTACTTTCGCATTTATAATATTAGTTAGGATAAGCGGCCGTAGACTTACAAAAATCAGGCCACTTTTACCTAAACCCCTTTGAATACGAGTACAAGCGAAAAATTATTTAATTTTGGTATCACTGAATTAATCGTAAAAAAACTCCCTCAACACAGAATCCATCTGTCCTTTTGAGACATCCCTTCCTAATTATACCTCAATATCGAAACTCCCAATTTTTGACCCACATTTATCACTCAACTAAATCCTCTCCATCCGATCGAAGATCTGCAGTCTCACACAATGTGATCATCAATCATTTCACACAATGATACGAGACTCTTTTGCGCGTAAGAAGTCTTATTGTTGAACCCTTAATGGTAGGGTGTGGTCTTAGTGTGGCTCCCGCACCAGGAGCATTCATCTGTAAAAGTTAAACATGTATGTATATTTCAACGGTACGGTTGGCGCAGTGGCTGACCGATCGACTGCGGCGCTGCGTGTAGTGGGTTCGATCCCCGCACGGAACAAATATTTGTATGAGTAACAGATAGTTTTTCCGGGTCTGGCTGCTTCTGTATGTGAGTTTAAATGTTTGTAAATGCACCCACTATACAGGAGAAATTCCTAGTGTGGGGCAACGATTAAAAATGAAGAAAAAAAAAACTGCATCTAAACCGGAGCGTAGTTGAAAAAAACGGTGCAGATATGTCCCCTATGCAGCTCAAGCTTACCTGACGGGAGTACCTTTATAGGTAAACTTGTCAGAAACACCCTAGCGTGTACCTTAATGTACTTTAAGAATAGAAACAATTGAATCTCAACTGTTACAAAACAAAGAAGTGCTCCCTGTGAAGGAACGGCTTATAAGACTTTGTTTATAATAATTAGAAACTTTGCAGTAGTGGAAAATGATATCTTCATCATCTGCCTAGCCTTTTCCATAACTATCTTAGGGTCGGCTTCCAGTCTAACTGGATGCAGCTAAGTAGGTACTAGTATTTTACATGAAACGACTGCCTATCTGACCTCCACAACCCAGTAACTATAACTGGGTAATACGATACCCCTTGGTAAGACTGGATGTCAGACTTTTGGCTTCTGACTACTCGTAACGACTGTCAAAGATCTAGAAATGACAGCCGGTACCAACGGCTTAACGTGCTTTCCGAGGCACGGAGGAAACTCGGTATGTAATTATGGTCACACATCCACGGACCAACCTCGGCAAGCACGGCTTAACCTTAAAGATCGACCCGTGCGGCTGTTATTACTTAGACACAAGCAAGGAAACATAAGTTAACACACTTAAAACATCTCCAACACTCACTAAGAACTACTTGTAATTCTGCTCACACCACACGCAAAGAAGATTACTTTCTTCGACAGCACAATATTCTTTATTTGGCGTTAACTTCAGCAACTCGCTAAGTAAGCCGCCTAATTCTTATTGCTTATGGGAACCACTATAAAGATTAGCAGAAGAAGGTCGTCGCTGGATAAGATTAATCTAACAGATAAACCTGATGTTCTGAAATAATGTCATCATCATCTGCCTAGCCTTTTCCTAAGTATGTCGAGTTCTGCTTCCAGTCGAACTGGATGCAGCTGAGTACCAGTATTTTACATGAAACGACTGCCTATCTAATCTCCACAACCCTGTTTCTTCTATATAATACAATACCCTTTACCAACCCGCACTTGGCCCGCGTGGTGGATTACACCCCTCTCCCTCTCATAGAGAGGAGGCCTGTGTCCCAGCAGTGGGAACATTATAGGCTGATGATGATGATGAATACGATACCCTTTGGTAAGGCTGGTTATCAGACTTTAGGGTCACTGTAACGACTGTTAAAAACCCACAAATGACAGCCGGGACCAATGACTTACGACCGAGGCACGGAGGAAATTCAGTATGTAATGGGTGGTCACCCATCCGCGGACCAGCCTAAGCAATCGTGGCTAAACCCAAAGATCGACTCAAGGGCCTGTAGCGACTTAGAAAAAGCAACTTACTACAAAAAGTACTACAGCGCCATCTATGACACGACGGAAGAACTAACATCAATTTTCTACATCTCGCAAGCAAAGTTTACATCGACTCAAGAGTATTAGAGAAACCCGATAACAACTGTCGGGCAGTTGCCCACCAGACATAACACCTGTCTGGTCGGAAGATTCTCACTTTTCTAAGGAGTATCGAGGAACTTTACAACCTGTTCCTCATCATCATCATCAGCCTGTATTCGTCCACTGCTGGACATAGGGCTCTCCCATGACACGCCACTGAGCACGATCCTCGGCCACTCTCATCCAGCTCTTGCCAGCCGCCTTGCAAAGATCATCGCTCCACCGAGTCTGAGGACGTCCTACGCTACGTTTACCGATCCGTGGTCTCCACTCAAGAACTCGTCTACCCCAACGGTTATCGGTTCTTCGGGTTATATGGCCGGCCCATTGCCACTTCAGCGTGCTTATGCGGTGGGCTATGTCGATAACCTTAGTTCTCTGTCGGATCACCCTTTCCATACTCTTTCCATAGCACGTTGAGCGACTTTAAATTTGTGGACCAACCCTACCGTGAGTTTCCACGTTTCGGCACCGTACGATATGACGGGTAGGACGCACTGATTTCACCTGTTCCTGATATACCTAAAATGCTGTTATTATTTAGCCACGAGCTCCCACTTCAGCAAAATTGAGCAATTTATTTAACAGGATTATGTCTCTTCTAAAATTGTCTCTCTTTGCCTTCTGCAGTAATTTATCTGCATTACACAAACCTATATTATCCCCAGAAACAGATTCTGGTCACGAACTATTGACTCTGTTCCGTCGATCCCTATTTTGATTTTACGCAGGAAAGAGATGAAGTATCCTTCATGCATATTAATTATTCAGGAGCGAGGGAGATGGCTTTATGTTTGTTGGTCACTCATTTATGAAAATGACCATCCTTTTCAAGGTCTTTGGGTATTAGTGCAAAGTTTTTCAGGCTTTAAGGTCATAATTAATTTTTCAAACTTTTTTAACTTAGTTTTTTTTGGCAGAAACTGTTTAGGCTTAATTTGCTGAAGTCTGTAACGTGACCTCATTTTTTCCAGAATTTATGACGAGATAAACATCCTCTGACCCAATAACAAAGGACTGCATTCATCCCACCTGCTAACGATTATGCAAACGAAGTGATCGATAATGGAATAATATGATGGTTATGACGGTAATTGCATCGTTTCGTAATGGTCTTTGAATGGAAAATTGCTCAATAATGGTTTTAGTACTAAAGAAAGCTAAATGTCGTTTTTTGGGCTGGAAATACTATTCAGTAAAGTTCACTAGTTCACCTCACTCAAGTGAGCGCAAACAATAATTCGAAAGCGAATTCATTTGTTTTTAAAATAAATCATCACGTATTCGTAACGAGACACCGTTTGAATTTCGAACGAGATGAATACACAACGGTTTTTATACAGTTTTATAGAATAACAATAGGGTTGGTTTTGCTAAACACTCATTTAAGTACTCAATCCTCGTGTTATGGATGGATTTTTGAAGTGCGTTTTTATGCCAATCCTTATAAATCTAAAATATCACTGTCACAATTTTAATTTGATAATTATTTTATGTTTGGCTTTGTATGTAAATTAAAAAAAAAAACTAGAACATTAATTTTAACTAACAAACAAACATGTGACCAACATGTAACCATGTTTTTAGGCTTTTTAATGTCTCTCAAGTTTTATCAGCGTTTTGAATATTCCCATTGTCAAAAGACGCCCACAGATTTTTGATACATGCTGTATATTCTCTCTATATCTTGATTCGACAATCCCTTTGAAAGCCTTGTGCCATAGACATATAGACAATCATGGTAGTGCGACGTGACTTCATGAATTATTAGTGAGTACAACGTGACTTGTCGATGTGCATGAGGTTACAAGGATTTGGAAAGAAATAAGGGTTTGGACGTGGCGGTATTTCTGAATATTAATGTACCCTTATGCCACGAGAAAGAAAGAAAAAATATTTATTTGTCGCAGGGACATGACGTGCATACAAAATAACAATAAAAACAATATACATACAAAGTACAATAAGATAAAATATACAACAACAAGATTAAAAATATAACAAAAAAAAAAATAAGTAAAAAAGTTGACAGCACGTCGTAACTGTGACAAGTAGGTTACCGCTCAGCATGATGCTGTGCTACGGGGGGCCCACAGCACAGTGTAAACATTTCATTACATGAATAAGAAAATAAAACAAACAGAAGTTCGATATAAAACAACCATAAGAAATAACATCATAATCTGCCTAGCCTTTTTCCCAAATTATCTTGGGGTCGGCTTCCAGTCCAACCGGATGCAGCTGAGCACCAGTATTTTACATGAAACGACTGCCTATCCACCCTACACTAATGGTAATACGATACTGCTTGGTAAGACTGGATGTCACACTTTTGGCTTCTGACTACTCGTAATGACTGTCAAAGATCTACAAATGATAGCCGGGTCCTACGGCTTAGCATGCTTGCCAAAGGCACGGAGGAAACTCAGTATGTAATGGGTGGTCACCCATACACGGACCAATCTAGGTAAGCGCAGCTTTATCTGAAGATTGATTGGAGTGGCTGGTATTGATAGCCACGAGCTCCACATTAAATGGATTCAGAAAAAAGCTAAAATATAAACTATTCTTTAACAAACGGAACACAAGAATACCTCTAGTGTTGTAACAGTCGTTAGACTGTCAAAGATCTACAAATGACAGCCGGGACCAACGGCTTAACGTGCTTCCCGAGGCACGCAGGAAACTCGGTACGTGTAATTATGGTCACACTTCCACAGAACAACCTCGACAAGCACGGCTTAACTTTAGAGATCGACCCGTGCGGCTGTTATTATTTAGCCACGAGCTCCTCTATAAGAAACAACATAAAAACTACAAAAAATATAAGAGTATAACATACCTGATTGTTAAGTGATCATAGCCTTACCTAACACAAGTGTAAAGGAAATTCTTCTTAGTGACAAAGTCAATCACGCAATGATATTGCTGAACTGCCAAATGAAAGGCATCGTCACTGTGCTATAAAATGTTATACTAAGTACAAGTGGAATTAAGAAATGGAAATTATCTGGTCCATTTAACAACGAAACTGGGCGTTTTATATGCACCGAAAACACCAGTCTTAAAAGCTTGATAGACCGCCTTTGGAGCGGGAGTTTTGCTTCTTATATTATTATGCAAAACCGAAAAAGGAGCTACAAGTAAACAAAGTATGTTTTAGATTAGATCTTACAACATACAACATAATTATATTAAAACTAGCTGTGCCCGAGACATGTCCGCGTGGAATCGAACAAAAAAGTTATTTAGTTTTTTTTTGCATTTAAATTTTAATTATTATTTACTGTTTAAAATAAAAGTAGCTTAAGTTATCTCCGTATTACATCAGCTATCTGCCAGTGAAAGTCCCGCCAAAATAGGTCCAGCTGTTCCATAGATTAGCAGGAACAAACAGACAGAAAAAAATTGTAAAAAAAAAAAATGGTATAACTACAGTATATTGTAATATTCATATGCATGTTGTAAAAAGCGGTTATTTTAATATTACAAACAGACACTTCAATTTTATTTATTTTTATTATATATGTATATACATATATGTAAACCCGTTACAGGCCCACCATTGCTGTCTAAGCAAACATACCTCATCCATAATTTCTATCCTCCTTGTAGCCACCCACGCTCAGGTCACGTTCACCCCTCACCTATGCGTTCACCTATGGCCGTACTAACACGCTCTCACGACATGACACTAACTTTGAGTTTATATTTGGAGTAGAATGGTGTTATATTAGTACCCGCTGAATTATTTTACGGCAACTTGTCGTCGCACTCGTGTTTCCGTGAACATTAATTTATGACTGTTTTTTTTATCTAATGGTCGCGTTTTTTGTGTTTTTCTATCAGGAATATTTCAGTAGAAGCCTAGATTAGTGCCCGGTTGATGGCAATAGGGTCGCCCTCTATTACATGGGACTTAAACATAACTGGCAAAATCTGGTCGTACTATTAGGTACACCTCCCTGCCTAACCCTCCGAGGATTGCAGCCGTCATATTGTTTTATGTTATTATAAAATACCAATATGGCTGTTCAGGCCTTAACGCCTTCAATAAAAATAATAACAATCAGACGATGCGTCCTAAATGTGCTAGTAATAAACCAGTAGGCGCATCTCTTACCATTCAACAAGCGTACTGTCATACTTCACTTGCCTATAAGCACCGTACGTGTAACATTCCTTTTTTCTAAATTAAATATATTCTGCGATTCTTGGGACTTTGATTTGGCACCATTATATCCTCCAAAGATATAACATGGTGGCCCATGAGGGGAACAACGAGTAATCCGCGAAAATAAAGAAATAAAGTGCGATTAAATTGGTACGAGTACGACACGCGCGCAGCGGCAACGAAATCCAAAATTTCTGGAGCCTTGCAGTGGAGGGACATAAGCCACGGGTTCCAGCATATAGAGGACTGTCGCCTGGTCAATTCAACGAGCCAGGATTCGAGCAGCGGTGCAGCTAAAGCATCACATCGAGCAGAGCGTCGACGTGTCGCCTCAAAGTTAAGTGCCCGTCCTTTGTTTAAAATCCATCCAATCATCCAAAATACCTATAATACCTATTAGAATATTCGGAATAGCAGTCCATTTGTGTAAATCAAAGTGTTTTCGTGCATATAATTGCCGAAATTCCCTGGGAATTGCAAATTGCATCATTTATATTTTTTGATCATCTACCTTCAACAAAAAATAAAATTGTGGAAAACGTTAGAATAACGTTAGATTACTTTGTTACGTTATAACGAATTAAAACTATAAGTTTTTTTTTTGCTTTTTCGTTATAAAATTCATACTTTCTAATAAAATAGACTCAGTTAATGACCTTTTCAGGAATTTGAAGTTTTAGTTCTGGCTTTTAGTTTTACGTAGTGTGCCGACTATTTCAGGTCACGCCCCTTCAGTGCTACCGGCCACCCTGCCTGGTCAAACAAAGCTTCCCAACCGTCCGGCTGCCGTACAGCTGCTGAGCGTGCGCAGCCAGCCTCCTTACATGCAGGTGACACCGAAACGAGGAACGTGAGCCCATTCATTTTCTTAATTTGTTGCGATAATTGCCCAACCTCATTTTTAAAGTTGACTTCTTAACACTGTTTGTTCACAATGGCTGAAAGTAAGCAGCGTTACAAAGAGTTGTTCACTAAAAGAGCGTCCGCCAAAGGACAGATTACTAAATTTAAAAATTATTTGAGTAGTATCGCTAAAGAAAATGAGTTAAATGAGATTCAGTTAACAGAGCTAAATTTAAAACTTGCAAAGTTTGAGGCATTATCTGTTAGGGTTGATGACTTGCAAAGTGAAATAGAGGTTCTGAGTCCTGAAAACATTGCGGCTGAAGTTGACGAGCGCGATAATATTGAGAGAGAAATAATAATGAACATAGCCACTGCTAAGAATTTGGTTGCCATGTTTTCTCGAAAAAATGAATGCGATCAAAGACGCAATTCTGTTCATAATGCGTCATGTTGTGCAGACGATCATTACAGTGTAGGGTTGAAACTCCCTCAGATTCAAATCACAAAGTTTAACGGTGATTATTTCCGTTGGTTAGAGTTCCGAGATACCTTTGAGGGTTTAATCCATAACAATGATCATATTTCCGAAATTAATAAATTTTATTATTTAAATTCATATTTACAAGGCGACGCGGCCAGAATCATTACTAATCTTGAAGTTTCCGCAAACAATTACGCAGAGGCATGGAAGCTGCTTTGTGACCGTTATAATAATAGCCGAATATTAATAGATCACCATCTTAATTCATTATTAAATATAAAGCAACTTCCCCGTGAGTCCGAGCGATCTT
Source organism: Cerastis leucographa (assembly GCA_963082945.1). Lineage (NCBI taxonomy): Eukaryota > Metazoa > Arthropoda > Insecta > Lepidoptera > Noctuidae > Cerastis > Cerastis leucographa. The sequence continues at coordinate 4,796,587 of OY720374.1, read as the reverse complement.
TAAGATATTTAGTTGATCATATTTCAAAGAATTTACGCGCTTTGGTCAGCCTAGGACAACCAACGGATAACTGGGACGTCATTATAATATTCATACTGTCATCTAAGCTGGATAGTCAAACATTGCTTAAGTGGGAGGAGCATCGTAATGGCATACCTAACGCGCAACTAAAGTTTGACCAATTCTTTAAATTTATCACAGACCGCGCAAACGTGCTCGAGTCTGCAAATCGCAGCAACAATCATTCTGAAAATATTATGGCTTCGAAGGCTCCTACGACTCCTCAGCGTGTTGTTCCTAACAATAGACAGCCAAATAATAATCATAGTCAAAGAAAAGCTCAGGATAGTATGGTTAAATCGTTTGCAAGCACTAGCAATAATAATAAGAATAAAGGGTCAAAGGGCTTTTCATGTATCATTTGTGACGAAGGTCATAGAATCTATGATTGCCCAACATTCAAGGCAAAGGGTATTGATGAAAGGATGGCAGAAGTTATAAAATATAAATTGTGTACTAACTGTTTAAGACAGGGTCACATCCTAAAGGACTGTCGCTTCAGGTCCTGCCAAGAGCCTGATTGCACAGAGAGACACAATAGCTTGCTACACCGTCCGACAACATTGGCCAGTCAGCTCACCACGGTCGAAGAACCAGGTGAGATAGTAGCAAGTTATTGTGATAACAAAAAAATCAAAAATAATCAAATTTTATTATCAACTGCCATGGTTGAGGTATTGAATCCATTTGATCAGCAAAAGATCAAAGTTCGTGCTTTATTAGATTGTGGCAGTCAATCGTCTTTTATAACTGAGTCCCTAAAGATCAGATTATCATTAAAATCTCATCCCATTGACACTCTAAAGGTCATTGGTATAGGAAACACATCAATAAAAAATGTTATTGAGAGCTGTAATATTAAATTACAATCGATTAATAGTAAATTTAGCATAGATTGCTCCTGTTTAGTATTAAAAGAACTGACGGGTCGGTTGCCAAAGACGCCCGTCGATGTCAGCTTATTGAAGTTGCCTGAGAATATTCGGCTGGCTGATCCCATGTTTTATCAGCCAGCCAACGTAGATGTTTTGATAGGTGCGGACCTGTTTTGGGATATTTTAGGTAATGAACAGTTTTCCTTAGGAGTCAACAATCCTAAGTTAAGAAGTTCACAATTAGGATGGATAGTATCCGGTCCCATTCATTCAGTGATGCCGTACAAAAGGGTACACTGTAATCATGGTATAACTTCCACAGACAATGAAAAGGACGATACTGTTGAAAAAATATTAACTAAATTCTGGGATTTGGAAGAAGTTCCTGGAAAGGCAATATTAAGTGAAAATGAAAGTGAGTGCGAAAAACACTTTCTCAATCACACTACTAGAACCAATACAGGTAGATTTTGTGTAAAATTACCGCTTAAGGATACTGCTGATTGTTTAGGCGACACTTACAAGTTAGCTAAGCGACGCTTTATTAATATGGAAAAACGGTTAAAACGAAACCATAACTTAAAATTAGAATACGCTAAGTTCATTAAGGAGTACGAAGAATTAGGGCATTTGTCGGTCTTAAATGCTGATTTAAAAGATAGCTTAAGCCCATGTTATTACCTGTGTCACCATGCAGTTCTGAAACAGGAAAGCGAATCTACTAAGGTCCGTGTAGTTTTCGATGGATCCGCTCCCTCCACTTCCGGTTGCTCACTGAATGATCTATTAATGGTGGGGCCAAACGTACAGGATACTCTGTTTTCTATTTTGATACGGTCTAGGCAATACAAGTACTTACTCACCGGAGATATCGAAAAGATGTATCGCCAAATAATGGTACACGAAGATGATAGGCATTTACAGCTCATACTATGGAGAGGAGAGGAATCTGAACCCTTGAAAAATTAACTTGTCTTGTTCATTCACAACAACATTATCAAAAATAGAAGGGTGATTAGTTTTAAATTTTCTTAAATTGAAACAGCCTGAATTTAATGCTTTAGATACAGCTTTATGTATATATATTAATTGCTGTGAATCATTCGAACCCGTTATCAAATCATCGACGTAGAAGTCCTTTTGAATAATGTTTCTAATGAGGTCATTATTCTGTTCCTGCCCTACCTGCCACAGACATCGTGTGCTCAAGTAACTTGCGCTCGCTGTTCCGTATGTCAAAGTATTGAGCATGAGAGTCTGAATGGGTTCAATTAAACATCAAGTTTTCGGAAGATTTACCAGAGTTAAAGGTACATCATTCGACAATAATTGATCAACCCGTCATTGACATTGATAAATATTCATCTTTAACTAAGTTACAAAGATCTTTTGCTTATGTTCGTAGATTCATATTCAACCTTAAAAACAAACATAATAAGAGCGTAGGTCCATTGTCCGTTAATGAGCTACGCGAGTCATTTTACTCGCTATGCGTCTACGCTCAAGGTCAGTCGTTCCCTGTTGAATCCGATCTATTAATGAAAGGTAAACCTTTAAATAATAAAAGTAAGTTATTGTCATTATCGCCGTTCATAGACGAACATAAAGTAATTCGAGTCGGTGGACGCATAGATGCGTCAGCGCTTTCTTTTGAAAAGAAACATCCAATTTTACTTCATGCTTCACATAGATTAACTAAATTATATTTCAAACGAGAACATGAGAGCAATATGCATGCTGGTCCGCAATTGTTGTTGGCGTCTGTGCGAGAAGTAATATGGCCAATTAATGGTAGATGTCTTGCGAGGCGCACAGTCAATAATTGCGTAAGATGTCGACGACAACGAGGCGTGACGTTACAACCTAAAATGGGCAATCTACCGCCCCAGCGCATAACCCCGGGCTACCCCTTTATATCCGTTGGCTTGGACTTCGCTGGGCCATTTTATATTATCAATCGTAAGGGCCGTGGGAGTCGTGTAGTTAAATGTTATTTATGTATTTTTGTTTGTTTGCGTTATAAGTGCATCCATCTAGAAGCTGTCAGCGACTTAACAAAAGAGGCATTTATAATGACACTCAGGCGATTTATAGCTCGCCGAGGTAAGCCAACGGAAATGTTCAGCGATAACGGAGGCAACTTTGTAGCTGCCGCGAAAGAAATAGGAGCGTTCATAAGAGATCACCGCGAGTCTCTGTCTGATTTTGCAAGTCAGCAATCAATTACATTTAAATTCATTCCGGCTTACAGTCCTCATTTCGGGGGAATCTGGTAGGCGGGGGTTAAGTCGGCCAAATATTTTTTAAGACGTGTTATTGGCGATAGCCACTTCACCTTTGAAGAAATTTCAACTTTGTTTACACAAGTGGAGGCGATTCTCAATAGCCGTCCCTTGTGTCCACTCTCCTCCAGTCCTAACGACCTCCTTCCCCTCTCCCCAGGGCACTTCATTATTGGGAGGCCGTTGATTGCTCTGCCAGCACCGAACCTTGTAGAAGTCAAGGAAAATCAGCTGCAACGGTATCAGCGCCTGGAGAAGACACAGCAACACTTTTGGAAAAGGTGGCAAAAGGAGTATCTGTGCGAATTACAACAGAGGACAAAATGGCGAACATATACTTCAAAACTGAATGTTGGAGATATGGTACTCCTAGCAGATGACAACGCGCCCCCTCTTGCATGGAAACTGGGACGCGTTCTTCGCCTCATATCCGGATCTGATGGGATATCGAGAGTAGCAGATATCCACACCAACAAGGGCTGCGTGCGACGTTCACTAGTTCGGCTTTGCAGACTTCCCACGACAGAAGAGCTTCAGGATTGAAAGAGATCTTTCAATCGCCGGGAATATGTTCAGGCCTTAACGCCTTCAATAAAAATAATAACAATCAGACGATGCGTCCTAAATGTGCTAGTAATAAACCAGTAGGCGCATCTCTTACCATTCAACAAGCGTACTGTCATACTTCACTTGCCTATAAGCACCGTACGTGTAACATTCCTTTTTTCTAAATTAAATATATTCTGCGATTCTTGGGACTTTGATTTGGCACCATTATATCCTCCAAAGATATAACAATGGCATTTAAAAAAAAGGTTTAGGTAGACCGCTTAGCACAAACACTAAACAAAGCGGACTCCCGACGCTACGACTTAGAGGTTTTGTCTGTCGGGGGTTTTTTATATTTTTAATTTAATTTTTATTTCATGCTTTTTAAACTTAAACTACCTTTTCTTAGCCCACTCCTGGGCATAGGTCTCCTCCCATTCTTTCCACTTTTCTCGGTGTTGCGCCTCTTCTCGCTAATTAACGAAAACAAGAAAAGATATGAATTTAAAAAATACTTGAGCTTTTAGGAGGGAGGGAGGGTTTGCAGCCTACCCCCCTAGCGATGCCCATGGTGGCAAGTGACAAGAATTCAAATTTCAAATCAACTAGACGCGTAGAAATTGTTTATATCCCTTCATCAACTAGAAAAGAGGTGATGAGCTTCAAACGGCTGAGCAGATTTTCTCGAAACATAGCTAAGAACAATGTCGATTAAAATACATTTCAAATAACACCAATTTTATCAAAATCGGTTCATCCGTTTGGGAGCTACGATGCCACAGACAGATACACAGATACACACGTCAAACTTATAACACCCCTCTTTTTTGGTCGGGGGTTAAAAAACGCAAAACGAAATCCGCCATTTTATTTTATAATCTCCTGCCAAATCTTTTCCGTTTGATTACACTGACTTCAATTAAATTTATCTGCGGTTTCAATCTGCACAAATTGCCCCAAATAACGAAGTAGAGGGTCCGAAGTTGGCGAAAACCTTGAATATTACAAACTTAATCACTTGTGATAATAACTTTTCTTTTGCTTATTGACAAGGGAGGAAATAATTATATTTTGAATGTAAAAATGATTTGAGACTTTGGAAATATGAGATTTTGGAGTAGATAGTTTTACTGCTGGGTCAGAGACCAACTTTGTCTGAAATAAAGTTGATTGTGTAATCCAGCACAAGTCGCATATCTTCGAAATTTTAATAGTTTCCTCGCATTGTTTTCTTTCTCTGTTTTGAGAGCAGCGGTGATTAACTTAAATGGCTGGCAGGGGAGATAAGAAGAAAAAAAAGCAGAACGCAAAACGGCTGTAGCGACATACAAAAAAGCAACTTACTACAAAAAGTACTACAGTGCCATCTATGATACGACGGAAGAACTAACATCAATTTCCTACATCTCGCAAGCAAAGTTAACATCGACTTAAGACTACATAGAGAAACCCGACAACAACTGTCGGGCAGTTGCCCACCAGACGTAACACCTGTCTGGTCGGAGGATCCTCCCTTTTCAATGGAGTATTGAGGAACTTTACACCCTGTTCCTCATACACCTGAATGGCAGAAACAAAAGTGTAAATCTTATTATATTTGTATCATTATCATCATCATACTCTTGACTTAATCCTAATTAATTTGGGGTCGACATGCCAAAGACATGCTGCGCTGATGTCTTCTTATTCCATAATTCTCTATACTTCTCTATTACTCGTTATGTCGTCAGTCACCTCCTTGCTAGCCATATCACCCTTTACAAAGTCCATACATTTTTATTCTTTATATGTACAGATACCGTTAGCTTGCATCATGCCAATGACTTTGAATTGTTTCAATCCATGGCCAATGTGGACCACTGATCGCTAGTCTTGTCCAGCTCGTCCCACCATCTTTTACAAGGTCTGCCGCGACGCCTTCTTGCTGCATCTGGTTCTGCTTCTTCTATTATGCTCTTTCTGGCATTCTGTAGAAGACATTAATAAAACACTTCCAATGTTACTCATAAATGACAAGAATGCTATACCTAGCAGAATTTTCTCTACTCTAGAAATTCCTTGTTTTGTCAGTTCCTGCTGACAAGATGCTTGAATCGATCCCAGTGACCCAAAACAACAACACAGAAGGAATTGCTCAGCCACTGCGTCAATTTATTTTAACAATTTGAAGTTTATGACAATATTAATAATTAAAATAATATATACTTACATAATTATAGAAAAGGAGAAAAGCAATAAAGGCAGTCAAAAAGTTAGTCCACGTCGCTGTCTACAGACGTAGTGCCCAGAAGGCTGGCAGCATTGCCAGTGTGGCTGTAACTGAGAAATTCGTGATGGAAAAACTCAATAACGATTTGCCCGACCCGGGAATCGAATCAAGCACTTAATGCTCAGCAGTGGCGATTGCAACCTCCTCTGCCTAGCCTTTTCCCAAACTACATTGGGGTCGGCTTCTAACCGGATGCAGCTGAGTACCAGTATTTTATATGAAGCGACTGCCTATCTGACCTCACATACCGAAGCAACCAGCTCTGAAAATGGATGGCGCTGAAGCGTTTTGCCTATACACGAAGTCATCAAGCCGTAACGAGTAGGACGTGCGTGGTGGAGAGCGCAGAAGGGTCTGAGCGTGAGCCCGCTCTGAGCCTCCGTCGGTGCAGATTTTGGTGGTACTAGCAAATACTCCAGCGAGGCCCTGGAGGACTGAAGTGGAGAAGAGTTTCCGTGAACAGTAGATGCTTGCGAGTCAGTCGATCCTAAGCTCAAGAAGAAATCTTATGTCGATGTGGCGTGTTTTAAACATATATTTCATCTTTAACAATGGTATGTTCAATGGTAAATAACGCCCTTTGAACGAAAGGGTCTCCGGTTCTATTCCGGAACCCGGCAGCGGAACCGTTTCAATAATCGTTCCCTCGTTTTTACTGCGAGTGTTCGATGGGGTAACCCAACGTGGCCTGAAGACGCTGCCGAGAGGTCCGGGAAGAGTTTTCTTTACTGCCTGAACGTTCGAGTTCCATGGTATCCTATAGAAGGGAGATATGGTTCGGAAAGCGGAGAGCACCGCATATTCGCAGAAGGTCTCCAAGGTGAATTGCCTCTAGTCGATAGAATAATGTAGGTAAGGGAAGTCGGCAAATTGGATCCATAACTTCGGAAAAAGGATTGAGGACCGGGGCGGTCAGTTTGGACGGGAAGTGGATGCGGCTGGTGCGGCCTAGCGTTTCGCGGGGCGGCGGACTCCAAGCCCGCGTCCCGGCCTTCCGTGGATCTTCCTAGCCATGTCGGTTTCGTCTCGTGCGCGATCGGCATGGTTCTGTACAAAACATTAATGTGAGTAACCATAATGTCCATTTTCAGTAACATTTGGTGAAGCAAAATGATGAATTGCACACCAGTATGGCCTCACCTTTACAAAATTTATTCGTGACGATATCACGTTTCCTATTATCGGTATAATCAACGTTATTACGACAAAGATTGGATTATTAAGTATAAGAAAATGACGCACTGTAGATATTGAAATATCATTCTTTCCTTTGATGGCATTCCTTGTCTATAATTAAGAATTGGGGGGAAACAATTTCCGGAAGTGTCTTCTTATTTCCGTAAAGAAAAAGTAACGGTGACATTTTTTTCTTGTTAGATGTCATGAAGATTTTTATTATTCGATATAAATAGTTCAATACAGTTCTTACATAAATATGGGTACCAGTTCTGATTCTAGTTTTTAAAACGTTTTGTATAACACTTAAGAGCGTTTACGCCTTACGATATTACATACTAACTTTCAAGTCCTTTTTTTCCGAAATGACGGAACCGATTTTAATTAAACTTTATACGCATAACCAGGATACATAGTTCTAAAAAGTTACTAAAAAATTGGTTGTCTGTAAAGTCGGTTAACTGACGATAGTTGAACGTGACAACGCTATTCATTTTAATGATGAAAGCACGAATATTCGACACTATATCACTGAATATATAATTAATATCGAAAGAATCATTACCTTTATCGCTGTAATTATCGTTGCTATAAACAATTGACACCACATTCACTTTTCACTGCACTTGATACTCGATCAAAACATGTAAATGTACTATAGTATAGCAGCTGTCCACGCAGACGCATCGCTCACTCAAGTAGGAGAGAGACGGATGTCGAACGCTGCCGAACGCAAAGGCCGATTGTGCTTCTTTGTCGCTCGTTCCGCGCTCTCGCTTGCACTTCAAGCCTAGCGTGGAACGCCTCAGAGCGAGGTAACGCCGCATGAGTCATGTTTTCCGTGCGTGCAGCCGGCTCTATCGAATTATAAGACGTTGTCACGTCAAAATATTTTATTTATTACATGCCCTTTTCCCCATTCATTTGGGTCAGGTGTAGCATGTCTTCTTCTTCCATACTTCTTTATTTCTCGTCATCTCAACAGACACCTCCTTTCTTGCCATATCATCCTTCACACAGTCCATCCATCGTTTCTTTGGTGTTCCTTTACTCTTACTCCCACCTACATTGATACCTAAAACTTTCCTTACGAAATTTTCCTCATTCCTCCGCATTTTTACGATAGATCTGTCTTATATAATTTTATCTTGCACACTTAAACAATGAAAAAAAAACCTGCATAGGTAAGAATGTAGGAAAAAGTGCATTGCAACGCACTGGGTGCAGCTAGTAGGTGTGACAACACCTGCACGACAGTGCATTAACGTCAAATTCAAGGAGGTAACTATACCAATGATTCTCGTCCCAAATCAATAATAAAATGGGTAGGTTTTTTTTTCTTATTTAAGTAAATCGTTAAGTGTGAATCACCCTATTTTAAACGCGGCCCGTCTGATCCTCGCGTTATAACCTTTTTTTTTTTTTTACGGATGGCAAATCATCAAATGACTTCTCCCGCTCTGGGCGGAGCGGGAGGGAGTGTCAGACTTGTACTGACTAAAACCCACCCATGTTCCTTCTTCGCCCTTTGTGTTCCAGGGCCGCGGTATCTCTTTCGAACAACCCGCAGCCCTGGCAGGCATCGGCCCTCTCGGACCCCTTCCGATTTGCTGACATCTCCTTGAGGCGCGCGTGGACGGTGAGCTGGCCCATTACTCACCGTCCACAGGCCCACTCGCGTTATAACCTCACTTACACAAAAACACACAAAGAACAACAAATATCAAACGTTAAGGGGGTTTTTCTGAAATTTGACAACTTTAAACAACAATAAAGGAGTGTTTTTTAATTATTAACGGCTAATGTTTAACATAACACCAGATAAAGTAAATATAACCTTAAAAAACATTTTTATACTGCCTAAAATAGTAAATGATCACCAGAATTAAAAACCTGAAAATCACAGCTCCGAACTAAGGCGTAGTCGACGGAGCCCCGCTACGCGGGGCTCCTATTTCTCTCTGCAGGGTTTAAAGTAACCTAACACGAAGGGAATGTCGGGGTCTTAGTTCGCTCGCTCCGCTCGCTCACTAGACCCCGCCATCCCCTTCGAACCTAACCTGTCCGAGTCGGGGTGCCCAATATCCCGAGCTCGTTTTGCTCGCACTTGCTTCCTAAGTTCTTCTTGCCACAAAATTTGGTGATCATTTACTATATTTGGTCTTTGAATACAATTTTTTTGGTGTTTAGTATTTTTTTTTGGGTAACGTTGCTTAGGATCGCAAAGTATTTTTTGGTGCTCATTATATTTAATCCCATTATTAACTAGGTACAGTATTTTTTTTATGTCTTTTGTAACAACCCCCTGAATTTTGTCGAGTTTAAAAAACAACACCTTTTATATATTATTTAACGTACACACCATGCAGTTTTTCCTTATACCTACCTTTTAGGGTTTTTGTGGTCTAAAACTTATGATCTTCGTATACTGAGACCGGTACCGCTTTTCTAATGATACCGGTACCAGGCCCATCGATTAGGTGGTTTCAAAGTCTATTACGTACAAAGGTAGAAACATTTTTTGTGTTCTAATAGAGAGATATATGAATACGCTCACTAAAATCACATAAACCCCAATTTAACTCCGGACGTGTAAACAAACACTCGTTGGAGCGATAATCAATGTTCAGCGCATAACAGCTTGAATGTAAACAAAAGCTATCGGATTCCCAGTAAAATGGATTATACAGGGTGGATCAGTTTGAACAAGTTTAAACAAGTGTATTGTGTAGGTCTTTGTTGTGGTTAAAATTATAATTGTGGTATTGTTTGGTTTCATTCTATTATTTTAATATTTATGTACATACAAAGAAACAATGCAGAGTGTTTTGCGCATGGGCCGACACACTCATTCTAAGGTCTTGGGAGGTCATTAGCAAGGTTTACCTATACACCCTATGCACCAAATGAAGTTGTAAAATTTCATACCTACATATTTTTTTCTGGAAGCTTGTTATAAATTGTCTTGAAACAAGTTTGGATACAACTGGTTTCAAGAAAATTTTTAACAAGCTTCCGAACAATGATTTATTTCGATTTAAAGGGCTTTGGAGAATATTGCAAAATGAAAAAGTGAAAAATATATCCATTGTTAACTGATTCAACGATCCCTGCCTCCCCACATTCCTTCCATCGGTCACGTTACTACTTCATTCTCAAGTTAAGCATCCCGCCATCTCGTTCGTGGTCTGCAGCAGTCCGTGCTATTACACCCACAAACCTAAAAGGTAATTTCAAATTAATGGAAACATAATTGGTTTATTTTTTGAAAAAAAAACCTTTTTAAACCCAAATTCTAGGAAAAATTGTGCCGGTCTATGCGCCAAACACCCTGTATAATAATTTTGAGTACAAAAGCTCTGCTTATTTTGTATTGCAACTCACAGCAGAGCAAAAATTGGTGACTTGTAAAATAAATGAAAACATGAGTGACAAGAACAGGAAGAGTTTATTTTTTGCAAAAATACCCAAAACCAAGCCCAAAAGTACTTGCGTTTTTTTGAGTCCTACCGTTAAACATGATTTTTCACCCCAAAAAAACAATCGTTTCCCAGCAATGATTTTTGCGTAAAGTTACTTAGTTTGATGTTCAGAATGCTTGGTTGACGGCTTTGTGAAGGGACCATTTACATCTTGTTCAATCCTACTAACATTATAAACGCGAAAGTTTGTAAGTATGGATGGATGGATGTTTGTTACTCTTTCACACGAAAACTACTGAACGAATTAGGATGAAATTTGGCACAGGGGTAGTTTATAACCTGGATTAACACATGGTATAATTTTTATCCCGATAGTACAATCCAGTGGGACAGTGATTGAACTCCACGCGTACGAAGCCGCGGGCATAGGCTAGTAGTACATATAAGTATGTGAATGTCTTAACCGTGAATATGAAATAACATTAATATGAAAATAAAGAGAATTGGTGACAGCCCCGACTTATGAGCAGTAAGCCGTGTGTTCGAACCCAGGCAGGCGAATTACTTTGTGTAATTTACTTCATCACCGCTGCTCTCAAAAACGGTGAAGGAATACATCGTGAGGAAACCGGTATGTCCTAGAACACAAAAATTCTAATATTAATTATAGCCCACTCCCTCCCATAGAGAAGAGGCCTGTGTCCCAGCTGTGGGAACATTAGAGGGTGATGATGATGATGATGAAAATAAAAAGACATGGCTTTAATTATGGCTACCATACTTAAATACAACTTACTTTAATCAAATTTAAAATCAAAACTAGAAAAAAAAAATGCAATAAAACTGTGTTTTTATAGCTAGAGATTAAATTAATGTGTAAAGCATTGCATGTCTGTAAACACCAGCAAAGAACTTTAGCCTAACCCAACGTTCACATTTAAATAAATACGAACATAACTTTAATATTCTAACATGCATGACCAGATGTCCGATAAAACCGTCTAGGTTTAGCTTCGAGTTCAAAATAGGGATGATGACTGGGTAAAGAAAACGAAATTCTATTTTGTCCGTCAATCAGGTAATACAAAAATATTAGATACGTATTTTTTGTTTTATCAAAATATCAAAAGAATACTTAGTTAAAACACATTAAAGTTAGAAAGTGGGGGCTCACTACGTCACAACTAGGTATAAAATGCACTGAGCCGTGACGTCATGCGCCATTTCAACTCAAAATATCTCCGTAATTGTACGATTACGTGAAAAAAGAAAAAATACGTATTCAATACTTTTCAATAAACTAACCGAGCGACGGACAAATAAAAAAAATGAGTCACCATCCCTATTCTGATTTATAGTTTTAATTTTAAAGTTTACGAGATTGTTACACCCTGTATACAGAGAAACATGTTTGTTCGAGCATTAGCGGTGTAATTTAGCGCTTCAGTAAATATTAACTCGACCCTGTCTACTAAACTATTAGCGGGAAATCAATAGTTTTATTGTGGTGTAGTAGTTGACTTTTAAAGAATTTATTCTGTTTTTTTTTTTGGATAACTTGTATGTATTTTTAGGGAGATCGTGGAGCTCTTAGCTAAACAATAACATCTGCATGGGTTAAGCCGTGCTTGCCAAGGTTGGTCCGTGGATGGGTGACCATAATAAGGTACATACCGAGCTTCCTCCGTGCCTCGGAAAGCACTTTAAGCTGTTGGTTCCGGCTGCTGCATTTGTAGATCTTTGACAGTCGTTACTAGTAGTCAGAAGCCAAAAGTCTAACGTCCAGTTTTACCAAGGGGTATTGTTTTACCCAGTTACTAGGTTGTGGAGGGCAGATAGGCAGTCGCTTCATGTAAAATACTGGTATTCAGCTGCATCCGGCTAGACTGGAAGCCGACCCTAAAATAGTTTTGGGAAAAGGCTAGGCAGATGCTGATGAATTCCATGGAATTGACTGTCCTGAAGCAGTATGTAGGAGGGAAGGTTTTTGCTCAAAAGATTTATTGATCATTAAAAAAGAAAGCAGTAAAATCTATTAAGGGGGAAGCGCGTAATTTAAATATATTTACATTAATGTCAATTTATAAATACACTATAATTACACTTGTAACGGGAAATTTACCGGGCACACAAAACAAAGATTAAACACGGTAAAAATCCCGTTACTAGTGTTAGGTATTGATAGTGTTAGTGACCATATTGTCAGTTTAATAACTTATATCAATGAAAACGTCATTCAATGGGATTGAATAAGCTTAGAAGGCTAGGCTTAGGGAGGGGAAGGGGGGGAGTGCTTTTATTGATAATTTTGATAATTATAAATCTGTAAAGCCATTTTTTGTGCGATCACAAATATTATTTTAATCAACAGACTGCAAGCTACACTACGTGCAAATTGCAAAAAACGTAAAAAAAATTGAATTTTGCGGCCTATCAAATTTTAATTCCTATTTAATTAAATCGAATCTGTTTTTATTACTTTTTTTATGACACACTAATGATTTTGTTAATTTTGATTATTGTATTATTAAATTGGTAGAGGAGAGGAAAAGAGTAGAGGAGCTCGTGTCTAAATAATAACAGCCGCCCGGGTCGATCTTTAAGATTAAGCCGTGCTTGCCGAGGTTGGTCCATGGATGGGTGACCATAATTACATACCGAGTTTCCTCCGTGCCTCGGAAAGCACGTTAAGCCGTTGGTCCCCGCTGTCATTTGTAGATCTTTGACAGTCATTACGAGTAGTCAGAAGCCAAAAAAAGTCTGACATCCAGTCTTACCAAGGGGTATCGTATTACCCAGTTACTGGGTTGTGGAGGTCAGATAGGCAGTAGCTTCATGTAAAATACTGATACTCAGCTGCATCCGGTTAGACTGGAAGCCGACCCCAAGATAGTTTGGGAAAAGGCTAGGCAGATGATGTATTATTAAATTAGTGACATTATTGTTTTATTCGTATTTTTTGGTTTCTTTTACTTTAATTAACTTGACATCTTATCAATTTTATCTTAATTTGACATAATTTATGCTTGTGGTTATTGTACCTAATTTTGATTACCTAAAATGGAAATTTTGAATGCTTTTTGCGGGACATAGCTCGGATCCTATTTATTATAACATCTACTGTATGTACCTACCCTGTGTTCAAATAAACAGTGTTTTGTAATAATTAACTAGGTACAGTATTTTTTTTATGTCTTTTGTAACAACCCCCTGAATTTTGTCGAGGATACAAAACAACACCTTTTATATTTAACGTACATACCATGCACTTTTTCCTAAATACCTACTTTTTAGGGTTTTTTTATTGTTTTTGTGGTCTTAAACTAATGATCTTCGTATACTGAGACCGGTACCGCTTTTCTAATGATACCGGTACCAGGCCCATCGATTAGGTGGTTTCAAAGTCTATTACGTACAAAGGTAGAAACGTTTTTTGTGTTCTAATAGAGAGATATATGAATACGCTCAATAAAATCACATAAACCCCAATTTAACTCCGGACGTGTATACAAACACTCGTTGGAGCGATAATCAATGTTCAGCGCATAACAGCTTGAATGTAAACAAAAGCTATCGGATTCCCAGTAAAATGGATTATACAGGGTGGATCAGTTTGAACAAGTTTAAACAAGTGTATTGTGGAGTTTTTTGTTGTGGTTAAAATTATAATTGTGGTATTGTTTGGTTTCATTCTATTATTTTAATATTTATGTACATACAAAGAAACAATGCAGAGTGTTTTGCGCATGGGCCGACACAATCATTCTAGGGTCTTGGGAGGTCATTAGCAAGGTTCTACCTATACACCCTATGCCCAAAATTAAGTTGTAAAATTTCATGGCAATTTTCTTTTAAACTTTGGAAGCTTGTTAGAAATTTTCTTGAAACCAGTTGTATCAACAATGATTTATTTAAGCTTTGGAGAATATGACAAAATTTTATTTGTGCTATTAAACCCACAAACCTAAAAGGTAATTTCGAATTAAAGGAAACATATTGGGTTAGGTAAAAAAACATATTTAACCTAAATCCTAATCCTAAATGTCCGTTTCTGTACACCTGACAACGTATAAGCAAAATTTCAGGTTGATCGGTTCAGTGGTTTAGGCGTGTAGAGGTAACAAACAAATAAACTTACTGTTGTATTTAGCCTCAGTTACTCCTTATTACATCAGCTATCTATCATCATCTACCTATTTTTTGTGTTTACTGTGTTTAGGTTTAAGTTTTTTTTTTTTTTAAAGCTGTGTTTTCTTGTGGTTTATGCTAAATAAACGTATTTTCTTCTTCTTCTTTTTTCTATCTGCCAGTGAAAGTCCTGTCAAAATCGGGCCAGCCGTTCCAGAGATTAGCCGGAACAAACAGACTGACAGACAGACAGATAAAAATTGAACAAAAAAAAATTTTGGTATATGTACCGTATATACATTCATATGCATGTAGTAAAAAGCGGTTATTTTAATATTACAAACAGACACTTTAATTTTATTTATTTGTGTTGTATAGAAAAAACTAACTGCAGACCTGAAACTGGCGACTTGTAAAATAAATGAAAACATGAGTGACAAGAACAGGAAGAGTTTATTTTTTGCAAAAATACCTAAAACCAAACCCAAAAGTACTTGCGTTTTATTGAGTTTTCACCCCAAAAAAACAATCGTTTCCCAGCAATGATTTTTGATGTTCAGAATGCTTGGTTGACGGCATCGTGAAGGGACCATTTACATCTTGTTCAATCCTACTAACATTATAAACGCGAAAGTTTGTAAGTATGGATGGATGGATGTTTGTTACTCTTTCACACGAAAACTACTGAACGGATTAGGATGAAATTTGGCACAGGGGTAGTTTATAACCTGGATTAACACATAGGATAATTTTTATCCCAATAGTACAATCCCGTGGGACAGTGATTGAACTCCACGCGTACGAAGCCGCGGGCATAGGCTAGTAGTACATGTAAGTATCTGAATGTCTTAACCGTGAATATGAAATAACATTAATATGAAAATAAAGAGAATTGGTGACAGCCCCGACTTATGAGCAGTAAGCCGTGTGTTCGAACCCAGGCAGGCGAATTACTTTGTGTAATTTACTTCATCACCGCTGCTCTCAAAAACGGTGAAGGAATACATCGTGAGGAAACCGGTATGTCCTAGAACACAAAAATTCTAATATTAATTATAGCCCACTCCCTCCCATAGAGAAGAGGCCTGTGTCCCAGCTGTGGGAACATTAGAGGGTGATGATGATGATGATGAAAATAAAAAGACATGGCTTTAATTATGGCTACCATACTTAAATACAACTTACTTTAATCAAATTTAAAATCAAAACTAGAAAAAAAAAATGCAATAAAACTGTGTTTTTATAGCTAGAGATTAAATTAATGTGTAAAGCATTGCATGTCTGTAAACACCAGCAAAGAACTTTAGCCTAACCCAACGTTCACATTTAAATAAATACGAACATAACTTTAATATTCTAACATGCATGACCAGATGTCCGATAAAACCGTCTAGGTTTAGCTTCGAGTTCAAAATAGGGATGATGACTGGGTAAAGAAAACGAAATTCTATTTTGTCCGTCAATCAGGTAATACAAAAATATTAGATACGTATTTTTTGTTTTATCAAAATATCAAAAGAATACTTAGTTAAAACACATTAAAGTTAGAAAGTGGGGGCTCACTACGTCACAACTAGGTATAAAATGCACTGAGCCGTGACGTCATGCGCCATTTCAACTCAAAATATCTCCGTAATTGTACGATTACGTGAAAAAAGAAAAAATACGTATTCAATACTTTTCAATAAACTAACCGAGCGACGGACAAATAAAAAAAATGAGTCACCATCCCTATTCTGATTTATAGTTTTAATTTTAAAGTTTACGAGATTGTTACACCCTGTATACAGAGAAACATGTTTGTTCGAGCATTAGCGGTGTAATTTAGCGCTTCAGTAAATATTAACTCGACCCTGTCTACTAAACTATTAGCGGGAAATCAATAGTTTTATTGTGGTGTAGTAGTTGACTTTTAAAGAATTTATTCTGTTTTTTTTTTTGGATAACTTGTATGTATTTTTAGGGAGATCGTGGAGCTCTTAGCTAAACAATAACATCTGCATGGGTTAAGCCGTGCTTGCCAAGGTTGGTCCGTGGATGGGTGACCATAATAAGGTACATACCGAGCTTCCTCCGTGCCTCGGAAAGCACTTTAAGCTGTTGGTTCCGGCTGCTGCATTTGTAGATCTTTGACAGTCGTTACTAGTAGTCAGAAGCCAAAAGTCTAACGTCCAGTTTTACCAAGGGGTATTGTTTTACCCAGTTACTAGGTTGTGGAGGGCAGATAGGCAGTCGCTTCATGTAAAATACTGGTATTCAGCTGCATCCGGCTAGACTGGAAGCCGACCCTAAAATAGTTTTGGGAAAAGGCTAGGCAGATGCTGATGAATTCCATGGAATTGACTGTCCTGAAGCAGTATGTAGGAGGGAAGGTTTTTGCTCAAAAGATTTATTGATCATTAAAAAAGAAAGCAGTAAAATCTATTAAGGGGGAAGCGCGTAATTTAAATATATTTACATTAACCTCTCCGACCTTCCGGTTCTAACGGTAAAACACCCAGCCGGCCTCACAATGACGTCATCGAGCGTGTCAAGTGTCCTGCGCTCATAAAAAGCTTATCGCGCGAGTTCTATTAGCTCTTATCTCAAGCGGTAAACAGTTTCGGGTTCATGATTAACGTGACCATGTATTACAATATAAACAATTGTTTTATAACTACTTGAGAATTATAAACAACGCATAGAATTCAGAGAGCTCGCCGCAAACATACTGTTGTCGTAGTTTGTTTTTTTTTGGTAAAACTACTGAATCAATTTACACGAAACTTTAGATCTAACATAACAAATATACAAGTAATCTAATGACAGTGTTTTTTAGGAGTCCTACATAAATTATTCTTGCAAGATTCCAATTCAAACGTCTTATTAGAATCGGCCATTTTCTAACTACGCAGTTCAATGCATGAAAATACTTGAAATATCAATAAATATGAATAAATATGCCTCGAATGCATGAAATTATGAATTATCACTATTTTTTCGCTTATTACTAATGTTTCCAAGACCATATTTCATTGTAAAAGAGTCAAATTCATATTTTCAATTTCGACTGACGAACTTCACAACAAAGGAATTTTTGGAGAAATTTTTGGGTCAAAAACATAATTTTTAGATATTTTTTCCAGCAAATGACTATCTAAAAAGTTACATTATACACTTATAACATACTATACATTTACTTACCAAAGTTTAACAACACAAAACACAAAAATTTCACTGCATTCCAAAACAAAACACCACCGTTCCACACTGGCCGCCATGACTCATTTTGACAGTCGACAAAGACGCGTTTCTTTATTTTTTTAATAATTTTGTGCAGTTGTTAGGTTGGTATGTTTGGTTTCATTTTAATCGAACTCTAGTTGGCCAGAGACGTAAATTTTTACAAACGAATTAGAACCTTACTGTACGTACGATAAGGGTTTAAGTTTGCTTGTACGAGGCGGTCCCTTTTGGGTTCGCCGGGGTTCAACGGAGGGTTTGGCGCGATCCCCGATGGGCTCGCGCGGGCCGGAGAGGTTAATGTCAATTTATAAATACACTATAATTACACTTGTAACGGGAAATTTACCGGGCACACAAAACAAAGATTAAACACGGTAAAAATCCCGTTACTAGTGTTAGCTATTGATAGTGTTAGTGACCATATTGTCAGTTTAATAACTTATATCAATGAAAACGTCATTCAATGGGATTGAATAAGCTTAGAAGGCTAGGCTTAGGGAGGGGAAGGGGGGGAGTGCTTTTATTGATAATTTTGATAATTATAAATCTGTAAAGCCATTTTTTGTGCGATCACAAATATTATTTTAATCAACAGACTGCAAGCTACACTACGTGCAAATTGCAAAAAACGTAAAAAAAATTGAATTTTGCGGCCTATCAAATTTTAATTCCTATTTAATTAAATCGAATCTGTTTTTATTACTTTTTTTATGACACACTAATGATTTTGTTAATTTTGATTATTGTATTATTAAATTGGTAGAGGAGAGGAAAAGAGTAGAGGAGCTCGTGTCTAAATAATAACAGCCGCCCGGGTCGATCTTTAAGATTAAGCCGTGCTTGCCGAGGTTGGTCCGTGGATGGGTGACCATAATTACATACCGAGTTTCCTCCGTGCCTCGGAAAGCACGTTAAGCCGTTGGTCCCCGCTGTCATTTGTAGATCTTTGACAGTCATTACGAGTAGTCAGAAGCCAAAAAAAGTCTGACATCCAGTCTTACCAAGGGGTATCGTATTACCCAGTTACTGGGTTGTGGAGGTCAGATAGGCAGTAGCTTCATGTAAAATACTGATACTCAGCTGCATCCGGTTAGACTGGAAGCCGACCCCAAGATAGTTTGGGAAAAGGCTAGGCAGATGATGTATTATTAAATTAGTGACATTATTGTTTTATTCGTATTTTTTGGTTTCTTTTACTTTAATTAACTTGACATCTTATCAATTTTATCTTAATTTGACATAATTTATGCTTGTGGTTATTGTACCTAATTTTGATTACCTAAAATGGAAATTTTGTATGCTTTTTGCGGGACATAGCTCGGATCCTATTTATTATAACATCTACTGTATGTACCTACCCTGTGTTCAAATAAACAGTGTTTTGTAATAATTAACTAGGTACAGTATTTTTTTTTATGTCTTTTGTAACAACCCCCTGAATTTTGTCGAGGATACAAAACAACACCTTTTATATTTAACGTACATACCATGCACTTTTTCCTAAATACCTACTTTTTAGGGTTTTTTTATTGTTTTTGTGGTCTTAAACTAATGATCTTCGTATACTGAGACCGGTACCGCTTTTCTAATGATACCGGTACCAGGCCCATCGATTAGGTGGTTTCAAAGTCTATTACGTACAAAGGTAGAAACGTTTTTTGTGTTCTAATAGAGAGATATATGAATACGCTCAATAAAATCACATAAACCCCAATTTAACTCCGGACGTGTATACAAACACTCGTTGGAGCGATAATCAATGTTCAGCGCATAACAGCTTGAATGTAAACAAAAGCTATCGGATTCCCAGTAAAATGGATTATACAGGGTGGATCAGTTTGAACAAGTTTAAACAAGTGTATTGTGGAGTTTTTTGTTGTGGTTAAAATTATAATTGTGGTATTGTTTGGTTTCATTCTATTATTTTAATATTTATGTACATACAAAGAAACAATGCAGAGTGTTTTGCGCATGGGCCGACACAATCATTCTAGGGTCTTGGGAGGTCATTAGCAAGGTTCTACCTATACACCCTATGCCCAAAATTAAGTTGTAAAATTTCATGGCAATTTTCTTTTAAACTTTGGAAGCTTGTTAGAAATTTTCTTGAAACCAGTTGTATCAACAATGATTTATTTAAGCTTTGGAGAATATGACAAAATTTTATTTGTGCTATTACACCCACAAACCTAAAAGGTAATTTCGAATTAAAGGAAACATATTGGGTTAGGTAAAAAAACATATTTAACCTAAATCCTAATCCTAAATGTCCGTTTCTGTACACCTGACAACGTATAAGCAAAATTTCAGGTTGATCGGTTCAGTGGTTTAGGCGTGTAGAGGTAACAAACAAATAAACTTACTGTTGTATTTAGCCTCAGTTACTCCTTATTACATCAGCTATCTATCATCATCTACCTATTTTTTGTGTTTACTGTGTTTAGGTTTAAGTTTTTTTTTTTTTTAAAGCTGTGTTTTCTTGTGGTTTATGCTAAATAAACGTATTTTCTTCTTCTTCTTTTTTCTATCTGCCAGTGAAAGTCCTGTCAAAATCGGGCCAGCCGTTCCAGAGATTAGCCGGAACAAACAGACTGACAGACAGACAGATAAAAATTGCAACAAAAAAAAATTTTGGTATATGTACCGTATATACATTCATATGCATGTAGTAAAAAGCGGTTATTTTAATATTACAAACAGACACTTTAATTTTATTTATTTGTGTTGTATAGAAAAAACTAACTGCAGACCTGAAACTGGCGACTTGTAAAATAAATGAAAACATGAGTGACAAGAACAGGAAGAGTTTATTTTTTGCAAAAATACCTAAAACCAAACCCAAAAGTACTTGCGTTTTATTGAGTTTTCACCCCAAAAAAACAATCGTTTCCCAGCAATGATTTTTGATGTTCAGAATGCTTGGTTGACGGCATCGTGAAGGGACCATTTACATCTTGTTCAATCCTACTAACATTATAAACGCGAAAGTTTGTAAGTATGGATGGATGGATGTTTGTTACTCTTTCACACGAAAACTACTGAACGGATTAGGATGAAATTTGGCACAGGGGTAGTTTATAACCTGGATTAACACATAGGATAATTTTTATCCCAATAGTACAATCCCGTGGGACAGTGATTGAACTCCACGCGTACGAAGCCGCGGGCATAGGCTAGTAGTACATGTAAGTATCTGAATGTCTTAACCGTGAATATGAAATAACATTAATATGAAAATAAAGAGAATTGGTGACAGCCCCGACTTATGAGCAGTAAGCCGTGTGTTCGAACCCAGGCAGGCGAATTACTTTGTGTAATTTACTTCATCACCGCTGCTCTCAAAAACGGTGAAGGAATACATCGTGAGGAAACCGGTATGTCCTAGAACACAAAAATTCTAATATTAATTATAGCCCACTCCCTCCCATAGAGAAGAGGCCTGTGTCCCAGCTGTGGGAACATTAGAGGGTGATGATGATGATGATGAAAATAAAAAGACATGGCTTTAATTATGGCTACCATACTTAAATACAACTTACTTTAATCAAATTTAAAATCAAAACTAGAAAAAAAAAATGCAATAAAACTGTGTTTTTATAGCTAGAGATTAAATTAATGTGTAAAGCATTGCATGTCTGTAAACACCAGCAAAGAACTTTAGCCTAACCCAACGTTCACATTTAAATAAATACGAACATAACTTTAATATTCTAACATGCATGACCAGATGTCCGATAAAACCGTCTAGGTTTAGCTTCGAGTTCAAAATAGGGATGATGACTGGGTAAAGAAAACGAAATTCTATTTTGTCCGTCAATCAGGTAATACAAAAATATTAGATACGTATTTTTTGTTTTATCAAAATATCAAAAGAATACTTAGTTAAAACACATTAAAGTTAGAAAGTGGGGGCTCACTACGTCACAACTAGGTATAAAATGCACTGAGCCGTGACGTCATGCGCCATTTCAACTCAAAATATCTCCGTAATTGTACGATTACGTGAAAAAAGAAAAAATACGTATTCAATACTTTTCAATAAACTAACCGAGCGACGGACAAATAAAAAAAATGAGTCACCATCCCTATTCTGATTTATAGTTTTAATTTTAAAGTTTACGAGATTGTTACACCCTGTATACAGAGAAACATGTTTGTTCGAGCATTAGCGGTGTAATTTAGCGCTTCAGTAAATATTAACTCGACCCTGTCTACTAAACTATTAGCGGGAAATCAATAGTTTTATTGTGGTGTAGTAGTTGACTTTTAAAGAATTTATTCTGTTTTTTTTTTTGGATAACTTGTATGTATTTTTAGGGAGATCGTGGAGCTCTTAGCTAAACAATAACATCTGCATGGGTTAAGCCGTGCTTGCCAAGGTTGGTCCGTGGATGGGTGACCATAATAAGGTACATACCGAGCTTCCTCCGTGCCTCGGAAAGCACTTTAAGCTGTTGGTTCCGGCTGCTGCATTTGTAGATCTTTGACAGTCGTTACTAGTAGTCAGAAGCCAAAAGTCTAACGTCCAGTTTTACCAAGGGGTATTGTTTTACCCAGTTACTAGGTTGTGGAGGGCAGATAGGCAGTCGCTTCATGTAAAATACTGGTATTCAGCTGCATCCGGCTAGACTGGAAGCCGACCCTAAAATAGTTTTGGGAAAAGGCTAGGCAGATGCTGATGAATTCCATGGAATTGACTGTCCTGAAGCAGTATGTAGGAGGGAAGGTTTTTGCTCAAAAGATTTATTGATCATTAAAAAAGAAAGCAGTAAAATCTATTAAGGGGGAAGCGCGTAATTTAAATATATTTACATTAATGTCAATTTATAAATACACTATAATTACACTTGTAACGGGAAATTTACCGGGCACACAAAACAAAGATTAAACACGGTAAAAATCCCGTTACTAGTGTTAGGTATTGATAGTGTTAGTGACCATATTGTCAGTTTAATAACTTATATCAATGAAAACGTCATTCAATGGGATTGAATAAGCTTAGAAGGCTAGGCTTAGGGAGGGGAAGGGGGGGAGTGCTTTTATTGATAATTTTGATAATTATAAATCTGTAAAGCCATTTTTTGTGCGATCACAAATATTATTTTAATCAACAGACTGCAAGCTACACTACGTGCAAATTGCAAAAAACGTAAAAAAAATTGAATTTTGCGGCCTATCTATCGCTGCCCTCGGGAGGATCCAACGCAAGCCTGGATCACAACATAAACTTATTATTATTTTATCGAAATCGAAAAAAAAAACACAAGGCCATTAAAATGTGCATAAAACAAACCCACACTTGACCCCATTTTTACGCAGCTTTTAAAACGAACCCCAACTTCAACCCTTCTCAAATAAAAACTCCACTTTACATCCGATTCCAATACATAAATCTACTTTCTATTCATAGAAACCTATATGTCCTACATGGAACAAAAAAAAAGGATAATAAATAGACACGTACCCCAAAATTCGTGCACAAAAACACAAAGCAGAAACCTTCGAAACTGGAGTGTTCTGGAATCGATTCCAATTTATATGATAATATACTAAAATGTTAACAGAGACATGTTTTCAGCTGGAAGAACGTAGGTACAGTCGAATAAACTATTTGATAAACAGAAACAAATATCGGATTACTATAAGAAGAAACAAGGTCTCTTTTGCATCGTTCATTCTTCGTTCAGAGCAATTACATCACTGATGACAACATTTATTTTGGTCAATTGGTGTAATTGGTGCATTATTCTGTTGATGAATATTTAAATGACAAATTTTAATTCCTATTTAATTAAATCGAATCTGTTTTTATTACTTTTTTTATGACACACTAATGATTTTGTTAATTTTGATTATTGTATTATTAAATTGGTAGAGGAGAGGAAAAGAGTAAAGGAGCTCGTGTCTAAATAATAACAGCCGCCCGGGTCGATCTTTAAGATTAAGCCGTGCTTGCCGAGGTTGGTCCGTGGATGGGTGACCATAATTACATACCGAGTTTCCTCCGTGCCTCGGAAAGCACGTTAAGCCGTTGGTCCCCGCTGTCATTTGTAGATCTTTGACAGTCATTACGAGTAGTCAGAAGCCAAAAAAAGTCTGACATCCAGTCTTACCAAGGGGTATCGTATTACCCAGTTACTGGGTTGTGGAGGTCAGATAGGCAGTAGCTTCATGTAAAATACTGATACTCAGCTGCATCCGGTTAGACTGGAAGCCGACCCCAAGATAGTTTGGGAAAAGGCTAGGCAGATGATGTATTATTAAATTAGTGACATTATTGTTTTATTCGTATTTTTTGGTTTCTTTTACTTTAATTAACTTGACATCTTATCAATTTTATCTTAATTTGACATAATTTATGCTTGTGGTTATTGTACCTAATTTTGATTACCTAAAATGGAAATTTTGTATGCTTTTTGCGGGACATAGCTCGGATCCTATTTATTATAACATCTACTGTATGTACCTACCCTGTGTTCACAAAATAAATGAATTTGAATTGTTTAATTTAGTCTTGTTAAAATATTTTATTTTTACTTTTGTATATATTCTTCTTTGTTTACCGATTTTTTGTGAATGAGTGGACATTTTAGCCTTTGCAAATTCCTCGTTTTTTTGTGTTTTATCCTGTTCTACCTTTTGTAGTAAGGAACGACTTATTGTCGGGCCTACGCTTTCCTCCCATTCTTAAGTACTAACGCTGTAACATTCAAATATTGTAAAACCAAATGATTTTAAAAGAGTAACCATGGAGTTTCTTGCCGGTTCTTCTCCATAGGAAACGACCAAACCGAAACGAGCACCTTTTTGTCGATGTTTTATAAGTGCCCATGTAGGCATATGTAAAATAAAATGATTTTTAAATCGACCTGTCTGTTTTATTTCGGATACATTTCGGAGAGTGTGCTTTGGAGTTACACAATCTAATTCCCCATTCTATCATCGGGCGAGGAGAGATACGACAAAATGTCACTGTTATATGGTAGAGAGAGAGATTTGCGAGAGCAGCGGTGGCCCAGTGGTGGCAGCTCCAACTTACGAGCAGTAAGCCGTGGCTTTGAACCCAGGCAGGCGTATTACTTTGTGTAATTTATTTCATCACCGCTGTCCTCAAAAACAGTGAAGGTAAACATCGAGAGGAAACCGGCATGTCCTAGAACTAAAAATTCGAAGACATGTGACATCTACCAACCCGCACTGGCCCCGCGTGGGGGGTTACAGCCCACTCCCTCTCATAGAGAGGAGGCCTGTGTCCCAGCAGTGGGAACATTATAGGATGATGATGATGATATGGTTGAAGTTCCACGCGCTTTACTTCCACCTTTATTCTGCGAACCACCACTCTGTCAAATTCACTGCCGGCCTTTCAGTTCCCCGATCATTAGACTCAACTCGATGAGTTTGACTGTACCTCCCCTAAATCCTAGACCATACATCCATTCTCACGGTTAGAGAGATTGAGACGATTAGTGACAACTTCACTGGCTCCTCTCTGCATTGCTTCACGGTATTTTGGAACTTAATACCTATGTTGAGAGTTTCAGAGGAATTGGAGCTTCACTCTTAAATATTACGTCGTATACAGTATGTTAGGTTAAACGAGGGACATATTGAGGGAGGGTATTCAGTATTCGACTCTCGTCCCAGATATGTAAAAAACCTATAACGTATATAGAAGAATTTTTAATGTTTTGTTTAGTGCCTAGATATTTTGGACTGTCCTAAGCCAGGTAAGTTTAAAGTATGAAGGGAAAATGGATTATACCGAAGAGTCATTGCCCCGCTCACATGTTCTGCGATAGTATTAAGTCGCTAGCGCAAGGGTGTATACACGTTGCGTGTCATTTGCGAAAATTTTGGTATGGTTCTGTCTGTTATTTATCAGTGTTTTTTTTTTGTTTATATTTTTATTAATATCATGTTAGCATGTACTATGGGTTTGAATATGTCCCTCGTTTAAACTAACATACTGTATAGATATTGAAATCCAACGAGGTTGAGGAGATTAGTGCAGCTACATCACACGTTATGTTAGAAAGAGATTTTTGCAAGCAAAAACATTCTTACAGGTACTAGGTAGGGTACGAATATTTATTTCAAGTTTTATTCACTGGCTATAAACAGTTTACATATTCAATTCACCTCCATTCCATTTTACATGTTTTTTTGAATAAATAATCAGGTAAAGCGGTTTCCAATACACGTTTGCATATTAGAGGAATTTTACGATCACAGGCGACCTCGATATTGTCGACTGCTGTTGGTACAAATAAGTATTGATCTTTTTAATGATAAATACTGTGAACAATGATTTTTAATAGTAGGTAGTTTATTTAGTTTATCTCATTAGTAGTTGTCTCATTGGTCTAGTGGCTGCTAGTGCGACAGCTGAGCACGAGGTCTTGGGTTCAATTCCTCCTTGAATATGACGAGGATGCAAAACAACAGCTTGTATAGATTGTGGAATACGGACACGCAGTCGCTCTACCTAAGTCAGTAAGTTATATATCTAGGAGCCAAATTTGCTTGAGAATAAAGAAAATTTTATGTTTATGTGTAACGTTACGTAATTTTTTTATTATTCATCTGGTTCCAGTTAGACGAGAAAACGTGCTTTAGTTTTGTGTTTTATTACAAAGAAAGTTAAAATTAAAAAGACAAAATCAAATATAAATCAGTTGTTAGCTGCAGTGTTGTCGCAGGAGAAAAACAAATCGTTTGGTTTAAAAAAAAAACTACAACAAGCAAAGGTATGTATACGTTACCGGCCAAACCCGATTTCAAGCCAAACTAGTTTGTCCTAGGCCAAACCGGTTTAGTGGCTTATTGTGTCAGGATATATTGACCCAAACAAAACATTTACGATGCGCCTAACTTGGATGTGCCACCGCTCGTTGCGCTCGCTCGGCTCGCGCGTTTATGGTCACAGTTCTAACCTAACCTAACCCATTTAGTTGGGTTGCACTATATGATCCTGTTATGATGAGTTTTAGTTTGACCTAGGACAAACTAGTTTAGCCGGAAATCGGGTTTGGCCGGTAACATATACCTACATAGAAAACATTATTATTATTCATCGGAAACTCAAATCCTTGTATTCCAAACTACATTAAAAAACACCAATAAAAATCACATCCCCGATATTTACGTCACCCATCAATTGGTGAAATTCCCATTCCAGCCATCCCGAATTATTCCCATTCGGTACGCAATAAATTCCCATTAGGTTAATGACGAGAGAGCGTTGACAATGTCTTTAATTATGTCATTAAATGTTTATGATCGGAACTATTAACTTGATATGGGCATCAATGTGTAAACCCTTTAGCTTTTAGGTGATGAATTACTGGTGCTTAAGTTATTAAGAACTTCTTTTGATATTAAGCTAGTGATTTTCCTTCCAGTTATAACGTAAAAACTGACAGTGACAATTAAGAACAGTAAATTTTTTATAAATACAAGTTGTTGTTTTGAGGAGCTCGTGGCTAAGTAATGACAGCCGCATGGGTCGATCTTTAAGGTTAAGCCGTGCTTGACGAGTTTGGTCCGTGGATGGATGACCATAATAACATACTGAGTTTCCTCCGTGCTTCGGAAAGCAAGTAAACCGTTGGTACCGGCTGTCATTTATTTTGTTGATTTATGACAGTCGTAACGAGTAGTCAGAAGTCAAAATTCTGACATCCAGTCTTACCAAGGGGTATCGTATTACCAAGTAACTGGGTTGTGGAGTTCAGATATGCAGCCGCTTCATGTAAATACTAGTACTCATCTGCAACTAACCGGTTGCAGCTAAGTACTCACTAGACAGGAAGTCAACCCCAAGATAGTTTGAGAAAAGGCTAGGCAGTTGATGTGTATAAGATCTAAAAGGAGCTCATGATCTTTGACAGTCCTAACAGGTAGTCAGTGGCCTGAAAGTCTGACAACCAACTTACCAAAGGGTATCGTATTACCCCGTACTAACTGGGTTGTGGAGGTCAGACAGGCAGTCACTTAATTTAAACTAGTGGTATTCAGCATAATCCGGTTAGACTGGAAGCTGACCCCAATATAGTAGGGAAAAGGCTAAGCAGATGATGATGGTCATTCATGACCAACCAAGACCAACTTAAAAACGTTCTTAAAAAACACTACCTGTCTTTGTGCCTATAGCTAACTTTTCATCTATGGAAAATAGCAATTGTCCATGGGTGTAAATTGTGAAAATGTCCTTTTTATGTAAACTTACTTTCTTTTTTGCACGTCATTTACAATAAAATTCGAATTTTGTTAGTAATATAATATTGTGAAACAAGAACAACTGCCGACAAACTGTTTTGCAGTTTGGCAGACTTTTTGTATGTTATTGCTATACAGATTTTGATTTTGAGTTACCTTTTTAGGGTTCCGTACCCAAAGGGTCAAGCGGAACGCTATTACTGAGACTTCGCTGTCCGTCTGTCACCAGGCAGGTTATCTCATGAACCGTGATAGTTAGCCAGTTGAAATTTCTACAGATTATGTATTTCTATTGATGCTATAACAACAAATACTAAAAACACAACAAAATAAATATTTAAGGGGGCTCCCATACGTTGCGGGTTGTTCGAAAGAGATACCGCGGCCCTAGAACACAAAGGGTGAAGAAGGAACATGGATGGGTTTTAGTCAGTACAAGTGCGACACTCCCTACCGCCATTTGATGATTTCGCATCCGTAAAAAAAAAGTGCTCCCATACAAAAAAATTATTCTTTTGCTCGTGTTTATTAAAAACGGTACGGAACCCTTCGTGTGCGAGTCCGACTCGCACTTGGCAGGTTTTTTAGCTATCACTTACCCCCATGGGAAAAAAAAGCGTGAGTATGTCAACGATTCGTGTTTTGACCAACCCTAATCTAATAATAAATTCAAAGAGACACCCCTAAAACAATTATAGCAGCCATTACTTTCCACCATGAAAACTTAATTTACATATTGTATTGTAATGGCCCATTAAATTAATGAGAATACTGCCTTTTACAAGTCATTAGCTTTTATGCCTGTTATTACAACGTATTTTATAAAGGGTTGTAAGGCTTTATATTTCCCGCTCCTTTTCCCAACCTCCACATGCAGTGCTTTAGCATAATTGAAGAACGTGAACATGAGAACGAGGATTGACAGCTGTGAGTTCAATGAAGAAATTACACATGGATGCACGTGTGTAACGGATATCGCAAACCACGCCCGCACCGCATGACGAGCCCTTTCGTCTGACCATCCGCGAAGAGACGAGGATCATCTCGAGCCTTTCTCTGCAAAATTCAATACATTCCCGCTCCGCCAAACGCACCCATTGTGTTTGATTACCCAATGTAATAAGAACTAAACTATATTCAAATATTGGTCGCGCGACCCGCGTAGTGATAATCTGCTGTGTGATAGTTCGAAGGAGATTGGATCCCGCTGGCTGGCCCCTGGTAAGTGCTGCATGTCCCTTCTCTTCCTCTCTTACCCGCCTCGACTTTTGTCACTGCCGATTCACTGTAATTAATACGTCCGCTCGTATCGAAGGTTGGTTCTGATACTTTTCAAGACCGAATTATTGTTGGCGTGACCAGCATCTACAGAAAAACATAATCTGTAGACATTTCAACTGGCTAACTATCACGGTTCATGAGATACAGCCTGGTGACAGACGTACAGCGAAGTCTCAGTAATAGGGTCACGTTTGCCCCTTTTGGTACGGCAACCCTAATAAAAACAATGAAAGAATTATGTTATTTTTGAAGGTTACCTCTGGTATTCTTAATCATAAACTTAACTAAAAACGGACTAACCCCGCCTACATTCCGCAAAGTTTGTTTATAAATTGACAGATAAACGCCTACTTTTCATGTCAAATCTGAAGTACCGGAATACTATTAATTGTTTATGTTACCGGCAAAACCCAATTTCAGGCCAAACTAGTTTGTCCTAGGCAAAACCGGTTTACTGGCTTATCGTGTTGTCAACATACACTGACCCAAACAAAACATCTACAATACGCCCAACTTGGATGCGGCAACGCTCGTTACGCTCGCTCGGCTCGCGCGTTTATGGTCACAGTAATTCTAACCTAACCTAACCCAGTAGCTCTATATGATCCTGTTATGATGAGCCCTAGTTTATCCTAGGACAAAAAAATCGGGTTTGGCCGGTAACATATTATAGTATCTACCTACTACAGACACTTTATACTCACACTTATCATCCATATTCATACTTTTATTGGTTTTACATTAGCATATTACGAATCGTTTTCATTTTTATAAATGTTTTCTTAGTTTTCTTTGTTGTGATATTGTTTACATCGAACTTGTCAGCTGTCATTTACTTTTATTTTTAATTGTTACCAGCCAAATTCTTTAGGAAGGTTTCATTTAGATTATATATTACTAAAAATTATTATCATCAATTCGTGAGTTCAATTGTTGTATTTTATAGTTAATTGCGAATATTTGCTGTGTAAAGATATTCTGAGTTATATTTATAAAAATATTATGAGCAAGGTTTTTGACCAATTGTTACTGGCTGCTTTGAATACTGGCAGGTTGCGTCTTACTAGAGCGCAGCAGTTTTGAAACTGAGAAAGAAATTTGAAGAAAGAAACGGAGGATCAGGGTATAAAAGGAATTTCTGACGGATGCCCTGGTTCAGTCTGGATACAAGAAATTAGTTTAGCCTGAAGTCAAGAAATCAGCTAAGTCTAGAGTATGGAGTCAAGATCTCAGTCCTATCTTGAGTTTTGAGCACAGCCTAGTGGAGTCAAGGGGCGGTCTTCGTTTGGTGCTGTCGTGGCTGCTGCTAACTGCTGTGGCTCGGTACGTGTCTGCTGGAAGCTGATCTGCGAGCTGACGAGCCTGGCACTGGGGCGGTACGTGTCTACTGGTGGGTCCTGCCAAGCCGCCCTGCATCAAGTTCGTCGTGGTCAAGCTCACCTTGATCAGGCCAGCTTTATACAACTGGATGTTTGTCTTCAGTTACTATCACGCTCAGAGATTTGCGGAGACATTCAAATCATTCCCGGTTAACCTGCCCTTCACTTTTTTTATTAATTTATTGTATTTTTCATATCATCATTTATTAAATTCATTTGCCCCTTATAACCTTTTTTAATGTACAATTCTACTTATTTCCTTTTCATCTCGAGGAAGAAGTAAATTTGTTACAATAAACATACAATTTGATTAAATTGACATATTATGACATCTTTAGCATTGATAGAAGCAGAATGCTTGGGTTAGACAAAGATAGCTAGTGTGAAGAGGTACCTTATTTGAAAATCCGCCAATTGCGGCCCAGCAATTTTAGGAATACGATTTGGTAGATGTTTACAACTGTTGTCATGGCAACAACGGTCGACTTAGTTCAAAAATGTATTGGGGAAGGCTTTTAGAATATGGGTGTTTGGGTATCTCGATGTTTTAATTTTTTAATGTTTTTATTGATTTAATCCGAAAAGTTAGACAAAGGTGTAGCTAATAATACCCACATTTTGCCAGTTATGTTTAAGTCTTACGTAATAGGGGTGAGCCTATCAACCGAACAGAAATCCGGACTCCGTAGCTGCTATGACGAACGAGGCAGTGCTGAAAATCATCATCAGTCTATAATGTTCACAATGCTAGGACACAGGCCTCCTCTCTATGAGAGGGACTGGGCTGTAATCCACCACGCGGGCCCAGTGCGATTTGGTAGATGTCACATGTCTTCGAACTTTTTGGTCTAGGATATGCCGTTTCCTCACGATGTTTTCCTTCACGGTTTTTGAGAGCAGCAGTGATGAAATAAATTACACATAGTATTGCGCCTGCCTGGGTACGAACCCACGGCTTACTGCTCGTAAGTCGGGGCTGCCACCACTGGGCCACCGCTTCTCTCCGGACTGAAAATAATAACAGAAAATTCAAGAATTTCGTCAAGTCTACCAGACCCAGTTAACCTTGATTTAGAACGGAACGATTAAACTTTGAAGCAGTTACTTTAACAAAAGCATTTATATTACAACAAAGGGAACATTTTGATTCATTAGCCCTTTTGAAGAAACTTCGGATTTTATTCCTTTTGGAAGTTTCAATGTTGTTAGTCAAATGGAGCGTCTTTACGTCTTACTTCGTGAGTTGTTCTTGTATTAATGTTTATTTATTCTAATGAACTCTTGCGTGATGTATGAATACTTTTTTTTATCCATTTTCAGGGTTCCGTAACTCAAAAGGAAAAATCGGAACCCTTATAGGATCACTTTGTTGTCCGCTGTTTATCTGTCTGTCAAGATCATTTATCTCGGTAACGCGCGCAGGTATCGAGTTGAAATTAAAACCATATAAGTACTCAGGTATACAGTCCCTTGAAGTTGTGAAAAAATCAAACTTCTAAGCTGTTAACGTAAAAAAACGTATATTTTGACACTCTCAAGGGAATCAAAATGTATAGAGTACTTTGTGTTGACCTAGAACTAAGAAATTTGGCAATTAAGATCGTCTTTTACTACAAATACAGGAAAAAGTCTGAAAAGTATGCATTTGTCTTTTCATAATACATATTTGTACGGAACCCTCGGTGGGCGAGTCCGACTCGCACTTTTCCAGTTTTTATTTTATTTATAATAATAATAATAATAAATTATTTCAGACCAAGTAAGTCCATATAAAAACATAATAATTTTAGAAAACTACACATATTTTTAGAACTTATTTTAAATATATGAAAGACGCACGATGAGTGGTCAACCAATGCCACATTATTGGACTGTCCATCCTGTTGGCCACAATAGCCATCAGCCTGTTAGAGCAACCGCGCACTCGCCGCATCATTTATACCTTTTATCAAAGGCCTACCTATCGACGTCTTTTTTACTATTACCGGCATTATTACTCACAAAATTCTCGTCCAACAAGCATCATTATTCTCTTATTATCCCAATTTATTTAGAAACGGCACAGTGTTCTTCTTCTATACTTCTTTATTACTCGTCATGACGGAAATTTGCTCGCTACCTATAAAAAATATATTGATATTACCCCTATTTTTACCCGTCTCTTGTCTCGGGAATGGTGGGCATCAACACGTTAGAACTGCACTGCACTACTATCAACTACTACATAATAAAATTGACGACGCGACTACTCCAGCTCGCTATTCATTGATGACGCGACTACTCCAGCTCGCTATTCATTGTTTGCTCCGGACCGGCTAGACGGTCGCGAGCCTGTGCTTTGCCGGGCCTGTTCGCGCCTCCCTCTGTGCGTACCCAAACTGCTCGATATGCGCCCACAGACCAGGCGATAAATTTGCTAAACGCCCTGATTGCTCAGAAACCGGATCTCGATGTGTTTACGAGCAGCAATAAAGCCATGCTGAATTATTGCGTAAATTTCCTTAGTTTATGTTATGTTGTTGGCTTGCTGCACGCTTTGGTGCAAACTGTA
This sequence comes from Cerastis leucographa, assembly GCA_963082945.1. NCBI lineage: Eukaryota > Metazoa > Arthropoda > Insecta > Lepidoptera > Noctuidae > Cerastis > Cerastis leucographa. The sequence goes on along the minus strand of OY720374.1, from coordinate 4,763,169 downwards.
AGCGCAGCAAGTATTTGTATACCTAAATAAATAAATCTCATCAGACACCTCCTTTCTTGCCATATCCTCCAACACACATTCCATACAATGTTTCTTTGGTCTTCCTCTGTTTTAATACCCAATTCTAATGCGTCATGTTCGTGAACGGGCGCTGTCAGTTGTGCCTGGTCGTCTCTTAGCTGCCACGGCTCATTTCGAACTAATTATTTCATCTTTTAATTGTTATTTTTGTTTTTACTATGGACACTTTTAACGTGCACGTCTTGCTACATCGTTCTCACATAATGTACCATCTCTAAATGAATGATGTAACCAAGGTTTTGTAACAAAGTTCTGATTTAAAAGAGTGTCCATGGAGTTTCTTGCCCATTCTTCTCCATAGAGATCTACGCTTTGGAATGGACAACTACAGTACTTTCACAGTTATTATGTCTTGTAACTGGGACTGTAGCTTCATTTTATTGTTTTTCGACTATTCAAAAGTGCCTGTAACTGGCCTACTTGTAATAAATGATTTTTCATCTTTCATACTTAAAAGCAATGTCAAACGGTAATTCAATAATTTATTATTCCCTAAACCACGTTAAGGGGGTTATTCTGAAATACTGACAAATTTAAACAACAAAAGAAAGCAAAAAAAGCGTTTATTAGTAATTAACTAAGTACCGTAATTTAAATTGATTATTTATGCCTTTTTAACTACCTCCTGAATTTTGACGAGGATGCAAAACAACACCTTGTATAATTCGACTGAAATAATCAGGATTTCATATGTGTCTTTGCCCAATCCATCCTTTCCCTATACACGACCTCATCCCGCCGGCCTTCTACCATCGGACATCTAGACACGAGTTAACATCAGTTTAATTTCAAGCAGAAACTGCGATTTTATTGTATAGTATAGATTAACAACGACAAAATTGTGTACAAATTCTGTCTATTAAAACTTTAATAAAATTAAAATATTCTGTTTCACTAGCAAAGTGAATATAATGAATATTAATAAGCATAGCTCGCCCACTTTTAAAGTAACAATTTTTCATTTAAAAAGTGTTTAATAAGGATATCATCCAAGTATGCACGAACGAAACTTGATTTCAATTTAACTCTTTTGGAACGTAGATTCACACCTACACAGCTTAGTACATATAATTAATTAAACAGTAATAAGAAAATAATTAATCTGGGTAACAATTTAATTTTGGGTATGGTCTTGTTAGATTGCTATTTGATTGTAAATGAGCCTTGAAATTCTACAGAAGGTTTCTGAATGTTAATAAATAGCTAACATCACATCTACCTATATAATATTATTATTTTCCTATTTGCGATGGTTTTGCTCTTGACTCTAGTCTAGGTCAGAGATGACAGAGACAAAGTCGACGATGGTACGAGCTTACCCAAAAGAAGCCTGTTCACTTTAAGTTTGAAGAGATTAGGGTTGTAAGCGTTCGGAAACACAGACGCAGGCAGAGAGTTCCACTCCTTTGCTGTGCGCATTATGAATGACGTTTGAAAACGCTTATTGCGAATTGGTGGAATAGCAATAAAGCTTACCAGTCTAATTTGATTCAAGTCATCATCTGCCTATTTCCAATTATTTTGGGGTCGGCTTCCAGTTTCACAGGATGCAGCTGAGTACCAGTATTCTACATAAAGCGACTGCCTGTCTGACCTCCACAACCGAGTTAGTACTGGCACATACAATATCCCTTAGTAAGACTTGTTGTCAGAACTCTAAGACTTTGACTAGCTGTAACGACTGTCAAAGATCTACCAATTTTATTTTAATGATAGCCCGGACTAAAGTATTTAGTATGGAGTTACTTCCTATTCAGGATGATTCATTCGATTCCCAGCACATAATCATCATCATTAGCCCATAATCTTCCCACTGCTAGGAACCCTCCTCTCTATGAGAGGGAGGGTGCTGTAATCCACCACGCGGGCCCAGTGTGGATTGGTAGATGTCACACATGTTTTCCATTTTTTAGTTCTAGGACAAGCCGGTTTCCTCACGATGTTTTCCTTCACCGTTTTTGAGAGCAGGGGTGATGAAATAAATTACGCAAAGATATGCCGGCTGCCTGAGTTCGAACCCACGGCTTACAGCTCGTAAGTCGGGGCTGCCACCGCTGCTCTCCCAGGCAGGCTCTTTTCCCAGGTCAGGTCATACAAAGTGTTATTTTTGGCTTTACATTAGAAATATCTCAGTAGCAGCTACGGAGTCTGGATTTGTGCCCCGTTGTTGGCAATAGGCTCGCCCCCTATTACATGGGACTTAATTATAACTAGCGAAATATGGGTGTACTTTAAGTACACCTCTGCCTATCCCTTCTGGGATTGCAGGTGTAATGTTCTGTTATGTTATTTACTTCCTATCTAACCTCTACTACCCAGTTTCCCAATTTCCTACATTATATTAATATTTAGGCATTCTTTTAAGTGGCTCCTAGTTTTAATGAAAACGAATATTAACGTCTCAGAACGCTGGCTGTAAGCCAAGATAATAAAGGATTTAACACACTCTCTCGATACTGAGTGTCGCAATCTGGGAGGGAAGCTTTTGAGTTATTTACTAAGTAGGAGATATTGAGGGATGAATCATTTTTATACAGGGTGTAACGGAAAGGGTATATTATGTTACGGGCAATTTGATAAGTCCGGGCACTATTAATAATGGCCGGTCTGTATTCATAATGCCCGACTCAATTGGACGATGTGATTAAAACAGCAAGATTAATCACTTTTCCCGGCCATTATGAATAATGTCCAACCTATCTTGGGCAAAGTAATAAAATAGATGAACTGTAGTGTTTTTGTTTATTAAATGAAATTAAACTAACAAAATTAAAATTTATCAAAAAATAACCTAACCTAAGCCAATAAACCTAATTTCCCGGCTACAAGTAGGGAATTATTCATACTGCCCGGTCCAAGTGATAAATTCAAGCTATCTGAAACACTGACTTATTACATGGACCACGGGCCGTCGGGCATTATTAATAATGACCGCTCAAAGTGATAAATTAATCACATTGCCCATCGCTCTTGGGCATTATTAGTTTAGTTTATAAAATATGTTGATTTAAGTATTAAAAGTATTGTTCATGCACAAAGCTCTATCCTCTTTGGCAAATATTCCTTCTAAAATAAGGTTTGCTGTAACAAAACCCAATTCTGGGTTAAGCTCGCCGTTGTACTTAAGCTATATATTATTTGTGTGTATATCTTTTAATTTTATTTGCAATAAAGAATAAGAATAAGAATTATTAATAATGGCCGGTCCTTATTAATAATGCCCAGTTAATTACGTTGTCCGTAACATATACATAAAGGGTGAAAAACACCTCTTAACGAAGCCGAAAGGCACTGGTTCTCCCTGTCATTGCGATCATTTTTTTGTTCTACACCATACCTGGGAACCTTCTAGTTACGGAGATATTAGGGGTCAAAGTTCCAACTTTTTGACAAGTATTTTTTTAAATACAAGTTTTTAATGTAAGATTTTTACTTTAAACACCTCCACGACCCCCGTACTATTCAATCCGTCCATCAGCACAATGTTTTGAGTGCGTTATATTGAGTTCTACCACAAAACATGATTTTACACCCCCCAAAAAAAAGTCGTTTCCCAGCAATAATTTTTGCGTAAAGTTACTTAGTTTCATGTACAGAATGCTTGGTTGACGGCTTCGTGATGAGGTGATTTACACGGTGTATACAAACTTAAGGTACAGGTCAGACACCTCCCGTGTCTGATGAGATGACGAGTAATAGAGAAGTATGGGAGAAGCAGACATGCTGCGAGATACTGGGCACCAAATCCATTGGGATAAGGGACGGAGAATGATGATGATCCTCCATCATAGTTGGCTTTTCGTATTTTCTGGGTCCACATGTTGGACAAACAGCAATGGCCCAATGTTGGAATAAATGTGAAGCGCAGTCGTAAAGGATTAGCTCACAAGAGCTTCGAGAAGCTGCTGTAATTAGTAGATTTATCTAAAGCCATTTGTCTGAGGGTGTGAAATGTGTCTTCTTAGTCATGTTATAAGAAACGTATAACTAGGTTTATATTTGTTTTTAAAAGGTTTATGTAACATTTACACGTGTTTATATAGCTTATAATATTCCTGAATAAACAGGTTATTCAAAACAAACATAATTGTTCAATTCTAACCAGTAGTTACCGAGATAAGCGCGCTCAACCAAACAAACAAACTGTTCAGCAGTAAAATATTATACTATACAGCATACAAAATATCAGGCAAGGACAGACATTCAGATAAATTGGACTTGTTTGTCACGCCGTAAACTCAAGGTGACCCCGAAATGGAATTGTCTGAAGAGAGAAGATCTTGAACTGGTGTAAAGTTTTTGGGCGATGTTACGTAAGAGTATAATAATATAATTTTATTACGAATAAATTTAGGACTTGCTACAGGAGCTCTTGGATAAATAATAACAGCTGCACGGGTAGATCTTTAAGGTTAAGCTGTGCTTGCCGAGGTTGGTCCGTGGATGGGTGACCATAATTACATAAAGAGTTTCGTGCCTCGAAAAGCACGTCCGGCTCTGTCCCGGCTGTCATTTGTAGATCTTTGACAGTCGTTACGAGTAGTCAGAAGCCAGAAGTCTGACATCCAGTCTTACTAAGGGGTGTCGTATTACCCAGTTACTGGGTTGTGGAACTCAGATAGGCAGTCGCTTTATGTAAAATACTGGTACTCAGCTGCATCTGGTTAGACTGGAAGCCGACCCCAAGATAGTTTGGGAAAAGGCTAACCCAGTAACTGGATAATACGATACCCCTTGGTAAGACTGGATGTCAGACTTTTGGCTTCTGACTACTCGTAACGACTTTCAAAGATATGTATACAAATAACAGCCAGGACCAACGGCTTAATGTGCTTTCCGAGGCGCGGAGGAAACTCGGTAAGTAATTAGGGTCACCCATCCACAGACCAACCTCGGCAAGCACGGCTTAACCTTAAAGATCGACCCATGCGGCTGTTATTATCTAGCCACGAGTTCCTTCTCCTTAAAATACTTTAATAATGCAAATTTAAATTTTATGTTTTACTCCGATCGTCATAAAGATAATTCAATCCAAAACATCAATTCGATGTGTCCAATTTAATAAATCGATTTCCGACGCAAAATTTAATGCATCCCGCGGGTAACTCGTTCCAATTTATTTCCTCGATTAAAAATTAAATATTTAAATACGATACTGGAATCGCAATTCAGGGCATCCATTTTGTATTAAATGAGAAATTTCCATTAAATGTATCTATACGGAAATCATTATTATGAGCTTTAACACCTTACGTCATTTCATACAAACTTTCAAGTCCTTATTTTCCGAAATGACTGAACCGATTTTAATGAAACTTAATACGCATACGCAAGATACAGAGGTTTAAAACTCTCATTTCACATTTGGGGCATAAAAGTACACGGCGCGAGCGTCTATTTGTAACGTAATGCTCAATATCGAATCCAAGATTTGTTTATTTATTTATTTATTATTATTAGGCTTCTCAACAATGAGTACACTGTTACATAATAATTTGCACATTGTAAACTTAAGTCTAAGCGCCTCATCACTTACAGAAAAGCACTGCATGCACTACATTATGCGCAGAATACACAATTGAATAAATATATCAAGAAATACACTGTTTGAAAAATAATAACAAAAAACTTAAAAATATAATACTTTTGAAAGCTATATAAATTGATTACAGTGAGTTCAATTAAATAACATAGATTAAATTAGATTAGATAAAAAAAAATAAGATTAAATTAAATTAGATTAAATTGTTACAGGCGCATGCTTCAGTAAGGAAGCGCCCTTAGGCAACATGTTGACTTTATCATACTAAATACGGACCCACTTAAAAGTACTAGAACAAAAACAAATGCTTGCCTACTCCAAATTTTACTCATCAAAAAATAATAAATAAAACACGTCACACTCAACTTTCAACTTTGGCCCAACGAGTAAGAAGGTCCGAATTTCTATGTCAAAAGAACATACGGAATACTTATTACTTTTGTCACAAGAAAAGTTTTAAGCATCTTATAATGATGCTGCTAATTAACTGTTCCAGTTGAATGCTCGTTAAGTAGACGTCTTTTGAGATGAGAGGAATCTGTGATGTATTTAATTAGGATTGCTATAGGTCCAGATTTTTTGTCTCAGTGTTCGGAATACGAGGAAATTCTTAAACATCCGAAAATTAAAAACCTTAGCATTTCAAAACTGTCTGTGGTAAAAAAAAACATGTTTATTGTTTAATGAAATCAACAGTACCTTTTATAAAACATTTTGCGAAAAACAGCTAAATTAGACCGATTATAAGTTATCTATAGAAACAGAAAATTCTATTTATCATTTTTTATTAAAAGACTTTGTAAATTTGGATTTTCAGTCACTTTGTAGACCTATACAACAAGTAACTTAATTAACGCACATCCTGAAAATAGTTCGTTCAGAATCGTTTACTGAATCGATTTCTATCCTTTTTAACCCCCGACCAAAAAAGAGGGTTGTTATAAGTTTGACGTGTGTATCTGTGTGTCTGTCTGTGGTATCGTAGCTCCTAAACGGATGAACCGATTTTGATGAAATTAGTTTCGTTCGAAAGGTGTTTTAATCGAGAGTGTTCTTAGCTATGTTTCGATAAAATCTGATCAACTGTTCGAAGGCCATCACCTCTTTTCTAGTTGAAGGGAAATTAGCAATTTCCACAGGTCTGATCGATTCGAAATTTGAAATCTTGTCTCTTGTCATCATGGGCATTGCCAGGGGGCGGGGGTGCCAACCCCCCCCCCCCCCCCCCCCCCGAGATGACACGCAACACCGAGAAAAGTGGAAGCAATGGGGGAGGCCTATGCCCAGTATTCGGACAGTCAAGGCTAAGATAAAACAATATAAGTTTAAAAAGCATGAAATAAAAATTAAATTTAAAATTTAAAAAACCCCCGACACAAAAAACCTCTAAAAAAACAAAAATAAAATAATCCAAGCGTCTTAACGTCGGGGGACCGCTAAGTAGACCGCTTAGTACAAGCACATAACAAAGCGGACCCCCGACGCTAAGACGCTTGGATTATTTTATTTTTGTTTTTTTAGAGGTTTTTTGTGTCGGGGGTTTTTTAAATTTTTAATTGAATTTTTTAATATAGGTAATTTTTTATCCCAAAAATAGCTAACTACGGAAATTATTGTCATATTAACCCTGTACAGTCAAAACAAATTGAAATGGACGTAGTTTCGTTATGTTGTGTTGAGCGGCGCGATAACTGCTTGTGCGAATGTGTGCGTTGCGTGCGTAGTAGTATGACCATAACGTTCTCCAAGAATTGGTATAACTAATTTAATAAATAACAATGCATATACATGTTAAATTAAAAATTCAGTGTATGTGTTATGATTATAACATAATATTCTAATTGGGGTGTTTGAGGGTGCGCGTTAATTACGTTACATGTTGTATATCTTGTTTATGCGAATTAGGTTTCATTTAAATCGGTTCAGTCATTTCGGAAAGTAAGGACTTGAAATTTTGTATAAAATGCCGTAAGGCGTAGACGCTCATAATGTCACCAGAGCGACGTTCAAAATATTACTATGAGTGTATTGTACTAGCGTAATAAGTTCCTAGGTGTCGTATTGAGACCTCTTTATGGCGAAGATGTAAGTGGGATAGTAAAAAAAATGTGTTTTATATTGCTCATTCGCTCGTTCGGCGCAGTGGCTGAGTGATTTGCTGCTGTGCTGCGTGTCGTGGGTTTAATCCCCACACGGATATCCTACAGGGGCTTGTTTTGGGTCTGGCTGATTGTGTATGTGAGTTTAAAGGGTGCGTCTCATATCATATAAAGTTATTTGGTATAATTTCATTTTAATAACGTTCTCAAGATATAATAAACGGAAGTTATACCAACTGTTGATACAATTTCTTTAGATATAACATTTTTATACTCTAAAACTTATTTGGTGCTAGCTTATGCCCGCGGTGTCGACCGCATGGAGTTCGATAAGCGGTTTATTATATTAGACTAAATATGTTTAATGTCTTTTGAGTGGTATTTCAAACGATTTTATATTCAAAGTATGTTATGCTTATAAACATTAGTTATTCTAAAATTATATTATATAATAGGTTTACTATACGAACTGATCATTATATCGAATAAAATTATGGATTCAGTTGATATATCTTGTAAATATTAGAGATTTTGTAATTATATCATATGTTACTTACCCGAGTTTAAATTTTAATAAAAGCACCCACGATGCGTGTTTAAGCAAAAACTCTTGGAGATCTGATTTAGGTCGTCTAATTCTCTAATACAAGATTCTATTAAATATAGACCATCAAATTTTTTGTTCATCTCACAAGTATCTTATACTTTTATAATAACAGAATACATTTTCATAACATCCCCTTTAGGTAAATTGTAAAATTAAAAGATCAAATTCACCTACAATAAATGAAAATCCGAAAATCAATCGCGGATCAACCACTTAAAAGAAAGGCCAACCAATTCGATCAACATCCATTTATACCATAAATCTTCAAGGTCAAACCTTTTCTTCGACCACAAAAAAGATTACAATAATGCAATCTTTCCTTTAATCCTATTGAAAAAGATTGCGTTATCTGTATCGAAATTCTTGAAGAAATCCTATTGGCTAAATCGTCGGACAACTTTACGGTATGGCTGGATAAACGAGGGACATAATCAAATTCATCTTCATTCTCCTGGTCAGCGAAGCATGTCTCCTTCTTCTACATTTCTTTATTAATTGTCATCTCAAAAGCCATCTCCTTTCTTGCCATATCATCCTTGACACAGTCCAAATTATAGAAGGGATAACAGGAATTTGTGGCTAAATAATAAGAGTTACTCTCGTCGATTTTTAGTTTAAGCCGCCGTTGCCAAGGTTGCCGGTCTGTGGACGGGTGACCATCATTACATACTAAGTTTCCTCCGTGTCTCGGAAAGCACGTTAAGCCGTTGGTCCCAGCTGTCTTTTGTAGATCTTTGACAGCCCGAAAGTGTGACAAGTCTAGCCTTTTCGCAATTATGTTGGGGTCGGCTTCCAGTCTAACCGAATGCAGCTGAATATAAATTACTAATAGGTATTTTGCATGGAGTGACTGCCTATCCGATCTCCACAACCAAGTTAGTACTGGATAATACGATACTCCTTGGTAAGACTGGTGGTCAGATGTTCGCTACCTGTAACGACTGTCAAAGATCTACAAATGAAAGCCGGGACCAACGGCTTGACGTAGTTTCCGAGGCACGGAGGAGACTTGGTATGTAATTGGTGGTCCCCCATCCACGGATCAACCTAGGTAAGCCCAGCTTAAGGCGACAATAAGTGCCCGCGACCTTGAGCGAGTAAAAATGCATGCGTAACGCTTCAACGCGCACCAAGATTATTCGGAAAAACAACCCACCGTCATTTATCAAACACAATACAAATAAAAGCCGTATACTAAAATATGGGTTGGTAAATTGTCTTTCAGATGGTCAAAGTTTCATGCAAATACGTCCGATAGTTTTTGCGTTTTTATTGTTTTTTTTTGTCCGCGTTAGACATGAATTTACAAATTAATTACACTATGTTATAAAAATATAATTTCACATTTTCACATATCAATTTATAAAAAAAAATGTCTAGTATAACATATAATTTTTTCAAAGAAATAAAACTAGAAGTTTAGACGTGATGTTCAATTTAAAATCATTAAAAGTAGTATATCTGCGCCTTAACCTAAAAATCGACGCCAGCGGTTACATAATATACATATTTTTCCACTCCAACATGTTCTTAGTTTTACCAGTCACCCTGTATACCACTAAATCCCTAATAAATTTTAATTCAACTATTACAGGCTACGAAAAAAAGGTTTTCCAATAGCCTATCGTAATTTCTGTAGAGGTAATTCTTGGTACTGACGGCTTAAGTGATAAAAGAACAGCGGGGTTGGACCTATATTTTGTGTTGGAGATTAGCATATTGTATTAGGACTTATTTAAGGTTGAGCTAATAAAGAATAGGGGTTTTGGGGTAGTTTTATTTACGCAATTTAAAGGTAAAGGTTCAGGTCTGGGTAAGAAATAAGAATAAGAGTACACAGTGTGAGGGTACACATAATGCCAGTGGACGGTGAGTAATGGGCTAGCTCACCGTCCGTCCGTCTTAAGACGACGGGCCGTGTCAACGGCGCGTTCGTGTTCCACGCACGCCTCAAGGAGATGTCAGTAAATCGGAAGGGGTCCGAGAGGGCCGATGCCTGACAGGGCTGCGGGCCTGTTCGAAAGAGATACCGTGGCCCTGGAACACAAAGGGCTAAGAAGGAACATGGATGGGTTTTAGTCAGTATAAGTCTGACACTCCCTTCCACACCACCCAGAGCGGGAGCATTTGATGATTTCGCACCGGTAAAAAAAAGGGTAACATATAATAATATTGTACGAAAGATGACGTTTTGCTTGTTTATTTTAACCGACTTCTAAGAAGAAAGAGGTCAAATCAGCTGTTTTTTGTGTGTTTTTACCTCGTGACATAACTGCGCGATTACAGGTCTGGTTAACGTGATTCTTATTAATTAATTTGATAGAGAAAGCTCGCACGGCACGCCCATATTAATATTCACATTGCTTGGGTAGTTTATGACTTATCTTCTACAGGGTGGATTTTTATTAACTTTAAATAACGGAGATGTCAAAATGTACTCAAAGAAGACATTCCTTTATGTTTGAAAAAAAAAAAGGTGTTCTTAAATATTTTTTAAATTTGAAAAAAATTACACTCATTACTTTCATGGTATCAATCGATAGGGCCAAGAATAATGATCAAATCGTTCTCGTTTTTTATAATTTTATTCCATTGACCTTTTATAACCTCACATCACAAATTATTGGGGCAGAAAATGGCCACTATAAAAGGGTGAATTTCAACAAATGCCATTTTTTTTATCATATCGGTTAACTTTTTCATTTATATTTTTTTTGTATATTTTTTAGGTTTAATGTAATCTTTAAGATATCAAATATCCCCAAATTTAATATCATCAACGTATCATTTAAGACTAAGGAGAAAATTCAGTTTGAATTCTGGTTTCCACCGATATGACAAACCGGCACCGAAATTTTTTTCTGTACACCGGTATGATAAGTTTATCCACCGAAATGATGTACATATCCAGCGATATGATGATCTATCACCCTTTGAACATCAAAAAATGAAATAGTTAGTAGGTACCTATATATTTTTACAAGGGTGACTTAGAACCGAAGACCTGAACTAAGGGTCTTATGTAAGTAGATCACATACAAAGAGAACTGAGTTCTTAGAAATTCAGTTGCAATATATTTTTTTAAATGATGCACCTATTTTATTATATATACTTTCTTTTTTATTATATTTACTATAGGTACTATGAATTAAAAAAAATGTTTATTTTTATTATCATTGTCTTTGTAATAGCATTATACTTTACTTAACGAAATGATACGGGATCTACCGATATGATAAAACGAATCACCGAGATGACAAAATGATCTAGCGATATGATAAAGTAATCCACCGATGTGACAAAACTGTGCGTTGATCATGAATCAAAACACCGATATTAGATATAAGACACCGATTGGTTTTTTCGGTGTAAATTATCACATCGGTGGTAATAAAGACCACCGATTACAGCGATATGAGAACAGCGACGTGAGAAATAATACACTTTTTCGAAAATTAGAAAAAATGCATAATATCTAGGATAAATTCAATAACAGTCAATGAAGCTAATTTACTTACTACCTGTGTTAGAACCAAACAACAAAAATAAAACTACTCATTACACTAGAAAAATGCAACCACCGATACTATAAAATAATTGTCCGGGAGCAACTGAAATTGCGTACTTATGTTATTGGCGAGAATATGCAGCGATTTGACACAAATCCGTCCTGACTGCGCACTAGCACACACTAACGAGGAAAATAAAATTGGGGTGGGGACGCTGTCGGACTCGTCGATGTAAAGTTAGGTTTAAATTACTTTTGTCCAGCGATATGAAAACATTTTGCAGGACAGGTACGTTTGTGCCTCTCAGTAATAATAATCGTTAATTATGTAATAAAATATGCCATATATTAATAACAAAACTAATATTCTATAAAATAGAATAAGTTATATACTTAACTTACTTATTTCTATTAGTATATAAGCTTTTTTGTTTGTAAAAAAAGTAGAGGGACAGCACCGATTTGAAAAAAATAGAGGTTTATGAATTTATTTCAACCTTTGTAAATAGTCCTAGGCAAATTATATTTTTGCCACAACCCAATAACTACCTATTAAATACTAAAAAATATAATTCAGAACGATATTCTTTTTTTCAAATACTAATTTCACCGAAGACAAAAAAATAAGTCATTTGGGAAATTCACCCAAAAGCAATCGCTTCCAACTTAGCCCACCCATCTCTCGGTCGGTGGCCTTATCAATTTTTATGAGGTGTTCAAATCCTGCAGTAATGTCTAGGGTCTCCTCCATCAATATTGACTTCGTGCCAAGGTCAGCGTGAATAAACAGTAAATATTTTATGGCATCCTGTTATGTACTGACCAGTTTTATTTTGATGTTCTTTGGAACAAATTGGATTGGTAAGTTATATTGAGAAACGCAGAGGCGATCGACTAATGATCGACTGTGTGACATCCGTTTGTCACCAGGCTGTATTTCATGAACCGTGATAGTTAGCCAAATGAAATTTCTACAGATTATGTATTTCTGTTGCCGCTATAACAACAAATACTAAAAACAGAATAAAATAAATATTCAAGGGGCCTCCCACTCAAAAAAGTGATTTTTGATTAATGGTACGGATCCCTTCGTGCGCGAGTCCGACTCGCACTTGGCCTTCGTGGTTTCCCAATTCGCAGCAAAACTAACAAAGCAGTAAAGTTTTAACTTCGTTCAGCATCCAAGTAACTCTAAACTGCAGACTCCAGTCGTTTATCTACGTAATGACCTGCATGCAAGTACTTTATCTAATTTTATCTATTACGCTCTTCTCTGTTGGAAATACACGAGAATTTCTACTGGCTTAGAAAGAAAAGAAAACTTTATTAAGTCGAAGTGTACTTGGAAATACTTTAGTGGAGTTAGTGGCTTTTATTTTCAAACTAGCTGTCCCGCGCAACTTCGTTTGCGTCATATTTTCCCCGTTTTCGCAACATTTTTCATTGCTGCTCCGCTCCTATTGGTCGTAGCGTAATGATATATAGCCTATGTCCTTCCCCAGGTTGAAATCTATCTTCTTGCCAAGTTTCATGAAGATCCGATCAGCCGTTTAGTCGTGAAAAGGTAACAAACAAACATACAAACTGAGTGACATTCACATTTATAATATTAGTATGGAAGTATGGATGGAGGTTCATTTTATGCATCTTCAATTGTTTATCTAAAACTTCCAACCCGGCTGACTTATAAATATCAGGTGGCCATGATGTCTTAAAGCTAAGGATACACTAGGGGAATAATGTCGTGCGACGTTGGGTGAAGTAGCACGACGTTGCCGGACTTCTGTCGACATGTCTGCCAACAACGCGCGACACGGGTCGCCAGCGACGTCAGATGAGGTAGCTCGACGTTGCCGGACTTCGCTCGACAACTCCAATGTGATGTAATTATTGTATTATGTATAACCTATCTAGTGGCACTCATCATAATATTTTCTTTTGGTAATCTGTGGATAATGCAGTGGGCTGCAATATTGTTAATATTTTGTGTTATATTCCCCTGTTCCAACACATATTGTAGCTGTATATTGTCCCTGAATAAATAAAATAAAAATAAAAACTCTGGCAACATCGCGCGACAACTACCTTGGTAGATGATGATGTAGATTTGATGTCGCCAGATATCTCAGGCGAAGTTTCGCGAAGTCACACGACTTCGTGTGACGTCGCTGCGGACATAAGTCGCGCGTTGTCACCATATTTGTCAGTTGAAATCGACCGGCTTTGCTTGACATGTCGCCGATACATGTCGTGGAACATTTGTCTCCTAGTGTATCCTTGGCCTAAAACATTATTGTTTTACTCCTTTTCCAGTGTGGGAAAGAGATGGCGCTAGACATCCTGTATAGCTCCGTCTCTTTCCCACACTGAAATAAGAGTAAAACAATACTGCTTTAAGACGTCATGGTAGACCAGTTGAGCAAACAATTGAGATAATTATTATAATTAAGTGGATTATTTACAAAATCGTAACATCACGCTTTTAATCTCCGAAGTATTAGGCAGAGGTGTACCGAGATTAGTATGCCACATTTCCCCAGTTATGTTTGAGTCCTATGTAATAGGGGCGAGCCTATTGCCATCAACCGGGCATAAATCTGAATACCATGCTTACTACTGTGAAATTCCTGATGGAAATACCCTGTATCATTTTCCCCGGCACGGGAATCGAACCCAGGTCCTCAAGCTTAGCAGTTGCACTAGCGACCACTATAACCATACCACACTCAGCCATAATACATCTTTTGCAATAAAAAAATAGTGCGGGGAGTCCCTCCGCGCGGAAGAAGTGAAACTTCGTAATACTACATGCATGCGTTCGAGTGCCACGCATTCACTCTCAATCTGTCTCTTTCTATTACCCCTTCATGGTAGCGTTAAACGTTTAACGCAATCATGTTGGAAGTCGCATAAGAAGTTTTACTTCAAAAACAAAACTCCATTACCCTTTGTATGCTGGACGGTAGTCAGGTAAAGCAAATTACACTCTGCACCTCAATTAAAATTATTGCGAGAGAACGCGATACTAAAAAAAAGTACTAAGAATGAAGACCATCCCCTTTTTTCACACAAAACTCCAAAACGAAATTAACATGTAAATTGTTACGACATTTTTCGCAGTCTCACTGTGGCATAATAATTTTTTCAGGCCTAAAAATGGCGACTTTTATTTGTTACTAGCTGTGCCCGCGACTTCGTTCGCGTAGTGTCCAAGGTGTCCATTTACCTGCACTCTCGATGATCTAAATAACGCCTCTACCGCTGCAGTAACTGTGGCTACCAACTGGGCCCAAACTATATAACAAAGAAGTATCATCGATACGACAAGAAGAAGAAGAAGCTATCTGCCAGTGAAAGTCCTGTCAAATCGGTCCAACTGTTCCAGAGATCAGCCGAAACAAACAGACAGACGGACAGTCAGACAAAAATTAAAAAAATATATAGTTTATATGTACTGCATATACATTCATATGCATAGTAAAAAGCGGTTATTTTAATATAACAAACAGACAGTTCAATTTTATTTATTCTATAGATGTATAAACTAGTAGTGCCCACGACCTTCGTCAGTTTGAAATTATTGTAAAAATATTACTTCCCATCTTCATATTATTTGAGTCGGATATTGTTAACAATTTCAAGAGTTATATTTTTTATGCACGAATTCCTAATTGTTTTTCTCAAACAAAAGCTTGCTTAAAGTTATGCTTAAGATACTCTTTTTAAAATATCAGCTTTTTACCCGGAAAAGTCCCGTCAAAATAGAATTCAGCCGTTTTGGAGATTAGCCGGAACTCATAGCACACACTCTAGCCTTTTCCCAGTAGTTTTTTTAACCCAGTAACTGGATAATACGATACCACTTGGTAAGACTGGATGTCAGACTTTTGGCTTCTGACTACTCGTAACGACTGTCAAAGATCTACAAATCACAGATATCAAATATAAACATCAAATCTTATTCAAAGCCATTTTCGTTGAAAGTTTTTTTACGTTCTACAAACCTAATTTTTTTTCAGCATTTTCCTCTTCTTACTTTAGGGATAAGAGGGGGGGAGACAATTTTTGTAAATTTTCACGACATAGGAAGCAAATATATCATTAACTAAAGAAAAGCACTTATTTAAGGAACGTCGAAATCATTTTTTAAGAGCTATCGACAGACAAATTATTCCACATCATGTTTGTGTAGCGGTTCACAAAAGGCACCTACTCTCCAAACACCTGTGACATACGGACGGACTAACAGAGATAAACAGATGGACAGATAGAAGGACAGACCGTATCCATAAGAGCTTACGGAACTCTAAAAAACGCTTCGTTCGCCTAAACTAAGGCTAAGATCGCTAATCCACCAAAAATTTTGTTGACACGCAAAAGGTCCTATCGCATTTCTCTCACGTACGAAATTAAATTGCAAAGTAGGTATTAACATTTAATTCATGTCTCTTGAGTTTCACAGATGCTTATGAGGAATCCTTGAGAGTAATTAATGTGAACAGTTGCTGAGCCAAAATAGTCCCTACAGAAGGTTGGCTGTATACAACGTGAAAACAGGGGTACGCACATATAAAGATAATTAACTGTTGAGTTACACAGAAAAGATTGAGAATAAAAAAAATATATAGGGTGACTGGTAATTAGTGACCGATACTTAAACACGTAATTGTAGTCATGATAGCAAACAACTTTCCCAAATTTCTCCAGTAACGTTAAGTCCCATATAATATTTATTCGCTGATAGGTGGGAGTCTCCATTGCTGCGACATTGGATAAAACTCCACACCTAATAAATCACTATTATATGTATCTCTACTAACACAAGTATTTAATATAAGACCATTGTTACTAACATTATGGGCGTAGCCTGAAATAAATGAAATAATAATAATAATAGGGAGCGAGCCTAATTGTCATCAACCGAGCACAAAACCAAACTCGTACTTACTGCTACTGATAAAACCCAATAACACTGCCCGACCCGGGGAATCGAAGAAAGGACGTCATGCTCAGCAAGGCATTATGAGTAATGTCACTTGCGAGTGCACTTACACTCACGGTACGTCAAGTGTGTCTATGCGTGTGTGTGCGTTTTCGCTCGTTGTATGGAGCTTCTGTAAGTTCTATTCCGTGGTTGGTTGCCAGCAGGGACTCAAACTGTAACCGTAATAAGTGTTTGAACACTGTTTTTTAAAACAGTTATAACAGAAAAAACACTTTTAAATGTAACAGATACAATAATGTTACCGAATCAAAGTGTAACTTTTTATAAGTGTTAATATGTGTAACTGAAATAATCAATTAAAGCTTTAGTACGTATGCTGTGTTTACCTGTTACACTTATTAACACTATTAACACTTTATATCTGTTACAGATATGTTACGGTTGAATTACACATTTAAAAGTGTTACAGATTTGATTCTGTTACCAATTCAAGTTGTAACACTTATAATTCTGTAACCTCTAAGAAGGTGTTTTGTAAGTCCCGGCTTGCCAGGATAAATTCAACTGTTTCTAAACGCGGTGAGAAACTTTGGCATAACATGGCGCACGCATAATTTTGGCATTAAAATTCTGAATTAAAGTTTGGCTTTTAAATTATAAATCTGTGTTATAGTTTAGTTTTAGTTGTGAATTTTGTGAGATTTTGGACAGTGAATGTCGCAGTATTTATGGTCATTAAAAATATTAGTTTTTACTAATTTGAACTCTTCTAAGTTGTGAATTCCAGTGACCATCAAAGGTATTGTAATGTGACTTGGAGTACTGAATAAACTAATTTCACTTTATACGAGTATATACAAAACAGCATCACGCTATCAATCCCCAAAGGGTGAGATAGATGTGTGCCTATAAGTCGCTAAAACACTTTTGTAGTAGTTTCATAGGGGATGAGCCTATTGCCACCAACCAGACGTAAATCCAGATTCGGTACTGTAAATGAGAATTTCCTGGTGGCAAAACGTGGGACCCAGCATTTCAGGCAATCTTATAAATAGTTACGTTAATTCTCGTCAACTATAAATACTACTACATCATTATCAGCAGTCCACTGATGGACACAGGATTTTATAGGTATTGTGTTTTTGGAAAACAGTTTTTTATTTTCTCATCAAAGCAGTTCCTTCAGAACTATTCTTTTAAATTGTCCTGCCGAAATAAACAGAGTCGCAATTTCGTATTTATTTAATGTGAACAAAAAAAAACACTAATAAATTGATTGCTGTACTTTTAATGCCTTTAACAATTCTTGAATATAACAGTCAATTATAGAAACCGAATGATAAAGTGGAGAACTTTTACTGAAATCCTCCTAAAGTATGATTGATCGGTTTTATGAAGTTACCGATAATGGAATCCCTTTTTAAATAGGTAACGTCTGTTCTCAGAACAATATTGCCGATGATTGGTGAGTATGCACCTACCTGTAATGAGGTTAATACCGCTTCTATCAACATGCTAGAGAGATTTAAAAGGCTTATAGAGCGGGCATTGGGAATTTTTGCATACAAAAATTTTGATTTCCGAACATTTTCGATTTTGTGACTTGAATGCGCGTGCAGCGAAAGATTTGTTACAAATATCAAAATATTTTATTTTACATAGGCCTACATGGGCACTTATAAAACGTCGACAAAAGGTGTACGGTTCGGGTTGGACGTTTCCTATGGAGAAGAACCGGCAAGAAACTCCATGGTTACTCTTTTAAAATCATTTGGTTTTACAATATTTGAAGTTACAGCGTTAGTACTTAAGTATGGGAGGACAGCGTAGACCCGACAATAAGTTGTTGCTTACTACAGAAGGCAGGACAAGATTAAAAAAAAACCTACGAATTTACAAAGTCTAAAATGAAAAATAAATGTCCACACATTCACAAAAAATAGGTAAATAAAAAATACAAACATCCGAATAGAGAACCTCCTCCTTTTTTAGAAGTCGGTTAAAAAGAACAATATCAGTAAAAATAAAACAATATAAGTAAAAATAAAACAAAGTAGTAACATGTATTGGTTATATGATTTTCTTCGTGTTGTCGCGTCTATTACTTGTTAATATTTTAATGGTCCATTATTTCGTAGGTTTATTGGTCGCAAGCGCAACTACTAGGACCTTGGGTTCGATTCCCGGTTCGAGCAAAGTTTGTTGAGTCATTCCATCAGTAATATCTCAGTAGCAGCCACGGAGTCTGGATTAGGGTCCGGTTGATGGCAATAGGCTCGCCCACTATTACATGTGACTTAAAGCATCACTGACAAAATTTGGGTGTACTGTAAGGTACATCTCTGCCTAACTTTTCGGGGATAGCAGGCGTGATTTTCTGTGATGTAACAATAACATAATCACTTTCCAGGCTGTACTTTACATATCACGACTAATACAAAAATCGGGCCAAGTGCGAGTCTAACTCGCACACAGGGTTCCATAGCCACAAACAATATAATAACAATATTTTGAACGGTCATTCGCATTAGTAAACTTCCACTCAACCGCAAAACTAAATTTGTTTTGCATAGTAAGTTAATGAAAAACAAAGCTACTGCTGCAGTTTGGTGAAAAAGTCACATATCTCAAAAACTAAATGTCAAATCTTATTCAAACCAATTTTCGTTGAAAGTTTTTTACGTTCTACATTCCAATATTTTTTTCAGAAATTTTCTCCTCTTTCTTTAGAAATTAGAGGTGGGGGGGCACGTTTTACCACTTTGGAAGTGCCTATCTTTCAAACGATTGTCTTTGAAATAAAATGGTTTGCAGGAACCTCAATGTCATTTTTAAAGACCTATCTATAGACACCCCACACGTATAGGATTGATGTTTTTTTTTTTAGTTTCGGTTTCGTGTGGGGATATTCTTAATCTATATTCTTTTTATTTTTGTACAAAAAATCATAATGCGGTTCACAGGATACATCTACCTACCAAGTGTCAGCTGTGTAGTCCTAATAGTTTCGGAATAAAGTGGCTGTGACATACGGACAGACAGACAGACAGACATGACGAATCTGTAAGGGTTACGTTTTTTGCCATTCGGCTACGGAACCCTAAAAACAAAAACACTCAGTTACAGCTCAACACGATAAATAAATTAAAACTATTGTGCTCATGGCCATGACGCGACATAACGAACTATATAAGTATTAATAATACTATAATAATAGCGGTCACGCATTGTTCTTGTCACCCTAGGGCCTTACACTTAGGGCTGTTGGGACCCACTTTAGCTTTAAATTAACGATCTTGTATTGTAGTCTTTATATGTAGACGGTACCCTGCTCAATGGTAGGGTCAAGTTTGCAATTAATTTATCCCTGCCACTTAGGTGACATGTGATAGGAGGAGCTCGTGGCTAAATAATAACAGCCGCTCGCTTCGATCTTCAGGTTGAGCAGCGCTTGCATAGGTTAGTTCGTGGATGGGTGACCACCCATTACATACCGAGTTTTCTACGTGCCTCTGAAAGCACGTTAAGCCAACGTTGGAAACGTAACGAATTTTTTATTTCCAGAATAGCTTTTCCCGCGACTTCGTCCGCGTAGAATTTAACAAAAAAGTTATTTTGTGTTAGTTAATTTGGTTTTTTATTCTTAGAAGTAGCCTAAGTTACTCTTTATTACATCAGCTATCTGCCAGTTAAAAGTCCCATCAAAATTGGTCCAGCCATTCTAGAGATTAGCCGAAACAAACCGACAGACAGACAAAAATTGTAAAAAATCTTATTTTGATATATTTACCGTATATACATTCATATGCATGTAGTAAAAAGCAGTTATATTAATATTACATACAGACACTTCAATTTTATTTATTTGTATTGTATACATGTATAGATTCGGGTTGAGAATCTTTCGTTCATTGTTCAGAATAGTTACAGCACTGATGATAACATCTGTGTCTATTGTTTAAGTTAGTGTTCCTTTATTGTTTTATTTTTACTTTTGTATAGATTCTTTTAATTTACCAATTTTTTGTGAATGTGTGGACATTGTAGGCTTTGTATTTTTTTTTTCTTTCTTTTGCTACCTTCTGTAGTAAGCAATCGACTTATTGTCGGGCCTACGCTGTCCTCCCATACTTAAGTACTAACGCTGTAACTTCAAATATTGTAAAACCTAATGATTTTAAAAGAGTAACCATGGAGTTTCTTGCCGGTTCATCTCCATAGGAAACGACCAACCTGAACCGTGCACCTTTTGTTGACGTTTTATAAGTGCCCATGTAGGCCTATGTAAAATAAAATATTTTGATTTTGATTTTGAATCATTAACATAGTTACCTCCTTGAATTGGTCGAGGATGCAAAACAATACCCTGTATTCATAAAATTAAATTAACAAGCTAAACTGAATAAAGTCCTCATTACCTAATCAACCTTTTCCGTTTTACCTTTTTCACTTTCATCCTAAATTATTTGATAACGGCAGCCTCACCCTAAAATTAGGGAGCACATTATAAAATATCCATAATACCCTTATTAAGGACCTTTCATGGACCACTGACCGGACACGATACCCTTTTTTGTTAATTGAATTAATTTTACTGATTGGAACAAACTTTTGTAAAGGATTTATATGATCATCATTTATCTCGTCTGCTCGACGTCCGTATGTCAGTACAGGGATCCAGCAGAATATCAGCGTCAGGTGCATGTCTGACACATGCTGAGCTGGACTCCCATTTGGTGTAAGCTTGAGACGCACACCGCACCTTTGTATACTCGTTATTTTACTTGAAGTATGTCATGGTGTTACAACTGTTTCGTAAATTAGTTTTTTTTTTTGTAGTGAAACCTCCTTTGCGGCGTTGTGCACTTTTGTGATGGGTAAAAAAATGTTAAACTCGCGTCAGGTTTCGCGTCAGGACACGTGACCGTCAGGTCATATAGGTTACGAAGGAATTTGAACTTTATGACCTCTGTTATTGAGTTTGAGTTTCCAAAACTGGATAATTATCTTATGCACAAACAAAACCTTCGGTTTCTCCGCAACAAAGATTCCA
The DNA here is from genome assembly GCA_963082945.1 of Cerastis leucographa. NCBI lineage: Eukaryota > Metazoa > Arthropoda > Insecta > Lepidoptera > Noctuidae > Cerastis > Cerastis leucographa. The sequence goes on along the minus strand of OY720374.1, from coordinate 4,741,333 downwards.
TGGAGCGTTTGGTGATTCAGGATAGAGTCGAAAGCACGAGACCACGTGGTCAATCACCAACCCGATGGACAGACTCCATCAAATTGGTCACCAAGTTCCCTGTGCAGAATGTGCTCGCCATGCGGCCAATAGAGAGCGGTGGAAAAGGATCGCGAAGGCAGCGACTGCAGTTGTGGGCGACCCTCCATGAACACGATCACTCTGTCAAGAGTGAACGACTAAGAAGAGAATGTGTACTGACCTGACAGTAATTATACATACACGGTGTAAATCACCTCATCACGAAGCCGTCAACCAAGCATTCTGTACATGAAACTAAGTAACTTTACGCAAAAATTATTGCTGGGAAACGACTTTTTTTTTGGGGGTGTAAAATCATGTTTTGTGGTAGAACTCAATGTAACGCACTCAAAACATTATGCTGATGGACGGATTAAATAGTACGGGGGTCGTAGAGGTGTTAATAGTAAAAATCTTACATTTAAAACTTGTATTTAAAAAAATACTTGTTAAAAAGTTGTAACTTTGACCCCTAATATCTCCGTAACTAAAAGGTTACCAGGTATGGTGTAGAACAAAAAAATGATCGCAATGACAGGGAGAATCAGTGCCTTTCGGCTTCGTTAAGAGGTGTTTTACACCCTATAGATCGGATTTTCGAGCGGTTTAGACATTACATTTCGATTCATTGTTTGATGGTCCTCCATTATGGGCGTGTACGTGAAGATTGTTGGAAAATAATACTTGCAAAATAATTCTCTTAATTAAATTACAAAGATTTCAATGAGCCTTAATAAAAATAATTACAGATTACAGTAATAATTTCTATAACAATTGCAATAATTATTAAACTTTAGTTTAGAGCCAATGGATTTGACCTAATTCAATGAAGCCATGACATTGCAAATTGTAACAAAGGTTATTTCTTTTTAGCCTTCAATTGTTAAAGCAAACATAATAATTCACCATTGTGTTCAGGCAAACAGACTGAGTACAATAGATTTTTTATTTTAAGAAAACTGTTTTGATCCGTTTAGTTTTATGTCAGCCACGAAAATCGGAAACTTAAGTATCAAAGTGCGTTACATTATTAAGTTTAAGTGCTAACAATGAGACTAGAAGTCGATTCGAAACAGCCGCCGAAAATGTTACAACAAACGTTCAAACTTCCGAGCTCAGTACGTGATTCCTTGCACAAATGTGTTAAAGTACTATTGTTTACCGCACGGAACAAATATTTATATGGCTTACAGATAGTTGTTCTGGGTCTGGCTGTTTGTGTATGTGAGTTTAAATGTTTGTAAACGCACCTACGATACAGGAGAAATTCCGAGTGTGGGTCAACGTTTTAAAAAAAACAACAGATGTTCCTTACAAAAGTGTGAATTTGAATCAGAAGATTGTCAGATAAAGTTTGTGCCCGAATACACGGCGACCAAGAAAGCTATTAAAAACCAGTTTATGCGGATCTTACCCTGCACGGAAAATTTGAGTAATAGAAAACTCCCTAAAACAACTGTGTCAATGAACTCCAATATGGCACCATTTATTGCTATCCCACTTCGCGTTTGTTCGCAATATACCCGACATGATTGCGAAAAAAAGTTGTCAAAACTCGATGGCAATTTATCCGGTATTTTTTTAGAAACATGCTACCAATTAACTTGGAAATTGATTTATTGCCAGAGAGAATAATGTTTCAAATGCCCTGGGACGTGTTAAAGTATAAAAATATGCTGCAGACTTATCGTCACCTGCCTGATTTTTTGCACGACTGCCCAAAAAAGAGACTGTAATGTTTTTATAACTAGGTAAGCGTAGGGTCCCCAAACTGAAAGGGTGCAGATGAATGCCACTATAGAGAAACTGCCTATTTGACAATGACAAACCTGTAACTGAGAAACACAATATCTCTAGGCAGGACTGTTTACTGCTTCTTGTACCATTAAGTATTTTGTGGTACTGCGAACTAAGTAATGAAGAAATTAGTTAGAATTGGACCTAAACTAAATAAGTTCTAAGATGTTACATTAGAATACCATCATCTCTCTCTGTCGTAGAAATCGGAAAATATTTCGCAGAAGCAGTGGTAACGAATTGTCATAGTGTTCCTTTAAGTTGTAATGCAGATGTTACCACTGATGTTTGATTGACTGCACTGTTATTTTAAGCCCTTATTACGAAAAATTTCAATTTCAAATATGTTTATTCGTGTCACTTAGGTAAAAGTAAGTATAAAGTGTTATCAATAAAGTTATGTCTCTCTATGTGCTGCCGTGCAAGGCGTACAAAATTACAAATAATGTTTACACATTAAGTAGTGCAGGTTGTAATTTTTAGAGTATAAAAAACTATTGTTATGACAGCTAATTACCTAACATTTTAAATCTTTAATAAAATATAAAATTAAACAAAAACAAATTTAAAACAATAAAAAAATATTAACTAAAAGTATTAACAATCTTACGAACTAAAGCTAATAATCAGGGAATAAAAGTATTAAAAATGTAAATTAAAACAGTGTTACGGCTGGTTAGCTGGTCTCTTGCAAAGAATACGAGGTTCTTAATTTAGACAGGATTTATTCCAACTTTGGTTCCTTTGTTACAATTCCTGAGAGCGGTCTTATAGGTTATCTTAAAAACTATCGTAGCGTGGAGTTTTTTTCTTTGACGTTGACAGGTGACAGTGACAGTTCGTGGTATTGGCACTGCGTTTCATTGTCGTCTTAACATGCTCCCGGCCTTGAAAGCTGAAGGTTTCAATGATGTGTGTGAAGTGTAGTAGAAGCGTAGGGCTAGTCGTCATTGGGCGGCAGCGGACAGATTTTTGAAAAAGCTCGTCGGGTGACGCCGGTGGCAGTGCGGATGTCGGCGACCCTGGATACTCCATCACGACCTGGGTATGTCTTCACGATGCGGCCAAGCTTCCATCTCAACGGTGGCAGGTTGTCATCTTTAATGAGTACGAGTGTGTCCTCTTTGAGATCAGTCCCTTGATGTTTCCATTTCGTTCTTGTCTGTAGCTCGGAAACATACTCTTTAGACCACCGGCTCCAGAAGTGTTGCCTTATTTGTTCAAGGCGCTGATAGCGGGTGACTCTGTGTATAGGCGCGTCTTTCACGTCAGCATGCACCGGCGCAGTCAGCAGACGGCCAACCAGAAAGTGAGCAGGGGTGAGCGGAATGTAGTCATGTGGATCAGAGGACATGGGAGTAAGTGGACGGGAATTTAGGATAGCCTCGACTTGAACTAATACTGTGCTAAATTCCTCGTAGGTTAAATGCGCGTTGCCTACGACACGTCTCAAGTGGTATTTGCAGCTTTTTACCCCTGCTTCCCATTTGCCCCCAAAATGACTAGCGTATGGTGGAATCATGTGAAATTTAATACTTTGAGAAGCCGCGTAGTCCTTTACATCGTTCGAACACGATGTTAAAAACCTAGTAAATTCGTTCTTTAGACCAACAAAGTTTTTTCCGTTGTCGGAATAAATTTCACTCGGTTTACCACGACGTGAAATAAAGCGCTTAAGAGCTAAAAGGTAAGAGTCTGATGACAAATCTGTGACTAGTTCTAAGTGAACTGCGCGTGTACTAAAACAGATAAATAAACAAACGTACGCCTTTTCTGTCCTTGCACCCCTGCCTTTCCGGTTCAATATGAGCACTGGTCCAAAATAATCGACTCCGGACACCATGAACGGAAAACCTGACTCTAGTCGCTCTTTAGGAAGGTTTCCCATGATAGGGGTGGCTAAATTCCCGCGCATTCTCGCGCATTTAATACAGCCGTGTACTATTTTTCTCGCGAGATTCCTACCACCTACAGGCCACCAAGTTTCCCTAATATTAAACAGCAAAAGCTGAGGTGCTGCATGCAGCATTTGTTTATGTTCATAGCGGAAGAGAAGAACGGTAAAATGTTGTTTACCGCACAGCAAGATGGGGTGTTTTTTATCGAACGTGAATAACGGCGAGTTTTCTATGCGACCTCCAACTCGAATTAAGCCTTGACTGTCGATAAATAAGTTCAGTTTCGATAAATGTGCGTTTTTAACCGGTTTGTTGCTGGCAAGTATTTCGTGCAAATCTGGAAAGGATTCCCTTTGTGAAATTTTGGCCAATAGAGTAGTAGACATACTCAACTCATCAACCGTGAGCGGACCTGTGCGTTTACTGCCCTTGTTGCGCGCGTTATGTACAAATCTAAGTACATAGGCAGCCGTACGCTTCAAGCGGCTGAATTGAGAAAATCTACTAAAGGTTAATAAATTTACGTTTTCGTTTTGATTTATAACAAGCGTGTTACTAATATTTTTGACTTCGGGTAAGTCTTGTGGAACTAAATTTAAATCATAATTCGAAATTTTATAATCTTGATCGTGTAAGAACGTGGGACCATTCCACCACAAATCGCATGAGCTGAGTGTGTCTACAGCTTGCCCTCGCGACACCAAATCCGCAGGATTTTCTTTCCCACTGACATGGCGCCACGGACAACCCTTCGTTAATTTATGAATTTCTCCAACCCTATTCTGGACATAAGTTTTAAGTAAGTTAGATGACATTCCCAACCAACCTAAAACAATGGTTGAATCTGACCAGAATACAACGGCATCGATCGGCGATCGCAAAGAGTGACTTATTTTGGTATATAAACGCGCACCGAGCACTGCCCCTAATAATTCTAGACGAGGAATCGTTGTCGGCGCAGTCGGCGTAACTTTGCCTTTTGAGCATAACAAGCGCATTGTAACAGCTGATTCGTTATTAATCGTGCGTATGTAGGCGCAGGCGCCGTAAGCTACCTGTGATGCGTCTGTAAAAATGTGTAGTTCGATCCGCACTGGGTTGGAACACATAACATGACGAGGTATGCGAATTTGATTTAGTCGATCTAAATTATCAAGAAATTTAACCCATATTTTGCGACGTCGTTTGGTACAGGTTGATCCCAATCAAGTTTTAGTAACCAGCACTTTTGCAATAATGTTTTAGCTATAGTTATAACTGGACTCAACATACCTAGCGGGTCAAATATTTGTGATGACACTGACAAAATGATGCGTTTAGTAATTTTTTCGGTGTCATGTTCAACTAGTGTGTGATAATATAATTCGTCTGACTTGTTATGCCAACCTAGACCTAAAGTTCTGTGAGCGTGTTCACCTAAAGACAGGTTTTTAGAAATATCTTGTGTGTTATTTTCATTTTCATGATTAAAGTTAAAAACCTATTTTCTAAGTGGTAAACATGCTGTACTTAACACCTTACTTGTACCTTGGCAAATCGACATTAACTTAGGTATAGTAGATGCCCCACAGACTAAGTCGTCCACATAGAAGTTGTCGTTAATCGTCTGAGCAACCTCCGGATCGACGTCGTGTCGTGGTCGTGTCGGTATCGTATCGGACTCGACTGGTGTCACGTTAGGCGTACATTCGATCGCTAGCTGTTTGAGGCATCTGCAACTAAGAAATGGCGCTGCGGCGTGGCCATATGTTACGGTGTTTAATTGATATACACTTAGCTGATCAGACGGATTATCTCGCCACAAAATTAATTGTAAGTCACGTTGATTTTCATCTACAACTATGCAACGGTACATTTTTTCGATGTCCGCGCATGCCACATACCTGTTTTCGCGAAATCTTAACAATATGGCGATTAAATCACCCTGTATAGGCGGTCCTACAAGTTGTAAATCATTTAATGAAATACCATTCGACGATGGTTGACTTGCGTTGAATACAACTCGTAACTTTGTTGTGGTGGAATGTTCACGGAACACACCATGATGCGGCATGAAGTAGTGTGGTGTACCATATGTTTGTATTTTACTCATGTGACCTAAGTTAATGTATTCGTGTATGAACTCCGTGTACATTTTTTTATACACGGGATTGCGTTCCAGACGTTTTTCAAGCGCATAAAATCGATTTTCGGCAATCGATCTAGTTTTACCTAACGTGTTCGGCGATGATTTTAAAGGTATGCGTACACAGAACCTACCGTTTTCGGACCGCGTCGTCGTATTCACGAAATGTTCCTCGCATATTTGTTCATCATCACTGCGTGTCTTATCCGAACATGAAGGTAACTCCTCGACTTCCCAGAATTTGCGTAACTGTTCGTCTAAAGGATGTTCAAATGTCTGCGTGAAATGACATTTAATGTTTTTAGTTTTAATGTTAGTTTGTACCGAACCTGACACTATCCAACCGAGTTTGGTATTTTGTAGGAACGCACCATTAGCCAACTTCATTTTCCCTTCACTCATTAAATTCCAAAACAAATCGGCACCAATCAAAATATCAATAGGTAAACTTTTATAAAAACATGGATCTGCAAGCTGTATATTGGTGGGAATATTGAATTTTATTCTATCAAGTTCAATGGAAGGTAAGTTTGACGTTATTTTCGGTAAAACTAAGCATTTCATGCGTTCTGTATAATTACTGTTTTGTGCTCTAAACTCAATGTCACAAGTCTGTGTGCATTGTGACACTAAGTTTCCTACACCATGTATATTATAAGTGGACTGTATAAGTTGCGGATTTAATTTGTCGCATAATGTTTGTGTGATTATACAACGCTCACTACCACTATCCAAGACCGCCCGCGCTTTCTGATAGATTCCTGTGTGATCAGGTATTTCTATTATGGCCGTAGACAGCAAAACGGGTGACCAGCTGACGGAGGTGCGTGCGTGTGTACCTGCCTGCAGCGTGCAGCTGTGTGCGTTCAAATCATCAGTGTTGATATCATTCAATAATTCCTCAGCATTTGTTTGGCCCTGCGCCGACGTCACTAATGCTACTGCGCGTGATTCAGACTTGGCATGACATAGTAACGAATTGTGCTTTTGTTCGCATCTCCAACACGGACCTAACTTACATTCAACTGAAGAATGACCGACTCTCATGCAGTTCTTACATAGACCTTTTTCATCAACTATCTTCAACCTTTCATTTAAATTAAGATCTAAAAATTGTTGACAAGAATATAGTGGATGTTGTGAATTGCACAGATAACATAAGTACTTAGTAGGCACTTTACCCTTGCCCTTTGAGTCAGTTGATTTGTTAGTTGTGACATTACAGTGAACCTTGGGTACACTTTGTGGATTTGTACTGTGTTTCTTTTTATCTTGTAAGTGAGACTGCTGTGTGTACTTACTATGGGATACATTTATGGTTTCTAGCATATCTGCACGACCTTTGAGAAACTGCAATAACTGATCCACCGTGAGTTTGTCTTGTGACTTACTATTTCTTGATAAAAGTGTAGATTTATGTTGTTCCCATTCGCGCTCGGTCACCTGATCTAACTTTGATACAACTAAATAGATAATCATAGTATTCCAGTGCTCGGTGGGTTCTCCTAAAATCTTTAATGCACGTAGATTTTTAAGTACATTATCTATCAATTGGCGTAACTGACTAGGTGACTCTTTAGTACGCATAGGAATGGTAAACAATGACTTGATGTGATTGTGTACAAGAAGCTGACTGTTATCATACCTACTCAGCAGTAACTCCCATGCCACAACATAGTTACTAGCAGAGAATTGAAGTGAATCTATAACTAAGCTAGCACTTCCTTTCAACGCTGATTTTAAATAATGAAACTTTTGTATATTTGTAATTGAGTTGTGAATGAGGGACTGAAAGGTATCCCTAAATTGTAACCAGTGCTCATATGTGCCATCAAATTCAGGAATGGAAATTACAGGCAATTTAATGTAATCTAATTTAGTATGCGCTTGTTTTAGAGTCTCATTAGCATTACTTTCCTCACAACCTAACAAACACTGAGCCTTAGCTAAAGCACTGTAATACTCGGATTCAAAGACTTCCAAGGATTCTAACTCTTTTTCTGTATCGGCAGAAACTTGTGTATAGCTCATAGAATCCTGATAATCCTCAAACTCATTCAACAGTGTTGCAGCCCTGGCAATTCTTAACTTTAACTCTGCGCGTTGCACTTCAGATAAAACTTGATTGTCCAAAGAACAAATATACTTTTTAAATGTAGTTAATTTAGCTTTAACTGTACCTCGTTTTCTTATCAAATCGGTTCTTTCAATGTTCAAAGTAAGTTTCGGTGACGTACTCATTTCGTGTGCGAATAAGAAGCTGAGGTACTTACAGTTTCGGAATCTACACACCACAAGCCTGCGTAAGCTGTGTCGTGCTGGCTAAATGCTGTGCCAATGCTTCACTGAGCTGCTGTACCACTATTAACGTGCGTGTGCGTGCGTAAGCGCAGTTTGTACAAAGCACTGGAATAAGCAGAGAAAACACAGTATTAGCACAAGAGGAAGGTGGAAGCGGTTGGAGATCGTAGTTGGCTCGCCTTACCAGCATGCGTAAGTACAGGTAACGGAATTCTGCGCGTTTTCTCCTTGTCACCGTTGCGTATTCTCAGCAATGAATCCCGTGGCAGCTAGTTCCGTGTGATATCCGGCTTCGAAGGATCAAATGTTACGGCTGGTTAGCTGGTCTCTTGCAAAGAATACGAGGTTCTTAATTTAGACAGGATTTATTCCAACTTTGGTTCCTTTGTTACAATTCCTGAGAGCGGTCTTATAGGTTATCTTAAAAACTATCGTAGCGTGGAGTTTTTTTCTTTGACGTTGACAGGTGACAGTGACAGTTCGTGGTATTGGCACTGCGTTTCATTGTCGTCTTAACAAACAGTTTTCATTTTTCTTCGAGTTATTAATATAAGGAATAATAAATTCTTTTTGAATTAATAATTTATGGACGGATTTTTTTAACGTATTGTAGTCTTTTGATGCTTTTATTGACTCTGGTAATTTGTTAAATATTTTTAGTGCCATTCCTAGGAGACTTTTTGAGTAAACCACGCTATGGTAGTAGTCCTTCTATTTGCTTTATTTGAAGTTGCTCTTAAGCTTCAGTAACAGACAAGTAACGTTCAGTTCAGTAGGATCACTAAAAAACCTCTTCGCGATCAGAACAAGAAAAGTTCCGCTTCATTAAATAATTCACCTCCGGTTTGAAAATTCACAAGGAATACGATCCTTGGGAACAAGCAAGATGTGTAGATCAAAAAGAATTTTCGTCTACCTACTCCCAAAGCAGATTTTAAAATTCATTGAACCAAAAAGCGCTGTATCTTTTGAGTCCCTGAAGGATTTGTTCTATTTATACTTTTTTTAAGACAGTTGAAGGAAAGTACTAAAATTTTGACTACAATGGTAGATTTTGACGAAATAGAAATAAATAAGATCATTGTGCAAAGAATTTTTTTATGTCACTATTACATTTTTTTATTAAATAAAAGATAATAAATCATTAGTACAAAAGACATCATTAATTAGTTACCGCTTATTCTCTTCAAAGATTGCTCAAAGACTTTTATTATTATTGTATTATCATTCCGAAACTTTCATTGCGTACCTAATATTAAAACCAATTAATCACTCCAATAGATAAGCATTCGATAAATAAGAAAACCGACCTTCATGAGTAATTAAATACCTCGAACACAATAAAAGAAAGTGTTCCAGAACTTTCTGAGCAATTACTTAGCGATCACTATTGGCGCCCACCGCGGGACTGAAGTTGTGAATGCTTGGCAATAACTAATCACTTTAATAAATAGAAAAATATTTACTGTTTCATCATAATAACAATATGAGGCCTCGTTTGTGTAGTTTTCACAAGTGCTGCTGAGGAGATCATGGATTCGATTCCCGGGTAGGGCAACGTGTTATTGGGTTTTCCTACCAGGTATTTCTCAATAGCAGTCTCAGAGTTTGAATTTGTGTTCGTTGATGACAATAACCTCACCATAATATACATGCGACTTAACAAAACATAACTGATGAAAATGTGGGTTGTTCTACACAGCACTCTCATGCCCAAACCTTTAAAGGATTACAGGCGTGATAGTATGTGATGTTAAAAAAAAACAACATTATTAAGTAACAGAATGAAAAACCTTACCTACAAACCGTTGTAGCAATTTATTAAGAAACACTTATTGGCACCCGACAGAGACCATGAGTCCCACGTTGGGTGGCAATAAGAGTATTTCTTACAGATCTAATAGGTTCTTTATTGAAATTATTTCTCCGGCCTGTAACAGACTATTTCTCGGTTCGCTTTTATATAATATCTGCCTCGGTATAACAAAAGCCTTTATTATGAAACTAATAAACTCACAATTTGATTGTAGGGAGGACTATTATTTATTATTTTCATCATAACTTATTGCAAATTACTTTTTTCAAATAATTTCATGTTTCTATTTACTTTTGAATTACTTTATCAGAATTTAAGTTTCTTTATTTTAGGTAGATACAACTTGATATTATTTGTTTGTTGTTGCTATGCCAATACATGTTTATTTTTAGTGACATGAAACTGGTAATCTAAATTTCCAGTTACATGACCTATTTTTTTTTATATTTTTTATCTGCAGTTAAAGTCTATTTAAGGTGCCAATAAAAGTGGCGATAAGTCCCCTCTTTGAGGAGTGGCTAGAGAGACGCCCTCACATTCCGCCTGACGCAGGTCTTCACCGGACACGGTTGTTTCGGGAGGTTCCTGCACCGAATCGGGCGGGGGGAAACGCCCGGGTGTTACCACTGCGAGGATCGGCCGGAGGACACGGTGGAACACAGCGTGGAGCTCTGCCCCGCTTGGGCTGAGCACCGCCGTGTCCTTGTAGCGGCGATTGGCGGCGGCGACCTCTCGCGTTCGGCCCTGGTTCAATCCATGGTCCGGAGCGAGAGGGAATTGGAAGCCGTCGCCTCCTTCTGCGAAGCAGTCATGCTAGCTAAGGAGGTGGCGGAACGTGGGAGGGAGAGAACCTCACGTCCCAGCCGCCGCGGGAGACGCCCCGGGCGTCGGGGGGCAACCAGTGGCCCCCGGCCACCGTAGGCGCGGCCCTGTGGATGTTGAGTAATGGGCTAGCTCACCGTCCGTCCGTCTTATGACGACAGGCAGTGCCGACGGCGCGTTTGTGTTCCAAGCGCGCCTCAAGGAGATGTCAGCAAATCGGAAAGGGTCCGAGAGGGCCGATGCCTGCCAGGGCTGCGGGTTGTTCGAAAGAAATACCGTGGCCCTGGAACACAAAGGGCTAAGAAGGAACATGGATGGGTTTTAGTCAGTCAAGACTGAAACTCCCTCCCGATCCGCCCAGAGTGGGGGGGGGTCATTAGATGATTACCCATCCTTAAAAAAATAAAGTTGAATTTAAAGGCATTTAATAATACGCGAATGATAATTTTGGTTTATTATTTTCAATGGTCCACTCATTATTTTAGTATTTCAAGTTTTGTTTTGTTCTGATAAACATATTACTAATTTTCTAATTTAATCGGCAATACACCAAGCCTATCTTAGATATAAAAACCACTTTAATTGCTACCCAACGAGTTATTAAACAGCTCAGGTATCCGTTATGTATAGACTTATGGTAATTCGTTTGTTTTTTTTTCTGAAAAAGTGTCCCGCAAGGTCAAAACCAAGTAAAAAAGTTTCAGGAATTTACTCTAATTTGCTTAAGTGCAGAGTAGAGACGCTATAATTATCTGCCATCTTGAAAGTGTCCCTGTTGGGCGCCAATAACTATCTAAATAGGTCAAAGTGCAGGTAGTCTTACGGAATACTTGTGTAAGAAGTATTTTCAAAGAATTCTACATCGCCAGGAAAATAATCATTAATTTTTGTAAATTCCCTGTGGTAGTAGGCACCGTGAAAACTTTTGCGACGCATCTACATAATTTTGATTGTGTAAGTATTCCACTTTTGTATGGAACAGCAGATTTCTTTAAAATCGTTGAAAAAATTTAACACAGAACTGAATTAAAGTCGCAGAGATAGAAATGATCATTTTTTTCTCAAACAAGGCCATGAAACGGATCAAAAAAATGTGTTGACTACCCGCACATGTTTTTGTCTCGTATATTTTTCTTGGAGCCTTACTCGTAATAAAAAATATACTACTACCCACTTAGGGTAATATAAAAACACTTAGGTAACGTAGTAATACATTATTTTCTAAGACAGCTGTTAACCTTTATGAAACAATGGAGCATGACTTTTTTACTGAATCCTACGCTATGTAGAAACCTTTTTCAAATTAATAATTTATTGCTCTTGTAGGTATTTTTCTAAGAGTTATAACAAAGGGTCTATTTCATAAAAAAATAGATAAATTATTCGTTCTACTATCAATTCAATTAGGTACAAAAGAAAGCATCCTGTATGTTTAATGATTTAGAAAGAAATACAGAAGCACACGAAAAAAAAATTGTGCGTGGAGTCCCTCCGCGCGGAAGAAGTGAAACTTCGTAATACTACACGCATGCGTTCGAGTGCCACGCATTCACTCTCGTTATTTTATTGAGCTTCTAAATAATATTTTGTGGTTTTCTTTTTGTATTATTTTTATTACATGATTATTACATAAGTTTATCAAAGTTATTCTACTCATGGAAATTGAGCAAAGGCTGGTCACACCGAAGAGCCGAGAGTACCTAGTAGAACTACGTAGTCACAAATCTTTTAATAGTTTTAGAAAATATCCTCCATGGTAGCGTTAAACTTGTTGGAAGTCGCATAAGAAGTTTCACTTCAAAAATAAGCCCTTTTTCAGACACAAATCCAGGAAACAAGTTTCTATTGAGAAATTCTTAATGGCAAAACTAATAACACTTTCGCAAACTATTCAGTCCTGCAATACATTTTTTTTTAAATTCTTTTATAATCACGCCTGTTGTCCCCAAATGGTACGATAGACGTGTACCTATTAGAATTCCCACTTTAACGTAGTACTAAAAGGTCGTGGTAGGTAACCTTTCTGCCTACCCCTATAGGGATAAAACATCAATGCAATCTGGGACGAAGTAACAATACACCACTGCGTTTAACCAGTACTCTTTAATGACTAAACTAGGTCAATTAGTTTCTACTGAAAACCCCAGTCGAGTTCAATGATAAACTTACTGAGAATACAATGGCATGAATTCCGCTTGCATTTAAATGCTCGACTTCTCAGTCACCAAGAGGAGGAGCTCATGGCTCAATAATAACAGCCGCTCGGATCAATCTTCAGGTTGGTCTGTGGATGGGTGACCATCTATTACATACCGAGATTCCTCCGTGCCTCGGAATGCACGCTAAGCCATTAGTCCCGGCTGTCATTAGTAGATCTTTGACAGTCGTTACAGGTAGTCAGTGACACGAAAGACTGACCACCAGTCTTACCAAGGGGTATCGTATTACCCTGTACTAACTGGGTTTTGGAGGTCAGATAGGCAGTCGCTCCATGTAACATGAATTTGATGTTATTTCCTCATTTGTGGCGCAGATGGCACTGCGGTAACGGAGTTCTCCGCTGCCGCAGCTCAAACTGCGTAAATAGAGATCGAAAAAATCGAGCCGAGCATTTTTAAGGATATTTTGAAACGCCTAGTTGACGCTTCCCGTAGCCCAAAGGCTGTATTTAATTTGGGCCAGAGGCTAAGTATTGCCATACAACGTGGCAATGCTGCCAGTCTCTTGGGCACATTACAAGCTGACAGCGTTAAGGAGTTTTTTTGACGCTCTTTTATAGTTTATTTAATTTATTAGTTAGGTCCTTTTTATGAAATAAAAAGATCTATATTAAAAAAAGAGACGAAGTTTGTTAGGTTGGATAAAGGGGATAGTCTCCGAAACGGTTTGATTTAAAAAAATCTTTCACACATAGAAAGCTACATTATCCTCGAGTGTCAGTGTGTCTCATTAAATAAATACTCTTTGTATTTATTTAACGTCCCTAAAGGATAATTTCCAACCGGACTGCGAGCGAAGCCGCAAGCGAAAGCCTAGTTCTTGGTGAAATTAATAATTGCATTTTTTTTTTTTTTTTTAAACGTTGTCCCTCACTAGGAATTTCTCCTGTATCGTGGGTGCGTTTACAAACATTTAAACTCACATACACAAACAGCCAGACACGGAAAAACTATCTGTAGGCCATACAAATATTTGTTCCGTGCGGGGATCGAACACGCGACACGCAGCGCAGCAGTCGATCGCTCAGCCACTGCGCCAACCGTGTCGTCTAATCGAATTAATGAGAAACAATTTCACTCAACAATACAACTGTGATTAGCGCTATAATTACAAATTCAACTACAACAATTAATTATACTCGAAACCAGACATAATCTATATACAAATATAAAATAGAAGTGTCTGTTTGTGATTTCAAGTAACAGCTTTTTCTGGATGTATAATTATGTGAAAGTACATAACGGTTCTCATATCTGTTTTAAATATTTTGTCTGTTCCGGCTGATCTCCGAAAAACTTGACCAGTTTTGACGGAACTGTTACTGGCAAATAGCTGATGTTATAAATCCATAGACTAAGTTAGGTTAACTAAGTAGACTACTACTACTATTTTAGGAGAAGGATTAAGATTCCGTGCAAAAAAAAAAAAACCTTTGAAATTGTTAACAAAATCCGATTTAAATAGGAATGTTATAATTTTATAATAACTTCACGCGGATAAAGGTTGCGGGCAACAGCTAGTATACATAAACTTGCTAAGAATAATCCTTTATTCTTAGCAAGTTTATGTACAACATACAAATGTAAGTGCAATTCCTATTGCACTTACATTTGTATGCTCAACTTGTTACAGAAAAAGCGGACATGACTTGCAATAAAGAACAGTAATAAGACAGTGCTGTAATGCAAGTTACAATGGACGTTACAATAAACGTGCAAGGAATTGGTAGGAAAGGATTAAATACAGCAGTTAGGAATAGGTGTGGTTTCCACCAGGGACGCTCCGCTGTGGACGCAATCGAAAAAAGTTCTAGCGGAGGAAGCAGTTGCCGATGGTGAGGTCATCTTGGCGGTAACTCTAGATATCGCCAATGCCTTTAACACCTTGCCCTAGAGTTGCATCAGGGGGTACTCATATAATAATATCATCGGGTGCCAGCTTACCTCCGCCTAATTATCGAGGACTTTTCGACGGAGAGAGCCGTAATATACTCGGGCCGGGAGGAATGGAGTCGGTGAGAGATGTCGTGCAGTGTTCCAAAGGGCTCGGTCCTGAGATCGTTGCTGTGGAACATTGGTTAAGACTGGATGCTGCGTGATGCACACCCCGACGGCGTCGGCGTAACGTGCTACGCCGATGACGCACTGGTGATGGCCTGGGGGCAAACCAGGTGCCTAACACCTGCCTACCGCCTGCCTAACACCTGCCTACAACCTACCTAGCGCCTGCCTACGACCAACCACCACCTGCCTACGACCTACCTAAGACCTGCCTACGACTTGCCTAAGACCTACCTACGACCTGCCTACGACCTGCCTACGACCTGCCTTCTACCCACCCACTACCTACCTAAGAAAAATCTCCTGACTAACAACACAACGCATAGGCAGGCAGCCATATTGGCCACGACAGGGATTGCGCAGGTCGTTGGAAGGATCCGGCGTTTGAGTCTCGAGGTGGCTTACACAAGTCGAATACTCTCTGTTTCCATGAGCCTCCGAATAAACCACCATGGGATTCACACATAGTAGTAGGAGGTGTCCACATCGGTTTCGAGTCGACGATACCTTGTTGTACCTGGGACTCGTCCTTGACTGCCGATAGGACTTTGGGCCGCACATACAGCTGCTAGTCCCCATGTTGATGAGCACGGCAGAGGCAAGGCTGCTCTTGCGTGGTTGCTACCTAATCTGGGAGGGCCCAATGACTCCTGCCGTAGACTGTACGTGGGGATCGTGCGGTCCATGGCCCTCTATGGGGCACCCGTATGGGTGGACACCCTAACGGCACGCAAGGTCGCAATACTAAAAAGACCGCGGAGAGCGATGGCTGTTATCTGCATCATCATCCTAAAGGCATTGTTATACTGTACGCGCAGGGTGTTAACTGTCTTCTGCGTATATTTGACCCACAGGCTGCACGTTTAAAGCGATTAGCAAAACTCCCGAAACAAAGTTACTTTTACTGCTTTACTGCAGCGTGCAAATGTACGATCCAATATATATTTCATCGAAAAACCAACGCCCGGCGCTTCCTCTCAATGTCCTTGTGGTTTGAGTGGTCATCCCAGACCCAGTAGACCAGTACTTGAATCGCGAAACTCAGGGTAATGAAACACCATCTATGGAGAGGGGTGGTACGTGCGTCACCTTAAGAATAATAGTACTTGGGTAAATATAGTAATAGGAGATCGGACTGGGTAAAGAAAACGACATTCTATTTTGTCCGTCAGACAGGTAATACAAAAATATTATTATTAATATTATTACACGTATTTTTTGTTTTATCAAAATATCAAAAAATTATTTAGTTAGAACTCATTAAAGTTGGAGAGTGGGGGCTTACTACGTCACAAGTAGGTATTAAACTTACCTACATGTGACGTTATGCGCCATTTCAACTCCATATATCTCCGTAATTTTATGACCACGTGAAAAAAGAAAAAATACGTGTCCAATACTTTTCAATAAACTACCCGACGGACAAAGAAAAAAAAATTAGGATGATCCCCTATTACTTATACCCAAGTCATTACCTTTAAGTTGACTATAGATTCGGGAGTTACTACCCGACAAATTACTAAACCGACCCTGTCATTCCCTAAACATATTGTCTTATTTGAATATCTTAGCCAGTCACTATTGACACGAATTTAATTCCATACTTTATGTTAGTCGGTTTATTGGTAGGCCTGTCTCGAGATGATAGGGTGATTATATGGGTTGAAGGTTGTAAGGGTTGTTTTGGCATGGCTGTTAACTTCTGACAAATTATCTTTGTCAAGTAATTCATTCGTAGTTGTCAGAACAAAAATTGACTATCAAATTAATTGTTAGTAGGTACCAGCATTTTACATGGAACGACTGCATATCTGACCTCCACAACCCAGTTGGAACTGGTTGGCTCTTTTATACGATACCCCTTGGTAAGACTGGTTCTCAGAGATTACCGGCATGATAATTATTAGATACTTATTTTTTCAGTCGTACTATGAACACGCAAATAACAATACGGTTTGACTTAGAGCTTTCAATTCATCCCCTGCAGTAATACAATAGGGGTGAAGACTGGGTAAAGAAAACGACATTCTATTTTGTCCGTCAGACAGGTACGGTCAGCAGCAAAAGTCGCTTTACATAACCAAAATTATAAGGCGTCTTAGTTTTAGAACGATCCATGTTAACAGACTGGAGTAAAAGACATAACAATATTTTCATCAATGGTTACACAAATTTGCAAAACAATATAACATCAGATCACACTGACCAGCACAAAACTTGGAGTAATATTTATAAGTGTTAACCGACTTTTGATGCTGACTGTACTTAATACAAAAATTGCGCCATTTCAACTCAATATATCTCCGTAATTTTATAGCCACGTGAAAAAAGAAAAAATACGTGTCCAATACTTTTCAATAATCTACCCGACGAACAAAGAAAAAAAAATATGATCATCCCCTATTACAAAAAATAAAAGAAATTTCAGTGACTCAAAAATGTTTAAAAGCTGAAACAAATGATTGTTAAGACGGTTAGCAATTTCTCGAGGGAAACTTAATACAATTTTACTGTTTTAAATTTTTTATAAACTTTTAGATCAACTGGGGAAATTATCTTACGAATTCTTAAAAGAGGGTAGACGTAAGAGCCTCTTTACTATGAGTAATATTTTAGAATAAAATATTTATTAAAATACTTACACATCATCGTCATTTCAGCCGAAAGACGTCCACTGCTGGACATAGGCCTCCCCCAAGTGTCGCCACATTCATCCCGTGCGACTCGCATCCAGCGGATCACGAACCTTCACTAGATCATCGGTTCACCTAGTAGGGGGCCTTCCAACGCATCGTCTTCCGGTTCGCGGTCGCTATTCCAGAACTTTTCGGCCCCATCGGCCATCTGTTCTGCGAGCAATGTGCCCTGCCTACTGCCACTTAAGTTTAGCTATACTTACGCACTTTTGTTCAATGTCAGTGTTACGAACGACGTATGGACGACATGCACGCTCAGCATGACCGCCGCAGAACGGTTTTATACCCTTAATGGAATATTATCCCAAAAAAATTTAGTTCAATGTCTATAGTGTGAAAAAAAGTTTAACTTTTACCGTGGTTTCATAAAACCACACAATCCTTTTTTTTCTATTCTATTCTATTCTATGTCGACGGAAGAATTGACAAAATGACACATTTTCATGGTCTATCTGTCATTATGTCGATTCTTCCGTATACAAAACTCGTTTCTACAATGGTCATGCTACACGTGCAGTGGCTAAAATTATTCGACGTACCATCACGCCTGTAATGCCTGAAGGGTGAGACGAAGGTGTAGTTAATAGTATACCCATAATTCACCAGTTATATTTAAGTCTCATGTAATTTGGGGCATGGAGAAATGCTGAAATGAAATGCTGGAGTGAAGACCACGGACGGGACGGAGGAATGTGGGAAGACAACCGACTAGGTGGACAGACGATCTCATTAAAGTGGCCGGAAGAAACTGGATAGTCATGACACATAACCGCCAAAAGTGGAGAGATTTGGAAGAGACCTTCACTCAGCATTGGGTGGCCAAAGGTTGAAGAAGAGAAGAGAATTTGGGGCGAGCTTGTTGCCATCAACCAGATACAAAATAACCAGACACTGTGGCTGCTACTTAAAAATTCCTGTACAGCACAATATGGGGAATGTACCCCAGGACCTCTTCGACTTTACTCAGTTAACGAAAATAACAGCCACAATAGAAAACGAACGTATAAATTTCTTCTCACAAAATTCTTTCTCTCTAAGACGTTACGTAACAGACTTAGAAAATACGAGTACCTCTGACTTGACCTGTTAGTCGTATCGAAGTAGGGTGCAATTTAGACCTAAAGAATTCTAAAACTAAACACACTCGAATTTCCACTTTAGCTCAACGCAAACAAGGTTCCATTTTCTTTAAATATGTTGACACTGAAGTATTTACAAGAGTTCTTTTAGTTAAGGCAAATCAATACTTCTCAATAGATTATTAGGAAAGTGGTGTTTTAAGGCAATTTGTTTGAAGTACAACAATTACTTGTATTTAGTTTAATGGTGGCTTTGTCCATATTCCTTTAAGGTTTGAATAGAGTTTTTTGTAGGAATCTTGAGTTAATTGTTTTGAACAACTTTGAAGAAAATCTTGTATTTAAATGGTAATATTCCCGAAATTTGGTAGTTTTTTACATAGCTTGATTTTTAGTTTTTTTTAATCAGTGAAGCCAATTTAATAATCATTTCCAGCGCGAGCGCACTCAAATTAAGTTATTATTATAAGCGAAGCCATGGCAGACGTTTGTTAATAATTAAATGTTCAAAAGGGCGTAAAACTTTGGAAAGGATCACTAATCAAACAATAATAAGTTCAAGATCGGAGATTCTACACTCGAGGTTGTAGACGAATATGTCTACCTGGGATGAACGGCCCAGTTGGGTAGGTCTAACGTACGTTAACTAATAGTTTCGAGAAAGAGGTCAATCGTCGAATTCGACTCCAGCGTTCGGGCAGTTGCGTGGTATCTTATCGTTCAACTTACCGTAGTGTCTCAAGACAAAAGACCAGTGTGTGTTGCCAGTGATTACAAACGGGACTGAAAGGTGGCCGCTCACAATGGGCTTCATCAGAAGGTCCTTTAAAGTTTGTTCGGCTTCGTTCAGGGCCTTTTTAATACTCTTTAAACCATTTTCAGCGCCTTAAGATCCTTTTAGCATTGAACTTACATGATATTTCTCAGACAGCCCTGATTTCTATAAGCATGAAGCATACCTGGAACAAAGACAATCAATTAGTTAATACATGAGTAGGTACCGAGTAAATTATTTAGTCCTGCCGGTCAAGCGTGACCCATTGCATAAGTGTGAAATCAGATTTATTTCACTTTACAGGTCCAATGACACGTTAAAGTGCATGCAAATGAATGCGAATGCTCGTGACCGGTTTTCTTGCACCAGAAAGAAAGAAAACATATTTATTTGGCACATGCCAAAAATGCACACAACAAACAATAACAGAAATAAAGACTTAAAACTAACGGCTCACGACTCACGGCTGCGCCAAAAAGGCCCAGTTTAGATGATGCGGCCTAGGGTGGAGCACGCTTATTTATAAGAAACCGATTAACTCGATTATTGAAGACAAAACAAATAACGCCTTTGCGTGACAATGAAATAGAGATACTAGAAGACGCTGATCCGTGCTTACAAGTGTGATTTGAGTTATGTAACAAATTTACTTCTTCCTCGAGATGAAAAGGAAGTAAGTAGAATTGTACATTAAAAAAGGTTATAAGGGGAAAATGAATTTAATAAATGATGATATGAAAAATACAATAAATTAATAAAGAAGTGAAGGGCAGGTTAACCGGGAATGATTTGAATGTCTCCGCCAATCTCTGAGCGTGATAGTAACTGAAGACAAACATCCAAAACATTCCCGGTTAACCTGCCCTTCACATTATTTTAATAATTTAGTTTTAGTTCTTCAATTCTAAAAGTTTAGTTCTTCAACTCTAAAAGTTGATTGAAGCGGATTGCGACTTCCTTAAAATAAGCCTTCGCTAATCATCAACTCTTATTATTCGGCTTATTTTTTTAAATTCTATTCCCAATAATTCTTTAAATGAATTAAAACGCATAAAATATGACGGAAACACTTAACACTTGTCCGCGTTCGTTTATCCAGAAGATTCAGGAATTCAGTATTTCTAGGAATATTGTTGAGCTGCTAGCGCTCAGACTAGGCCAACTACACGGCTACTTCCAATCTGATCAGTCCTTACAACTCTATCGTTACTGGGTAATACGATATCCCTTGGTAAGACTGGTTGTCAGGGTTTTGCGCACTGACTAGCTGTAACGGCAGTCAAAGATCTACAAATGACAGCCGGAATCAACGGAATTATACTTTAAGGCCTTGACAATAAGGCAAGTTTTTGGGCTCCATGCGAAACCCACTTTTATTCAAATCAAATCAAAATCATTTATTTGAAGAAGGCCAGTTATAGTCCATTTTGAATAGTCGAACAACAATAAAAACTGAGCTACAGTCCCAGTCACAAGACACAATATCTGTGAAAGTACTGTAGTTGCCCATTCCAAAGCATAGAGATCTATGGAGAAGAATAGGCAAGAAACGTGAATTTACATGACAAAGTCTTATCATACACATTGAATACTATCGCCACAAAATAAGATACAAAAAGATCAATACACAAAACAGTTACCCTATTTACGTACCCCTTCAAAAGGTTTTATTCAAAACTTTTATATCTTAAAACAGTCTTTAAATCGCGTTTATAGTCCAAGTTACGGTATATAACCGACTCAACAGCTAACGTTATGTAATATTATTATGTCAAGTCGCGTAAGTTTTTACGAGTATCTCTATAAAAATTATATTAACCCTCAACAGCATGTAGGGCTCGTTCTGAATACGGCATAAAGGGTTAAAGTCCAGGTTTATGGTGTATTTTGATGTTAGATAGTGGAAGAAGCATACTTTCTTCTTGTTAGGTATTAGCTTAAGAAAAATTTGGTTTTGTTTGGTTTTTCACAAAAGGTTTACATCTATACGCATACTAATACTTATTCAAGGTGTTGTTTTGCATCCTCGTCAAATTCAAGGAGGAAACTATGCTAATGATTCTCGACCCGAATCAATAATAAAATGGGAAGGTATTTTAGTTTCTTTCTTATTTACGAAAATCGGTAAGTGTGAAACACCCATGATTTAAACGTGGTGCGTCTGATCCTCGCCCTATAACCGCGCTTTCACACATACAAACAGTCTCAAACGTTGATTCGATAATTTCTTATTCCCTAAATCACGTTTAAGGGGCTATTTTGAAATACTGACCAACTTAAACAACCAAAAAAATCAGCGTTATTAATAATTACCTGGGTACCGTAATTTAAGCTGAATAATTTTATGTATTTTGTGACAACCTGAATTTTGACAAGAATGCAAAACAACACCTTGTAGAGGTAAACTTAGTAAGTTTGATGTAAATTGTAATTTTTGGAGCAACTAACTCGATTCCGATAAAATTCTGTCACCAATGGAAAACTTTATAATCCCTGAGTGTCATGATATATTTTAAAATGCTGCCCCACTTTTGAGCAATGCTACAGTCAGACTGATGCAAATACACTCATGTAAAACCCGTTGGAATGCCTCCCACTAGGTGGACCGGTGACCTGGTGAAGGTTGCGGGGATCCGCTGGATGCGAGTCGCACGGGACCTGTAAATTTGGCGACTCTTGTGGGAGGTCTATGTCCCGCAATGGACGTATTTCGGCTGAAATGATGATGATGATGAAAATCCGCCACTGAAACCCATCGTATTCAATTTACTCGTCGGCTGGGACTGTTGATTTAAAAAAAAAATCTGATGTCACAGTTTTAGTTTTCGTCAAAATCGGGCTCGAGACGCTTTTGAGTATTTTTTGTTGATCGTCATAGTATTAGATTTGGCCATTTACGCCCACTTGAAAAATTCACCCTGAATAGAAATCACCTATAAACTTACAGCGCAACCCCTTTCCAATTTACCTAGCGTTTAACGCATAATTCAGGATCTTTGTATCCAGCTACTCGTACTCTATGCAGCGATCATTTAGAGCGGTACATTGAAAACGGCGACGCAATGCAGGCATTGACCGTACACCTGCGTACGGTTCGGTTAGCACAGTCGAGCTGAAATCACGTCCGTTTGTGAAAAAACGTACAGAAGGATATTTTTAGGGTTCCGTACCCAAAGGGTCAAACGGGACCCTATTACTGAGACTTTGCAGTCCGTCTGTCACCAGGATGTATCTCATAAACCGTGATAGGTAGCCAGTTGAAATTTGTACATACAGATTATGTATTTCTGTTGCCGATTTTATTGCTCGTTTTTATAAATAATGGTACGAAACCCTTCGTGCGCGAGTCCGACTCACACTTTGGCCGACTTTTTATGTAATTTCCACAAGAACGAAATCGCGGGCCGTAGCTAGTGTGTGAATAAATTTAAGTATAACCTACTAATATTATGAATTGTTGCCTTCTATTTTATGTTTGAAATATGGAGCACCCATTCTTTTTCAGTTTAAGAGCTAACAGAATATGGATTGCCTTTAACATACAACGTGTAAATCACCTCATCACGAAGCCGTAAACCAAGCATTCTGTACATGAAACTAAGTAACTTTACGCAAAAATTATTGCTGGGCTTTTTTTTGGGGGGTGTATAATCATGTTTTGTGGTAGAACTCAATGTAACGCACTCAAAACATTGTGCTGATGGACGGATTGAATAGTACGGGGGTCGTGGAGCTGTTTAAAGTAAAAATCTTACATTAAAAACTTGTATTAAAAAAAATACTTGCCAAAAGTTGGAACTTTGACCCCTAATATCTCCGTAACTAGAAGGTTCCCAGGTATGGTGTAGAACAAAAAAATGATCGCAATGACAGGGAGAACCAGTGCCATTCGGCTTCGTTAAGAGGTGTTTTACACCCTTTATTTAGGCTCCTGACTCTAAGTTTATCGGTCAGTGCAAATATGGTTCTAGTATCAAACAAGTTTGATGCATTTGCAATGTTACAATGCATTTCCAAAGTGACACGAACATAAATATGCAATGTCCAATATGCAAAGGTCAGTCCATGTCCTATTTGACGTCGTGCCATGTGATTTCTTTTGACATTTCACAAAATCAAATTGCATGTGTGGTGATGGCCTAGAGGTTAATAGGTATGGTCTATTTTCTGCGACATAAAAATACAAACCAGACTTTCTGCAACATTTGCGCAGAGATTTTTGGTGCACATCGCAAGAAAAGATGGCCATAACCACACAGAACAGTTGATGGTCCCTGGCTAGGTGACTGGAGGAGGAGGAGTAACAGTCCACTAAGATGGGCAGACCAAATTTCCTCATCGCTGGACTCAAAATTCCACGAAGCGCTTCACAATGCCACGGATAGATGCCTATTGGCGTGGATGGCGAGAAATTGTCAAACAGAAGATTGCTTTACGTCTGGAACATCACGACCCTTAGAAATAAATAGGGATACGGATTTCTAGAATTACGGCTATCACAAACATTTATTATCGCATTCCCTCACTAAAGTCAATCAAAACCAATCGTTGTATCTTGGTTTCATAAAATATGTGAATGTTGTACATACTGTATAAATTTCGATAAACCTAAATAACACCAAACTCATATAAAGACATCATAAAAACCCAAAGCCAAATAGTTCAGAGGCCATAAAAATAAATAACGAGACCATTAAGCAATTTTACAAATGAAAAAACTATAACTACCCTCCCAAACCGAATGGATTTAATCGACCTTTACGATTCAATCGTCTAGAAAGTTTCGGGTCAGAAAGACCCTGGGGTTTTTTAGGTCCTTTGGGTCCAATAGTTCTTGTAAATGAGTTGGTAAAGGTCCTTTTGGGTTTCAAATAGTAGCAGGTGCGAATAATATTACCATTTGACCACAAGTTACTCGTGCGATCGACATGCGTCAACGGCGACTGCGGAGAAAACAAATGACAGCAGATGTTTTGAGCATGCTACGCATTGGGGCAGAAATTTTCTCGCGAAGGAAACAAATGAGACGCGCGAGTGTCGCATGACGCAAGACTTACCGCATGAGGCTGTGAACTAGGTCTTACGGCCGGACTCCACTGAAGCGGAGACGAGAACCAATAGATTTCATTATTTAATAATAATAATAATAATCCCGCTCTCCTTGGCTAAAGAGAACTGGCGCAAACCTGCAGTGCTTGACACTAATGACCGCAGGGAAGTATGGCAGAGTAAGGAGCTTCACGGACGCTACTTCAGTGCCCTGCATGGACCTGATGTAGACCATGCAGCGTCCGTAGCCTGGCTACATTCCGGGGAACTCTTTGGAGAAACCGAAGGTATTGTTTGTGCAATTATGGATGAAGTTATGATGACAAATAACTACCGGAAATTTATTGTGAAGGATGGCACGGTTGACATATGTCGGGCATGCCACCGTCCGGGCGAATCGATCCGTCACATTATCTCCGGGTGTTCTCGTCTAGCTAACGGAGAATACTTGCATAGACACAACCTTGTAGCCAGGATTATCCATCAGCAACTTGCTCTGAAATACAGCCTTGTGGAATCGGAAGTGCCGTACTATAGGTATGTGCCCGACCCAGTTCTCGAAAATGGCAATATCACACTGTATTGGGATCAATCCATCATCACTGACAGGACTATTGTAGCCAATAAGCCTGATATAGTGGTGGTGGATCGATCAGAGCGGCGCGCAATGATTGTTGACATAACGGTTCCACATGACGAGAACCTCGTGAAAGCCGAGAAAGATAAGCAAATCGAGTATCTTGACTTGGCTCGTGAGGTTGTCGACATGTGGGATGTTGACTCAGCGATCATTGTGCCGATAGTCGTATCAGCCAATGGCCTATTTGCCAAGAGCCTCGACCAATATCTGATGAGGCTCTCGCTAGGTAGCTGGATCAAGGGCTTGATTCAGAAAGCGGTACTCCTGGACACGGCTCGTATTCTCTGGAGCCCTGACTGCCGGTAGCTTGGACCCTGTTCCCGATACCGGTGGGCTACTATTTTTATATTTTTAAATGTTTTTTTATTACTAATGATTTTGTAAAAATATTTAAAATGTAATTAATATGTTAGAAAATAAATAAAGGAAATAATAATAAATAATTTATTTCAGATTCATCCGTAGAAGATTACATCCATATTTGTTAGTACAAATAGCAAGCTTTCAAACAAGTGTTAGTAATAATTATTAATTGAACCAAATTAAATTAAATAAAAACTGGCAGTGGACCTGGTGGACGAACCGATGATGGTGGCAAATCCCTATACGACTGCATGCAGCCGTATCCAGCGAGCCAGCATCGGAGAGTCCCAACGGTCCGCCAGCACGCGCAGGATGGTGTTGGGACTGTCGCGCGTGCGGCGCATGATAGAAGCGCACCGTTTGCGCATGATGGCCGCAAAGCCATCTGTGTCAGCCGCCGCGAACATCGCGGAGGCGCTGCAGTACCACGGCAGTCCCATCAGCACCCGGAACGCGTTATTGTATTGAACGCGCAGATCACTGTATGTCCGCTGTGTATAGTTGACCCACAGGCTGCAGGCATTGCAGTGCGTTTACACTTCTCGTCTTCGCTTAGCTTTAGTGGAAACGGTTGAGCAGAGAGGAGTAGAGATGTCTTGCAAATGTTTTGGCCAGGGGAGACTAGAAGAGACGTAAGCAGTGAGCGGTGTGCTATGAGACGCGTGCCACTTTGCAAATCTTTCGCACATCTCGACTTCACATATCTATTCTCGTTTTCGCTTTGGTGGAGTCCCGGCCATAAGCCCACCATAGATGGACTATACTATACTAGTATTACCGCATTTTTTGACGCCCTTTTATAATTTGTTGTTATTTTAGTTAAGTATCTAGTTTTCAAAATAATATTAAATTACCGCATGCATTAACGTGTGTAGGAGAAAACTGTTCAGTAATTCTTGGAATTAAACTCGGTTTTGTATGAAGGTTTTGCGTGCACATTTATTACTGTCATGCATAACCTAGGCTTAAGACCGTGTTCACAGCCTCGGCCGATACGACTGCGTTTACGTGTACCGTAGTAGAAAATTTTGGTACTAATCCTTTAAGTAATGAAATAGTAGCAGGTGCGGGTGATGTTAGGGTTCATTAGGCCTCAGCACAACTTTTTACTGTCCATCTGTGAAATTTGTTTCGAAAGTGGGGTTTAATTTAAAGGTTCGGACAATCTTGTATGGGCATTGAGCTGGCTGCGGACCGGCTGTGGACACTGGACACTAACTAAGAACATTTGTATTACAGGTTTAGACCGATCTTTCCCGAAGTCTTATTTGCATCAAACTAAATACTCGTAAACGTAACTTACGTAGTGTACGCAAAAAATATTGCTTGGAAACGAGGCATTCACGTCACGATTTCACCAATTAACCACATCTAAATCGTGACCAAGAGACGTCGTATTAATATTCCACAACGATGATGATGCCATCTAGCTAGTCGACTGCATTCACGCGGGCCAGTGGACGGTAAGTCATGGGCTAGATCACCGTCCGTCCATCTTATGACGACAAGCCGTCTCGACAGCGCGTTCGTGTTCGATGCGCGCCTCAAGGAGATGTCAGCAAATCGGAAGGGGTCCGAGAGGGCCGATGCCTGCCAGGGCTGTGGAACTGTTCGAAAGAGATACCGAGGCCGTGGAACACGAGGAGCTAAGAATGAAAATGGATGGGTTTTAGTCAGTACAAGTATGAAACTCTCTTCCGCTCCGCCAAGAGTGGAAGAGGTCATTTGATGATTTGCCATCCGTAAAAAGAAAAATGAATGCATCAATTGTTTTCTAGGAGGATGTCAAGAGCGAAGAGATTGATGTGCTGCTCTTTTATGTGCTCTCAAGTGGCTAGCTCTAAGTTTGACCGAAAAACTCCGAGCAATAAGCGGACATGTCAGAACATCACGGTACAATGCGCAATGGTTGCGCGATCGACTGCTGCGCTGCGTGTCGCGGGTTTGCTCCCCGCAAGGCACAAATATTTGTATGACCTACAGATAGTTTTTCCAGGTCTGGCTCTTTGTGTATGTGAGTTTAAATGCTTGTAAACGCACCCACGATACATGAGAAATTCCTAGTGTGGGGCAACGTTTTAAGAAGAAACAACTACAGTTAAACACTGTGGATGGTCTAGCTTTCAGGTCATCATTCATCATCGTTTTAAATCTAACTGCGACCTTTTTCCACAACAATGATGACACTGGCAGGTCTTGAACGCGGTTTAGAAGTGCAGATCGCAGTTACAGCATTCTGTGAAGCAGTTTAGAGAGATAAGATTCTACACTTTGTACTCTTTGAACCAATAAACTAGTGAGTAGATCATTGGTTCACAGAATACACTCTGTAGATTCTAGTCTGTTGACATCGAATGTGATGACCCACTGCACTTCGTTGCCACAGTATAAAGAGGTTCAGTAAGCTAACTAGGACCTTAGTGCGAAAACAAACGAAGGTTGTACACAAAACG
Organism: Cerastis leucographa; assembly: GCA_963082945.1. Lineage (NCBI taxonomy): Eukaryota > Metazoa > Arthropoda > Insecta > Lepidoptera > Noctuidae > Cerastis > Cerastis leucographa. Next base: position 4,713,179 of record OY720374.1, on the reverse strand, counting down.
TTTTGCACTACAAACATAAGACGTACCCGCTCCATGCGGCAGCACTGTCATTTTCACGAGTAATCTGTTACCTGGAGCAGTCATTGAATTTGTTCCTCTTCTTTGTGTCGCAATAATTTTTATTTTGTTAGCCCAGAACTTCGCCAACGCATCGGTGGCAGCGCATAAGTCACTTCGGCTGCATATTTTGCAGCCGAAGTGACTTATGCTTTCATCTCATCATTTCCTATGCTGCTTATAGGGCAGGATAGGAAATGATGAGATGAAAGCATAGTTTGCGACACGGCGCTATAACCATACCTCAAAGCTTTGTTTTAATTTTGCATGCGTTACACATTTTGGAGAGCAGCGGTGGCCCAGTGGTGGCAGCCCCGACTTATGAACAGTAAGCCTTGGGGTCGAACCAAGACAGGCGCTTTACTTTGGGTAATTTATTTCATCACCGCTGCCATAAAAAACGGTGAAGGAAAACATCGTGAGGAAACCGGCATGTCCTAGAACTAAAAATTGGAAGACATGTGACATCTACCAACCCGCACTGGGCCCGCGTGGTGGATTTACGGCCCACTCCCGCTCATAGAGAGGAGGCCTGTGTCCCAGCAGTGGGAACATTATAGGCTAATGATGATGATGATGATGATGAGTTGATGATGTAGATGAGGACTCGTGGCCAAATAATAACAGTGGCTCGGGTCGATCTTAAGTTTAGCGAAGCTTATTCAGGTTGGTCCGTGGATGGATGACCATCATACACAAGGAACCCACATCGTACATATCGAGTTTCCTCCGTGCCTCTGAAAGCACGTTAAGCCCCCCCGTTGGTCCCGGCTGTCATTTGTAGATCATTGACAGTCGTTACAGGTGTGCAGTGGGCCGAAAGTCTGAAAACCAGTCTTACCAAGGGATATCGTATTACCCAGTACTAACTGGGTTATGGAGGTCAGATAGGCAGACACTTCATGTAAAATATAGTTATTCAGCTGCATTCAGTTAGACTGGAAGCCGCTCCAACAGAGTTGTGAAAAGGCTAGGCAGATGATGTCTGAAGTAGGAAGAATGGCAGTATTGCATCAGAGTCTATACCTGACGTAATGCCTGCCCGATCTACCTCGCCAAAATTGGTTGTCAATCACTTTGTATTAACAAGAATTCCTGAGCCGAGTCACTGGATATTTGAGGCCAGTTAACCACAGAATAACAACACAGAAGACTTAATAGTATTAACAAACAGTTGTTCAACCAGAGATAAATGTGTAACATCATCATCATCAGCTTATAATGTTTTCCTTCACCATTTTTGAGGGCAGCGGTGATGAAATAAATTACACAAAGTAATGCGCCTGCCTGGGTTCGAACCCACGGTTTACTGCTCGTAAGTCGGGGCTGCCACCACTGGGCCACCGCTGCTCTCTCATCATCAACTACTTTGACATAATTGCACAAATCTGTTCCAATCTGTCTCCGTCCATTTCTCGATTATATTCGAAATACCTATTTAAAAAAAAATTAAATACGTCTTGAATTTTTCTTCCATTCATTGGTCCCAGCTTCTATTTCGGGTCCGGCAAAGAGTTATCAGGATTTTTCCATCAAAAATTTTGCTCAATTCGTGTCCGGATGATGGCGATAGGCTCGCCCCCTATTACACTGACTTAAACTTTCCTGGCGAAATGTGGGTGTACTAATATTAGGTACACCTCTGTCTACTACTACGTCTCTGGATGACAAGCGTGATGTTAGTTATGTTTTTTTTTTAATTTGCGATGTGTTTGCTCTTGACTCTAGTCTAGGTCAGAGATGACAGAGACAAAGTCGACGATGGTACGAGCTTACCCAGAAGAAGCCTGTTCACTCTAACTTTGAAGAGATTAGGGTTGTAAGCGTTCGGAAACACAGGCGCAGGCAGAGAGTTCCACTTCTTTGATGTGCGATTCAACAAAGACGTTTGAAAACGCTTAGTGCGAATTGGTGGAATAGCAATAAGATATGGATCATCATCATCATCAGCCTATATTGTTCCCACTGCTGGGACGCAGGCCTCCTCTATGAGAGGGAATGGGCTGTAATCCACCGAGCAGGCCCAGTGCGGGTTGGTAGATGTCACATGTCTTCGAATTTTTAGTTCTAGGACATGCCGGTTTCCTCACGATGTTTTCCTTCACCGTTCTGAGAGCAGCGGTGATGAAATAAAATTACACAAAGTAATGCGCCTGCCTGGGTTCGAACCTACGACTTACTGCTCGTAAGTCGAGGCTGCTACCACTGGGCCACCGCTGCTCCATGGTATGGATGAATAATATCATCCATATCTTTCATTCTTGTAGCTCATTCATACGACAGCTTATTCGCTACAGTACCTAGAGGGACTGCTAATTAAAAGCAGATATTCATAATAGTTTTAACCGTGGACAACTAAAAATCAGGTGCTTGAACACCGATCGATATAACCATTAAATATTTACCTAACCTTGAACAGTACTTTTTAACGTTTAAAATCAAAGCACTTGGATTAGCTTTTCGAAGGAAGAAGTGATAACTAGATTGCACTTTATGAATTAGTGGCGTGGTCTATTATAACGGCGCTCACTATTCGGTGATAAATATTTTTGAAGATCTTCGGGTTTGGTGAAGCGATTTGATTTAAATGTTTTGGTAGCTTGGTTGGATGAGGACTCGAGGCTAAATAAAAAGAGTAACCCGGGTTGAACTTTGCTTGTATACACTGACTACTTAACAACTGTTATAGATCTACAATTGACAGCCGGGACCAATGGAATAACTTGCTTTCCGAGGCTCGGAGGAAACTCGGTATGTAATGGGTTGTCACCCCTCCTCTATCCAACCTAGGTAAGCGCGGCAAAATATACTCGAAAAAGTTTGTTTTTCACAAAAAAAATAAAATAATTGTACAAACCTTCACTGACATTCCAAGGTCTACCCATTCATTTCCATTACAACCCACCGTTTTCAACTTCCTATTTTCAATTACCAGAAAGACAAAAGCGCAAATGCCCAGGAGACATGACACAAACAAGACATATGCCATCACGCGAACGTTGCCTGTTAAACATTCATACCTACGCGTAGCCTTGAGGCAGTGGTTCCCAACCAGTAAAATCTGAACCTCGAAAGGTTAAAAATTTCAAACTTTTATTTGTACTTGAGATGGTTGACTGGTAATTGTAGGTAATGGGTGCGAACGCAGGCAAGCGCATTACTTTTCAGGGTTCATTTGTCTACGGATGCAGCTGCTAAAAAAGCAGCGGCATCCACAGCTGAATACCAGTATTTTACGTTTTGCGACTGCCTATCTGACCTCCATAACGCACTTAGAACTGGGTTAAACGACTGATTGTCAGACTTTCGGGCTACTGTCTACCTGTTACGACTGTCAAAGATCAACAAATGAGAGCCAGGATAAACGGTTTGACGTGATTTTCGAAGCTCGGAGGAAACTTGGTATGTAATGGGTCAACCTAGGGACCTAAGCGCCGGTTAACCTAATTAACGATCCGAGCGGCTATCATTATTTCTCATCGAGCTTATCCCGTTTGTCATGATCAATTAATATAGTTGGGGTTACAATCTCTACAGATGGGGGTTCATGGACGGTAAAGGTCTCAAGTGTGTGTGCGGCGTATCTTCACGGAAAATGGCCTAGCTTTCATCTTGCGCTGCTTGCCCTATCACCAGCGTTCTTGACGGTCTGATGACTGCATCAGCGAGTGGAGTTCAAATAGCTGAATTTTGGGCTAAGTATATTTAACGAAAATTGGCCCTCAACACGCTAAGACGAATACAGTTAATATTTCTTAAACCTCATTTATGATTGCTGTTCAAAAAAAGAAATGAAAGGGGCCCCTAATTAAAAAGTTTGGGAAGCGCTGCCTTGGGAGTTTAACTGCCAACTTTCGTTCATGATATGCCAAGTTTACTGGTTTTGACGGAACGACTGGTTAGCGCCCGTATTACGCAATGTTTTTTGGTTTACACAATGCTGTTGGAGTTAAGCCACAAGCTTAGATGCTATGTGTAGTTTTAGGTTTTTGATTTCTTAGAAACCCTGGACAGCTCGGGTTTAAGTAACTTTTCGCTTATTCTTAAAAAGAGTAGATATATAAATAAATAATTAAAAAACCTTTATTTACTACAAACTAAAACTCATTACAATCCTAACTAATATTATAAATGCGAAAGTAAGTTTGTTTGTTACCTTTTCACGACTTAACGGCTGATTGGATCTTAATGAAATTTGGCAAGAAGATAGATTTCAACCTGAAGAAGGACATAGGCTACATATCATTACGCTACGACCAATAGGAGCGGAGCAGCAATGAAAAATGTAGCGAAAAAGGGGAAAATGTGACGCAGACGAAGTTGCGCGGGACAGCTAGTATAATATAAAAATAAACGAAACATTACTATTGTCCTTTGGCGTCTTCGTTTATCAGCGCGTCCTTTGACGAGTAGGCCTTCCCCGGGCTCCTACATTTGTCACGGTCTCTTGTGTCACTAGCCCACAAAGCACCAGCCGTCTCCACTATGTCATTATCAAAAGATTACATGTACGTAGCATTAAAATGGTCTACTATTTCGTGTGCTGAATGCCTAACCTAATGGCAGAATTTTAATGCCGCCCACAGCCTCCGACTTGGCTTTACATGCCATCGAGAAATATCTCTCTGTGTTTTGTTTCCTCACGATTTAGTCAATTAAAACGGTTGCAATCTCTATTGAGACTTTTCTTTTTTTAATACGGCCACTATATTTCACCTGCACACGTGCATGACCACTGTAGAAACGAGTTTTGTCCACTGAAGAATCGATATAATGATAGGTAGACAGTGAAAATGTTTGTGTCAGATTGTCTATTCTTCCGTCGACATAAAATAGAATAGAATAGAATAGAAAAAAAAGGATTGTGTGGTTTTATGAAACGTAAAAAGTGAAACTTTTTTTCACACAATAGAGATTTAACTAATTTTTTTTTGGAATAATATTCATATAAGGGTATAAACCGAGCGTCACGCGACATGCAACACACAGACGAAAAAGTTTGAGACGATGTAATAAAAGTTTCACTTTAATAAAACTTTATTGTACACCAAAAATCAAACATAACGAGCTGTTTTTTTTCTTGGTTTGGTTGATGGCAATAGGTTAACCCCTTGTTAAGTGGGATTCGAACAAATTGGCGACAATTTGGTGTACTTTTAGGTACACCTCTGCCTTACCTTTCAGTGTTAACAGGCGTGATCATATTATGTTATTTAGAATTTCACGCACTTCAGAGAAAAAAAACTGTACAACACAACTGAAAAAAATATAACTTTTTTTACGAGCATCCTCTGAAAAGCTTGATTTGCGAAAACCGGCCAAGTCCGTATCGACCACGTACACGGAAGGGTACCCTATTCGGAATAAATATTTAGGCTTGCATATTTTTTTTATCAGTTGTAATAATAGGTTTTCATTTCATAGTGTTTCTCGAAAAACTTTAAAAAATATGTTATTTCTGCGGTTTTAACCAAACATGATATCATACTAGCTTATGCCCGCGTGGAGTTCTTTAATTGTCCCACGGGAAGATACTATCGGGATAAAAAGTATCCTATGTGTTAATCCAGGTTATAAACTACCCGTGTGCCAAATTTCATCCAAATCCATTCAGTAGTTTTTGCGTGAAAGAGTAACAAACATCCATCCATCCTCACAAACTTTCACATTTATAATATTGGTAGGATATGGATTTAAGCAAAAAAGTTACTTCTAACCATTGTTTTAATTAGATAATGGGAAATAAATAAAAACAGCCGAATTTCCTACGTGCCTCGGAAATCACGTTAACCCGTGGGTCCCGGCTGTCAATTGTAGATCTTTGACAGTCGTTAAGTAGTCAGTGGTCCGAAAGTCTGATAACTAGTCTTACCAAGGGCTACCGTATTACCCAGTTACCAGGTTGTGAAGGTCAGATTAGCAGTAGCTCCATGTAAAATCAGCTGTATTCGGTTAGACTTGAAGCCAACCCCAACATATGTAGTTGGGAAAAGGCTAGGCAGATGATGATGGGATTCAACGATACCACACGCTTACTCGTGAATGCTATTTTTTTTTTCTTCCATCGGTAAAATTTCTATGGATACCACTTCTGAATATAACTGATATTATTTTTCCTAATTTCACCACACCGTTTTTTAGCGGTGCACAGAACACCATGTATTGGATATTTTCATTGATAAAATGCCAATAGTCTCCGAGTAAAACGGCTGTGTTCAATAAAGACCATCGAATAGACACACATGATAAAATTATAAAGGTTCCGTATAAGCCATTTGGCTACGGAACCCTCGAAATCTGAGGGTCACGCAAAACTTTTGGGTCAAACTGTCCCTGTATATTTAACGCGCCAGGCCCCAGCTATTTGCTTGACCGCGTGGTTGGAGAAAAAGAATTAAATATTACTGGACCAAGTCCCAAATGTGTATTCCTTCAATGCGTAGGAATATTACAAATTATATGTATAGCTTGGTAGTCAGCAATAACGTGAAAAAGGTTTTTTTGCGTCACCGTCACGATTTTGTACTTTTTTTCATCGGTAAAATTGGCTTTACATACATAATTTCCCAAAAGGCCTTTATGGGAGGGGGGGTGACTTGCTTGATGCCCCGGGGTTCGATTCCCAGGTCGGCAAAAGTGTTATTGGGTTTTTCCATTCCAAACTTCTAAGAACAAACCATGGAGTCTGGATTTATGCCCTGTGATGGCAATAGGCTACAGAGGACTGAAACATAACTGGCGAAATGTGGGTGTACTTTTAGATACAGCTCTGTCTAACCCTTCTGGGATTATAAGCGTGAAGTTATGTTGTGTAATTTTAGGGTTTAACAGATGGACAGTTAGTATAGAACGCCAATGCTATACGGTTTAAAAATACTGTTCTATCGCATTCGATTTTTTTTATTAATTATTTGGACTAGCAACATTGTCTCTCCTTCCTTCTTTTAAATCATGACGTACTCGTAGATCAATTACGAGATTTGCATAAGAGGTTTATGTGCATTCTTTTTTTTTTAAAACGTTGCCCCACACTAGAAATTTCTCAACATGTAATAATATGGAAATATGTGTCGTGGGTGCGTTTATAAACATTTAAACTCACATACACAAACAGCTACACCCAGAACAACTACTGTAGGCCATACAAATATTTGTTCCGTGCGGGGATCGAACCCGCGACACACGGCGCAGCAGTCCACAATATATTCAAAAAATAAATATCCGAGTGCTCACAGCCTTTTCAAGGAAATATCTAAACGCCTAGTTGACACTTCCCGTGACCCAAGGGCTGGGTTTTACTTTGGCCAGAGGCTAAGTATTGCCATACAACGTGGCAACGCCGCCAGTCTCTTGGGCACGTTACCAGTTGACAGCGTTGAGGAGGAGTTTTTTGACGCCCTTTTATAATTTGTTGTTATTTTAGTTAAGTATCTAGTTTTAAAAATAATATTAATTTGTAAAACTAAAATTAACCTTGTTTTACAAACTAAACTATTACATAAATATTTATATAAACATACTTGTAAAAAAAAAGGATTGTGTGGTTTTATGAAACCACAGTAAAAGTGAAACTTTTTTTCACACTATAGAGATTTAACTAAACATTTTTGGGAGCGCCTTTCACTTTATGCCTACTCCGCGGCCGACCGTAACGCGACATGCAACACACAGACGAAAAAGTTTGAGACGATGTAATAAAAGTTTCACTTTAAAATATAATACAATCTATTATCATGTTGACAGGAATTATTCTTTTATTCCTTTCTTGAACACGTCTAACGTTGGGCTATCCATTACAGGAATTGCCATCTCATTATCCAGAATTACCAAATACCAAACGTGTCGTATCCAATATTATAAAATGTAATACGATTTGGGATGAAAAGTATGAATTCATAATAGAGGAAAAGTGTAGCTATTTTCGTTTTTTTTTTTCAGAGCTTAGCTGATCGGGGTTCGAAAAAGGTTTATATGCGTGCCGTCCCTGAAACATTAACGGCCTAAAAAGATCGGTTCTCCGAAAATAACCTTGCGTAGCAACAACCAACCATGGTCAAGGATACCAAGGTCGAATGTGATTTTTTGTATGTTTATTAAAAAAATATAGAATAGAATAGAATATAGTCGTATTTATTTCAGGCATAAGTACTCATACAGAGCAATTACTATTAAATTAAAATAGAGTAAAATGACATTGCAATACATTACCAAATAAATTATTTTATTTAAATAACCATTAGGTATATATATTACAACGATTAACAAACTAATCAATTAAATAACTAAAATAACAATAGACTATAAACGATGTAGCTCAAGTAATTGGTAAGAAAGGTAAAATCGAATTAATGGCATATCGTAGGGGTAATTTGTATAGTGTAAATAGGTTAGAGTCGTGTGTCGGGTTGTTTAGTTCCCTTCAAAATGGTTGAGTTGAATGATAGCTGATACATGCGTCATGTTCGTGAACGGGCGCTGTCAGTTGTGACTGGTCATCTCTTAGCTGCCACGGTTATTTTAATTACTTTATTTTTTAATTACTGATTTAATCTTTTACTCTGGATTCTCTTAACTTGCCCGTATTTCTACATTGTTCTCACATATTTTTAATTCTTAACATGAATGATGTAATCAAGATTTTGTAACATATTTTGATTTAAAAGAGTGTCCATGGAGTTTCTTGCCCATTCTTCTCCATAGAGATCTACGCTACGGAATGGGCAACTACAGTACTTTCACAAGTTATTATGCCTTGTGACTGGGGCTGTAGCTTCGCGTCTTATTTTGTTTTTTGACTTTCAAAAGTGCCTGTAATGGTCTAATTGAAATAAATGCTTTGACTTTGACTTTGACTTTGAGTATTGTAAATTAAGTGATTCAAATGCTGATGTACGTTGTTGGCACGAGAGATTAGGACATTTGAGCGGTAGAGATGTTGCTAAGCTTTTAAGTAAATTAGGGGCTAAATTTGATGTAGCCGAGGTACGAAACTTACGTGATTGCAATATTTGTGCTAGAGGTAAGATGACCGCGTTACCTTTTTCTAAGTCCGATGGGCCTTGTGCTGAGAAGTTGTACATAGTTCATACTGATATTGTAGGGCCTATGAGATGTGAATCAATAGAAGGAGCAAAATATTTTATAACTTTTATGTACTCGTTGGTGTACGGTATATTTTCTAAGGTTAAAAGATAAAGTCTGAGATGCCTTTAAGGCGTATAAAATTCACGTTGAAAACCTGATGGGAATGAAAATTAAATGCCTTCAAAGCGATAATGGAGGTAAATATTGTAACGCTGAATTTGATATTTTTTTAAACGAGGCAGACATCACGCGAGCACTAACAGTTGCTCGAACACCACAGCAGAATGGGATAGCTGAACGAATGAACCCAACCTTAGTGGTAATGGCGAGATGTATGCTGTTAAGTTCAGATCTTTCCTTAGGTTTTTTGGCAGAGGCGGTGCATACAGCATTTTATGTTAGGAATCGTTGTCCTACAAGCTGTCTACATGGTGATATTCCTTATGAGAAGTGGCGTAACAAGCCGGTGAAGATTGAATACCTTCGAGGATTTGGGTCCATGGTACATATTTTGGATAAAGATTCGAAAAAGGATAAGTTTGCTGCAAGAGGTATTGCAGGTACTTTTGTAGGATACTCAGGTAATGCAAAAGGATACAAAATATGGTTTTCGGAGCAAAGAAAATTCATGATTGCGAGAGATGTGAAATTCCACGACAGTGAAATCGCGAAGCTAGAGACGAGACCGTTTGATGAATACCCAGTTTACATTACAAATCGAATCATATCATTATACAAACAATATGCATTTATTGTTTTTTGCTTTAAGTTTAAACTTAAACGATCGACCCAGGCCGTAATATTATTTACCCACAAGCTACTCCGCTTTTAATATACAATAATAAAAATAACTAAGTAAATAAAGCACCCAAATAAGAATTTGATCGTCGCCGCCATAATAAGATCAAGAAATGTCAATAAACCTTATTGACGCCCAACATAGGACCCGATAATTGATTCGATAGCTTCTATGAAAAGGCCCAAATCTTGTTACAAATGATGTGAAAAGATAATTGATTTAATAAATTAACAGAACCTATTTTATTAGAGAATTCTTTGATGAAATATTTTAAATGGACTTCGAAGTTTTGAGACTTGAGTGGTTTTACCGTCTTTAATGGTTGACTATATTTATACTAATAGGATCTCTGCGTTAAGTGACACAGATCGTATCTCGATCAGTAACATTGACTCTTGGGGATGGTCACTCATAGACGATACTGACCTCTACAAGCGTTCCTTAACCTTAAAGATTGACCTATGTGGCAGCAATTATTTAGCCTCGAGCACGCAAAAAAATACTCCAAAATAAGCATAAATTTGCCCCACATCGGGCGCCATTTAAATGAATGTTGTCCCAGTTGGGCGCCAGTTTTTTTGTTTTGCAAATTTCAGTGAAAACGTATAATTAGTTTAAAACAAGTCTGTTCCATGTTGTTTAGTACAGAAAGTCTGTTTATTTTTTAACAGATTTAAGTCGGTGAATGTGGAATGCGAACAAAAAGGAATGTTTAATTATGAAATGCCTTTTTGGCTCTGGTTGTTTTATAAGCTAAAGAAAACAATTTTATAATATTGTGAAGGGAAGAAAATAATGAGTAGGCAAATCTTCTAACACAAAATAATTAAAAGAACATTTATAGCCCGCGGCTTCCCCCGCATCTAGTTCGATAATGATCCCGCTAGGAAGTACTACTACGATAAAAATATGATTTTTATATTTTTTTGTTCCTGGGTGGAAAATTCCCATGGATGTCCTCTCTAACTCTAACGGGTCTGTCAGACTCTAACTGACTAAAAACTACCCCCGTGGTCCTTTCCCACACTTGCACCGGGGGTCATGGGAACTAGTACGCCTTCCACGATCTCCGGAGGATAGTAAAAATATCCTAACTCGAGTCGTGGTCCAAGCATGTACCAAATTACATTTATGTCTGTTCAGCCTTTATGGCCTAAAAAGGCAACAGACAGAAAACACACACACACAGAGATCCCGCCTTCAGAATATTAATATGGATTTATCCGATAAAAGTCCTAACCGACTACATTTCAAACGAAGCACGAGTATGACTCAGCAGACTATGTCAAAATTATGTATTTATACACACACATAGCGTGTCAACCAACCCCCTAAGGAGAACAAAAAGCATCTATTTGACAAAATGAATAAAACCTACTTTAACTTAAATACATACCGTGAACGTAAGGCAGTAATAAACACGAGCGTGTAAACTTATCGTAAATACGAACAATTTGAATATTGAAATACAAATTCATAACTTTAATGCCACAAATTGAGCTACTCAAACAAAATAACAAAATTCTATACATTATAATTATTCTTGAAATTTTGTTATTTTTTTTCGTATTTATTTGCATTAAGTTTACACCGCACGCTCGTGCTAGTGTCTCTAGTTCTAAACAAAGGTGACACCAAATTAATGTAGTAGGCTACCCTCATTTTGTCACACGCAACCGAACTTTAATAGGCAAACCATTGCTTGCTGCCTCGCGACCTCCAGCGACAGACAGAAAAAAAATGAGACGAATTTGTTTTACATGCCAAGCAATTTAAAATGTTCGCTGAACAAATCGATTAGAAAGATAGAGTTTACTCAGGATTCCGTAGGTTTTGATAAAAATATTAAACTAAACCTTCCAACTTAGAGTTCCTTTTGTAAATTTGCTTTGCCAACGAGTCGTAGACTTGGATTTTGACTCTTCCAAATTGACAACATTATTTAACAAAAACCATTTCAATTATCCGACCAATTAATACCGACTAGGTGTGTATTTTTCTCAGAAGTTTTTTTGGATTCGTACTTTCAACTAAGAAAGGATATAATAAGGGCTGTACAGCAAGGGACACCATTTCATCTGTAACTTGTCCAGCCTGCTCTTATACCAATTATTTTGGGGTCGGCGCAGCATGTCTTCTCCTTCCATACTTCTGTATTACACGTCATCTCATTAAACACTTCGTTTCTTGCCACATCATCCTTCACACAGTCCATTCATTCGTTTCTTTGGTTATCCTTTACCATTAAACCCAATACTTTAAACGGTAGTTCGCATTCTAATTTGGATATCAGTTGGTCAAAAATTTGATGAAATTACTGACATTGATTTTCACTGAGATGAAATTGCGGAAGAATTTCGAATGTTGAGGAATTATAGTGAAGTGGGTGCAACGTTCTTCATCTCCTTAGAAATGGGAGGATCCTCCAAGCAGACGGGTGTTTTATCTGGTGGGCTCCTCATCATCATCATCATTTCAGCCGAAAGACGTCCACTGCTGGAAATAGGCCTCCCCCAAGTGTCGCCACATTGACCGATCCCGTGCGACTCACTTCCAGCTCATTCCCGCAACCTTCACCAGGTCCACCTAGTGGGAGGCCTTCCAACGCATCGTCTTCCGGTTCGCGGTTGCCATTTCAGAACATTTCGGCCCCATTGGCCATCCGTTCTGCGAGCCTGTGTCCCTGTCCACTGCCACTTCAGTTTGGCAACTGCCACTTCAGGTGGGCTCCTGTCCAACAGTAATTTTTGTCGTGTTTTTCTATATAATCTTATGACGCTGATAACTTTAAACTGCGCGATTTATCATTTTGATGATAGCTCTTCATTTGTGTTATAGATGGCGCTGTAATACATTTTTAGGGCCGATACAATAGTGATCAACAGATTTAGGGTACCTTTCGTGATTGGAACAAAATAAAGCTGTTGGAAAGGTTTCCATTTGCGGATCCCTAAATAAAAGAAAACGATTTACATTGCATGTCATTGCCTCGTTAAAAACGTTCAATAAAGAAGTTAAAAATAAGTAAAAAGCAATAAAGTGCAGTCTGTTGTTTTTTTAGTTAAAAAGGTTATAGATAAATGAACTTGCTCGGAGTTTGTATTGGATTTCAAGGAGTGAACAGTTTTCTTTTATTTACCATTTTGTTTCTTTGTTTCAGGTCATCCTTCATGGAGGTCAAATACTACTGGCAAATGGCGTGCTTGTATACTAGAATTAGTGTAAAACAAAATAGTTTGTAATGCTTTGTGTGTACTTAGTTGTCATATTCTGCGATGGTATTCCCCATTATTTCGAAAATTTATTCTAAAGTGTGTAACACATTAAGTAAATAAACGTTGTTTAATTTTGAAAATACAAATAGTTTTTTTTTTTTATTTCAAGTAAATTTAATATATAAAATAGGCTATAAATCTAATAAATATGAATAAATTAGCTGCATACTTTAATTCTACAAAAATATTTGCTGTTGAAATGGTGTCTCGTGTACTACCACGTCAGTTGAATTGTAAAAATTGAGCCACGTCAGTCGCAGAGGGTTAATCATCTGCCTAGCCTTTTCCCAAACAATCTTGGGGACGGCTTTCAGTCTAACCAGATGCAGCTGTGTACTAGTACTTTACATGAAGCGACTGCCTATCTGACCTCCACAATCCAGTAACTGGGTAATACGATACCCCTTGGTAAGACTAAATGTCAGACTTTTGGCTACTGACTACTCGTAACGAATGTCAAAGATCTACAAATTACAGACGGGAACAACGGCTTAACGTGCTTTTCAAGGCACGGAGAAAACTCGGTATGTAATTATGGTCACCCATATTTTTTTATATTAACTTTATTATAGCACAAAAAACTCAATATTCTGCCGAGTGGTGCGAAGCAAGTGTCGGTCGGTTATATTTTATTTTTTTCAGATTTACGCCTACCCGTTTGGCTCTGCATCAACTAAAGGTTGACTGATAAAAAATATCTATGGCTGCCTGGTCCTCCTCTGTACTCTGTGCTTCAAGTGGTTAAATAAATGAAAATTCTAAACTATTCAGTGGATTGTGTTGCGTTTCTTAAAGATTGAGTGAGGAATGATCTTCTACTCCTTCTTTCTGTCAGCAGTTGGAAGAATTCTACCTATGATGATGCGGTTTCTCCATTATTTAGAGTATTTATTCCAGAAAGTTTCTAGTGTTTGTGGTTTTGTGAAATACTTTATTTTTCAAATATAAATCTCGATGGTTTAGCAATTGATACGGAGCCACGGGTGGGTAGTTAGTTACCTAACAGATAAAGACAGTAATTGTCCTAACACTTGGTGATCTCTAATTTCAGTCCACACTCGTAAAACAAAGGTTTTATTTGCTCGCCCCCTATTGCATGGGACTTAAACATAATTGGATACTTTGCTTGAAACTAAAAGGCGTAAAGATATGTAAAAAACACGTAATCCAATTCCAAGTATTTTTCATAAATTCGTAAACACTCTGCACACAAAATTACACTCCTCAACCAAAGAGGATATTTTTGCCCAACAAGATTATTTCCTAAGCTCCACATTCGTAAAATCATAACTCCATAAGCGCATAAGCCGTCAGCACCGCTAATTACGTAATACCCCAACATAATATTCACGAAAACATTAACAAACCCTGTTTTATGCAGTGGCGGCATAACGTAGGAAGGTAGAGAGGACCAGGAACATGGCCACAACCTACGCGTTTATGCGAAACGTGTTTTGCGGTAGCGACTAAGGAGAAAACAAAAGAAACAAGTGTGACTTGGAATCGCACACCGAGGGTTCTGTACTTAAGACCCCGACTCTAGTCGGTAATTGAAAGTATTTGATTTGATTTGAAGAAACTATTGCCGTCGCGCTGCGCCCGACCTAGCCCCCGTAAAGTGCGAAAGGGACAACTGCAACTCAGGCTGATTTTACCTACAAAAATCTTGACCAAAAAACGTTTTGTATTCTGCTGTTTTGTTCTTCAAAACTAAACTGATCTAAATAATTCGTCAAAATTTAGAGGAAAAAGGTATATCTATGCTTTTTTTGTTAAAAACTTATCTAATTTGTCTGGTAGTCGGCTCGGCGGTAAAAACAGGTTTTTTTTTCGGGTTTTTAGATTGTCATAATTCTTTTAGTGATTATGTTTCGAAAAAAAAAGAAAAGGATAGGGGCATGTATTAATAAGTCCTAGATTTTTTGGAAAAAAAATATTGCTCTAGACGCATTATGGACGAAGAAAACCGCGGAATACGTTTGTATGGAGAAAGGTCTACTAGAGTCCCCTCTTAAGCGAAACCTTTTTCTGCAACAGCGACTAAGGAGAAAACAAAAGAAACAAGTGTGACTTGGAATCGCACAACGAGGGTTCCGTACTTAACGTCAAAACACAGGCCGGATTATTTGTTATTAAACTAAATATTTATGGTGGTATACATGTTCTATAAAACATAGCTTCTTGCCCAATTTCATGTTTCTAGGTCAACGGAAATTAAGTATAGACGCCAGCTGCACATCAAGCTGCAGCAATCTTTCAACGTTTTTAATAGATTTTCATTGATATAGTAAAAAAAATAGGTTCAAGGTTGATTGGGAACGCGGGCCTGTGGACGGAGAGTAATGGGCTAGCTCACCGTCCGTCCGTCTTATGACGACAGCCGTGTCGACGGCGCGTTCGTGTATTTTTTTTTTTAATAACGTTGTCCCACACTAAGAATTTCTCCTGTATCGTGGGTGCGTTCACAAACATTTAAACTCACATACACAAACAGCCAGACCCGAAACAACTATCTGTAGGCCATACAAATATTTGTTCCGTGCGGGGATCGAACCCGCGACACGTACCGCAGCAGTCGAACGCTCAACCACTGCGCCAACCGTGTCGTCAAACACGCGCGCCTCAAGAAGATGTCAGCAAATCGGAAGGAGTCCGGGAGGGCCGATGCCTGCCAGGGTTGCGGGTTGTTCAAAAGAGATACCGTGGCCCTGGAACACAAAGGGCTAAGAAGGAACATGGATGGGTTTTAGTCAGTACTAGTCTGCTCCGCACAGAGCGAGAGGAGTAATTTGATGACTTCACACGCGAAAAAAGAAAAAAGAGGATGATTGGGAAAATTGGACAGTTTCGGGTCGCTTGATGTTCCGTCTGTACCCTTAAAGGATTAATTATTTTATGAAATTGCAAAATATGCGCAAATAAACGGTTATAACGGTCAAAGTTTAATTAGACTAAAAGTTGACCCCAACACGGTTGGGCAAAGGCCAGGCAGATAATAATGATGTTGTATGAACTTGACCTTCTGTGCCAATATACCTTGTAAACCTACCTTTTCTTGCGGAAGAACAAAAGCACATAAAATAGAATATCTTATGAGTCACGTGGGAGCGACGTCTTGTGAAAGATTAACGGCGATGCGACGTTTTCGAGATTAATGTTGGCGTCTACTGGTAATGTAGATAATATTTCGGGTGCATTGATATAGTCTTTATGAATGGAGATACTTTGAATACAGGTAAGAATATCGACGCACTAACGAATACCACATATTCAGTTAATTATTCCGAACCCCCCTTTTCTGCCATATAAAAAGAATCCTCTGTGTTTAATCTAGTTCGAGGTCGAGAAGTTATGCGTGAAAAAATGTGAATACAGAGTGAGTGCGTATACAAGGTGTTGTTTTGCATCCTCGTCAAAATTCAGGAGGTTGTCACAAAAGACATAAATAATTAATGAATTAAAATTACGGTACCTAGTTAATTATTAGTAAACGCTGATTTTTTTGGTTGTTTAAGTTTGTCTTTACTTCAGAATAACACCCTTAACGTGGTTTAGGGAATAAGAAATGATCGAATAAACGTTTGAGATTGTTTGCATGTGTGGAAGCGCGGTTATAGGGTGAGATTCAGAGGAGCCGCGTTTAAAAAACGGGTGCTTCACACTCAAAGATTTCCGCAAATCAGAAAAAAAAAAAAAAAAACATACCCATTTTATTACTGATTCAGGACGAGAATCATTAGCATAGTTACCTCCTTGAATTTGACGAGGTTGCAAAACAACACCTTGTATATCCATAAATCTATCCATCCATCCTCACCAACCTTCGCATTTCCAGTAGAAGTAAGAAGATTTGAGAGAGTAGCGATGTCCCAGTGGTGGCAGCCCCGACTTATGAGCAGTAAGCCGTGGGTTCCAACCCAGGTAGGCGCATTACTTTGTGTAATTTATTTCATCACCGCTGCCCTAAAAAACGGTAAAGGAAAACATCGTGAGGAAACCGGCATGTCATAGAACTAAAAAATCGAAGACATGTGACATCTACCAATCCGCACTGGGCCCGCGTGGTGGATTACAGCCCACTCCCTCTCACAGCGAGGAGGCCTGTGTCCCAGCAGTGGGAACATTAAAGGCTGATGATTAAGAAGATTTCACTTGAGTATCACATGAATATCTTCCACACCATCATTCTCATCATCTGCATGACTGAGAATGATGGTGTGGAAGATATTCATGTGATACTCAGTGAAATCTTCTAATCATCAGCCTTTAATGTTCCCACTGCTGGGGACACAGGCCTCCTCGCTTGTGCAGAGGGAGTGGGCTGTAATCCACCACGCGGGCCCAGTGCGGATCTGCGTAGACTGTCACCATGTCTTCGATTTCTTTAGTCTCTACTGACATGCCGGTCTTCCAAATGACTGCCGGTCCAAACCATATGACAAAATGTACACAAAACCTTTAAACAACCAACAAAGGTAATAAAACTGCGTCTCTTCGTGTAGACGCGGTTATATGAAAAAAAAGTATGCTCGCGACCAGTGTTGATTTACAATTAGTCCGTTAAAATAGCTATACAAAATGGCAGTCTTGCAAAAACTGTTGGCTTGGCTTGGAACTTCATTTTTAACCCCCGCCCCGACCAAAAAAGAGGGGTGTTATAAGTTTGACGTGTGTATCTGTGTATCTGTGTGTCTGTCTGTGGTAACGTAGCTCCTTAACGGATGAACCGATTTTGATGAAATTGGTTTCGTTTGAAAGGTGTTTTAATCAAAAGTGGTCTTAGCTATGTTTCGATAAAATCTGATCAGCCGTTTGAAGGCCATCACCTCTTTTCTAGTTAAAGGGAGATTAACAATTTCCACAGGTCCGATCGATTCGAAATTAGAAATCTTGTCACTTGTCACCATGGGCATTGCAGCATGGGCAGGGGGGGTGGGTGCTAACCCGGGGGGGTTTTTTTTTTAAATATTTGCTGTTTTCGTTAATTGTTGTAGCTGAATTCACTGGTTTTTTTTTTTTTTTTTTTTATTTCGGTTACGACGATCTTTTTGACTTGCTTTATCTGTCAAAAACTTTCGGAATTCGAACGCTGTCTTGTCGGTTAAGGTATAAGCGATAAATTTACTTTAAAAAAAATGAGCTCATGACCTGCATGCTTTCGACCTGAGAGCGCTCAAGGTTCCAACAGACTTTTATAGAGTTGTCATGGTTTTGTTTTTTAATTTTATTAATTCTTATATAGCAATTTAGAGATAGTATAATCTTAACTTATTGTTAGTTAGTCTCAAAATAATAATAAATAAAAATGCATTTCATTGGCAACATGGACGCCTGTGCATACTTGTATACATGCCCAGAGTCTGATAAATGGTTCATCAGTTTCGTCCGTCCGCGAGTGTAGCTAGAATATTGTAGTATTTTAGACAATGTCATTTTTGCTTTGGTGTTTTTGTGACTAATTGACTCATCAAAACTTGGAATTAAATTCCAAAAGTATGTCTATTTTTATCTAAAGTAAGACCCACTGCCTCTCAAAGAGGGGTCTGTCTGGCCTGCATCCGAGCAGTGAACAATTATATATGTAGGTTAACTAAATTCATAAGAGATATGAATGAAAATTGCCTAGAATAAACCACAAACCAGCCACAGGTTGAAAGGCACATTCGACCTTCAAAATAAAACGAATAAAATAAACCTTCAAAAGAAAGTCCTCGTTTAATCAAGCTACAAAAACAATAGTCCCAATGAAACAATAGGCCTAATCTAGTCGAAACAAGCTGTGCTTTAGAAAAATCTTCTACAATAGGGATGACGACTGGGTAAAGAAAACGAAATTCTATTTTGTCCGTCAATCAGGTAATACAAAAATATTTGATACGTATTTTTTGTTTTATCAAGTTAACAAAAGGATACTTAGTTAAAACGCATTAAAGTTGGAGAGTGGGGGCTCACTACGTCACAACTAGGTATAAAATGTACTGAGCCGTGACGTCATGCGCGATTTCAACTCAAAATATCTCCTTAATATTACGATTACGTGAAAAAAGAAAAAATACGTGTCAAATACTTTTTAATAATCTACCCGATAGACAATTAAAAAAAAATGAGTCACCATCCCTATTGAAAGACAAGAGAAAGACTATTACTTGAGAGAAAGGGCTCGAAGGTCAAACCGATTGTTTGTAGAGACCAAGATTTATTTGTTGAAAATACGATTTTTCAAGTTTAAAGGTTCATTTTGACGATATATATACACACGGAAAAAAAAATTGTATGACCTGCAGGTAGTTGTTTCAAGTCTGCTTGTTCGTGTATGTGACTTTAAATGTTTGTAAACACACCCGCAAAACAGCAGAAATTCCTGATGTGTATCAATATTAACATTTTAATTTGTGAATTGGTGTTTAAACATCTCAAAATTATGATGATTGATTTGTGTATGATGTTAACGGCCAAGAACAAATTGAAAGTAAACAATCGACGACCGTGAAACTTCGCACAACACCTCAAGTTTGTACAGTCACCATAAAAAATATGTACCTACACAGAAATTTAGTTACTTTCGATTAATCTGCCTAGCCTTTTTAGGACGTTTGGGTCGGGTTCCTGTCCACCAAAAATCATCATTAAATTACAGGGAGCGATTGCCCACCGTCCGTCCGTCTCATGACGACAGGCCGTGTCGACGGCGCGTACGTGTTCCACGCGCGCCTCAAGGAGATGTCAGCCAACCGGAAGGGGTCCGAGAGGGCCGATGCCTGCCAGGGCTGCGGGTTGTTCGAAAGAGATACCGCGGCCCTGGAACACAAAGGGCGAAGAAGGAACATGGGTGGGTTTTAGTCAGTACAAGTCTGACACTCCCACCCGCTCCGCCCAGAGCGGGAGAAGTAATTTGATGATATCCCATCCGTAAAAAAAAAAAGCGATTGCCTATCTGTCCTCGACAACCCAATTCTACTGGGTAACACGATACCCTAGGTAAGACTGGTTGTCAGATACTAAAATAGTTTTCAAAGCAAACAAAATACGGGATAATCCAATTTTTTTTTTCTTTGCCCGTCAGGTAGCTTATTGAAAAGTATTGGACACGTATTTTTTCTTTTTTCACGTGTTCATAAAATTACGGAGATATATTGAGTTGAAAAGGCGCATGACGTCACATGTAGGTAAGTTTTATACCTATTTGTGACGTAGTGAGCCCCCACTCTCCAACTTTAATGAGTTTTAACTAAGTGATTTTTTGATATTTTGATAAAACAAAAAGTTCGTGTCTAATATTTTTGTATTACCTGTCTGACGGACAAAATAGAATGTCGTTTTCTTTACCCAGTCCGCACCCCTATTAAATTCAATTAATATCTGGCTGTTTGAGAGGAAACTGTTGTGAAATATAATCCAACTAAAACCCTCGCAAATTCACCTGCGTCACATTTTATATTGATGCTCTTCTCTCATTGGCCGAAGCATGATAGCCTTCCTCGCTAAATGTGCCATTCAACACTAAAATATTTTTTAATTCGAACCAACAGTTTCTGAGATTAGGGTGTTCAACCAAACAAACAAACTCTTCAGCTTTATAATCTAATAACATACAAAATTCTCGTGTCGCGGTGTTTGTTACAAAACTACTCCGAAACGGTTGAACCGATTTGTATGAAATTTTGTGTGCATATCGGGTAGGTTGAGAATCGGCTAACATCTATTTTTCATACCCCTAAAACCCATAAAAATTTCCACGCAAACGATCTCGCGGACAGCAGCTAGTACTATATATATAAAGTATAGATAATTGTTCAGAACAGTACTTACCTTCCCAAACAAAGTCATCTCAATACCTATTCAGAAATAAATGCGAAATATTAAAGAGCAATTACGTGAAAGCTTTCAGGAGTTAACGCCGAGATGAATCTCGTTGCTATTAAATAAAGTGCGATAATATTTCTTGTTGGCAACACTCCAGGGGCAATGTTTTAATCGGTTTGAAATTAAAGTTTAAGAGTGTTTCATTTTAATTTGGAGAATATTCGTTGCTCGTTAAATCGTTGCTCTATTGTGGTTATCAGAAGTGGGAAATTCAATGAAGCAGGAAATTTTGTTTAGTAAATAACTTGGGCTTTTATTATTTTAGATCTATTTGTAGTTTGTAAATAGTGTAAGTACATACTTATTTCAAATAAATAAACAGTTTAAGTAGTGTTGTGCATCAACCGAGGACAAAGGGAAAAAAGCTGGGAATTTAAATCCTCGAATATTACAGGTTCCTAAAATAATAAAATATGTCTACTGAAGAAAAACAAAAACACTGACAGGTAGTGTTTTTCTGTAAAGTTCACTAGTTCCCCCTCACTCAGGTGAGCTCACACAATTCGAAAGCGAACTCATTTGTTTTTAAAGTAAATCATCGCGAATTCACAACAAAGAGACATCGTTCAAGTTGACGTAATAGTCGACATACCAACTTAAATTTAGAAAAAAATCTTTCATTCACTGAAAGACAATGTACAGAATAAGCCGCTGAGCCTAGTCGCTAGTAATTCTGCGAAAGATTTCCGATTTTTGTTTTTATATTTTATTATTACACTAAAGAAGTTACTAAGTAACTTTATGCAAAAATTATTGCTGGCAAACGACTTTTTTTTGGGGGGTGTAAAATCATGTTTTGTGGCAGAACTCAATGTAACGCACTCAAAACATTGTGCTGATGGACGGATTGAATAGTACGGGGGTCGTGGAGGTGTTTAAAGTAAAAATCTTAAAACTTGTATTTTAAAAAATACTTGTCAAAAAGTTGGAACTTTGACCCCTTATATCTCCGTAACTAGAAGGTTCCCAGGTATGGTGTAGAACAAAAAAAATATCGCAATGACAGGGAGAACTAGTGCCTTTCGGCTTCGTTAAGAGATGTTTTACACCCTTTATACAAGGTGTTGTTTTGCAGCCTCGTCAAAATTCAGGATGTTGTCACAAAAGACATAAATAATCAATATATATATAAATATATATTTGCCTACCCTACATAGTTTGCCACTGCTGAGCAAAAGCCTCCCCTTTCTCCTTCCATACCTCTCTATCCTGTGCGATCTCTGGCCATGTTTGCCCCGCAAACAAAATCAGATCGTTGCGCCACCTTAAATATAAATTACGTTACCTAATTATTTATCAAATGCCACAGGATAGTCCGGTTAAGCAGACGACAAGCTCATAGGTTGAACTGCGAGATGCCATTCACAAAAAAAAATATATAAAAAAACATGATTTTTTGTTGTTTATATTTGTCAGTGTTTCAGATTCCAATTTACGTGGTTTAAGGAATAAGAAATTATCGAATAAACGTTTCAGATATTTTGTAAGTGTGTAAGCGAGGTTATAAGACGAGGATCAGACGGGTCTCGTTTAAAACACGGATGGTTGTCACTTACCAGTTACCGATTTCCATAAATAAGTAAAAAAAAAACTCCTTTTAGTATCGGGTCGAGAATCATTAGCTTAATTACCTCCTTGAATTTGACGAGGATGCAAAACAACACCTTGTATGACTCAAACTATATACGCTTCACGATCCTTATGACAACCGAGTGTGCCATTTTTTGACAACCTACTATGACGTCAGTAGCACTATTTACTTATTAAACGAACAAGTAACTATTCAAAATAGACTACGTTTTTTTTTCTTTAAATGTCTATAA
Source organism: Cerastis leucographa (assembly GCA_963082945.1). Taxonomy (NCBI): domain Eukaryota; kingdom Metazoa; phylum Arthropoda; class Insecta; order Lepidoptera; family Noctuidae; genus Cerastis; species Cerastis leucographa. The sequence continues at coordinate 4,690,278 of OY720374.1, read as the reverse complement.
CTAAGTAATCGAGTTGTTACGTTTGTTTTTTAAAACTAATTTTATTGCTTCGACAGTGGCCACATTAAGCATAAAACGCTTAAGCCGGGCGCCCGAAGTGAGGCTTTTGCGTTATCTAGATACTAGATGTGCCCGCGACTTCGCCCGCGTGGAATTTAACAAAAAAGTTATTTTGTTTATAATGTTTTTTTATCAATTTTGCATTTTAATTTTTATTTATTTTTCTAAAATAGAAGCCTAAGTTACTCCTTATTACATTAGCTATCTGCCAGTGAGAGTCCCGTCAAAATCGGTCCAGCCGTTCCAGACATTAGCTGGAACAAACAGACAGACAAAAAGTGTAAAAAAAAATATTTTGGTAGTTGTACCTATGTATATAAGTACATTCATATGCATGTAGTTTAAAGCGGTTATTTTAATATTGCAAACAGACACTTCAATTTTATTTATTTGTATTGTATACATGTATATATATCTATATCTGTGGCAACAACACACATAAAAGTACCGCGGTGGTATTCCCTATAGGGGTAAGCAGTACTAGTTGATCTCTAAACATAGCAATTTTATGTTGTTGCTATTTACTGACCATAAATAAATAAAATGAAGCTCTGTCATTGTTCTAGTTTTTGCACGACTGCCCAAAAAAGGAGTGTTATGTTTTTGGAGTTTCATGTGTGTACCTATGTGTGTTTTTTACGACCTGATTCGCTGTAACTAAGTTAACAGGTAATTTCAGCCCTATTTTAGGTAAAAACAAGTAAAGGTTCGTTGATTTTGATCAGATTATAAAAGATTACGCTCCAAATACTTTGATTAAATGGTAGGGAATGCCTTGTGGCATTAAGTCCGCCTATGTACCACTATTGTACCCCGGAACACAGGTTTAAATAAACCTAGATCGGGCAGGTCGCTGCCAAACATCTGAATTGAATTAACATCACTTGCGACTTTTGAATGTTTTAGTTATAGTTTACTTATAAGTACTATTTATGAGAAAAATACTACTGTGCCTAAATGTAAACTTTTTGTAATACTTTTTTAATAAATAAATTAAAAAATTAAATTAATTAATTAAAATTAAATAAAATAAAAAATTGTACATGAAGTTTAAATAAATTAAATCCTTAAGCCTCTGCGTAGGTAATGTATGTTAAAAGTTTTAGTACAAGTTTTTAGATAAAACACGTTTATAATTAGAAATTAAGATAGGAAAATCCATCTAGGTAAGCTCGTACCATCGTCGACTTTGTCTCCGTCATGTTTGTCCTGGACTAGAGTCAAGAGCAAACCCATCGCAAATAAAATAAAAAAATAATAAATAATAATAATAATATAATAGCGGCGATTGACGAATAGTTACATATGTACATACATAAATAAGATCTACTCGCCTCTAATCACCGAAAGATAACGTACAGGTGTACCTAATGGTACACCCAAATTTCGCCAATAGGGGATAATCACATTTTTTTTTCTTTGTCCGTCGGGTAGTTTATTGAAAAGTATTGGACACGTATTTTTTCTTTTTTCATGTGGTCATAAAATTACGGAGATATATTGAGTTGAAATGGCGCATGACGTCACATGTAGGTAAGTTTTATACCTACTTGTGACGTAGTGAGCCCCCACTCTCCAAATTTAATGAGTTTTACTTAAGTAATTTTTTGATATTTTGATAAAACAAAAAATACTGATATTTTGATAAAACATAAAAATGTTTGTATTACCTGTCTGACGGACAAAATAGAATGTCGTTTTCTTTACCCAGTCCGCACCCCTATTATGTCTAAGTTCGATGTAATAGGGGGTGAGCCTATTGCCATCAATCGGGCACAGATCCAGACTCCGTGGCTGCTACTGAAAAATACGTGATGGAAAAACCAACAACACTTTGCCTATTACTTTACTTATTAAAGAGTTAGCGTACCATGACGTCTTAAAACATTAGTGTTTTACTTCTTTTCCAGTGTGGGAAAGAGATGGCGCCAGACATCCTGTATAGCTCCGTCTCTTTCCCACACTGGAATAAGAGTAAAACAATACTGCTTTAAGAGGTTATGGTAGGCCAGCTGATGTATGAACAAATATTTAAAGATCACAGTGCTGTTCTATAGTTTCTGTAAAACCCCATAAATAAAAGGTGAGTAGAAAAAATGTACAAAAAATATGTAGGTACAACGGATCATGCTGAATAATCTTATTAAAATTTTCAAACAAAATTGAACCTTGTAAAGGGATTATTGCTCGTCAAAATTTTATTCTTATCTGCAACAGAACTATCACTGTTAATCTACGACGCGTGTACCAGGTACGATTTTCAATGAATGATAGGACTAGTAAGGGCTCTGGTTTTGCTTGTGTTAAAAGGTTTTTTTGAAGAGAAAACTTCTTTAGCGGCGTTGTGCACTTTTGTGATAGGTAAAAATTGTTAAACTCGCGTCAGGTCACGTGTCCTGATGGGTAAGTATTTGAATATCGAAGATTAAAATACCTACGCTTAAAATACCAACGTTCAAAACATCGAAAATTAAAATATCGATTGTATCAAAATGTCGAAAATTGTTATACCTACGCTTAAAACGTCGAAGATTGAAATGTCGAGTTGTTAAAATTTCGAATGATTCAAAATATCGAATGACATTATGCCTAAGTTCAAAATATCAACATTTAATACATCTAAGTTCATAATATCTACGTTAAAAATACCTACTAGTTATGTTTTCGATTATTCAATAAAGGAAGAAGGATTTTTTGTTTAATATTTTGTATTATTGTCACTGATTATATTGTACATTTGCGTACAAATGTGGTTTATTTTGGGTTTTTATTATGTAAAAATAATTAAAGTACATTACATGTACAGTTTTCTTTTTTTTTTTGGAACCACCTAGTAACTGATTACCATCTAGCAAACAAGCATGCAGCAATCATGCAACATGCAAGCAAGCATGGTTTCTGTCACGGCTCCGGCGCTGCAGGGCTCCGGCAGTCCCACGCGAGCTTAACGTCACAGATGGTCTAAACGCTCACCACCGGCCGCCGCAGCTCCTCAGCTGGCGGGCTGCCTCGCCCCTCTGCGCCTACGCGATTCTAAATTACACTCTAGGGGTAGGGCAGACAAGACTACGTGTAGTTTGCGGTTTTGCAGCGTGACGTTTCTGCCACTAACTTTAGTAGCACAACATATTATTGACTTTCAAGAAAATATTTTAGTTTAAAGACCTGCTTTATATGCTTGTACATTGGACACTGATTTTCATGGATAAATTGATCGAAATTGTTCCAAAACCGAATTGGGGCACCCCGAATTTACGGCTGTTACCCCTAGAGTGTATATAAAAATCCGGAGGCGCGAAGGGAGGGCAACCCCCGCCCGCTGTAACAAAGCATGGGCACCCGTGGGAGCCGTAGAGGCTGAGGCTGGTCGCCAGAGGCGACCAGCAAGCCGAAGCTGCGGAGGTGAACATGGGTGCCTATCCTTTGTTAAGCAAGGGCGAAGGGGTTGCACTTCCCGTAGCGCCGGAGACGTTGCAGAACCAACCTTTTTCCACTCATACTACTTACATCAGAATTTGTTCTATATTTTAACTTGTACGTATATTTTTTTTTTTTTTTTTATGAATGTATTGTTGAAAATTAACCCATTTTTACACGTAGGTATATTAATTTTCGAAGTTCAAATAATATATGTATCCATCGATATTTAGGACGTTCGATAGTTTGTATTTCGATATAATTAGGACATTCGATAATCTGTATTTCGATATTTGGATCTTTCGATGTAACTTTTGTAGATATTTAGATTTTAGATATATTGGACGTAGGTTATTTAACCATTCGATAATATGAACTTTCGTTATTTTAATTTTCGATTTTATGGTCGTTTGATTATTCCATTTTCGATGTTTTGAACATCGATATTTTAACAGTAGGTATCTTAATCTTCGATATTCAAATACGTACCCGTCCTGATCGAAAATTTGTAAGATGGATTGACATTAGGTTACGAAGGAATTAGAACTTTATGACATCTGTCATCGAGTTTGGGTTTCCAAAACTGGATAATTATCTTATGCACAACAAAACCTTCGGTTTCTCCAAAGAGGTAAAATTCGTAAGACGGATTGTGTGAAATTTTTAATGTAAAATAAGATGTCATGTTAGCCTATTCTCCAAAGAATAAAACTGTCTCCTTTGACAGTTTCGGGTAATAATGTCTGTAAGTACATACCTATAAACCCAAACATACGACTTCATATTTGATATTTATTCTTAGATATGAAATCGCATGTTTAAATTCCTATATTTAAATTGATGACCATCCCCAGGCACAGAGGTATAACAAAATGATTTATTATGCTATGTGCATGATTTATGATCAAACCAAGTTTTATTGAAAACGATTCTGCTGTTTATGAGATTTTGAGTGGCATACGATTACAGTCTTATTGTTTTATGTGGCACAGACTGAGGTTTAGGTATTTGTTTTTTTGAAGTGAAACTTCTTATGCGACTTCCAACAAGTTTAACGTTCTAATGGAGGGGGAATATTTTCTATTACCCACTCAGAGATGGCGCTATTACAAGATTTGTGACTCTAGTAGTTCTACTAGGTACGCAAGATGGCGTGCAAACAGTAATGAATTCGAATCTTCGGTATCTTCGGTGTGACCAGCCTTCGCTCAATTTCCATGAGTAGAATAACCTCGATAAACTTATGTAAAAAAGTGTACAACAATAAAACAATAAAATATTATTTAGAATCAAATAAAATAACGAGAGTGAATGGGTGACACTCGAACGCATGCGTGTAGTATTACGAAGTTTCACTTCTTCCGCGCGGAGGGACTCCACGCACAATTTTTTTTAAATTTTATTATTCAAAAAAACACTGTAACAAATATTTGACAAAACATTTACATGTCACACAAACCATCGTGAGATTAACAGTGGTATGCAAGACAAGGCAACTCGTTCATCTATATCTGCCTAGATTTTTTCCAAACTATATTGGGGTCGGCTTCCAGTCTAACTGGATGCAGCTGAGCACCAGTATTTTACATGAAGCGACTGCCTATCTGACCTCCAAAAACCCAGTAACTGGGTAATACGATACCCTTTGGTAAGAGTGGATGTCAGACTTTTTGGCTTCTGACTACTCATAACGACTTTCAAAGATCTACAAATGACTGCCGGGACCAACGGCTTAACATGCTTTTCGGGGCACGGAAGAAACTCGGTATGTAATTATGGTCACCCATTCACGGACCAACCTCGGCAAGCACGGCTTAACCTTAATGATCGAACCGTGCGGCTTATTTAGCCACGAGCTCCTCAAAAGTAGAAAAAGTATAGGTACTAAATCTAGGAATAGATTGAACGACAATTTAGAAAGTATCTCTATAGTACCTTCGAGCAATTTTTCACATTTATTGCGTTGCAGATTTTAATCGGTTACGCAGTACTGTTGAAAACTACTTACTGCACTAAAACTATATGATTAATATTATGAAAACTACTAGCGTGTCCGCGAGTTCGTCCGCGTAGAATTTAACAAAAAAGTTATTTAGTCCTTTTTACTTTTTTTTTTTACTTTTTTTTTTTTAATAAAAGTAACATAAGTTAAGTTACGCCTTGTTACATAAGCTATCTGCCTGTGAAAGTCCCGTCGAAATCGGTCTAGCCGTTTCAGAGATTAGCCGGAACAAACAGACAGACAGACAAACAAACAGACAAAACTGAAATGGCTGAAAGTGCGATTGCTAAGCATGAGGACCTGGGTTCGATCCCCGGGTCGGGCAAAGTGGTATTGGGTTTTTCTATCAGGAATTTCAAAGTAGCTGCCACGGAGTCTGGATTTGTTCCCGGTTGATGGCAATTGGCTGGCTCCTAATTACATGGGACTTCAACATAACTGTTGAAATGTGGGTGTACTTTTTAGGTACACCCCTGCCTAACCCTTTGAGAATTACAGGCGTGATATTTGAATAGAATTAGAATTACAGGCGTCATGTTCGTGAACGAGCGCTGTCAGTTGTGACTGGTCATCTCTTAGCTGCCACGGTTTCTTTTAATTACTTTAATTTTTAATTACTGATTTAATCTTTTACTCTGGACGCTCTTAACTTGCCCGTATTTCTACATTGTTCTCACATATTTGTAATTCTTAACATGAATGATGTAACCAAGATTTTGTAACATATTTTGATTTAAAAGAGTGTCCATGGAGTTTCTTGCCCGTTCTTCTCCATAGAGATCTACGCTACGGAATGGGCAACTACAGTACTTTCACAAGTTATTATGCCTTGTGACTGGGACTGTAGCTTCGCGTTTTATTTTGTTTTTTCTTTGACTTTCAAAAGTGCCTGTAATGGTCTAATTGAAATAAATGCTTTGACTTTGACTTTGATTTAGTTGACCTTAAAATCTTAGTCTCATGATATTTTATTTCGTTCGCCTTCATAATACCAACCTTCAGTAAATTAAAAAAAGCTATGGAAGAAAATGTTCCTTAATATTATTAAAACATAAATCTTCATCACTTACTCATTTTACAAAGAAAGCATTTTGAACCAGGCCTTACCTTTTGGGTTGGTTGTGGAGGTCAGATAGGCAGAGTCGCTCCATGTCCATGATAGACTCGAAGCTGACTCCAATATACATAGTTGAAAAAATTAAATTAAAAGTTTAAAAAACCGCGCGGCGGTAAAACCGGCGGTCCGCTTTGTTATGTGCTTGTACTAAGCGGTCTACTTAGCGGTCCCCCGACGCTAAGACGCTTGGATTATTTTATTTATGGTTTTTTAGAGGTTTTTTGTGTCGGGGTTTTTAAAATTTTTAATTTAATTTTTATTTCATGCTTTATAAACTTAAATTGTTTTATCTTAGCCTTGACTGTCCCAATACTGGGCATAGGCCTCCCCCATTGCTTCCACTTTTCTCGGTGTTGCGTGTCATCTCGCCAATTAACGAAAACAGCAAAAATTAAAAAAAAACTTTCTGGGGGGAGGGGTGTGTGCGCACCCCACCCCCCCTGGCAATGCCCATGGTGACAAGTGACAAGATTTCAAATTTCAAATCGATCAGACCTGTGCAAATTGTTAATATCCCTTCAACTAGAAAAGAGGTGATGGCCTTCAAACGGCTGATCAGATTTTATCGAAACATAGCTAAGAACACTCTCGATTAAAACACCTTTCAAACGAAACCAATTTCATCAAAATCGGTTCATCCGTTTAGGAGCTACGATACCACAGACTGACACACAGATACACACGTCAAACTTATAACACCCCTCTTTTTTGGTCGGGGGTTAAAAAAGGCTCGGTCTATAAATTGTTAGTATACAAGGTGTTGATTTGCATCCTCGTCAAAATTTATCAGGTTGTCAAAAAAGGCATAAATAATCAACTTAAATTACGATACCAAGTTAATTATTAATAACCACAGATTTTTCGGGTTGTTTAAGTTTGTCAGTACTTCAGAATAACCCCCTTAACATGGTTTAGGGAATAAGAAATTATCGAATAACGTTTGATCAATCAATCAATCAATCAATATCTTTATTGTGGATCATAGGTAGGTAGTTAGTTAGTACATAATACAGGTCTTAAATAACGAAATTGTGCTCAGCTACGTCCCGCTCTTAGGGCATACAATAGTTACATTACAATAAAAATACAGTATAGTTAAAAATTAATAAGATTTCACATAAAATATAAAAAAAAGATAAAACAAAACAGAACAAATTATGGTAGGCACCTCAGTGGGCCACCGAACACGACATTACGATTGTTTGCATGTGTGAAAGTGCGGTTATAGGGCAAGGATCAAACGGGCCGCGTTTAAAACACGGGTGGTTCACAGTTACCGTTTTATAATTGATTCGGGTCGAGAATCATTATCATAGTTATATCTTTGAATTTGACGAGGATGAAAAACAACATGTTTACTTTTTCGAAATACGTGATAATTTTTTTACACGCTTTTGTCGTTCATCACCTTTTATATTATAAACATAAATAATCATTGGGCATATCATATTATACTCTAAATTTTAGAAGCTAAGTAAAAGGCATAATCGATCTCTATACAGGGTGTAACGGAAAGGGTATATACATCCTTAAGGGTGTGCTACAGACCATCAAACTGAACATGTTTCTCAACATAAAAAAAAATTTGCAGCAAAAAAATATTTCAGCTGCCTATACATTTGGGTCGAATAGGTATTGTAATTTTCTATGGGGCAGCAGATTTTTGTTTTGCTGAAAAACATGTTTTATGATGAGAAACATGTTCAGTTTGATGGTCTGTAGCACACCCTTGAGGATGTATATACCCTTTCCGTTACACCCTGTATATTATATGATTAGATTAAAATCTTTCATGTAATTTTTCAGATGCTTAATGCTAAAACCCTTTCAAGACTATTTCTGTAATATTTTCTTTACGTATTCAGCAAAGGAATTTTAAATAATAACATTTTTATGTAAGTATAAAGGTTGCATATTGGGGCGACTCTGTATATTTTATAGAATATATTTATGAACTAGATGTCAGCCGCGACCTTCGTCCCCGTGAAATTCTTATACAAATATTAGCTCCCTGTTTGAATCGGATTTTGTTAACAATTCTTGGGTTTTAATTATTTGAACATGGTACCCTTATTATTTTTCTATGATAAAAGTCGCCTTAGTTACTCTTTATAACATCAACTATTGTCAGTGAATGTCTCTTCAGAATCGGTCCAGCTGTTTCACAAATTAGCTGGAACAAACAGACAGCCAAAAATCGAAAAAATATGTTTTTTTTTTAATATTTACCATATATACTTTCATTTGCATCTAGTAAAAAGCTGCTATTTTGAAATCACAAACAGACACTTTTTTTTTTTTTTGCGGATGGGAAATCATCAAATGACTTCTTCCGCTCTGGATATGAATAAAATAAAGTTGACCCAGTACTCTAAACAATTAAAAAAAATTACAAAGCTGACACAATTTGCCCAAAATAGTTACAAAATAAAAACATCAGATAACAAATCCAAGACCAGTTGGAAAATAATTAACGAATCAAAGCAAAACGTCCCTAGACATCCTATAACAAAAATAAAACATGACAGTAACATTATAACAAATCCTCAAAAAATAGCGGATGCTTTTAATAGATATTTTATTGAAAAAGTTGTCCCAATACCAGAATCAGGACATAACGTTACCTCGCAAATTGTAAAGAGCGAAAAATCGTTTTTCATGCCCCCGTGCCTAGGACAGGACGTAATAAAAATAATTAACTCACTGAAAAATACAAATAGCGTTGGTCATGATGGAATATCAACAAAAATTCTTAAATCAGTTTCTGCAGAAATATGTATGCATATAAGTCATCTAATTAATTTAACCATAAGTGCGGGCATCTTTCCGGATTCTTTAAAAAAATCTATAGTTAAACCATTGTTTAAAAAGGGAAACAAAGATGACATAGAAAATTACAGACCAATCGCAATTATAAGTGTTATCTCGAAAATCTATGAAAAATTTATACACAAAGAATTAAGTAAATTTTTGGAAAAAAATAATCTATTAGTGAACGAGCAGAAAGGATTTAGAGAACACCAAACTATTAGTATGGCACTTTATGACTTTTTACATAAAGTTATGCTAAATGTGGATAAGACCAACCCAGTTTGCACAATATTCTGTGATATGACCCAAGCGTTTGATTATGTTAGGCATGATATTCTCTTAGATAAAATGGAGGCATACGGTGTAAGAGGCAACGTCCTAAATCTATTTAAATCATATTTAGACAATAGAACGCAACTCACAGAAATATCCTCAATAAATACTAAAACTAAACGTGAAGAAATATTCCAATCACATGAACGTGTAATTAAGTATGGAGTTCCTCAAGGTAGTGTGTTGGGCCCTCCACTATTCATATTGTATATAAATGACCTACCTAAATCTGTTGATCAACCTGTGACCCTCTTTGCTGACGACAGTACCATAACAATACAATGCGATACTAAAGACAAATATAAAAGTGACATTAATAATTCTCTTATATCAATAATAAAATATTTGGATAATAATAAAAATAAACCTCAATAAAACGAATATTATGCATTTCAGTCAACGCTTACCAACTTTATCTGATCTTAAGGTCCAATATAATGACAAAATAATTGAGGAAGTCAACACTGCTAAATTTCTCGGTGTGATTATTGACAAAAAATTAAATTGGAAAGCACATGTTGAAACTTTAACCAAAAAAATTAGTAACTCTTCCTATGCCCTACACAAGTTAGTTTCTGTGCTAAACACTGACGCATTGCTAATAGCTTACCATGGCCTAGTTTCATCGCATCTAAGGTATGGAATTATCCTTTGGGGTAATTCGACTGACAAGGATATACCTTTTAAAGCCCAAAAACGGTGCATTAGGACGATGTTTAAATTAGATTCGATGGATAGTTGTAAACCATTTTTCATTAAGTACAACATACTCACTTTACCGTCTCTGTACATCTACGAAGTTGTCATGTTTGTAAAATGTAATCGGCAGTTATTTCCACGCATGGCAGACAAAGTCAGTCGCGTCAGACGCGATAACACCATACTTTGCTCCCATGTTTCTAAAACAGCATTAATGCGAAAAAGTGTATTCTGCATGGCGCCCTTATTATTTAATAAACTTCCAAAGGGATGGAGGGAACTAAGCGCACACATTCTAAAGAAGCGGCTAAAAGTGTATCTAGTTGGGAAAGCATACTACAGTATTTTAGAATTTTTAAATGACAAAATGTAATATTAATATTTTTATAATTTTTGCAATTTATAATTACAATTTAATTTATGTTTTATAATTTAATTTTTGTTTGTATGAGAATTTAAAATGTTTTATTTGTATTGACTTTTCCTACCTATTGTATATTTGTATGCCACAAAGGCCGAACATGATGGATCTTTTTTGTTTATGAACAACCTGCATGCCTTGTATGTATACTCATGTTTCCACAAATAAATGTCTTGTCTTGTCTTGTCTTGTCTGGGCGGAGTGGGAGGGAGTGTCAGACTTGACTGACTAAAACCCACCCATGTTCCTTCTTATCCCTTTGTGTTCCAGGGCCGCGGTATCTCTTTCGAACAACCCGCAGAAACAGACACTTCAATTTCATTTATTTGTATAAAGTTTTCTGCATACATGTCTATTCGAATTAAATTCCCCAGCACAAAACGCCACATATCGTATCAGATGCTTACGTTTTTATTTTCTTTTCATACTCGGGTTCAGTATAATAGAATTCCCTGTGGCGTGTCACAGCACAATTAGTGATGTACTCTCCGATCCGATACGTCATTACAGTATCGATACAACAGGATTCAATACTCTGCTATTTGGAATTGACGCAAAGAAAATTATACATGGTTGGATCACTACAAAAGTACTCGTGTCCGTCATTGCCCTTAATAGCATGTTCAAAAAATATAATTAATACACATACGAGTAAGCAGGATACAGAAGAATTCTTGGAATTTTACGTAGATTCTTAGAGTAATTAATTAATCTGCAAGACAGCCGAGATCAACGATTTAACATGCTTTTGAAGGCATGGCGAAAATTCGGTAGGTATGCAATAGATAGTCACCGCCATCTACATACTGACGTTGGAAGCGCGGTTTAACTTAGAGGGCAGACCCGTGCACCACTTTTTTTTTTACCAGGAGCTTCTTGATGGAGATTAATAAGTAAGATACGATATTTCCATTTCAATCGATCCGAAGCACACGTCAGGGCTAGTGCATTCAGGCCGTGTCGACGGCGCGTACGTGTTCCACGCGCGCCTCAAGGAGATGTCAGCAAACCGGAAGGGGCCCGAGAGGGCCGATGCCAGCCAGGGCTGCGGGTTGTTCGAAAGAGATACCGCGGCCCTGGAACACAAAGGGCGAAGAAGGAACATGGGTGTGTTTTAGTCAGTACAAGTCTGACACTCCCTCCCGCTCCGCCCAGAGCAGGGAGAAGTAATTTGATGATTTCCCATACGCAAAAAAAAAAAAAGGGCTAGTGCATTTTGACTTTGACTTCGAAGTATCGATACCACCATAAGCAAGTGTTGTCCATCCCTATTATGGCGTGTCATAGCACACATAGATCGCACTGATCCCTTTATTCAAAACAAACAATGCTACGCTTTGTGGATTTTTGCTGTGAAATGCGGTGATATTGCAATAGAAAAAATATCGGAATAACTGTATTCGTAACTTGTATTTTTCTTTGTAGTAGTCTTCTTCAATTCTTGTTTTAACGGAATATTGGTTTTATTCCGTGGTACAAAGGTCAATAGCGCTCGTGGCTAAATAATAACAGCCGTACGGGTCAATCTTCAAAGTTGAGCCGCGCTTGCCACGGTCGGTCTATGGATGGGTGACCATCATTACATACCGAGTTTCCTCGAGGAAAATGTTTTTTAGTAACTTTTTAGACCTCTGTATCCAGCTTATGCGTATGAAGTTTCATTAAAATCGGTTCAGTCATTTTGGAATATAAGATCTTGAAAGTTTGTATGAAATGCTGTTTGGCGTAAACGCTCTTAACACTTAATACAAAATTCTCTTTCACAACTAATAATTAGTATAGCTTCGGGTAAATAAGTAGGTACGGGGGAATGTATTAGTATGAGGGTGAATTAGTGAGGTTAAAATTAATGGGTGTAACGTTAGGGTCCTGAATAATGTATTAGTGTATTGTTAACTTGACAGCCTCATTGGTCTAGAGGTCGCAATCGCGAATGCTGCGCATAAAGTCCTGGGTTCGATTAAGAAGGTTCCTAAAACATTTTTTTCCTCAAAGTCAATCGTTTGAAAGATAGACACTTCCATCCATTCTGTTTTTTAAAGGAAGAGAGGGAAATTTCTAGGAGAAAAAATGTAGGACTCATCATCTGCCTAGCCTTTTCCCAAACTATCTTGGGGTCGGCTTCCAGTCTAACCGGATGCAGCTGAGTACCAGTATTTTACATGAAGCGACTACCTATCTGACCTCCACAACCCAGTAACTGGGTAATACGATACCCCTTGGTAAGACTGGATGTCAGACTTTTCGGCTTCTGACTACTCGTAACGACTGTCAAAGATCTACAAATGAGAGCCAGGACCAACGGCTTAACGTGCTTTCCGAGGCACGGAGGAAACTTGGTATGTAATTATGGTCACCCATCCATGGACCAACCTCGGCAAGCACGGATTAACCTTAAAGATCGACCCGGGCGGCTGTTATTATTTAGCCACAGGACTGTAGAACGTAAATAAACTTCAAAATATTGTTACTAGATTGTTTGGTGCTACAGAACACTGTCTGTCAATGTATCAGTAGCAGTAGTGGAAAATTATAAAAACAGCCTGTTGTCACAGGCTAATATAATATATATCATATATAATACATAACATCCGGATCGATGCATTTTAATGCTTGTGCAATAGCTGATTCATTATCGAATTTGATCTGTTTGATACTAACATACAATGGACTCTCTCAAAATTCTAAAGTTTTATAACGTCTATATTCCCAACTTGTCCACTTTAATTATTTCATGGATTGTACACTTTCTGTTACAATTACTAATCTGTCCAGCTGAGAAACTGTCCAGCTGAGAAACTGTCCAGCTGAGAAACTGTCCAGCTGAGAATCTGTCCAGCTGAGAAACTGTCCATCTGAGAATCTGTCCAGTTGCGAATCTGTCCAGTTGCTTCAGAGCGAAATATTCGTATTCAGCTCACATCCAGTAAGGCAGCCAAACCCAAATTTAGGAAAAGGCTAAGTAGATGATGATAATTCTAAAGGATCTTTTATGAACTTTCTTGTAGTAAAGTTAAAGAGCGCACATTTCTTAGCTCCCTTTCAATACACTAAGTTAATGAATGAGTAGCAAGAAAGCGGTAGAATTTACATATTTCACAGAAATATGTCTCGTATAATTTGCGCTTGAATTAAAATGCATGTAACCTATATTTAAATAGTCAGTTACTGCTGGAAACTGCTTATGATGCAGATTTATGTAAAGTTAATTAATTCTCTTGCATTTGAGATGAAGATTTTTAAAGCAATTATGAAAATTTTCTAACTGCAGAGTTGGTTTGAAGATGATTTTATAGAAAAATAACAGATGTAGATTATAAAAAACTAGCAACCCGCCCCGGCTTCGCACGGGTGCAATGCTGATAATTAGCCATTATTTGTCGAAAAAGTAAGTGAGAAAAAGATGTCATTGTGGGATATCCATAAGAGACAGACATATACCATCGCGGAGTTTTCTGTAGACCTTTTCAATGTGTACAATATTTAGTACATTATTTTGATAAATCTCGTAGGGTTCAGCCTGCGTTTGCAATGTAAGCGGAAAAAATGTAATTATTTACGACATCACATTAGAAACCTCAAAAATAACAGTATATCTCCACTATTCAATGGATGTTATTATACTTATAAACCTTCCTCTTCAATCATTCTATCTATTAAAAAAAACCGCATCAAAATCCGTTGCGTAGTTTTAAAGATTTAAGCATACATATGGATATAGGGACAGAGAAAGCGACTTTGTTTTTAACCCCCGACCAAAAAAGAGGGGTGTTATAAGTTTGACGTGTGTATCTGTGTATCTGTGTGTCTGTCTGTAGCATCGTAGCTCCTAAACGGATGTACCGATTTTGATAAAATTGGTTTCGTTTGAAAGGTGTTCTAATCGAGAGTGTTCTTAGCTATGTTTCAAAAAAATCTACTCAGCCGTTTGATGGTAATCACGTCTTTTCTAGGGGAAGGGAAATTAACAGGGGGGACCGCTAAGTAGACCGCTTAGTACAAGCACAAAACAAAGCGGGCACCCGATGCTAAGACGCTTGGATTATTTATTTTTTATTTTGTAGAGGTTTTTTGTGTCGTTTAAAAAAAAAAAAAAAATTTAAATTTTTATACTATGTAGTGATAACGAAAGCTTTTACTCACTCATAGATAGTGGTAACATCACGCCTGTAATCCTTCAAGGGTTTGTCAGAAGTATACTTAATAGTTCACCCAAATTTCGTTAGTTATATTTAAGTATTATTGCCACCCTATTGCCATCAACAGGGCACAAATCCAGAATTTGGATCTGCTACTAAGATCTTCCTGACGATTTTTTTCTATTAAATAGTAATATTAATCACTCAATGACTTTTTTTTCCCTTATCTCTTTTATTACTCAATAAGTTCAAAGTATTACAAACATAAATCATCATAAAAGAAACAATAATAATGGTGAAATCTGTACCAAAAAACATTTGCGTATTTTACCGCCGAGTGATGCGTTGTTATTTAAAAAAAAAACAACGCGGTCAGACATACAGGTACCAAAAGCGACTTCAATTTATAAAACGTAACCGAAGAGTGATTTTGTTATCCATTTACCTTTACTTTAGGGGCACGTGTAAGCTATTAAAAAGTAATCTTCTATAAACACCAACACCTTTCAGTAAAATAATAAATAAATCTGTAACCCAAATTAAACCAGCTACGAATTGCTACGCCGTAACCCTGCTACGCCTTAACCCTGCTACGCCGTAACCCTGCTACGCCGTAACCCTGCTACGCCGTAACCCTGCTACGCCGTAACCCTGCTACGCGCTACGCCGCTACGCGTTTACAAATTCCGTGGACATTTCTAACCTAGTTAGAAATAGGCTCCAATTAGGTTTTGGAATAACTTCAACCCTTGTTACAAAAGGGAGCTGGGTCAGAATTGTTAATTTTCTTAGTCTTTGTTAGGACTAATTGTGTTAAATTAATATGAAGCCTTCTTATTTACTTCGTTCTAAGTTGTTGTGAATTTGAAATATTTTGCTCAAGTTTAACTTAATTTGTAGTAAGTTTATAAAGTTTGTTATTTGGTTCATGTTCTGTTCAATTCTGATTTTGGGTTATATTTAATTTGTTCAGCTGTAATGTAGGAAATACTTAAGTTACGGACCCAAGCAACGACTATAATTATCTTAATTAATTACTTTTTTGAGGAGCTCGTGGCTCAATAGTAACAGCCACACGGGTCGATCTTTAAGGTTAAGCCGTGCTTGCTGAGGTTGTTCCGTGGATGGGTGACCATAATTACATACCGAGTTACCTCCGTGCCTCGAAAAGCACGTTAAGCAGTTGGTCCCGCCTGTCATTTGTAGATCTTTGACAGTCGTTACGAGTAGTCAGAAGCTAAATGTTTGACATCCAGTCTTACCCAGTTACTCAGTTGTGGAAGTCAGATAGGCAGTCGCTTCATGTAAAATACTGGTATTCAGGTGAATTCCGGTTAGACTGGAAGCCAACCCCAAGATAGTTTGGGAAAAGGCTAGGCAGGTGATGGCTTCCAATACTACTGGATGTAGCTGAATACCAGTATTTTACATAGAACGACTGCTTATCTGACCTCTACAACCCAGTTAGTACTGGGTAATACAACCAGTCGGTAAGACTAGTTGTCAGACTTTCAGGCCACCAGCTACCTGTAATGACTGTCAATGATCTATATATGACAGCCGGGTCTAACCACTTAACGTGTTTTCAGAGGCACGGAGAAAACTTGGTTATTTTATGATGGTCACCCATCCACAGTCCGTCCTTGACAATCGCGTATTCACCTTATAGATCGACCCATACGGCTGTTATTGTTTAGCTAAGAGTTTTATAAAATACACAGTTAAGATTAAATAAATCGCGTATTAATTTCGCAAAGCTATTAGAATTGTTTACACGTTCAGATGTATTGTTAGAGAAAACATAATAAAAGTAAAAATGTTTTTCATGACAGAACAAAATAATTTTATCAATAAATAAACACACGTTCTTTATCGCTTCCAACAATTACGTCTACTCGTTCTGTTTATTCCACAAAAACAATATTTACCAGAGAAAAAAAATTCAAACTTCATTATTTCGTTTCAGCAAGTCAAATGTAAAAGAGTAAACCGTGGGTTTGAACTTAGGCAGGCGCATTACTTTGTGTAATTTATTTCATCACCGCTGTCCTCAAAAACGGTGAAGGAAAACATCGTGAGGAAACCGGCATATCCTGGAACTAGAAATTCAAAGACATGTGACCTAGCTACCAACCCGCACTGGGCCCGCGTGGTGGGTTACAGCCCACTCCCTCTCATAGAGAGCAGGCCTGTGTCCAAGCAATTGGAACATTATTGGCTGATGATGATTATTATCATATAAGATATTAATCATCTCTTATCGGTGCTGAAACACAGGCATCCTTTATACAATAAAAGCGAGTGAATCAAAATCGACACAAGGCTTTCTCGTAAGCCTGCCAGGGCTGCGGGACTGTTCGAAAGAGATACCGTGGCCCTGGAACACAAAGGGCTAAGAAGGAACATGGATGGGTTTTAGTCAGTAGAAATCTGACACTCCTTTCCGCTCCGCCCAGAGCGAGTATTTGCTGATTATCTGATAATCTACAATAGCAGAGAGAGAGAGGAGGAGTCATTTGATGACTTCCCAACCGTAAAACAAAAAAAGGCTTTCTAGCAAGATATTTCCTCACGATATTTCTCCATCATTTTGAGAACAGTGGTAATGAAATAAACTACCTAAAGTAAAGTACCTGTTCACGACCATAAACATAATTTTCTTGCCTTCAAAATCAAATCAAAATAGCTTTATTAATTCCATGCATAATTACAACAATTAAACTAAAGTAAACAGTAAGTTATCAAAAACCTAATTGAAAATAATCAATCTTAAATCATCATAAAAATAAAAATTTATAAATTAAAATAATAAATTGTAAAATAAAAATATTAATAAAACAAAAACCATTACTACATGCCTTAGATAATAAATTAGAGTAAATTAAATAATATAATTCAAATTGTTGGAAATTGATTATTAGTTAGGTACCTACATTGAAAATGAACAGTTAATTACTATGCATGGAGGCTTTTACCCGAGAGGGGTCCATGCATTTCTTGCCTTATCCCAATTTATTTGGGGTCCCCACAGCATTTCTTCTTCCTACATCCTTCTCTATCTCGTCACCTCACTACTTGCCATATCATCCTTAACACAGTCCATCCATCGTTACTTTCATATAAATCCGTCCCACTGCTTCAACGTAGTGCTCCCATTCTAAAGCGATTATCACACTGCCATGCATCATGCTACATGTTGCGTGTCAACGCACCTACGCGCTTACTTGAGGGAGTGCAGATTTGCGTCATCGTGCGGTTTTTTTACGCACTCACGCGCGTAGTTGCGTTTTGTGTATTCAAGGTGGCTCTGACTCATTTCTCAAGCCGTTCGCTGTGGTGATAGTGCAGTGCAAGCCCATCCAAAATCACGCACGGCACTGCGAGACTCGGTGTGCTATACCTTGCGTCTGGCCCCGCACCCACGAGCGTGTGCGCATGATTCTCCGCTTGTAGCCACGTGATCTGAATGAACGCGCGTGGAGGTATTTTTTGTGTGTTGGACTGTGCGTGTTTTCTATACAAACGGAGATACTTACAAGCAAAATTAATTGTTCAACAAAATAACCTTTAATACTCGTAAAAAACGAAAATGAAAAACCAAAATTGAACTGTAACATTTGCTTCACTAGATATCATCTCTAGAAAATATTTGCTTAACACATAATCCCCCATTTCGATGTCGGGTCACAGGTCCTATATAAACACTCTGGTAATTTCGTGAAAAAATAAATGATGCGACCTAAACTAACACTCTCGTAACAGATGAATTGGAGTGACCTTTAAATCGTTTGAAAGTCTTGAGAAATAGGCTAATTAAAATGCCTATTTGGGTGGTTGAAATAATAACAGAGATGTTTGCTCAGCCGTTGGACAACATCATCATCATCCTATAGTGTTCCCACTGCTGGGACACAGGCCTCCTCTCTATAAGAGGAAGTGGGCTGTAATCCACCACGCGGACCCAGTGCGGTTTGGTAAAAATCACATGTCTTCGAACTTTTAGTTCTAGGACATGCCGGTTTCCTCACAATGTTTTCCTTCACCGGTTTTTGTGAGCAGCGGTGATGAATTAAATTACACAAAGTAATGCGCCTGTCTGGGGTCGAACCCACGGCTTACTGCTCGCAAGTCGGGGCTGCCACCACTGGGCCACCACTGCTCTTATTATTTATTTATTTATCAGACTACATATATAAAACGGTCCGCTGTGTTAGTAACAATATAACTTAGCCTATGTTAGTACTTAATACCTAGATCGAGTGCGATTGGTTAGCACCCACACTAACGGGCTGTCTGCCAGCCGGCCTAGCATGACCGCCGTAGAAACGGGCTATGTCTACGGAAGAATCGACAATTTGACAGATATTTCTATCTTCCCAAGCATGGCGATATTAAGAATGTAGAAAAGAAATGTTTCTTTTCTTCAGTCGACACAAGTCTACAACGTCGAGCATGACGACCATATTTTCTCTTCTTTTGACATTTGGGGTAGAAACATTATTTCTGACAAATGTCAAACTAGTCTTATTAAAAACAAAATACGAGAAATACGTTTCGTGGTTGCGTTGAGTTACGTTCAAAAGGTTGAAATGTTATGTAAAATATTAAGGTTTAATTTCGCGAAAAAGATCCAGGCCTAAATCCAGGATGCAGCAACACTATACCGCCCACGAAAAATGAAAAACTCGTACAATTGGCAACTTCTTTTGTTAATTAAACGTAATAATATTCAGGGAATATAAACATCACGTGATACGTCCCCGTTGCTATGGAAAGAATTACTGTATATATCTTCGTAGAAACGCGAGTCGACGGGGCGCGCCATGCTCGGCCAGAAGAAATGTCAAGTTGTATAGAAAAGATTTCTTGTCGTTTCTTGGTAGAATAGAGATAGAACGGTCATGCTAGGGGGGAAGGACGGCTATCAATTGCAGGATAGTGTTGGGACTGCCACGCAACCTGCGGAGTAGCGAGGCAGATTTTTCACGCCACAGCGCATCAAAACTGTCAGTTCGTGCGTCGGCAAATATTGCTGATGGACTACAAAAGCGTGGCAGTCTAAACAATACTCGAGATATAATATCAGCGATGTTTGCTCAGCAGTGGGACAACATAGATTAACAAGAAAGTAGTGATAGACTAGTGCTGAGACCGTGGCTTTACCAAGTGACGGCACGGTTGGCGCAGTGGTTGAGCAGTCGACTGCTGTGCTGCGTGACGCGGGTTCGATCCCCGCACGGAACAAATATTTGTATGGCCTACAGATAGTTGTTCCGGGTCTGGCTGTTTGTGTATGTGAATTTAAATGTTTGTAAACGCACCCACGATACAGGAGAAATTCCTAGTGTGGGGCAACGTTAAAAAAAAAAAAAAAAAAAAAAGTCATAGGACTCGCGTTCGTCCGCAAGGCACGCACCTCTGATTTTTCAGATTCATGGGCGTATTGTACAATTATCACTTGCTTCGGTGAAGGAAAACATTGTGAGAACCAGCAAGCCTAAGAGATATTTCTCGACGGCATGTAAAGAGCAGCTAAGTCAGAGGCCGACAGAGGCTGCTTAAGACCTCTAACACCAGAAAGAAAAAATCCGTGGATCAATATAGAGTAATAAAAAAGTATATAAATTGGGCTGTTGTAGCAAAGAAATAATGCATGGAATGTGTGAAAGATTTATTTATTTCTTTATAACACCTTAAACTATCCTTAAAAGGTTTACCCTAATGCGACAGTTCAGAACTTAAACGAATTAAACTATATACTTAGAATTACAAAAATTAGAACAATATAAAATAACAGCATTATTAAATTACTAGCTTATGCCCGCGGCGTCGCCCGCGTGGAGTTCGATAACTGTCCCACGGAAACATACTAACGGGATAAAGTATTCTATGTGTTAATCCAGGTTATAAACTACCCGCGTGCCAAATTTCATCTAAATCCATTCAGTAGTTTTTGCGTGAAAGAGTAACAAACATCCATCCATCCATCCATCCTCACAAACTTTCGCATTTATAATATTAGTAGGATTACATCATTTTATAATGGTGCATAAAAAAACATACCTTATCAACATAAAATCATACCATAGTTACTTGCATAAACCTAGTACGTACATACATAAACACAAACATAGTACATGTAAATACAAACATAATTTACTTACGTTTTATAAAGATTAAGTATTATGTAACTTGTAGCATAATATAAATAGATAATAATATCCTTGCGGATTCACTCCAACAACATATAAACATATCGATCTAATTAGGTCATAAAACATCTTGATATGATCTAACAGGTCTATAAAATAGTATGAAAATAACATTATAAAAAGAAGCTTTTATCGTAATTAATAGAAGATAATGAGGTATATCTATCAACATTGAAAGCATATACAAAGTTTTGTGTTGAGGAGTTCTCTCGTGAAGAGGTGATCCTGGCAGCAGGATCGAATCATATCAAATGATTAAAGAAAACAATTTATTGACACCAGACCCAAAGGTGTGTGCAAAATTTCAGCTCAATCGGTCGGAGGAACTGGTTTAAAATTCAGTGGCAAGATTTGATCAAAGCATACTAACTCCAATCGCAAATTACATAAAAGTATAAACAATAAGAAATGCTGCGTCAGCTCCAATTTTTTTTTAAGAAAGTAAGATAATTAAGGAAAACCTCAAAAAACAACAAAAAAAACGGTCGATTATTCACCACCAAAGAGTGGCTTTAAGAAAAAAGAACAAAGAAAGTATACACGGTGTAAATCACCTCATCACGAAGCCGTCAACCAAGCATTCTGTACATGAAACTAAGTAACTTAACGCAAAAATTATTGCTGGGAAACGATTTTTTTTTTGGGGGTGTAAAATCATGTTTTGTGGTAGAACTCAATGTAACGCAATCAAAACATTGTGCTGATGGACGGATTGAATAGTACGGGGGTCGTGGAGGTGTTTAAAGTAAAGATCTTACATTAAAAACTTGTATTTAAAAAAAAATACTTGTCAAAAAGTTGGAACTTTGACCCCTAATATCTCCGTAACTAGAAGGTTCCCAGGTATGGTGTAGAAAAAAAAAAATGATCGCAATGGCCGGGAGAACCAGTGCCTTTCGGCTTCGTTAAGAGGTGTTTTACACCCTTTATAATTAAATATACCTACTAACTACAATAGAAATTAAGCCAGCCTGTACAACTGACCTAGATTCCTGCTGATACGCAAAACACAATGAGTACAAAGCGACCACATACCTTTTGTGCCATTAATTGTTTAGAGACCCCTTTTTAAGTTCAAGATGGCGGGTGCCCCTTTGAGGTAGGATTTCTGAGGTCAGACCGAATGAATGGATTTTGGTTTTGTGATTGCTATTTTGTGAAAGATTAGGAACCCATGGTCTAATTCTATAAATATAAGAAGCCTATCTGTTGGTCGTTTTATTGCTTACCGCAGTAGTTGTGAAGTGTAAGTTTAAATGATAAATGCGGTATAAGGCCGGTCCGTGGTGGGTTGCGGGACTGGTCGAAAGAGATACCGTGGCCCTAGAACACAAAGGGCTAACAAGGAAAATGGATGGGTTTTAGTCAGTACAAGTCTGACACTCCCTCCCGCTCCGCCTAGAGCAGGGAGGTTATTTGATGATTTCCCATCCGAAAAAAAAGGCCGTTCCGCCGTGATTCATTACATACCAAGTTTCTTTGGAAAGCACGTTAAGAGCGTTTACGCCGTACGGCATTTCAAGTCCTTATTTGCCAAAATGACTGAACCGATTTTTTGCCTAATAAACTTATCTTCTTTCTTCTTTAAAGTCGATGGACTCACGCTTATTAGCGAGATCTGTCACCCGAGGGATGGTAATGCAGTGTTTGCTGTTACCGGCGTAAGCACACTATCTATCAAATGCTCAAACCGTAATATATGACATTGAATCGATTTTTAGAAGGAACTGAAATGAGCAGTCGAAAGATCTATTTCGCCTACATGCCTTTTGGCATATAGGGTGTAAAACAGCCCTCCGCACATACAGAACAGATGAGATATGGCTTTTATGTTCCTGAAACTGCAGCAGTAACTTTGTTTTTCATGATCATCATCATCATCGCTGCCTAGCCTTTTTTTCAAACTCTCTTGGGGTCGGCATCCAGTCTAACCGGATGCAGCTGAGTACCAGTATTTTACATGAAGCGACTGCCTATCTGACCTCCACAACCCAGTAACTGGGTAATACGATACCCCTTGGTAAGGCTGGATGTCAGACTTTTTTTGGCTTCTGACTACTCGTAACGACTGTCAAAGATCTACAAATGACAGCCGGGACCAACGGCTTAACGTGCTTTCCGAGGCACGGAGGAAACTCGGTATGTAATGATGGTCACCCATCCACGGACCAACCTTGGCAAGCACGGCTTAACCTTAAAGATCGACCCGGGCGGCTGTTATTATTTAGCCACGAGCTCCTCCAGCTTATTATTTAGCTTTGTTTTTCATGATCATACTATGAAAAATAAATTTAGTTTTTCTGGTGAGTGTAAAACGACCTATGAATGAGAATTAAAAAAAAATTGTTTGGTGCCACGAAAATGAGTGAGTTGTTTTGAGTGCGAGTCCGATTCGCACTTGTTTCACGCTTTTGGTTTCTAGGACATACCGGTTTACTCTAAATGGAACTAAAATCTCATTAAGCTAAAGTCGAAATTGGAATGGAAAGCTTTACAGCTTGTGTATTTCCCTTGTGGACAGACCAATCGAGCAGTGGACAATTTTTAATTGGAAAAAGTTTGTGATTTATTTCAGAGTTACAGTTTAATTATACACTTTATTTAGAACTAGCTGTCTCACGCAACTTCGTCTGCGTCACATTTTCCCCGTTTTCGCAACATTTTTCATTGCTGCTCCACTTATATTGGTCGTATCGTGATGATATATAGCCTATGTCCTTCCCCAGGTTGAAATCTATCTTCTTGCCAAATTTCATTAAGATCCGATCAGCCGTTTAGTCGTGAAAAGGTAACAAACAAACATACAAACAAACAAACAAACAGAGTGACATTCGCATTTATAATATTAGTATGTTTGGCATATAGGGTGTAAAACAGCCCTCCGCACATACAGAACAGATGAGATATGGCTTTTATGTTCCTGAAACTGCAGCAGTAACTTTGTTTTTCATGATCATCATCATCATCGCTGCCTAGCCTTTTTTTCAAACTCTCTTGGGGTCGGCATCCAGTCTAACCGGATGCAGCTGAGTACCAGTATTTTACATGAAGCGACTGCCTATCTGACCTCCACAACCCAGTAACTGGGTAATACGATACCCCTTGGTAAGGCTGGATGTCAGACTTTTTTTGGCTTCTGACTACTCGTAACGACTGTCAAAGATCTACAAATGACAGCCGGGACCAACGGCTTAACGTGCTTTCCGAGGCACGGAGGAAACTCGGTATGTAATGATGGTCACCCATCCACGGACCAACCTTGGCAAGCACGGCTTAACCTTAAAGATCGACCCGGGCGGCTGTTATTATTTAGCCACGAGCTCCTCCAGCTTATTATTTAGCTTTGTTTTTCATGATCATACTATGAAAAATAAATTTAGTTTTTCTGGTGAGTGTAAAACGACCTATGAATGAGAATTAAAAAAAAATTGTTTGGTGCCACGAAAATGAGTGAGTTGTTTTGAGTGCGAGTCCGATTCGCACTTGTTTCACGCTTTTGGTTTCTAGGACATACCGGTTTACTCTAAATGGAACTAAAATCTCATTAAGCTAAAGTCGAAATTGGAATGGAAAGCTTTACAGCTTGTGTATTTCCCTTGTGGACAGACCAATCGAGCAGTGGACAATTTTTAATTGGAAAAAGTTTGTGATTTATTTCAGAGTTACAGTTTAATTATACACTTTATTTAGAACTAGCTGTCTCACGCAACTTCGTCTGCGTCACATTTTCCCCGTTTTCGCAACATTTTTCATTGCTGCTCCACTTATATTGGTCGTATCGTGATGATATATAGCCTATGTCCTTCCCCAGGTTGAAATCTATCTTCTTGCCAAATTTCATTAAGATCCGATCAGCCGTTTAGTCGTGAAAAGGTAACAAACAAACATACAAACAAACAAACAAACAGAGTGACATTCGC
The DNA here is from genome assembly GCA_963082945.1 of Cerastis leucographa. Classification (NCBI taxonomy): domain Eukaryota; kingdom Metazoa; phylum Arthropoda; class Insecta; order Lepidoptera; family Noctuidae; genus Cerastis; species Cerastis leucographa. The sequence continues at coordinate 4,665,147 of OY720374.1, read as the reverse complement.
ATTTATAATATTAGTATGGATAAAAGGCAAGTAATTCTTAATAACAGCATGGACGATTTCTTCAAAGGTACCACGCATCTGGCCTTAAGACCGTTTACGCATTACGACATTTAATACAAACTTTAAGTCCTTATTTTCCGAAATGACTGCACGTTTTACCTGATTTTAATGAAAGTTCATACACATAAGCAGAATACATAGGTCTAAAAAGTTACGACACAAAAATTTTCAATTATCTTTTTTTTTATAGACGTTTTGAAAATATATTTTTTTAGCTTTTTAGACCTATGTAGCCTGATTGTGCGTATTAAGTTTCATTAAAATCGGTTCAATCATTTCGGAAAATATGGACTTGAAAGTACGAAATACCGTAAGGTGTAGATAAACGCTCTTAACATGTACGTCGTTACATAATATTATATCGAGTGAGCACTCATAACGTCCCTTTCTTCATTTTATTGGTCATCACAAACATGACAGTTTTATTTGTAAATAGCTTTGAGTCGCAGAGATAGTCCCCGAAAAGTTTTTGTACCGTGAAACCTTCATATTTTATTTGATAATAAGTTTTAATGTGAAAAGGGGTACAAACGTTCTTTATGTGTTTCGCTTGTTTAGAATATTAATTGCGAAGGGGTGCGTCACATTTTGTTTTGGACGAGAAATGTTTTTCGTAACTTTTAACAAAATAAAGATAATCTAACAATAAACATCAAACATCTGTTACCAAAAGGCAGGGCAAGGTCTTTTTATTAAATTTTATTATCGTCTGGTTACTGCCTAAACTGATGTTAGAGTTTTTATTCCACCAAAAGGCCTTTAACTTGGCTTTACATGCCAATGCCCAATGTCTCTCAGGCATGCTAGTTTTGGCGGCGGCGAACTCTCGCGTCCGCCCTGGTTCAATCCATGGTCCGGAGTGAGAGGGAATGGGAAGCCGACGCCTCCTTGTGCGAAGCAGTCATGCTAGCGAAGGAGGTGGCGGAACGTAAGAGGGAGAGAACCTCACGTCCCAGCCGCCGCCGGAGACGCCACGGGCTACGGGGGCTACCCACTGGCCCCCGGCAACCGTAGGCGCGGGCCTGTGGACGATGAGTAATAGGCTAGCTCACCGTCCTTCCGTCTTATGACCACAGGCCGTGTCGACGGTGCGTTCGTATTCCACGCGCACCTCAAGAAGATGTCAGCAAATCGGAATGGGTCCGATAAGGCAAATGCCTGCCAGGGCTGCGGGACTGTTCAAAAGAGATACCGTGGCCCTGGAACACAAAGGGCTAAGAAAGAAAATGGATGGGTTTTAGTCAGTACAAGTCTGATACTCCCTTCCACTCCGCCCAAAGCGCGAGCAGTCATATGATGATATCCCATGCGTAAAAAAAAGGGTTTTTTTATAAAATTTTCTTTATCGTGTACTGAACTGGTGTTTGAGTTTTTATTCCACCCATGGGCTTTTAACTTGTCTTTACATGCCGTCGAGAAATATCTCTCAGGCATGCTAGTTTTCTCACGATGTTTTCCTTCACGGAAGCAAGTGATTTTGGTACAATACGTATATGAATCCAAAAAATCGGAGGTCTTGGGTTCAAGCTCTTGACCTTAGACTTGGCAGTCTGAAAGTCACACCACTAGGCTATTTCTGTCATACAAACAAATGAGACGGTACCTTAAAAAAAACTGAAAGACTAAGACCGAAACTATAACAATTACTTAGATGATAATAATCCGTCGAGCTCTTGTTACCGTCGGCGTTCCAGCTATCTTAGAACCCAATGGCTTGGCACGCGACGATGCCAAAAGACCGGACGGCATGTCTTTGTATCCTTGGAAGATGGGTAGGCCTTTAGTGTGGGACGCAACTTGCGTCGATACTCTTGCGCCATCATATCTTCCAAGCTCATCGTGCTGTACAGGCGCTGCCGCTGCGGCTGCGGAGAACCTCAAGTGGCGTAAATATAGTAACCTTTGTGGTACTATATTTTTGAGCCGTTTGGGGTTGAAACTCTGGGGCCGTGGGGTCCGAGTGCTCACAGCCTCACGTGCCACGACCCAAGGGCTGGGTTTTACTTGGGAACTATATTTTCTATCACCAAAATTTATATTTATCATCAAGTTGTATCACCTAATAAATAGATCTATCGCCACGAAATATTTTCGTTCTCAGATAAACAAAAATTGTTCCCAGGTATGAATTATCAGTAAAATAAGAGATCGATAACCAATAAAATTATATTGCATTACATGAATATAAACTTCGTTCTTATAATAACAGTTTTGTTACTTAAATAATAGCTCTGTGCTCAGAATGGTAGATCTGTCACCAAATAAATAGATCAGTTCCTTAGAGACATAGGGCACATCAACTCGGACAGGTTAGGTTCGAAGGGGATGGCGGGGTCTAGTGAGCGAGCGGAGCGAGCGAACTAAGACCCCGACATCCCCTTCGTGTTAGGTTACTTTAAACCCTGCAGAGAGAAATAGGAGCCCCGCGTAGCGGGGCTCCGTCGACTACTATTCGAACTTAATGCAATTTTCTAGTAACATAATATGATTTATTGGTGATCTCTTTAAATTAGTTTGCTTAAATACCTATTAGGACACACCTATTATAATACATACAAAAACATTTATTTGGTACTAGACCTTATATCTCAGGATTTTAGGTGATTTATTGTGGAACTGATTTTGCATTGTTTGGTGACTACATTTTGGTGACAGATCTACTATTTTGAGGACAAACCCTATTATTTAAGAAACACAAAACTAATTAAATTGGTGATAGCTTAAATGATACCCGTTTTACTTTGGCCAGAGGCTAAGTATTGCCATACAACGTGGCAACGCCGCCAGTCTCTTGGGCACGTTACCAGTTGACAGCGTTGAGGAGGAGTTTTTTGAGTTGTTATTTTAGTTATCTAGTTTTAAAAATAATATTAATTTGTAAAATATAATAAATAAAAATTTAGTTTCTTAGATGATTAGTTTGTGACTCACTGATTTGTAACACACAACTGTTTTGTATCTTTGATGAATACAAAAACTCAACCTTATCTCGTACGCTTAATTTTTGACATAATTTACGTCTATTTAATTTAAAATCATACATAAAAAAATTAAAACAAAGACCCTATTCAGAGTAGAAATAAAGGAATTAAAATTATTCCTCCGTCTCAATCTTGATTAGCTCTGTTAATTCCTTGAGCCTGTTTTAATTAAATCACATTAATTTATAATTTCTCAGAGACGAGACAATGGACGATAATCCATGGCATAAAGCCGGAATTCTGTAGGGAAGTTAATTTATACAGAATAAGGTGAAATAATGTTGATTCGGTTCATATTTTGCTTTATAATAGAATGAGTCGTGTGCCTGACGGAGTTTTCTTTCAGCAAACGCTAAAACTCCTTTAGTTTCATGTACGGAATGCTTGGTCAACGGCTTCGTGATGAGGTGATTTACACGGTGTATAGGTTGCGTTGTATAGGTAAATCTACAGGGTTGAAGGGATACCGAAATCGGTTACTAAGTACTTAGAATATCATTCTAAACCTGCACAAATAGGGGATCGGACTGGGTAAAGAAAACGACATTCTATTTTGTCCGTCAGACAGGTAATACAAAAATATTAGACACGTATTTTTTGTTTTATCAAAATATCAAAAAATTACTTAGTTAAAACTCATTAAAGTTGGAGAGTGGGGGCTTACTACGTCACAAGTAGGTATAAAACTTACCTACATGTGACGTCATGCGCCATTTCAACTCAATATATCTCCGTAATTTTATGACCACGTGAAAAAAGAAAAATTACCAATACTTTCGTGTTCAATACTTTTCAATAAATTACCCGACGGACAAAGAAAAAAAATTTGGATTATCCCCTATTCACATACAAAATTTTCATCGGTACTTAATTAAAAAAAAAAACAGCCGTTTTTTTTATTACTGATTTATAATTTCTATCTGTATTTCAGAATGATCATCTAGACGCACTACAAGTAACCATCCCTACCTTATTGCTATTCCAACAAATCACACTAAGCGCGTTTTCAAACATCTTTCAAAATGCGCACAGGAAAGGAGTGTAACTCTCTGCCAGTTTATGTATTTCCGAACCCTTACAACCCTAATCTCTTCAAAGTTAGAGTGAACAGGCTTCTTCTGGGTAAGCTAGTACCATCGTCGACTTTGTCTCTGTCATCTCTGACCTAGACTAGAGCCAAGAGCAAACCCATCGCAAATAAAAAGAAAAAAAGAATGCACTAAGTATGTGTTAACTGTTTACGCGTCGGTGGCTCTTCCATCCTATATATAGCTTTGGTTGTTGCCCTGTTGAATTTACTCGCAATACTCCAGAGTTCTTGAATTTTCTACGGTTGTAAACATAAGAAGTAAAATCTTGATGTTAGCAGCAACATGTAAAAAGATTTATGAGGGTTACCATAAAAGTTACTTTCTACAGATTCCCCATGAGATTTGCATCGAGGTACCTATCAAATATTTTATCACTGACAACTTCAAGGAGCTCGTGGCTAATCGTGAGTAATTAATAAAAGTCGCACGGATCGATCTTTAAGGTTAAGCCGTGCTTGCCGAGGCCCGTGGATGGGTGACCATAATTACATACCGAGTTACCTCCGTTCCTCGGAAAGCACGTTAAGCCGTTGGTCCCGGCTGTCATTTGTAAATCTTTGACAGTCATTACGATTAGTCAGCAGCCAAAAGTCTGACATCCAGTCTTACCAAGGGATATAGTTCGAATAATCACAAGCTCATCAGTCAGTCAGTCATGCTAAGGGTAATTACTGGGTTGTAAAAGTCAGATAGACAGGAACACGTTTTGAAATACTGGTATTAATCTGCATTCAGGTAAACTGGTAGTTGACTTTTTCTTGCTATGTTGGAAAAGACTTGGCAGATCAAAATCAAAATCAAAATATTTTTATTTCACCTAAGCCTACATGGGCACTTGTAAAATGTCGACAAAAAGGTGTTCGGTTCGGGTTGGTCGTTTCCTATGGAGAAGAACCGGCAAGAAACTCCATGGTTACCCTTTTAAAATCATTTGGCTTTACAATTTTTCTATGTTACAGCATTGGAACTTAAGTATGAGTGGACATCGTAGGCCCGACAATAAGTCGATCATAAATATCTACCTACCTTCAAGTGTCATTCTCTTATGTTACAAAACTACTAAGAATATTCTACATTAAAAACATCACGTTCAAAATTCGAACGGTGTCTCGTTGTGAATCCGCGATAATTTACTTTAAAAACAAATGAGTTCGCTTTCGAATTGTGTTCGCTCACTTGAGTCAGGTGTACTGGTGAGCTTTACAGAATATCAACGCATTACCTATATTTTTATTTTTCAGAGTATGCTTTGTGTACGTTGTGTCCTGTAATGATAAACAACAAAGTAAAAATCCTAAGAAAATAAAAACCAAAAAAAACTTGTATAAAATACAGGTTCGTTTTCATACATTCCCGCAAAAAAACATTGAAATCGTAAAAAAATACTCTCGACGCCGAAACGTATCCCAAATCAATATTTTAACATGACACAAGCGTTTTCCTTTTATATTTAGCTCGGAAAGCATTGCGCAATCAAGGGTACCTTGAGTTTTCAATATTCACGTTTTCAAGGAGCATTCGATGGATAGATAATTTTCAGAGAAAATATGTTCTTACCTTCACGCATGTAATTTTTAAAGTGTTAGGCAGATTGATGTGTACCTAACGGATGTAAAAGTACCCTTTGCGTAGTTGAAAGGCTCTTTGCTCTTTTCTTGGTCTCCTCGCCCGCGCCATTGCGATTATATTATTTTTTCCTGCTGTTTTGGGTTTTGACCCATAAATGAGGCCTTCTAGTTCATGTGGCATAATTCATGGTCCTCGGAATGCGCCACCGTCGAGATCCCTACTACGTTATATAATAGCTTGAGAGTATGTATTAATTTTATAAAGACAAGTAAGTAAAATTAATGAACTACATCCTCAAATTTTAACATCAATCGATTAGACAGAGACCTAAACATAAAGTGACTAGTTTGATAGTAGATAACAATTTCATCGCAATTCACATGGGCTGCCTAAATAGTTAAAATTTTTACGAAGCTCGGTAATGCGATGGTTCGAATCCAAGTTGATACATTGGACTCTTTTTGAAATATTTTTATACGTAACGAATTCAACGTTATAGCAGAGTAAAATTTTAAAACTCGAGGGGTTATCACATTGCCGAAGGCTCTATGCGGGGGTCGTGCGTTCTATAGCCCGGGGCTCCGGTGTGGGTTGAGTAAGTTCTTTGAGTCGTCGAGCCACCCACTACCTGAACAGGCTCCCAAAAAGTGGTAGATGTAAAGCTAGTCCCCGGGGGTACTGCACGATATCCGGCGAGGCGGCGAGCCTCTTGGCCGGATTGCCGCCATGGGATCTGGAGGCGATAGTACTCGCGCGCCTGCATGAATGGCGCGCGGAGACACTACGCCAGGTGGAAACTCCACTGCTGCGACAAATCACCGCTAAGCGGACAGACCTCCGGCGCGATCTCATGGCGACATGGAGAGAGTGACTGTCGCAATCCCGTGCAGGGCACGCCACAATAGTGGCGATAAGTCTTTGAGGAGTGGCTGGAGAGGAGCCACGGCGCCCTCACCTTCTGCCTGACGCGGGTCCTTACCGGACCACGGTTGTTTCGGGAGGTTTCTGCACCGCAGTTGAATGTCGATGCTGAATCTTTGGCTAAAAAAGTTCAACCCTCTGGTTACGTGAAGAGTCGACCAACCGCTTGGCGATAACCCGAAACGGCTCAAACACATAAGTACCAATTAAGTCATTCTTTTTTCTTTATCATGTGGTTAGTACTTAACCTTTTTTTTTTCGGATGGGAAATCATAAAATGACTTCTCCCGCTCTGAGCGGAGCGGGAAGGAGTGTCAGAATTGTACTGACTAAAACCCACCCATGTTCCTTCTTCGCCCTTTGTGTTCCAGGGCCGCGGTATCTCTTTCGAACAAACCGCAGCTCTGGCAGGCATCGGCCCTCTCGGGCCCCTTCCGGTTTGCTGACATCTCCCTGAGGCGCGCGTGGAACACGTACGCGCCGTTGACACGGCCTGTCGTCATAAGACGGACGGACGGTGAGCTAGCCCATTACTCAGCTATCTGTAGGCCTGGCAATGTCAAAATGGTTTATCTAACTATGTATCTATCTATCAAATGGCGCAAATGCAATGACTTTATTAAACCGAGTCAGAGGCTCATGGGCGGCATGAAAATTCTGACATAAGGTTAAGTACTAACTGCCAGGGCTGCGGGTTGTTCGAAAGAGATACCGCGGCCCTGGAACACAAAGGGCTAAGAAGGAACATGGGTGGGTTTTAGTCAGTACAAGTCTGACACTCCCTCCCGCTCCGCCCAGAGCGGGAGAAGTCATTTGATGATTTCCCATCCGCAAAAAAAAAAAAAAAAAAAACAAAAAGGTTAAGTACTAACCACATCATCATCTGCCTAGCCTTTTCTCAAACTATCTTGGGGTCGGCTTCCAGTCTAGCGGGATGCAGCTGAGTACCAGTATTTTACATGAAGCGACTGCCTATCTGACCTCCACAACCCAGTAACTGGGTAATACAATACTCCTTGGCAAGACTGGATGTCAGACTTTTTGGCTTCTGACTACTCGTAACGACTGTCAAAGATGTACAAATGACAGCCGGGACCAACGGCTTAACGTGCTTTCCGAGGCACGGAGGAAACTCGGTATGTAATTATGGTCACCCATCCACGGACCAACCTCGGCAAGCACGGCTTAACCTTAAAGATCGACCCGTGCGGCTGTCTTTATTTAGCCACGAGCTCCTCCACTAAGTACTAACCACATGATAAAGAAAAAAGAATAACTTAATTGGTACTTATGTGTTTGAGCCGTTTCGGGTTATCGCCAAGCGGTTGGTCGACTTTTCACGTAACCAGAGGGATACCGAACCGTAACCAAAGATTCAGCATCGACATCCAACGTGGCAATGCTGGCAGCCTTCTGGGCATTTTTCCTATTGACAACGATGTCGACAATTTTTTTGACGCCCTGTAATTCTATTCCTATTTGGATACTTGGTCTTACGATTTTGTTGACCCTACCCGTAAGACCACCCGTCTTACGAGTAGCGTTAACAAAACGTATGGATATTTCCTTGAAAAGCCTGTGAACACTCAAACCCATCGACCCAAAATTAGGGTGGGTTAGGGTTTTCAACCCTAATTGGGTCGAAAATATATTTAGACATTATAGTGAAACACGTCCCAATGTCCCACTAAATTCTCTATCTCAGGAACAACATTGAAACTGTTTATCATCACTACCTTGTTTTAATTATGTTTGCAAACTACCGAGCATCGCTTTCAGTTCTATACAAGATGTTGTTTTTCATCCTCATCAAAATTCAGGAGGAGGTTGTCAAAAAGACATACTTAGATAATCAATTTAAATTACGATTTCTAGTGTTTTATTAATAAACGCTGATTTTTTTTTGTTGTTTCAGTTTGTCACTATATTAGAATAACACCCTTAACGTAGTTTCGGGAATAAGAAATTATCGAATAAAATTTGAGATTGTTTGTATGTGTGAAAGCGTGGTTATAGCCCGAGGATCAGACGGGCTGCGTTTAAAACACGGGCGGTTCACACTTACCGATTTCCGTAACTAAGAAAAAAAATATCTACCCATTTTTGATTCGGGACGAGAATCATTAGCATAGTTACCTCCTTGAATTTGACGAAGATGCAAAACAACACCTTGTATAGTGTTGCCAAATTCTACGTGAAATAGAAGGATCGCTCTCGTACTTCAGAGTGCTGCCAGAATCTCCCGGGATAGATTCAAATAATGGTCCCTATTCAACGAGAATCAAATGGAGAAATAATTTGGGATTTCAAGCTTGTAGTCGGGCTTCGAAGATTATTGTACCTATTTATTGGAGCAAGGAGCGTTGTATGTTTTGGATTGGAGATTGTCGGAGTAGTGGCGAAGACAAACTGTCAAATTTATTTATAAAACTTTACGAGGTGGAATGGACACTGACTGGAAAACAGTTACCATGTCTGTAGTAACATCATTTTGAAACGATTCCGATGAAAAATTTCTAAGGGGGCCACATAAAAAAACAGTCAACAAATTTTATTTTCTTTAAAAAATACTGTTTTTTTTTTACCTTTCAAATCGAAACACAGAACTGTGCATACTAACTAAGCAGTATTTTACCAATGTAACAAAATATTTCATAAAAAATAACTAAACAAAACAAGTTATAAATAAAAATATAACAACTCTCTTACAAACAATTATAAATAAATAACATAAAAACTCCTAACATATTTTCCAAAAAAAAAAAACATTAAAATTATATCTGTAACATGCGAAACCACTTTTCAGCTCACAGGTATAATATTTATTTTCAGAGTTGAATTAATCACGCTCGGTGAGCATTGGGGGTGAGCACAGTTATATAAATAAGTGGACACGTTTTATTTACAAGGATTTTCCATTAAATAATAACTAAATTTTAGCCCGTGGCACAAAGGATTTTAATGGTACAGTAATTTTGAATTTTATGTATTTAAATGATAATAATATATAAATGATTGGTCATCAAAAGGAGGAAAGAGGTCAGGGCTAAATAATAACAGCCGTTCGGGCCGATCTTCTTATGCTACGCTTGCCTAGGTTGATCCGTGGATGGGTGACCACCCATTATATTCCGAGTTTCCTCCGTGCCTTGAAAGGCACGTTAAGCCACTGCAAACTGGTCCCGGTTGTCAGCTGCGGTATCATTAAGCCTCAGCAGTCGGATAGGAACAAGCTTCTCTTTAATAATATTTATTAAAATGCCTACCCAGTAATATTCCAGAAAGTGCGTAAAGATATCAAAACTACCCACATACGGAACATAACAAAACATCGTATCCATTAGATTTTGTTGACTTTACCATAATTGAAGACTTGCTTAGGGAAAAACAAACATTCAAACAATTGCTTTCAATCCTAAAATAATAGCTCTAAGGTGTAAAGTCCCATAGCAACAATCCAAATCCGTAGTATATACTATTCTGTAAACATCAGTAGTTCACCTCACTCAAGTGAGCGCACTATAATTCGAAAGCGAACTCATTTGTTTTTAAAGTAAATCATTGCGGAGTCACAAAGAGACACCGTTCGAAATTTGAAGTTCGAAGTTCGGCATGGCTTTCAGAGTTATGTTAGTATTAGGTTACAAAACATACCTATTGAATTCCCGTTTCAATCTTATCAAACATAATATGTGTTCCAATGGCTCCCAAAAGCCTTCCTGTTTACATAAGTACCTGAAACAAAAAACATAAAACGTTAATAATACAACACCCGGAGGGATATCATTCTCCAAAAAGTTTCATACTTTGAGCCAGACTCATCTTTTTAACTTGAACGTCGTAAAAAGGGAAATATATTATAAGAGTTTGTACGAAATTGATCCAAAAATACAACGAATAATAAAGCTGTCGAATTTTCAAGATGTTTTATGTATGTCTATGCCTAAAATAAAATATTTGATTTTGATTTTTGAGATAATGCCTATTCTATAAGGCTTTTAGTACCAACAAATTCCATCAACGGCCAAATAATTACAGCCGCACGGGTTGATCTTTAAGGTTAAGCCGTGCGTGCCGAGGTTGGTCCGTGGATGGGTGACCATAATTACATACCAAGTTTCCTCCGTGCCTCGGAAAGCACGTTAAGCCGTTGGTCCCGGCTGTCATTTGTAGATCTTTGACAGTCTTTACGAGTAGTTAGAAGCTAAAAGTCTGACATCCAGTCTTACTAAGGGGTATCGTATAGTTACTCAGTTGTGGAGGTCAGATAGGCAGTCGCTTTATGTAAAATAATGGTACTCAGCTGCATCCGGTTAGACTGGAAGCCGACCCCAAGATAGTTTGGGAAAAGGCTAGGCAGATGATGATGGCGAATTTCCATCAATAGAGCAGAAGAAATTTGCTTTTAAAATTTGCTAAGATTATGCATTTAGTGCTTGTAAATACACTTCTGCCTATACTTGCCGGGATTACAGGCGTATTTTGTTATATAAGAGATATGCAAGCAAAGCCAAAGAACGTTCCATCTATAGTAAGTACTCTAATCCTCAAATATCCAGAAGGTTCTCAGACAACTCAAACGTAAACTATTTTCCTTACATTTCCTTTCCACAGCAATCTGTTTTCAGTATCGATAGTAGATTCAATTTTGAGATAATCTTAACCTCGGTGAAGGAAAAAGAGGCGGTATTCCTACAGGGAAATGCGCTACTTACGTGCGATTTCCTCCGGGAGAAAAATCGCGGTTAAATAACTTATACAGGGCTATTGATAAAACACCAATAACCTCGTAAGAGGTCATTCTACTCATCATTATGAACAACTTTTACTATGAGACCAAACACGAAATCGTTAAAAAAAAAACAGCTGTTCCCTAACATTTTGACGAGTTCTGTGAACATAAAGTACGGAACAGCTGATTTTTTTTGCGATTTCTGGTTTGCTCCCATAATAAAGGTTGTTGACAATGATGAGTTCAACGACCTCTTTAGAGGTTGTTGGTGTTTTTCCAATACCCTGTATAGCGTGCAATTTATTAAAATTAAGGCACTATAATACATCGGCCTTTGTATATTTTGTGGAATTTTTTAATGAGGGGAGACACACAAAGGCTTGATTCAGCATACCTTAGACGGCTCGGGTCAGTAGATGCCAAATGAAGCTGAGAATGTGTTGTAATTGTTTTCAGACAGCTTTAGAGCCAAAAATATTGTGTGGCACCTCTTATTTCCTAAAGATTATCATTTGACACTGTTGGTGCTGTGGTTGAGCGATCGACTGCTGCGCTGCGTGACGCGAGTTCGATCCTCCACGGAACAAATACTTGTATGACCTACAGATAGTTGTTCCGGGTCTGGTTGTTTGTGTATGTTAGTTTAAATGTTTATAAATTCTAGTGTGGGGAAACTAAAAAACACATTCGAATAGTCTTTGAACAAAACTGATCTCTTTGCTTCATGCAATTTGGTCCAATGGCCAAAATGCACCGTTAAAAAGCTAATGCTTTTGAATAGTGTCTCGTTGTGAATCCGTGATGAAATACTTAAAACAAATGAATTCGCTTTCGAATTGTGTGCACTCCCTTGAGTGAACTTTATACTGCACAGTACTGTATTGATAAGAACTATTGAGTTTTGGTCCATTTTATTCCTTTGCCCTTAAGGGCGTTTATACCTTACCGCTTTTCATACAAACTTTCAAGTCGTTATTTTCCGAAGTGACTGAACCGATTTAAATGAAACTTTATACGCATAAGCAGGATACATAGATCTAAAAAGTGACTTAAAAAAATATTTTCAAAATGTGTTTTAAAAAAAGAGATAATTGGAATTTTCTATTTCCATAGAAAATTTATAATGGGTCTAATTTAACTGTAATACTATTTTTCGAAAATGTTTTAGTAACTTTTTAGATCTGTGTATCTTGCTTATGTGTACAAAGTTTCATTGAAATCGGTTCAGTCATTTCGGAAAATAACGACTTGAAAGTTTGTATGAAAAGCGGTAAGGTATAAACGCTCTTAAAGCATGTCTTCTTCTTTCATATTTCTCTATTACTCGTCACCCTCTTTCTCGTTGCCTTATCATCTTTTAAACAATCCATTCTGCACCGGATACAGGAAATATAACAAAAGTGTCGAGGTATATAAATACAATCCTTATTTGCATTTCCAGTACGTACCTACATAAATATTATATTGCATGCTGTTGAAATCCGACACGCCATAAGCTTACACCTGTGCCTATCCCCAAAAAAGTACAGTCGCAAACAAAAATGTGATCAACACGAAGCTAAATAATATTCAAAATAATTCGCTTGAAATAGAATCTCATCATCTACCTAGCCTTTTTCACAACTATGTTGGGGTCGGCTTCCAGTCTTACCAGATTCAGCTGAATACCAGTATTTTACATGGAGCGACTGCAGCCTATCTGACTTCCACAACCCAGTTAGGACTGGGTAATACGATACCCTTTGGTTGTCAGACTTTCGAGCCACTGACTACCAGTAACGACTGTCAAAGATTTACAAATGATAGCCGGAACCAACGACTTTAAGGTGCTTTCCGAGGCACGGAGGAAACTCGGTATACGTGGGGTGTCACACATCCACAGATCAAACTAGGCAAGCACGGCTTAACCTAAAGATCGATCCTCTTGCCTGAATTATAATATACAGAGGTAATATTATCAAGAAGTAAAGTTTCCATAGACATGTGCATCCTGCCCGTCCTAACTTACGGTGCGCAAAGCTGGTCACTAACCGAACAACAGAAGTCCAAACTCAAGATTTGCCAGAGGGCAATGGAGCGTAGCATAATAGATGTGAAGCGTACAGATCGCGTCAGAAACACTACCCTGCGTTCTATAACCCAAGTTGCAGATGTCGAAGAAAAAACAGCCAAGCTAAAGTGGGAGTGGGCTGGCCACGTAGCGCGAATGCACCCGGAGAGATGGGCAAAGATCGTCACTCACTGGACGCCTGACGGAGGAAATCGCCGTCGTGGTAGACCGCGGCGAAGGTGGTGTGACGATCTGATCTTGTTTGCCGGGCGATCATGGCCAGATATCGCACAATATAGAGAGGTTTGGAAGGAGAAAGGGGAGGCATTTGCCCAGCAGTGGGACACAATATGAGAGGCTTACAAAAAAAAAATTGAGTTTGGATGTAATCTACGGAACCACTGATACCATTCTGGAAATTATTAATGTTCAAACAAGACAGAATATAAAAAAAAACATCATAACATAACTTAGAGTACAAAGGCTCAGCTTCTTTCCATAGAAGTTACTGCCAGGAGGCAGGCTGTAACGGTTAGAGCTGCGCAGGGTAGGCTGCGCAGGCCGTTAGCAAATAGGTAGGTAGATAGGTTGAGTAAAGTAAAACAGCCAGACCAGTTAATACATATATTAAGAGCACTAAACTAGGTCGCGGGTAACTGTCACTATGTTCTGTTCCGTTCACTATCACTTATTAATTAAAAGGGTACCGTCCCTTGGCAGCACGTGCAGACGTGGGGGGCCGGTCGGCACCGGCTCAGCGGTAGACCACCGGTAGGCAGGTCAAGGCAGGGCTACGCAGTGTAGGCTGCGCAGTGTACCCGTGGGGTAGGCCACAGGCAGGCAGGTCACGGCAGGGCTGCGCAGTGTAGGCTGCGCAGGGTACCCGTGGGGTAGGCCACAGGTAGGCAGGTAGGTAGGCAGGTCACGGCAGGGCTGCGCAGGGTAGGCTGCGCAGGCACCGGCTCCCGTGGGGTAGACCACAGGTAGGCCGGTCATGGCCTGGGCGAAGAGCCACGTGCGCAGGGTAGGCTGCACACCGGCACAGCAGTAGGTAGCGTGCTGGGGTAGGCTAGCGCACAGCGCCAAGCCCGAGCGAAGAGCCACGTGCGCAGGGTAGGCTGCGCACTGGCACAGCAGTAGGTAGCGTGCTTAGGTAGAGTGCAGGAGTAGGCAGCGTGCAGGAGTGGGCCAGGGGCACAGCCCCAAGCCCGTGGGAAGAACCCTGGAAGCACCATAGGGTGCGCATGTTAGATGCGTTGCAACGCAGTTGGCAGCAAGCCGCATGCGATGTACCAGCTTCTCCCCTTTGTAGACCAAGGAACGGTATGGGACGCATTGTAGGTGTAGGCTCAGTACATCGCAGCGGTTTACAGGTAAAAGTGGGCAAACATAGCAAGCACCATGACAGATGAAAAGTTAGGTTAAGTATGAACATCTAATATGCATAAAGTATACAATTACAAATAACACAGTAAGGAGCACTACACACCTCGATGCAGCAGTGATACATTCACAATTACAGTTTCCTGTGCGCTGGACAACTACTAGCCACATGTGGCATAGACACATGCAAAATCAGATATCACTTAGGTGATGAAATCCATATAGGTTATCCAGCGCAGAGAATCAGGCATGACAGGCAGAATTACTTAACTAATGTGGAACTCACCCTAAGTCGGGGCACAAAGAATCTTGAGGTCAGAAGATAGATTCAGCTAAGCCAACGGGATCGAAATGGCAGAGTCATAGCGTCCTGTCAAAAACTAGTGTTGTACCGCGTTTTTAGTGAGGTCCCTAGTTACTTACTAATTATGACATTTTAGGATTACTCGACTAATTTCAGTTGAGACCCTCACAACGCTACAAGGCGAAAAAACAAGTTATCATCATCAGCCTATAATGTTCCCTCTGCTGGGACACAGGCCTCTTCTCTATGAGAGGGAGTGGGCTGTAATCCACCACGCAGGCCCAGTGCGGGTTGGTAGATGTCACATGTCTTCGAATTTTTAGTTCTAAGACATGCCGGTTTCTTCACGATGTTTTCCTTCACCGATTTTAGGGGGAAATTAAATGTTAGAACAGAAAAGGAACAACAGGTATGACATACATGTTAAAACCAGGGAAAACCTTCCAGTGAAAGTTCTTATAGTGAAAACTAAGGTTGCATGATCCCCAAATGTCAGTGGCCATATTTGAAACGTTCCAAACAATAAATCGTTATGGTAAGCAATTCAAGTCTCTAGATCTGGGCTCACGAGGTTGTCGGCATGTGGGATGTAAGTACAGCAGTCATTGTGCCGATAGTCGTGTTGGCCAATCGCTTAATAGCCAAAAGCTTCGACCAACATCTGAGGAGTCTTTCGCTTGGCAGCTGAATCAAGGGCAAGCCTTTTTTTTTTTTTCCGGATGGTAGATCATCAAATGACTTCTCCCGCTCTGGGCGGAGCGGGAGGGAGTGTCAGACTTGTACTAACTAAAACCCACCCATGTTCCTTCTTCGCCCTTTGTGTTCCAGGGCCGCGGTATCTCTTTCGAACAACCCGCAGCCCTGGCAGGCATCGGCCCTCTCGGGCCCCTTCCTGTTTGCTGACATCTCCTTGAGGCGTGCGTAGAACACGTACGCGCCGTCGACACGGCCTATCGTCATGAGACGGACGGACGGTGAGCTAAAGGGCAAGCCCTTAAACCTTAAAGAATCAAGATTCAGAAGGCAGTACTTCTGGACACGACACGTATTGTTTGGAGGTTCCTCTCTCAAGAGCCCTGACAACCGGTAGCCCGGACCCTGTTCCCGATACTACTATACTACTATTTATATATTTTTAAATGTTTTTTATATGAATTTGTAAAAATATTTTAAAAAATGTAAATAATTATGTAAGATAATAAATAAAGGAAATAATCATGGAAGTGATAGTATAAGTTAGATAAAAACCGTGAAAGTTTAAAATAGTGTTTAACCTAAAGTAACTAACCTAACAAATACATTTTATAATTTCGCGAAGTGTACATTTATTTCTGCTCTCAACTGTACAGGTATGAATATAACGAAATCGTTCCCTTCAGAATTATGTAAATTGTTCCCATGTACCGGGAACGCTACACGGCGCTCCAGATTTCATGAAATATTCATTATTTGAGTCTAAATAGTTTTCAGCCGAAACGGCGTCAACCGTATGTGAGGTAATTTATATCGTGAATAATAAACTTTATACCAAACAATTAAGAGCGTTTATGCCTTACGGCATTTCATACAAACTTTCAAGTCCTTATTCTACGAAATGACTGAACCGGTTTTAATGAAACTCCATACGCATAAGCAGGATAGTTACATAGTTCTAAAAAGTTACAAAAAAACTTTTCGAAATGTATTTTAGTAACTTTAAAAAAAAAAATACTTGATTGGAAATTTCTGTTTCTACAGATAATTTAAATCGGTCTAATTTAGCTTTAACACTATTTTTTAACCCCCGACCAAAAAAGAGGGGTGTTATAAGTTTTGACGTGTGTATCTGTGTATCTGTCTGTGGCATCGTAGCTCCCAAACGGATGAAGCGATTTTGCTAAAATTGGTGTCATTTGAAAGGTATTTTAATCGAGAGTGTTCTTAGCTATGTTTCGAGAAAATCTGCTCAGCCGTTGAAGCTCATCACCTCTTTTCTATTTGATGAAGGGATATAAACAATTTCTACGGGTCTAGTTGATTAGAAATTTGAATTCTTATCACTGTGTTTCTCACCATGGGCATCGCCAGGGGGGTAGGCTGCACACCCCCCCTCCCCCCTATAAGCTCAAGTTTTTTTTTTAATTCATATCTTTCCTTGTTTTCGTTAATAAGCGAGAAGAGGCGCAACACCAAGAAAAGTGGAAGGAATGGGAGTAGACCTATGCCCAGGAGTGGGACAGTCAAGGCTAAGAAAAAATAATTTTAGTTTAAAAAGTATGAAATAAAAATTAAATTAAAAATTGAAAACCCCCGACGGCAAAATCTCTAAAAACAAAAAATAAAATTAATCCATGCGTCGTAGCGTCGGGGGACCGCTAAGTAGACCGCTTAGAACATAAAAATATACATACAAACAAAGCGGACCCCCGACGCTACGACGCTTGGATTAATTTTATTTTTTGTTTTTTAGAGATTTTTAGTAACTTTTTAGACTTATGTATCCTGCTTTTGCGTATGGAGTTTCATTAAAATCGGTTCAGTCATTCCGGAAAATAAGGACTTGGAAGTTTGTATGAAATTCCGTAAGGCATATACGCCTAATGATAGCGCAGGTGTAACCGTCGGACTGCCAAATCAAAGGTCCCAAGATCGAACCCAAGACACGCACCGTGATGGTGTGTTTTCGGATTCATGTGCGTTTTGTATAATTATCACTTGCTTCGGTGAAGCAAAATATCGTGAGGAAACCAGCATGCCTGAGAGATATTTCTCGACGGCATGTAAAGTCAAGTCAGAGGAGGAGGAGCTCGTGGCTAAATAATAACAGCCGCCCGGGTCGATCTTTAAGGTTAAGCCGTGCTTGCCGAGGTTGGTCCGTGGATGGGTGACCATCATTACATACCGAGTTTCCTCCATGCCTCGGAAAGCACGTTAAGCTGTTGGTCCCGGCTGTCATTTGTAGATCTTTGACAGTCGTTACGAGTAGTCAGAAGCCAAAAAAAAGTCTGACAGCCAGTCTTAACAAGGGGTATCGTATTACCCAGTTACCGGGTTGTGGAGGTCAGATAGGCAGTCGCTTCATGTAAAATACTGGTACTCAGCTACATCCGGTTAGACTGGAAGCCGACCCCAAGAGAGTTTGGGAAAAGGCTAGGCAGATGATGATGATGTAAAGTCAAGTCAGAGGCCCATGGGCGGCCTAAAAACTCTGACATACACACGAAATAGAAGAAGACCAATTAATTTACCAACTTTGCGCTTCGTACTGGATCCGTGTGGTCCTACAGGCGAGTTGAACTCAAAGAGATTATTGACTGGTCTAGTGGTCACAAGAGCGGCTGCTGAGCGCGAGCGTTCGATACCTGGGTCGAGCAAAGTGATATTAGGTTTTTCCATAAGGAATTTG
This sequence comes from Cerastis leucographa, assembly GCA_963082945.1. NCBI lineage: Eukaryota > Metazoa > Arthropoda > Insecta > Lepidoptera > Noctuidae > Cerastis > Cerastis leucographa. The sequence continues at coordinate 4,646,671 of OY720374.1, read as the reverse complement.
TCAGTAGCAGCCACGGTGTCTGGATTTGTGCTTGGTTGATGGCAATAGGCTCGCCCTAATGTTTGTTGAAATACTATTAGAACTTTTCTTTAAATACCCCTATGAACTCGTACTATTCAATGCATCCATTAGCACAATGTTTTGAATGCGTTACATTGAGTCAAATCAAATCAAAATCATTTATTTCAACAACAGCCAGTTACAAGCACTTTTGAATAGTCTAACAACAATAAAAATGAATCTACAGTCCCAGTCACAAGACAAAATAACTGTGAAAGTACTGTAGTTGCCCATTCCAAAGCGTAGATCTCTATGGAGAAGAATGGGCAAGAAACTCCATGGACACTATTTCAAATCAGAATCTTGTTACAAAAACCTTGGTTACATCATTCATGTTGAGTCCTACCGTAAAACGTGATATTACTCCAAAAAAAAAGTCGTTTCCAATCAATAAGTTTGGCGTAGAGTTACTTAATTTAATGTACAGAATGCTTGGTTGACGGCATAGTGAAGTGTCCGTTTACTTTATACCTTGTATACAGAGAAGGAATAAACCCAGTAAGTAATTATTTTGTACTAGCTGTCCCGCGCAACTTCGTCTGCGTCCAATTTTCCCCGTTTTCGCAACATTTTTCATTGCTGCTCCGCTCCTATTGGTCGTAGCGTGATGATATATAACCTATGTCCTTGTCCAGGTTGAAATCTCTTTTCTTACCAAATTTCATTAAGATCCGATCAGCCGTTTAGTCGTGAAAAGGTAACAAACAAACATACAATCAAACATACAAACAAATAAACATACTTACAAACAAACAGAGTGACATTCGCATTTATTATATTAGTATGGACTAAGCTACGCGTTATTTTTTTATTAGGGTTCCGTACCCAAAGGGTCCCTATTACTGAGACTTCGCTGTCTGTCCATCCGTCCGTCCGTCCGTCAGTCCGTCCGTCCGTCCATCCCTCTGTCCATCCCTCCGTCCGTCTATCACCAGGCTGTATCTCATGAACCGAGATAGGTAGCAAGTTGAAATTTCTACAGATTATGTATTTCTGTTGATGCTATAACACAAAATACTAAAAACAAAATAAAATGAATATTTAAGGGGGCTTCCTTTAAAAAAAGTGATTTTTTGCTCGTTTTTATAAATAATGGTACGGAACCCTTCAAGCACGAGTCCGACTCGCACTTGGCCGGTTTTCTTATTGGATGCTGTAATTACTAGAAAGTTTCTCCGTTTTGGGCTACGAGCCATAGTTTCGCCAGAAAAAAAGAATTAACAGCAAAACCAATAAAAAAGTTCTTAAGCCCAAAAACTTTTTTAATCATTTTCTTTTTCATGTACGAAAAAGTTATTTAAGGGTATACCTATACTGTCTAATTCGTTTACATATTCTGACTTTATCGAGGCCAATAAACTAAGTGATTTTAATAAGAGGTACGGTCAGCAGCAAAAGTCGCTTTACATAACCAAAATTATAAGGCGTCTTAGTTTTAGAACGATCCATATTAACAGACTGGAGTAAAAGACATAACAATATTTTCATCAATGGTTACACAAATTCGCAAAACAATATAACATCAGATCACACTGACCAGCACAAAACTTGGAGTAATATTTATAAGTGTTAACCGACTTTTGATGCTGACTGTACCTCTTAAGTACCTACTCATCATCTGCCTAGACTTTTACCAACTCTGCTGGGGTCGGCGTCCAGTCTAACCGGATGCAGCTGAATACCAATATTTTACATGGAGTGTCTGCCTATCTGACCTCTACAACCCAGGTAGTATGGGTAATACGGTACTCCTTGGTAAGACTGATTGTCAGACTTTCAGGCCACTGACTACCAGTAACGACTGTGAAAGGTCTGCAAATGAAAGCCGAAACCAACGCTAGTATATTATGATGGTGACCCATCCACAGACCGACCTAGACAAGCGCAGTTTAACCTTGAAGATCAACCCGTGTTGTTATTAATTAGCCATGAGTTCCTCCTTTATTGAATTAAAACAGTAATACAATATTGGAAGAGATGTGGTATTCTAATAAACGTAGCGTTTGCTTTGAGGTAACGTCTCAACCAGTCAACAATTAACCTGGGTAGCGAGAGCACGTTCCCCCAAAGTAATTCATCTACTTACTGATAATTTGGTGGTTTTATTCTAAACCTTAACTAGTGTAACTAGTGAACACAACATATGCACTAATTCTGATCATTACGCTGCCCTTATATCAATTCATTTGGGGTCGGCGCAGCATGTCGTCATCTTCGATACTTCTCTATTACTTGTCATCTCATCAGATACCTCCTTTCTTGCCATATCATCCTTCACACAGTCCATCCATCGTTTCTTTGGTCTTCCTCTAGAGTATACCCATCCACATTCATACTCAAAACTTTCCTCACGACATTTCCCCCATTCCCATGCACTATTAAACTAAATTGGCTTCTCTTCGTGTCCTAATTATATTATTAAACACTTTTGTATCAGTGATCCGGGACTGCGTACTTGCAAATACTATTAAGGCCAATCAGAGTCACGCCTAGCGCCTTGGGCTCACTACTGGCTTGTGTATCTAATATAGACATTATTGTTCAAAGTGTTTGTTGGAAATATGCCTCTAGGGAGCAAATGTTCCAGGGCTGCGGAACTGTTTGAAAGAGATACCGTGGCCCTGGAACACAAAGCGCTAAGAAGAAACATGGATGAGTTTTAGTCAGTACAAGTCTGCCACTGCCTTCCACTCCGCCCAGAGCAAGTCATTTGATCATTTCTCATTTGTAAAAAAAGGAGAAAATGTGGTATTAGAAATAGGCAGGATGTTTTATAGTTTTAAATTTTATAGTCTTGGCAGTATTTTCTGTCTGTCTTGGATGTGTTATATATAACAAACATATTTGCCCAGTTTGAAAGAAATTTCTTTCTTTTAAATAAACGTTTCACAAGTACACACAACATGAAAAAAGGAAATATAAAAAAAAAAACTTAAAACTAAACAATAAATATTGTGTGACTCACGGCAGCACAAATAGGCCCAGTTCAGCAAAATGCCGGACAACTAGTGCCCGACGCTGGTTTTCAACTGAACCTAAATGAATTATGTTTGCACTGCGTCGTTGGTCTATTGCCCCGGGGTCTGGATTCGTGCTCGGTCGCCTATTGCTATCAACCAAACTCGAATCTCACCCCTTATTACACCCCCTATTACATAGAGTTTTTTTTTTAATCAAACTCAAACTCAAAGCATTTATTTCAATTAGACCATTACAGGCAATTTGAAAGTCAAAAAAAAAAACAAAATAAAACGCGAAGCTACAGTCCCAGCCACAAGGCATAATAACTTGTGAAAGTACTGTAATTGCCCATTCCGTAGCGTAGATCTCTATAGAGAAGAATGGGCAAGAAACTCCATGGACACTCTTTTAAATCAAAATATGTTACAAAATCTTGGTTAAATAATTCATGTTAAGGATTACAAATTTGTGAGAACGATGTAGAAATACGGGCAAGTTAAGAGCGTCCAGAGTGAAAGATTAAATCAGTAATTAAAAATAAAGTAATTAAAATAAACCGTGGCAGCTAAGAGATGACCAGTCACAACTGACAGCGCCCGTTCACGAACATGACACATTAATAAAACGTAATAAAACATTACTGACAAAAACTGGGTATACTATTAGGTACACTTCTGCCTAACCCTGCAGGCACCACAGTCGTGATGATGTTATAGGCAAGAAGCCGATGCCATCTTAGTTAGAAAAAAGGTACGCAGATGATGACTCCGATTGTTCATAGTCATCACCTGCCTAGCCTTTTCCCAACGATCTTGGGGTCGGCTTACAGTCTAACCATATGCAGCTGAATACCAGTATTTAACCTCTCCAACCTTGCGGCTAAACGGTAAAACACCCAGCCGGCCTCACAATGACGTCATCGAGCGTGTCAAGTGTCCTGCGCTCATAAAAAGCTTATCGCGCGAGTTCTATTAGCTCTTATCTCAAGCGGTAAACAGTTTCGGGTTCTTGATTAACGAGACCATGTATTACAATATAAACAACTGTTTTATAACTACTTGAGAATTATAAACATCGCATAGAATTCAGAGAGCTCGCCGCAAACATACTGTTGTCGTAGTTTGTTTTTTTTTGGTAAAATTACTGAATCAATTTACACGAAACTTTAGATCTAACATAACAAATATACAAGTAATCTAATGACAGTGTTTTTTAGGAGTCCTACATAAATTATTCTTGCAAGATTCCAATTCAAACGTCTTACTAGAATCGGCCATTTTCTAACTACGCAGTTCAATGCATGAAAATACTTGAAATATCAATAAATATGAATAAATATGCCTCGAATGCATGAAATTATGAATTATCACTATTTTTTCGCTTATTACTAATGTTTCCAAGACCATATTTCATTGTAAAAGAGTCAAATTCATATTTTCAATTTCGACTGACGAACTTCACAACAAAGGAATTTTTGGAGAAATTTTTGGGTCAAAAACATAATTTTTAGATATTTTTTCCAGCAAATGACTATCTAAAAAGTTACATTATACACTTATAACATACTATACATTTACTTACCAAAGTTTAACAACACAAAACACAAAAATTTCACTGCATTCCAAAACAAAACACCACCGTTCCACACTGGCCGCCATGACTCATTTTGACAGTCGACAAAGACGCGTTTCTTTATTTTTTTAATAATTTTGTGCAGTTGTTAGGTTGGTATGTTTGGTTTCATTTTAATCGAACTCTAGTTGGCCAGAGACGTAAATTTTTACAAACGAATTAGACCCTTACTGTACGTACGATAAGGGTTTAAGTTTGCTTGTACGAGGCGTTCCCATATGGGAACCTCGGGGCTCAACCGAATTGTTCGGCGTTCCCATATGGGAACCACGGGGCTGGAGAGGTTAACATGGAGCGACGATGAGAGCAGTGGTGGCAGCCCCGACTTACAAGCAGTAAGTCGTATGTTCGAACCCAGGCAGGCAGGCGCATTACTTTGTGTAATTTATTTCATCACCACTGCTCTCAAAACGGTGAAGGAAAACTTCGTGAGGAAACCGAACTGTCTTGTATTGTATAGCGGGCTGGTTTCCGCAACTCCACGCCTAAAGCGCGTATTTTGCGTACCGAACTGTCTTAGAACTAAAAATTCGAAGACATGTGACATCTACTAACCCGCACTGGGCCCGCGTGGTGGATTAAAGCCCACTCCCTCTCATAGAGAGGAGGCCTGTGGCCAAGCAGTGGAAACATTATAGGCTGATGATGATGATGATGACATGGAGCGACTGCCTATCTGATCTCCACAACCCAAATAGTAGGTACTGATCAATACGATCCCGCTTGGTAAGGCTGGTTGTCAGACTTTTGGACCACTGACTACCTGTAACGATTGTCAAAGATCTACAATTGACAGCCGGGACCAACGGCTTAACGTGCTTTCCGAAGTATGGAGGAAACTTGGTATGTAATGGGAGGTCACCCAACCACGGACCAACTTAACTTATAGATCGACCAAAACGGCAGTTATTATTTAGCCGCGAGCTCCTATAGTGCAAGTAAGAAACATTTAGATAGACACAAGATATTAACCTAATATAAGTATGTCGGAGCCAGTCATTATTACGGACAGAAAACGGCATCAATCGGCAAGCGCGCCAAAGGCGACCTACTTACCAGTCTACCCACACACACCTAAGCGCGCTTCTTCAGAGTCGTGATATTTCTTGCTCGCTGCAAGGACTAGAGTCAGTGTCTGATCGCGGCGGAGTCAAGACGTCCCGGAACTGTACCCCCCTGTTTATTGTGTTGGATTGTAATTTGAAGTAATTTGTTAGTTCGAGAAAAGCAGTGTACTTTGTGTAGTGTGTGTTTTCATAGCACGAAACCCATGTTCTGCCCACATGATAACCAAATCTAACGGAATAAAAATTAAATTAAAAATTTAAAAAACCCCCGACGGAAAAAACCTCAAAAAACCATAAATAAAATTAATCCAAGCGTCGTAGCGTCGGGGGTCCGCTTTGTTTGTATATATATTTTTATGTACTAAGCGGTCTACTTAGCGGTCCCCCGACGCTACGACGCTTGGATTAATTTTATTTATGGTTTTTTTGAGGTGTTTTCCGTCGGGGGTTTTTTAAATTTTTAATTTAATTTTTATTTCATGCTTTTTAAACTTAAATTATTTTTTCTTAGCCTTGACTGTCCTACTTCTGGGCATATGTCCCATTCCTTCCACTTTTCTTGGTGTTGCGCCTCTTCTCGCTTATTAACGAAAACAAGGAAAGATATGAATAAAAAAAAAAACTTGAGCTTTTAGGGGGGAGGGGGTGTGTGCAGCATGCGATGCCCATGGTGAGAAAGTGACAAGAATTCGAATTTCCAATCAACTAGACTCGTAGAAGTTGTTTAAATCCCTTCATCAACTAGAAAAGAGGTGATTAGCTTCAAACGGCTGAGCAGATTTTCTCAAAACATAGCTAAGAACACTCTCGATTAAAATACCTTTTAAATGACACCAATTTTATCAAAATCGGTTCATCCGTTTGGGAGCTACGATGCCACAGACAGACACACAGATACACAGATACACACGTCAAACTTATAACACCCCTCTTTTTTGGTCGGGGGTTAAAAATCACCTTACTACGACAAGTACATAAACAATAATATTAGCGGCCAAGTTATGAAGAGCAATCAACGCCAGTGCCCGGGGCGACCGACTCCATTACCGATATTAAACTTTAGATCAAGAAGTACGCAATTATAGCTCAATAGTGAAGTATGTTTTAATTGGCAAGTGTTAAGGGAATCAAAATAGCTTGTGGAATGTGGACACAATGTTATATTTTACTTTGGCTTTTGGCACAGGTAGAAGAAGACAGGCAGGCCGAGGTGTAATAGTAGGTACCCTTAAAGAAGTCGAAATGCACTTGTTCTCCCCGTCAGTACGCTATTTTTTATGTTCTGAACCAGTTACTTTCTAGTCACGGAGATATGGGGGGTCAATGGTCCAACTTTTTCATAAGTTTTTTTTTTAATATGATTTTTTTTTTAATGTTTAAAACTTTACTTTAAATACTTCCATGACTCCTGTACTAGGTATTCGATGCATCCATCAGTACAATGTTTTGAGTGTTACATTGAGTCCTACCGTAAACCGTGACATTTCACCCCAAAAAAAAGGTTTCCAGCAATTAATAGTGCTAAGAAACTTTTTGAAGTGAAACTTCTTATGCGACTTCCAACAAGATTGTATTAAACGTTTAACGCTACTATGGAGGGGGAATAGAAAGAGACAGAGCGAGAGTGATACGTGGCACTCGAACGCATGCGTGTAGTATTACGAAGTTTCACATCATCCGCGCGGAAGGACTCCGCGCACGATTTTATGTACAGAATGCTTGGTTCACGGGTCGTGAAGCGACCGACGAGCCACACTACTACTTCTAGTTACTCTAATCTTCAAACACCCAAAGGGTTCTCAGAATCAACGAAAACTATTTTCCTTACATTTCCTTTCACGCAATAATCTGGTTTCAGTATCGATGATCGATTCAATTTTAAGACCGAACTCAAAGCGAGCGCAGTCGCGGGCATAAGCTAGTAGCTTACAAAATGATCTCACAAGGCCCTGGTCCATGTCATAAACAACCACCCGTGCGACAAAAATCGACCCTTGTAAATCATCACCATCATCAGCCTATAATGTTCCCACTGCTGGGACACAGGCCTCCTCTCAAGAAAGGGAGTGGGCTTTAATCCACCACGCGGGCCCAGTGCGGGTTGGTAGATGTCACATGTCTTCGAATTTTTAGTTCTAAGACATGCCGGTTTCCTCACGATGTTATCCTTCACCGTTTTGAGAGCAGCGGTGAGGAAATTAATTACACAAAGTAATGCACCTGGGTTCGAACCTACGACTTACTGCTCGTAAGTCGGGGCTGCCACCACTGGGCCACCGCTGTTGTAAATGCCTCATTACATTTCTACATAAACTTATCCTAATCTAGACATTCACACAAATAACCTATGTATCTAGCAATCTAGACCGAGATTAGAATTATATAAACGAGGCCTAGTCTGTCTGTGTTGTACATACAGAGTGATTATGTTGCTGTACCTAAATCAAAAGGTTGGTCTGGGCGTTGGGTCGGGGTGTGGTCTTAGCGAGATGTGGAAACAAATTGAAGTTCTATGCCAAAGCATTTGAATTCAATATTTTTCACTATTATGCCTAAAATTGTGTTCTCAAAGGTTCTGCAAACATTCCTGAATAATATGTTTTGACCTTTTGTTTCTTTATCCAAAACTTCCAGTCTTGCAGTCCAGGGCGCTGTCAGTTGTGACTGGTCATCTCTTAGCTGCCACGGTTTATTTTAATTACTTTATTTTTGAATTATTGATTTAATATTTTACGCTCTTAACTTGCACGTATTTCTACATCGTTCTCACATATTTGTAATTCTCAACATATATGATGTAACCAAGATTTGTTACAATATTTACCCTGGTGCTTGAGTGAATGTCACGCTGATGGTGGCGGGTGTGTCGGGTCATTTAGTTCCCTTTAATATGGTTGAGTTGAAGGATGGCTGATACATGGGCAACTACAGTACAAACTTATTATGCCTTGTGACTGGAACTGTAGCTTCGTGTTTTTTGACTTTCAATAGTGCCTGTAATGGTCTAATTTAATAGGTGCTTTGTTTTTGAGTTTTTTCTATTCCGGTATTTTTCCAGATAGTCGACAGTTAGGTAACTTTTCACCTTTTTTTTTTTTGCGGATGGGAAATCATCAAATGACTTCTCCCGCTCTGGGCGGAGCGGGAGGGAGTGTCAGACTTGTACTGACTAAAAGCCACCCATGTTCCTTCTTCGCCCTTTGTGTTCCAGGGCCGCGGTATCTCTTTCGAACAACCCGCAGCCCTGGCAGGGTAACTTTTCACCTGATGTTGGAAGATAGAAGTAGTAGGTTAGCTCATAACTTTGTATTTTTTTAAAAATTGCATTTATTTTAATAAGATACAAATGATTTATAGTAAATTGTGGGTTAACTTTTCATCACCGGCAAAACCCACTCTATGGCGTCAATGTGATCTTTTATTTTATTGTGTTTTCCATCTTCAGTTTCGATTAAGTTTAAAGAGACGCACTATGTTGCAAGGGGAAGGGGCAGGTCATTGAAAAGCTACCTCGTTTTAATGAGCTTATGTTCTTTTCACATAAAAAAAAACTTGAGAACAAACGACATCGAGTTGCTTGTGGCTAAATATTCCCGCCTGAATAAGCCGCCTGCTCATAATTTTCGTTGGTTGTCGATTTTTTAATAAATTATCTATACCATTCTCAAACAAACTGATCAATAAGGCAGTTAATATACTACACTTTCAAGCAAACTTCACTTATAAGCACAATACTGGGTGATCACTACTTTAAGGAATCAATAAAAATCGCCACAACTGCGACCTTACCACACTCCAACAACTTTGTCACAATCGAAACTTGTCCCATCTCGTCCCGTACTACCCAGAGCCGTCCAGCCACGACTCACGCTTAGCGCTTCTGAATTAGTTTTTAATTAGAAACCAATCAACGGAGAAGGGACGCCATTTTAAAACTTTAATTTCTGTTTCGTTGTTCCGTTCTGTTAGGAATTTTCGGGGATGATTTAGTTTTATGAGATTTTAAGTGATTGATTGTCAAGTTAATATAGTAGATGATAAATGTTTTATGTTTTTAGGATGGTACTAGGGTGTTTGATGGGGAGTGGTCACTGGAACTGCAATTTTGAGGATAATTATGGGTCAAAGACTTACCGGATGAATAGTAATAGGGATGATGACTGGGTAAAGAAAATGAAATTCTATTTTGTCCGTCAATCAGGTAATACAAAAATATTAGATACTTATTTTTTGTTTTATCAAGTTAACAAAAAAATACTTAGTTAAAACGCATTAAAGTTGGAGAGTGGGGGCTCACTACGTCACAACTAGGTATAAAATGTACTGAGCCGTGACGTCATGCGCCATTTCAACTCAAAATATCTCCGTAATTTTACGATTACGTAAAAAAAGAAAAAATACGTGTCAAATACTTTTTAATAATCTACCCGATACACAAATAAAAAAAAATGAGTCACCATCCCTATTGTCGTAGCATAAAGGGTGTAAAACACCTCTTAACGAAGCCGAAAGGCACTGGTTCTCCCTGTCATTGCGATCATTTTTTTGTTCTACACCATACCTGGGAACCTTCTAGTTACGGAGATATTAGGGGTCAAAATTCCAACTTTTTGACAAGTATTTTTTTAAATACAAGTTTGTAATGTAATATTTTTACTTTAAACACCTCCACGACCCCCGTACTATTCAATCCGTCCATCAGCACAATGTTTTGAGTGCGTTACATTGAGTTCTACCACAAAACATGATTTCACACCCCCCAAAAAAAAGTCGTTTCCCAGCAATAATTTTTGCGTAAAGTTACTTAGTTTCATGTACAGAATGCTTGGTTGACGGCTTCGTGATGAGGTGATTTACACCGTGTATACAAGGTGTTGTTTTGCATCCTCGTCAAAATTCAAGAGGATGTCACAAACGACATAAATAATCAATTAAAATTACGGTACATAGTCAATTATTAATAAACGCAGATTTTTTGGTTGTTTAAGTTTGTCAGTATTTCAGAATAACCCCCTTAAAGTGGTTTAGGGAATAAGAAATTATCGAATAAACATTAGAGTTTTTTTTAATGTATGGAAGCGCGGTAATAGGGCGAGGATCAGACGGCCTGCATTGAAAACACGGTTGGTTCACACTTACCGATTTGGTAAATAAAAAAATTACCTACTCATTTTACAATTGTTTCACGACGAGAATCATTAGCATAGTTACTTCCTTGAATTTGACGAGGATGCAAAACAACACCTTGTATATGGCAGTTTATAATGTTCCGACAGTTGGAACAAGAACCTCCTTTATTCAACAGGGAAAGGACCGTAATTCAATATTGGCCAGAGTAATTTAAAAAAAATCAGATGTTCCATACATTTTGACCGTGAAGGTATTGCAGTTTAGAAGGAAACAGCGTTTTTTTTTTTAATTGACGAAAAAGTTATATGAGGGTTCAATTTATACTTGTTGTAGGGAGGTGATTTTATTTCGTTAGACACGGTCTTCATGTGGGCAGAACATGGGTTTCGTGCTAAGAAAACACACACTACAAAATCAAAAGTCATTTATTCAAACTAGGCTGATAATCAGCACCATTTGAATGTCAAAATTACAAGAGACAGTCCCCCAAAACGCCCGCCCTTCGCCACTTCCTAGTGTTTTAGCTGGGAAGAAGAAGTAGCGGAACAAACTCCCCAGCAACACATCTGTCTGTTAGGTTAGAAGAACCAGATTCTATACACAAGGTACACTGCTTTTATCGAACTAACAAATTACTTGAAATTACAATCCAACACAGTAACACTAGGCACAATGAATCGGGTTACAGTTTCGGGACGTCTTGACTCCGCCGCAATCAGACACTGACTGTCCTCCTCGCCGCGAGCTCGAAACATCACGACTCTGTAGTAAGCGCGCTTAGGTGTGGGTAGACTGGTAAGTAGGTCGCTTTTGGCGCGCTTTCGATTCATGTCCGTACTAATGACCGTCTCCGACATACTAATAATAAAAAGCGTTTGTATGTTTGTTTGCTTGAACGCGCTAATCTCAGGATCTACAGATCCGATTTGAAAAATTCTGTCAGTGTTAGACAGCCCATTTATCGAGGAAGGCTATAGGCTCTATTTCATCACGCTAAGACCAAAAGGAGCGGAACAGCAATGAAAAGTGTTGCTAAAACGGGGAAAATGTGACGCAGACGAAGGTGCGCTGGACAGCTAGTACTGAATACATCGGAACCGTTTTAGCGTCCATGTCCTTCCACACTGTTTATCATCGAGAGGATTGGCTCAAACTCAACCAAACTCAACATCGGAAAGGCTCAAACTCAACATCGGAAGAGCTCAAACTCATCATCGGAAAGCTCAAACTCAAGATCAGAAAAGGTCAAACTCAACATCGGAAGAGATAAAACTCAACATCGGAATAACTCAAACTCAACATCGGAAAAGGTCAAACTCATCATCGGAACAGCTCAAACTCAACATCGGAAAATTTCAAACTCAACATCTGAAAAGCTCAAACTCAACATCGGAAAAGCTCAAACTCAACATCGGAAAAGCTCAAACTCAACATCGGAAAAGCTTTGAAAATGCTGTATTTTCCCAGAGTCTTACGCCAAAACGTTGGATTGAATCTGAATTTGAAAACAAAAGAGCCTCTTGTAAAATAGAGTACCTATACGTACAAAATAATAACTGTACGTTGACAACCAGAGAAAAAAATAAAAATATTTCTCCCCATTTCTTTCACAAAGACCGTCGGAATCCTGAAAACTTTACTTTTAAAGCTTCGACCTCGATTTCCTTCAAACTTTCATGGAAATGGAGGTTTTACTTTTAACAACCGTTTTTTTCTGCTCCAAGAAAGCTATTAAAATTAATAGTGAAAGAAACGAGAGACTCTCAAGTCATCACCGGCTTAGCCTTTTCCCAATTATGTTGGGATTGGCTTCCAGTCCAACTGGATGCAGCTGAATACCAGTATTTTACAAGAAGCGACTGCCTATCTGACCTCCACAACCCAGTTAGTACAGGGTAACACAATACCTCTTAGTAAGACCTGTTGTGACCTGTAACGACTGTCGAAAGATCTACAAATGACAGCCGGGACCAACGGATTAACGTGCTTTCCGAGAAACAGAGGAACCTCGGTTCGTAACGGGTGCCCACCCATCTACGGACCAACCTAGGCAATCGCGGCTTAACTTAAAGATCGACCCTAGCTGTTAAAATTGGGCCACAAACTCCAAGAGGATCTCCTGTATTATGAATTGATATAGTCGTACACAAATCTTGTGGCGTGTCATACAGGTGCAGTCAAACTTCAACATCATCAGCCTAGCCTTTTTCGAACTATTGGTCGGATTCTAGTCTTACCAGATGAAACTGAATTGGTATTCAGCTGGGCTGCTGAACGTAGGGTTCCTAGGTTTAATTTAAGTACTAACCCGTTAGGGAATAGCTCAATATTAGTCCAGAATCTAGACTGAGCAATGATCGCACTATTTTTTATTTGAGAAAACATTTTCAACAAAACAGACAAATCCAAGCTATTGCGCAATTAAAAGAGATATATTTGTTTAGAGGAGCTAGTGGCTAAATAATAACAGCCGCACGGGTCGATCTTTAAGGTTAAGCCTTGCTTGCCGAGGTCGGTCCCTGGATGGGTGACCATAATTACATAACGAGTTTCCTCCTTTCCTCTGAAAGCACGTGAAGCTGTTGGTCCCGGCTGTCATTTGTAGATCTTTGACAGTCGTTACAAGTAGTCAGAAGCCAAAAATCTGACATTCAGTCTTACCAAGAGGTATCGTATTACCCAGTTACTGGGTTGTGGAGGTCAGATAGGCAGTCTCTTCATGTAAAATACTGGTACTCAGCAGCTGAGTGTGCTAACCGGATGCAGATCCGGTTAGACTGAAAGCCGACCCCAAGATAGTTTTGGAAATGGCTAGGCAGATGATGATGAAAAGAGATATATTTAAATCAATCAATCAGTTATTTTATTATCAGGCAACGATGGCCCATTCATAAAATACCCAAAATAGTCTTTTACAATAAAAAATAACTAATACAAATTAAATAACCTTAAAACTAAACTCGTAATGTTGTCGGCGTCGTGTTCCGCTGCTTCGATATACGACACCTTTCGAAAGGCAGGTCTGTATACAGTATGTTAGGTTAAACGAGGGACATATTGAGGGAGGGTATTCAGTATTCGATTCTCGTCCCAAATATGTAAAAAAACTATAACGTATATAGAAGAATTTTTAATGTTTTGCTAGGTGCCTAGATATTTTGGAATGTCCTAAGCCAGGTAAGTTTAAAGTATGAGGGGAAAATGGATTATACCTAAGAGTCATTGCCCCGCTCACATGTTCTGCGATAGTATTAAGTCGCTAGCGCAAGGGTGTATACACGTTGCGTGTCATTTGCGAAAATTTTGGTATGGTTCTGTCTGTTATTTATCAGTGTTTTTTTTTGTTTTATATTTTTATTAGTATCATGTTAGCATGTACTATTATGGGTTTGAATATGTCCCTCGTTTAAACTAACATACTGTATTTACAATAAAAAAATGATAAAGTTACTAAATAAAATACTTAAAAAAGCATCTCACAGAACAATCACGACACGGTTTGGTTTGGTTTGACGGCACGGTTGGCGCAGTGGTTGAGCAATCGACTGCTGCGCTGCGTGTCGCGGGTTCGATCCCCGCACGGAACAAATATATGTATGGCCTACAGATAGTTGTTCCGGGTCTGGCGGTTTGTGTAGGTGAGTTTAAATGTTTGTAAACGCACCCACGATACAAGAGTAATTCCTAGTGAGGGGCAATGTTAAAAAAAAAAAAAAAAAAACGATTTTCGTTAATTCTCTCACAGTATCTACAAGTGACACTCTAGTATTCAGCTGATTCCAGTTGGCTGCTTCCAGTCGGAAGCCGACCGCAGGGAAAAAGCTAGGCAGATTCATTTCATCAGACTTAAATAATAATAATAATAATAATAATTCATTTATTTCAGGCAACTAAGGCCCATAGATAAAATACAAAAAATAATCTTATACAAAAATAAACTAATACATACAAAAACCTTATTCTACAAATTAACTAGGTACGTTGGGTCGGCGACGTATTGCGCTGAGTCGAGGTGTCATGTAGTCTTCCGCGAAAACGACGATACACGACACCCTTCGGCCAAAATTCCTCCTTCATGAAAGTCTCCAGATGGTGAGTCGGAACCCGCACCACAAAAGACTTGAAGTTAATCTTGTGGCGTGACTCCAACTTCTCGACTCTCAAGATGAACTTGGTCTTGATCTTTATATACTCTACGACCTCCTCTGTCGTCGTAGAGTGATGTAAGCGGGACACGTACAGCTGCGTCGATGGAATAGCGGGACGCAGCAACATGTTCGGACCAGTCAATGCGCTACCGCACTGATTGCGAAGAGTAGGCTTCTTCTTCTTCTTCTCAACACGAATGAAGCCTTCTTCATCTACCTGTCTTCGACTTGTTACCGGTGGTAACGAGCTTCGGACTCGTTCGGAGGGCCCCTGGGCACTCGTCATAAGTTTCGGTTGCCGCTGATGTTTTGCAGGAGTTGCAACAACGGCAGCCGAGTAAGCACGCCCCGGTGTTGTCGTGCTAACATTCGGCGGCGTCCCGATAGTAGGGGACGCGGGGAGGGCGCGGCGCAATTGTGCATCGCTTGCTGATTTAGCGGCCGACGGCGAGTCGAGTTTTGCTGACCCGACGCTCCGCTGCGATGTGTTGACTACGCCGTGACGTGTGTCGACGTTGGTTGCTGGCTCGAGTGACCTACATACCGTGTTGCGTAAATCTGCTACCTCGGTACGTAAATCACTGATGGTTGACTGCGATGCTTCCAACTTCAACTGCATCTCGGCCAGGCTTGATCTTAGGGTTGTGATGTCCCGTAGCAGCCTGGTGACGTCGACGTGGTCAAAAGTGACGGGGGGCAGCTTACGCAAATCCTTCGCCACAAAAGTCGGCACGTCGTCTAAATATAGCTATCGTACGTATTTACTTTGTACTGTTTAAATTATATCTGTTCTCAGAAGCAAGTCTCTTGAAAAGTTTACAAATTTGTGATTTAAATGAGATCCAACCAAGTTATTTATCAAGTGAAAACTGATGACACTAATATACTTAGCATACGTTACGCTAGTCAAAAATAACATTAAATTTCAACGGAATCATTAAGGTGTGGGCATGGCATGAAAAGGGATGAAATGCATTGTATACAAGGTGTTGTTTTGCATCCTCGTCAAATTCAAGGAGGTAACTATGCTAATGATTCTCGTTCCGAATCAATAATAAAATGGATACGTATTTTTTTCTTTTTTCTTATTTACGGAAATCGGTAAGTGTGGTCCACCCGTGTTTTAAACGCGGCCCGTCTGGTTCATGCCCTATAACCTCGCTTACGCACATACAAACAATCTCAAACGTTTATTCGATAATTTCTTATTCCCTAAATCACGTTAAGGGGGTTATTCTGAAATATTGTCAAACTTAAAAAAACCAAAAAACCAGCGTTTATTAATAATTAACTTGGTAGCGTAATTTTAATTGCTTATTTATGTCTTTTGTGACCACCTCCTGAAATTTGACAAGGATGCAAAACAACACCTTGTATATTGTATAAAATAGTTCTGAACGCATCTTAGGCCGTTGGTTCCGGCTGTCATTTGCATATCTTTGACAGTCGTACCTCTGATAAGTCAAAGATATACAAACGACAGAAACCCAAAAATCTGACAACCTTTCTTGGGTACTTGTGGAAGCTATACAGGCAGTCGCTCCATGTAAAATACTGGTATACAGCTGTATCCAACTAAACTGAGCCGATCCCTAATCTAGTTGTAAAAAAGGCTAGGCTGATGATATTGATAATTTATGAAGATTGGCTCTATACAACAATAAAGACACACACAGACACGCTTCACGTACAGCGAGTGCAAAATAAATGCACTCACGACTGTCATTTATTTGAGATAGCCACGCACCCATAGACATGCTTCACGTACAGCGATTGCAAGCTTACTCACGAGTTCACGACTGTATATTTTTTTGTCAAGGTTACCAACGTAGCCCGAAGAATTGCCAAACTTAAATGGCAGTGGGCAGGGCACGTTGCTCGCAGAAAAGATGACCGATGGGGCCGAAAAGTTCTGGAATGGCAACCGCGAATTAGAAGACAATGCGTTGGAAGGCCTCCCACTAGGTGGACCGATGACCTGGTGAAGGTTGCGGGGATCTGCTTGATGCGAGTCGTACGGGAGCGGTCAATGTGGTGACACTTGGAGGAGGCCTATGTTCAGCAGTGGACGTCTTTCGGCTGAAATGATGATGATGATGATTTTTTCGAGGTCGTCGTATGTACGATCGCCGTTACGTACGTACGTGTTATTCTGTGTGTGCGCCTATTTGCACTCATTGTATGAACGACTGACTCTTTGGTCCAGTGTTCGCAATTGCGACTGCTGAACATGAGTTCCTGGGTTCGATTCCCTGGTCGGGCAGTGTTATTGGATTTTTTCATCAGGAATTTCTCAGTAGCAGCCACGGAGTCTTGATTTGAGCCCGGTTGATGGCAATAGGCATTCCCCCTATTACATAGGACTTAAAAACATAACTGGCGAAATGTGGGTGTACT
The DNA here is from genome assembly GCA_963082945.1 of Cerastis leucographa. Taxonomy (NCBI): domain Eukaryota; kingdom Metazoa; phylum Arthropoda; class Insecta; order Lepidoptera; family Noctuidae; genus Cerastis; species Cerastis leucographa. Next base: position 4,629,276 of record OY720374.1, on the reverse strand, counting down.
CTTAGGTACACCTCTGCCTAAACCCTTCGGGAATTACAGGCGTGATGTTACGTATGTATGACTCTTTGAAATATCCTGTGGTATAAGGGGTGAATATGTTCTGAATACATAAGCATCCTATATGAATTAATATAACCTCTTTAGTCTATGAATATTGTTAGATGAATAGAAATGTAGATGTATGCCTATCAGCAAGTTTGTATTTGTTTGTGTTATTACTGTACATACATATAGAAACTAATATCGCTTATGTAACAATGTCCTTTTATTATTGTATATGTTAAAAAAAACCCTTTCCGAGGTTTTATAAGAACACCTCGGGTTTTTTGTATCGATATAAGATTCTATTTATGGAGTCCTTTTTGGATAACAATTGAAAAAATAATACCCCGACAAAAATAAATAAAATGTAGTAATTTGAGGAAACTGACATGGCAACACAGGACAACACTCACTATTGTTACCACTAACCTATTTAAATACAGTCTTATTAGCAAGCAGCAGTTTTATTTATCATTCAAGGCCACCAGCAGCACACCTGGAGCTTGATATTCACCAGATGATCCGGTCCTTCGAACCGGATCATCTGGTGGACTGTATTGAAATAGGTTAGTGGTAACAATAGGAAGAAAACCGCTAGTGTGCGCGCGTTAGAGTCGTCGGCGAGTGATGGCGGCGGCGCTGTCCCACCGCTGTGATCGCGGCTTGAAGGGCAAGCAAGGTCATGCTGCGCTGTGTGGGGTCCGATGTAACGTCAGGAACAGTGGTTATTTGGACTCAAAAATCGGGTTTTTTAAATTCATTAATATTTTTCCCTATATGAATATTGAATGTTTCTTATTTTATTACATGAATGATGGAACCAAGATTTTATAACATATTTTGATTTAGAAGAGTGTCTCCGTGGACACTCTGTAATGCATGTAATGGTATGCCATTGGTATAGGTACTTATATGCCTCTCTCGGATCGGAAACGGTGTTTTTATACATATTGTATTTATTTGGAGAAATGACTTAGAGAGATTGGCCGGAGAAAACCGTACGGAGAGAAAAGTGGTATGCTATGATTGAGGCCTTTGCCCATCTGTGAGGCAATGATAATTGTGGCGAAGAAAATAAAAAATATATAGTAAATATGCTAATATTAATCACATAAACTTTTTTGAATGGAACGGCAGTTTCACATATTATTTACATATCTATACAGAGATTAATTACTAAAAAAAATATGAATAAATCGTTTAGAAAAAAAAATGTGAAAATACGAGTATATACCTCATATTTTTTTTTTATATTTACAGAGTACATATCATTAAAACAGGTTTCATTAGGTGGTAATAGATAAATGAGAAATATTTTTTATAGATAACTACCTGTTGTCCGCAACCTTCGTCAGCGTTAAATAACAAAAATATTACTTTACTATTTGAATTAGAGTTAGTTAACAATTCTAAGGGTTTTCATTTTTCTCTACCGAACCCTAATCCTGTTTCTAATATAAAAGTAGCCTGCGTTGCTCCTATTAATGTAAGTTTTACCATTAAAAGTGGTGTCAAAATCGGTCTAGCTGTTTTGGAGAAAAGTCGGAACAAACAGACAGGAAGATGAATAAAAATAAAAATAATTGTATAAGTACTGTACATACTTTCGTATGTATTGAGTAAAAAGTTGTTATTTTGAAATTACAAACAGATAGTTACTTCAATTTTATTTATTTTCATACATATTATAGATAAAGAGACTGACACGGGTTTGTGACGTTTATTATACAATAAAGGGTGTAAAACACCTCTTAACGAAGCCGAAAGGCACTGGTTCTCCCTGTCATTGCGATCATTTTTTTGTTCTACACCATACCTGGGAACCTTCTAGTTACGGAGATATTAGGGGTCAAAGTTCCAACTTTTTGACAAGTATTTTTTTAAATACAAGTTTTTAATGTAGGAATTTTACTTTAAACACCTCCACGACCCCCGTACTATTCAATCCGTCGATCAGCACAATATTTTGAGTGCGTTACATTGAGTTCTAACACAAAACATGATTTTACACCCCCCAAAAAAAGTCGTTTCCCAGCAATAATTTTTGCGTAAAGTTACTTAGTTTCATGTACAGAATGCTTGGTTGACGGCTTCGTGATGAGGTGATTTACACGGTGTATACGAAACTTTATAAAAAGACTCTATCTTGAACTACTACTACTATATATGTGAATTTGAAACCAATATTAAAAAATAATATTAATACTTTTTTTCTATCGGATCTGTAAAGATTAATTTATTTGCAAAAACGCAAGCTCAATGTCGTGACATAACCTTAGTGTGTCCTCATTTCATCTCAATTATTCTTCGCCATTCTTATTCATTTATGCACCACAAGCCACTTATTAGACTTGGCAGTCATAATAAGATGGCTTTCTTTGTATTTACCAGACAAGGAGAAGTGGGTCGAGAATATTGATATGGGGTTACTTACTGGCATAGATTATTATAAGCTAAGTTCGATTCCCATGTCATATAAAGTTTGATTGAAGTAAAAGGTCATTTTAGAAAGGTCAGTTAATTGAGGTTATTTATACTCTCACCTTTTTTTTTTACGTCTGGGAAATCATCAAATGGCCCTTCCTGCTCTGGGCGGAGCGGAACGGATTGTCAGACTTGTACTGACTAAAACCCATCCTTGTTCCTTCTTATCCCTCTGTGTTCCAGGGCCACGGTATCTCTTTCGAACAGTCCCGCAGCCCCGGCAGGCATCGGCCCTCTCGGACCCCTTCCTATTTGCTGACATCTCCTTGAGGCACGCGTGGAACACGAACGTGCCGTCGACACGGCCTGTCGTCATAAGACGGACGGATGTTAAGCTAGCCCATTACTCACCGACCACAGGCCCGCGATAAAATCACGCCTGTATTTCGCCCAAGGGTTAGTCGTTGGTGTAGTGCACGCGACTGTTGACCATGACGTCCTGGATTCAATCCACAGGTTGGGCAAAGTATTATTGGGTATTTCTATGTTTCGGTTGGAGCCACGGAGGCTGGATTTGAGCCCGGTTGATAACAACAGACTCGCCCCCATTTAATCTGACCTAAACATAACTGGCGAAATATAAGTGTACTAGTAGGTGGTACACCTCTGTCGAACGCATCTAGGATAACATTTCATTCCAGTTTGCAGGGATACGCTTCAGAATCCAGACTGACTTTTGTTTTATCCATCTATATCTTCTCCTCATTATATAAAAATCAATTGCTGTACGTTTGTCTCGCCAAAACTCGAGAACGGCTGGGCCGATTTTTTTGGTTTTAAAATGTTTGTCGTAGTCCAGTGAAGGGTTAAAAGGTGAGAATATAGGTTAGGTAGGTAGGAAAAAGTGCAGTATGGTACAGCTAGTATTCATTAATTTAATTCGACTTGACTTTAGCTTGGACCCAGATTGCATTCCCGATAACGAGATAGAACTCAAAGTATTCCATTCAGAAACTTCGTCAAATTCCTTCAGACATTTGCGTTTCGTGGACTAATTAATGCATCTGATTCGAACGACTTATTTAACTGCACTTCTCGATGTCAGAGGGAAGTCTTATTTACTATTCCTAACTAGATGACTCAAGCTTAAACTTCATGTTTATATATCTGAAAAGTTAGTCTTTATCACTGCTACATGGATAGGTCCAAAAGTTTCCGGCCTCAAATTTAAAATGAAGGTTGTTTTTTACGGATGGGGTATCATCAAATGACCCCTCCCGCTCTGGGCGGAGGGGAAGGGAGTGTCAGACATGTACCGACTAAAACCCATCCTTGTTCCTTCTTAGCCCTTTGTGTTCCAGGGCTACGGTATCTCTTTCGAACAGTCCCTCAGCCCTGGCAGGCATCTACGCTCTCAGACCCCTTCCAATTTGCTGACATCTCCTTGAGGCGCGCGTGGAACATGAACGCGCCCTCGCCACGGCCTGTCATCATATGACGGACAGACGGTGAGCTAGCCCATTACTCACCGTCCAAAGGCCCAAATAAAGGATTCAAACAAATTTGGCAATTGAAATAAAGGGAGACTATTTTAACAAAAATATTACTTTTTCACTTTGAGTAACTAGAAAAAACTAAACATGTTAATTTTATTAATGTATGATAATTTGATAAATGTATGATAATTTTATTAATGTCTGATATACACAGTGTAAATCACCTCATCACGAAGCCGTCAACCAAGCATTCTGTACATGAAACTAAGTAACTTTACGCAAAAATTATTGCTGGGAAACGACTTTTTTTTGGGGGGTGTAAAATCATGTTTTGTTGTAGAACTCAATGTAACGCACTCAAAACATTGTGCTGATAGACGGATTGAATAGTACGGGGGTCGTGGAGGTGTTTGAAGTAAAAATCTTACATTAAAAACTTGTATTTAAAAAAATACTTGTCAAAAAGTTGGAACTTTGACCCCTAATATCTCCGTAACTAGAAGGTTCCCAGGTATGGTGTAGAACAAAAAAATGATCGCAATGACAGGGAGATCCAGTGCCTTTCGGCTTCTTTAAGAGGTGTTTTACACCCTTTATACAGGGCGTGCCGGAAAGGGTATATACATCCTTAAGGGTGTGCTACAGACCATCAAACTGAACATGTTTCTCAACATAAAAAAAATTTTGCAGCAAAAAACATTATCAGCTGCCTATACATTTTGGTCGAATAGGTATTGTAATTTTCTATGGGGCAGCAGATATTTTTTTTGCTGAAATTCGATACCCTTTGGTAAGACTGCATGTCAGAATTTTTAGCTTCTGACTATTCGTAACGACTGTAAAACATCTACAAATGACAGCCGGGACCAACGGCTTAACGTGCGAGGCACGGAGGAAACTCGGTATGTAATGATGGTCACCCATCTACGAACCAAACTCGGCAAGCACGGCTTAACCTTAAAGATCGACCCGGGTGGCTGTTATTATTTAGCCACGAGTTCCTCCTTACTGATAACTGTATGTATTTGAAAGCCAGATAAAATTATCATGTCATGGATGGGTATAAGAGTAGAGGAAGACCAAAGAGAAGATGGATGGACTGTGTGAAGGATGATATGGCAAGAAAGGAGGTATCTGATGAGATGACAAGTAATAGAAAAGTATGGAAGAAGAAAACATGCTGCGCCGACCCCATATGAATACGGATAAAGTCAAGATAATGATGATCATGGAATTATCATGTTCTATGATAACATCACGCCTGTAATACGTGAAGGGGTAGGCAGAGGTGTACCTAATAGTATACCCACATTTAGTGAGTTAAGTTTTTTAAGTCTTATGCAATATGGGAGCGAGCCTATTGCCATCAACAGGGCACAAGTCCAGACTCCGTGGCTGTTACTGAGAATTTCCTGATAGAATTACCCAAGAACACGTTGCCTGGCTTGGAAATTGAACCCAGAACCCAATGCTCAGCGGTCACGCTTGTGACCACTAGACTCATCATTTCTCGCTAAGCTATTAAAACAAAGCTTTTCTATTTTCATTATCTCATAAGACCTACCGATAATACTCGTAAAACTGAAACCCATCTTCGAAATTAGGTTTCCAAATTGCACCTAAAACAGAACCCTATCTCTTTAACGTTAAAGTTTAGAATAGTAATGACAGGCTTGTAGAACATTACAATCTGTTACTCGACTGTATAGAGGATGTTAATGCTTCACACTATTCCCAACCAATAGTGGGCCCTATTTCTTTAAAAATAAAGTTTAGAATTGAATTTTAGAACGTACAATCAGTACTCAACATAGGTTGTTGATGGGTTACACTAACTTATCCATCCAAATCCACCCAATACTCGACCCTATTCCTTCGTGTATAAAGTTTAAAATTGCATTGTATAACATTTCTATCAGTTACTCAACAGGAGTTGTTGATGCGTTACACAAATCCCACCTAATATTCAACCCTATTTCTTTAATGATAAAGTTTAGAATAGCAACGATAGGTTTTTAGAACATTAGAAACTCAATAGAGTTGTTAATGCGTTACAAATAAATTCAATGGCGGTTTGAAGTTAAGACTTGGTTTATGTGGATTAAGGATGTTGTGTAGTATTAGTTTGGGAAATAAATTGTAGGTGTATTTTGTTTACGGATTGAGGAGCTCGTGGCTAAATAATAACAGCCGCTCGGGTAGATCTTCAGGCTAAACAGCGCTTGCCTAGGTTGGTCCGTGGATGGGTGATCACCACTTATATAGCGACTTTCCTCCGTGCCCCGAAAAGCACGTAAAGCGCCCTCGCTCACGGCGACTTTTTGTAGCGATGCTATGCTAAGCGATGCAGTAGCGATGCTGTCGCGCGTTTGCATCGATACAGTCGCGATACTGCTCGTTTCTGTAGCGCGTTGCAAATGCGACTAACCCGCGTTAGTAGCGATGCAGTCGCGCATTTCGTAAACGCGCGTCAGCATCGCTACAAAAAGTCGGCGTGAGCGAGGGCCCTAAGATGTTGGTCGCGGCTGTCGTTTTTAGTTCTTTGACCGTCGTTACAGGTAGGCAATGGCCCGAAAGTCTGACAACCAGTCTTACCAAGGGGTATCGCATTACCCAGTACTAACTGGGGTTGGGAGAGCAGCGGTGGCCCAGTGGTGGCAGCCCCGACTTACGAGCAGTAAGCCGTCGGTTCGAAGCCAGGCAGGCGCATTATTTTGAGTAATTTATTTCATCACCACTGCTCACAAAACGGTGAAGGAAAACATCGTGAGGAAACCGGCATGTCCTAGAAATAAAAAATCGAAGATATGTGACATCTACCAACCCGCACTGGGCCCGCGTGGTGGATTACAGCCCACTCCCTCTCATAGAGAGGAGGCCTGTGTCCCAGCAGTGAGAACATTATATTATGATGATGATGAACTGGGTTTTAAAGGTCAGACAGGTAGTCGCTCCATGAAAAATTGCCTACTATATTGAGGTCCGTTTAGTCTAACCGAATACATCTGAATACCAGCATTTTATATGGAGCGACTGGCTATCTGACCACCAAAACCCAAGAGAAAGGTTTTAAATTCCCATAAAACGAACATCAAACTTTTTACTTTTATCCTCAAAGTAACATAAAAAAAATAAGTACCCACTTTGAGCTTCTTTCCAATTATTTTCAGACAGTACATTTTGTGTGTTTTCACAAAAATAATGCTTGGGGCTAGAATGCTTTGTTAAAATTTAATCATTAATTGCAACAATTTGCGTTCATTATCAGCTGTAATCTTCCCACTACTGGGAATCAGGCCTCGTCTCTATGAGAGGGAGTGGGCTGTAATCCACCACGCGGGCCCAGTGCGGGTTGGTAGATGTCACATGTCTTTGAATTTTTAGTTCTAGGACATGCCGGTTTCCTCACGTTGTTTTCCATCACCGTTTTTGAGGGCAGCGGTGATGAAATAAATTACACAAAGTAATGCGCCTGCCTGGGTTCGAACCCACGGCTTATTGCTCGTAAGTCGGGGCTGCCACCACTTGGCCACCGCTGCTCTCCTTCGAGAGAAATTCGTATGAGAATTCGTATGTCTCTTCTTATTTAGCCACAAGACCCGCAGTCCCCAACAGTGTAAAATAAAACACGGAAATACTAACACCATACGTGTTAACATATTCCCAGAGGTCCCATAACTTCTCAACCCGGAAATCTCGCGGCTTCCACATGATAAGTACCCGCAAATGACTTCCGAAGCCGCCCGTAAGCCCTTGATCCTATGAACGTTCTTAACCACGTATCATCCTGCCGACTAATGTACTTGTGTTGGCGTTATCTTAAATAAATTACGGTGGTTGGTTTATTTTTAGACGTCGCATCTGTTGTACGCACCAATCAAGTTGTACAAGACCAGTTTATGCGGATCTCAATGTACAAATGTAAACCTATTTTATTTTATTTTGTGAATGGCATCTCGCAGTTCAACCAAAGAGGTTGTCTTCTGCATACTCGGACTATCCTGTGGGTGCCTTGATTGTAAAGCCTCCAGCCAGGGCATAGAACTACTTACAAACTAAGCGACTCACTCTGCTCGCACACTCTGCTCGCGGGCACCCCTAAATGGGATCTTCTTCACGTGTCGATGACAATTTAAATTGAGTCAGCCTAAAATTAGGCGACGAGTTTGACACTTTCAGTAGCGTCGTTATCCAAAAAGAATAACATAAATAGATTCTTATATTGACACCTTATAATACCCTGACGGATCGGACAGGGTTTTGAAGTGAAACTTCTTATGCGACTTCCAACAAGTTTAACGCTACCATGGAGGGGGAATATTGTCTAAAACTCACTAAGATATGGCAGTATTACAAGATTTGTGACTACGTAGTTCTACTAGGTACGCAAGTCACAAACAGTCATGCATTCGACTCTTTGGTGTGACCAGCTTTTGCTAAATTTCCATGAGTAGAATAACCTCGATAAACTTATGTAAGTAATAAAAATAATGCAACAGGAAAACAACAAAATTTAATTTAAAAGCTCAATGAAATAACGAGAGTGTATGCGTGGCACTCGAACGAATGCGTGTAGTATTACGAAGTTTCACTCCTTTCGCGCGCAGGGACTATTTTTTTTTAAACATATTGTGTATATAAAGGGTGTAAAACACCTCTTAACGAAGCCGAAAGGCACTGGTTCTCCCTGTCATTGCGATCATTTTTTTGTTCTACACCATACCTGGGAACCTTCTAGTTACGGAGATATTAGGGGTCAAAGTTCCAACTTTTTGACAAGTATTTTTTTAAATACAAGTTTTTAATGTAAGATTTTTACTTTAAACACCTCCACAATCCCCGTAATATTCAATCCGTCCATCAGCACAATGTTTTGAGTGCATTACATTGAGTTCTACCACAAAACATGATTTTACACCCCCCAAAAAAAAGTCGTTTCCCAGCAATAATTTTTGCGTAAAGTTACTTAGTTTCATGTACAGAATGCTTAGTTGACGGCTTCGTGATGAGGTGATTTACACCGTGTATGTACCTATCTTCCTATACCTGCCCAACCAAATAAACCTTTTGTTACGAAAAACTTCCGGAGATCCTATATTAAATCTTTAATACTGCATGAATGAGTTCATGCAGTATTTTAGAAAACATTATGTTGGTAGAACCTGAAATAATTCGTGGCACACACGCCCAGCCGGAAATTATGAATAATTGATTCCGCCTCACATCCGGTGTTGGTACTACTGTGTGTACAGGGTGTTTGATGGCCGTGTTGTACATTGAAACTTTGAGATTTACCCTCAATATACATGACAAACTCAAAATCAAGGCATTTATTTCAATTAGACCATTACAGGCACTTTTGAATGTCAAAAAAAAAACGCGAAGCTGCAGTCGCAGTCACAAAGCATAATAACTTGTGAGGGTACTGTAGTTGCCCATTCCAAAGCGTAGATCTCTCTGTATGGAGAAGAATGGGCAAGAAACTTCAAGGACACTCTTTTTTAATATATTACAAAATCGTGGAGAGAGAAGTGAGAACGATGTAGAAATACGTGCAAGTTAAGAGCGTCCGGAGTAAAACGACATAACATAAGTTCTGGTGGCATACCATGACGTCTTAAAACATTATCGTTCCATTCTTATTCCAGAGTGAAAAAAAAACGGAGCTATACAGGTCATCTAGCTCCATCTCTTTCCCACTCTGGAATAGGAATGAATCAATAATGTTTTAAGCGTCATAGTAACCCCCCTGGAAACATGCGTTACTTTGACATCCATGACATTAAATCTTCTGCAAAATCATCATCATTCTCTTGCACCAATTCATTTGGGGTCGGCGCAGAATGTCTTTCTGTTGAAAGAATAATCTTATAAAAGTATGAATTTTGTATTTTAATAGGACAGAAAGTTTTTTATATAAAGGTAAAAATATTCAAGTGACAAGAATAGAGTAAAGAGTACAAACCATAACTTTTCGCACTAATAAGTATGAATATATAATACAACAAGTATGAATATATAATACAACATGCTCCTGTGCGCTCTCGTAATGACCAGAAGGCGTTATCAAAAATATGCCTTACGGTAGACGGAGGTGCAATTTCGCACGTGAGAAATGCGAAAACCGCTAAGGAAGCTTGGAGTGCCTTACAAAAGGCATACGAGGATAAAGGTATGGGTCGAAGGCTCTCTCTAGAGCGAAAGTTATACAAATATACCTTAACCGATTTCCAAGATTTAGAATCATATATCAACGCCATTATGAGTACTTCTCAAGATCTTCAGGATATTGGTAAGAAGATCGATGATGGATCTTTGGCTGCGATTATTCTCGGAGGATTGACATCACGGTACGAACCGCTGATCATGGCTTTAGAGAATTCGAATGTTGATGTAACCAGTGAGTTGGTTAAGGCAAAGCTGTTAAACGAGCTTTCTAAGGACTCTCACCAGATTGAGGTGTCTGCGTTATGTTCAACAGGATCTACAAGCAAAAAGAAGAAGCCTATAATTTGCTTTAAGTGTAGAGAACCAGGACACAAAAGTCCCGAATGTCCCAATAAGAAGGATAAAAAGGCTATGAGCGCGTCAGAAAAGTTTTTTAAAGGTACAGATTGCAGTCATACTGAAAAGGTGGAACAACAGGCTGTTGTAAAAGAAATGGCTCTTACTGCACCGGCTGCAAATGATAGGAAATGGATTATTGATTCTGGAGCAACCATTCACATGACTCCGCATCGCGAGTGGTTCAGCAGTTATCGGCCAGTACAAGGTGGGACGATAACTGTGGCTAATGGACAAAGAGTAGCGGCTGTGGGTATTGGTAATGTATCCATTGATACAGATACTTTGGCGAACAGAATAGAGAATGTAGTTCATGTTCCTGATTTGAACTGTAATTTACTTACTTATTTATTTATTTCAGTAAATAAAGTGGTAGAGAAGGGTTTCTCTGTAGTTTTCAATAAAGAAGGCTGCACTATTTATGATTCAAAGTGTGATTTAGTAAACAGTAAAAATGTTTTAGCGTATGGTTCTGTATGTGATGGGCTGTATACTGTCGATTGTTCAATTAAAACGTTCAATACTGTTTCAGCTAAACTTGTGCACTCTGATTGTTCCAACTTCCAGCTTTGGCATAAGAGGTTAGGACATCTGTGTCGAATAGGGGATAATCCTGTTTTTTTTTTCTTTGTCCGTCGGGTAGTTTATTGAAAAGTATTGGACACGTATTTTTTATTTTTTCACGTGGTCAAAAAATTACGGAGATATATTGAGTTGAAATGGCGCATGACGTCACATGTAGATAAGTTTTATACCCACTTGTGACGTAGTAAGCCCCCACTCTCCAACTTTAATGAGTTCTAACTAAGTAATTTTTTGATATTTTGATAAAACAAAAAATACGTGTCTAATATTTTTGTATTACCTGTCTGACGGACAAAATAGAATGTCGTTTTCTTTACCCAGTCCGGTCCCCTATTGGCATGGATCTACTTAGAAAAGGTCAGGCTATCGGCGTGGAGTACACGGAGGTCGACAAGGAACCATGCATACCCTGCATAGAGGGTAAGCAGTCTAGAAAGCCTTTCAAAAGCTTAAAATACGGGAAGGCTACATCGCCACTTCAATTGATTCATACCGATGTTTATGGACCTTTTTCTACAAATTCGTTGACGACTGAAGTCAAAACTAAGTTTTGTTCTTTTCATTCTCATGTCGAGAGACAGTTTGGTGGAAAAATAAAGACTTTGCGGTCAGACAATGGAACTGAGTTCATCAATAAGGAATTGATGGATTATGTTCAGTCATTGGGTATCGATTGGCAAACGACAGCACCTTACAGCCCTCAGCAAAATGGGGTAAGTGAACGTTGTAATCGTAGCATAGTAGAGAAGGCTCGGTCACTACTGTCACATGGTTCCCTCTCAAAAGCTTTTTGGCAGGACGCAGTAGAGACGAGCGTCTACTTGAAAAATCGATCACCACACCGCGCGCTTAGCGGTAAAACACCATTTGAAATGTGGTTTAATAAAAAACCCGATCTGTCTCATCTGAAGGTTTTTGGATGCAGATCACTTGTTCATGTTCCATCAAGTCAGAGATGTAAATTAGACGTGAAAGCTAAGGAACAGATTTTTGTAGGATATTCAGATGATCCGCGTACTTATTACTTCCGGAATGCGGCAAGTCCAAGACGTTTACTAAAGTCAAGAGATGTCACATTTTTTGAAAATAACTTTCATGGACTGAAGGAAAATATTGAAAATACTGTGAACTCTGATATTGTCAATTTGCTCTCACAGTCACCATCGCCAGCATTTTTAAGACAAGAAGTTCTACCCTCTTCTTCACCGGGGAGATGTGAAGTAGATGCTCCTAGCATAGATACTTCTTTCTTGGATGCTGAAGATGCTGATGTTGAAATCAATGAAGCAGTCAATGAAGAGGTCAACAATGTTGATGATCAGCAGTCAAGTGAATCTACAGATTCCTCAAATGAATCTGAATCTAGTCGATATCCTTCAAGAGTTCGCAAACCACCGGATTACTTCTCATATAATACCCTTCTAGAAGATGGGTGCGACGATCCAAATAATTATCTGGCTGCGATTTACAGCGATGAGAAAGATAACTGGATTTTAGCAATGAGAGATGAGTACAATGCCTTAGTCAGAAAGGGCACATGGATTTTGGTTGATAAGCCAAAACTTAAAACTTGTATTCCTAGCAAGTGGGTCTTCAAACTGAAGCGAGATGCGAAAGGTGACGTTGTTAGGTATAAAGCGCGCCTAGTAGCAAAAGGTTTTCGACAAAGAGAAGGTGTCGACTACCACGAAACTTTTTCTCCAGTTGTACGCAACTCGTCGTTGCGAACTTTGTTAGCGCTTGCAGTGCAGGAAGATTATAAGGTCCGGCATATGGATGTGGATACAGCTTTTCTGAATGGCAGTTTGGAGGAAGAAATCTACATGACACAGCCAGAAGGTTTCGTAAGGGAAGGGGAGGAGTCTAAAGTGTGTCTTTTGAAACGGTCACTTTATGGCTTGAAGCAGGCACCAAGAGCCTGGAATACAAAGTTAAAACAGACTTTGTCAGTTATTGGTTTTATGCAAACTTCTGAGCCATGTATTTTTAAAAACAATGCAAACTTATCGAACGAGTCCTTGATACTGGCTGTATACGTATGCTCCCTCAAAAAGTTAATTGCGTTGTACTAATGACACAAGAGCATAAAAAACTAGTAAAGAAAACCATTATGAAAAACTAGGATATACCAATCATTTGCAAACAACTGCGATGCTTTATTGGACCCAAAGGTTTCGTCAAAACATCTGCAGGTAATCTGTCAGTGGGCATATACCTAAGTTCAACGGTTTTATCGTTCACCTTTTCTCGAACAAAATGGAACTTAACATCTATATGTTTTGTCCTATTGTGGTGAACCGGATTCATGGCTATTTTTTGTGCACTCTGACTATCCGTGTACAAATCTATATTAAGCGACTTACCTGTAATATCGGATATCAGTCTTTTTAAAAAGCACGCATCCTTTACTGCTGTAGCCAATGCCATATATTCAGCTTCAGCGGACGACAAAGCCGCTGTGGGCTGTTTTTTAGCTTCCCACGAAATAGGGCCGCCTGCAAGTTCATAATAGAACCCAGTGTAAGATCGTCTATCAGTTGGACAGTTTGCCCAGTCTGCATCTGAAAAACCCGTTAAAGTTGTAGTATTACCTTTTTCTTTCCTGTATGTAATACCACTATCTTTTGTTGCTTTCAGATAACGTAGACATCGTTTAGCAATATTCCAATGTGACTGATCAAAGTTAGAGTTAAATTGACTCAAGTAACTCACAGTATAGGCCATATCTGGTCTGGTATTTACAGCCAAGAACATTAAACAGCCAATTAACTCTCTGTAAGGGTAGTCAGGGTAGTCACACTCACCTATACCAGGCTCAAGCTTTTTCTTAACCATTGGGGTAGAAACACCCTTACAATCTTGCATGTTAAATCTTTTTAGCATCTTTTCAATATATATATTCTGAGATAGTTTCATTCCATAATTATCATGGTAAATATTTATTCCCGTAAAGAAATTAATTTGTCCAAGATCTTTTGATGAAAAGTATTTTACAAATTGACATTTGAAGTTGTCAAGCGTACTTTCATTTTTATACAAGATTACTAGATCGTCGACGTATACAGCCAGTATCAAGGACTCGTTCGATAAGTTTGCATTGTTTTTAAAAATACATGGCTCAGAAGTTTGCATAAAACCAAGAACTGACAAAGTCTGTTTTAACTTTGTATTCCAGGCTCTTGGTGCCTGCTTCAAGCCATAAAGTGACCGTTTCAAAAGACACACTTTAGACTCCTCCCCTTCCCTTACGAAACCTTCTGGCTGTGTCATGTAGATTTCTTCCTCCAAACTGCCATTCAGAAAAGCTGTATCCACATCCATATACCGGACCTTATAATCTTCCTGCACTGCAAGCGCTAACAAAGTTCGCAACGACGAGTTGCGTACAACTGGAGAAAAAGTTTCGTGGTAGTCGACACCTTCTCTTTGTCGAAAACCTTTTGCTACTAGGCGCGCTTTATACCTAACAACGTCACCTTTCGCATCTCGCTTCAGTTTGAAGACCCACTTGCTAGGAATACAAGTTTTTTTTTTTTTTTTTTGAATGGCATCTCGCAGTTCAACCTATGAGGTTGTCGTCTGCTTAACCGGACTATCCTGTGGGTGCCTTTAGAGTAAGGCCTCCAGCCAGGGCATAAAAACTTACAAACTAAGCGACTGCACGCTAAGGGCACCCCCTGTGGGGTACGAACCTCGGATTAGGGCGTCGCTGGGGGAGGACTGCATGGGGACAGGCTGGATCTGAATGGTATCATTATTTAGGGGCTGATTTAAAACTACTGGCACAGCATCGCGGGCTGGCTCGAGCGAGGTTCGGGGAGGGCATGGACCGGGACGTCGCGACGGACCTCGACGGCGAGGTCGGAAAGACGGCGGTTTGAGGCGGAACTTTTTAAGAGTGCTAGTCTCTTTGCTACTCTCCTGGAGGAGGGTGATAGCATCATCTGGAGTGACAAGGGTATGCCTAGGACGGCGTACTGTACTAATGCGCGAGGGTTCGTAACGGGCGGCCGCTGCGATCAGGGGATTACGGTGTTTAATGGCGTTATCGAAGAAACGCTTCGAAAGGCGTTTCATAAACTGAAGGACGGTGGGCATTCTAAGGTCTACGTGTAGACGGTCATTACGGACATAAAAAGGGGCTCCCGTGACTCTACGTAAGAACCGGTTCTGTAAAATTTGCATCCTATGGATGTACTTAGGCTTGGTGTGAGCGTACACGACGCAAGCGTACGTCATAATGGGGCGGATCACCGCGGTATAAAGGCGCAATTTGCACTTGAGTGACAACTTGCTTTTTGCCGAAATCATGAAATGAAGCCTACCCATAGCAAACGCAGCTCGGTCGCGAGCTGCTTTGATGTGCGCCGCGAAAGACAAGTGGTTGTCAAGTATGACTCCTAAGTACTTGGCTTGCTTCTCCCAAGGGATAGGCTTACCGTACATAGTGATCGGGCTGAGCGCGGGTGGCTTAATTTTACGCTGTTTAGAGTAAAGAACTGCCTGGCTCTTGTCGGGGTTCACCTCGATTCTCCATTTCCGGAACCAAGCGCCTAAGACGTTGGCTGAGGTTTGGAGGGTGCTATATATAGCGTCGTGACTGCGGCCAGTGTAATAAATGGCCGTGTCGTCCGCGAACAGGGCTAACTGAGCCTTCTTGCTCTTGGGGATGTCACTGGTGAACAGAGTAAAGATAAGGGGAGAGACGACGGAGCCCTGAGGGACTCCTGCTCTAATGGGGTGGGGAGAAGACAGTGCCTTCCCGATGCGATAGCGGAAGGTGCGATCCGACAGAAAGTCTCGTAAGATGAGCACGAGACGGTTAGGAATACAAGTTTTAAGTTTTGGCTTATCAACCAAAATCCATGTGCCCTTTCTGACTAAGGCATTGTACTCATCTCTCATTGCTAAAATCCAGTTATCTTTCTCATCGCTGTAAATCGCAGCCAGATAATTATTTGGATCGTCGCACCCATCTTCTAGAAGGGTATTATATGAGAAGTAATCCGGTGGTTTGCGAACTCTTGAAGGATATCGACTAGATTCAGATTCATTTGAGGAATCTGTAGATTCACTTGACTGCTGATCATCAACATTGTTGACCTCTTCATTGACTGCTTCATTGATTTCAACATCAGCATCTTCAGCATCCAAGAAAGAAGTATCTATGCTAGGAGCATCTACTTCACATCTCCCCGGTGAAGAAGAGGGTAGAACTTCTTGTCTTAAAAATGCTGGCGATGGTGACTGTGAGAGCAAATTGACAATATCAGAGTTCACAGTATTTTCAATATTTTCCTTCAGTCCATGAAAGTTATTTTCAAAAAATGTGACATCTCTTGACTTTAGTAAACGTCTTGGACTTGCCGCATTCCGGAAGTAATAAGTACGCGGATCATCTGAATATCCTACAAAAATCTGTTCCTTAGCTTTCACGTCTAATTTACATCTCTGACTTGATGGAACATGAACAAGTGATCTGCATCCAAAAACCTTCAGATGAGACAGATCGGGTTTTTTATTAAACCACATTTCAAATGGTGTTTTACCGCTAAGCGCGCGGTGTGGTGATCGATTTTTCAAGTAGACGCTCGTCTCTACTGCGTCCTGCCAAAAAGCTTTTGAGAGGGAACCATGTGACAGTAGTGACCGAGCCTTCTCTACTATGCTACGATTACAACGTTCACTTACCCCATTTTGCTGAGGGCTGTAAGGTGCTGTCGTTTGCCAATCGATACCCAATGACTGAACATAATCCATCAATTCCTTATTGATGAACTCAGCCGGCCTAGCATGACCGCCGTAGAAACGAGCTATGTCTACGGAAGAATCGACAATTTGACAGATATTTCTATCGTCCCAAGCATGGCGATATTAAGAATGTAGAAAAGAAATGTTTCTTTTCTTCAGTCGACACAAGTCTACAACGTCGAGCATGACGACCATATTTTCTCTTCTTTTGACATTTGGGGGTAGAAACATTACTTCTGACAAATGTCAAACTAGTCTTAATAAAAACTAAATACGAGAAATACGTTTCGTGGTTGCGTTGAGTTACGTTCAAAAGGTTGAAATGTTATGTAAAATATTTAGGTTTAATTTCGCGAAAAAGATCCAGGCCTGGATCCAAGATGCAGCAACACCATCCCGCCCACGAAAAATGAAAAACTCGTGCAATTGGCAACTTTTTTTTGTTAACTAAACGTAATCATATTCAGGGAATATAAACATCACGTGATACGTCCCCGTTGCTATGGAAAGAATTTCTGTCTATGTCTTCGTAGAAACGCGAGTCGACGGTGCGCGCCATGCTCGGGCAGAAGAAATGACAAGTTGTAAAGAAAAGATTTCTTGTCGTTTCTTGGTAGAATAGAGATAGAACGGTCATGCTAGGGGGGCAGTTCCATTGTCTGACCGCAAAGTCTTTATTTTTCCACCAAACTGTCTCTCGACATGAGAATGAAAAGAACAAAACTTAGTTTTGACTTCAGTTTTAGAAGACATAAAATACACAAAAATAAAATGTGTATAATCATCTACAAAAATAATAAAATATCTATTACCTGTAAACGAATTTGTAGAAAAAGGTCCACAAACATCGGTATGAATCAATTGAAGTGGCGATGTAGCCTTCCCGTATTTTAAGCTTTTGAAAGGCTTTCTAGACTGCTTACCCTCTATGCAGGGTATGCATGGTTCCTTGTCGACCTCCGTGTACTCCACGCCGATAGCCTGACCTTTTCTAAGTAGATCCATGCCAATTCGACACAGATGTCCTAACCTCTTATGCCAAAGCTGGAAGTTGGAACAATCAGAGTGCACAAGATTAGCTGAAACAGTATTGAACGTTTTAATTGAACAATCTACAGTATACAGCCCATCACATACAGAACCATACGCTAAAACATTTTTACTGTTTACTACATCACACTTTGAATCATAAATAGTGCAGCCTTCTTTATTGAAAACTACAGAGAAACCCTTCTCTACCACTTTATTTACTGAAAGTAAATTACAGTTCAAATCAGGAACATGAACTACATTCTCTATTCTGTTCGCCAAAGTATCTGTATCAATGGATACATTACCAATACCCACAGCCGCTACTCTTTGTCCATTAGCCACAGTAATCGTCCCACCTTGTACTGGCCGATAACTGCTGAACCACTCGCGATGCGGAGTCATGTGAATGGTTGCTCCAGAATCAATAATCCATTTCCTATCATTTGCAGCCGGTGCAGTGAGAGCCATTTCTTTTACAACAGCCTGTTGTTCTACCTTTTCAGTATGACTGCAATCTGTACCTTTAAAAAACTTTTCTGACGAGCTCATAGCCTTTTTATCCTTCTTATTGGGACATTCGGGACTTTTGTGTCCTGGTTCTCTACACTTAAAGCAAATTATAGGCTTCTTCTTTTTGCTTGTAGATCCTGTTGAACGTAACGCAGACACCTCAATCTGGTGAGAGTCCTTAGAAAGCTCGTTTAACAGCTTTGCCTTAACCAACTCACTGGTTACATCAACATTCGAATTCTCTAAAGCCATGATCAGCGGTTCGTACCGTGATGTCAATCCTCCGAGAATAATCGCAGCCAAAGATCCATCATCGATCTTCTTACCAATATCCTCAAGATCTTGAGAAGTACTCATAATGGCGTTGATATATGATTCTAAATCTTGGAAATCGGTTAAGGTATATTTGTATAACTTTCGCTATAGAGAGAGCCTTCGACCCATACCTTTATCCTCGTATGCCTTTTGTAAGGCACTCCAAGCTTCCTTAGCGGTTTTCGCATTTCTCACGTGCGAAATTGCACCTCCGTCTACCGTAAGGCATATTTTTGATAACGCCTTCTGGTCATTACGAGAGCGCACATCCTCCGCTGTTTTATCTGAATCATCATACCCAGTGATGGACGTCCACAGCTCCTCATGAATGAGAAGCATCCTCATTTTGAACTTCCAGGTTGGGTATCCGTCTCGGTTTATTAACATCTTGATTCCTTGAAAATTCATACTGTTGCCTGACATTATCTACTTTTAAAATTAAGAGCTTCGTGCTGATAACGTGTTGAAAGAATAGTCTTATAAAAGTATGAATTTTGTATTTTAATAGGACAGAAAGTTTTTTATATAAAGGTAAAAATATTCAAGTGACAAGAATAGAGTAAAGAGTACAAACCATAACTTTTCGCATAATAAGTATGAATATATAATACAACACTTTCATATTTCTTGATTACTCGCATCTCACATCTTTATTTATTTTATTTTATTTAATGCTGTTCGAGAAACTTACAGCTAATAAAAACAACGTTCAAACGATACGGATTTGAAGGCCATTTACAAGATTCCGAAGTTAAACGCAGTAAAAGTAACAAAAAAAACCAGCCAAATGCGAGTTCCGAGAAAGTTCCGTATTTATAAAAACGAGCAACAAAATCACTGTTTTGTATTGGAGCCCCCTTAAATATTAATTTTATTCTGTTTTTATTATTGTTTGTTATAGGCAAAATTCAACTGGCTAACTATCACGGTTCATGAGATACAACCTGGTGACAGACGGACGGACGGACAGCTCCCTTTTGACCCTATGGGTACGGAACCCTAAAAACAAAACAAAAGAAAAGGTAGGCTCAAAATACCTACCAAAAACAGAACAACGAGACAGAACAAAGTACAAAATAAACATTCAAAACTAAAATATATCATCAGAAACCTCCTTTCTAGCCATTTTTCATCTTTTAGTCCATGCATCGTTTCTTTGGTTTTCCTCTGCTCTTATATTTGGTGTTAATTCCGTGAGAGCGCATAATAAAAAACCTTTGCAATCTTCATTGACAGTAGACTACGTTGTTAAAAACCCATACACAAAATTTCGTAACAGCCTGTATATTATGGCGCCATTTTGTATTTTATACGGATGTCCGATTATATAGTCGGATTGTTTCGCAAAGTTAAACTGTGCAAAAATTGAGGTTTTATGTTCTTTTGTAACATTTGTGAAGTTTCAGAGGTTAATGTACAGTATACGCGTATTTAAGTGGTAAGGGCGAAGAAGAAGGCGAAGATAATCTCAAGAAACAGCCGAAACAGCAATAGGGTATAATCCTATTTTTTTTTCTTTGTCCGTCGGGTAGTTTATTGAAAAGTATTGGACACGTATTTTTTCTTTTTTCACGTGGTTATAAAATTACGGAGATATATTGAGTTGAAATGGCGCATGACGTCACATGTAGGTAAGTTTTATACCTACTTGTGACGTAGTAAGCCCCCACTCTCCAACTTTAATGAGTTCTAACTAAGTATTTTTTTGATATTTTGATAAAACAAAAAATACGTGTCTAATAATTTGGTATTACCTGTCTGACGGACAAAATAGAATGTCGTTTTCTTTACCCAGTCCGATTCCCTATTTTAGTGTTCTTTGTTTGAGTTTGGACTTGAACAGGACTGGCCGAAGAGTGAATAATTCCTTCACACCGAAACGTTTTTTTGTCAAATTCTTATGCTATCTCAATTATAAAGCTCTGGAACGCGCTACCCTATAACATTAAAAAAGCCGAAAGTAAATTCACTTTTAAAAAGAAAGTTCGCAACCACTATTTAAGTCAGACTAAATAGCTCTCAGCAAAAAGTCTAGTCATAGTAATTATGATAAGGTTTCTCGTTTTTTTATTTTGGTATTTGTTATAATATTAATTAGTATATTTTGTTTAAACAGGCTGTCACGGAAATTACCTGCTGTCCCATACAAAATTTCATTACCTATTCGACCCAAATGTATGGGGCAGATGATATTTTTTGCTATTACGATGCTTGTCCGATGGAGAAACATGTTCAGTTTGATGGTCTGTAGCACACCCTTAAGTAAGTATATACCCATCCGTTACACCCTGTACTGTATATGTGTATTAGTTTCTATGTAAGTATAAAGGGTGTAAAACACCTCTTAACGAAGCCGAAAGGGACTGGTTCTCCCTGTCATTGCGATCATTTTTTTGTTCTACACCATACCTGGGAACCTTCTAGTTACGGAGATATTTGGGGTCAAAGTTCCTACTTTTAGACAAGTATTTTTTTAAATACAAGTTTTTTATGTAAGATTTTTACTTTAAACACCTCCACGACCCCCGTACTATTCAATCCGTCCATCAGCACAATGTTTTGAGTGCGTTACATTGAGTTCTACCACAAAACATGATTTTACACCCCCCAAATAAAAGTCATTTCCCACCAATAATTTTTGCGTAAAGTTACTTAGTTTCATGTACAGAATGCTTGGTTGACGGCTTCGTGATGAGGTGATTTACACCGTGTATAAATTTTCAAAAACCATTTGTTATTTGTGATATTATTTTGTACCATATCACAATGTTGTCGTTTTTAACCTAAAGGTTGAATATTAGAGAATGCCTTGTGGCATTAAGTCCGCCTATGTACATGAAGTTAAAATAAATAAATAAAATAACTTTGCACTACTACGCTAGGTACCGCATTTGAAAGGCGGAGCTCGTGGCTCAATAATAACAGCCGCTCGGATCAATATTCAGGTTAAACCGCGCTTGCCTAGGTTGGTCTGTTGATGGGTTGGCCACACTACGCCGAGTTTCCTCCATTCCTTGGAAAGCAAGTTGAGTCGTTGGTCCCGGTTTTTCACTTGTAGATCTTGTAGTGGCCCAAAAGTCTATCAATTATCAATACTCAATACTTTATTGCATTCCATAATGTGTACATTTAACAGTTGGTATGTTAAAACATTGAATCAATTATGAACCCTGTCGGGCACAGTAAAGTTGATTTTCAATAGGAGAGAGGATGAAGGTGTTTTTTGTTAGGAAAAAAATAAATAATCCAAGGGGTACCGTATTACCCAGTACTAACTGGGTTGTGGAGGTCAGATAGGCAGTCGCTCCATGTAAAATACTGGTACTAAGCTGCATCCAGTTAGACTGGAAGCCAGCCCCAACATAGATGGGAAAAGGCTAGGCAGATGATGAGTCATGCTTCGCAGCCAAGGTTTTTGTTAGAAGTTCCGGACGACTCTTCTTGCGAATCTGGTAACGATAACAGTCAAGGCTCATCTCACCAGATTGCGCTTCATGGCGTCATATTGTTGGACAAACAATGGCTGTTTGGTAAAAGTTGAGCTTAAAACCTTGTTTTGCGCAGCTGTGGTGTGACGCAATAGCGATATGGGACATCCGAAGAATTTTTTGGAATGCGGGACAAAACTTTGGGACGAATGAAGAATAAATCCGTGACTTGCATCATGATACATTATTCGTTGGTCATTCGAAACAATGTTTTATACGAAACCTTTTAATAGGCAGTCTTCTGAAAGATACCTTCTTTTTACCATGTCGATGATGATCAAAATCAGCCCAAAATTTGGCGACGAGTTGGACTCTTTCGATACTGTCCATCAGCTCCTGTGATGTGCAAGTCACAGGACAGGCAGGACACGATATCAAGTCTTGGGAGACTTGATATCGTGACTTGCTGTTGTGTTTTGCGTCGTTGGAAATACTTTGTTTGTATAATGGAGCTGGTTATACCTTCTGTCAGATGTCATTTTTTTATTAATTTATCTATTATGGACACATTTTGTCTTTTGAAGCTACGCTACTGCGCTGACTTCTGTAAAGAGTAGTATAAATCTATATATCTATGTATTTTTAGTTTTGTTTTATGTGTATTTATATTTAGGTAATAGTATACACCGTGTAAATCACCTCATCACGAAGCCGTCAACCAAGCATTCTAAACATGAAACTAAGTAACTTTACGCAAAAATTTTGCTGGGAAACGACTTTTTTGTGGGGGTGCAAAATCATGTTTTGTGGTAGAACTCAATGTAACGCACTCAAAACATTGTGCTGATGGACGGATTGAATAGTACGGGGGTCGTGGAGGTGTTTAAAGTAAAAATCTTACATTTTAAAAACTTGTATTTAAAAAAATACTTGTCAAAAAGTTGGAACTTTGACCCCTAATATCTCCGTAACTAGAAGGTTCCCAGGTATGGTGTAGAACAAAAAAATGATCGCAATGACAGGGAGAACCAGTGCCTTTCGGCTTCGTTAAGAGGTGTTTTACACCCTTTAGGTTAAGTTAGATAAGGCACATAAACACAATTTTCATTTCATTCTGTCACACACTATCGTTTGTGGGGCAACACAACATTTAAACTCCAGAGCAGAGACATCTGTGAATCTCCATCTGAACAGGTTTCCATTGCTTCGGCCAACTTGTGCCCGGAGTCTACACGGCAACTCGTGTCCAGGTAGGTAAGATAGATAACGGATTTATTAACAGCCAAATGCTTCAGCAACAAAATCGTTAAAATCTATACTCAATACAAGTAAATAAAATTGAAGTGTCTGTTTGTAATATTAAAATAACCGTACATCCATACTTCCATACTAATATTATAAATGCGAAAGTCACTCTGTTTGTTTGTTACCTTTTCATGACTAAACGGCTGATCGGATCGTAATGAAATTTGACAGGAGATAGATTATATCCTGGGAGGAGCTCGTGGCTAAATAATAACAGCCGCCCGGGTCGATCTTTAAGGTTAAGCCGTGCTTGCCGAGGTTGGTCCGTGGATGGGTGACCATAATTACATACCAAGTTTCCTCCGTGCCTCGGAAAGCACGTTAAGCCGTTGGTCCCGGCTGTCATTTGTAGATCTTTGACAGTCGTTACGAGTAGTCAGAAGCCGAAAGTCTGACATCCAGTCTTACCAAGGGGTATCGTATTACCCAGTTACTGGGTTGTGGAGGTCAGATAGGCAGTCGCTTCATGTAAAATACTGGTACTCAGCTGCGTCCGGTTAGACTGGAAGCCGACCCCAAGATAGTTTGGGAAAAGGCTAGGCAGATGATGACATACACTTCACAATTTCCACGTGAATGAAGTCGCGGACAAAAACTAGTTAATAAATCTTTTTAAATCTGAATTGTTATATTCACGAGTAGTACATAGCATTATCCTACCACTACATTTTAATATCTCTTTTATTAAAGGCCGTCCGCCATCTTATTTCCAGTAAGTTCATATCTAATCTAGTTCAGGCAGTGTTCGGATGTACTAGACTTTTAATAGGAATTCCTGGCGGCAATATCTAGTCAGGTAATTGGGGCAATATTCTCTGGCAATTATTTCTCATTTGTAAAAGGCTAGACCTAATTATTATCGAATCTAATACTAATAATAAAGCTGAAGATTTTGTTTGTTTGTTTGCTTGAACGCGCTAATCTCAGGAACTGCTGATCCGATTTGAAAAATTCGGTCAGTGTTAGATAGCCCATTTATTGAGGAAGGCTATAGGTTATATATCATCACGCTACGATCAATAAGAGCGGAGCAGTAATGAAAAATGTTGCAAAAACGGGGAAAATGTGACGCAAACGAAGTTGCTCGGGACAGGTTATAAAACATATTGGAATATTTTTTTTTTGTTCATGGAATGACAATTTTAAATTAGTTTATTCACTGGATAAAGACTATTCTATTAGAGCTTGTGGCTAAATATCAACAACAACTGAGACCAATCTTTATGTTAAGCTGCACTAGCTTAGGTTGTTCCGAATTTCCTCCGTGCCTCGGAAAGCACGTTAAGCAGTTGGTCCCGGCTAACAATAGGGGATAATCCATTTTTTTTTCTTTGTCCGTTGGGTAGTTTATTGAAAAGTATTGGACACGTATTTTTTCTTTTTTCACGTGGTCATAAAATTACGGAGATATATTGAGTTGAAATGGCGCATGACGTCACATGTAGGTAAGTTTTATACCTACTTGTGACGTAGTAAAATTACTTAGTTAAAATAAATAAATAAAAAAATAAAAAAGCCTTTTATTTCTAGCAGAAAACACAAGAGAAAATATATACTTAAATCTAAGATTCTATTCTATAATTCTGAAAATCTATTAATTAATTCTTAAATTTCGTTTAGTTGCTGGTTTAGACTACTCTGCTAGAACTCCTCTGTAGGTATAGGCCTCCTCCAAAGATAGCCAGTCCTCTCTGGATTGGGCTACTTGAATCCAGTTGGGGCCAGCTGTTTTTTTGAGCTCATCTTCCCATCTATCTACAGGTCTGCCTCTTTTTCTTTTGCCATGAGGACCTGCCCATGCGGTCACCCTTTTGGTCCATCTTTGGTCTCTTAGGCGCGCCACATGTCCGGCCCACTTCCATTTTAGTGATTGAGCGTGTATCAATCCATCTCGTGCCTTGGTTCTGTGTCTAATTTTTGTATGTCTAATTTTTTCCTTTTTTTTTATGTTTAGCATACTGCGCTCTATTCCTCTTTGGCATGTAGTTATTATTTCTTTTGTTTTTTTGTTAAACCTCCATGTTTGGCACGCATACGTTAGGCACGGTATAAGGCAAGAGTTTAGTACCTTAGTTTTTATTTTTATTGGCATGTTGCTTTTGAAGATGTCCTTCAGTGCCCAGTATTTGTTCCACGTTAACTGTTTCCTGCGCTCCACTTCTTGTTCGTTGCTTTTTTGGTCAAAGCTAATTTGTTTGCCCAGGTATATATAGCTGTCTGTATACTTAAGAGCCTCCTTTTCAACATATATTGTTCTCTTAGTGCTGTTAGTCATCAACATTGTTTTGGATAGGTTCATTTCCAAGCCTACTAGTTGACTGGCGACATTGAGTGATTCTATCATGTGCTGTAATTCTGATGCTGTTTCTGATAAGAGGACCAAATCGTCTGCAAATCTTAGGTGACTTAGATAGGCTTCATTGATCTTAATACCCCGACCTTTCCAGTGAAGTTGGCTAATGATTGACTCCAGTGTTGCTATAAACAGCAGCAGAGATAGAGGGTCGCCTTGTCTTACTCCCCTTTTGACCGGAAACCATGGCCCGGCTGTCTCTAGTTTTACTCTACTCTTGCTATTATTGTATATGCTTTTGACTACTCTGATGTATTCTTTTTCTACTCCTTGTGTTATTAGAGTTTCCCATATGCTGTTATGTGATATGCAGTCGAATGCTTTTTTGTAATCGATATATGCAATGTAGAGTGGTCTATTTCTCTCTCTATATTTTTCGATGAGAAGTTCTATTGTGTGAATGTGATCGATCGTTGAGTATCCTTTCCTAAATCCTGCTTGCTCGATAGGTTGACGCTTTTCTAGTGTAGAGTTTATCCTCTTATTTATTATTGAGGAAAAGAGCTTATAGATGGCAGGTAGCAGGCTGATTGGTCTGTAGTTACCTATGTCATTTGGGTCTCCTTTTTTGTAAATAAGAATAATGTCAGACTCAGACCATTGCGTGGGTGTCTCTCCTGTTTCAATAATGAGGTTGAACAAGTCAGTTAGGTGTATGGTAAGGGTTGTTGAACCTATTTTTAGTATTTCGTTAGTTATGCCGTCAGAACCTGGGCTTTTTTCTGTCTTTAGAGCTTTTAATGCCCACAACACTTCGCTTATTTCAATCTGGGGTATCATTGGGTTGCTGTCAATTTTGTTCGTGTATTGATCTCTGCTATCTTTGCTAGTCGTGTCTCTAGTGTTGTATAAGTTTCTGTAAAAGTTTGTAGCTACTGTGATGATGTCGTTACGGTTGTTGAGTGTTTTTTCACCTTGTTTCAATCCTTCTATCCATGCTTTATTGGTTCTCAGCTCTTTGAAAGCTTTCTTTGTGCCTCCGGTTTGGTTTATGTGTTTTTCGATAGTGTTGTACCTGTGGCTTGTGTAGTCCTTCTTTATATATTTGCTTATTAGCTTGTAGAGGGCAGAGATCTCATTTTTTGTTGTTCTAGATTTGTTTTTTGTACTCTGGAGTTCTTTGCGTCTCTTCATTAGTTGTAGTGTGCGCTCTGACATAATTTTATGGGATTTCTTATCTTTGTTTTCGTTTTGTATTGTTTTCAAGCTTCTGGCTATAGCTTTGATAATGTTGTCGTAATAGTTTTGGACTGATTTATTTACCTGTGGGTTCAGTATTTTGCTCATGTGCTCATTGAAATTAGTGATATCATCATCGTTTGTTATTGTTTCTCTTTGATGGGTTTTATATTTAATTCGGCTTTTCTTTGATTGTGTTTGTGTTATCGTTGCTCTAACTGGTCTGTGGTCCGAAGGGTAGTTTATATTCAGAACTTCTATATTTTGGAATATATGAGGGCGGTTTGATAGAATGAAGTCGATTTCGTTTTTGTGTTTTTTATCAGGAGTTGTCCAAGTCCATCTGTTTTTTAATTTTTTCTTATAAAAAGTATTTAAAATTGATAACTTGTTTTCAGTAGCAAATTCTATCAGTCTCTGGCCCCTCACATTTCTTGTTCCATAGCCGTTCGATTTCATCACTAGATATTCTTCTTTTTTTGGTTTACCAATTTTTGCATTCCAGTCTCCCATCAGTATGAAGTCTTTGTATGATATCTCGATAGCTTTGTTTACTGTACAGTAGAAACTGTTGATTTCGTCTTCGTTTGCATTTTCCGTAGGGGCGTAGACCTGTATAACTGATAGCCGGGTATTTTCGAATGCCAAGTTTAGGATTGCGACTCTTTCTGTAAGGCCAATGTAGCCCTCGATTTTATTTTTATGGCATTTTTTTACTATAAAGCCTACCCCATACAAGCCCGGTGTTTGACCCGTGTGGCATAATATGAAATTGTCATATTCTTCTATTCTTCAACTTCTAACTTTCAACAATCTTTTACTGAATACGAATAAAACAAAATGTCTTAAGTTTTCTTTACCAAATGTACCACAACGTGACCTAAATTTAAATCTTGACGGCAAAAAACTTGATGTTATAGCGGAAACTGTATTTTTGGGGATTACTATCGATTCAAAACTGCAGTGGGGGGCGCACATTAGAACTCTTTCGGGAAGGTTAAGCTCAGCTGCCTATGCAGTTAGGAAAATAAGGCAGCTAACTGATGTAGCTACGGCTAGGTTAGTATACTACGCTTATTTCCATAGTATTATGGCCTATGGCATTCTGCTGTGGGGATCGGCAGCAGACGTTGACTCAATTTTCATACTGCAAAAGAGGGCAGTCCGCGCCATCTATAAAATGGGTCCTCGCGAGTCCCTCAGAGAAAAATTTAAAGAAATCAATATACTTACTCTGCCTTCACTCTATATTTTAGAATGTATTTTATATGTCCGCAAAAACCGAGGACTTTTCAAAATTAGAAGCGACTTTCATAATATAAATACACGCAGTAAACACGAAATTGTAATACCCAAATTTAGATTAACTAAAACTAGCAAGTCATTTCTTATTAACAGTATACGCTTTTATAATAAGTTGCCAAAGTCAGTTACAGAACTGACCGATGGAAAGTTTAAAAATTATATCAAACGTGTCCTAATTAAAAAAGCATATTACAAAATTAAGGACTATGTTGAAGATAAAGAAGTTTGGCCTGAGCCCCTACGCACATGCGGCTTCCCTGGTAGCTCATAAAACGGCACAAATGTGTGGATGTCTCTAACTATTCTCAATCTTATATTTTTTAATTTTTATGTTTTATTTTATTTACTTTTTTATTTTTATTTACTTTTTTCCATTATTTTTTAATCAGATGTTTTACAATATTTTCTTAATCATTACACCATTTTGTTTAGAATAGTTACAGCACGGATGACAACATTTGTGTCACTTGTTTAATCTAGTCTTTTTGCAATATCTTCTTTTTTTTTTTTTGCTTGTATAGACTCATTTTCTTATTTACCGATTGTTTGTAAATGTGTGGACATTGTAGGCCTTATAGATTCCTAGATCCTTGGTAACTTTTTATCTTGTTCTACGTTTTGTAGTAAGCAACGACTTATTGTCGGGCCTACGATGTCCACTCATACTTAAGTGCCAACGCTGTAACATAAAAAATTGTAAAGCCAAATGATTTTAAAAGAGTAACCATGGAGTTTCTTGCCGGTTCTTCTCCATAGGAAACGACCAACCCGAACCGAGCTTTTTGTCGACGTTTTACAAGTGCCCATGTAGGCCTATGTGAAATAAAAATATTTTGATTTTGATTTTGATTTTGATTTTATTTCCCATACGCCTCGTTTCAGCCAGTCCGATTATATCGTATTTAATGTCTGATAGGGATTCGTTTAATTCTATTAGACGTTCGTATGTAGATAGTGTTCTAACATTGTATGTTAATAAGTAGAGCTTTTCTGTTGTAGTCGTAGTGCTGGTATTAGTTTTAGATGATGTAGTTATTTTTGACGGTATTCCTGTTGATACTTTTGTTGTTAGTTTTCTTTGATCTTTTGGAGGGTTTTGGTCGTTTTCCCCACGGTGACCAGCCGGCTTGGGGAATGTTTTTAGTTGTTCTTTTATGTATGTTGTTCTGTTTGTCTTTCGGCTGGCACCTAATTCCTATTGCGTCTCCGAGGTTGTTGGTATATTGTTGACCGAGTTGCTTCTTGTTCTCATAAAATCAAATGCATTCATTCTGCCTACTTTAGCAGGGTTGGGTACATATTGTTTCCGTGTTTGAGCATTTCCTTCCGGTGTTGTGGGTAGATCTCGTTTTCTTTTTTCACTCTTTCCTACAGTTTTTATTATGAGTTGATCATATTTGATAATAGCGAAGTTGCCTTTTTTTCTTTCTTCTTGCATTTGTTCTTGGAGAGATTTCCTTTTGTCTACTACCTCTTTTGGATAGTCTTCAGTTATATAGATCTTCGCATATTGTTTTTTGTTATTCATAATTTGTTGTTTTTTCCAGTAGTTAAGAAACGATATTTTAACAGGTCTTGGTTTTTTGCTATTATCAACTTTTTTCCCCACACGATAGGCAGCGTTAATGTCGCTTCTATAGACTGATAATTCTTCAGAGTTCTGCTGAAACGTTTTTGTTACGTTGTTTAGTAGTTCCATGGGGTTTTTTTCCGTCTCGTCAAGCCCAAATACAATTATATTGTTTTTACGGTTCATGTATTCAAGTTTATGGACTCTTTCTTTTAATTGCTCATTTTCTAGTTTAAGTTTCTTGGTTTCAATTATAAGTGGCTCTAGTTTCTCATCAATGCTTGAAAGCAATACTCTAGTTTGTTCGTCTGTTTGGGTTTTGATTTGTTCCATAAATATTTTGAATTGTTCCTCCATGTTTTTTACCGAACGCAAAATTGGGAGAATTATTCTTCCGAGTTCTGGCAACACTGAGCTCGTGATTGTGACAGATGTTGCAAAATATCAAAGTTGACACTGACAGATATCTCAATGTCGGTGATCGTGATCAATATTTCTTTTCGGAAAAACAAGAGGGTAGACTTGTTTCTATAGTGGTTTCGAAACTTTTCAATCTTTGATTTTAGATGTTTTTCGGATATTAGCACGAGATAACACTTTCACAGCAAAAGGAACACCTTAACTTCACTCTGATAACAATTATAGGTACTTATTCACGGTTTTTGCACAGTTATTATTAAATACTTGGAGAGCACTTGTGCCTCTGCAGTTTGACAGCTACTTCTGTTAAAACTCATTAAAGTTGGAGAGTGGGGGCACTCTCCAACTTTTATGAGTTTTAACTAAATAATTTCAAAAATATTAGACACGTATTTTATAACAAAAAATACGTGTCTAATATTTTTGTATTACCTGTCTGACGGACAAAATAGAATGGTGTTTTCTTTACCCAGTCCGGTCCCCTATTATTGTAGATCTTTGACAGTCGTTACAGGTAATCAGTGGCCCGAAAGTCTGACAACCAGTTTTACCAAGGGGTATCGATGGGGTAACCCAGTATTTAAATGGGCTGTGGAGTTCAGATAGGCAGTCGCTCCATGTAAAATACTGGTATTCAGCTGTATTCGGTTAAACTGGCAGTCGACAGCAAAATAGTTGTGAAAAAGACTAAAAGAGCCTTACAAAGTCAGTACTACAAAGTTGACTGACGTCACCCCGCCAGTCCCCATTTCTAGCAGGTTCTAATCTTATCAGAAGCTGTTATCAGTTGTACTCAAAACTATATCATTTGATACTGATAGTGCATTGGTTCCACATAAAGCTGTGAGTGAGCTTGCAGTGTTTTTGTGTTGGGTTTTGCGTCGTTGGAAATACTTTGTTTGAATAATGGAGCAAGTTATACCTTCTGTCAGTTGTCAAATTCTTTCTTTTATCAAGTAGGGACACATTTTGTCTTTTGAAGCTACGCCACTGCGCTGACTACTGTAAAGAGAAGTATATAATTATCTAATCTTCAAACTTAGAATGGCGTTGGAAGGTACTTGTTCTTGCCGGTATTGGGATTTTACTTGGATCCGTACCTTCTAGTTACTGAGATAATGGGCGTCAAAGTTCCAAATATTTCACAAGTATTTTTTAAAATACAAGTTTTAACAGGAGGAGCTCTTTAAGGTTACCGTACTTACTCTTTAAGGTTGGTCCGTGGATGGGTGACCATAATTACATACCGAGTTTTCTCCGTGCCTCGGAAAGCACGTTAAGCCGTTTGCCCCGACTGTTATTTGTAGATCTTTGACAGTCGTTACGAATAGTCAGTAGCCAAATCTAGTCTTACCATGGGGTATTGTATTTACCCAGTTACTGGGTTGTGCAGGTCAGATAAGCAGTCGCTTCATCTAAAATACTGGTACTCAGCTGCATCCAGTTAGATTGGAAGCCGACCCTAAGCTAGTTTGGGAAAAGGCTAGGCAGATGATGATGACAAGTTTTTAGTAGTGCTTAATGCATCAAACACAGAGTTTTGCGTGTTACGTTGAGTCGTACCGTAAAACGTAATTTTTACCCCGAAGAAATAAGTCGCTTCTTAGTAAAAAAAATGCATAGAGTTACTTTGTTTAATGTTTTGTAGTTCAAAAAACCTTTCAATTATTCTGTAAAGGACAAGTCCACTACCTCTATTCTGAACAATTGCAAATTCAGAAAGCCAGAATTAACAAAAAAAACAAGTAAAGCGAAAATTGCCAAAGATAACGATCGTGGAAATGTCGAATTGACAATAGCCACCGTGAAGGTTAATAAGGCTTGTTGAAAGTTGATATATTAATTTTTTCACAACGATTTTCAGCTATTCAAAACCAATTTCATTTTATCTAGGCCTTCTGCACTAAAAATCAAAAAAAAAAAAAAAAAATCACATAAGCCTACATGGGCACTTGTAAAACGTCGACAAAAAGATGCTCGGTTCGGGTTGGTCGTTCACTATGGAGAAGAACCGGCAAGAAACTCCATGGTTACTCTTTTAAAATCATTTGGCTTTACAAGTTTTCTATGCTGAAGCGATGGCACTCAAGTATGAGTGGACATCGTAGGCCCGACAATAAGTCGTTGCTTACTACAAAACGTACCCTAGTCTGGTTATTTATAGGTGGGAATATTATAGGCTGATAATGCTCAAACAAATGTTTCTTTTGGGATGTTTAACAGCACTGATGACAAAATTTGTGTCAATTGTTTAATTTAATGTTCTTATAATGTTTTATTTTTACCTTTGGACAGATTCTTTTTCATTTACGTATTTTTGTCAATTCTTAGTAATTTTTTTTTATCTTTTTCTACCTTTTGTAGTAAGCAACGACTTATATTGTCGGGCCTACGATATCCTCCCATACTTAATTACTAACGCTGTAACTTCAAATATTGTAAAACCAAATGATTTTAAAAGAGTAACCATTTAGTTTGATGACGGTTCTCCTCCATAGGAAACGACCAATCCGAAACGAGCACCTTTTTGTCGTCGTTTTATAAGTGCCCATGTAGGTCTATGTAAAATAAAAATATTTTGATATTTGATAGTGTCTACTGTTAAAATCGAAAACTGAAAAATAAAGAGATTTGCAAAAGACCTAAAAAGCTGAAAAATAAAAAGTTTTGAAACATCTTTTTTTTTTGTTTCAACAACAGGATATTTCTACCTTAGATCTTGAAATAATAGGGACCCCAAAGTTCGTAGGGCAAACGCCTCAGAATTCAGTTTTAATGATGTAATCCTACACTACGTTATTGATTTCATTATAATTAATGAAAAGCGGCGAGATAAAAGTAAACACCATTAAAAACGAACAACAGCGTACGTTTAAAAAAAAAACGAACGAATAAAATCGAGCTGCACAAGCTATTTTAACACGATGTTAAAGTAAGTTTAGATTAAAAAAAAACGGCCAAGTGCGAGCCGGACACGCGCACCGAGGGTTCCGCACAATCCTATAGGTATATAAGTAAAAGTTAACCTCTCCGGCCCGCGCGAGCCCATCGGGGATCGCGCCAAACCCTCCGTTGAACCCCGGCGAACCCAAAAGGGACCGCCTCGTACAAGCAAACTTAAACCCTTATCGTACGTACAGTAAGGTTCTAATTCGTTTGTAAAAATTTACGTCTCTGGCCAACTAGAGTTCGATTAAAATGAAACCAAACATACCAACCTAACAACTGCACAAAATTATTAAAAAAATAAAGAAACGCGTCTTTGTCGACTGTCAAAATGAGTCATGGCGGCCAGTGTGGAACGGTGGTGTTTTGTTTTGGAATGCAGTGAAATTTTTGTGTTTTGTGTTGTTAAACTTTGGTAAGTAAATGTATAGTATGTTATAAGTGTATAATGTAACTTTTTAGATAGTCATTTGCTGGAAAAAATATCTAAAAATTATGTTTTTGACCCAAAAATTTCTCCAAAAATTCCTTTGTTGTGAAGTTCGTCAGTCGAAATTGAAAATATGAATTTGACTCTTTTACAATGAAATATGGTCTTGGAAACATTAGTAATAAGCGAAAAAATAGTGATAATTCATAATTTCATGCATTCGAGGCATATTTATTCATATTTATTGATATTTCAAGTATTTTCATGCATTGAACTGCGCAGTTAGAAAATGGCCGATTCTAATAAGACGTTTGAATTGGAATCTTGCAAGAATAATTTATGTAGGACTCCTAAAAAACACTGTCATTATATTACTTGTATATTTGTTATGTTAGATCTAAAGTTTCGTGTAAATTGATTCAGTAGTTTTACCAAAAAAAAAACAAACTACGACAACAGTATGTTTGCGGCGAGCTCTCTGAATTCTATGCGATGTTTATAATTCTCAAGTAGTTATAAAACAGTTGTTTATATTGTAATACATGGTCACGTTAATCATGAACCCGAAACTGTTTACCGCTTGAGATAAGAGCTAATAGAACTCGCGCGATAAGCTTTTTATGAGCGCAGGACACTTGACACGCTCGATGACGTCATTGTGAGGCCGGATGGGTGTTTTACCGTTAGAGCCGGAAGGTCGGAGAGGTTAAAAGAGATTTCAATTTTTTCGGTGAATATTTTTCATTAAAAATACGGTGAATTTACAGTTTTCGCAATTTAGAACCCTGTAGGTTTTGATTAACTTGCGAGTGTCGAAAATTTGCGGCATAAACGGCTGTATTTTTTTATTGCTGCTGCTTTTTTATTTTTTCACTGCTCCAAGGAACATGTAAACTTGAGTATTTCATATAAATTCCAGCTTGATACCTTCACGCGTTCCTGAGAAAAAGGGCCTTAACAAACAGACAGACGGACGGACGGACTGACAGCAAAGGGTTCCGTTTTTTCCTTTCGAGGTACGGGACCCTATTTTTTTTTTTTTTATCTATATATTTTATTACCTTCAATAATTGTACAGAAAAACACTTATTTAAACACTATGCAGCGTTACAACTAGGGAGCAGAGTGTTTTGGATGAGCTCTGGCACCCAATGTAAGATTTAACTTGTGTTTAGGAGATAGATGCGAAGGAATGATATGATTCAAAGGAATGAATAAAAGACCGTGAGTAAAGTTTTGAGTATGAATGTGGATGGGTGTAAAATCCAAAAAAATCTTAATCAAAAGTCATTTATTCAAACTAGGCTGAAAATCAGCACTTTTTGAACGTCAAAGTTACAAGAGACAGTCCCCCAAAACGCTCGCCCTTCGCCACTTCCTAGTGTAAGAGTAGAGGAAGACCAAATATACAATGGATGGACTCTGTAAACGAGGAGATGGCAAGAAATGAGTCGTCTGATGAGATGACGAGTAATAGAGAGAAGACATGCTCCGCCGACCCCCAAATGAATTGGTGTAAGCGAGGTGGTTTTTTTTTTAATTTGCGGTAGCATTGCTCTTGACTCAAGTCTAGGTCAGAGATGACAGAGACAAAGTCGACGATGGTCCGAGCTTACCCAGGAGAAGCCTGTTCACTCTAACTTTGAAGAGATTAGAACACAGACGCAGGCAGAGAGACATTTGGTAACCAGTAGATACTGTTTATCACAATGCCCCATTTTTTTTTTTGCGGATGGGAAATCATCAAATGACTTCTTCCGCTCTGGGCGGAGCGGGAGGGAGTGTCAGACTTGTACTGACTAAAACCCACCCATGTTCCTTCTTCGCCCTTTGTGTTCCAGGGCCGCGGTATCTCTTTCGAACAACCCGCAGCCCTGGCAGGCATCGGCCCTTTCGGACCCCTTCCAGTTTGCTGACATCTCCTTGAGGCGCGCGTGGAACACGTACGCGCCGTCGACACGGCCTGTCGTCATGAGACGGACGGACGGTGAGCTAGCCCATTACTCACCGTCATCACAATACCCCTTGATTATGATCAAGCACAGGATTTAGAAAACACCAAAGAGAGTACCGTAATCATAAAAGACAACAAAATCATAACTCCATATTCACGCCGACACCTTACCTACATATTTTCCCACCCACATAAACTGCATTACCGCAACAAAATTGCAAAACTCGGTCACGCTATGGCAACATAAAGCAGATGGCAGCAACGGCATGATATTAGGTTTTCGTTCAAGGCTCCCTTGACCTCTATGGCCTAATTTGTCATCCATGGTGATAGCACAAAGAAAGGTCACTGAACAGGGGAAAAACAGAAGAGCTATTCTGTGAAGTTCACTAGTTCACTTCACTCAAGTGAGCGCACACAATTCGAAAGCGAACTAATTTGTTTTTTTTTTTTAAGTAATACATCGCGTTTTCACAGCGAGACACCATTTGAATTTCGAAGTAATTCTTTAGAGAATAGCAATAGAGAAAAATCATAGATTCATGATAAAGAAGTTAATACAAGGTGTTGATTTGCAACCTCGTCAAATTTCAGGAGGTGGTCACAAAAGACATAAATAATCAATTAAAATTACGGTACCTAGTTTATTATTAATAACCGCTTTTTTTTGGTTGTTTAAGTTTGACAGTATTTCAGAATAATCCCCTTAACGGAATGGTTTAGACTTGGCTAAGGGAATAAGAAATAATCGAACAAAACGTTTAAAATTGTTTGTATGTGTGTAAGCGAGGTTATAGGGCAAGAACCAGACGGGCCGCGTTTAAAACACGGGTGGTTCACGCTTACGGATATCCATAAAAAAGAAAAAAAATACCTACCTATTTTATTATTGATTCGGAACGAGAATCATTAGCATAATTACCTCCTTGAATTTGACGAGGATGCAAAACAACACCTTGTATAACTGACTAGCTCAAAAATTCAGATCGAAAAAAGTTATAAGGCGTTGAAACATAACACCGTGCCAAAATACACCGCAAGTTAAAATAGAGGTGTACCTTTATATTTTAAATTCCGTGTTAAAAGGGCAAGCGCGACTACTAAGCTTGAGGTCCCGGGTTCGATTCCAGAGTGGGGCAAATAAAACTGTCATTGGGTTTTTCTATGGAATGCAGTCCAGATTTGTGAACATCATCATCAGCCCATAATGTTCCCACTGCTGGGACACAGGCCTCCTCTCAATGAGATGGAGTGGGCTTTTTAATCCTCCACGCCGGCCCAGTGCGGCATTGGTAGATGTCACATGTCTTCGAATTTTTAGCTCTAGGACATGCCGGTTTCCTCACGATGTTTTCTTTCACCGTTTTTGAGGGCAGCGGTGATGAAATAAATTACACAAATAAGTTATTCGCCTGCCTGGGTTCCAACACACGGCTTACTGCTCGTAAGTCGGGGCTGCCACCACTGGGCCACCGCTGTTGATCGCAATAAGCTCGCCCCCTATTAACATGGGATTTAAATGTAACTGGCGAAATTTGCATCTGCAAATTTGCATTTGCAATTTACGTCTGCATACCCTTCGGGGATTACAGGCGTGTTGTTATTTTAAGTTTAATCTTAGTCTGCCTGAATTGTATCTGGTACTCTTGATATTTAAAATCAGTGAACCTTCTGTTTCAATATTGTCTAGTGCCACAAGGGTACTGTCATGTGCTATATCCGACCCGATCGATGAAACTAATGGAATTGCTCCTAACATTGTTAGTAATTGTTTTAGCGAACTATCAACACTGCTTGAATTATTACTATATGGTTTTTTTTTTTAAATATTAAAAAATGAGGTTTAATTTAATTAATATTGTAATGTTGACGATAGAGAAGTTTGGCCTTAGCCATTGCTATTGAGAATAGTTGGATGTCTCTAACTGTTCTCAATCTTATTTTATTTTTTAATTCTTTTTAATCAGATGTTATACAATACTTTAAAAATCATTACACCCTTTTGTTTACAACAGTTACAGCACGGATGACAACATTTTTGTCAATTGTTCAATCTAGTCTTTTTGTAATATCTTCTTTTTTTGTTTTGTTTTTGTATACACTCTTTTTCTTATTTACCGATTGATTGTAAATGTGTGGAAATTGTAGGCCTTATAGACTCCTAGATCCTTGGTAACTATTTATCTTGTTCTACGTTTTGTAGTAAGCAACGACTTATTGTCGGGCCTACGCTGTCCTCCCATACTTAAGTACTAACGCTGTAACATAGAAATATTGTAAAACCAAATGATGTTAAAAGTTCCTCTCCATAGGAATCGACCAACCTGAACCGAGCACCTTTTTTTCGACGTTTTATAAGTGCCCATGTAGGCGTATGTGAAATAAAAATATTTTGATTTTATTTTTTTATGAGAGTTCGTTGGTTTACAAACCTTCGTAAAAAATATATTAAACGGTATTACGGTAAAAC
This sequence comes from Cerastis leucographa, assembly GCA_963082945.1. Taxonomy (NCBI): domain Eukaryota; kingdom Metazoa; phylum Arthropoda; class Insecta; order Lepidoptera; family Noctuidae; genus Cerastis; species Cerastis leucographa. The sequence continues at coordinate 4,591,197 of OY720374.1, read as the reverse complement.
TCAATGTAATGCACTCAAAACATCGTTCAGATGGATGCATTTAATATTAAAATGTGTCATGGAGGTATTTAAAAGTAGGTATTTTTTGGCGCAGCCGTGAGACACAACACACAATATTAACTTTTTCTGTTTACTTTTTTTTTTGTTGTCTGCACTTGTGGCATGTGCCAAATAAATATGTTTTCTTTCTTTCTTTCTATAATATCAGTAAGTATTGGAGGTCAAAGTTCCAAGTGAATATTTGGAAATTTGACCTCCAATATCTCCGTAACTAGAAGGTTCCCAGTTATAGTCCGGAACAAAAAAAAATATCGCTATGATGGGGAGAACAGGTGCCTTTTGACTTCGTTGAGGGTTTGCTTACACCCTTTATGTACTGTAAAAGTGTACATAATGTGTAAAAGTCATTTTGATATTCCTTCTACTCACAAATTAGTCCCAAAAAACCGGCCAAGTGCGAGTCAGAGTCGCGCACGAAGGGTTCCGTACCATTATTTATAAAAACGAGCAAAAGAATCACTTTTTTGTATGGGAGCCCTCCTTAAATATTTATTTTATTCTGTTTTTAGTATTTTTTGTTATAGCGGCAACAGAAATACATAATCTGTAGTAATATCAACTGGCTAACTATCACGGTTCATGAGATACAGGCTGGTGACAGACGGACAGTGAAGTGTCAGTAATAGGTTACCGTTTGACCCTTTAGGTACGGAACCCTAAAAAGACAAACCTCTTTTCGACAAAACGAAACCCAAAAAACACAATAATAAAATAAAGAAGCTACCGTACCAAACAAACAAACTAATAACAATTCGTTCAAACTCCATTCTACCGTCGTTCACTCCACGAAAACCTTTTCATGAGTTTCAGACACAAATATTTACGTTTTCAGCACATTTGAAGACGATGTCGAAGTTTATTTGGGAGGAGTAGTGATGGCCGCGGCTTTGCCCGCTTGGATTTCGGATTTTTCTCGTACAAAGCAAACCTTATTTTATTCATGCTGGCGTTGGTGGTCATAAGCTCTTGTTTAACTTGCCTTGTCAGTAAGTGAGTTTCTATGTATTGGTGAAATCTTGCAACTGAATTTCAAACCAGCTCCCGCCAACTGATTGAGTTAAAATTTTGCACACACCTTTGACGTCATTTTACTGATAAATGTTATTTTCTTGAACATTTATGCCCCGCTATCTGTGAAAAAGTATCAGTCAGAAATCTCAATCTAAAAATTCGGTATTTTATACATACTTGAATTATGCATTTCACCGAAATATGCATTTCATCGAAATATGCGTTTCATCGAAATATGCATTTCATCGAAATATGCATTTCATCATAACATTGGTTTGGTACATTTAAGAGGAGTATAAAAATTTCATACAGTTTAGCCATTAAAAACGAGCAAACGGACAGACAAGCATTGCCATATTTATAATATTAGTATAGATAAGATTGCCTTTTTGATAGATTCAATATTGAGTTCCGTTTGTTTGGCGACTGTTAAGTATTTGGTAAGGTCTATAAAAGAGCAATTTTATGAATAGCGGCTTTTTAGGGCTGCCCAAAGCCCGTCTTTGACACTGATTCAAAATATTGTTTTATTTTGTAGATGTAATAATTATTTTCATTTTAAAGGATGCAGCTGAATACCAGTATTTCTGACCTCCACAACTGAGCTACTAGGTATCATACGGACCCCTTGGTAAGACTGACTGGAAATTGGGAATAGTAGAGACATCCACACATTTGTGTCGTTTATGAGCTACCATCAAGCCGCATGAGCAGAAGGAACTAGAGCCAAACTTCTCTATCTTCAACGTAGTCCTTAATTTTGTACTATGCTTTTTTAATAAGGACACGTTTGAAGCAATTTTTAAACTTTCTATCGGTCAGTTCTGTAACTGACTTTGGCAACCTCATTCCTCCGTATCACATGCCCATACCACGACAACCGATTACTACAGACTACAGATCTTTTCAGTCACCAGCGCTACTATCAGACTTCCTCTTATGTACTCATTCCCTAGTTTATCAATAAATCTGACCGGTCATAAAATCTTTGCCAAAACTCAAACAGTATAGGCAACTTATGCAATTTGTTGTGAAGTTGTGACTGGTCATCTCTTAGCTGCCACGATTTATTTTAATTACTTTATTTTTGAATTATTGGTTTAATCCTTTACTCTGGACGCTCTTAACTTGCAAGTATTTCTACATCGTTCTCACATATTTGTAGTTCTTAACATGTATGATGTAACCAAGCTTTTGTAACAATATTTTGATTTAAAAGAGTGTCCATGGAGTTGCCCATTCTTCTCCATCTCCGCTTTGGGATGGGCAACTACAGTACTTTCACAAGTTATTATGGAGTATTCCCGTTTGAGCACCTATTTTTAGAGCACCTAAAACATTGAGCACCAAAGGTATTCCCATTAGGGAGGAGTGCCTTGTGTCTGGGACTGTAGTTTCGCGTATTGTTTTTTGACTTTCAAAAGGGCCTGTAATGGTCTAATTGAAATAGATGCTTTGAGTTTGAGTTATCGTATAGGTATAGCTGGGACAAGAGAGGAATATTGAGGGAACAAAACAGAAAGTTAAATGAATAAACACAACCCCAAAATAAATTCTGATTATTTTTCGTCATTCTCTTTTCAGAAAGCTCGCCTTTTAACAATCAGAATTTGAAATTCAAATGTTCTGACAAAGGGCCTATGTTATCTTAACTTCGGTCAATATGTTAATGATTTGTTGTTGTCTTGTAACAGAAAACTAGAAAAAGACCCGGCCAAAGGCCGAATGAAAGCCGAATTAGTTCAGTGATATCATGAGGGTTGTTCGCGTGATTGTCGGAATAGGGATGATGACTGGGTGATGAAAACAAAATTCTTATTTGTCCTTCAGTCAGCAAATACAAAAAAAAATTAGACACGTATTTTTTGTTTTATCAAATTAACAAAAAAGGACTTAGTTAAAACGCATTAAAGTTGGACGTCACAAGTGGGTATACGATTTACTTACCCGTGGCGTCATGCACCATTTCAACTCAATATATCTTCGTAATTTTATGATTACGTGAAAAGAGATAAAATACGTGTCCAATACTTTTTAATAATCTTTCCGATAGACAAAGAAAGAAATATTCATCGTCACTATTATTCCACGAGAACGTTATAAATATAGTGTTTGTAAATTTACCCATAATGAAGCCGAAACTCCGAAATCTTACAAATCTACGCTCCGTGGTTGCTATTGAGAAATTCCTGATGAAGAAACCCAATCACAATTTGCCCGACCAGAGTATTGAACCCACCTTATGCTCAGCAGTCGCGTTTTGGACTACTAGTACCCTAGTAGGGTACATAATATGTACCCTTTTTTTTTCGGATGGGAAATCATCAAATGACTTCTCCCGCTCTGGGCGGAGCGGGAGGGAGTGTCAGACTTGTACTGACTAAAACCCACCCATGTTCCTTCTTCGCCCTTTGTGTTCCAGGGCCGCGGTATCTCTTTCGAACAACCCGCAGCCCTGGATAATATGTACCCTTATACACGACTAAAACTTTATCCACGTTTCCCTTATATTTTGATTAGAAAGGCAGTACCTGGTATTTGTAATTTTCTTAACGTACAATTACACTGAAATTAAGAAAATTGCTTTCAGTAACTGTTCGAGTAATTGCTACCATAGAATCGGATTAGTATTAGTCCAATAATCGTTGCGAGAAATCTAGGTTTTCTTTAGCCGTGCGATAGAATTTAATTTGGTTAAGAGCTAGTCGTCGTCGAGAGAGGCTATCTTTTTTGTGGCTAGATAAAAACGTCACGTGTCGATATTCAAGGTTAAGCAGTGCTTGCCGAGGTTGGACAATGGATGGGTCACCAATGACCATCCATTACATACCAAGTTTCCTCCGTGCCTCGGAAAGCACGTCAAGTCGTTGGTCTTGGCTGTCATTTATAGATCTTTGACAGACGTCACAGGTAATCAACAAAACACAGGTGGCATGAAAGTCTGACCACCAATCTTACAAGAAGGTATCGGATTACCCTGTAACCGGGTTGTGGAGGCTCATAATAACATAATCGGACACTATAACGTTACACACCTCATTCTACTCCACACACTACACTACTGAACACCACAACACGCTACACTACACCACACCACACCACGGTACCCCACGATACATCACAACACACTACACCACACCACACACCGCACCACACCACATTCAACCACACTACATCTTATACACACACTACACCAAACTAAAACACACCACGCTTCTCACCACATGATACATCCTCAAGATGTTAAATTTGTTTATATTTTTTTTTTAAATATTCACGACGTTAAATTGAATACTTACTAACTGCTCGAAGCCAGGATTCATTCCCGGCTTTTGGCATCAGGCTCACCTCTATTACATGGGAGATTACAATAAACATAGCTGGCGAAATGCCCACCGTTATCTGCCAATCTTTCAGGTACTACAATCATGATATTATGTTAAGGCGCAGATATACGACTTTTAATGATTTTAAATTAAACATCACGTCTAAACTTCTAGTTTTATTTCTTTGAAAAAAATATATGTTATACAAGACAATTTTCTTAATAAATTGATATGTGAAAATGTGAAATTATGTTTTTACAACATAGTGTAATTAATTTGTAAATTCATGTCTAGCGCGGACAAAAAAACGATAATAACGCAAAAACTATCGGACGTATTTGCATGAAACTTTGACCATCTGAAAGACAATTTAACAATCAATATTTTAGTATACGGTTTTAATTTGTATTATGTTTGATAAATCAAGGACAGTTGTTTTTTCGAATAATCTTGGTGCGCGTTGAAGCGTTACGCATGCACTTTTACACGCTCAAGGTCGCGGGCACTTATTGTCGCCTTAATATTAATTTTGTGACGGAAATTAATAATTTGTTAATACAACCTTCCTAAGTTTCAGATCATATAACGCTAGCGTGTTATGTCACAATAAATACATATTATTAACAACAAAATTAATGACCTGTTTCAAACAATCAGCACCACGTTTCTTTAGCAGTATAACGGCCAAAAATACCGTGAAATAGCGATAAGCACACAACTATAAGCACTCAATCATAGTTATTTATTAAGCAATCAAAAAACTGCCTTGTTTGTAGTCGTAAACGTAGTGTATTCTGTAAAGTTCACTAGTTCAGCTCACTCAAGTGAGCGCACACAATTCGAAAGCGCATTTGTTTTTCAAGTCAAGCGAACTCATTTGTTTTTTTTAGTAAATCATCGCGTATTCACATCGAGACACCGTTCGAAAGGTTTGTTAGAGAATAGCACTAGGGAAAAATCATAGATTCATGATAAAGAAGTTAAGATAATATAACTAGCTCAAAAATTTAGATCGAAAAAAAATTATAAGCCCTTGAAACATAACACCGCGCCGAAATACACCGCAAGTTAAAATAAAGGTGTACCTTTATATTTTAAATTCCGTATTAAAAGGGCAAGCGCGACTTCCTTCCTTAGCTTGAGGTCCTGGCTTCGATTCCACAACAATTCGAAAGCGAACTCATTTGTTTTTAAAGTAAATCATCGCGGATTCACAACGAGACGCCGTTCGAATGTGATGCTTAGTGAAATACATAACCGCAATCTTTGAATGGTTGATCTGATGAGAAAACATGAATCTCTAGTATGGACGAGGTGCTAAGTTTGATTCCAAGGTCGGGGAAAGCGTTGTAGAATTTTACATCAGGAAATTCTCAGTAGGAGCCAAGAGACACGATGAGCGCTATTGATAACAATGTGCTTTTTTTACGAATTGGAATGAAATCATCAAATGGGGGTCATTTGATGATTTCCGGAACTATACAAGGTGTTGTTTTGCATTATCGTCAATTGTAGGAGGCGACTATGATAATGATTCTTATCCCGAATCAATAATAAAATGGGTAGGTAATTTTTTTTTGTTTTCTTATTTACTAAACTCGGTAAGTCTGAACCACCCGTGTTTTAAACTCGGCCCGTCTGATGATTCTCGCCCTATAACCCGCTTTCATACATACAAACAATCCCAGACATTTATTCGATCATTTTTTATTCCCTAAACCACGTTAAGGGGGTTATTCTGAAATATTGACAAACATAAACAACCAAAAAAATTAGCGTTTATTAATAATTAACTGGGTATCGTAATTTTAATTGATTATATAGGTCTTTTGTGACATCCTCTTGAATTTTGACGAGGATGCAAAACAACACCTTGTAGAGGACGTCTAGCGCCATCTCTTTCCCACGCTGGAATAAGAGTAAAATAATACTGGTTTAAGACGTCATGGGAGGCCACCTTTTTTTTTCGGATGGGAAATCATTAAATGACCCCTCCCGCTCTGGGCGGAGCGGAAGGGAGTGTCAGACTTGTACTGACTAAAACCCATCCATGTTCCTTCTTCGCCCTTTGTGTTCCAGGGCCACGGTATCTCTTTCGAACAGTCCCACAGCTCTGGCAGGCATCGGCCCTCTCGGATCCCTTCCAATTTAATGACACCTCTTTGAGGCGCGCGAAGAACACGAACGCGTCGTCGGCACGGCCTGTCGTCATAAGACGGACATGACAATGTGCTGGCCCCCAAATACATGACAACCTACACATAAGTAGCAAAATGTGGATAGATACACCTTTCCTTAACCATCTACAGACTACATGTGACTATACAAGGTGTTGTTTTGCATCCTCGTCAAATTCTAGGAGGCAACTATGCTAATGATTCTCGTCCCGAATCAATAATAAAATAAGTAGGTAATTTTTATTTTTTTTTATTTTTTACGGAAATCGGTAAGTTTGAACCACCCGTGTTTTAAACGCGGCCTCTCTGGTTCTTGCCCTATAACCTCACTTACACACATACAAACAATTTCAAACGTTTATTCGAAAATATCTTATTCCCTAAACCATGTTAAGGGGATTATTCTGAAATGTTGTCAAACTTAAACAACCAAAATAATCTGCGTTTATTAATAATTAACTAGGTACCGTAATTTTAATTGATTATTTAGGTCTTTTGTGACCACCTCCTGAAATTTGACGAGGTTGCAAAACAACACCTTGTAGACTAAAAACATCATCACCACGTATAATCTCCGAAGGTTAGGCAGAAATGTACCTAATAGAACACCGACATTCTGCTAGTAATGTTTAAGTCCCATGTCAAAAGGGGCGAGCCCATTGCCTTTCACCGGGCACAAATCCGTGGCTGCTTTTGATAAGTTTTTGATGGAAAAACCCAAACACTTTGCCCGACGTGGAGATCGAACCCAACACCTCAAGTTCAGCAGTCACGCTTGCGTCCACTACACCAATGTGGCATCCATAGACTAGCTATGTGTCGGGCTACACTTCATCATCATCAGTCTATAATGTTCCCACTGCTGGGAGATAGGCCTCCTCTCTATGAGAGCGAGTGGGCTGTAATCCACCACGCGGGCCCAGTGCGGGTTGGTAGATGTCACATGTCTTCGAATTTTTAGTTCTAGCTCATGCCGGTTTCCTCACGATGTTTTCCTTCACCGTTTTTGAGGGCAGCGGTAATGAAAAAAATTACACAAAATAATGCGCCTGCCTGTCGTGTTCGAACCCACGGAATACTGCTCGTAAGTCGGGGCTGCCACCACTAGGCCACCGCTGCTCGAGCTACACCATAACTGACAAATGTTTGCACTGGCTGGACAGGTCCACTCGGTTCTTTCTTAAAAAGACCATTTCAGACTCTTATCTGCATAGTCCACATGTGCGTTGACCAAGATTATGTCTGGGCCATAAAAAAGACTATCCTCTGAGTTTGTTTCGGCTGTTTCTTCTCAGAGTAGTCAGGTTTAAAATACCGGCTGAAACCTGTCAACCAAATGAACGTCGTTTATCATTTACTACTATATTTTATGATTATATCTAGAGTGCAGTTACGAACCCGGTTGGTGACAAATAAGCTCGGTTACGAGAGACTCGCAACAAATTTTTTTTTGGCCCTCTCATGGAATTTCTCCTGTATCGTGGGTGCCTTAACAAACATTTAAACTCACATACACAAACAGCCAGACCCGGAACAACTATCTATAGGCCATACAAATATTTCTTCCGTGCGGGGATCCAACCCGCGACACGAAGCGCAGCAGTCAATCGCTCAACCACTGCGCCATATAAAACAAAACATTTCCGATATAAAGAAAAGCAATATAATATTATGCGCCTACAGATAACAGCTACTTGAATAACAACAAAAGAAAGATAAATTATGGTCGAATCGTCTACCTCTCTCTACACTTCTGTAAAATAGTCGTAATGTTATTCCTATCAAAATAATGTACATATTACGAGTACCTACAATGAGTAATGGTTTTGTTTTCTAAACATTGCGTGCTGGGGGACCGTTACTGTTTCTAGCAATTTACTTTTACGTCAATGTAGAATCAAATAGGTCACATGGATACGGTTTTATTTTTATGATAACTGAATGGAAGTTTAATAATATTAAAAACAATTTAAAAAAAAAAAACATTATCACATGCTTATGCCAATTCATTTGTGGCCGGTGCAGTATGTCTTCTTTTTCCATTTGTCTAAGTAAATTTTTTGCAATCTTTTGCTCTTGACTCTAGTCTAGGTCAGAGATGACAGAGACAAAGTCGACGATGGTACGAGCTTACCCAGAAGAAGCCTGTTCACTCTAACTTTGAAGAGACTAATCTCTTAAGTCTAAGACAAACCTAAGGTTGTAAGCGTTCGGAATCACAGTCCCAGGCAGAGACTTCCACTCCTCTGCTGTGCGCATTATAATAATAATAAATCATTTATTCGCAGGCAACTTTGGCCCATAGATAAATACCTTACAGACTAACATATACAGTATGTTAGTTTAAACGAGGGACATATTCAAACCTACAATAGTACATGCTAACATGATACTAATAAAAATATAAACAAAAAAAAAACACTGATAAATAACAGACAGAACCATACCAAAATTTTCGCAAATGTCACGCAACGTGTATACACCCTTGCGCTAGCGACTTAATACTATCGCAGAACATGTGAGCGGGTCAATGACTCTTAGGGATAATCCATTTTCCCTTCATACTTTAAACTTACCTGGCTTAGGACAGTCCAAAATATTTAGGCACTAAACAAAACATTAAAAATTCTTCTATATACGTTATAGGTTTTTTACATATTTGGGACGAGAATCGAATACTGAATACCCTCCCTCAATATGTCCCTCGTTTAACCTAACATACTGTATATCGTAAAAATACAAGTCGTGTTAGTAAATAGAAACTTAAAAACTATGTTAGTAGCACTTCACTGCACTATGTCACTGTGCGTTCATGTGGCACTTGCCCTCGGAAGCGTCGGAACACCATTCCCTGCGGCCAAAAGTCCTCTTCCAAGGCAAGGTGCAGATAGCACGTTGGTATTCGCACCACAAACGCCTTAAAGTTAACGCTGCGGCGCGACTTATTATGAAATACGTTTGAAAATGCATAGTGCGAATTGGTTGAATAGCAATAAGGTAGGGATGGTAACTTGCAGTGCGTCTAGATGTCCGATCCCACCGGCCCCCGTCTACCACGGGGGCCGGTGGGATGAGGTCGTGGAGGTCTTGGGCACACTCACCGAAGTACAGCCTGTAGAAGACTGACAAGCAGGCTACCTTCAATCATCATCATAATCCAGCGAATTCTCCAAAGAGCATTGGGTAAGTTTGTATGGACTAGTGGCATGTTTTTTTTTTCATAGCGGCCACAAAGATAATTGTTGTTAACGTATAGTGGAATATGATATTAATCACCCCTAAAAGAATTTTGCCGAAAATAATATCGGAGTTGAAATATCTGATGTCAAAGTTGTGTTGTTCCTACTAACAGTTTGCATACTGTTATGTATTTTATAAAAAAATAACTCTTTTCTATCGTTTGCCGTATGTCATTACTTCCCAGAATTTGATCCTTAGCAGCGACACTATCGAATGGTGTAATTATACAGGTTGTCTTTTTTTTTTCAAAATTAACTGGGTCGATTCCTGGCTAGGATTTTTCAAAAAACCAATGATGCAGTTTTAGTTTTTATCAAAATCAGGCTCGTGACTCCTTTGAGTATTTTTCGTTATTCCTCATAGTTTCGGATTTGGCCTTCCACCCACTTGAAAAGCTCACCCTGTAGATATACAGGGTGAACTTTGAACGGCTCCGATGCATTTTGGAAATAATTGTTTATAGAAGAAAATGAATGTCTTATTGTGTTCTTACTAATGAAATATTTTTCATTAGTGGCCGCAGACTTTAAAAATCATGCCACTTTTACCCAAACCCATTTAGAGAGACAATCCATTTGATCCTCGCCTCAATTGACTGCCTCATTGAAATAGTGCTTGCAAGCGTGACTGCTAAGCATGAAGACCTGGGTTCGGCTCCCGGGTCGGGCAAAGTGTTATTGGGTTTTTGCATCAGCAATTTCTCAGTAGCAGCCACGAAGTCTTGATTTGTGCCCGGTTGATGGCATTAGGGTCGTCCCCTATTACATTGGACTTAAAACATAAGGGGCGAAATGTGAGAGTGCTAATAGGTACACCTCTGCATTATCCTTAGATTCCTTAAAGGCGTAATATTATGTTATGTTATGAAGAAAAAAAAACCGGCCATGTGCGAGTCGAACTCGCGTACGAAGGGTTTCGTACCATTATTTATAAATACCAGCAAAAAAATCACTTTTTTGTATGGGAGCCCCCTTAAATATTTATTTTATTCTGTTTTTAGTATTTATTGTTGTATCGGCAACAAAAATACATAGTCTGATGATTTCAACTGGCTCACTATCACGTTTCATGAGATACTGCCTGGTGACAGACGGACGGACAGCGAACTCTCAGTAATAGGGTCACATTTGACCCTTTGGGTACGGAACCCCAAAAATGGTTTATAATATGAGAATTTAGTTCTAGAAACCATATCCATATTTACAGCTTTATTCCTCCATCAAGAAAACCATCCTATAATTAATTTTCAGTCCAATCCTTAAATACACAGTAATATTTCAGAAGGGCATCATTTTTCTATTCTTTCCCCCTTTTGAGTCTATTGTCTGCTAAGCCCCTTCCTTCAAATAGCGTGAGTCGAGGAAAAAACATGCTTTGTGTGAAAATAGGTGAAATTGCCGAAATTTTGTTTTTTTTTTTTCATAGGAGTTCGTGGCTAAATAATAACAGCCGCTCGGGTCGATCTTTTGGTTAAGCCGTGCTTGCCTAGGTTGATCTCTGGATGGGTGACTACCCATACATACCGAGTTTCCTCCGTGCCTCGGAAAGCACGTTAAGCCGTTGGTCCCGGCTGTCATTTTGTAGATCTTTGACAGTCGTTACAGGTAGAACTGACTACCCGAAAATCTGACAACCAGTCTTACCAAGAGGTATCGTATTACCCAGTTACTGGGCTGTGGTCAGATAGGCAGTCACTTCATGTAAAATACTGGTACTCAGCTGCATCCAGTTAGAATGAACGCCGACCCCAAGATAGTTTGGGAAAAGGCTAGGCAGATGGTGATGAAAAGAGATATATTTAAATCAATCAATCAATCATTTTATTATCAGGCAACTCAGGTCAGTGAGTCAGGTTAGGTCAGTTCTACCAAGGGATATCGTATTACCCAGTACTAACTGGGTTGTGGAGCTCAGATAGGCAGGCGCTCCATGTAAAGTACTGGTCTTCAGCTGAGTCCGGTAAGACTGAAAGCCGACCCCTACATAGTTGGGAAAAGGCTAGCAGATGATGATGTTTTTTTTTCTTTTTTATGATTTTAACAGAGCCGGCAAAATAGGCCGTAGACTGGATGGAAGATAGGAAAGGAAAGTGGTGGAGTGGAGACCACGGACGGGGCGGAGGAAAGTGGGAAGACAACCAACTAGGTGGACAGGCGATCTTATTAAAGTGGCTAGTAGAAACTCGATGTCTATGACACAAAACCGCCAAAAGTTGAAAGATTTGGAAGAGACCCACAATCAGCATTGGATGGCCAAAGATTGAAGAAGAGAAGAGAAAATCTATATTAATCGTTTGTAAGACAGCAGCTCAGCGGTCACGTTCGAAATTCAAACGGTGTCTCGTTGTGAATCCGCCATGTTTTACTTTAAAAACAAATGAAAGGCTCAAAAAAGATGTCTCCGGTCAATGTTCAAACTAAAAACCACCGACAGTGCAAGCCATATTTTAAGCAGTACAACATTCTGACACTTCCCTGTATATATATTCTCGAAGTAGCTGTGTTTGTAAAGAACAACCCAAATCGTTTTGAACCTTTGGCCGATGTATTTCCAAGAAATAGGCGAGACAATACAAAATTAAATCACGTATCGTGTCAAACAACTATGATGCGCAAAAGTGTTGCATGGCCCCAATTGTTTATAATAAATTGCCAAGTGCTTGGAAAGATTTGAAAACGGTGCAATTCAAAAGTACACTTCGAAAATTATTAATAGATAAAACGTACTACAGTGTAACTGAGTTTTTAACAGACAAAACATTTTTTCTGAATACCTGTAATTTTTAATTAGTGATTTGCTTAAGAAATGTTGCATATTATCTATGACCTGGAATTTTAATGTTTGTTTCTTAATTTACAATGTAATAATTAATTTAATGTTTTAATGAAAATTTTAATTTTATTTATTGAATGTAACAATTACTGTAATGTTTTAGTGAGAATTTTAATTTTAAGAATTTTGTAAAATGAAAATGTTTGCATGCCGAATGGCGAAATATGGCAGAACTCTGATGTACATACCTACTTATGTATTACCCATATTTTCAAATAAATGTTATTCTATTCTATTCGAATTGTGTGCGCTCACTTGAGTGAGGTGAACTAGTCAAGTTTACAGAAAAGCACTAATGCAGCTGTTTTCTAGTTAGTCATGAATACTGCAGATCGATAGAAAGTAGGTAAACTATTAATAACAGTCTACAGACATTCTAGTTAAGTTATAACTTTGCACTGACGCTTGTTAAGCTTAAATGAAATTAACTTAGTTAAAGTCAAGTTTAATTAAAATTAACAAAGTTTAGGAGAAATTTAGATTTTCAGAGGCTTAAATATTAATCTTAAGCACATGCCTCTTTTGAATTAGCTAGGAAAGTAATAAGAACTGAAATTGTTGTTAAATATTTAAATAATCTTTTAGTATTTTCTGTATTAAGTAGAATGTCAAAGCGAGAAGGATAATATTAGTTCTTTGAAAGTATGATTAATTGAATTATCAACTTTTGGGACAAAAGTGTTATAACTTTAAAATAAGCACCTATTTTCCCTAGACGTTGGCACTTGGCAAAAGAGATTTGTTTTTATTTATATTATAATTACTATGGCCGCGAGAGTTTGATTAAGTTTCTCAATATCTGAATTCGTGTCCGAGCAAAGGTTTTTTGGGGTAAAAATTCATGTTTTACTGTACGACTCAATAAAAATTAAAACCAATGTATATATAAATCATATTGTCATGGATGCATTTAATAGTAAACAGGTCTTGGAGGTATGATTAATATATCAAAGTACTGTTATAATCATAGCAGCTAGTATCTTTTTTAGAACTTACGAAAAAATTGAAACTTTGAACTCAAATATCTCTGTAACTAGAAGGTTTTGAGGCATGGTCAATGCGATAATAAAAATGTCAATGACATAAGATTGCTATCGCAAGGGGGACAACCTTATTGCTGAGGACTTAGACATATTAAACCTGCAAAGATTTATTGATGTCATATTTAATTATAAATATTTTTACTGGGTTTAATGTTACTGTTATAATATTTAATTTAATTGTACTTTGTGACTTATAGCATCGTATTGAACTTGTCTGTACTGTGACTTTAATTGGTGGTAAATCCATACTAATATTATAAATGCCAAAGTCACTCTGTTTGAAGTTTGTTACCTTTTCACGACTAAACGGCTGATCGGATCTTAATGAAAGAAGGCTGGCGAAAATGGACCCAAAGAATCTAAAAATTAACTAAACTCCGTTCCAGTGTAAATATAAAATAATTATAACTACAGTTTTATGAGATATTTATTTTTAAAATATTGAATTTTTAGGACTTGGGAATCAAAAGTTATAAATATTTTCAATTTACTAAAATTAAGTAGTCGTGCAATTACAAAACGCAACTTTTTTCCGATTACGTTCCAATCCAATGACATGTGTTTTTGCTCAAGGGTTTTCTTACTACAAATGGCTCTTTCTCTTAGTTTTTATACATTCTATTATGTCAAAAATTCATAAAAAATAACATGCATACCTGATATTAAAACGCCAATTAACAATGCAAAAGCATTTAATAAAAATGGAACAATGGCGATTTTATAGTATTTCTTATAAAGGAACGGTATCAATGATGATCGATTGAGTCCCGTCACTACTGTCATTGTCAGATCTGTGATGATCTAGTCCATCGTTATGTTTGTATTTTTGTCTGGGATTTTATGTTTATCATTGCGATTTTGTAGATTCTCGACGACTTGGCCTTTACATCTTGAACTGAAGATAATGCACCCTGTCATAGACTCAAAAGGAGATCAAAAGAGGGAAAGCAGAGTCGCTCAGCAACGAGCGCGTTTAAGGGCGCTGTGATGGAACACGAACAGCAGGTTCCGTCGAAGAAAACATGCGATGGGGACGGCTTCATCAAGGTGGAGACGAAGAAGAGGAAGCCTACTTATCTCAATCAGTGTGGGACGGCGCCGGCAGGATCGAACACGCTGCTACGTCCTGCAGTACCGACGACGCAGCTGTACGTGTCCCGTTTACACCACTTAACGAAGACTGAGGACATCGTAGAGTACATACGGGTGAAGACCAACTGGACCTTGAGGGTGGAGAAGCTGGAGGCGCGCCATAACACCAATTTCAAGTCGTTTGTGGTGCGCGTTCCGACTCATCATTTGGTGACCTTCCTCAAGGAAGAGTTTTGGCCGAAAGGAAAGGTGTATCGGCGTTTCCGCGGCCAGCTACGTGACACCTCGCAGCGTAACACGACGCCGTCACTTCGTGTGCAGTAGTTGTTAAGTTATTTTTGTACAAAATATTTATTAGTTTATAGTTATTGTTTTTTTATACTTATATATGTATTGTGTTTTATGGGCCCTATTGTCTGAAATAAATGATATTGTATTGTATATAGACTACCTACCGCATTCTTCTCTGGATACTGGACAATGAGTTGTTTTTGATTTGGACTTTGATTTTAACCACAAACATGCGTTGCGTAAACATGCGTTGCGTTAATTTCTTCTTCTCTTACGACTTACGCTCTTACGGAGGTGTCGTCTCTTTGATGAAGGTGCTCAGGGCTTTGAAAAAGTTCAGAGATGGGTGTATCCACGTGATGTAAGTATATTTGTAAAAAAACATGTATTTATATCATAAGTTAAGAACTTATTTAAGATATCTATCTGAACAACAAACTGAGATTCGTTTAGCTTTTATATGTATAAATACATACTGTTGTAATCTTATATTAGGCTCATTCTTACTGTTGCCCTATACTTTATCGGACTAAAACAGTATGCAGTAAAAGACTGGCCGAGGTAGCAGTAGTGTATTTTACTGAGATCTTTCAGTCATCAAAATAGAAGATGGGTGGCTGTCGCATTTTGTCATGAAATATTTATACCTTATATTTATATACCCCTCCACAGGTATCAGAGGTCTTCGACCTCTATATTATCTTTAGACATTTCTGTTTTTCTTTTGTTACTTATGGAACTCTTTATGTTTATTACATTATAGGTGAATTTATTTATTTTAACCTCTCCAGCCCCGTGGTTCCCATATGGGAACGCCGAACAATTCGGTTGAGCCCCGAGGTTCCCATATGGGAACGCCTCGTACAAGCAAACTTAAACCCTTATCGTACGTACAGTAAGGGTCTAATTCGTTTGTAAAAATTTACGTCTCTGGCCAACTAGAGTTCGATTAAAATGAAACCAAACATACCAACCTAACAACTGCACAAAATTATTAAAAAAATAAAGAAACGCGTCTTTGTCGACTGTCAAAATGAGTCATGGCGGCCAGTGTGGAACGGTGGTGTTTTGTTTTGGAATGCAGTGAAATTTTTGTGTTTTGTGTTGTTAAACTTTGGTAAGTAAATGTATAGTATGTTATAAGTGTATAATGTAACTTTTTAGATAGTCATTTGCTGGAAAAAATATCTAAAAATTATGTTTTTGACCCAAAAATTTCTCCAAAAATTCCTTTGTTGTGAAGTTCGTCAGTCGAAATTGAAAATATGAATTTGACTCTTTTACAATGAAATATGGTCTTGGAAACATTAGTAATAAGCGAAAAAATAGTGATAATTCATAATTTCATGCATTCGAGGCATATTTATTCATATTTCAAGTATTTTCATGCATTGAACTGCGCAGTTAGAAAATGGCCGATTCTAATAAGACGTTTGAATTGGAATCTTGCAAGAATAATTTATGTAGGACTCCTAAAAAACACTGTCATTAGATTACTTGTATATTTGTTATGTTAGATCTAAAGTTTCGTGTAAATTGATTCAGTAGTTTTACCAAAAAAAAACAAACTACGACAACAGTCTGTTTGCGGCGAGCTCTCTGAATTCTATGCGATGTTTATAATTCTCAAGTAGTTATAAAACAGTTGTTTATATTGTAATACATGGTCTCGTTAATCAAGAACCCGAAACTGTTTACCGCTTGAGATAAGAGCTAATAGAACTCGCGCGATAAGCTTTTTATGAGCGCAGGACACTTGACACGCTCGATGACGTCATTGTGAGGCCGGCTGGGTGTTTTACCGTTTAGCCGCAAGGTTGGAGAGGTTAACATAATTAATTAATTCCAGATAACAGGAGACGACTACCTTTGTCACTCATGCTGGGGGCTGATAAGCTGCGACCCTGAAAATGAAACCCGACAGCAACTTGGCCATCGTAACGTCTGTGTTGCATAAAATAAAAACTATGTAAAAATACTAAAAAATAAGATTTATTACTCATACTTTTTTTATTCAACAAACCCTGCTTTTCAATAGCTGTACATAGCTAGTCAGCTCTGGCTGTTGTAATTTATGTAAAACAATATTATCTTGTCTCAGCGTAATAAGAATCGTTTTACTTGACTATAATTCGCTTATAGATCAAAATCGTAACGACATAGTTTTAATAGTGATTG
The DNA here is from genome assembly GCA_963082945.1 of Cerastis leucographa. Taxonomy (NCBI): domain Eukaryota; kingdom Metazoa; phylum Arthropoda; class Insecta; order Lepidoptera; family Noctuidae; genus Cerastis; species Cerastis leucographa. The sequence goes on along the minus strand of OY720374.1, from coordinate 4,573,947 downwards.
AACTAATTACAGGGTTGGTAATCAGTTTAGTCTCTAGCTGCAGTCTAGCAGTTTTATGATTCATCAATTAGGTACAGGCAATGAAGTAAAAATTCTGGTTTTGGCTTATGACAAGAAGCAAAACACGTAAAGTCAGAACTAAAACTGCGAGGGAAATACAGTAGTTCGAATCTTCCTTTATGAGTCGTCTTAAGTATTATTATATTTTGATTAATCTTAATTACGGAGACATTCCACTGTTAAAAACCTTAGTCGTAAGATTTTTAGGTTATCTTGTAAATAGACGTATATCTCTTTTCTCCCAACTTTTCTGTCTTACTTTCCATTTACTTTTCTGATAGTCTTTAGTCGTTTTACAACTATGTATAAGTTGCTATAGTGAATGCTACCTCTAAGAGTGGGTCCCAAAATACATGTAGTCTCGCCCGTCTCCTTTGGCAAGAAGATAGATTTCAACCTGGGGAAGGACATAGGCTATATATCATCACGCAACGACCAATAGGAGCGGAGCAGCAATGAAAATGTGACGCAGACAAAGTTGCGCGGGACAGCTAGTAAATAAATATATTCTGTTGCGCTTTGGATGAAATTACAAGAACAATTAAATTACAATGTACCTTTAGAATTTGCTATGTCAACAAAAGTTGAATTAATTAAATTTCAAATGTGCTTCAATATCGCATTGGGTATAAACCTGTAAGGATATTTGTATGTTTAGAGTACGAGAAAATCCTAGGTAGGTAACTAATATTATAAATGCGAAAGTAAGTTTGTTTGTTACCTTTTCACGACTAAACGACTGATCGGATCTTAATGAAATTTTGCAAGAAGATACATTTCAACCTGAGAAAGGACATAGGCTATATATCATCACGCTACGACCAATAGGAGCGGAGCAGCAATGAAAAATGTTGCGAAAACGGGGAAAATGTGACGCAGACGAAGTTGCGCGGAACAGCTAGTGAATAAATAAAAAAAAAACCCGCCAAGCGCGAGTCGGACTCGCGGGCGAAGGGTTCCGTACCATTATTAATAAAAACGAGCAAGAAAATCAATTTAATCTTATTTAATGGTAGCCCCCTTAAATATTTATTTTATTCTGTATTTAGTATTTGTTGTTTAAGCGGCAAAAGAAATACATAATCTGTAAAAATTTCAACCGGCTATCTATCACGGTTCACGAGATACAGCCGGGTGACAGACGGACGGACGGACAGCGAAGTCTTAGCAATAGGGTCCCGTTTGACCCTCTGGGTACAGAACCCTTAAAAGTGCCTTTCGGCTTTGGTAAGGGTCTTTATTACACCATTTAGATACCTACACCTCTGCCTAAACCCCTGTGGAAAATCAAACTTTGTGTTATACTGTGTTCAAAAGAATATTTTGGCTAGACTGTAAGTCGACCCAACATAGTTCAGAAAAGTATTTAAATAGGCCTGTAAAAGTTTCATTTTATTCCATCTTAGCAAGAAATAAAATCTTCCTATTACATTACCTAACATATTTGCTGTTATATGGAACCGACTCAGAATGTAGGTCGAAAGGGATGACCCGGGTTTCTAATGTGACAATACGTTCCGATTTCCCATGATACGAGCGAAAAATTAACACCATGTATAGTCGCATGTGTTTCTGGGTGGAATGTGATGTGACTAAGTCCGTGTTTAATTTTTTGTGGTACAAGGTGTTGTTTTGCAACCTCGTCAAATTCAAGGAGGTAAACATGCAAATGATTCGCGATCCGGATCAATAATAAAATGAGTACTTAGTTATTTTTTTTTCTTCATTTACCGAAATCGGTAAGTCTGAACCACAGTGTTTTAAACATGGCCCGCCTGATCTTTGCCTTATAACCTCGCTTTAAGACATACAAACAATCTTTTTTTAAATACTGACAAAAAACAACAACAAAAAACAGCGTTTATTTATGTTTTTTTGGGAAAACCTCCTGAATTTTGACGTGGATACAAATCAACACCTTGTAGAAATGGCTTTTTTATGCGAGGGGACTTTTTATTAAGGACAACTTATCCGTGTGTGACAAAAAGTTTTGTTCCTAATGTGCGAAAATAATTATTAACTAATTTTATTTAGGTTTTTTTTATTTGACAGTTGTTATGTGTACTCACTTAAATACAGACAGTAGAAATACGTACAAAGATGATGCTGATTTCCAAAGAAATCAGTTTCAGCATATTTACCTGCGAAAGATAAAAATACATTTAATCCATACTTCCATACTTAATATTATAAATGCATATGTCACTCTGTTTGTTTGTTTCTTTATTACCTTTTCATGACTAAACGGCTGATCGGATCTTAATGAATTTTGGCAAGAAGATATATTTCAACCTTGTGAAGGACATAGGCTATATATCATCACGCTACGACCAATAGGAGCGGAGCAGCAATGAAAAATGTTGCGAAAACGGGGAAAATTCGACGCAGACGAAGTTGTGCGGGACAGCTAGTTGATTATAAAGTGAAAATGTTTGTTTAAATGGCCGCTTTAGCAAAATCATAATAGGATAATAAAAAGTAATTCATAGCATTACGCCTGTAATCCCCGAAGGGTTTGGCAGAGGTGTTACACCCACATTTCGCTAGTTACGTTTAAGTCTCATGAAATAAAAATGACGGCATGGTTGGCGCAGTGGTTGAGCGATCGACTGCTACGCTGCGTGTCGCGTATTCGATCCTCGCACGGAACAAATCTTTGTGTGTCCTACAGATAGTTGTTCCGGGTCTGGCTGTTTGTATTTATGTGAGTTAAAATGTTTGTTAACGCACCCACGATACAGGAGAAATTCGTACTGAGGGGCAAAGTTTATAAAATAGAGGTGTTCATGATATGAACAACGTTAATATTCTTAAAATGGTCACATAACTGAATTGTCACTTTGAAACACAAATTATGATATTATTATGAATTTTTATTCATAATAATATCATAATTTATTTTTTATTTTTGTCATTTGACAGAAAAACAAGATACTTTAGCATTGAGTATTTTTATTATTAAATTAAATACTTCGTCGATAGAAACTCATTGGAAAAGATTTTCTTTCAAATTATATTATAAACTACGATTTATTTTAAGTCGACAGGACTTGACAAATTACAGGCCAATCATTAGCCCTTGAAATACGAAGTAAAAAGAGAAAAAATAAAATCTTTTTCGAATTAAAAAGGTTCTGCTAAAAATGTTTCAAATAATTTAAGTTTATTTAAGGTAATAGAAAATTTGAGATACGACAAGGGGTCACTGGAGAACCTGAATGAAAAATTTTGCGTTTTTGGGGACTGTTTCGTTATTTTGACGTTCAAAAAGTGCTGATTACAGCCTAATTTGAATAAGATGACTTTTTATTTTGAATTTGATTATACAGTATGTTAGGTTGAACGAGGGACATATTGAGGGAGGGTATTCAGTATTCGATTCTCGTCCCAAATATGTAAAAAACCTATAACGTATATAGAAGAATTTTTAATGTTTTGTTTAGTGCCTAGATATTTTGGACTGTCCTAAGCCAGGTAAGTTTAAAGTATGAAGGGAAAATGGATTATACCTAAGAGTCATTGACCCGCTCACATGTTCTGTGATAGTATTAAGTCGCTAGCGCAAGGGTGTATACCTACACGTTGCGTGACATTTGCGAAAATTTTGGTATGGTTCTGTCTGTTATTTATCAGTGTTTTTTTTTTGTTTATATTTTTATTAGTATCACGTTAGCATGTACTATTATGGGTTTGAATATGTCCCTCGTTTAAACTAACATACTGTATACAGTGCTAGTAGAGCGCGTAGCGCAATACAAAGAAAGAGGGTATGCAGATTTGTCGGCTCGAATTATTATTTTTGCCGTCCACCCGCATTCTCCATCAGTCATCCCGCGATCATGGCACTTGCAACAGCTCCGCAAATATCAGGAACTCACAATAATTTATTAATTATTTTAAGATATCACGGAAGATATTCCGTTAGTAACTGTAGGAAATTCAATGAAATTCATCACACCACATTTCAAAATAAATATTCATATTTGAGTATTTCACAGCATGTTTTCTAATAAAAAATTCAATATTCTAGTCAGGTATGTCACAGATGGCTAGACTAAAATCTATAAAATTTATGACTTGATGTCAATCATGAATTTGTTTGTTATTCGAACTTTGGCCCCGAGCTTACAAGACTAGGGTAATATAAAAAACTGCCTGGCTAGGCAATCTTGAACCTTGTCCATTTGGAAAATGAGAAATAGAAAAGAGCCGTGGCTTTTATGAACATATCAGTCCAACAGTATCACTCTATTTTTGGTAGTAATTCGAAACACAAAAAAAAACGGCGAAGATCATTTTTTTAAAACATTTCTTAAATATTATATTATTATTTCAAATATTTACTAGACACTTCAACCAACACATCGAAAGTCAACTCATTTATTTTTAAAGACGTTTCAAAGGATGAAACTACTAAACATAGGCCTTCGTTTGTTAGACTTTTTTGCTACCGACTTTTAAAAGTAAAACGAGCTTAATCATAAACTACTCCAGCAAACATAATAAAATATGGAATCACCACGCGGTCCGCCTCTACCAAAAGAAAAATTAAATCTAGTAAATCGGCTTACTAATCACGGAGAAATAAATAAAAAAAATGGATTTTTGGGAAAAATATAAAATAGATGCACCTACTCAAACTCAAATATGAAGCATTTATTTCAATTAGACCATTACAGGCACTTTTGAAAGTCAAAAAACAGAACAAAACGCAAAGCTACAGTCCCAGACACAAGGCATAATAACTTGTGAAAGTACTGTAGTTGCCCATTCCAAAGCGTAGATCTCTATGGAGAAGAATGGGCAAGAAACTCCATGGAAACTCTATGGACACTTACTAAAACTACGGCTCATTTTCCCCCTCTCTCTTTTACTCACAAAGGCAGCTGCCTCTGTGAGTAAGTAGTACAGAACAGTTTTGCTCAACGGATTTCTCATCACTATCAATAATACTAGTAACGGCATATTTACCATGTTTGCATTTTTTTGTGTATTTTTCCATTTCGTTTTTAATCGATTTGTGTGTGACCGTGTTGATGGTACGGGGCGCAAAAAATGAACAAGAAAGGGGGTAGACCAATTTGTCTACAATTTGTCGTTGCTCATAAACACCCACCCGCAATAACTTCAGTTTATCCGTGATCATCATGGCGTTTGCAACAGCGCCGAAATATCGGGAACTCGAAACAAATCCATACTAATATTATAAATGCGAAAGTTACTCTGTTTCTTCTACTAACTAAACGGCTGATCGGATCTTAATGAAATTTGGCAAAAAGATAGATTTCAACCTGGAGAAGGACATAGGCTATATATCATCACGCTACGACCAATAGGAGCGGAGCAGCAATGAAAAATGTTGCGAAAACGGGGAAAAAGTGACGCAGACGAAGTTGCGCGGGGCAGCTAGTACTTAATAAATATGATAAATATCCCGTTACTAGTATTATTGATAGTGTGAGTGGCCATGTCAGTTTGAAAACTTAAGTAGATTACTCATCGTTGAATGTTGTTCAGACAGGGTGACGCCACTTATGTGCTTGTGCGTACTTTCAACGACACGCACCACACATGGGTAGTCGTTCCATGTAAAATACTAGTATTTAGTTGTCTCCATTTAATAGGCTTAAAGCTGACCCAGCCAGGTGATGCAGTTTTCATGCACAATACAAGGTATAAACAGAGCCTTCACGAAGCCGTCAACCAAGCATTCTGAACCTTAAACCTAGCATAGGTACGTAAATAATATACTGCGAAACCAATTTTTGGATTGAAATATCACCTTTTCACTTCAGTAGCCCAAACATGTAGGTTTTGCTGCCTGAAATCAGTGAGCAAAATGCGATTTTGCTCACTGAGTGGGACAAAGTAACTTTTTTTTTTTTTTTTTTCAGAAAGCCCCTAATATCTTATTCAGCCTTGGGATAATCATACAATTCGAAACATTCACACTCTATCTCTTTCCCGCCCATTAGAAAGAGAGAGAGACAAAGACCAGCCCTTTCGAAGTTCCGTTTTCGAATTCGAACACGTTCGGAATTTCGTACTAACTAAAGAGATTTTGCAAAAATGTCTTTTAATTGTAATTTATTGAATTTTTAACTTATTGTTGTATTTAAACGAAAATAAGTATTTACTGCAAATAAAATTGATATTTAACCTGTTAATATTTATTTCTAGTTTCAATAATGTTACGTAATATTATATTTTGAATAATAATTTAGCGTATGTACTGCCGAAGCAATTACGTACACTAATGTTCATGCGGTGTAAGCAGACAATAAGAGATAAACGAATAATTTAAATACAAAGAACTTTTCTAAATCGAAAATATTTTTCTTAACTGACAAACGTGTTATTTTTTTCTTTTGTTGCAAGGCAACTACTTTAAGCATAGATATTTTTTTTACATTATAAACTTAAGTTATTAACCTACGCCACATCACCCCCCTCCAGAGACCGTCGCTACGGGCGATAATAGTCTGGAAAATGCACTTTACGACCAGATTTTGTCGTTCTGACATTAGTTCCTGTGTTTCCAGGTAATTCGGTGGTGGAATGCCGCAAAGATATTGGTCGCACTACGAAATACTCGAAAACTATTAAGAGCGGAATTCTTATAGAACTTGGCGGTATTCAGAGAATTTTCTAGATTCCTATACTTTCCAGTATTTGCCTTAGATCTTCAGGAAGAGAAAGAGAATGGATTCCATTGTATATTATGTAATAAATGGAATGCATGGAACTTGAGATAGAATATTTATCGTATTAAGAAAATTTACATTTTGACATACCTACCACTACAACAGGATTATGGGCCTTAAGTCCCATGTAATAGGGTCGAGCCTATTGCCACCAACTAGACACAAATCCAGACTCCATGGCTGCTATAGAGAAATTCCTGATGGACCCAATATCACTTTGACCGACTCGGGTATCGAACCAAAGGCCTCATGCTTAGCAGTGGCGCTTACGACCGTTAGATTAAGGAGACAGCATAATATTACCTTAAATAATATTCATAATATCAACAAGAAAAGCCATATAAATTACCCTTGTCAGAACGTTAAGGCAACAAAATGACCTTGAAATAAATGAATTAAGCGACACTGTCCAAGGTCAGGTCGGCTTCAAATGCCTTGTCCCTAGGGAAAACATTTGGTGGCTCTAGAGGCACCAAATATGCTAAATGTGACAAGTAATATGATGGGCAAGGTAAACTATTTGAACTTGAAAACTAGGGTGAGTTTTACTTTCAAGGTCATTTTATCACCACGTTGGTTTAATTACTAGAAGATGTGAAGTGTATATTCATGTATTTTATTTAATGATACAAACATAACTTGGCATGATGACCAGCAGTGGGACAACACAGGCCACAAAAAAAAAACATCAAAGCTCATTCGGTATCTAACTTTCATCATCTGCCGAGCCTTTTCCCAAACTATCTTGGGGTCGGCTTCCAGTGTAACCGGATGCAGCTGAGTACCAGTATTTTACATGAAGCGACTGCCTATCTGACCTCCACAACCCAGTAACTGAGTAATACGATACCCCTCGGTAAGACTGGATGTTAGACTTTTTTTGGCTTCTGACTACTCGTAACGACTGTCAAAAATCTACAAATGACAGCCGGGACCAACAGCTTAACGTACTTTCCGAGGCACGGAGGAAACTCGGTATGTAATGATGGTCACCCATCCACGGACCAACCGGGCGGCTGTTATTATTTAGCCACGAGCTCCTCGTTCGGTATCTAACTTTAAACCCAATTAATTACTAACCAGCGCGCAGCGCATTATGTCATGTTCTATGGTAATCAATCATATCTGATTTTTAGTAAATCTGCGTTCATAACCTTTCATTATTTGCTTATGTCTTGTCGATTATAATAAAAACGGTCTTTTAATGCATCTATTATTACAGTCACGAGCACTTACATGTATACACTTAACCACTTTTAAAGGTGATTTTCAGGATTTTCTCGTTTCGAATTAGTTATAATTTATGTTATTACGAACATAGTGTTTCGGAACCCATATTTTTATGAAATAGATATTATATTAAAGATGCAATCGTTATTTCACGAGAAAATCGCTTATGAATTCCACTATGTGTACATAATATTATTAATACATTTTACGGCCTGTGACTGTAATATAATCCGCAGTAAACCAGTGTATTTTATATTTATTATTGTACATCATTTTGAAAAGGAAACACATACAGCTTAACTTAGTCACGTGCATATAATAGGATTTACGAAACCGGTTTCAGTAAGCCGGAACCATTTCAGTGTACAAAAAAATAACACAATTTCTAAAAAAAAATTCTTAGGACTCTCGCCCACCAGACTTTTTGTTGTAATGCTGACTTTATGCTCGAGGCTTAAAAACTACAGCTGCATGGTCAACTTTCAAAGTTGACCAGTACGTCTACCATGAGTTGTCATAGTTAGATCGCTTGACGTAACTGCAATAGTTCCGTCATTAAGCAAATACTATAGTTAGCTTTTTCAATGGTACCATGAGCTGTGTTGGTGCTTACTACCAAATTCTAAGCAAATGAAGCCCAAACTTGCAGTCGCTGTAGTTTAGTTTACTACACGGTGACGTAGGATAGATAACTATAGTGACTCATACTGCGCATTTTAGTACCCAACTATCCGCTAGAGGCACTGTAAAAGTTTTCATACATTTTTTTAACTACAGACGCTAGCGAGTATAGATTGTTAAAACTCATGGTAGACGTTCAGACCTTGCCGAGTTCGGTCCGTGAATGGGCGAGTATCATTACATACCGAGTGCCTTTCGTGGTTCGGAAAGCACGTTAAGCCGTTGGTCCCGGCTGTCACTTGTAGATCTTTGACAGTCGTTACAGGTAGTCAGTAGCCCGAAGTCTTACAAAGAGGTTTAGTGTTACCAGTACTATGTAAAAAAAATGGTTTTCAGCTGCGTCCAAATAGACTGGAAACCGACAAAATTTTGGTCGATTTCCAGTCGAGAGTTGAGAAAAGGCTAGGTAGATGATGCTTCAGCATGTCTTTTAAACGCGCTTCTGTAAGTGGTTGTAGCATTTGCGTCGCGTGTCATAATCTCTACGGCATTTTGTTTTTTAATTATTATCAATAGGCTCGCGCTTGACCACTATCTCACTTGATGGTAAGCGATGATGTGGTCGACGGTGCACGCTTGCCTAGAAGAAACCTATTCACTCTTGACTTAAAGACCCCTAGATTGTAGCTATCGGGAAACACAGACTCCGGCATCGATGCCGACGCGCGTCTTTTACTGACGACAGCCATCTTGCAAGGACAGCGTTCACATGGAATTTCTAATAGGTGTAAAAATACCCTTAAAAATCCGAAAGGCACATGTTCTCCCCATCATTGCGATTTATTTGTTCTGGACTATACCTGGGAACCTGCTAGTTATGGATATATTGGATGTCAAAGTTTAAACTTTTTTACAAGTTTTAAATATTATAACTTTACTTTAAGTACCACCACGACCCCCGTACTATTCAATGCATCTATCAGGGAAGTTACTATGACGTCTTAAAGCAGTATTGTTTTATTATTATTCCAGTGTGGGAAAGAGACGTGTAAATCACCTCATCACGAAGCCGTCAACCAAGCATTCTGTACATGAAACTAAGTAACTTTAACTTTACAAAAATTATTGCTGGGAAACCACTTTTTTTTGGGATGTAAAATCATGTTTTGTGGTAGAACTCAATATTACGCACTCAAAACATTGTGCTGGTGGACGGATTGAATAGTACGGGGGTCGTGGAGGTGTTTAAAGAAATCATCAATCACAATCAAGTTTAAAGAAAATTAAAAAATCTTACATTAAAAACATGTATTTAAAAAAATACTTGTCAAAAAGTTGGAACTTTGACCCCTAATATCTCCGTAACTAGAAGGTTCCCAGGTATGGTGTAGAACAAAAAAATGATCGCAATGATAGGGATAACCAGTGCCTTTCGGCTTCGCTAAGAGGTGTTTTACACCCTTTAGAGAACGTCTAGCCCCATCTCTTAATGAAATTAAAACAATACTGCTTTGAGACGTCATGGTAAGCCACCAGCACAATGCTTTGAGTGCTTTTCATTGAGTCCTACCGTAGAACGTGATTTTCCCCCAAAAAAAGTGGAGTTACTTAATTTGATGTACAGAATGCGTGGTTGACAGCTTCGGCTTCCTGAAGGCTCCTTTAAACCTTGTTTATCGATGCTGAATCTAATTTATAAGTGCGTTGAGAGGCAAGGAATCGTTGTTAAGTTCACAGCCAGTGACTGTATCACGGCCCCTTGCTGTGCTCCCCCAGCGACGCCCTAAGCCGAGGCTCGTAGAGGGGGGTGCCCTAAACGTGTAGTCACTTAGTTTGTAAGTAATTTAATGCTATAGGTTTTTCTCTCAAGGCACCCACAGGATAGTCCGGTTAAGCATACGACAACCTCCTAGGTTGAACTGCGAGATGCCGTTCATAAAAAAATGTATCACGGCCGTTTAGTGTGTCACGGTGAATGAGGGCCTTTATATCTCGCGAAAAACTTCGACAGTAAACATCTCTTTATATTTTCACCTTGGATGTACTTACAGAACATAATGTACTGATGATATGGATACTACAGCATTTTTCTTAGAATTTATGTTGATATTTTTGTACGAGATACATTGTTATTATTTCAAGGCTTGTTTTTGGGCTAAAAGTGGCGCAGTTCTAAGGATATTTTGTGTAGGTGGAATGAGTCAGCCTTGAGAAAATTCTTACATACAGCCGCCGAAAGTTCGGGCTTAAATATATGTGTATTTTTTTCTCGTAAAGATCATGGTAAGGCACTTTTTTGGTAATAAAAAAGATCAACGTGGTATGTGTTTAGTTTCCATCAATACAAGAACATCTCAAGAAAAAATCAGCAGTAAACATGTCCTTATATTTTCAGCTCGGATATAGTTAGAGAACATAATTTGTGTGTCATCTCCGTTAACATTTACATCTCAGTCACATGCTATTGCCTTTGATTCATCTCTTTTGTGGTCTAACATCTGTTCTATACAAGACAGCAGGTCTCACCATGGTTTTATAAATCTTCCCCTTGAGTTTAACATGACTTCCATCTTCTTCTTCGCGTGTCGACGGCAAATCGCTTAATATGTTTAGCCCAAAACTCAGCCACGCGAACTCCGCTCGCTGATGCTGTCATAAGATCTTCAAGTACGCAGGTGACTGGGCATGCAGCGCAAGATGGAAGGTGGGCCATTGTCTTTGGAGACACGCCGCATACACACTTGAGATCTGAGCTGTCCATGAACCCCCATCTATAGAGATTGTCCTTGTGACTTCCATTATTTAGTACTAGCTGTCCCGCGCAACTTCGTCTGCGTCACATTTTCCCCGTTTTCGCCGCAACATTTTTCATTGCTGCTCCGCTCCTATTGGTCGTAGCGTGATGATATATAGCCTATGTCCTTCCCCAGGTTGAAATATATCTTCTTGCCAAATTTCATTACGATCCGATCATCCGTTTAGTCGTGAAAAGGTAACAAACAAACATACAAACAAACATACAAACAAACAGAGTGACGAGTAACATTTTTCATAGCTGCTCCGCTCCTATTGGTCGTAGCGTGATGATATATAGCCTATGTTACTTCTAATACTTCCAAGAATATGTGTACAAAGTTTCATGATGATCGGTTGAGTAGTTTTTGCGTGAAAGCGTAACAAACAAACTTACACGAATAACCTTTGCAGTTACGTAAACAAAAACACGACACCCAACGTAAAAACACAACAAATTATTTTCACTTTCCCATCGATCCATATGACACAGAACATGTAAACTCCACTTGACTACATAACCTTGAGTTTACGCTATGATAACACTGGTGTCCTTGCGGCGTTGGCGAAGGGATTTTTTTAAATCTATCTTCAGCCGTCAAAACATGGCGACATAAATATATGGTATAAGCGGATACTTCACGAAACTGCAGCAAGCATTCTGTACATCAAACTATGTAAATCGTTTATTAATCCTACTATATATCCATACTAATATTATAAATGCGAATGTCACTCTGTTTGTTTGTATGTTTGTTTGTTACCTTTTCACGACTAAACGGCTGATCGGATCTTAATGAAATTTGGCAAGAAGATAGATTACAACCTTGGAAAGGACATAGGCTATATATCATTACGCTACGACCAATAGGAGCGGAGCAGCAATGAAAAATGTTGCAAAAACGGGGAAAAATTGACGCAGACGAAGTTGCGCGGGACAGCTAGTAATATTATAAATGCAAAAGTTTGTGAGGATGGATGGATGGATGGATGCTTGTTACTCTTTCACGCAAAAATTACTGAAAGGATTTGGATGAAATTTGGCACACGGTAGTTTATAACCTGGATTAACACATAGGATACTTTTTATCCCGATAGTATGTTCCCGTGGGACAATTATCGAACTCCACGCAGGCGACGCCGCGGGCATAAGCTAGTAAAAAATAAAAAAGGAACTTAACGCAAAAAAATAATTATGACTTTTTCGGTGGTGAAAAACACGTTTTACGGTTGGGCTCAATATAAAGCACTCAATACATTGTTCCGAATGAATAGCATTGCATAGTGCGGGGGTCGTGGAAGTATTTTAAGTAAAATCATTATATTAATAAATTGTACTTAAAAAAAAAAAAAAATTAAAAGGTGAAGCTTTGACCTGCAATATCTCCGGAACTATAAAGTTCCCAGGTATGGTCTAAAACAGCAAAATTACCGCAATGATGGGGAACCCCATTAAGGTTACCTACTCACCTAAAACGTGGGGTAAAAATTTAAGAACAGTTTTTGTGTACCTTATGACCAATCAGCACTACTTAATAACCAAAATATTTCTCACTTTCCAAATTAATCCGTCTCTAATTTGTTTCCTATAATCACTCAAAAACAAATTCCTGATAGTTAATAAACAGCAGAATTAAACCCACACCCTTTTGATAAACCCCGCATACGCTATTGTCCTTACATTCAATTTTTGGGCCCACCTTTGACCCCCAAACAAAGAGATCTGGCACAAAGTCATATCAGGAATCCAGATAGACAATAGACATGTCGCGTATATGGTATGTTTGATGTTTTTGGCAGACAAACAAACGTTTTGCTGTCAACCTGTTAACTGTCTACGATAAGGATGTCAAACGTACAGGTAAATGTGTTTTGTCTCTTTTCTATATAAAGGATGTAAAACACATTTAACAAAGCCGAGTAGTAACTGTTCTGTAAACGGGACCCTATTACTGAGACTTCGCTGTCGGTCCGTCTGTCACCAGGCTGTATCTCATGAACCGTAATAATTAGCCAGTTGAAATTTCTACAGATTATGTATTACTGTTGCCGCTATAACAATAAATACTAAAAACAGAATAAAATAAATATTTAAGGGGGCTCCCATACAAAAAAGTGATTTCGTTTTTATAAATAATGGTACGGAACCCTTCCTGCGCGACTTGGACTCGTACTGGGCTGGTTTTTCAAAACCCGTTTAACTGACTTTTTTTAAACAAAAGTTTGATATGATCAAAAAGCCACGCTTGCCTAGGTTGGTCCGGAAATGGCTGACCCATTATATACTGAGTTTCCTCTGTGCATTGGAAAACACTATAAGCCGCTGGTTCTGGTTGTCCTTTGTGTCTTTGACAGTCGTTACAGTCAGCGGCCCGAAAGTTTGACTACCAGACTTACCAAGAGGTATCGTATTACCCAGTACTAACTGGGTTGTGGAGGTCAGAAAGGCAGTCGCTCCATGTCAAATACTGGTATTCAGCTGCATCTGGTTAGACTGGAAGCCGGCCCCAGCATACATAGTTGGGAATACGCTAAGCAGATGATCTGCTATGTACACACCCCCACACCATTACCTGACCCATCTCACAAAGCCAAAAAGAGGCAAATGGGTCAGGTAATGCTGCTCACTGACTGTACTAAATTCTTTCGCAATCTAAAACCCTACAAACAAGTGACTGCAAAATTGTTCCCTAAACATCACGTTCGAAATTCGAACGGTGTCTCGTTGTGAATCCGCGATGATTTTCTTTAAAAACAAATGAGTTCGCTTTCGAATTGTGTGCGTTCACTTGAGTGAGGTGAACTAAAGAAGTTTACAGAATAGCACTATTCTGTCACCAGGCATAATTAACACGCTTTTCAGTCAGTCAAGCCTACCCGTCTGTTGACGTCATAGATAAGACAAGCTTACTGATAACAATTGAGGTAGATTAGATAGTCTGTTTTCATTATTATTTGGGACTACTTGTTTATGCTAATTATCACGGCTTTATAGGCTACACGGGTAGGCAGAATTTGCTAGGAGTTATTATGGCGTAACAATAAATTGCTTTACGCATTTTTTAATAAATAAAAGTTGTCCATCATGGGACGCCCTGCAGATGCGAAAAATCTATTTTTAATAGAATTAATAAAAACCTATTACAAAATATGTAGTAAAATTAAAAAAAATAATGAACGTGAAACTTTACAAAACAAGGCCAACAAAACAAGGCCAACTATAAATACAAAACAAGCTTTATTTTAATGGCAAAAGGTTTAGTTTACGTAGCTTAAGGGTTGGGGCGCAACATCATTACCGATATCAAATCGAATCGATATATAGAAACGATACGAATCGATTTTACTGCCTTTTCGCGGATATAGATGTTTCATATCAAAAACATGCATAAATTTACGCTCCTAGCAAAAATCAAAATCTTCCTTTCGCCATTCAAATACATTCACGCCATACATACATATATCTCGTCAAACTTCTACGAATTTTGCCTCACGAGATCACATAACAACATTTTTCAAAAGGTAGCGAAAGTGGACCACTTAGAAACGAACCGAGAACCTTCCGTTCAACTGGCTATCAAACGGTTAATGTACTGGAAAGATACGAATGGACGATCAAGAGTAACATACATACAGGGTTGAAGCAATACCGGCGCGAAAACGGTTAGGTACCAGGTAAAGAAATAAAAAAAAAGAATTTATTAATCTCGCACGGCACAGCAAAAAAAAGGTTAAAATAAACAATAAAAAACAAAATGAAGTATGATCATCTGCCTAGCCTTTTCGCAAACTATTTTGGGGTCAGCTTTCAGTCTAACTGGATGCAGCTGTGTACCAGTATTTTACATAAAACGACTGTCTATCTGACCTCCACAAACCAGTAACTGGGTAAAACGATACCCCTTGGTATGACTAAATGACAGACTTTTGGCTTCTGAGTACTCGTAACGACTGTCAAAGATGTTCAAATGACAGCCGGGACCAGCGGCGTAACGTGCTTTCCGAGGCACGGAGGAAACTCGGTATTTAATTATGGTAACCCATCCACGGACCAACCTCGGCAAGCACTAATCTTAAAGATTGACCCGTGTTGCTGTTATTATTTAGCCACTATGAAAAAGTAAAAATAAGACAAATACTTAGTACACCATTTTTAGCCCCCACATAGAAAATTTTCACCGGTAATATAAAAAAACCGGCCAAGTGCGAGTCGGTCTCGCGCACGAAGGGTTCCGTACCATTATTTATAAAACCGAGCAAAAGAAACACTTTTTTGTATGGGAATAAAACAGAATAAAATAAATATTTAAGGGGGGCTCCCCTAAAATATATATTTTATTCTGTTTTTAGTATCGGTAGGTTGTTTTTGTGAAATACATAATCTGTAGAAATTTCAACTGACTTGCTATCACGGTTCATGAGATACAGCCTGGTGACAGACGGACAGCGAAGTCTCAGTTATAGGGTCGCGTTTGACCCTTTGGGTACGGAAGTCTAAAAATCATCTCTTCCATATTTTGACCGTGTGGTCTTTTTTCTAGGAAACAGCTGTTTTTATTTTATTTTTTAATTACCGATATAAAATTCAATGTGGAGGGGTTTCAGAATGATGTACAGTCACGGACTTTAATTGATGAGCCACTTGCCACTGTTCGTATTTTAGCCGTGTAATGCAAATCGGATTTAGTCGGTTATATTCGTACAAAGTACAGAGTGACTACCCCAAGTCAACCAATTTCAAGTCTAGCAACCGTTACCTAGCAACAATTGTTTTAGCGTAGCCATAGTAACGATAGCATAGAAGAAATTATAATTGGTAATTTCGACATCGGAAAAACTCGAACCCACGATAAATTAATATCACCTAACTGCCGCCATCTTGGAAGAATTGATAGTAAATTTTATTTACTATTTATGTTTTCTTTTATTTGTGCTACGGTAAAAAAAATTGTCAACCAATCTGGTGCAAAGATCAGTCCCTTGCATTTTTTCCCATACTTCTTGGCAATGTTGATCTTCTTTTCCTCGTTCATTACGGTGATCCATCCCATCGCTGAACCACAAACCCCACAGATTTTCTATGGGATTCAGGTCTGGGGACTTGGCCATGTAATCACCGTTATGTCTGCATGTGCATCAAACCAGGTGCTGACAATCCTTGGTTTGCAATGTATGGCACAATTATCATGAACGAAATTAATATTTGCCATTTCGTGCTATGGATACATAGTCCTTACAGAGGGAAGCATATTATCTTCTAAAATGTTGATATAGTTCACGGCATTTGCACGAGATGGTAGTTGAATAAGCTCGCCTACACCTTAGGAGCATATTATTTAAGACTATTTCCGATTATTTGTAATTTGTCATCTTGTTTACGAGCAAGCGTTTTGATCGGTTCGAGTTCGGGTTTAATCGTGTAATCTCGTGAATGTATAAAACTGCAAAATTGGAAAGTGGCTCATCAATTAAAGTCCGTGACTGTACTGCATACGTGGGAAACGTTTTTGCGTCGGTGTTCCTTCCACAGACACAAGGTGTTCTTTTGCATCCCCGTCAAAATTCAGGAGGTTGTCACAAAAGACATAAATAATCAATTTAAATTACGGTAACCTAGTTAATTAATAATAAAAGCAGATTTTTTTGGTTGTTTAAGTTTGTCAGTATTTCAGAATAACCTCCTTAACGTGGGTTAGGGATTAAGAAATTATCGAATAAAAGTTTGGGATTTTTTGTGTGTCAAAACAGCGGTCATAGGGCGAGAATCAGACGGACCGTGTTTAAAACACGGGTAGATCGCACTTACCGATTTCCGTAAAAAAGAGAAAAAATAAAAATTACCTACCTATTTTATTATTGATTCGGTACGAGAATCATTAGCATAGTTACTTCATTGAATTTGACGAGGTTGCAAAACAACACCTCGTATACGTATACCTGTTCACTTTAAAAATACTTTCGTATAGATCTATGGTCCTTGAGAAATTTTGTCGGTAACATCTGGTATGTTGGAGATGAAAAGTGTTAGCATTGTGTTCCCTTTTTATACATATCGGAATGGATATGTATTAGAACGGTTTGGTCATAATTTTAATAATCTATGGTAATACTAGCTTTTGTCCGCGGCTTCGCTCGCGTTAATTTCGAATTTGACATTAACCGGCTCGGGACCCGTGGCGCCATCTATTATCATAAATGATAAATGATGTTTGTTTTGCAAATAGGTTATTACAAACACTTTTACAGGTCATTTTTTTTTAAACTAGATGTGGCCGATGTTTTGTACCTGACTACTCTGAGAAGAAACAGCCGAAACAAACTCAGAGGTTCTCTGTTAACTTGTTACTCTTTTAAAGTCCAGACATTGCTCAATTTACACGAGGACTATGCAGATTAGTGTCTGAGATGGTCTTTTGAAGAAAGAACCACACAGATTTGAGTGGTGCACTGACTGGACAGGTCCACTCAAATCTGTCAGTTATCGTGTATAAGATCGTTATTGTTGTTTTTCTTAGGAACAGTACTTTTTTTCGAAATGAAAGCTACCCTATGTGCGTTTCTGTACAGCTGACAACGTATATGCAAAATTTCAGTATGATCGGTTCAGTGGTTTAGTCGTGAAAAGGTTACAAACAAACAAATTTATTTTTGCATTTAAAAGATTAGTTAGAAAGTTAGGATATGTAGGATGATGATCGACAACTCCTTTAAAAGTTGTAGTAAAGACATGATAGTCTTAACTACAACTTTCTTTCTTTAACTGAACAACTTTCGCGATGGGACCATGAGTTCGCTTTTGCATAGACCAGTTGACTGTTTTTCAAAAACCGATTTAGGTCTGTTCCAGGACGAGACCGGCGCCAGATTACCCGTTTTGATATTTTTTTATTTTTTTTTGCGGATGGGAAATCATCAAATGTACCAACCAGCCATGGAACTAACGATGAATTGAACTCGGTTGATGGGTATAGTCACGCCCCCTATTTATTGGGACTTAAAAATAACTGGCAAACTTTTTTTTTTTTACTTATGGGAAGTCATCAAATGACTTCTCCCGCTCTGGGTGGAGCGGGAGGGAGTGTCAGACTTGACTGACTAAAACCCACCCATGTTCCTTCTTAGCCCTTTGTGTTCCAGGGCCGCGGTATCTCTTTCGAACAACCCGCAGCCCGTTTTGATATCCTTACACTTTTGTACAAGTCTATGGCGCACGGAACCGACGCCAAAGTCACTCTGAAATAGGCCTTATATGGTGTTCCTTGTGGTCTATTTTTGGTACTACAAACTACTAATCTATTAGATCAATGAACAGTGTGTTATTGCTTTCAAGATGTTGTATTTGATCTTGTGCACTCACTTGAGTGAGCTTCCAAGTGAACTAATACTTAATAGCACTGCAGATGTTCATTTCTATTTATTAATACATTTTGTTAAGAGGGAATATGACATAGCTAAAAGCTATCTTAGTCCTACGGAGCTCTAAAAACTGTTTCACTTTTTCGTCCAAATCGCAGTCGTGTCAAAATTTTATTCAGTTTTCCCCAGAGAGTCAGAAAAATGTATAATATATTCAAGAAGAAGTCAGAACCGTCCGAACGTGTCTTGAAAAATCCCGAATAAATTTCCAAAGACTAAGAAATAGTGCTGAAGTCTTTTATATTTATTCATATTGAATACGTCTACAACTAGATATTGATCTTTTTCGAAGATTTGTCAAAAGAACCGAACAAAAAATTAAGTTTTTTGACATTTTAGTGTCGGGGTTTTTTTTTTTATTTGCAATCAAATTTTTATTTCATGCTTTTTGAAATACTAGCCTTGACAGTCCCACTCCTAGGCATTGGCCTCCCCCATTACTTCCATTTTTCCCGGTGTTGCGCAATGAACGAAAACAAGGAAAGTTATCAATTTAAAAAAAATCCCGATCTTTAGGGTGGAGAGCCGCGCTTCCACACACACAAACAATATCAAACGTTTATTCGATAGTTTCTTATTCCCTAAACCACGTTAAGAGGGGGTTATTCTGAAATACTGACAAACTTAAGCAACCAAAAATATCAGAAGTTATTAATAAACAACTAGTTATCGTAATTATAATTGATAATTTATGCCTTTTTTTTTAACAACCGCCTAATTTTGATGAGGATGCAAAACAACATCTTGTATAAGCTCTATCAATGCCAAAATGTTAACATAAAGTGTAAGAAATAATATTCAAACGTCGTTCTTAAAAAGAAATAGTTATAATATTCCTACTAATTTTAGCTATTCTTTTCACATCATCATCATCAGCCTACCGCAGTCCACTGCTGGACATAGGCCTCTTCAATCGCTCGCCACTTAACCCGATTCTCGGCAACTCTCATCCAGTTGCTACCAGCTACCCTGCGAAGATCATCGCTCCACCGAGCCTGAGGGCGTCCCACCTTACGCTTGCCGATTCGCGGTCTCCACTCAAGAACACGTCTACCCCAACGGTCATCGGTTCTACGGCTAATATGGCCGGCCCATTGCCACTTCAGCTTACTTATTCTGTGGGCTATGTCGACTACTCTGGTTCTCTGTCGGATCACCTCGTTCCGGATGCGATCCCTCAAAGAGACTCCAAGCATAGCCCGCTCCATAGCTCGCTCAGTGACCTTGAGTTTATGGACCAACCGTACCGTGAGTGTCCACGTTTCGGCCCCGTAAGTCATTACTGGCAGGACGCACTGATTGAAGACCTTAGTCTTTAGGCTCTGTGGAATACGCGACGAGAAGACCCGACGAAGCTTCCCAAACGCTGCCCACAACTGTTGGCTTCTTATCACATAATAATTATTATTCCACACAGGTTTTAATCACCATACGTCTTTGTGATTTATTCGACTCCCCAAAAATGTCGAGGGTGATTAAATTATACGGTAAAATATTCACCCTGTAATTTATTAATTAATGGGAAATAATAGCATAAGGAAACTGGATAATTCGTTATAATTAAAAATAATTGAAGTATGCTTTTGTTATTAATAATACCTTTGTTAAGAAAGATTACATTTTTTTCAGGAATGTTCACTAGTTCACCTCACTCAAGTGAGTGCACGCAATTCGAAAGTGCCCTCATTTGTTTGTAGGGTTTCGTACCCACAGGGTCAAACGGGACCCTATTACTGAGACTTCGCTGTCCGTCTGTCACCAGGCTGTATCTCATAAACCGTGATGGTTAGCCAGTTAAAATTTCTACAGATTATGTATTTCTGTTGATGCAATAACAACAAATACTAAAAAAAGACAAAAATAAATATTAAAGGAATACCATACAAAAAAGTGTTTATTTTTGCTCGTTTTTATAATTAATGGTACGGAAACCTTCGTGCGCGAGTCCGATTCGCACTTGGCTGGTTTTTAAAGTAAATCATCGCGGATTTACGACAAGATCACAATACACCGTTCGAATTTTGAAATGATTGTACATCAAGTTGAGTCCCATCTTAAGACAGGACTCCACCGAAGCGCAAACAAGATGAGACGAGAGGAGTGGTATTTGTAAACCACCAATAAAACTTTGCTATTTACACTTCTTCGCTTAGCTTAAGTGGAAATCGTTGCAGACGAGCAGAAAGGAGAGGAGATGTCTCGTAATTGTTTAGGCCAGCTTCCGCACTAGGTTGCCAAACACATAGCGAAGACGAGAAGTGACGTGAGCGGCGTGCTGTTAGTGGCGTGCGGTCTTCTCAGAGCTTCTGTGGATACACCCTAGCTCGTACGCATCTACTTTCCTCTCCTCTTCGCGCATTTTCGCTCGACTCCGCTTTGGTGGAGTCCGGGTCTTATGGTTCCCATACATATTGCCATAAACAAGGCACAAATCTAATTTCCGGGCTAACACTGAAAAAATCTTATTCCCGGGCTAACACTGCAAAAATCTAATCTCCGAGCTAACATTGCAAAAATCTAATCTCTGGGCCTGCAAAAATCGAATCTCCGCGCTAACACTGCAAATTCTAAACTCCGGGCTAACGCCGCAAAAATCTAATCTCCGCGCTAACACTGCAAAAATCTAATCTCCGCGATAACACGGCAAAAGTCTAATCTCCGCGCTAACACTGCAAAAATCTAATCTCCGCGCTAACACTGCAAAAATCCTGCCAAAAAAACCATAAAACACTTTCAGCTCCCTCCAATGCTTAATCCTAATAATATTTGCACTCACTCCAAAAAAAAGGGCTATCAATTTTCCAATTCCATTAGTCAATAAGGTTTTATTAAGTGATACTTCCACAAAAACGAAAATCTAAGTTACAGGATTATTACTCTTATCATCCGTAATACTGAGATCAAAATTCTCTGAAATGGGTGACGTAAAAAGTGGTCTACTTCAAAGTAATCTATATTTCTATAAATTTCAGTGGAAAATTCTCTTTGAACATTTTAATCTAGGATGAGTGGGGATATTGCACGATGATCTGTTGAAGTTCTAAGTACATAGGATAATGTGAGAAGCATATATAACATGACGCTTGTAATCCCCGAAGTTAGGCTGAAGTGTAGTACCTAATAGTACACCCATGCTAGTTTAAGTCCCACGTAATAGGTAATGTATCCCATGTAATGGGCGAGGCTATTCCCATCAACCGGGAATATATCTGGACTCCGAGGCTGCAGAAGTTCTTGATGGAAAAACCCAAAAATTCTTTGCCCGACCTGGGATCGAACCCAAGACCATAATACCAATGAAGCAGATTTTTTTAAGTTATACTATACAGGGTGTAACGGAAAGGGTATATACATCCTTAAGGGTGTGATACAGACCATCAAACTGAACATATTTCTCATCATAAAACATGTTTTTCAGTAAAAAAAATATCTGCTGCCCCATAGAAAATTACAATACCTATTCGACCCAAATGTATAGGCAGCAGATTTTTTTTTTGCTGCAATACTTTTTTTATGTTGAGAAACATGTTCAGTTTGATGGTCTGTAGCACACCCTTAAGGATGTATAATACCCTTTATAATATTCCCACTGTTGAAACACAGGTCTCCTCTCAATGAGAGGGAATGGGCCAATAACCATTACGTGGGCCCTATGTGGGTTGTAGGATGTCCTATGTTTTCTGATTTTTAGTTCTAGGACATACTACACCAATGCAGATCAACCCCAGGCCTGTGCGCTACAGTTTGACCTGACCAACGCATTTAATTAGACCCGCCAACGCATTTAATTTGACCCGCCAACGCGTTTAATTTGACCCGCCAACGCATTTAATTTGACCCGCCAACAATGGTCAGGCGATAGTCTTTTGAAATCAGATTTCAAGTTTACAGACCGGATAAAAAAAAACTTTGCTCGTTTTAAACGCATTCTTAACATGGTATGGCTTATTTAGATTGGTTTTATCAGCTAGAAATTACAGAAATTAACCCTTTGACTTCCTTGAAACAAGTTTTTACTAGACAGTATATATTTTATATTCACGACCAGAGAAGTATGCAGAAATTTTAAAAAATTGTAACATGCTACCAAAATAAGAGTTTCTTTCAACGTGTCATCTTGTTACAAAACAGATTTGGCTTAAAACATATTAATCTGTGAAATGTAAGTTTTGTACTTCACCTAACTAAGTTACGAAAATGGATTAGGGTTCTGTGCAAAAAGGAAGTTGTCCACCGGCCCCCTTCTACCATCGGACATCTAGACGCACTGCTAGTTACCGTCCCTACCTTATTGCTATTCCACCAATTCGCACTAAGCGTTTTCAAACGTCTTTCATAATGCGCACAGCGAAAGAGTGGAACTCTCTGCCTGCGTCTGTGTTTCCGAACGCTTACAACCCTAATCTCTTCAAAGTTAGAGCGAACAGGCTTCTTCTGGGTAAGCTCGTACCATCGTCGACTTTGTCTCTGTCATCTCTGACCTAGACTAGAGCCAAGAGCAAACCCATCGCAAATAAAAAAAAAACGTGTTAACAAAATTTTATTAAAATGGGGAAGTATATATTTTTTTAATGATATAACTATACGAGGTTCGCGGGCCACAGCTAGTTACAGTATATTAATGGGATCAATGCGCACTATGTTAAACCCCTACGCAAATGAAACGTTAGAACCACGACCTACGTATAAACTTTTTAAACCCACAATAAACTTAACAACTCCTTACTTCTAACTTATGTTTTTGGGTCGGCTTCCCATCTACCTAGAAGGCAGCTGACTATCAGTATTTTACATGGAACGACTGCCATTCTTCACTACCTTAAGAAGGGTTACTGGACAAGTTAGTAAACAATTGTTAATGAGGGTCGAAACCAATGACGTATTATAAATAGACGCGTCATGCATGAACATCACGGCACTCGAAAACAGCGTAAATACCTATAGGTAGCTAGACAGCTAAATAGACGCACGAAGAGAGGGAAGGAAAATTAAATGTCATCTACGGAATTCCTGTTGTTAGAGAGAGATAAATATATTTCTTTAATTGCATTGTCATTCTGTGCTCCATGCTCATTGGCCGAGCGCGTACAAAAGCACGTGACTTACCTCAGGCGTCAGCCGCCATTAAAGGCATCGAAAAAAATAAAATACATTTTTACTTGATACTTACCGTGTATGAAATGATATTTTTTTATCTTTCACAGTTGCAGTATAGTTAAAACATTTCCTAAAAATACAGGACGGCATTTTCTTTTCTTATTAAGAGAACTTTTTCAAGTAAGATAATTGAATATCACGTACGGCCGCGGCGCTGGTTCGTACGTGACTAAATGTCACTCCGGCAAGTACCTTAGTATCATCTTGCCACTACAGAGCGCGGGCAACTTATAGTTTATATATCATTGGTCGAAACGGTTTTGTTTAGTGATTGACCATTTGTTTTTTCACTAAGACCTGTATGTTTTATGTATAGGTGCCCAACGCGGTTCGATATTTTATGGATTTTGTAACTAAATCATTACACACAATAAAACATAATTCAGATCAGGTCGGCTCATACAGATAGTTGATCCTGTCTGGCTGTTTGTGTGAGTTTAAATGTTTGTAAACGCAACCATGATACAGGATAAAGGCCGAGTGTGGGGCAGAGTTTAAAAAAAATGTATAGGCATTTAGGGGTATGAGGAACAGGGTGGAAAGTTCTCCATTCTCTATAGAAAAGAAAGCATCCTCCGACCACAGGTGTAAACTTTTCTTGCGAGATTCAGACCATATTAGTTTATCAGTTTATCATAGGTGGCGCTGTAGTACTTTTTTTTTATAAGTTTCTTTTTGTAGGTCGCTACAGGCACAAAAAACGCTAGCTTTGAATGAAATCAAGCTTCAAGGATCGAAAAAAACATTAAATTCGATTATTGTCGTTTGCTTGTTGTGTTTATTTTTTTTCATCACTGTAATAAACATGCTTCATTTTGGGGTCTTAAATAATTATTTTAATAAGGTTGGCATGTGCAGATCTTTGACAATTGTTTGTGCGGACCCAAAAGTCTCATAAATGGAAATGTAATTTAAAATGTTAGAATTCAGCTGCATCTGACATACTGGAAGCCAAACCGACATGACCAAAAACGGGCATAACTTATAGAATTATCCCTTTGTTCATCTCAAATTAGCACAGGCAGTACAGTATACTAAATTATTGATCCCGTTTGAATTAAAGGCGTTCAAAGTTAGAACTTCATAACTTATCCTAACGACCTCCGAGAGAAGATAGGCAATGTGCGAAGTTGCCACAAACGAAAATTGTGGGCCACCAACTTTGATCGTCTTGGGGTTGCCAGTTAAAAAGTTTTTGGCGCAACTTATTTTGAAGTTGGCAACATTTGGGGGAAACGGTTGAGCGAGTTTTGTTTTTTGAAATTGAAAAGGAATTGGGTGAATAATTGTTGTGTAATGGTACATTGTTACCCTAGGGGAGAAAGTAACTTATTTAGTCCCGAGACGGGGTTTGGCGCCCGAGCGAAGTGAGGGCGCCAATAGTTCGGGGGACTAAATAAGTCTTTAACCCGAGGTAAACACTGTGCTTTTCATTACGAATAGTACAAGGAAAGTAAAAATAAAAACATGAATTAGCTAAAGAAAAAATGAGTAAAACCGTTTGCCGCTTTCCCGCCTGTTTTGTTTTTTTTTTCTGGTTCTAGGATATGCCGGTTTCCACACGATGTTTTAGTTCACCGTTTTAAGAGCAATAGGCATCATCTGCCTAGCCTTTTTCAAACTATGTTGGGGTGGGCACAATAGCAAGTTTTTAATTTCATGAGCAATATAAACGTTCCAAATACTAAGTATTTCAAGTGCTTTCATAACTTCGCAAATTGTTCACAGAATCTTATAAGTTGCCAGTTATCATGATAAAACAATAAAGGATTTCTTCAGTAAGTATAATGTTTCAAAAGCACAAACTTTTTTTGCATAAATTACTTCAAAGTGTTGGGGAAGAAATTTTTTATAGCTTCAAGTTACTAAGTGGTTTAATATTTTTTTGGTGAACAAAGTATGGTGGTTTAGTAATAAAACAAACACAAAAGCCAACGAAAGGTTAAATTTTGCAAGATACGAGGATGGGTGGCCAACCAATAATTCACATGTCCATTTTTTCCCAAATAACGTTAAGTTAGTCCCGATTGACTTCAAAGAAACGAACACTTACAACCTTAATCTCTTCAAAGTTATAGTGAACAGGCTTCTTCTGGGTAAGCTCGTACCATCGTCGACTTTGTTTCTGTCATCTGTGACCAAGATTAGAGTCAAGAGCAAAGCGATCGCAATTAAAAAAACGGGCCAAGTGCGAGTCTTACTCGCACACAGGGTTACATAGCCCCAAACAATAAAGTAAAAATATTTTAAACGGTCATTCATTAGTAAACTTCCATTCAACCGCAAAACTAAATTTGTTTTTCATAGGAAGATAATGAAAAACAAAGTTATTGCTGCAGTTAGGTGAAAAAGTCCCATATCTCAAAAACTAAATATCAAATCTTATTCAAACCAATTTTCGTAGAAAGTTTTTTTTTACGTTCTACATGCCCATATTTTTTTTCAAAATTTTCCTCCTCTTACTTTAGAAATAAGAGGGGGGGGGGACACACGTTTTACTACTTTGGAAGTGTCTATCTTTCAAAAAAGTGACTTTGAAAAAAAAAGGTTGTAGGAACCTTTATGTCATTTTTAAAGACCTATCTATAGACACCCCACACGTACAGGTTTGGAGGTTTTTTTTATAGTTTCAGTTCCATGTGGGGGGGATATCCTTATCTATATGGTTTTTTTTATTTTTGTACAAAAATCAAAAAGCGGTTCACAGAATACATCAACCTACCAAGTTTCAGCAGTGTAGTCTTAATAGTTTCGGAATAAAGTGGCTGTGACATACGGACGGACAGACAGTCATGACGAATCTATAAGGGTTCCGTTTTTTGCCATTCGGCTACGGAACCCTAAAAAGATCTTAGCTGGCCTTACAGGTATTCGAAGCTCGAAATTGTGACCAACGGGTACCTTACCTATCCTATATTTTAGGTCAGACATGTAGTCGCTCCGTGTAAAATACAAGTGTGTGGACTAGAAGCCGTCCCCGACATCGTTCGGAAAAAAGATAGTTGATGTTGCCTGGAACTTATAAATTTTATAATACTCTACGTTGCTGAGAGACAGAACTTCTCTCCCTGCAAGAGGGTATGGTATGGTGGTTGTCAAATCGTCATTCATCATCATCATCATCATCAGCCTATAAAGTTCGCACGGCTAGGACACTGGCCTCCTCTCTATGAGAGGGAGTGGGCTGTAATCCACCACGAGGGCCCAGTGCGGGTTGGTAGATGTCACATGTCTTCGAATTTTTAGTTCTAGAACATGCCGGTTTCCTTACGATGCTTTCTTTACCTTCACAGTTTTTGAGGGCAGGCTCATCACAGACTCAAAATCTTTGCCCGGCCTTTATACCAATTTATTTAGAGTCGGCGCAGCATGTCTTCTTCTCCCATACTTCTCTATTACTCGTCATCTCATCAGACACCTCCTTTCTTGCCATATCATCCTTCACACAGTCCGTCCATCGTTTATTTGGTCTTCTTCTACTATTATAGCCACCTTATGTAGAATGCTATAAGAGTAGAAGAAGACCAGACCGAAGAATACTCACCATTTTCATCACTTTATTTTCCTCATTCCTCAACCGATCATCACACAACTTTTAAGTCACGGCCGCCACTGTTCGACATCCTCACTCCTTCTTATGGTTGTTATCAAATGTGCTCGAATGTTTGGTACTAAGATGTGACGCCTTCCTATCGGCGAGAGTGTACACACTGCCTAGTCTTACGGAGTGTACAAGCGTGATGTTAAGTCCTTCAAAGCACGTCACCACTAAAGTCCCCTTCATCAATTTTGTTCCGCGAGGTCAGTCACTCGTGTCAATTATCTAGACAATTGAATTCTAACCTGACAGCTCGTTAAGCGCTCTAGCAATTAGTGTCAGAACACTTTGGAGCTAGGTTCGGCAAATTATGGCGCGAGGAAACGATGAAAGTTCTTGAAAATTGTTTCCGAAAGGAGTAGGCACAGCCGTATTTCGTTTTTAATGTGACTGTACTCTGTGACAGCCACGCCGATGTAAAACAAAAGACAATGAATCAAAACCATATTCACTTTGTCTAAGTTTGGTGAAGTCGGGATGGCCTAGAGGTTAAGGCCTCGCCTCTCTCATGCACGAGCCTAAAAACTTCAACAAGACATACTTCTAGGGGATCTGTGTCATTTGCGCACCCCATTTGCGCGAATAGACACTTGTGCGACTTATACTTGCGCGACAGTCACTTGCGCGACTGGACACTTGCGCGACTCATGGGTTTCTATACTGGGAAATCAATGCTCGTTCGCTGTATTAGAAGAGGCCTTTGCCCAACAGTGGGACAGTAATAGGCTAGTATTATTCTATCTAAGTTCATAATCAAGTAACTTACAAAACATAGCCCCGTGCAAAAAATCGAACTGCGAGTTGGGTAAGGTTCTAATAACACTCGACCATGCTCACTGTATCACTGATAAGATACCACTGATTAAGTAAGTGCAACACGCTTTTATGAAAGTTCTTATCATCGATAACGGAATTTTGTTTGATGATGCTGGTTTCTGTGGTTCTGCGTTTTGTGTTGTCAGAAGCCAAATTTTCTTGTTACACAACACAAAAACACTTGTGAAATATCATGGTATATCATATATGATGACTAGGTTCTGACCGCGGTTTCGCCCGCATGGAGTTCGGCAATTGGCCAAATGTGCGTCACCCCACAAAATAATGAATTTTCCTCGGCGCCATCTTGGATTTCGATTTTAAACTCATTTTCGTTATCAGCGAACTCGAAATCCACGAAAACGACACCGATGATGGAAAAACCTACAGTTTTTCTCGTAGCCATCTTGGATTTTCACTTTGGAATCGGAATGCTGGGCAGAAGACGACTGAAAAAAGATTGCATGTAGCAGATATGAGAATATTGAGATGAATGTGTGGAGTGACTAAAATGGTTTAAGTTAGAAATAAGCATATAAGAGGAAGTTTGAAAGTGGTGCCTATTACAGAAAAGATGAAAGGGAGTCGTCTGCCTTGGTATGGAGATGTGATGAGGAGGGATGGTACGCATATGATTAAAAGAGTGATGAATATAAATGTGGATGGATGGAGAGGGAGAGGAAGACCAAAGAAAAGATGGATGGATTGTGTGAAAAATGATATGAAGGAAAAAAAACGGGCCAAGTGCGAGTCTTACTCGCACACAGAGTTCCATGGCCCCAAACAATATAATAAAAATATTTTGAACGGTCATTTGCAAATTTCCAGTCAACCGCAAAATTTAATTTGTTTTTCATAGTAAGTTAATGAAAAACAAAGAAACTGCTGCTTTTTGGTGAAAAAGTTCCATATCTCAAAAACTAATTATATCAAAGAGGAGGGGACACACGTTTTACCACTTAGGAAGTGTCTATCTTTCAAACGATTGACTTTGAAAAAAAATGGTTTTACGAACCTCAATGTCATTTTTAAAGACCTATCTATAGACAGCACGTATAGGTTTGATGGTTTTTTTCTTTTCAGTTCCGTATCCTTAATCTATATATTTTTTAATTTTTGTCCAAATTTGTGTACAAAAATCGTAAAGCTGTTCACAGAATACATCTACCTACCAAGTTTCAGCGGTGTAGTCCTAATAGTTTCGGAATAAAGTGGCTGTGACATACGGACGGACAGACAGACAGACATGACGAATCTATAAGGGTTCCGTTTTTTGCCATTCGGCTACGGAATCTTAAAAAGGAGTATATGATAGCGTGACGAATGACAGAGGAGAAAGGAGAAAAGAGACGTGTTGCGTCGACCCCAAATAATATGGTACAAGAGCAGGAAGGTGATAACAAAATACATTGTGTTATTAATTGAAACTTAATTATTAATCTTTGTAAGGCAAAAAACACAAGTACTTTTCTGTTGTTTCGAATAAGGAAAATAACAGAATTTTATTTAATTCATCTTTTAAAGCGACAATAATATAGTATCAAATAGGACTCGACCTTTAAGTCGAACAATAACGGCTAAATACTATAACAAGATATTTTAAGCTTTGCTATCAAAATATTCTTAAGCATTAAATAACACATTAGATTCATAATAAATTTCATTCCTATACGAGTACTAACAAAAAGACAAAAAAAAAACTTCATCGTTGGTTTAGTGGTCGTAGTTTTGTTTTAGTCCCATGTAATATGCGGCGAGCCTATTGCCATCAACTGGGCTCAAATCCAACATCCGTGGCTGCTCCTAAAAAATTCCTGATGGAAAAACAAAATAACACTTTTCAAGACCTTTCATTATGTGAACTGTGTTTGGGCTGATCGAATATACTGACTGACTGGTAGAAAATGCCTATTACATTAAGAGCGTTTACATCTTACGACATTTCATACAAACTTTCAAGTGTTATTTTACGAAATGACTAAACTGATTTTAATGAAACTTCGTACACATAAGCAGGATACACAGATCTAAAAAGTTACTAAAAACATTTTCGAAAAATAGTGTTAAAGTTAAATCAGACCGATTATAAATTTTCTATAGAAACAGAAAATTCCTATTATATCATTTTTTTTTTAAACATTTTGAAAATATTTTTTAGTAAGTTTTTAGACCTATGTATGTAGGATCCATAAAAATATCCAAACACTGTTGTCATAAATGCGTTTCGTTTCTGAACTGTGTATCCGAGCGAATGTCTGAGTGAGGCGGAAATAGGAAATGTGTTGCGTGCTCGCTCACTCAAAAAAGTTCCGGTGATGGCTGCGGCACGAAATAGTGTGCTCTGTTACAATTATATTTTCTAAATTAACTACAGTGTCGAAGAATAAAGTAAGATATCTCCAAGCCCGACTTTCATTAGCCCTCTCATCCCACATGTATCCTGCATATGCGTATAAAGTTTCATTTAAATCGGTTCAGACATTTCGTAAAATAAGGACTTGAAAGTTTGTATGAAAAGCAGTAAGGTATAAACGCTCTTAAGTCCGCCTCTGTACTATGTGCTTGAAGTGTAGAATAAATAAACATAATTTATAGTTCACCATTAGCATCAATCTCTTGCCCTTATCTAAATTCATTTGTGGTTGGCGCAGCATGTCTTCTTCTTCCATACTTCTCTGTTACTTGTCATCTCATCAGATACCTCCTTTCTTGCCATATCATCCTTCACACAGTCCGTCCATCGTTTCTTTGATCTTCCTCTACTCTTATGGTCATCTGCATGCATACACAACATATTCCTCATATAATTATACTTCAAGCCCGGACAGCTTTTAACACTATATAAAGCATAAGTCCTGCATGGAGTATTGCAGCCACCTTTGGGATAGCTCAGCTAATCACCAGCTTGCCGCGCTTGACTCGGTGGATCGCAGAGCAAAGAGGCTGATTGACGACGTAAAATTGGTGGATGAAAAGCTACGCAGCTTGGCTTATCACCGCAAGGTTGCCTATTTGTCAGTCTTCCACAGGTCTTCGGTAAGTGTGCCCAAGAACACCGGTCCGCTTCTACCATCGGGCATCTAGACGCACTGCAAGTTACCATCCCTACCTTATTGCTATTCCACCTATTTGCACTAAGCGTTTTCAAACGTGTTTCCGAACGCTTACAACCCTAATCTCTTCAAAGTTAGAGTGAACAGGCTTCTTCTGGGTAAGCTCGTACCATCGTCGACTTTGTCTGTCATCTCTGACCTAGACTAGAGTCAAGAGCAAACCAAAAGCAAAAAAAAATTGTATGTTATATAGTTCACCATATTATCGCATGCGCTTATACTGCGGTTTTGCTTATATTAAGAGGAAAACACTGAAACAGGAAGATTATAATATAAAAGCTGTACAAACGCATTATGCTACCGATTTCAGTTCGTATTGTACTTGCTGTTACAATCATGTACATATAACAATTAAATGTAGTGTTTTAAAAATAAGCTTTATTCTTTTAAATTATTTTATTTTATTACTTTTTCAATAGACTATTAGTTTGGCAATGGACCGTTTACCGGTTACCGTTTATGGTAAGTAAAGTTTTTTTCTTAACATTATTTCTATGCATTGACTAACTGAAGACCTAACATCATCTGCCTAGCTTTTGCCAATTATTTGCGAATTGGTTTCCAGTCTAACCGGCTGCAGCTGAATACCAGTATTTATTAGAGCGACTGCCTGCCTGACCACAACGCCGTTACGATAACCCCTTGGTAAGACTGGTTGTCTGACTTTCAGACTAAAGGTCTACAAATGACAGCCGGACCAACAGTTTAATGCTATCCAAGGCACAGAGGAGTCTGGATATGTATGGAACGGTCACCATCCACGAAATGACCTTAAAACAGAAATTTAAGGTTTAGAAATCGGTTTTTACTTTACACACTAAATTGTTCATTTTTACAAAGCAGGAACCTATTTTCATGCATGCTATTTAATTTTAAAACAATGGCAAGACGTTGTGATGACATTGATGTCCTCTTGACCTCTACACTTTCATAAAAAAAATTCAGCGTGTTACGTTCAATTCGGTTATTCTTTACAGGTGGAGAAACGTTTGAAGCGGAGAAATATGAAGTATCATGTTGGAAAAAAGGGGAAGAACAGTATGTCGTGATCAATCGATATGTATGTAGATTTGAAACGTTGCTGAATAAAACGCAATCCAGCAGGCTTACACCAACTGCCAATCACCGCAGTAAGAGCTGAGCTGAGCTGTTTGAGCCGTGCTTCCTTATCTTTGTATACCGAAGAGAAAGTGATAAGAAGATCGCAGAAATGGAACGGCATATTATGAAGATGCTGGAGAAGATCAATATGATTAAACTAAAAACCTACTTCAGGCACCAGCTCTCACAATGTGAATTTATATAGTTCAAAACTGTTAAGTGCTACTAAACCATTGTGAGAGAAAATAAATTAAATTATTATTCCCTTTATTCATTTATATATACAAAATTTAATATATTTTTAAATATTCTTTATAAATAATAAAAAAATAAAAAACATTTAAAAATATAAAAAATTGTAGCCCACCACACGGTATCGGGAACAGGGTCCAAGCTACCGGCAGTCAGGGCTACAGAGAAAGGAACCTCCTAACAATACGAGCCGTGTCCAGGAGTACCGCTTTCTGAATCAAGCCCTTGATCCAGCTGCCTAACGAGAGCCTCATCAGATGTTGGTCGAGGCAATTAGGCCATTGGCTGATACGACTATTGGCACAATGATCGCTGAGTCAACATCCCACATGTCGACAACCTCAAATTATTATTATTCCCTTTATTAATTTATATACAAATTTAATATATTTTTAAATATTCCTTATTTTTAATTTCCTTTTTATTATTATTATTATTAAACGGAAAATCAGTGTATGAATTTCACAACTACAAGGCTGGTTTAATAGTTATTGTTTGTATTTTAATGTTTTTGTTTTTTGCTGTAAACGTTTTGGAACGAAGTTCCTTATCGCGGGTTGCGAAAGGGAGCTGAGGAGACGCAAAAAATTAAGACCAAAAGTTGTAACGACACTTTTTGCTATAGTTGTAAGCCGTGCGGCGAGCGCGTGTTTCTAAGATGTTGATGTTGTTTGTTGTTGTTTAAGAGGTTGTAATTAAGTTTATATTACATTATATTTGTTAATAAAAAAAATATCATAACTTTAAGAAAAAAAATACAATTCCTTCACTAATCGGGTGTTCCTTGACATCTCTCAAGTTTTTGACGTGACAACGTCTTATAATTCGATAGAGCCGGCTGCACGCACGAAAAAACATGACTCATGCGGCGTTACCTCGCTCTGAGGCGTTCCATGTAAAGCTTGAAGTGCAAGCGAGAGCGCGGAACGAGCGACAAAGAAGCGCAATCGACCTTTGCGTTCGGCAGCGTTCGACATCCGTCTCTCTCCTACTTGAGTGAGCGATGCGTCTGCGTGGACAGCTGCTATACTATAGTACATTTACATGTTACATTTGATCGAGTATCAAGTGCAGTGAAAAGTGAATGTGGTGTCAATTGTTTATAGCAACGATAATTACAGCGATAAAGGTAATGATTCTTTCGATATTAATTATATATTCAGTGATATATTGGTGAATATTCGTGCTTTCATCATTAAAATGAATAGCGTTGTCACGTTCGACTATCGTCAGTAAACCGACTTTACAGACAACCAATTTTCTTCTTCTTCTTTGTGTTTGTTATGTAGAAAATAAAATCAAAAAAATCAAGATCATTTATTTCAAGTAGGCTGGCCTACTTTAACAGGCTCTTTTGAATAGTCGAACAAAAATTAAAATGAAGCTACAGTCACAATAACTGTGAAAGTTCTGTAGTTGCCCATTCCAAAGCGTAGATATCTATATGAGAAGAATGGGCAAGAAACTCCATGGACACTCTTTTAAATCAGAATCTTATTACAAAAACCTTGGTTACATCATTCATGTTGAGATGGTACATTATGTGAGAACTATGTAGCAAGACGTGCACGTTAAAAGCTGTGTGTGTTATAACGCTGTGTTTCTTCGTATTTGTATTATGTTTTTTTTACATAGTACTGTTTATTTATATTTGTAATTTAGCATATTTGAAACTTAGGTTTGGTATAAAAGTTACCATACCTGAAACGTCTGAAGAGCTTTTCAAGCCAAATAACCCTGTAATAACACGACGAGGAAACCAAGACGAGCTCATCTCTGAACTATCAATGAACTATTTTATAGGTACTGCCAAAAAATAACTTAACATCGCGCCTGAACCTGAATCCCAAGGGGTTAAGCAGGGGTGTACGTAATAGTACGTCCACATTTTGCCAAATATGTTTATGTCATATCGCTGGCCCCGGGCAATAAAGCGGTAATATCAAAAATCGTTTCTTTCAGGAGAAATAAAAGAAGCTAATTCGTTTATAGTGCAGCGTACAGTGATCCAAAACAGGCGGTTAAAATGTCAAATGAAAGCTAATTTTTTTAACCAATTTAACCTTTTAAAAATAATTGTAATGGTGTAAATATTTAATGAAATAATTGAAAAAATGTATAATACAAATTATAGACGATATTGTTTTAATTGCAACATCATTAATGACTTTATAAACACACCGACAACTGAGATTCAGGACTGTAAGAATATAATACGACGTAATTTCCGCTTTAGATGTCGAGCGTACCAGCCGATTACCACCTTCTTCAGGAAAATTTTATAGCCAAAGCTTAGCTGTATCATCCACTAATCGCTACTTTAGAATCCTATCAATGAATCATATTTTTATGTTACCATTGTAACAGACCGATTTATAATGTGATTTATTTTTATTTTTAACCATTTTAGAAAGTATTTTATGGAAATAATATTTTTTTTTGTGTTACTACTACCTAAATTTTGTTTAATTAAAATTTAAATGATACTGACTTCCTTTAAAAAAACCTTTTAAATACAACCATGTGCCATATGTAACATACCACGTTTAAAGTATTTTTTTATTAAATATTAAGCTTTGGAGAAAAAAAAAACATAAAAAAGAAAAAAAAAAACTTTTCTACCTTAATTAGAATAAAGTCACATAATTTTAATTAGCTGTTATACTTTGGAAACAAAAATAAAATGGTCAAAACCATAAAAAGAAAAAAAAAATAATGCTACTATAATTTGAATCTTCGCTTTCAATATCGATTTTTTCTTCAGAATTCCCAACTTACTGCTAATTGTTATAAAATGTATGATAATGTTTCGGGATTGCTTAACCTAAACATCTTACTGATTAATCACTTACCGTCAACCATTAATAACTCTCAAACTCAAAGCATTTATTTCAATTAGACCATTACAGGCACTTTTGAAAGTAAAACAAAATAAAACGCGAAACTACAGTCCCAGTCACAAGGCATAATAACTTGTGAAAGTACTGTAGTTGCCCATTCCAAACCGTAGATCTCTATGGAGAAGAATAGGCAAGAAATTCCATGGACACTCTTTAAATCAAAATATGTTACAAAATCTTGATTACATCATTCATCGTAAGAACTACAAATATGTGAGAACGATGTAGAAATACGGGCAAGTTAAGAGCGTCTGGAGTAAAAGAATTAATCTGTAATTGAAAAATAAACCGTGGCAGCTAAGAGATGACCAGTCACAACTGACAGCGCCCGTTCACGAACATGACGCATGTATCAGCCATCATTCAACTCAACCATTTTGAAGGGAAGTAAATGACCCGATACAACCGCCACCATCAGCGTGACATTTAAGTAAGCATGACATTTACTCAACCACCAGGGTAATTTCGCGTCAATGAAAGATGTAGGTACTCATTAAATGGTGGCTTTACAGTACATAATCCTCACACATGTGCTATGCAATTATATAATACTAAGAGATTGAATCTATACAATGCAAATATATTTTTTACGATCTTCTGCAGCTTTCACAATAATTTCACTTTGTAATTCAGATTGCCCCCCTATGGTTGTGGAGCAGGACCAGCATTGAGCCAAGCATTTTTATCATCAATAAAATCCCCCAACTTATAATATGCTTGCCTACATAGTGTGCGTTTTATGCAAGATTTAAATTTCGTTTCATTCAATTGTAGAATGGGGGAGGTATTTTATTGTAACATTTTAAACAGTACCCCATGAAAGATGAGTCTACTTTAGCTAACCTGAAACCTGGCTGAACTAGTTGGTCCCTGTTTCTAGTATTAAAGTGGTGCCGGTCACCTCTTTTACTAAATAAATGCAGATTTTTCCTAAAGTGTTGAGTTTGATGTTTTAATAGATGTATTGACAAGGTACCGTCATTATGTTTATTTCCTTAAACAGTCCTCTTAGAGAATCGCGCCTACGTAGATTATATATGGCTCTGATGGCTCTTTTCTGCAGAATAAATATAGACTCGATGTCTGCAGCCCATCCCCACTGTAAAATACCGTATGACATAATACTATGAAAATAACTAAAATAAACTAGCCTCGCGGTATCTACATCAGTAAATTGACGGATTTTTCTGACAGCATATGCTGCTGAACTCAGTCGTCCTGCAAGAGATGTTAAATGAGGACCCCATTGTAGCCTTGAGTCAAGCGTGATCCCCAAAAAAACAGTTTCATCGACAAATTCAAGTTTCTCTTAATTCAATACTATGCCACAATCACTACATTTGACATTTGGCAGAGAAAATCTTATGTACTTAGTTTTTTTTTCCCATACTAAATTATTGGCGGTAAACCATTTGTGGACCTGCATTAGAGCTTTATTTACGTCGTCAAACATTACATTCTTCTTGCTCGAGATTTTGCTGGTAATTATCATGCCATTTAAAAAAAAACACAGTTTATAGATCTAAGGATTATTAAGTTTATTATGCTTAGGTACTCGTAATATTCAAAACCACTTAATTGCACTAAAAAAACATTATTAGCGCAAGACGTCACACGCTGCACTGACACCGCCCGCCGGCAATTGAGTTAATATTTGTATCAATTGTTTACCTAAACATGATGCTAGTAAGCATGCGGTAATCATTCATGAGCAGGAGTGAAAGGGATGGCGTTCAGCGTAACACGACAGTACGGCGCCAGGGTTACAATAAACTTCCGGGAAAAAAGGCGTAATAGCTTGTACAGAATATAATCTCTTGTGATTACTTCGTATTAAATATTAACAGTTTATTGATATAATACGTTTATTTCCAAAAACGCGGTTAAATTTATTACTGTTACTCTTTGTCTAGAAATGTAGTGTAAAGATGTTCACCGGTTTTTTGAGTTATGTTTCATAGAGTAATGCATTAATACATTTTTAGTCGTAAGAGAATTTTCCATGCAATAAAGCTGTTATTGTCATTTATTTTAAAGAAATATTCATTTAAAAAAATTGAAAAAAATATGTGTGATAGAATGATACTCAGAGAAGCCAAAAATCAAATAACATTAAAAAGGGCGTAACCGGCGTTTACCGCTATATTGCCCGGGGCCAGCGATATGTAATAAAGGGCGAGCCTATTGCCAACTACCGGGTCCAAATCCAGACTCCAGACTGTTCCAGATGAAAAAACACAATAACCCGACCAGGGAATCAAACCCATTACCTCCTACCCAGCAGTAGGGCTTACGACGACTATTTTATACCAAAGGGGGCAGCAACATCATAATACTAACAAAATATCAGACCGTCAACTACTATCGCTTATATTTGCCCAAAACTTCCCTAAGTTGCCCAACCCCTACGGTATCCATAATACGAGTTAACTAAACTACACAAAAGTTTCTAACAGATCCCTCTGATTTGCCCTAACTGATAATAATAATTATGACAGAAAACCAAGGTTTGCTGAACTAATAAGATTTTGGCATCTTTGGGCAAGGTTTGCTGAAGTAATGATAAGATTTTGGTAACTTTGGATGTTATTTTGGACAGGTGAAACGCTAGTAGAAGACGCCCTGGAAGCCTTTTAGTGTCTTCAAACCCTGGATTGGCAAAGGGATGTGAAGAGTTTTCATATTAGGCACTTAAACATCATCATCATCAATCTGCTCTGACTGACCCCAAATAAATTGGGATACCCCAATTTATTTGGGGTCGGCGCAGCACGTCTTCTGCTTCCATACTTCTCTATTACTACTAATCTGATTTGACGGCACGGTTGGCGCAGTGGCTAAGCAATTGACTGCTGCGCTGCGTGTCGCGGTTTCGATCCCCGCACGGAACAAATATTTGAACAGCCTACAGATAGTTGTTCCGGGTCTGGCTGTTTGTGTGTGAGTTTAAATGTTTGTAAACGCACCCACGATACAGGAGAAAATCCTAGTTTGGGGCAACGATTTAAAAAACAAAACTCATCAGACACCTTTCTTGCCATATCATTCACACAGTATATCCATAATTTATTTGGTATTATACCAAAAAATATGGATATAATTATCACACACATCTGCTTACCCATTTAGGGAATACAGCTAATTGTAATAGTTCAGTCATGCATCGCTTAGGAACCTTACAGAAGTGAATGCTTTTGAAGCCAACTACACAACAGAAAAGTTCTCCAATTATTCAGCACACGCGAATTCTGTGTAAGTTCACCAAAGTTCATTGTTTAGCAAGCTGTAGGAATACGACTTTCTGTCTAATTATAACTTGCATACCTGAATACCAGTACTTTACATGTAGGGACTGCATATCAGATCTCAACCGAGTAATACGATACCCCTTGGTAAGACTTTTGGGCCACTGACTGCTTGTAACGGCTGTCAAAGATCTACAAATGACAGCTGGGACCAACGGCTTAACGTACTTTCTGAGGCACGGAGGAAACTCGATATGTAATTATGGTCACCCATCCTGAGACAAACCCAGGCAAGCGCGGTTTAACCTGACGATTGATGCGAGCGGCTGTTATTATTTAGCCACGAGCTCCTCCAAAGTTTATGTTTATAATAAAATTAATAAAAACCTATAAGGAAATTTAGAGTAAAAAAAAAAAATTGTACGAATTTTTATTTATTTATTTTTTTGATAAAACTCCCTTATTTAATTTGAGGTTATATAAAATTCACGTTAAGCCGTTTTTTGTGTTTAAAATTATGCAAAATCTAATCGATCTACTAATGATTAACAAACTAATAAATTAACTAACTAAAATAACAATAAACTATAAAAGGGCGTCAAAAAACTCCTCCTCAACTCAGTTTATGAAACGCCTTTCAAAGCGTTTCTTCGATAACGCCATTAAACACCGTAATCCCCTGATCGCAGCGGCCGCCCGTTACGAACCCTCGCGCATTAGTACAGTACGCCGTCCTAGGCATACCCTTGTCACTCCAGATGATGCTATCACCCTCCTCCAGGAGAGTAGCAAAGAGACTAGCACTCTTAAAAAGTTCCGCCTCAAACCGCCGTCTTTCCGACCTCGCCGTCGAGGTCTGTCGCGACGTCCCGGTCCATGCCCTCCCCGACCCTCGCTCGAGCCAGCCCGCGATGCTGTGCCAGTAGTTTTAAATCAGCCCCTAAATAATGATACCATTCAGATCCAGCCTGTCCCCATGCAGTCCTCCCCCAGCGACGCCCTAAGCCGAGGTTCGTACCCCACAGGGGGTGCCCTTAGCGTGCAGTCGCTTAGTTTGTAAGTTTTTATGCCCTGGCTGGAGGCCTGTCTCTAAAGGCACCCACAGGATAGTCCGGTTAAGCAGACGACAACCTCATAGGTTGAACTGCGAGATGCCATTCAAAAAAAAAAAAAAAAAAAAAATCCTCCTCAACGCTGTCAACTGGTAACGTGCCCAAGAGACTGGCGGCTTTGCCACGTTGTATGGCAATACTTAGCCTCTGGCCAAAGTAAAACATATTATTATAACATATTTATTTATTATATTTCATTTATTTATTTAAGGACACCCAACAAAGCTTACACCAAAAATACATGTTATGCTACTCATACTATTTTTACAATTTATAGTGTAGCCTTAATTAAAGGCTGCCACGTAATTTTAGGATCTTTGTATTGTAATGTTACTCAATAATTATGACATAAATTATTTTCTTTTATCTATCGATGAAATCTGCATTCGACTTAACTACATCACAGTAGCGTGGAACTTTCGAAAACAAAATAGACTACAGTCGATCTAAAGCAAACTTTACGTTAAACGGAAAAGCTTGATTTTACATCGAAGGGACATCACGCCATGACAGTGTCATTATGTCATTTCCCTTCACGCTAGACGAGTCGGTTTTACTGCCAAGTCCGGCCTAAAGATGCTTTACATCAAAAACATCTGTCCCCTTATCATTGTTCGGGCTATTATCCACCTCTGATCCATTTCACAGCCGATCATAGGCACTTTATTATACGGAATCGTTCAAGGATATTGGTGCGTCCCTCTCGTTCCGAAGATGATTGTCACGCCCGCTATTTGTTAGCTAAATGACCGAACATTCCGGTCAAATAAATTGGTGATAAGTTTTATGTCTTTTTTGGCAAATAAAAAAGAACTCTTATACACCGTGTAAATCACCTCATCACGAAGCCGTCAACCAAGCATTCTGTACATGAAACTAAGTAACTTTACGCTAAAATTATTGATGGGAAACGACTTTTTTTTGGGGGGTGTAAAATCATGTTTTGTGGTAGAACTCAATGTAACGCACTCAAAACATTGTGCTGATGGACGGATTGAATAGTACGGGGGTCGTGGAGGTGTTTAAAGTAAAAATCTTACATTAAAAACTTGTATTTAAAAAAATAGTTGTCAAAAAGTTGAAACTTTGACCCCTAAT
Organism: Cerastis leucographa; assembly: GCA_963082945.1. Lineage (NCBI taxonomy): Eukaryota > Metazoa > Arthropoda > Insecta > Lepidoptera > Noctuidae > Cerastis > Cerastis leucographa. The sequence goes on along the minus strand of OY720374.1, from coordinate 4,532,731 downwards.
ATCTCCGTAACTAGAAGGTTACCAGGTATGGTGTAGAACAAAAAAATGATCGCAATGACGGAGAGAACCAGAGCCTTTCGGCTTCGTTAAGAGGTGTTTTACACCCTTTATTGAGGCCTTTTTAAAGTTCATTTTCACTATTTCAGTTCACTCTATTCGACATCGGACTCATTTGTTTTTAAAGTAAATCTTCGCGGATTCACATCGAACAAACATCATTTCGAAATTCGAATGGACAGTCCATTTGAATTACTTCAACTCAAACGTGACAAGAATTATCGTGATATGCAGTAACTGAGTTGTGGAGGCCACATAAGCAGTGGCTCGATAGAAAAAAGTACTGGTATTCAGCTGTATCTGGTTAAACTAGATATCTAGAAACCAGATCATGGCAATAGTCTCGCCCCCTTTTACAGACTTAGGTGACAATTCATCCGCAAAATATTTGATCCGCGGATGAAACGTTACCCTTTTAAAATTGTAAGGCGACGAATCATCCGCAAGTTCGGATGAGTCGTCTTATAGTTAATATTGATGTGGTCATATCGGCCAAATAGACAAACAAACATTTGTGTATAGGAATATTGTCTGTTCTTTAGTTTCACTTAAAACTAACTTGCGAAATGTAGGTATTATACTATTAGGAACACCTCTGCGTAACCCTTCGCGGATTACAGGCTTGATGTTATGTTACATAATTTCATTAAATTTCTTCTAAAAACAAACAATATTATTTATTTAAACTTAATGAACAATAGTGGTACATAGGCGGACTTGCCACAAGGCATTCTCTACCAGTCAACCATAAGGTTAAAAACCGGCCAAGTGCGAGTCGGACTCGCGCACGAAGGGTTCCGTACCATTAATAATAAAAACGAGCCAAAAAATCACTTTTTGTATGGCAGCCCCCTTAAATATTTATTTTATTCTGTTTTTATTATTTTTTGTTATAGCTTCAACAGCAATACATAATCTGTAGAAATTTCAACTGGCTACCTATCATGGTTCATAAGATACAGCCTGGTGACAGACGGACGGACGGACGGACAGCGAAGTCTCATTAATAGGGTCCCGTTTGACTCTTTTGGTACGGAATCCTAAAAAGAAAATTGTGATAGGGTACAAAATAATATCTAAAAATATGCGTGTGTGTATTATTATTGAAATTCTTCGACATCATTAAAGTAGGAAATTCCAGCTTAAACAACATCCTCTTTGATATTAACTTCATATTGTTTTCGCGATGTAAATGAAGATTGATGTTAGGCCAACCGCCAATCCCTTCGGTAATACTAAGGTTAATAAGCCAGTCAGATTATTTAGTATTTTGATGTTTTTCAACGCTAATCCTTACACAAATAAATAAAATTGAAGTGTATGTTTGTAATATTAAAATAACCGCTTTTTACTACATTCATATGATTATATACGGTAAGTATACTAAAATAGTTTTTTTTTACAATTTTGGTCTGTCTGTCTGTTTGTTCCGGCTAATCTCTGGAACGGCTGGACCGATTTTGGTGGGGCTTTCACTGCAGATAGCTGATGTTATAAGGATTCACTTCTATTTTAGAAAAATAAATAAAAATAAAAATGCAAAAACGTTTTTTTTTTTTGTTGAATTTCACTAGGACGTAGTCGCGGGCACAGTTAGTATAACATTACGGTCAGCAACAAAAGTCGCTCTACATATCCAAAATTATAAAACGTCTTAATTAAAGAACGATGCATATTAACAGACTGGAGTAAAAGATATAACAATATTTTCATCAATGGTTACACAAATTCGCAAAACAATGTTACATCAGATCACACTGACCAGCACAAAACTTGGTGTAATATTGATAAGTGTTAACTGACTTCTGATGTCGACTGTACCTACTTACAGAGCAGGTCCATCCAGGTTTATTTCGTTTTCAAAATAATGTGCCTACCCTAGAATAGACAGGCTACACATAGACAGGCTAGGCAGATTCATTTATGTAAATGTATCTGCCTAGCCTTTTCCCAACTAAGGCCGACTTACAATCCAACCAGATGCAGTTGAAAACCAGTATTTTAAATGGAGCAATTGCCTGTCTGACCTTCACTACCCAGTAAGTACTGGGTAATACGATACTCAAAAAACTGTCAACGATCTAACAAACAGGCCAAAGTGCGAGTCGGACTCGCGCACGAAGTTTTTTTTTTTTTTTTTTTGAATGGCATCTCGCAGTTCAACCTATGAGGTTGTCGTCTGCTTAACCGGACTATCCTGTGGGTGCCTTTAGAGTAAGGCCTCCAGCCAGGGCATAAAAACTTACAAACTAAGCGACTGCACGCTAAGGGCACCCCCTGTGGGGTACGAACCTCGGCTTAGGGCGTCGCTGGGGGAGGACTGCATGGGGACAGGCTGGATCTGAATGGTATCATTATTTAGGGGCTGATTTAAAACTACTGGCACAGCATCGCGGGCTGGCTCGAGCGAGGGTCGGGGAGGGCATGGACCGGGACGTCGCGACGGACCTCGACGGCGAGGTCGGAAAGACGGCGGTTTGAGTCGGAACTTTTTAAGAGTGCTAGTCTCTTTGCTACTCTCCTGGAGGAGGGTGATAGCATCATCTGGAGTGACAAGGGTATGCCTAGGACGGCGTACTGTAATAATGCGCGAGGGTTCGTAACGGGCGGCCGCTGCGATCAGGGGATTACGGTGTCGCGCACGAAGGTTTCCGTACCAATATTTATAAAAAAACGAGCAAAAAAAATAACTTTTTGTGTGGGAGCCCTCTTATTTCTTAGGTCGCTACCAAACATCTGCATTGAACTATCACTACTTGCCTTTTGAATATGTTTTAGTTATAGTTTACTTATAAGTACTAATTATACCATTGTATGAAAAATAATACTACTGCGCATAAATGTACACTTTTTGTAATAGTTTTTTTTTTTTTATTTTTTAATTTATTTAATAATTTATTTGATTCATTTTTTAGTATTTGTTGTTATAGCGGCAACAGAAATACATAATCTGTAGAAGAAACAGCTTAGTGACAGACGGACGGACGGTCGCGGTCGGACGGAGAGCGAAGTCTCAGTAATAGGGGCCCGTTTGACCCTTTGGGTACGGAACCCTGAAAATGACAGCCGGGACCAACGGCCTAACTTGCTTTCCGAGACTCGTAGAAAACTCGGTATGTAATAGATGGTCACCCATCTACGAACTATGCTAGGCAAGCGCTGCTCAACCTGAAGATCAACGCAGCGGCTGTTCTTATTTAGCGAAGCGCTCAATAATAGGGGATGATCTCTATTTTTTTTTCTTTTTCTATCGGGTAGATAATTGAAAAGTATTGGACACGTATGTTTTCTTTTTTCACGTGGTCATTAAATAACGGAGATATATTGAGTTGAAATGGCGCATGACGTCACATGTAGGTAATTTTTATACCTACTTGTGACGTAAGTGAGCCCCCACTCTCCAACTTTAATGAGTTTTAACTAAGTATTTTTTTGATATTTTGATAAAACAAAAAATACGTGTCTAATATTTTTGTATTACCTGTCTGACGGACAAAATAGAATTTCGTTTTCTATACCCATTCTTCATCCCTATTCTCTATACCGAGAAATCCCAGCACTTTATTAAAGCTGTCATAATATAAACTTACAGCAAAAACCCACTTAAAGTGACAAGTCTGACTTATGATTTCCACACAAAACTTTATCCCACAGCTCTAACCAAAAGTTATTCACCAGCCCACTCCCCCTTGGCACTGTCGTAATGATATTAAACTTGTTTTTGTTTACTTCGCAGACAAATTTTGCCTACAACTGGCAGTTTCGTGGCTGCCGAATAATAATACGATGGATAGCAATCACACCGAAGCGTATCTAGAAATAATTTATACAAATAAATAAAATTAAAAAGTCTGTTTGTGTATTTCGTCATAACAGCTTTTATGTTTACTGAATGCATATTAAGAAAGTACAGTAAGTATACAGTACCTGTAACAAAAAATTTTTTTTTTTTTTTTTGTCTGGTTGTTTGTTTGTTTCACATTATCTCCGAAACCGCTGTACCGAATTTGACGAGACTTGACTGGCAGATAGCTGATGTTGTAAGGAGTAATTAAAGCTCCTTACGATATTTATTTCGTCGTCCGTGCAAAAAATATTTAAACCCATGAAATTGTTAACAAAATGCGATTCCAATTATTATTATTATTTTATTATTATTTATTTATTAAACAATTTTTATACAAACTTTCATTTAAAAACTAAGCCCCACAAGACTGTTTTCACAGTTTGTCTGTGGGAATGGAACGATATTTAAAAAAAAAAAAAAAAACAATGCAACTAATATTACTTAACAATCAATAAATCTTAGAAACTACTGACCCTTACCTTACTTACTACTATACCCCCTCCCAGCAATCTGCAAACCACCTTCTTAAAAAATATGGTTTACAGACTCCTGAGAAAGAATAGTTTAAGCGATTTTGCAAACTTACTTTTCATTTTCTGACTTCTTATATCAGCAGGCAATTGGTTGAGAAGGTATGGTATAATATAATAGGGAAGTATTATTACTTTAATCATTTCACGCGAACGTAGGTCGCAGGCAACCGCTGCTTCTTAATATTTAAATCAGCTTTCACCCATTAGAACTCCTTTAATAACTCAAAAAATCACCAACCCAAATAGAAATTACACAAGCGACCTTTAGTAGATAAATTTAAAAATCCCAAAGAAAAACTAAATTAAAGTAGTTTAAAAGAATTAATCATTAATAAAACCTATTACAAAATATAGAATAATTATAATATAGTAGAAATAAAGAAAATATGAACGTGGAACTCAAAAAGAAAATCAAGATCAACAATCAATTTAAAACAAACTTGATGTTTTCCATCAGTACTCCTATTACAACTCACCAACCCAAATACACACGAAAATTAAACAACTAACTTAAAATAGTAAGTAATAGATAAAAATAAAGTTATAAATCAGCCGACGCCTGGCTGATGTAAAATATATATATGTTTTAAAAGAATTAATTATTAATAAAAACCTATTGCAAAATATAGAGTAAAAGAAAGAAAAAAGAATTGAAAGTGGAACTTCAAAAAAAAACAAGATCAACAATCAATTCAAATCAAACTTGCGCTTATATATAGATATTTTATATAAAAAAGAAGAACTTAAACAATGTTCTTATTATACAAGATGTTGTTTTGCATCCTCGTCAAATTTCAGGAGGTGGTCGCAAAAGACATGAATAATCAATTAAAATTACAGTACCTAGATAATTATTAATAAACGCTGATTTTTTTGGTTGTTTAAGTTTGTCAATATTTCAGAATAATCCCCTTTAACGTGGTTTAGGGAATAAGAAATTATCGAATAAACGTTTGAGATTGTTTGTATGTGTGTAAGCGAGGTTTTAGAGCAAGAACCAGACGGGCCACGTTTAAAACAGGGGTGGTTCACACTTACTGATTTCCGTAAATAAGAAAAGAAATGAAAATTACCTACCCATTTTATTATTGATTCGGGACGAGGATCATTAGTATAGTTACCTCCTTGAATTTGACGAGGATGCAAAACAACACCTTGTATACGTTTACAATTTCACGAAACGACTGAAAGGATTAAGTAAACCGACTCCAGTTGGTTAGGGCAGGGATTAAGAAAAGAACCGGCCAAGTGCGAGTAGGACTCGCGCACGAAGGGTTCCGTACCATTATTTATAAAAACGAGCAAAAAAATCACTTTTTTCACACAAAAAAGATTTTTTTGCTCGTTTTTTATGGAACCCCCCTAAAATATTTATTGTATTCTGTTTTAATATTTGTTGTTATAGCAACAACAGAAAACAATAATCTGTTAAAATTTCAATTGGCTAACTATCACGACAGACGGACAACGAAGTCTCAGTCATAGGATCCCGTTTGACCCTTCGGGTACGGGACCCTAAAAATGACCCAGTTTAGAAAATTCTGAATGTTTTTCTACTGTTTTTACTTCAGGTAAGCTTATACAGAATTTAGTACTGTTGTTTCAAGGGATTGTAGTTTTTAATTAGCTTTATTTTCTGTGGAGTTGTTGATTAGCTTTTGTTTTTACATGATGACATATATTCTCGGTAGCACGATTCTGCCAATTTTGCTTAGGAACTCCCTCTCTTGAGCCCACACACAAATCGAAAGCGACTGCTGAGCATATTAAGCAGCTTAATGATGAATAAGCGACTGCTGAGCATATGAGGTCCCAGTTCGATTCCCGGGTCGGTCACATTGTTATTGGGTTTGTTCCGCAGGGATCTCTTAGCAGCAGCCACGGAGTCTGTATTTTTGCCCGGTTGATGGCAATAGGCTTGCCCCCTATTACATGGGACTAAACATAACTGGCGAAATGTGGGTGTAATATTAAAGACACCTCTGCCTAACTCTTCCGAAACTACAGACATGATGTTATGGAAACTAGGTTCTGTTTTCTTTGCGCTATTTCCTATACAAATATAAATGGCTTTGTTTGTAACGGTTTACCTAGTTTAGGAGTCTAGAGTATCTAAATTATTGGGACCTAACAACATAACCCTAAGACATGTTTTTAGTTTTATGCATATTGTAATGTGATGGATCATCATCATCAGCCTATAATGTTCCCACTGCTAGGACACAGGCCTCCTCTGTATGAGAGGGAGTGGGCTGTAATCCACCACACGAGCCCAGTGCGGGTTGGTAGATGTCACATGTCTTCGAATTTTTAATTCTATTACATGCCGGTTTCCTCACGATGTTTTCCTTCACCGTTTTTGAGAGCAGCGGTGATGAAATAAATTACACAAAGTAATGCGTTTGCCTAGGTTCGAACCCACGGCATACTGCTCGTAAATCAGGGCTGCCACCACTGGGCCACCGCTGCTCTCTATATGTGATGGATATTGGTGAAACATAGAATTAATTTATGAAAAATAAAATATTGTACTACCCGGCAATGCAGAATCAATCCAATCCGAAAACGCTTTAGGTTACAGCATGGTGTAACATACGTCCGCGATATCCTAGCAAACATTGTGACGAGCGATCGTCTTTTATTGCCGTCTCTTGAAATTGCTCTTACTTAGACTTCTGTAGGATATTGTAGGGCTGTCTGCGAGATTATTTTATGCTGCAAACCATGAGACACATTGCTGTGGCGTGGAATGGCTCATGACTTGGTCTTTTGAAGGAGTTGGGACTAATTAGCTATTATCACACCATTATTACATCATCACCATTTGCTTAGCCTTTTCCCAAACTATCTTGCGGTTGGCTTCCAGTCTAACCAGATGCAGCTGAGTACCAGTATTTTACAGGAACGACTGCCTATCTGACCTCCACAAGCCAGCAACTGAGTAATACATTACTTACCACGCGTAACGACTGTCAAAGATCTCCAAATGACAGCCAGGACCAACGGCTTAACGTGCTTTCCGAGGCACAGAGCAAATTCGGTGTGTATTAATATAATTATTTATGGTCACCCATCCACGGACCAACCTCGGCAAGCACGGCTTAAAGATCGACCCATGCGGCTGTTTTTATTTTGCTACGAGTTATTACATAAATGATTATTATTAGCTATTACACGGGACTTAAACATAGCGAAATGTGGGAGTACTATTAGGTACAACTCTGCCTAAACCTACGGGGATTACAGGCGTGATGTTATGAACTCAAACTCAATTAGACCATTACAGGCACTTATGAAAGTCAAAAAACAAATAAAACATGAAGCTACAGTCCCAGTCACAAGACATAATGACTTGTGAAAGTACTGTCGTTGCGCAATCCAAAGCGAATATTTATCTATATATATAAAAGAAAGTCGTGTTAGTTACTTCACTTATAACTCAAGAACGGCTGAACCGATTTAGCTGAAAATTGGCAGGGAGGTAGTTTAGAGCCAGGAGAAGGACATAGGATACGGTAGGGTAGGGTAGGGTAGGTAGGTAGGATAGGGTAGGTAGGTAGGGTAGGGTAGGTAGGTAGGGTAGGGTAGGTTAGGTAGGGTAGGGTAGGTAGGTAGGGTAGGGTAGGTAGGTAGGGTAGGTAGGTAGGTAGGGTAGGTAGGTAGGTAGGGTAGGGTAGGTATGTAGGGTAGGGTAGGTAGGTAGGGTAGGTAGGTAGGGTAGGGTAGGGTAGGTAGGTAGGGTAGGTAGGTAGTAAGGGTAGGGTAGGGTAGGGTAGAGTAGGTAGGTAGGGTAGGGTAGAGTAGGTAGGTAGGTAGCGTCGGGTAGGGTAGGTAGGATAGGGTAGGTAGGTCGGATAGGGTAGGTGGGTAGTAAAAAGTGCATTGCAACGCATGCTGGGTACAGCTAGTATCTATATATATAAAAGAAAGTCGTGTTAGTTACTTCACTTATAACTCAAGAACGGCTGAACCGATTTAGCTGAAAATTGGCAGGGAGGTAGTTTAGAGCCAGGAGACGGACATAGGATACGGTAGGGTAGGGTAGGTAGGTAGGGTAGGGTAGGTAGGTAGGGTAGGGTAGGGTAGGTAGGTAGGATAGGGTAGGTAGGTAGGGTAGGGTAGGTAGGTAGGGTAGGGTAGGTAGGTAGGGTAGGGTAGGTAGGTAGGGTAGGGTAGGTTAGGTAGGGTAGGGTAGGTAGGTAGGGTAGGGTAGGTAGGTAGGGTAGGTAGGTAGGTAGGGTAGGTAGGTAGGTAGGGTAGGGTAGGTATGTAGGGTAGGGTAGGTAGGTAGGGTAGGTAGGTAGGGTAGGGTAGGGTAGGTAGGTAGGGTAGGGTAGGTAGGTAGGGTAGGGTAGGTAGGTAGGGTAGGTAGGTAGTAAGGGTAGGGTAGGGTAGGGTAGAGTAGGTAGGTAGGGTAGGGTAGAGTAGGTAGGTAGGTAGCGTCGGGTAGGGTAGGTAGGATAGGGTAGGTAGGTCGGATAGGGTAGGTGGGTAGTAAAAAGTGCATTGCAACGCATGCTGGGTACAGCTAGTATCTATATATATAAAAGAAAGTCGTGTTAGTTACTTCACTTATAACTCAAGAACGGCTGAACCGATTTAGCTGAAAATTGGCAGGGAGGTAGTTTAGAGCCAGGAGACGGACATAGGATACGGTAGGGTAGGGTAGGTAGGTAGGGTAGGGTAGGTAGGTAGGGTAGGGTAGGTAGGTAGGGTAGGTAGGTAGGGTAGGGTAGGTAGGTAGGTAGGGTAGGGTAGGTAGGTAGGGTAAGGTAGGTAGGTAGGTAGGGTAGGGTAGGTAGGGTAGGGTAGGTAGGTAGGGTAGGGTAGGTAGGTAGGGTAGGGTAGGTAGGTAGGGTAGGGTAGGGTAGATAGGTAGGGTAGGGTAGGTAGGTAGGGTAGGGTAGGTAGTAAGGGTAGGGTAGGGTAGGGTAGAGTAGGTAGGTAGGGTAGGGTAGAGTAGGTAGGTAGCGTAGGGTAGGGTAGGTAGGATAGGGTAGGTAGGTCGGATAGGGTAGGTGGGTAGTAAAAAGTGCATTGCAACGCATGCTGGGTACAGCTAGTTATACTAATATTATAAAGGGTGTAAAACACCTCTTAACGAAGCCGAAAGGCACTGGTTCTCCCTGTCATTGCGATCATTTTTTTGTTCTACACCATGCCTGGGAACCTTCTAGTTACGGAGATATTAGGGGTCAAAGTTCCAATTTTTTGCCAATTTTTTTTTTTAACACAAGTTTTTAATGTAGGATTTTTACTTTAAACACCTCCACGACCTCCGTACTATTCAATCCGTCCATCAGCACAATGTTTTGAGTGCGTTACATTGAGTTTTACCACAAAACATGATTTTACACCCCCCAAAAAAAAGTCGTTTCCCAGCAATAATTTTTGCGTAAAGTTACTTAGTTTCATGTACAGAATGCTTGGTTGACGGCTTCGTGATGAGGTTATTTACACGGTGTATACGCGATAGTTTTGTATCACTGATTAATCGTGTAGGCCAAAAACATTGACAATGCTGTAGTATGGAGTGGCTCATGACTTGTTCTTTTTGAAGGATTTGGGACTAATTATCCTCTCGATGGTTTAGTGTTCGTAAGCGCTACCGCTGAGCATGAAGTCATATGATCTTTTACTAGGTCGGGCAAAAGTGTAAGTGGGTTTTTTCATCAGAAATTTCTCAAGTTTATTGCCATCCATCATCATCAGCCTATAATGTTCCCTTTGCTGGGACACAGGCCTCCTCTCTATGAGAGGGAGTGGGCTGTAATCCACCACGCGGGCTCAGTGCGGGTTTGTAGATGTCACATGTTTTTGAATTTTTAGTTCTAGGACATGCCGGTTTCCTCGCGATCTTTTCCTTCACCGTTTTTAAGAGCAGCGGTGATGAAATAAATTACATAAAGTAATCCGCCTGCCTGGGTTAGAACCCACGGCTTACTGCTCGTAAGTCGGGGCTGCCACCACTGGCGCTCATTAACCGCCCTTTTTTTATTGCCATTTACCGTGCGCAAATCTAGATGTTTGACTGCTACTGAATCCATCAATAGAAAATCATAGGAAATCCTAGTTTCCTATGATTTTCACTTTGGCTTACACGGGAATCGAACCTAGAACCTCATGTTCAGCAGTCACGTTTCTGATCAATACTCGTTTATGACTCCACTACTGAATGTCGAAGTTTGAAATGTCGACGTATGTTAGTTCTAAAGTACAGGATCTCGATGTACGCCAGTTCGAAAGTTCACTGGAGCGAAGTATGCAAGGCCGACGTATCGTGACGTATCGTTTATTTAAGTAACTAGCTGTCCAGCGCAACTTCGTTTGCGTCACATTTTCCCCGTTTTAGCAACATTTTTCATTGCCGTTCCGCTCCTAATGGTCATAGCGTGATGTTATATAGCCTATAGTCTTCCTCAATAAATGGGCTATCTAACATTGAAAGAATTATTCATATCGGATTTGTAGTTCCTGAGATTAGCGCGTTCAAGCAAACAAACAGACAGACTCTTTAGCTCTATATTATTAGCATAGATTTGTAGCCATGCCGAAAAAAAAACAATTTTTCCACGTTATGTTCAAAATTCCGACCATCGCAAAAGCACAGATCCCCAACCAACATAAACTGAACAAATAAAAAATCTACAAGAAAAAAAAGTAAATAAAAATATTTATTATCTTACCAGCCAGTTTTCTTGTTTTCTTTAACTGAAAAACTTTTATGTTTTCTTATAATATTTTCATGCCAACGCGACGATACGACACAAGTTTCCTTTTTTTGACAGCACGTTTCATAAACAGCCATCTCCTTTTTTTCGAGACCCATTTCATATTTCACAAAATAGAATAACGCATTATTTTATATTTTTCACTGAATTTCGCAGGAAATTTCAGCGAAATTAGTAAGTTACAGTACAAATATTTTTTAATAACTGTGAATTTTTTCATAGGAAATTATTAAGACTTAATTTTGTATAAGTGTTCATCTTTATTTATTTTAAAGAAGAGTAATGTAATTGCTTCTATAAGCAGTAATGAAATTGCTTTTATAAGTAGTTTTTATAAACTTATGTTATTTGTTCTGTGTCTTGTTTAGACGCGCAATCCTCGTATTTGTATTATTAGATGTATGTTTGTGAGTTTGTATTTATAAGACATACAAGCTTACAAAAAAAAAACTTCTTTATAATTATCGTAAGGTGGAGCTCGTGGCTAAATATTAACAGCCGCACGGGTCGATCTTTAAAAGGATCGAAATGTATCCGGGCATTATGCGTTTTAAAACCAACAGATAATTGTGACTGTCAAATAATAAACAAATAATTTGCAATAAAATAATATTGCGACTATAAATTGAGATGTAAGCTATCCTATCTTTCAAGTTGGATCAAACTGCACACGGTGTACAAATTTGATTAAAATCGGTTAAGTAGTTTAGGAGTCCATCCCGGACAAACAAAGTGACGCGTAATATACTTAGTTATACAAGGTGTTGTTTTGCATCCTCGTCAAATTCAAGGAGGTAACTATGCTAGTGATTCTCGTCCCAAATCAATAATTTTTTTTTTTTTTTTATTTTTTACGTAAATCGGTAAGTGTGAACCACCCGTATTTTAAACGCAGGCCGTCTGGTTCTTGCCTTATAACCTCGCTTACACACATACAAACAATCTGAAACGTTTATTTCATAATTTCTTAGTCCCTAAACCACGTTAAGGGGGTTATTCTGAAATTCTGACAAACTTAAACAACCAAACAAATCAGCGTTTATTAATAATTAACCTGGTGCCGTAATTTTAATTGATTATTAATGTCTTTCGTGACCACTCCCTGAAATTTGACGAGGTAGCAAAACAACACCTTGTATAAAGAAGGCCGAGAATTTTATAACGTTTAAAAATAAATTAAAGACTTATCTAATTAATAAAGCCTTTTATAATGTAAATGATGATTTAAATGAAACAATGTAATTTAGATGTACTAATTATTATAATACTAAACTATTATTATTTAAATATATTTATTAATATATATATTTGCACACCTGTTAAGGTAGAATATGGCAAGAACTTTTGTTGTTTTGTAACACCTCATGTATTTACCCATGTTCCAGCAAATAAATGATTTGATTTTATTTTGATTTTTAAGGTTAAGCCGTGCCTGCCGAGGTTGGTCCGTGGATGGGTGACCATAATTACATACCGAGTTTTCTTCCATGCCTCGGCAAGCACGTTAAGCCGTTGGTTTCGGCTGTCATTTGTAGGTGTTTGACAGTCGTTACAAGTAGTTAGAAGCCAAAAAGTCTGACATCCAGTCTTACCAAGGGGTACCCAGTTACTGGGTTGTGGAGGTCAGATAGGCAGTCACTTATGTAAAATACTGGTACGCAGCTGCATCCGGTTAGACTGGAAGCCGACCCCAAGATAATTTGGGAAAAGGCTAGGTAGATGATGAGGCAGATGATATATTATTCGTAGAATTTACTTGTACAACTCAGTTTCTAGGAAATTAAAATCCCAGTCTATTAGAAAGGTAATCCATCAGTAAGATACAGTTATTCAGCTCCATGCTGTCAGCATGCATAACATAGCTGGAAATACGACAAGGCAGCAGATAATAGTGCGCGTCGTCCTTCGAAGTCATCTAGCCACGTTTTTCCTGACTCGGCCTCGACAGCGCCTTCCATCTTTGCGAGGAGATTTTGCCCAGGAGTAGGTATGCGTGTGGCTGACGTGAAGTCCATTATGACTACTAAGTGGTGCAGAGTCACTATGCCAATTTAAATCAAATTAAAATAAAATAAAATCACGCCTGTAATCTCTTGCAGGTTAGGCAGAGGAGTACCTAATAGTACACCCAAATTATGCCAGTTATGTTTTAAGGGATGATGACTGGGTAAAGAAAACGAAATTCTATTTTGTCCGTCAATCAGGTAATACAAAAATATTAGATACGTATTTTTTGTTTTATCAAGTTAGCAAAAAAATACTTAGTTAAAACGCATTAAAGTTGGAGAGTGGGGGCTCATTACGTCACAACTAGGTATAAAATGTACTGAGCCGTGACGTCATGCGCCATTTCAACTCAAAATATCTCCGTAATTTTACGATTACGTGAAAAAAGAAAAAATACGCGTCAAATACTTTGATCTACCCGAAAGACAAATAAAAAAAATGAGTCACCATCCCTATTGCCATCAGCCGGGCACAGACTTCGTAGCTGCTTCTGAGAAATACAGGATGGAAAACCCTATAGCACTTTGCCCGACGCCGAAATTGAACTCAGGGACCTTATGCTGTCCGTCCGTCTCATGACGACAGGCCGTATCGACGGCGCGTTCGTGTTACACGCGCGCCTCAAGGAGATGTCAGCAAACCGGAAGGGGTCCGAGAGGGCCGATGCCTGCCAGGGCTGCGGGTTGTTCGAAAGAGATACCGCGGCCCTGGAACACAAAGGGCGAAGAAGGAACATGGGTGGGTTTTAGTCAGTACAAGTCTGACACTCGCTCCGCCCAGAGCGGGAGAAGTCATTTGACGATTTCCCATCCGTAAAAAAAAGGGACCTTATGCTAACCAGTCGCGTTTGCAACCACTTGGCCAATGAGGCAGACTGCCAGATAACGAATTTAATTATTTTTGTAATTATATCAATGTCAAGAACAGTCGGGTTTTCCGATTAAAGTATTTACATAAAAGTTGAGGGTTTTGTTACAATAATTCAATTTTACTGTTTCAACATTTCAATGTTATTTTTCAACAATTGCAAACCGAGTTTTGATTAGTTTCAAATTGTGAACAGTAACTTTTTACCCATTAGGGACCAAGCATGTTAACTCTTGTGTGTTTAAACATTGAAACAACATGGGGGAAACCCATGGGGTAGGTAGCGATGGCGTTGCTAGCTTACCGTCCGTCCGTCTTATGACGACAGGCCGTGATGACGGCGTGTTCATGTTCCACGCGCGCCTCAAGGAGATGTCAGCAAATCGGAAGGGGTCCGAGAGGGCCGATGCCTGCCAGGCTTGCGGGTCTGTTCGAAAGAGATATCCTGGCCCTGGAACACAAAGGGCTAAGAAGGAACATGGATGGGTTTTAGTCAGTACAAGTCTGACACTCCCTTCCGCCCCGCCAAGAGCGCGAGCAGTAATGTGATGATTGCTTATACGAAAAAAAAAATGTAGATGGCGTGGATATTAATTTGGACAAAGTGTAATGAATAAAAACTCCAAGAAAACTTTACCCGACCTGGAGATCAAACTCGGGATCCCACTTTCAACAGTCGCTTACAACTACTAGACCAACAAAGCTGTCTAGACATAACATAACATCACGCCAATAATCCAAAAGGGATCTACAGAGGTGTACTTAATAGTACACCCACACTTCGCCAGTTATGTTTTAAGTCTCATGTAATAGGGGCGAGCCTACTAAAAACCGGGCATACATACAGACTCCGTGGCTGCTACTGAAAAATTCCTGATAGAAAAACCCAATAACATTTTGGAACCCAGAACTCCAGACTCGAACCCAGGAACTCAAGCTCAGCAGTTGGATCTGCGACCTCTAAACCAACGAACGACTTCTAGATGTCATCATCTGCCTAGCCTTTTCCCAAACTATCTTGGGCTCGGCTTTCAACCTAACCGGATGCAGCTGAGTATCATATGCACTTTAGATGAAGCGACTGCCTATCTGACCTCCACAACCCAGTAACTGGGTAATACAAAACCCCTTGGTAAGACTGGTTGTCAGACTTTCGGCTTCCGACTACTTGTAACGACTGTCAAAGATCTACAAATGACAGCCGCTACCAACGACTTAACGTGCTTTCCGAGGCACGGAGGAAACTCGGTATTTATTTTATTTATTTGAAAAGACATGTACAATATAACAGAAAATCCAAGTTATTGTACAGTGAAAAGAAACATATTTAGAATAAAGTATGATAAACATTTAGGGGTATGAGGAACAGGGTGTAGAGTTCCTCAATACTCCATTGAAAAGGGAGGATCCTCCGGCCAGACAGGTGTTATGTCTGGCGGGCAACTGCCCGATAGTTATTATCGGGTTTCTCTATATATACTAAAGTCGATGTAAACTTTACTTGCGACTTGTAGGAAATTGATGTTAGTTCCTCCATCGCATCATAGATGGCGCTGCAGTACTTTTTGTAGTATGTTGCTTTTTGTGGTCGCTACATCACTCCCCCCCGGAGACCGGAGGTCGATAGTCGAATGAGTCATTTTTTAGTTATTTAGCCGTGCCAGTTGGAAGCTCGTTGCCGCATTGTTCACGGTGAGTCGGAACAGTCTGCGGTGGTGAGGCGAACCCCAGTGAGTCGGGGCCGGCGCTGCGTTTGCTCCGGTGTGTCGGACGTGGTACAGCGCCGCGATGTGGCAGACAGCCAGAGAGGTGTCGACCGGGAGGTAGAAGCTCTCGACCGGCCGAAAGTGCAGTGTGCTGTGCCATGGTCGCTTGATGAGAGGCTGAGGGTGCTGACCAGGAATGCGCTTCCGCTGCATGCTGGTGGTCAGGAATACCCATTTGAAGCTGGCTGGCTGTGAGACTCGCTGCTCGAAAGCTGGAGGAAGTGATGATGATGATGATGACGTCACGTTGCTCGAAGGCTGCGCTGACGTCCATTTCGGGGTCACCAGTTTAGGGGTATGAGGAACAGGGTGTAAAGTTCCTCAATACTCCATTGAAAAGGGAGGATCCTCCGGCCAGACAGGTGTTATGTCTGGCGGGCAACTGCCCGATAGTTATTATCGGGTTTCTCTATATATACTAAAGTCGATGTAAACTTTACTTGCGACTTGTAGGAAATTGATGTTAGTTCCTCCATCGCATCATAGATGGCGCTGCAGTACTTTTTGTAGTATGTTGCTTTTTGTGGTCGCTACAAACATAATAAAAAAAGTACTTAAAATTACAACAACAAAAAAGTCATATTTCATACATCCTCCCACAGAACAAGCACAAAAAAAATCATCATTCGTTCATCTTCTCACAGAAACTCAAACATCCACGACATAGTCTACCCAGCTCGAGGCAAATAAATCACACTCCGGTGTCGATGTCAGAAGAGCGTTCAGCATTGCCAGGGCGCGAACCAAGGGAGAATTAGAATGCGAAACTGTGCGTGCAAACGGAACGTCCAACAATCTGTGTCCACGGGTTCTAAGTTGGTATTTGGGCACAGGGGGAACAAAAAGCCTTACAAGCTGAGCTACTAGTTCCGGGCAGTCAGATTCACCGCGAAGTACCCGACAAGCAAACATTAATAAAAAGAAATTACGCCTGACTTCAAGAGAGTTGAATTTCAACATTCCAAGTAAAAATTTTGTGTGGTACAGAAAGGGATAGTACCCGAACAGTTTCTTAAATAAAAATCTAAGAAATCTTTTTTGGACCTTCTCCAGAAGCAAGGCGTAAGTACTTTCATAGGGATTCCAAATAATTGAAGCTGACTCTAATTTACTTCTGACTAAAGCCATATAAACTAATTTTATTGCCAGAGGGTTGTCAAATTCACGCACATTTCGGATAGTAAACCCTAGTCTTCTGTATGAATCAGCAGTGAGAGATCGCATATGTTCATGGAAGGTTAGTCGTGAATCAGCAAATATATATATTTAAGGTATATAATTATGGTCACAGATCCACGGACTGACCTCGGCAAGAACGGCTTAACCTTGAAGATCGACCCGTGTGGCTGGTATTATTTAGCCAAGAAGCTCCTCTAGATAGACAAACGCCGTCTACGGGTAGATATAATGAACTAAAATTACGAAGATTTATTTCAGTCAGCTAATTGCGACTTATACGTGCTGGCTTTAAAAAACTAACTTCATTTTCTACAGCGAATGCTCAGTCATCAATCTAGCTTTAAAACTAGATTAGAGTTTAAAGTAATATCAAATCTGACGGCTTTAATCAAGATTTATGAATAAGGATTTTTCAAGAATATACGCTAACTAAGAAAGGAGGTATATGATGAGATGACGAGTAATCTCTAATATATGTATGACGGCGCGCTGATTATAGATTAGTTTTAATGATAATGTAATGTTTTAGTTGATTATGTAATCGATACGAGTAGTATTAAAAATATGAGCGGGTAACCCCGAATAGAGTAGTGGGTGTCGCCTCGAGTAATGGCAGCCGTCATTGAGTTGACAGCTGCTGCATGAGGTCCACATGTGCTAACCTATTGGCTCATAATCCAGTTTTATCTTGGAAATTGTGTGTGATTTTGTGTAACATTGTGGAACAATTAAGTAATAAGCCTTTGTACAATACACGTGTGCATTTTATTTTGAAATTCCTGCCGTTACAACGCCCACGATGGATAGCGACAGCCAAGACCGCTATAAGGCCCCTTCTGACGCTCCTGCATATATTACTAGCTCAGCAGCTAGTAATATATATATATTACAGATTACTCGTATTACCCTCGACTTCGACGTCATGTTCGTAAACGGGCGCTGTCAGTTGTGCCTGGTCGTCTCTTAGCTGCCACGGCTCATTTCGAACTAATTATTTCATCTTTTAATTGTTCTTTTTATTTTTACTATGGACACTTTTAACGTGCACGTCTTGCTACATCGTTCTCACATAATGTACCATCTCTAAATGAATGATGTAACCAAGGTTTTGTAACAAGATTCTGATTTAAAAGAGTTTCCATGGAGTTTCTTGCCCATTCTTCTCCATACAGATCTATGCTTTGGAATGGGCAACTACAGTACTTTCACAGTTATTATGTCTTGTGACTAGGACTGTAGCTTCAAAACTATTCAAAAGTGCCTGTAACCGGCCTAATTGAAATATATGGATTTGATTTGATTTGACTTCCTTCGCGTGAAAATTTTGATGGGTTTTAGGGGTATGAAAAATAGATACTGACCGATTCTCAGACCTACACGATATGCGCACACAAAAAAAATCATACAAATCGGTTCATCCGTTTCGGAGGAGTTTGGTAACAAACACCGTGACACAAGAATTTTAATATTAGACTAGCTGCTGCCCGCGACCTCGTTCGCTTGGAAATTGTGATGGGTTTTAGGGGTATGAAAAATTGATGTTGGCCAATATTATTATATTATATTAAACTAGCTGACCCACGCAACTTCGTCTGCGTCACATTTTCCCCGTTTTCGCCGCAACATTTTTCATTGCTGCTCCGCTCCTATTGGTCGTAGCGTGATGATATAAAGCCTATGTCCTTCCCCAGGTTGAAATATATTTTTTTGCCAAATTTCATTAAGATCCGATCATTCGTTTAGTCGTGAAAAGGTAACAAACAAACATACAAACAAACAGAGTGACTTTTTTTTTATTTTTTATTATAAATAGGCTCGCGTTTGACCACTATCTCACCTGATGGTAAGCGATGATGTGGTCGACGGTGAAGCACGCTTGCCTAGAAGAAACCTTGCTTGAAGAAAACTCTTGACTTGAAGACCCCCAGATTGTAGCTATCGGGAAACACAGACTCCGGCAGGGAATTCCACTCCTTAGCGGTACGCATAATAAAAGTATTCCCAAAGCGCTTAGTGCGTATAGGTGGGATGTCCACCATGTACCGATGGCGCATCGCCGTACGTCTTGTAGTCCGATGATGAAACGGGCTAGCTGGAATTAGGTCATGCAATTCCATCGCACACTCCCCGAAATGTAACCGGTAAAAAACCGATAGGCTGGCAACTCGGCGACGATGTTCAAGGCTCTGGAGCTTAGATTTGACCAGTGCCTCATTGCCAATGAGCCTCTTGGCCCGCTTTCCAACCGACTCAAGTGCATCAAGCTGGTATTTGGCAGATCCGTCCCAGAGATGAGAACAGTACTCCATGCATGAACGAACTTGCGCTTGGTACAAGCTGAGCAGCTGTTCTGGCGTAAAGTACCTTCTCACCTTTGCAAGGACCCCCCACTTTTTGGCAGCCAGCTGTGCCTTTGCCTCAATATATGAGCCAAAATTGAGGGTTGATGTTAAAGTTATGCCAAGAAGCTCAAGATGGTCTGCTATTGGCACGGTGACATCTCGGAAAGTTGGAGCAGGGTAAAATTGGCTCTTTTTTGCGGAAAAAAGACACGCCTGGGTTTTGGTAGCATTAAACCTGACCAGATTGGCATCGCCCCATTCGGAGACTGCTTGCAAGGACAGGTTCAAACGCTCCACCATAGCCTCACGGAGAGACCGGATCTGAGGCCCGGTAGCCCGTGCGTTAGACAAGTATCTCTCAGCAACAGTGCTGTCGTCTGCATACCCAAAGGTGCCGGGTCTTAGCAGATCGTCAATGTGCAGCAAGAATAATGTTGCTGAGAGTACGGACCCCTGAGGGACCCCAGCATTAATATGCAGTTGGTCCGACGAGCAGCCATCGATAACCACTCGAATGGACCGATCTCTCAGGAAGTCTGCAATCCAATCATACAGACCACCGGGCAGACCGAATTAAGGAAGCTTACCAATAAAGCTTTCATGCCAGACCCTATCAAAAGCCTTCGAGATGTCGAGGGAGACGGCAATCGCTTCCCCGTGCCTCTCGATGGCCTCACTCCATATGTGAACGGCATACGCTAGAAGATCCCCAGTAGACCGATTACGTCGGAAGCCGTATTGGCGGTCACTAAGGATATCGTTAGTTTCTAGGTATGCTAGGAGCTTACAATTGACTGTGACTTTCGCATTTATAATATTAGTATGGATTATCATCTCTTCTTCTTCCATAGTTCTCTAAGTATGGAAGAAAAAGACATGCTGCACCGACCCCAAATAAATTGGGAAAAGGAAAAGAGAATGACGATTATAATGAGCTAATTAAGATAGATTTACTTGTGCTAAGCGCAAATAACAGCCGCGTTTTGCAATACGTACAGGGTGTAAAAGGACTGCTCTCAACCAAGCATTCTGTACTTCAAATTAAGTAACACTGCGCAAAATTATTGCTAGGAAACGACATTTTTAACCGACTTCAAAAAGAAGGAGGTTCTCAATTCGATTGGTATTTTTTTTTGTATGTACACCAATTACCCTGAGATTTATGATCCGATTTACGTGATTCTTCTTTAATTTGATGCAGAATTTTTTCGATTCAAATCTGTCCCATAAAAATTTAACATAGTATGGCCCAGTAGTTTTCATTTTATGAACATTTATTTATTTATTTATGTACCTGCCAAATCAGCATATAGCTCGGTGAAGTAAAACATCGTGAGAAAACCAGCATACTTGAGAGTTATTTCTCAACCGGCATCTAAAGTCAATGGGCGAAAAATACTCTGATACCAGATGAGGTAATAACCACACAATAAATCAGAATTTTTTCGTCAGAATTTTTTAAAACTCGATTCTATTACTGCTTATATCAGAATCTATTTTTGAAAAACTCTGGCGATCGAGACAGACCGTGATCGTACTAAGGATGTTCGAAGTATTTTGACGTAGAACTTCCAATATCCTTCATTTCTTCCAATCTAGAATTCCAGATCGAAGTTCAACGTACTAGCAAAAGTTACGTGACGAGAATATCTTCCATATACCAAATCTACAATGTCTTGAAGGAGAAACTGCAGTTCTTTTTGCCCAACTACGGCAAGGCCAAAAGGAAGGGTTATGATTTTACTAGTCAGTGTAAACAGGCTGATTGGTAATTGGGTGCATTCTTTGAAATGTGTATGGACCTAATTTGCAACAATTTTGACACAGATAACTTAGAGTCCAAACTGGGAGAAATTATGAAGAAATCGACGATTTCGACAGCACAGTTGGCGCAGTGGCTGAGCGGTCGACTCCTGCGCTGCGAGTCGCGTGTTTGATCCCCGCACGGAACAAATATTTGTATGGCCTTCAGATACGTGTTCTGGGTCTGGCTGTTTGTGTATGTTGTACCCACGATACAAGAAAAAATCTAGTGTGCGGCAAAGATAAAAAACTAAGTTTTAAAGTTTTCCACCTCTCCAGCATAAGAAATATTGCTGATTGTAAGATATCCATGTTGCTCAGGATGTAAAAGTGATACTTTTCTGATAGCCTATGAACGAAGGAATCCTTCGAAAACCAATTTGTCAAAGATCTGTCTCTACATGTTGTATTTTAACAGACAGTTAACATTGTAATATTCTTCTGTTGTATGTTCTACCGTAGCGCCTAAACTACTGAAGCGATTTTGATGAATGCCACCTTTTTTGTAAACAAAATCAATATAGCGGACGCTCCACGCAAAAGCCCGAGTTAAATTTTTTTTCGTGTGATGTCAAATCAATAAGTACTGAAAATAACATCTATACATCTATACAAATAAATAAAATTGAAGTGTCTGTTTGTAATAATAAAGCTTTTTACTACATGCGTATGAATGTATATACGGTACATAAACCAATTTTTTTTTTTACATTTTTTGTATGTCTGTCTGGCCTTCTGTCTGTTTGTTCCGGCTAATCTCTGGAACTGCTGGACCGATTTTGACGGGACTTTCACTGGCAGATAGCTAATGTAATAAGAAGGAACTTAGCCTAAGTTCTATTTTAGAAAAATCTAATTCCATGCGGACGAAGTCGCGAGCACAACTAGTTAAAACATAAAACATCTCACTCTTTGTAATAATCCCTCTGTCTTTCTTGACACAGACATAAGTGAAAAACCTTTGACCAATTTTCGTACCCAAATCAGCTGAAATTCCAATTGAAAAGTCGACCAACCAATACCCCAGAGGCTTGCCAAGACGTGTCAGTTCAATTTCAGTCACGTTTCATTCACCCGTGTCTAGAATATCAAGGTATTTGTTTCCAGTATATGCTGACCTGGGGGCATAGACAAAGTACAATTTTCACGCCTGTAATCCCCGAAGCGTTCGGCAGAAGTGTAAGCATTAGTTAACCCACATTTTGTCTTTATGTTTACGTCCCATGTAATAGGGGTGAGCCTATTGCCATCAACCGGGCACAAATCCAGAATCCGGGGCTGCCACTGAGAAATTACTGATGAAAAACCCAATAACACTTTGCCCGACTCGGGAATCGAACCCTCTTGCACAACAGACGCGCATGCGACCACTTGTGTGCTTTTGAACCAACTTTTAAATTTAAGATATACCTTAGTAAACAATGCACCTCCTTCTATCGTATGATATCCTGGTACTGAAAACACGTCTTTATGAACGTCACTTTACGAACGCAAGTGTCCTGACTGACTGACTGACTGACCGACTTTAGGTACTTTTTAGGGTTCCGTACCCAAAGGGTCAAACGGGACCCTATTACTGAGACTTCGCTGTCTGTCCGTCCGTCTGTCACCAGGCTGTATCTCATGAACCGTGATAGTTAGCCAGTTGAAATTTCTACAGATTATGTATTGCTGTTGATGCTATAACAACAAATAATAAAAACAGAATAAAATAAATGTTTAAGGGGACTCTCATAGAAAAAAGTGATTTTTTTGCTCGTTTTTATAAATAATGATACGGAACCCTTCGTGCGCGAGTCCAGTTCGCACTTGGCCGGTTTTTTACCCTTTTAGCCAATCACGTGTAAGAAAGGAAGGAGCCGCGAAACGCCTTGTTTTGCGGCACCTTCCTTGACAACCACACAAGTCAATATGGCTACCCGCAACGACTTGACGTTCCGCCAGAGAGAATTGTAGACTGCTTCTCTCTCGTCTATGGTCGCAGTTTAGTTTGCAATGTGAATCATATGAAGCCTTTTTGCAAAGGCGCAATATTTGTTTTTGTTTTGTTGTGTTTGTGTGTCTGTGTGTCAATGAGCGTACAACATGCCAAAAGTCGAAAAGAAACAGACGCGTGAGAGATCATTCATTAATGTTTATTTAATTTACATTTTATTCACGGCCACATAGTAAAATACGTATTATTTAATTATGTTTCTGATGTTACTTTGCCTCAAAAAAGGGATTCGTCGAAACACCACTCAACAATTATGAAATTCCAGTTTCGGCCGGATCGGACGAAAGTCAGCGGCCGAAACACCTATTAAACCGCTTTAGTTCTTTAAAAAAAGAACAAAACCCAAGTTTCCTCGCTCGCCAGTGTCCATACCTTAACCGTTAGACTATTATCGCTAGCTGTCACTTAGCATAATGTTCATTAATTAGTTAAGTGGTCATTAGCGATGCAAACACGCTTCGGTTCGTGTTAAGGTTTTTTTTTGTGTATCTGCTTCGTAATAATGAAGGAGGACTTAGAATTCCTTTTCACATCAGCCTGTAAAAGATTAATGGGTCGATCTTCGAAGCTAAGCCGCGCTTGCCAAGGTCGGTCTGTGGATGGGAGACTAAGTGACAACCCCATATCATCATGATTAGGAAAATGATGATGATCGGCCTATAAAAGATTAATGTACAGTAAACAGTGATACAAAGATCCTATATATTAAATAAAAATGGTTGCCATATGCCAAAAGATCTTTGATATAGGTTAAGAAGATAGATAGATAAAACATTAATAGGGATGATGACTGGGTAAAGAAAACGAAATTCTATTTTGTCCGTCAATCAGGTAATACAAAAATATTAGATACGTATTTTTTGTTTTATCAAGTTAACAAAAGAATACTTAGTTAAAACGCATTAAAGTTGGAGAGTGGGGGCTCACTACGTCACAACTAGGTATAAAATGTACTGAGCCGTGACGTCATGCGCCATTTCAACTCAAAATATCTCCGAAATTTTACGATTATGTAAAAAAAGAAAAAATACGTGCCAATACTTTTTAATAATCTACCCGATAGATAAATAAAAAAAAACTTGAGAGGTGTCAAGGGACACCCGGATGGAACGAAGTTCCTTTCACGTACATAATATCAATATATTTTAGATTTAAGTTAGTGTGCGAAAAATAAAATATTTAATTTAAAGAAGATTAATCCTTAATTCGAAGCAATACGTCTTACTTAACTGCACAACCGAATTTGTACTTTGTAGTTCGGTCACTCAAAATAATAATCATATCTATCCTTACTCACATACACACCCCAATTGTACGTAATTTAAGGAAATTTCAACTTTATTTTAAAGAAATAAAGCTTACAATAGCTTACTATAGCAAAAAGTGTCGTGACAACTTTTCGTAAGATTTTTTTCCGTCTAGCCCCCTTTCACAACGCGCGATAAGGAACTTCGTTCCAAAAAAACTAGTCACCATCCCTATTCAGTGCACACAAAAGTTATAGTACAACACAGAAGCACAATTAATATAATAATACTCATGATAACAAACAACTTTGGAAAAAATATTTTTTTTTATACTCATTCATTTTTACCACAATAACACAACAGCCGTATGAAATTCGAGAGCGCGCGCCTTTGACCTATCAGCTGTTAGCCGCGTGATACGGTTCTGACTCATTACTGTCGTACCGTGCAACAGAGTCTGAGGGTAGGCAGGACACCCGCGCGACTCGCAAACCGCGCGAATTTCATATGGCTGTTGTGTAATTGTGATAAAAAAAAGTTTCTTAGTGAAAGCTGTTTGTTATTATGAGTATGATCACGTGTTTAAATATCGCTCAATAATTACCAGTCACCCTATAAAACCTCAATTACCTGACCTTTTTGCCGTCAATGGCCTTTAATATCAAGTTTATTGACCCCGTCCATCCCGTGAAGTACCTTGTCAAACTTGATCAATTTTCGAGTCACGTAGATGTCTCACGTACTTTGTTCCTAGATCTGTTAGACATAGACATTTCTAAGAGGTGTCTAGAATTTAGACTATTTTAGGTATCTGGTTTCCCTGGCCTAGTGCGAGTCGGACTCGCGCACCGACAAACCTGTAGGAAATTCGATTTTGAAAATTAAGTTTATTACATGACGTAACTAAATATTTACGGTTTTCGCAGTTTTGCATTTATCTGTGCTATAAAACATTGCCTCGTACCAAATTTCAAGATTCTGAGTTCACGGGAAGTACCCTCTAGGTTTTGATTCCCTTGCAAGTGCCGAAAATTTGCAAAAATTTGCAGCATAAACGGCTGTATCTATTGATTGCGTTGGCTTCAAAGTTTGATTTTTTTACAGCTCCAAGGAACAGTAGACTTAAGTATTTGATATAAAATCCAGCTTGATACCTCAACGAGTTCCTGAGAAAAAGGGTCGGACGGACGGACGGACATCAAAGTGATCCTATAAGGGTCTTTTTTTTCCTTTCGAGGTACGGAACCCTAAAAATGAAGAAAATATCTATAGGAATGTTTTCAGTACGAATGTGGATGGGTATAAGACTGGGTGAAGACCAAAGCAACGATGGTTGGACTGTGTGAAGGATGATATGGCAAGAAAGCAGGTGTCTGATGAGATGACAAGTAACAGAGAAGTATGGAAGAAGAAGAATTGCTGCGCCGACCACAATTAAAAGGAATAAGGGCAAGAGAATGATTATCATCATCATCTGCCTTTTCCCAAACTACCTCGGGGTTGGCTTCCAGTCTAACCGGTACAGCTGAGTACCAGTATTTTACATGGAGCGACTGCCTATCTGACCTCCATAACCCAGTAACTGGGTTAAACGAAACCCCTTGCTAAGACTGGATGTCAGACTTTTGGCTTCTGACTACTCGTAACGACTGTCAAAGTCTATAAATGACAGCCGGGAGCTTCGGCTTAACGTGCTTTCTGAGGCACGGAGGAAACTCGGTTTGTAATTTTGGTCACCCAACCACGGACCAACCTCGGCAAGCACAGCTTAACCTTTGAGCTGCTCGGGTCGATCTTTAAGTTATGTGGATGGACCACCCACGACATATACCTACCGAGTTTCCTCCGTGTCTTGGAAAGCACGTTAAGCCATTGGTCTAGCTAGGGTGTCATATTTTATACATCTGCAAAAGTTCATATTTTTTTTAAAACATAAATTAATTTGTGCATTCTTTTATTCAGACTTTCAATTTGATGTCTAACAGGGAGTGTGTCGTCTATTATAACCGTGAGGTATTTAATGATACAGGTTTTCAGGATAGAGGGATAATGCATATGTTGACTGACAGTGATGGGCACGTAATAAACAAAGGTACAAAAAATAAATTATGCATCAAGCGAAAACGCACCCACACTGTCACGCTTAAGGTACAAAATCAAAATCATCGGCCAAGCCTTTTCCTATAACTATGTTGGGTTCGGCTTCCAGTCTAACCGGATACAGCCGAATACCAGTATTTTACATGGAGCGACTGCCTATCTGACCTCCACAACCCAGTTAGTACTGGGTAATACAATACTCCTTAGTGAAAATGTAACTGGCCCACTTGAAATAAATGCTTTGATTTGGATTTTGTACCTTAAGCGTGGCTGTGTGGGTGCGTTTTCGTTCGTTGCATCAAAGTTACCTTTTTACCTTATATAATTGTGTAGCTGCACAGCGCCAAAACATTTACGTGCAGTGTTTAAATCAGTAGCTCTACAGATTATCTGATGAGGGGAGGCAGGCACGTACGGTGCCAGAGAGATTGAAACAAAATGGGTGGGATTAGAGTTTTTTTTTTATTTAAAATTCTGTCGCGAGGTGTTTCTATTGGATTTTGTTGAAATGTTTTAGCTTAGGTGTTGTGGTTTTGCTTTAATTAAAAAAGTACTTAATAAACATCATATTATAACATCAAGCCTGTAATCTCCGAACGGTTAGGCTGAATTACTGTACCTAATATTACACTATAGAGTAAAATTAAAATTAGTAGTTTTGGTGTACAATAAAGTATTATTCTGTTCTACAACCTACATGCCGCCAGTTATGATAAAGTCCTATACACGGTGTAAATCACCTCATCACGAAGCCGTCAACCAAGCATTCTGTACATGAAACTAAGTAACTTTACGCAAAAATTATTGCTGGGAAACGACTTTTTTTTGGGGGGTGTAAAATCATGTTTTGTGGTAGAACTCAATGTAACGCACTCAAAACATTGTGCTGGTGGACGGATTGAATAGTACGGGGGTCGTGGAGGTGTTTAAAGTAAAAATCTTACATTTAAAACTTGTATTTAAAAAAATACTTGTCAATAAGTTGGAACTTTGACCCCTAATATCTCCGTAACTAGAAGGTTCCCAGGTATGGTGTCGAACAAAAAAATGATCGCAATGACAGGGAGAACCAGTGCCTTTCGGCTTCGTTAAGAGGTATTTTACACCCTTTATAATAGCGACCCTATTACCATCAACCGGGTATGGGCTCCGAGGCTGCTAATGAGAAATTCCTCAAAATCCAAATACTTTATTTTCGTCGTTTCATGTAAAATACTGGTACTCAGCTGCATCCGGTTAGACTGGAAGATAGACCGACCCCAAAATAGTTTGCGAAAAGGCTAGGCAGATGATAAGCTAATAATTCTTTTGAGCCTTTCGTCTTACACCCTGTTCCAAGGTAGTTGTTCGTATGTAGGAGAAGAATGGGTAAGAAACTCCATGGACACTCTTTTAAATCAGTAGATTGTTACAAAAAACTTGCTTACATCATTCATGTTGAGATGGTACATTATGTGAGAACGATGTAGCAAGACGTGCACGTTAAAAGTGACCGTAGTAAAAACAACAAAAAAAAAACGTTCGAAATCACCCATGGCAGCTAAGAGATGACCAGGCACAGCTGACAGTGCCCGTTCACGAACATGACGCATGGATTAGCCATCATTCAACTCAACCATTTTGAAGGGAACTTAATGACCCAACACACGCGTCACCATCAGCGTGACATTTGATCGAGCATGACTTACTATCAACCGCCAGGGCACATTATTCTGAACATACATAGAAATTTTTCATAGATGATTTATAAAAAAAAAATTGCCGTTTCCTTGTAAAGTGTAATGCCTACGCGTTCAAAATGTATGGAACACTGTTTTTTTTTAATGTCATATGATAAGTTTTGATGGGGAGGGTTACCGTTTTTGCATCGCTGTCCCGTACACCCCGTATATCTTTTCAGACCCTCCGTGATTCTTAACATATTGTAATATATAATAACACATTGTTCGAGTTCGTTGTGGTCATAGATCTCCATCAATATTGAGGCGACTGACCTCAGAAAACGTTTTTATCAAACGGCTAACATTTCAGCTGTCATGTTCCCTATATATGATTGATCTTTTCTTTAAAAGTGGATGTGGCAGTAGTTATCGCTCAGTGCTTGATCAATGATTGATGTAGACATGTCGAATCAACTTGGAGTAATAGCTCGTGATGATAGATTTGGTCGACCGTCTGGTGCCGGTTGATGGCAATTGGCTCGCCCCCATTACATTGGACTTAAACATAACTGGCGAAATGTGGGTGTTCCCAAGGTGCAATCTACGTAGACGATGTAACGTTACGCATTTTATAGTAATAGCGTGGATTAGTGTTAAACAAGCTGTTGTTTTGCATCCACGTCAACTTCAAGGAAGTAACTCAAGGAGATGCTAAAGATTCTCGACCCGAATCAAATATGGGTAGGTAACTTTTAGAACGAAGTTCCTTATCGCGCGTTGTGAAAGGGGGCTAGACGGAAAAAAATCTTACGAAAAGTTGTCACGACACTTTTTGCTATAGTAAGCTATTGTAAGCTTTATTTCTTTAAAATAAAGTTGAAATTTCCTTAAATTACGTACAATTGGGGTGTGTATGTGAGTAAGGATAGATATGATTATTATTTTGAGTGACCGAACTACAAAGTACAAATTCGGTTGTGCAGTTAAGTAAGACGTATTGCTTCGAATTAAGGATTAATATTCCTTAAATTAAATATTTTATTTTTCGCACACTAACTTAAATCTAAAATGTATTGATATTATGTACGTGAAAGGAACTTCGTTCCATCCGGGTGTCCCTTGACACCTCTCAAGTTTTTGTTTTTAAATTTAATACAAACAATCGCAAGCGTTTTTTCCATAATTTCTTATTCCCTAAACCACGTTAAGATGGTTTCTCTGAAATAATGTCAAACTTAAACAACAATAAAACACCTTTCAAACGAAACCAATTTTATCAAAATCGGTTCATCCGTTTTGGAGCTAAGATGCCACAGACAGACACACAGATACACACGTCAAACTTATAACACCCCTCTTTTTTGGTCGGGGGTTAAAAAATGTAGCATTTAATAATATTTAACTAGATTGATTATTTATGTCTTTTGTGACAACCTTCTGAATTTTGACGAGGATGCAAAACAACACCTTGTATACTGTCTGAATATATTTTGTATAATCATGCTAAAGTTATAGAAATAGGGTATAATTTACTAAAAAAACACATACATACGTAGCTATAACTACATAGTCTGTACATAATCGAATCAATATATTATCTTGCAAGTCATTGTATGTAAATTATTGTCAGGTGCGGCGTAGCGGACGAGAAACATTTATGTTCTGCTACGACGCTACGACATTGTAGCCGGCGTAGCGTGACAGCTACGCCGTAGCCGCCTTTTATTGTTCTAAGTATGTTTTCTTTTTTTTTATGGATGGTAGGGACGTAATAATAAAAGTGTTCTGACTTGTTATGTTTTGTGAAAAGGTTTCACTTAGTGATGAACCTACTCGTAGCATAGCTTCATCCTCCTGCCCTTGTCCCATTTTATTTGGGGTCGGCGCAACACGTCTCTTTTCTTCATACTCCTCTGTCATTCGTCATGTTATCATTTACTCCTTTTTCCTTCATATCATTCTTCACACAATCCATCCATCTTTTCTTTGGTCTTCCTCTCCTTCTCCATCCATCCACATTTATATTCATCACTCTTTTAGTCACATGTGTTAGCAAAGTAAAATATTGTTGTTAGTGTTTTTCTTTTACTTTGCTTAGACTTACTTTTGCTTATACATGAAGACGTTGCGTTGGAAGGCCTCCCACTAGGTGGGCCGATGATCTGGTGAAGGTTGCGGGGATCCGTTGGATGCGAGTCGCACGGGACCGGTCAATGTGACACTTCGGGGAGGCCTATGCGGCTGAAATGATGATGATGATGATGATACAAGGTGTAAACAGACTCATCACGAAGCTGTCAACCAAGCATTCTGTACATCAAACTAAGTAACACTACACAAAAATTATTGCTGGGAAACGACTTTTTTGGGTTCCGTGGCCGAATGGCAAAAAAAGGAACCCTTCTAGATTCGTCATGTCTGTCTGTCTGTCTGTCCGTACGTATGTCACAGCCACTTTATTCCGAAACTATTAGTACTACACAGCTGACACTTGGTAGGTAGATGTATTATGTGAATCGCTTTACGATTTTTGTACAAAAATAAAAAAAAATATATAGATTAAGGATATCCCCTCCCCACACGGATGTGAAGCTTAAAAAAAAACATCAAACCTATACGTGCGGGGTGTCTATGGATAGGTCTTTAATAATGACATTGACGTTCCTAAAACCAATTTTTTTTCAAAGTCAACCGTTTGAAAGATAGACGCTTCCAAACGTACCCCCCCCCCCTCTAATTTCTAAAGTAAGAAACGAAAAATTCTGAAAAAATATTGAGATGTAGAACGTAAAAACACTTCCAATGAAAATTGGTTTGAATAAGATTTGATATTTAGTTTTTCAGATATTGGAGCTTTTCACCAAACTGCAGCAGTAGCTTTGCTTTTCATTAACTTACTATGAAAAACAAATTTAGTTTTGCGGTTGAGTGGAAGTTCACTAATGAATGACCGTTCAAAACAAAATATCGTTATTATATTGTTTGGGCATATGGAACCCTGTGTGCGAGTAAGACTCGCACTTGGCCCATTTTTTTTTTTGGGGGAAAAATCACATTTTACGCTAAAACTCAATGTAACGCACTCAGACATTGTGCTGATGGATGCATTAAATAGCAAACGGGTCATGGAGGTATTTAAAGTACAGTTATAAGTAGGCATACGTGCCATGTTCGGTATCCAAAGTACTGAGAGCTGTAAGCCACTTTTTACAAAGCATAAAATCCTCACACTTCCTTCACTTTATACAAGGTGTTGTTTTGCAACCTCGTCAAATTTCAGGAGGTGGTCACGAAAGACATAAATAATCAATTAAAATTACGGTACCTAGTTAATTATTAATAAACGCTGATTTTTTTGGTTGTTTAAGTTTGTCAGTATTTCAGAATAACCCTCTTAACGTGGTTTAGGGACTAGGAAATTATCGAATAAACGTTTGAGATAGTTTGTATGTGTGTAAGCGAGGTTATAAGGCAAGAAACAGACGGGCCGCGTTTAAAACAAGGATGTTTCACACTTACCGATTTCCGTAAAAAAGACAAAAATGAAAAATTACCTACACATTTTATTATTGATTCGGGACGAGAATCATTAGCATAGTTACCTCCTTGAATTTGACGAGGATGCAAAACAACAGCTTGTATTTTAGAAATAGCCTTATTTGTTAGAAATAACCCCCATTTGTTTCCTCGAATATCGGATATTGTAATACGAAATCGTCGGGATAATAGTAAACTTCGTGTTCAACCGTTCTAAAACAGCGCTACTGCATAAAAGCGTTGTATGCAGAGCGCCAATAATTTATAATAATATTCCTAACGGTGTAAAAAAACTAAATACAGACCAGTATAAGAAAACATTAAAAAAAATACTGACAGAAAAAGCTTATTATAATGTGAATGATTTTTTAACTGACAAATCTCTCTAAATATACTGAATCTAACTTATTTAATTTGAATTGCATGACTATTTGCCTATTTTTTAATTTTATTATTCTTTGATTGATTTTTATTATTATTCTATGTATTTTTATTGTTTGTAATTTTATTGTCTTTCGACCAAATTTGTACACCAGCCATGGTCAAACATGTTGAGCCAAAGAAGACCTTCTGACATCTATAATAAGCATCATACTATGTATATTATCTACACATGTTTTTGCAAATAAATGAATCTTATCTTATCTTATAAAATTAAAAACTGGTTTAAAAAAAAATTATGTGTTATAGTTGGAATTTTGACGTCCAATATCTCAGTAACTAGAAGGTTCCCAGGTATGTTTCAAAACAAAAAAAAAATATAGCAATGGCGGGTAGAACAAGTGCCCTTCGGCTTTTGAAGGGTCATTACACCCCCTTTATAACCAGCAACTCGTGGCTAAATAATAACAGCCGGTCTGATCAATCTTCAAATTAACCCGCGTTTGCCTAGGTTGGTCTATGGATGGGTGACCACCTATTACATATATCGAGTTTCCTCCGTGTCCCAGAAAGCACGCTAAGCCGTTGTTGGTCCTGGCTGTTAATTGGAGAAGTTCTGATAGTCGTTACAGGAAGTCTGACAACCAGTCTTACCAAAGGGCAGAGCAGGGTATTAGCCAGTGCTAACTGGGTTGTGGAGAGCAGCGGTGGCCCAGTGGTGGCAGCTCCGACTTACGAACAGTAAGCCGTGGGTTCGAACCCAGGCACATTACTTTGTGTAATTTATTTCATCACCGCTGCCCTCAAAAACGACGAAGGAAATCATCGTGAGGAAACTAGGTCCTAGAACTAAAAATTCAAAGACATGTGACTTCTACTAACACACTGGGCCCGCGTGGTGGATTACAGCCCACTCCCTCTCATAGAGAGGAAGCCTGTGTCCCAGCAGATGGAACATTATAGACTGATGATGATTATGATGATGAACTGGCTGGTGGAGGTCAGATAGGCATTCGCTCCATGTAAAATACTTGTATTCAGCTCCTTCCCGTTAGGCTGAAAGCCGACCCCAACACAGTCGGGACTGAGCTAGGCAGATAAGGATGGCTGACAATCAAGTAGACGGTACAGCCGACAGTACTACATCGACAGTATTACATAGAACTTAAAAACAAAACCTATGCCTAACCCTTCGGAGAGGAGCTCGTGGCTAAATAATAACAGCCGCCCTGGTCGATCTTTAAGGTTAAGCAGTGCTTGTCGAGGTTGGTCCGTGGATGGGTGACCATAACTACGTACAGAGTTTCCTCCGTGCCTCGGAAAGCACGTTAAGCCGTTGATCCCGGCTGGCCTTTGGTAGATCCTTGACAGTCGTTACGAGTAGTCAGAAGCCAAAAAGTCTGACATCCAGTCTTACCAAGGTGTATCGTGTTACTCGGTTACTGGGTTGTAGAGGTCAGATAGGCAGTGGCTTCATGTAAAATACTGGTACTCAACTGCATTCGGTTAGACTGGAAGCCAACCCCAAGATGGTTTGGGAAAAGGCTAGGCAGATGATCACATATAGAAGGCGTTTGCTGGTTTCCAGTACTTTACATGAAGCAGCTGCCTATCTGACCTCCACAACCCGGTAACTGGGTAACAGTTACTGGGTTGTGGAGGTCAGATAGGTAGTCGCTTCATGTAAAATACTGGTACTCAAATGCATTCGGTTAGACTGGAAGCCGACCCCAAGACAGTTTGGGAAAAGGCTAGGCAGATGATGATGCCTACACTTTGGGTATTACAGGCTTGATGTCATGTTTTGCATGTAACACCATAACACGGCCATTTAAAATTAAAATTATCAATGTCCAAGCGAATCAAATGTCAGATAAGTTATCTTGAAGTTTACATCAACATGCTGATAGCTGTTAATATTACAATGGGACCGCCGTCTGACATACTCGACATAATGACAACACATGAACGGCACGCTTGTATAACGCTTGTACAATAGTTCATAGTTGAGAGCAGCAGTGGCCCAGTGGTGGCAGCCCCGACTTTCGAGCAGTAAGCCGTGGGTTCGAACCCAGGCAGACGCATTACTTTGTATCATTTATTTCATCACCGCTCAAAAACGGTGAAGGAAAACATAGTGAGGAAACCGGCATGTCCTAGAACTAAAAATTCGAAGACATGTGACATCTACCAACCCGCACTGGGTCCGCGCGGTGGATTACAGCCCACTCCCTCTCATAGAGAGGAGGCCTGCATCACAGCAGTGAGAACATTATAGGCTGATGATGATTGTGATGAATAGTTCATAAGGATAGGCAGAGATATAACCGCAGTTCTTCGGTTAGTTTTGTTATAATTCCGAATAAGTATATAGTGAGGAAACCGGCATGTCCTAGAACTAAAAATTCGAAGACATGTGACATCTACCAACCCGCACTGGGTCCGCGCGGTGGATTACAGCCCACTCCCTCTCATAGAGAGGAGGCCTGCATCACAGCAGTGAGAACATTATAGGCTGATGATGATTGTGATGAATAGTTCATAAGGATAGGCAGAGATATAACCGCAGTTCTTCGGTTAGTTTTGTTATAATTCCGAATAAGTATACAAGCTGTAAACGGAGGGTTCGTTTAGACGAAGCCGTCAACCAAGCATTCTGGACATCAAACTATGTAACCCTATGAAAAAAATATTGCCTCGTCTCGTCTATTTTTTTGTGGTACGTTAAAACTAAATGTAACGTACTCAAAACATTGTGCTGATGGATGCAATGAATACTTTATTGCATTCCATAATGTGTACACGTAACAGTTGGCATGTTAAAACATCGAATCAATTATGGACCCTGTCGGGCACAGCGAAATTAATTTTCAATAGGAGAGAGGATGAAGGTGTTTTTTGTTAGGAAAAAAATATTAAATTAAAATAGTATCATTAACATAGTTACATTATTTGCTTTTATGTTATTTATTATATTCACACTAAACAATAGTAAACGGTTCATGG
Organism: Cerastis leucographa; assembly: GCA_963082945.1. Classification (NCBI taxonomy): domain Eukaryota; kingdom Metazoa; phylum Arthropoda; class Insecta; order Lepidoptera; family Noctuidae; genus Cerastis; species Cerastis leucographa. The sequence continues at coordinate 4,497,671 of OY720374.1, read as the reverse complement.
AGGTATTTAAAGAAAAGTTTAAAAGATTTTTTTTTTTTTATATATTTGGAACTTGGCCTTTCTATCTCCGTAGCAAGAAGTTTCCTAGGAATAGTCCAGACATAAAAGTTATAGTGAAGTATCTTATCTTTGTTTCGTATCTTTGTTTATTAAATTAAATTTCTGTGAATGTGTGGACATTGTAGGCTTTGTGAATTTGTAGTTTTTTATCTTGTCCTACCTTTTGTAGTAAGCAACGACTTATTGTCGGGCCTACGCTGTCCTCCCCATACTTTACTTAAGTACCTAACGCTGTAACATTCAAAATATTGTAAAACCAAATAATTTTAAAAGAATAACCATGGAGTTTTTTTCCGGTTCTTCTCTTAGGAAACGACCAACTCGAACCGTGCACCTTTTGTCGACATTTTATAAGTGCTCATGTAGGCCTATGTAAAATAACAATATTTTAATTTTGAAACATTGGGAACGAAATGTACGCAGCTGCAGTCAATATACTTACCACCCCTTCGTGGATTACAAGCGTGAAGTAATGCTAGTCTATTAGATAGATAAGTCTGAAACGCGAACATCGAATCAATTTATTTTCCGCCACCAAAATCACTTTGTCATACTTCATAGCCCGTCAGATTTTAATCCAGTCTATTCTCTAGTACGATGTTGATTGACAAACCAGACATTAAGCATCCGGTTAATACACGGTTTCATGGAATAGCATCAGCTATTTAACAGTGTTAAAACTTGGTTTCATTTCATCATCATCATCAGCCTATAATGTTCCCACTGCTGGGACACAGGCCGCCTCTCAATGAGAGAGAGCGGGCTGTAATCCACCACGTGGGCCCAGTACGGGTTGGTAGATGTCACATGTCTTCGAATTTTTAGTTCTAAGACATGCCGGTTTCCTTACGATGCTTTCCTTCATCGTTTTGAGAGCAGCGGTGATGAAATAAATTACACAAAGTAATGCGCCTGCCTGGGTTTGAACCTACGACTTACTGCTCGTAAGTCGGGGCTACCACCACTGGGCCACCGCTGCTCCAGTGGTTTCATTTAAATGAAATGAAATGTTAAGCGAAATGTTGAATATTGTTCAATGTAATTTGAATGTAGTCTTCATCTGCCTATCGTTTCCCCAACTATAATGAGTTTGGCTTCCATTCGAACCGGATTCAGCTGCATACCAGTATTTTACATGACGCGACTGCCTATCTGCCCGCCACAATCCAGTTATCACTGAGTGATACAAGCCCCTTGGTAAGACTAAAATGTTGAATGAAATATTAAATGAAACGTATCGTAACGAATGCGATGATTGTACGCGCTTATCTCAGGAACTATTGCTCCGATTTGAAAAAAAATCTTTTAGTGTTAGATAGTCCATTTATCGAGAAAGGCTATAAGCTATATATCATCACGCTACAGCTAATAGGAGCGGAGCAGCCATTAAAAATGTTGCGAAAACGGGGAAAATGTGACGCAGACGAAGTTGCGCGGGACAGCTAAAATAAAACTAGGTTTTATTTGGTTAGTTTACTTACATTTTTGTCGTTTAGAACAAATAACACAGAGTAGAGGAAGACCAAAGAAACAATGGATGGACACATCCATCGTTTCTTTGGTCTTCCTCTACTCTTATACGCATCCACATTCATACTCAAAACTTTCCTCGCGATATTTTTCTCATTCGTCCGCATCGCAGGACTAAATATGTACGTTATATGACGTAAAAAAATCTAAAAATACCCGGAGAATATTCTGCCAGCAAATCTACCTGCGTCAGAAATATACATGTCCTTATTTAGGGTTCCGTACCTCAAAAGGAAAAATGGAACCCTAATAGGATCACTTTGTTGTACGTCTGTCTGTCTGTCAAGACCCTTTATCTTGGGAACGCGTGGAGTTATCGAGTTGAAATTAAAACCATATACTAAAGCCTCTTGAAGTTGTGAAAAAATCAAACTTCTAAGTTTACGCAAAAAAGATACCGTTTATGCCGCAAAAAACGTATATTTCGTCACTCTCAAGGGAATCAAAATTGATAGAGTACTTTCCGTGGACCTATAACTATGCAATTAATATTTTGTATATTACATATGTACATTATTTACAAACTACAAATAAATAAAAATAAAATATGTACAAGTATCAAAATTACAGGGCGTCAAAAAATTCGTCGACATCGCTGTCGACAGGAAAAGTGCCTAGAAGGCTGGCCGCATTGCCACGTTGGATGGCAATGCTGATTCTTTGACCAAAAAAGAGGCCAGCCCTCTGGTCCCGTGAAGCGTCGACCAACCGCTAATATTAATATTTTCTTATACTAAAAATGCAGGGAAAAGTCTAAAACTGAACATACTGAGCATACTACAGTATTTTAGAATTTTTAAATGACAAAATGTAATATTAATATTTTAGAATTTTTGCAATTTATAATTACAATTTAATTTATGTTTATAATTTAATTTTTGTTTGTATGAGAATTTAAAATGTTTTATTTGTAATGACTTTTCCTACCTATTGTATATTTGTATGCCACAAAGGCCGAACATGATGGATCTTTTTTGTTTATGAACAACCTGCATGCCTTGTATGTATACTCATGTTTCCACAAATAAATGTATTGTCTTGTCTTGTCTTGTCTTGTCTTGAACGTTTGTAGTCTGGTCATTTGTAAAGTTTTACAAAATTCAAATTTGTACGGAACCCTCGGTGGGCGAGTCGGACTTATCAGGTTTTTTTGCAATATTTAATAGATACCTACATACATACGCAAATATATAGAGCTGTTTGTGTGACCTAAAAATGTTGGAGGAAAACTCGCATACCAATTACTGTGTTTTTTGCATTTATTTATATTTTTTACTTTTACCCAAATTACTTTAGCCCAAATATGACACCAGCGAAAAATATGAAACTCCAGCAGAAAGTATAAAGTTGCAATTTAAAAACGTGCCCTACATTTTATATTTTGGCCTTATTATTTTATATCCATTAAAAGGCAGTCTGGAAGATATCGCTATTAGCGATAAGACCGCCATTGTGACCATAAAATTAGCATTATCGTAAAAATATTATGTTCCAAATTTTGTGTACAAAAAAGTATTAGTCTATTCTATTCTGTAAGTGCGTTTACTGCTTAAAATATAAAAAAATAAATTAAAAATTTAAAAATCTCCCGACAGAAAAAAACCTCTTAAAAACCAAAAATAAAATTAATCCAAGCGTCGTAGCGTCGGGGGTCCGCTTTGTTTAGTGTTTGTGCTTAGGATGAGTGCTAATTAAAGGATGAACCGATCGACCGGCCTACTTAGCGGTCCTCCGACGCTACGACGCTTGGATTAATTTTATTTTTTGTTTTAAGAGTTTTTTCTGTCGGTTTTAATTTTTAATTTAATTTTACACTCTCGTTTAAAATACCTTACAAACGATACCAATTTTATCAAAATCGGTTCATCCGTTTAGGAGCTACGATGCCACAGACAAACACACAGATACACACGTCAAACTTATAACACCCCACTTTTTTGGTTGGGGTTAAAAATGACATGATGATGACATGTAACCGTCGCATTGATCCAGTTGTTAAAAGTGCGACTGCTGAGCATGAGATATTAGGTTCGATTCCCAGGTCGAGCAAAGTGTTATTGGGTTTTTCCATCAGCAATTTTTCAGTAGCAGCCACTGAGTCTAGATTTGTGCCCGGTTGATGGTAATAGGCTCACCCCTATTTCCATCAACCGGGACCGGACCATCATGGGACTTAAACATGACTGGCGAAATGAGGGTGTACTTTTTAGGTACTCCTCTGCCTAAGCCTTCGGCTATCACAAGGCGTAATGTTATGTTATATAAAAATCACTAAAACCAGGCAAAAATCCTGGGCAAAATTGTCCCAGCAGTGAGAGGTAGGATAAAATGTAACAATGAGGTTTGGAGGGTTTCATTAGCAAACCATTACCAACGAAATAGCTGATTTTTGTTTGCCCCATAGTGAGTGGTTAAGTTTTCAATTCTTTATGGGAAAACCGGTCAGTGGGTCGTCTTAGAAGTGGATTTTTAGGAGTTGGAGTATAGGTACGCTTAGGGGCACTATGAGCAGCAAAGAAAACTTTTTTTAAACTGCAATTTTTCTATAATATTTTTTTTTAGGAACTGCAATATTTTTTTCAAATGTCAGTATTTAAAGAAGTGCAGTTTCGTGTTAACCTTGATCATAAAAACCATTTAGGTTCTAAAAAGTATGGACCCACGATGCACCGTTTCCAAATTATTATCCTCTAAATTTTATTTTATTTTTATAAAACCATATATTTCCAAAATGGTAGCTTATACCTATCAATATCTTTTCTGGAAAGAAACTGCTGCTCTAGTAGACACTCATAGTTTTCTACTGATAAATGGTGTAAAAATATCCGAGAAATATTGAGAATAAAAAACGGATTGGACTCCGTGAGTGCCGGCAGAAGTGAAAACTTGAATAGTTACGTTATTTTGGAATGGTTAGAGAATATTTTTTGCAAGAATTGCTTTAATTATCAGTATAAAAGTACTTTCAATTATGTGGGTAGGTAGGGTAAGGTTTTGTTTGTGTATAAGATAATTTTCCAGTTTTGGAAACCCAAACTCAATGACACATGTCATAAAGTTCAAATTCCTTCGTAACCTAATGTCAAAACGTCTTACGAATTTTTGATTAGGACACATGTCCTGACGCGAGTTTAACATTTTTTAACCATCACGAAAGTGCACAACGCCGCTAAAGAAGTTTTCACTTCAAAAATATTGTTTTTTTTTCTAAGTCGTCTTGCCATAACACCCCTAAGGCTACACTCCAACCGGAAAACCTAACCAAATCCATTTTACTTTGTAATTTTCTCTAATATCCTCTCCTAAGTATCTTAAATTTCCTCGACGTCATAAAACATAAGTACAATTTAGGCCTTGGTCCAAAAATTTAATAATTTCCAATTTCATTAAGCTTAAAGCTGCTTATCTGCTGATTACATAACATTGTTTATTAGTCTGTTTTCAATGATGACGTAACAAACTTATTGTTGGACATGTTATACGTATACACAATGGCACATACTGGGCCAGGTTGGTGGGCCAGCCACTGTTCATGCCATGTCTCAGTAAAGATGCGGTTTTAAACTGACCGTACCGAATTCTAAACATTGGACAGATCTGCATCTACCTACCATTTTCCTGAGTATATTAGGGTCGGCTTCCAATCTAACCGGATTCGGCTGAGTATCATTTTACATGGAGCGACTTCCTATCTGACCTCCACAACCCAGTTAGTACTGGGTGATATAATACTCTATGGTAAGACTGGTTGTAAAGCTTTCGGGCTACTGACTATCTGTAACGACCGTCAAAAATTTATAAATGACTGCTGGGACGAACGGCTTGACTTTCTTTCAGAGGCACGGAGACAGCTCAAAACCAAGTAACGTACTGGTGACCAGCTCCCTCCGATAAGACTTGATGCCAACCCCAATATAATTAAGAAAAGGCAAGCCGATACTGACGAATAGGTTTTTTTTCAATTATGGGGAAAAATATGAAAAGAGCAGCTTTTCCCTAAAAACATGATAAAAAGGATTATTAAAAGTACGGAAATAATTAATTTAGATATGCTATCTTCTAATTTACTTGATTGAGAGAAGGGGAAGATAGTAATTTCCTGTCTACGCTTTGTTAAGTTAAACTCTTTTACAGGATTTAATTACTTATGAGATAAAAAAATATATATTGATCGGTGCAATAATAGCTCTAAAACTTTGAACTGTACAAATTTCATCTTCAAATCGTATTTACAACTGGAGTTACTTTTGCAAATAAATGACGTAATTTCCTGCAGAAACTTTTGACCTACTTCAGAAAGAAAGAAAATGCATTTCACAGACTTTCAGTGCTAGAAATCCTTTCACAAAAGCTTATTTTTATTGTATGCTTACAGACCTAGTGAGGCACAAAATAACGCGTTTTATTCAGTCCATTTTAAAACCCAATGTAACTTATTCATATGAATTTATAATCCCCATTCCCCAAAACCGAAATAGTCACATATGTTTCAATTCCCTGAAAAATGGTTTCAATTTTAATTTAGTTACTCCACACTCTTCCAATAAAGCTTAAAGCAAATACTGTTAAAATAAATACTGAAAATTCATCCTAAATTAACGTCAAGTTGTAAATACGAACGAATCCAATCGTACGTGACTGAAAATTCTGTGAAAAACGCGTTACAAACAAAAGTTTCGACGAAAAACTCACCTTTTATCCAGCAGCAGAGAAACTTAAAAACCATCCATTTTCAAACACGAAAAACACACAAAAATGACACAAACACTTTTCAAACACACACACACACTTTGACACAACACTTATTCGTTTTTAAACTTTTCGATAATCCCGAAAATTCCGATATGAGTCTCACGTCCGCACGCTTCGACGGCCGACGGCAAACTGAAAACAATGGCCCGAAAGATATGTTTTAAAACAAAGGAAATTCAAGAAAAAAGGGTTTCAGGAATTCGTATTATGGATTTTTATTTTCTTTTTTTTATGAGTATGAGAGGAGAATTTCGTTAATTTCGTGAGGGATTTTATTGAAATTGGATTTTTTTGTACAGGTTAAGTAGTCTGTGAAATTTAATATTAACGTCATGTCTGGTACAATTAAGTGACTATGACAAATATTTCACATTTTCTTAGTAGTAGTAAGAGTTTGGGACTATCAAGTCGTTTAAGGCGTCAAGAGGATGGGCAGGAGCGTCTTTAGATGTTCTACCTAATACCAACATAATACGTATAACATATTTTTTTTTACGGGTGGGAAAGCATCAAATGACCCCCACTCTGGGCGGAGCGGAAGGCAGTGTCAGACTTGTACTGAGTAAAACCCATCCATGTTCCTTCTTAGCCATTTGTGTTTCAGGGCCACGATATCTCTTTCGAACAGTACCGGACACCTTCCGATTTGCTGAACTCTCCAAGACGCGCGCTTGGAACACGACCGCGCCGAGGACACGGCATGTGGTCATAAGACGGGCAGACGGTGAGCTAGCCCATTACTCACCGTCCACAGGTCCCCAAAAGGTTTTTTTTGTTCAAAGTAAGAGCTACCTTGTGCCATAACTTGGAAAAAGAAAAGAGATGTGTGTTGATGATAGTTTTTTGAGGAGCTCGTGGCTAAATAATAACAGCCGCTCGGCTTGATCTTTAAGTTAAGCCGCGCTAGCCTAGGTCGTTGCGTGGATATGTGGACACTCATTACATACCGAGTTTCCTCAAAGCCTCGGAAAGCAAGTTAAGCCCTGGCTGAAATTTGTAGAACTTTGACAGTCGTTACAGGTAGTCAGTGGCCCGAAAGTCTGACAACCAGTCTTACCAAGGGGTATCGTATTACCCAGTACTAACTAGGTTGTGGAGGTCAGATAGGCAGTCGCTCCATGTGAAATACCGGTATTCAGCTGCATCTAGTTAGACTGGAAGCCGACCCCAACATAGTTTGGGAAAAGGCTAGGCAGAGCATGGTGATGACAGCTTTTCGTAAATATCAAGCTTTAATAGACTCCATTCTAGCTCTTTGGTAATGATGCAGGACGAAATGACGCTGTTATACAGAAACATATGGTAACAGCCGTATCAAAATATAGTAAAGGATGGACTCTGAATTGAAATTCGTTCTACAAAACAGAACCAAAATTTCTCTTACTTTCCGAAGTAGTTATTATGACTATGGTAAGCTATTTAACGGTGATGAATTTTATATGGTATTCCCCATAGAGTTTGTAAAAGTAATAGGTACTCATTTATTTTAGAATATTGAACCTAATATCTTGTTCTACCTTTTGTAGTAAGCAACGACTTATTGTCGGGCCTACGCTGTCCTCCCATACTTAAGTACTAACGCTGTAACATTCAAATATTGTAAAAACCAAATGATTTTAGAAAAGTAACCATGGAGTTTCTTGCCGGTTCTTCTCCATAGGAAACGACCAACCCGAACCGTGCACCTTTCTGTCGACGTTTTATAAGTGCCCATGTATGCCTATGTAAAATAAAATATTTTGATTTTGAATATTTTGACGTAAATAAATAACATGATGTTATTTCACGCCTCTTATCCCCAAAAGGTTGAGCAGAGGTGTCCCTAATAAGGGCTGCGGGTTGTTCGAAAGAGATACCGTGGCCCTGGAACACAAAGGGCGAAGAAGGAACATGGGTGGGTTTTAGTCAGTACTAGTCTGACACTCCCTCCCGCTCCACCCAGAGCGGGAGAAGTCATTTGATGATTTCCCATCCGGAAGAAAAAAAGGTGTCCCTAATAGTATAACCACGACTATGAGTGACATCACTATGCACAATAACTTATGTAAGTTTGGTATTAGATAGAAAGAAAGAAATAAACTATATTTATTGGCACAAAAAGTACATTTCGCAATAAAAAATATATAAGAACTACTCGTGCCAAGAGCCATTAGTTCAGTATATTATGATCTTCTATACATCTTTACAATAAATAAAATTGTAGTGTCTGTTTGTGATATTAAAATAACCGTTTTTTACTACATGTTATGAATGTATATACGGTACATATACCAAAATAACATTTTTTTCAATTTTTGTCCGGCTAATCTCTGGAACGGCTGGACCGATTCGGACGGGACTTTCACTAGCAGATAGCTGATGTAATAAGGAGTAACTTAGGCTACTTCTATTTTAGAAAAAATCTGATTCCACGTGGACGAAGTCGCGGGCACAGTTAGTCTTATAATATAACTTGCAAATGTATTAGTTTTGAGCTTTTCCAAGCGAATTATAACAGTGGCCTTGGTTTTGCTAAAATGAGCCCCAAAGATATTTCTCAATTATTTATTGATTGCACGCCTCGTTGGCCGAGTGGTCGCAAGAGGGACTCCGGACGCGAAGTCTAGATTTGTGCACGGTTGATGGCAATAGGCTCACCCCCTATTACATAAGACTTAGACATAACCGGAGAAGAACCGGCAAGAAACTCCATGGTCACTTTTTTAACATCTTTTGGTTTCACAATATTTGTATGTTACAGCGTTAGTACTTAAGTATGGGAGAACATCGTACGCCCGACAATAAGTCGTTGCTTACTACAAAACGTAGAACAAGATAAAAAGTTACCAAAGATCTAGGAATCTATAAGGCCTACAATCTCCACACATTTACAAACAATCATTAAATAAGAAAAAGAGTTTATACAACAACAAAAATAAAAATACAAAAAGACTAGATTAAACAAGTGACACAAACGATGTCATCCGTGCCGTAACTATTCTAACTAGATTAGATTCTTTATTCTAACTAGATTAAACTGAGAGCCGACCACTGTATATTTTATCAAATTATGTAAAGAAAGAAAAAATATTTATCTGTCGCACATGACGTGCATACAAAATGACAAAAATAAAATAAAAAATTAAAATAGGAACAACGCAAAAAAAGTACAAGTACAAACAGGACGGAACAAAATTTTTTACTGCTTGCACGTCGTGACTGCGTGAAGAAGGTTACCACTCAGCATGATGCTGTGCCATGGGGGGACCCACAGCACAGTGCTGGTTTTCAGTGGTCACCAGTGAAAGAGCGCCAATTGGCAAGCGTAAGGTGGGACGCGATCAGGCTCGGTGGAGCGACGATCTTCGCAGGGTGGCTAGTAGCAACTGGATGAGAGTTGCCGAGAACCGAGTTAAGTGGCAAGAGATTGAAGAGGCCTTTGTCCAGCAGTGGACTGCGGTAGACTGATTTTGATGACCCTAATCAAATGAGATCATAATTTATTTGTTAACATAGGTAGGTAAAAAAAGTCCAGATTTTATGTTTAATGAACAGAACGCTATGTTATGCCAGGAGGCGTACAAATATGGTGTGCAAATCTAGCTGAGGATTATCAAATTAATCATGCATAATAGGGGTGCGGACTGGGTAAAGAAAACGACATTCTATTTTGTCCGTCAGACAGGTAATACAAAAATATTAGACACGTATTTTTTGTTTTATCAAAATATCAAAAAAATACTTAGTTAAAACTCATTAAAGTTGGAGAGTGGGGGCTTACTACGTCACAAGTAGGTATAAAACTTACCTACATGTGACGTCATGCGCCATTTCAACTCAATATAATTTCCGTAATTTTATGACAACGTGAAAAAAGAAAAAATACGTGTCCAATACTTTTCAATAAACTACCCGACGGACAAAGAAAAAAAATTGGATTATCCCCTATTATGGTATTACATTTGAAATTAATTGAACTATTACATATTATTTAATGCTCCAATTATGTCAGACCTAAATGAGGAATTATTAAAATGTTTAAAATAATCTATGTCATAGTAATTAAAATGTCAAAGTTACTAAAATGACAATAGTTGTACAATTTATATCAAAACTCAATATTTGTGATGACCTGTGAAATAACGTACGGAAGCCAAGACAGCATAAATATTTGATAGCATAAATAAGAAAATAACATAAACAGTACTAAGATTATAAAATAACACAACACTACAAAAATATATACAAGCTGTACTGTATACACATTTGTATACCTAGCTCTACAAACCCTATAATATTCTAGCCGTACGTACGTCCGCTTAATGAATTACTAAGTAGAGCGATGGTTACTCATGGGCACGAATGCAGGCGGTGAGCATTGCACACAAAGTGGACTATTACGCTGTCTTTACCGTCGAACCGAGCTAAATACTTTAGTGGCTTGTACGAGTAGTTTATTGTGTACCTTGTTGGAAATGAGAGCAGCCGGCCTAGCATGACCGCCGTAGAAACGAGCTATGACTACGGAAGAATCGACAATTTGAGAGATATTTCTATCTTCCCAAGCATGGCGATATTAAGAATGTAGAAAAGAAATGTTTCTTTTCTTCAGTCGACACAAGTCTACAACGTCGAGCATGACGACCATATTTTCTCTTCTTTTGACATTTGGGGGTAGAAACATTACTTCTGACAAATGTCAAACTAGTCTTAATAAAAACTAAATACGAGAAATACGTTTCGTGGTTGCGTTGAGTTACGTTCAAAAGGTTGAAATGTTATGTAAAATATTTAGGTTTAATTTCGCGAAAAAGATCCAGGCCTGGATCCAAGATGCAGCAACACCATCTCGCCAACGAAAAATGAAAAACTCGTGCAATTGGCAACATTTTTTTGTTAACTAAACGTAACCTTTTAACTTTCCATAGCAACGTCCCCGTTGCTATGGAAAGAATTTCTGTCTATGTCTTCATAGAAACGCGAGTCGACGGTGCGCGCCATGCTCGGGCAGAAGAAATGACAAGTTGTAAAGAAAAGATTTCTTGTCGTTTCTTGGTAGAATAGAGATAGAACGGTCATGCTAGGGGGGCAGCGGTGGCCCAGTGGTGACAGCCCCGACTTACGAGCAGTAAGCCGTGGGTTCGAACCGAGGTAGGCGTATTACTTTGTGTAATTTATTTCATGACTGCTGCCCTCAAAAACTGTGAAGGAAATATCGTGAGGAAACTGTCTTAGAACTAAAAATTCGAAGACATGTGACATCTACCAACCCGCACTGGGCCCGCGTGGTGAATTACAGCCCACTCCCTCTCATAGAGAGGAGGCCTGTATCCCAGTGGGAACATTATAGGCTGATGATGATAGTTGGAAATGTAGTCTTTTGTTGGCAGCAATAACGACCACCGAATAGTCAAAAATATCGCTTTTAAAAATCTGCGAGTCTAAAACTAGTAACATAATACACGGTGTTGTTTTGCAATCGCGTCAAATTCAAGGAGGTAGCTATGCTAATGATTCTCGACACGAATCAATAATAAAATAGGAAGTTACTTCCTTTTTTGTCTTATTTACGGTAATCGGTAAGCGTGAACCACCCGTGTTTTTAACACGACCCGTCTGATACTCACCTTGCTTACCGAAAACAAAAAATCTCAAACGATTATTCGATAATGTCTTATTCCCTAAACCACGTCAAGGGGGTTATTCTGAAATACTGACAAATTTAAACAACAAAAAAAGCAGTGTTTTTTAATCATTAACTAGGTATCGTAATTTATATTGATTATTTATTTATTTTATGACAACATCCTGAATTTTGAACCGGATGCAAAACAACACCTTGTATATCACACCTGTCTCTAATCCGCGAAAGATGTGGCAGAGGTCTCAAACCGACCAACTTTTTATAGCTGGAGATATAAGTGTACAGTTCACCTCTGCCTACCAGTCGACGAGTACAAGCGTGCTGTTACAGTTTACCGGGGTCCGGGAGTTAATAACTGCGAGTGTAGCTAGTGAGCTGTCAGTAATGTGCGCTTTGAAGATAATCGGTTGCCGTTGGCTTTTAGACTTATTAACCGGGTTTATACGAGTATTTTATATTTTTAAACTGAATTTACTATTTCAATTTGAGCTCGTGACTATACACCGTGTAAATCACCTCATCACGAAGCCGTCAACCAAGCATTCTGTACATGAAACTAAGTAACTTTACGCAAAAATTATTGCTGGGAAACGACTTTTTTTTTGGGGGTGTAAAATCATGTTTTGTGGTAGAACTCAATGTAACGCACTCAACACATTGTGCTGATGGACGGATTGAATAGTACGGGGCTCGTGGAGGTGTTTAAAGTAAAAATCTTACATTAAAAACTTGTATTTAAAAAAATACTTGTCAAAAAGTTGGAACTTTGACCCCTAATATCTCCGTAACTAGAAGGTTCCAAGGTATCGTGTAGAACAAAAAAATGATCGCAATGACAGGGAGAACCAGTGCCTTCCCGCTTCGTTTAGAGGTGTTTTACACCCTTTATAATAACTGCCGCTCGGGTCATCTTTAGGTAAAGCCGTGCTTGCCTAGGTTGGTCTGTGGATGGGTGACCACCCATACATACCGAGTTTCCTCTGTCACCTTTGTATCTATTTTCTTTTCCTTTCTTCTTTTCAGTATTTAGTGTGTACATAAATTGTTAAATTAAACAAATAAATCCCCCCTCCCGCTCTGGGTGGAAGGGAGTGTCAAACTTGTACTGACTAAAACCCATTCATGTTCCTTCTTAGCCCTTTGTGTTCCAGGGCCACGGTGTCTCTTTCGAACAGTCCCGCAGCCCTGGCTGGCATCGGCCCTCTCGGACCTCTTCCAATTTGCTGACCTCTCCTTGAGGCACTAACGCGCCGTCGACAAGGCCTATCGTCATAAGACGGACGGACGGTGAGCTAGCCCATCACTCACTGGACACAGGCACGCGAGCATGAGGTCCTGGGTTTGATTCAGGGGTCGTGCAAAGTGTTATTGAGTTTATCAATCAGAAATTTCTAAGTAGCAGCCTTGGAGTCTGAATTTGTGTCTGATTGATGGCAATAGACTCGCCCCTATTACAGGGCACTATTAAGACAATTAAATAAATGCGTAGAAAAACGAAGAGTAAAGAATGATAAAGTATCTATAATATAATAATAAAAATAAAATATAATGATAAAATCAATAATAATACCTATAATTTGTGCATTTTTTTAGGGTTCCGTAGCCGACTGGCAAAAAACGGAACCCTTATAGATTCGTCATGTCTGTCTGTCTGCCTGTCCGTCCGTATGTCACAGCCACTTTATTCCGAAACTATTAGGACTGCACAGCTGAAACTTGGTAAGTAGATGTATTCTGTGAACCGCTTTATGATTTTAGTACAAAAAAAAATATAGATAAGGATATCCCCCCATACATGGAAATGAAACTAAAAAAAAAAACTATCTAACCTATACGTGTGGGGTGTCTATAGATAGGTCTTTAAAAATGAAATTGAGGTTCCTAAAACCTTTTTTTTTTCAAAGTCAATCTTTTGAAAGATAGACACTTCCAAAGTAGTAAAACGTGTGTCCCCCCCCTCTAATTTCTAAAGTAAGAGGAGAAACATTCTGAAAAAAATATGGGTATGTAGAACGTAAAAAAAAATTTCAACGAAAATTGGTTTGAATAAGATTTGATATGTAGTTTTTGAGATATGGGACTTTTTCACCAAACTGCAGCAGTAACTTTGTTTTTCATTAACTTACTATGAAAAACAAATTTAATTTTGCGGTTGAGTGAAAGTTTACTAATGAATGACCGTTCAAAACATTGTTATTATATTGTTTGGGGCTATGGAACCCTGTGTGCGAGTAAGACTCGCACTTGGCCCGGCCCGTTATGTACTTACACACTAAATACAGAATGTCATAGGCTTATTATTAATTGTACAATGAAGATGTCAGAATAAACAATACTACGAAAGCTACGGCGTAGCACAGTGAGTTACGTCGTAGCTCCATGCGTAGCAAGAAGTGAATTGATGCCAAATTCTCCTTTTCGAAACTATACCAACGATCGGGTATTTTTTTTTTAAATTTTGTGGATCACAAAGGTGGAGCACAGGGATGATGCACCCTGTGCTCCAACATCCGCCATATTGATTAACGTTTGTCATTCGCATTTTCTTATGCAAATTTTATTATTACACTAATATAAAAAAAAACAAACACATTTTTGAACTCAAATATCTCGGAAACCGTCTCATTTACGAGATTCATTTCTGAATATTTTGTATTTGTAATCACTTATTCTATCGATTGACACTTGTTTCATCACTGGCCGCCAGTAAAAGTCGGTAGGTAGTCATCGGAGTAATGTACAGTCGTATGCCGACTAAGTCCCATACAAAAATTACAAAACCCCTTTCACAAAAAAAAAATGGAAATGCAAGTTTGATGTTAAAGTTTCGAGTGAAACTACCGCTGGTAATTATTTTGTTAACTGTTCGAAAGTTACCAAGAATATTTAGTAGTTTTTGATTATTCAGCTTTTTGTTTTCCACAGTAGATTATTTGTGATTATACAGTATGTTAGGTTAAACGAGGGACATATTGAGGGAGGGTATTCAGTATTCGATTCTCGTCCCAAATATGTAAAAAACCTATAACGTATATAGAAGAATTTTTAATGTTTTGTTTAGTGCCTAGATATTTTGGACTGTCCTAAGCCAGGTAAGTTTAAAGTATGAAGGGAAAATGGATTATACCTAAGAGTCATTGACCCGCTCACATGTTCTGCGATAGTATTAAGTCGCTAGCGCAAGGGTGTATACAAGTTGCGTGACATTTGCGAAAATTTTGGTATGGTTCTGTCTGTTATTTAACAGTGTTTTTTTTTGTTTATATTTTTATTAGTATCATGTTAGCATGTACTATTGTGGCTTTGAATATGTCCCTCGTTTAAACTAACATACTGTATAGAGTATAAAAAGTTTTTGACAAAAAAATATAAACGACTTTCAAAACAAACACTAAAAAGTGCACTTTCGGCAGTCGGCGACTTGTTAGTTTCATTTACTTTTTTGCCACCGACTTATGAAAGTAAAATTAATTCCACTTTTAAGTGTTTGTGGTATTTCACATAAATCCTAGTCAAGTATCATTTTTACATTTTAACTAGACACCAGCACGTCGTCCATACATACGACAAAGGACAAAATGCATAATAAAGAGGATGACTCAAAAAGTAGCTGAGCAAACATAATAAAATTCATATGGATACGCCGAGCAAGCTTTTTGACCAAATGAATGCAAAATCATCTAAAACGGTTCAGTAATCACGGAGAAATAGGTGTACATAGTGAAAATTGAACATAAATAAATAAAAAAAATGTTCATAAAATGAAAATTACTGGGCCAAACTACCTATGTAAAATTTTTATGGGACCAAAGAGTAACTATTCCGCATCAAACTAAAGAAGAATCACGTAAATCGTATCATAAAGCTCAGAGTAATAGGTGTACATACATAAAAAAAAAATACCAATCGAATTGAGGACCTCCTCCTTTTTGAAGTCGGTTAAAAAGGTAATAGCTTAACCAAAAACTCGGGCAACGCCACTAAAAAAGCTAGTTTAATATACATGGGCAAACTCCTCAGAATGTTTTCGTATATTATTATTCATGTTCGTAGCAAAATAATTGTGCGTTGAGAATATGTTGAATATTGCATCTGACAGCCTTTTAAAAGTCTTCACTTACATAACTTTTCTTGAATATCATCAACCATACATAACAAGAATTTATGTAATACTAGTTGTCCCGCACAACTTCGTCTGCGTCACATTTTCCCCATTTTCGCAACGTTTTTCATTGCTGCCACGCTCCTATTTGTTGTAGCGTGATGATATATAGCCTATGTCCTTCCCCAGGTTGAAATCTATCTTCTTGCTAAATTTCATTAGGATCTGATCAGCTGTTTAGTCGTGAAAAGGTAACAAACAAACAGAGAGACTTTCGGCATTTATAATATTAGTATGGATGTTTCTTTGAGAAAGAGGTCGGAGTAGGGAATATATTTTAATGCATCATAACACGTATCACAACATCGCGCTTTTATTCCCAACGGGTGTCGCAGAATTGTTCTTAAAAACTATCTGTTTGTTAGTTGTAATATTCTAAAACAAATCAATCTTCAGAAACCATCATCTGCCTAGCCTTTTCCCAAACTATCTTGGGGTCGGCTTCCAGTCTAACCGGATGCAGCTGAGTACCAGTATTTTACATGAAGCGACTGCGTATCTGACCTCCACAACCCGATAACGGGGTAAGACGATACCCCTTGGTAAGACTGGTCAGACTTCTGGCTTCTGATTACTCGTAACGACTGTCAAAGATCTACAAATGACAGCTGGGACCAACGGCTTAACGTGCTTTCCGAGGCACGGAGGAAACTCGGTATGTAATTATGGTCACCCATCCACGGACCAACCTCGGCAAGCACGGCTTAACCGTAAAGATTGACACGTGCGGCTGTTATTATTTAGCCATGAGCTCCTCAAAACCATCTTCAGAACACCGATGTTTGAAAAATATTTTTATATCATCATTCTCTTGCCCTATCATAATTTATTTATGGTCGGCGCAGCATGTCTTCTTCTTCCATACTACTCTATTACTCGTCATCTTATCAGACACCTCCTTTCAAAATAAAAAAAATATATTTTACATAGGCCTACATGGGCACTTATAAAACGTCGACAAAAGGTGCTCGGTTCGGGTTGGTCGTTTCCTATGGAGAAGAACCGGCAATAAACTCCATGGTTACTCTTTTAAAATCATCTTTCTTGCCATATAATTCTTCACATAGTCCATCCATCGTTTCTTTGGTCTTCCTCTACTCCTATAACCATCCACATTCATACTCAAAACTTTCCTCACGACGTTTTCCTCATTCCTCCATTTGTTCACTATGAAAAATATATTTATAAAAAATAAATAATGTTCAAGTCGATTATAAGACTGTTAATTAAGGCTGTTATTAATTTATTGAAGTATGTAATTTGGAGCGAGTCTTGTTCCACTGATCCAGTAGTACGCTACTAGTTTAGCAAATCCTAACTTAATCACAGTCACAAACCCTACTTAGTTACTCTAGAAACAGGAGGAGCACGTGGTTAAATAATAACAGCCATACTGGTCGATCTTCAAGGTTAAGCCGTGCTTGCCAAGGTCGGTCTGTGGATGGGTGACCATCATTACTCACCGAGTTTCTTCCGTGACTCAAAAAACACGTCAAGCCGTTGGTCTCAGCTGTCATTTGTAGATCTTTGACAGTCGTTACAGATAGTGAGTGACCTGAAAATCTGACAACCAGTCTTACCAAGGGAAAATCGTATTAGTCAGTACTGTGTTCTAGTGGTCAGAAAGGCAGCCGCTCCATGTTAAATACTGGTATTCAGCTGCATCCGGTAAGACTTGAAGCTGACCCAATAAAGTTAGGAAGAAGCTGGGCAGATGATGACTTACTATACAAAAAGTTACTACACAAGTTGTAAATACCCGTCAAGTGCAGTTTACAAGAATTTTCATTACGCCGCGTAGATATTTTTATGAGTGGCTGAATAAAAGACTTACCTGAGATTCTTCGTATAAAGGGTGTAAAACACCTCTTAACGAAGCCGAAAGGCACTGGTTCTCCCTGTCATTGCGATATTTTTTTTGTTCTACACCTTACCTGGGAACCTTCTAGTTACGGAGATATTAGGGGTCAAAGTTCCAACTTTTTGACAAGTATTTTTTTAAATAAAGTTTTTTATGAAAGATTTTTACTTTAAACACCTCCACGACCTTCGTTCTATTCAAACCCGTCCATCAGCACAATGTTTTGAGTGCGTTACATTGAGTTCTACCACAAAACACGATTTTACACCCCCCAAAAACAAGTCGTTTCCCAGCAATAATTTTTGCGTAAAGTTACTTAGTTACATGTACAGAATGCTTGGTTGACGGCTTCGTGATGAGGTGATTTACACGGTGTATAAGGAAAATGGTTTATTTATATTTCCTTTATTCATTTTAGAAACATACATTTTACATTTTTAAATATTTTTACAAAATTATATACAAAAACATTTAAAAATATAAAAAATAGTAGCCCACTGGCATCGGGAACAGGGTCCGGGCTACCGGTGGTCAGGGCTCTTGAGAGAGGAACCTCCTAACAATACGTGCCGTGTCCTGAAGTACTGCTTTCTGAATCAAGCCCTTGATCCAACTGCCAAGCGAAAGACTCCGTAGATGTTGGTCGAAGCTTTTGGCTATTAAGCCATTGGCCGACACGACTATCGGCACAATGACTGCTGTACTCACGTCCCACATGTCGACAACCTCGCGAGCCAGATCTAGATACTTGAATTGTTTATCTTTCTCTGCTTTCACGAGGTTCTCGTCATGCGGGACCGTTATATCAACAATCATTGCGCGACGCTCCAATCGATCTATCAACACAATGTCAGGCTTATTGGCAACAATAGTCCTGTCAGTGATGATAGGTCGATCCCAATACAACGTGATATTACCATTATCGAGAACTGGGTCGGGCGCATACTTATAGTATGGCACTTCTGATTCTACAAGGTTGTCCAATCCTGGCAACAAGGTTGTGTCTATGCAAGTACTCTCCGTTAGCCAGAACACCCAGAAACAATGTGTCGGATCGATTCTCCCGGACGGTGGCATGCCCGACATATGTCAACCGTGCCATCCTTTACAATGTGTTTCCGGTAGTTATTCGTCATCATAACTTCGTCCATTATTGCACAGACAAAACCTTCGGTTTCCCCGAAGAGGTCACCAAATCGGAGCCAGGGTACGGACGCTAAGAAGTCTACATCGGGCCCATGTAGGGCCTGGTAAAAGCGTCCGTGAAGCTCCTTGCTCTGCCATACCTCCTTGCGATTATTAGTGTCTAATACTACAGGCTTGCGCCAGTTCTCGTTACCCAAGAAGAGCGGGGTAAGGCCCTTGTCCACTGATGCCACATCTCGGTGCATCCCCACGTCGGCTTCTATGAAGTATTCCCTGAGACTGCATACCTCACGGTTGTGCAGGGTCTTAGCATTTAAGAAGCCACGACCCCCACACTTCCGCGGTATATACAGTCTCATCACCGACGACCGTGGGTGATGCATGCGATTTGCGGTCAGCAGTACGCGGACTCTCCTATCCAGGGCATCAAGTTCTGTCTGAGTCCATTTGAGTATGCCAAAAGAATACATCAAAACCGGCATGACCCAACCGTTGAAGGCGCGCACCTTGTTTCCACCTGACAGAAGACTGCTTAGCACCTTATTCAGGCGGCCAAAGAAACGTTCCTTCAACGATTGTTTCATGTCAGCACTATTGATGCCTAATGCTTCCGACATACCCAAATACTTGTAGGTTTCTGTTGAGGAAAGGGATCTAAGGTGTATGGAATCCGAGAGGTGAGTTCCCACGGATTCCATAATCTTCCCTCGCTTCACATGCATAACTGCACATTTGTCTACACCAAATTCCATCCTGATGGCACTACTGAAGGTTTCTGTTACCTTCAGTAGCTTCATCAGTTGCAAATTGTTGGGGGCAAAAAGTTTCAGATCATCCATGTAAAGAAGGTGAGAAATGACCTGACCACTTCTCCTCAACCGATAACCTAGACCTGAACCCTCTAGCAGTGTGCTGAGAGGATTCAAGGCTAGGCAAAACCACAATGGACTCAAACTATCATCCTGGAATATATCACGCTCGATCTTTATTGGTTCGCTGTTTCCCTGTATCTGTCGACATCCTGGATAGCGAAGGACAGTTCTCCAGCGCCCCATACATGACATCAAGAAGGTACGCAAAGTTGCATCTACTTTGTACAACTCCAGCACCCTCATGAGCCATGTATGAGGCACCGAATCATAGGCCTTCTTATAGTCTATCCAACATGTAGACAGATCCTTTCGGGAGCGGCGAACCTGTTGGGTAATGGCCATATCAATGAGGAGCAGCTCCTTAGTACCACGGGACCCGTTCCTACATCCATTCTGAGAAGGAGACATGATGGAATTGCTCTCAATATGTTGGTTAATTTTAGCTCTCAAAATGGATGTAAGAACTTTATAGACCGTTGGTAAACAAGTGATAGGTCTATAATTTTATTTATATCTTTATTAGCATTTAACTTTTCTCTTATATAAGTTCAAGAATCCGCTTTTTAAGTTTCAAGCATCCAGCGGTGTGATTCTGTAAGACCTCACTTAGAACTTCGAATCTGAATCCGCTGTGAGTTTCTTGATTGGCATTCTAAAAACCCGGTTGATAATTCGAATTTACACTAGCGCCACCCTTACGAGCCTGTCAGCGAGCGCGTGTGAACTAAATTAACGGGGAGATTTTGACAGATAAAGTATGAGATGACGTAAGAAGTGTCATTCGGTTAGGTAATTCCCCCATCACTTCGACGCTCCCTTGGCTACAAAATCCAGGTCATTTTGAACCTTACACGAAGTGACAGTGGATAGCGATGTGAGATGTGAGCTATCGTTTGAATTTTACAGAATTGACGTACAGGTATTTTATTTTTCACTGCCTCGTTGGCTTAGTGGTCAAACGCAACTACTGAGCTTGAAGTCCTAGGTTCGATTCAGGTCGAGCAGTGTCATTGGATTGTTCTTCAGAAATTCTTAGTAGCGGTCACGGAGTCTGGGTACGAGCCCGGTAGATGGCAATAGGCTCACCCCCTGTCACATGGCACTTACACATAACTGAGAACTAGTCTTACCAAGGGGTATCGTATAACCCGGTATTAACTAGGTTGTGAAAGCACATAGGTAGTCGCTCTGGCGATAACAATAGGCTCACCCCCTATTACATAACTGGCGTAGTGTGGGTCCTATTAGGTACACTTCTGCTTAACCTTTCGCTGTTTACAGGCGTGATGGCATGTAATGTTATTTTTATTGAAATTTCTTATTTTTTCCGATGCCGTCGGGAACAAGGCCTGCATTGCCCATCTCCATTTCCCTTCGCCCATCGCCCTGTTAGTGAGCGAACGTGTGTTCGGTTAGCGTGTAAAATCATCATCATAATCACAAAAGTTGCATGAAGTTTTAACCCGTAACCAATAAGTCAAAACGGTCAATATCGCGTAAAGATAATTAAAATATTAATTATTTTCGACTGGGTCACCACGCTGCTTGTGCGCCGCTCACCGCAGTAGCCGCCAAGCCCCGCCCACTTGAGGGACAAAGACAGTTGTCATAATTGCTCTCCCGCTTACTCCGTGCGCCTAGTTTGTACCGAGTTTGCACCGAATATTACCGCCGCGCGTGCTACTTTGTTACTTTCGTCTAGCAAGATGCCACTGAATCCTTCGCCGCTGCCAACCTCCCCGCTACCCCAGAACTCGGATGTAAACAAGGACTTAAACACTCCGAACGAATGCGATCCTGTTGTGGGAATTCAACATTATAACTCTGCGCCGGATCTGCGGTCGATGTTGGATAATATAACAGGAAACAAAAAGCGGAAGATTAATGAGTGCGATACGTGTTCCACAGACGCCGTTAAAGAAATATTTACCTTGTTTTCGCAAGATCAGGCAGCTAGGTTTGAGGAATTACAATCGACCATAAGTGCCCTAACAGAGCAAAATAGTAAGTTGACGCATAGTGTGGAGCTTATGTCAAGTAAGTACGATGAGTTCTTGCACAGAATTTCTCAACTTGAATCTGTGAGTAGAGTGGACAAAAAAACAATTGAGTTACTTGAAAGTAAAATTGAAGTTCTTGAACGCAAGTCGCGATCCACGGGAATTGAAATTCGCAACGCACCTAAAAAGGCTGGTGAGACCAAGAAGGATTTGTGTACTCTGCTGCAGCGTGCTGGACAAGCCATTAACGTTCAAATTGATCCAAACTATGTTAACGATATCTACCGAATAAAGGCAAAAGACTCATCTAACCCAATTATCGTAGAACTTACCACCGTATTACATAAAGAGAGGATTCTGGAGAATGTTAAAAATTTTAATAAGTCGAAAAAACCAGGTGAAAAACTTAATACATCTATCCTCGGTTTACAAGGTCCAGTAAAACCTGTATTTATATCAGAAACTCTAACTGCGAAGACACAAAAGCTTTTTTATCTGGCTAGAACGTTCCAGCAGCAACACAATTACTCTTTCTGTTGGACATCACATGGTGTTGTTTACCTAAGAAAAAAGGAAAAGGATCAACACATCAGAATCACCTCGGAGATTGATATTGATAACCTGAGGAAATCTGACTGACTATCTTGTTTGTTAGAAGAAGTTATTCCTTTCCGTATAATTTTAATAAGGTTCGTTTTAATGTTATCGTCAGTTATATGTTCCGGCTATCAACACATTCATATTTATTTTAACCAACTAAAGTTTTCCTATATCGTAAGTACACATACAAAACTATACACATTTAATTACCAACCTGCTATGGATTCTTTCGGAATTAACGCCTTACTAGTTACTACTTTTTCTGTACCGATAAGATTATATTTTACTGTGATAAAAACCAATAAGTTTCTTTATTATTCTAATGCTGCAAATAACCAATTAATTTGCCATTTTGGAAGTTTGAAGGTGGGATTTAACTTGTTCTCCCTTGAATATAATCAGCTTGATCATTTATGTTACTTCCGTTCCAATGGCTAACTTGGAAGATCTTTCAAATAATATAGACGACTTTACTGTATCGGAATCACTTGAATGTGAAGTTGATGATTGCAAAAAAATATTTCCACCACATTCTTCCTTGTCAGTTGTTACTCAAAATATTCGTAGTTTAAATTGTAACCTTTCAGATTTTCAGATTTTATTAACCAGAATCGGTTTCGATTGTGACGTACTCATTTTGACCGAGTGTTGGCTATCGTGCGTTTCTTCTATACCGACAATTAGTGGTTATTGTGCGTTCACGACCACATCAAATCTTCTACAAAATGATGGCGTTGTCGTGTATATAAAAAATGAATTAAGCTTTTGTATTGAAGAACCTAATCTGCTAAATTCAAATTGCCTCTTAATTAAAATAGGTAAAAATGATACAGCGTTGCTGGCTGTTTACCGGTCTCCGTCATACACTAACGTCGATCCTTTTTTAGCGTCGCTTGATGAAAACTTGGTGAGTTTATCGGGTTTTAAAAATGTCGTAGTGATGGGTGATGTGAACATAGATATTCTTTCCGAGAATTTGAGTGCGTCTGCTATTAGATATCTTGCTCTCACATCCTACCACGGTCTATTGCCGGCTCATTACTTTGTCACTCGTGATGCTAGTGGTACCTGTTTGGATCATGTGCTGTTGAAAACCAGACTCCCATCGATTACTATTGTACCACAATCTACTGTAACTGATCACAAATCGGTTATTTTTAGTTTAAAAAAACAACAGTCACGTACGTATGCTGTTTTAACGCAAACCATAATAGACCACGAGAGTCTATCTCACGAAATAAGTAAAATCGACTTTGGCCCTATTTATGAAACTGATGACTGTGACTTTGCGGTCAGCTATCTAATTGGTGAACTGAAGAGTGCTTTGAATAACAACTCTAAAACTACTTCACTTCCACGTCGCAAAAGGATCATCAAGCCATGGATAACACAAGGCCTATTGCGCTGCATGCGCAATAGGGATAAACTACACAAAAAATCGAAATCGTTACCGAATGATCTAATATTAAAAAAAACCTATATTCGATACAGAAATTTTTGCAGCTCAATTATTAAAAAAGTTAAACGTAATTATGACAGAGAACTTATTCAAAGGGCTGGCAATAATAGTAAAAAGTTGTGGGATTCGGTTAAAAGTATCACTAATACAAATAAAAATGTGAACTATCCAAAGGAATTACTAGCAATATCTGACACTCCTCAGTACTCTGTTAATGACATCAATTCCTATTTTTCCAATGTTGGCAAAACACTGGCTGAAAAAATAGCGCCGGTGCAATCAAAGTTCCAAAACCATAGTGGAACATCTATGGAATATCATCATAATTCACTTGTACTCTTTGACACTGACGAAGACGAAATCAGGAGCCTGATAACTACACTTAAAACTCAATGTTCTGTAGGGTGGGATAATTTGTCAAATCAGCTCTTAAAAGATAACAAAGATATTCTTGCACCACACTTGACCTACATTTTTAATATGTGCCTAGAAAAGGGTTGCTTTCCTAAACACCTTAAAAAATCCCAGATCAGACCAATTCACAAGGGTGGGGCCAGAGACCGTATTGAGAATTATAGGCCCATATCAATTCTTCCGTCACTATCAAAAATTCTAGAAAATATTATTAATCGTCGCTTAGTAAGCTATCTCGAAAGCAAACACATTTTATCCGATCATCAGTTTGGTTTTCGCCGTGGTAAATCCACTGATCATGCAGTTAGCAATTTAACAGATTACATTACTACTAATCTAGACAAAGGTAATAAATGTATTTCAATATTTTTAGATTTAGCAAAGGCCTTCGATACGGTTTCTGTTCCAATCCTTGTACATAAACTGGAAAAAATTGGCATAAGGGGGAAACAGTTGAGCATTTTGGCAGATTACCTAACCAACAGAACTCAATGTGTTCAGATTGGTACCTACACTAGTTCTGATCTACCAGTTACCTACGGCGTGCCGCAGGGAAGTATTCTTGGGCCGACCCTTTTTCTCGTTTATATAAACGATCTCCTTTGTCTCAACTCATTTAATGGCAAAATAATCTCTTACGCAGATGACACTGCCCTCATTTTTGCAGCTAAAACATGGAATGAGACTTATCAGCTAGCCCAAAAAGGTTTTGATTTGGTTAAAAGGTGGCTTCGTGATAATGTGCTTACCCTGAATGTTGAGAAAACTAAATACCTGACCTTCTCGATCCGTGCGTCCTCACAAGTTAATCTAAGTTTAATTGCACATAACTGCTCATTCGACACTTCAGCTGATTTGAAATGCTCATGCAATTCTTTGGAGCGTGCAAAAACCATTAAATATCTAGGCGTAATTATTGATGACAACTTAAGCTTCAAAGCTCACATTCAGGCACTGAGTAAAAGAGTTCGAAAGCTTACCTACATTTTTAAGACATTGAGGCACATAGTTAGCCCTATATTACTGAAGCAAATCTATTATGCGCTTTGTCAATCACTGATTACTTACTGTATATCGTCTTGGGGTGGTGCACCGAAAACTACGATAAAGCAACTCGAAGTATCGCAAAGATCCATACTAAAACTCAGTACTTTTAAACCTTTTCGCTACCCTACCACACTTCTCTATGAATTCTGTGAGGTCTTGACTGTACGCCAACTATTTGTCTTAAACATCATTAAGAAGCAACATACTACCATGGGATTTAGTTTGAGCATGTTAACAAGGCGGAGAGGTTTACCTGTATGTAAGAGGATATCGCACTCAAGAACTGCTTTCATTTGTAGATTTTTTCCCTTTTTGGGCCCATTTTTATATGACAAAATCAACAAGACTCTTCATTTGTACTCTATGAATAGGGCAATGATAAAAAGATCCCTAACTCAGTGGCTGGGAAGACTAACATACGATCAGACTGAGGATTTGCTGACTATCCTAAGGTAGTGATACAACTTACTGTCGGCTTTTGTTTAAGTATTGTGGCAATATTCTATAAGAATCTACTAGCAAAAGTAATCAGATACTCTCTCACACACCCTCTCACACACATACACACACCCTTTTCATCTTACACACCCAGAGGACAGTAACCCTATTTTTTAATAAAGTATTCTTTCTGTATGTAAATATTCTAAATTTAATTTAGTTTGTATTTTAATAATGTTTACTTTTGTTCGTGAGCTCATACTTGCTTAATTAGTTTTGAGGGCTTGAGGCGCTGCGTACTGAAACACAGGCTATAAACCTAGTTCGGTAGCAGATGCTAAAAAATAGACACAATGTCAGAGGATAAATTTTTAAGATTAATATTAAGTAGCTTGTTGACAAATTGTGTGAACATATGTATATTTTTCTGGTCTAATAAATATTTTTATTATTATTTATTATTATTATTATTATTGCGATATTTATTATAATGTAGCTTTATTTGTTCCTAGCTGTCCCGCGCAACTTCGTCTGCGTCACATTTTCCGTTTTAGCAACATTTTTTATTGTTGCTCCACTCCTATTGGTCTTAGGGTAATGATATATATATATAGCTTATAGCCTTCCTCGATAAATAGGCTATCTAACAATGAAAGAATTTTTCAAATCGGACCAGAAGTTCCTGAGATTAGCGCGTTTAAACAAACAAACAAACTCTTTAGCTTTATAATATTATTTTAGATTAATTTACCTACTATTATAAGTACATAAGTACCTATTCATACACATATTAACACAAAGTACAAAACTGTTTTACGTCCGTCTCGTCACTATCTCTCAGGTCTAGTTAAAAACCAGCGTCGGGCACTAGCTGCTCGGCAGTTAGCTGAACTGGGCCTATTTGTTGCAGTCGTGAGACACACAATAATTTCTTTTTATTTTCTTTTTTGATTTAAGTTTTTTTTTTTTTTGTTTGGACTTGGGGCATATGTCAAATAAAAATGTTGTCTTTCTTTCTTATTATAATCAGAAACGATTATAATTTAAAAACCTTCCCTGTCGAACGAAAACAAATCGATCTCCACAATGTGAGTAACGTTCCATCGTGAAACTATATACCCAAAGTTTTCGTATTAATTGAAGAGTAAACGACAGAACAGTTTTAAACTTTTAATTGAATGTACATAAGGTTCGTATTGGCACTTCGTTCTCGGAACTATCTTGGTTAGTAGTTAAGATAACGACGGAGCTTTTGATGGATCATTTATACAAGGTGTTGTTTTGCATCCTCGTCAAATTCAAGGAGCTATGCTAATGACTCGACCCGAATCAATAATAAAATGGATAGGTAATTTTAATTTTTCTTCTTATTTACAAAAATCGGTAAGTGTCAACAACCCGTGTTTTAAACGCGGCCAGTTTGATACTCGCCCTATAACCGCGCTTTCATACATACAAACAATATCAAACGATAATTTGGGTGTTGTTTTGCATCCTCGTCAAAATTCAAGAGAATGTCACAAAAGACATAAATAATCAATTTAAATTACGGTACCTAGTTAATTATTAATAAACGCTGATTTTTTTGGTTGTTTAAGATTGTCAGTATTTCAGAATAATGCCCATAACGTGGTTTAGGGAATAAGAAATCAAAATCAAAAGTCATTTATTCAAATTAGGCTGATAATCAGCACTTTTTGAACGTCAAAATGACAAGAGACAGTCCCCCAAAACGACCGCCCTTCGCCACTTCCTAGTGTTTTAGCTGGGAAGAAGAGGTGGCGGAACAAACTCCCCAGCGACAAAGTGTGTGTGTGCCCAAGAACTCCACGACCTCATCCCACCGGCCCCCTTCTACCATCGGACATCTAGACGCACTGCAAGTTACTATCCCTACCTTATAGCTATTCCACCAATTCGCACTAAGCGTTTTCAAAAGTCTTTCTTGATGCGCACAGCAAAAGAAGTGGAACTTACTGCCTGCGTCTGTGTTTCCGAACGCTTACAACCCTAGTCTTCAAAGTTAGAGTGGACGCGCTACTTCTGGGTAAGCTCGTACCATCGTCGTCTTTGTGTCTGTCATCTCTGACCTAGACTAGAGTCAAGAGCAAAACCATCGCAAAAAAAAAAAAAATAAATAAACTTCATTGTGAAAGCAAGTCTTGAGCCGGATCGATCTTGAGGTTAATCTAATAGTGGTATTAAGCCGACACCAACATAGTTGAGTAAAGGATAGGCAGATGATGATTATTGCTCAAAAATTAATTCTATCACATCAAAATCATTTATTTCAAGAAGGCCAGTTACAGGCACTTTTGAATGGTCGAACAACAATAAAAATGAAGCTAAAGTCCCAGTCACAAGACATAATAACTGTGAAAGTACTGTAGTTGCAATGCGTAGACCTCTATGGAGAAGAATGGGCAAAATGGGAACCATTCCAAAGCGTAGATCTCTATAGAGAAGAATGGGCAAGAAACTCCAAGGACACTCTTTAAATCAGAATCTTGTTACAAAAACATTGGTTACATCATTCATGTTGAGATGGTACATTATGTAAGAACGATGTAGCAAGACGTGCACGTTAAGTGTCCACAGTAAAAACAAAAAGGCAATTAAAAAATAAAAAAGGATTGTGTGGTTTTATGAAACCACGGTAAAAGTGAAACTTTTTTTCACACTATAGACATTTACCTATTTTTTTTTAATAATATTCCATTAAGGGTATAAAACGAATAAAACGCGGAGTAGGGATAAAGTGAAAGGCGCTCCGACGAGCGCCTTTCACTTTATCCCTACTCCGCGGCCGAGCGTCACATGACATGCAACACACAGACGAAAAAGTTTGAGCGATGTAATAAAAGTTTCACTTTAAAATAATTGGTTCGAAATAAGCCGTGGCAACTAAGAGATGACCAGGCACAACTCGCCCATTCGCCAGCGCCCGTTCACGAGCATGACGAATGGATTCACACATCGGATTAGTAACGGAAGGTTGTATAAACCAGATAGCCCGCTTCAATTAATTATGAATGAAACTGTTAATGTATTGATTGACTCACAAAAGAACAAGCCTTAAACTTTGCCCCCGGCAGGTTAACCGAAACATGGCCCAATATGATTAGTTGATTGGTTACTAAATAATTCACGTACAGACTATTACATCGATCGAATTGGTAAGCTACAGGTTACAGTTACAAATAGTATTGGCATTTACTGTAATTATGTTTATGGACGATGTCTGTGGTATACTATGGATTTGAGTGACGTGGGTAAGACAGACAATTATTCATTTTATTTTGACGGCACGTTTAGCGCAGTGGCTAAGCGTTTGACTGCTGCGCTGCGTGTCGCGGGTTCGATCCCCGCACGGAACAAATATTTGTATGGCCTACAGATAGTTGTTCCAGGTTTGTGTACGTGAGTTTAAATGTTTGTAAACGCACCTACGATGCAGGAGAAATTACTAGTGTGGAGCAACGCTTTAAAAAAAAATGCAACCACGACACTGAAGAAATTCCTAGTGTGGGGCAGTTTTTTTTTCTGGTGTCTGAGTTTCAGCTTTCGACTCGGCTATTCTATTCTACATAATATTAGGGTTAGGCAGAAGTGTACCTAGCAGTACACCCACATATTGCCAGTTATGTTATAGTCCTATAAAGGGTGTAAAACACCTCTTAACGAAGCCGAAAGGCACTGGTTCTCCCTGTCATTGCGATCATTTTTTTGTTCTACACCATACCTGGTAAACTTCTTGTTACGGAGATATTAGGGGTCAAAGTTCCAACTTTTTGACAAGTATTTTTTTTAAATACAAGTTTTTAATGTAAGATTTTTACTTTAAACACCTCCACGACCCTCGTACTATTCAATCCGTCCATCAGCACAATGTTTTGAGTGCGTTACATTGAGTTCTACCACAAAACATGATTTTACACCCCCCAAAAAAAAGTTGTTTCCCAGCAATAATTTTTGCGTAAAGTTACTTAGTTTCATGTACAGAATGCTTGGTTGACGGCTTCGTGATGAGGTGATTTACACCGTGTATAATAGAGGGAGAGCCTATTGCCATCAACCGGACACAAATCCAAACTACGTGACCACGTGGCTACTACTGAGGAATTCCTAATGGAAAAACTCAATAGCATTTTGCTTGACCGAGTAATCGAACCCAGGTCCTCGTGCTTACCAGTCTCAAAAAGCGACCTTTAGACCAACGAAGAAAGTCTAAATTCCATGCGCAATGCGTGAACAGATGTACAGTCACGGACTTTAATTCATGAGCCACTTGCCACTGATCGTATTTTAGCCGTGTAATGCAAATCGGGTTTATTCGGTTAGATTCGTACATAGTATGAAGTGGCTACCCAAAGTCACCCAATTGCAGGTCTAGCAACAGTTACCTAGCGACAATTTGTTTTGGCGTCGCCATAGTAACGCGTGGCGTCCAATATGACGTTCATAACAAATATTTGATTCACCAAAAAAGGAAATGATCCGGTCTGACATCGACATGTCAACTGTCTGAAACCTATCCAACGTTTTCAGAAATAAATAGTATTTAATGAGCTCTTATTCAAAGGAGGTCAGTAAGAAATAGATTGGATAAAAGTATGTAACATTTTATGGATTTTTCATAGACAACTTATTAGTAATTCTTCAAATACTATGGATAAGACTACTTCCGATTATTAGTAATATGTCATCTTGTTTACGAGCATGCGGTTTGGGTTCGTGTTTAATCGTGTAACCTCGTGAATGTATAAAACTGCAAAAACGGAATGTTTGAAAGTGGCTCATCAATTAAAGTCCGCGACTGTACATTTGTGCTCATCCCTGGGAATACAATCGTTAATTTATCTATTTTCCATCCCTAGATAGGAAAGCCTTAGTAAAACTAGAATTTATGAATACAAACACAGCCTGAATGTAGCCTTTGGTTACTTAATGGCTATAAATTGACCTTAGAGTCTAATTTATTGCTGTAGAAACGTGACAAGACCCACCTCGTCTTGGCATATTTTTTGTCAAGCGATTTATTGATAGGTAGGTCGATGAATAAAAGGTTCGAGCATTACACATAAATCAGTTGTCATTTAATACAATCTTATTAACAAACTACAAATAGATCTAAAATAATAATAAAATATGTACCACAACATTGCGTTAATAAATCAAAATGAAAAGTCATTTATTCAAATTAGGTTGATAATCAGCACTTTTTGAACGTCAATATTACAAGAGACAGTCCCCCAAAACGCTCGCCCTTCACCACTTCCTAGTGTTTTAGCTGGGAAGAAGAAGTGGCGGAACCAACTCCCCAGCAACACATCTGTCTGTTAGGTTAAAAAAACCAGAATCTATACAAAAGTGTTCAAGTTAATATAAACAAAGAATCCATTATATCAAAATAAGTCATGTCAGCTAGCACACACCAATAATAAAATAATAAATTTAAAAATATACGCAAGAATAAATAACCCCCCCCCCCCCAGGCATAAAGGGCGTGCCCGCTTACACGTATATAGAAGTAACAAAATAAGTAAAATTAAATTAAAAAATCTATGCGTGAAGTTATATAACATATCCATACTAATCCATACTATCCATACTAATATTATAAATGCGAATGTCACTCTGTTTGTTTGTATGTTTGTTTGTTTCTTTGTTACCTTTTCACGACTAAACGGCTGATCGGATCTTAATGAAATTTGGCAAGAAGATAGATTTCAACTTGGGGAAGGACATAGGCTATATATCATTACGCTACGGCCAATAGGAGCGGAGCAGAAATGAAAAATGTTGCAAAAACGGGGAAAATGAGACGCAGACGAAGTTGCGCGGGACAGCTAGTAGTTATATAGTATAGTAATTTGGAGAAAGAACATAAACGTTGTCTTAAGTTAAACCCAGCGACCAACTATTTTTGTCGTTTAAATAGTCCACATCTCTGACTCAACAAGACAACCGCCCAGAAGGCTGGCTGCATTGCCACGTTGGATGGCAATGCTGATTATTTGGGAAATAAACCGGTCAAGTGCGAGTCGGACTAGCGCACGTGGTAACAATAGATGTCAGACTTTCGGGCTACTGACTACCTGTAATGACTGTCAAAGGTCTGTAATTGACAGCCGGGACCAACGGCTTAACGGGTTTTCCGAGGCACGAAAAAAACTATGGAACGTATAGAATGGTTGGTCACCGAACCACTTACCAACCCAGGCAAGCGCGGCTTAATCTCAAGAACGAGCGACTGTTAGTAGTTAGCCAATACTTCCTAATTTACATCCCAACCCTAGCAATTCTTTAACGTGAACGTGAAAATGGATTCCATTTTGAAAGTTGCGTTAGTTACCGCATGTTTTATAGTCTGTTCACCTTTTCAAAGGGTATAAATATTTCAAGAACTGTTCCAAAGTCACAAAGCGGAGCCGCCCCGTGCTCGGAACTCGGAACTACTTTCAACTATCCGGGTAGTGATGGGCTGTGAAAATGTTTTCGGATATTTTTATCCGATTTTATTTTTTTGTGAGACTATCGTATTGTTCGTGGATCATGTGGTTTTTTTGTAGAGGTAGAAACTATTCGGCTAGTAGGAGTGCAATATTTTCGGATATGTTAACAGGATTTCTCATTTTTTTAACTTTTATTTCTGGACTTGCGTTGTTTTTATTGTAACGGTAGAATTATGAAACGATGATTTATATATGAGGCTGTTAAATGAACTGTACACAAAATTTTTACCTACATTCAGGGATTGCAATCAAACTTTAGGAGTATGAGGAACAGGGTGTAAAGTTCCTCAATACTCCATTGAAAATGGAGGATCCTCCGACCAGACAGGTGTTGTGTCCGGTGGGCAACTGCCCTATAGTTGTTATCGCGTTTCTCTACCTAAACTAAAGTCGATGTTAACTTCACTTGCGACTTGTAGGAAATTGATTTTAGTTCCTCCGTCGCATCATAGATGGCGCTGTTGTACTTTTTGTAGTATGTTGCTTTTTGTGGTCGCTACAAAACCATAGCTGTTCTTAATATTATAAATACTAATGGGTCTATGCCTCCATCCGTTTGTATGTGTTTCGATGTTTAGCATACAAGTAGGCCGGGTTAAAACATAGTATACTTTTTAGTACTTATATTTTATAAAAAAAGTCGAGTAATTAAACGAATATTTTTATTAAATTCCACTTGGACGCAGTCGCGGGTAAAAACTAGCAGCTATTATTATGCAAAAAAAAATCTCCTGACATAAAAACCTCTAAAAAACAAATAAATATATTAATCCAAGCTCTGTCGGTTGCGTCGGGGTTCGGCTTTGTTTTGTGCTTGTGCTAAGCGATATAATAATAATAATAATAATTTATACAGCGTGTCGGCGCAGCGACTATCGGATCAGGTGCGGGTCATCCAGCGTAACCATATGTTGGATGATACTGTACTTGATCGACTACGCCTCGACTCACGGAGTAACCCAGTTACGCCTGCTTCGCCAATAATCGTGGCGCAGATGCAGAATGTATCCAGTGCTTCGCTGCGATCCGATCGCGGTGGTGAAGAGGATGTTGACGAAGTTATAACCGTGAGTACCCAGTGCAACGCACAATTGAGGAGCGCTTTGGAGGGTGCGTTCCGTGAGTACCGCTCCACACCACCTGAACTTAGACCACGTTTACCTCGTTTGCCTATGCACAAGAGAAACAAGGCGCTGGTGTGTACTCTAGATTCGCAGCTGTCAAACTACTTTGACAACAGCGAAGACCTCGCTGATACCCACTCAATTTTGTACTGCGCAGCTGTAGCGGCATGTCGTGTAGCTCACGTCAAATTTCCTAACTACGACCGAGCTACACGACGAAAATTAGCTGTTCCAGCTTGGCAGTGCAGGATTGAGCGGCGTATCGGTGAGGCTAGAGTACTCATCGGCAAGTTAATCTGCTTCAGGGAGGGCAATACTCGCCCTAGAGTGATGCGCTTTGTGAGGCGGGCGTTCTCGGGAACTAACATTAGTTCTCGTGATTATTTGGCCTGCGTCACAGAGCGTATCGACTTCCTGAAGCAGAAGATCTGTGCATGGGCAAGCCGTATTCGTAGGTACAAGCGGCGAGTGGAGCGATACACTCAGAATCGCACATTCCAAAGCGATGAAAGGTGGGTATATAGGGCTTGGGAACGACCGGACCAAGGGGTGACTGACACGCGTCTGCCGGATGATGACGCTATGTGTTCGTTCTGGCGCAGCATCTGGTCGGTGCCTGTCAGTCACACTGAGGGCGGTTGGATCCGGGAGGTTGAACAAGTGTGTGATCCAATACCAGAAATGGGGGCAATTATCATCAGCCCCCAAGACGTAGCTCGTGCAGTCCGTCCGTTACCTAACTGGAAATCTCCAGGGCCGGATGGACTGCACAACTTCTGGATCAAATGGTTTCAAAGATCGCACGCTCGTTTGGCATCCCAGTTTCAATCAGCCTTAGAGTCAGGGTCGCTGCCCCAGTTCCTGACGACAGGCATTACCCACCTGCTCCATAAATCAGGTAGTACTGCGGAGCCCAAAAATTATAGACCTATCACTTGCTTACCAACGGTCTATAAAGTTCTTACATCCATTTTGAGAGCTAAAATTAACCAACATATTGAGAGTAATTCCATCATGTCTCCCTCTCAGAATGGATGTAGGAATGGGTCCCGTGGTACTAAGGAGCTGCTCCTCATTGATATGGCCATTAGCCAACAGGTTCGCCGCTCCCGAAGGCATCTGTCTACATGTTGGATAGATTATAAGAAGGCCTATGACTCGGTTCCGCATACACGGCTCATGAGGGTGCTGGAGTTGTACAAGATAGATGCAATTCTACGTGCCTTCCTTGAGTCGTGTATGGGGCAATGGAGGACGGTCCTTCGCTATCCAGGATGTGGACAGATGCAGGGGAACAGCGAACTGATAAGGATTGAGCGTGGTATATTCCAGGGTGATAGTCTGAGTCCATTGTGGTTTTGTCTAGCCTTGAACCCTCTAAGCACACTGCTGGAGGGTTCAGGTCTAGGCTATCGGTTGAGGAGAGGTGGTCAGGTCATATCTCACCTTCTTTACATGGATGATCTGAAAATCTTTGCCCCCAACAATTTGCAACTGATGAAACTACTGAAGGTAACTGAAACTTTCAGTAGCGCCATCAGGATGGAATTTGGTGTGGACAAATGTGCAGTCATGCATGTGAAGCGAGGGGAGATAACGGAATCCGTGGGAACTCAATTCTCGGATTCCGTACACCTTAGATCCCTCTCCTCAACAGAAACCTACAAGTATTTGGGTATGTCGGAAGCATTAGGTATCAATACTGCTGACATGAAACAATCGTTGAGGGAACGTTTCTTTGGCCGCCTGAATAAGGTGCTAAGCAGTCTTCTGTCAGGCGGAAACAAGGTGCGCGCCTTCAACGGTTGGGTCATGCCGGTTTTGATGTATTCTTTTGGCATACTCAAATGGACTCAGACAGAACTTGATGCCCTTGATAGGAAGGTCCGCGTACTGCTGACCGCAAATCGGATGCATCACCCACGGTCGTCGATGATGAGACTGTATATCCCGCGGAAGTGTGGGGGTCGTGGCTTCTTAAATGCTAAGACCCTGCACAATCGTGAGGTATGCAGTCTCAGGGAATACTTTCTAGAAACCGACGTGGGGATGCACCGAGATATAGTCTCAGTCGACAAGGGACTTACCCCGCTCTTCTTGGCTAACGAGAACTGGCGCAAGCCTGTAGTATTAGACACTAATGACCGCAGGGAGGTATGGCAGAGCAAGGAGCTTCACGGACGATTTTACCGGGCCTTACATGGGCCCGATGTAGACTTCTTAGCGTCCGTATCCTGGCTCCGTTTCGGTGACCTCTTCGGGGAAACCGAAGGTTTTGTCTGTGCAATAATGGACGAAGTTATGATGACGAATAACTACCGGAAACACATTGTGAAGGATGGCACGGTTGACATATGTCGGGCATGCCACCGTCCGGGAGAATCGATCCGACACATTGTTTCTGGGTGTTCTCGTCTGGCTAACGGAGAGTACTTGCATAGACACAACCTTGTTGCCAGGATTATCCACCAGCAACTTGCTTTGAAATACAAACTTGTGGAATCGGAAGTGCCATACTATAGGTATGCGCCCGACCCAGTTCTCGAAAATGGTAATATCACGTTGTATTGGGATCGACCTATCATCACTGACAGGACTATTGTTGCCAATAAACCTGACATTGTGTTGATAGATCGATTGGAGCGTCGCGCAATGATTGTTGATATAACGGTCCCGCATGACGAGAACCTCGTGAAAGCAGAGAAAGATAAGCAATTCAAGTATCTAGATCTGGCTCGCGAGGTTGTTGACATGTGGGACGTGACTACAGCAGTCATTGTGCCGATAGTCGTGTCGGCCAATGGCTTAATGGCTAAAAGCTTCGACCAACATCTGCGGAGTCTTTCGCTTGGCAGTTGGATCAAGGGCTTGATTCAGAAAGCAGTACTTCTGGACACGGCACGTATTGTTAGGAGGTTCCTCTCTCAAGAGCCCTGACCACCGGTAGCCCGGACCCTGTTCCCGATGCCGGTGGGCTACTATTTTTTATATTTTTAAATGTTTTTGTAAGGTTTTTGTATTTAATTTTGTAAAAATATTTAAAAATGTAAAACGTATGTTTGTCAAATAAATAAAGAGAATAATAATTTTAAATAATGTGATTTTAAATAACACCATTGAATTCCAATAGACTTCTCCAATATAAATTATCACCATAATGGCAAAATCTTTCCGAAAAACAAAAAAATCACAGCCATTCCCCAAAAGATTGATCTGACATACAATGTCAGACCACGTCAAAAGAAAATTTTTAACAATAAATTAAAACTATCTATAATGAAGAACGAAGAATAATGTTGACAAGATCAGCTGCTGCTCTTCGTGCACGCCTACCGCATCCGGACTCGTCGCCCCGCTCCGCCTCGCCGCCGCCGGAACCCAGCCTCACCGTGAATGCTGTGACACCGGCCGTGGCAGTTGCGTCGAGCGACAGCGACGAGTACTTCTCTCCGCCCACGACGCCACCACCTGTTCGTCGACGGGGAGGACGCCGGCCGCCGGACGGTTTAGGACCTCGAGGCCCATCGGCCTCTGATAGGGTCCCAGCTCCCGGCGGAAGTGTGCAGCGCATGCGATGGACGCGAACCATCAACGAAAATGTCATGCGCTCATACTATGGGGCTACAGAGGGAGGAAACAACCTGACTGCGTACCGTGTTCGGATGCTCTCTCTGTTTCAGGTGCTTGAGCCAGCTGTTCAACGTGTCGGCGCAACGATTATCGGATCAGGTGCGGGTCATCCAACGTAATCATATGTTGGACGACACCGTACTTGATCGCCTGCGAATTGAAATGCAGAGTAGCCACGTCATTGTCCCTCCGTCACAGGCTGTGGTTCCACCACAGTCTAATCAGTTATTCGATCGCGCTGACGAAGTGAGTAATGACATGGCTACTAATGTAAGTACCCAGTGCAGTGAGGAAATGAGGAGTGCTTTGGAAGGTGCGATTAGAGAATATCGGTACATGTCGCCTGAACTTAGACCACGTTTACCTCGTTTGCCCAAATGCCCATGCATAACAGAAATAGGGCGCTGATGGCTGTTCTGGATTCGCAGTTGTCAAACTATTTTGATAACTGCGAAGACCTCACTGATGCTCACTCGATCCTGTACTGTGCGGCTGTAGCGGCATGTCGTGTAGCTCATGTCAAATTTTCTAATGATAAAGCTACACGATCTAAACCTGTCGTACCGGCTTGGCAGTGCAGGATTGAGCGACGTATTGGTGGGGCCAGAACACTCATCGGCAAACTAATCTGCTTCAGGGAGGGCAACAATCGCCCTCGAGTGATGCGTTTTGTGAAGCGGGCATTTGCAGGGACTGATATTAGTCCTCAAGACTATATGTCCCGTATCACAGAACGCATCGACTTCCTGAAGCAGAAAGTGTATGCATGGGCAAACCGTATCCGTAGGTATAAGCGGAGGGTGGAACGATACACTCTGAATCGCACATTCCAAAGAGACGAAAGGTGGGTTTATAGGAGTTGGGAGCGACCGGACCAAGGTGTGGCCGACACGCGCCTGCCGGATGATGACGTCATGTGTGCGTTTTGGCGCAGTATCTGGTCGGTGCCTGTCAGCCATACCGAGGGTGAATGGACTCGAGAAGTCGAGCGAGTGTGCGATCCAGTACCAGAAATGGGGGCAATCTCTATCAGCCCCCAAGACGTAGCTCGTGCAGTCCGTCCGTTACCTAACTGGAAATCTCCAGGACCGGACGGGTTGCACAACTTCTGGATTAAATGGTTTGTGAGGTCGCATACTCGCTTGGCGGCCCTATTCCAGTCAGCCTTAGAGTCAGGGTCGCTGCCCGAGTTCCTAACTACTGGAATAACCCACCTGCTCCATAAATCAGGTAGTACTGCGGAGCCCAAAAATTATAGGCCTATTACTTGTCTTCCGACAGTGTATAAAGTTCTTACATCCATTTTGAGAGCTAAAATTTGTAAACACATTGATGACAATTCGATCATGTCCGCTTCTCAGAATGGATGTAGGAACGGGTCCCGCGGTACTAAGGAGCTGCTCCTCATTGATATGGCCATTAACCAACAGGTTCGACGTTCCCGAAGGGATCTGTCGACATGTTGGATAGATTATAAGAAGGCCTATGACTCGGTGCCACATACATGGCTCATGAGGGTGCTAGAATTGTATAAAATTGATGCAACTCTGCGCACCTTCCTGATGTCGTGTATGGGGCAATGGAGGACAGTCCTTCGCTATCCAGGATGTCGACAGATACAGGGGAACAGCGAACCAATAAGGATCGAGCGTGGTATTTTTCAGGGCGATAGTTTGAGTCCGCTTTGGTTCTGCTTAGCCTTGAATCCTCTAAGCACACTGCTGGAGGAGTCAGGTTTGGGCTTTCGATTGAAGAGAGGTGGTCAAGTTATATCTCACCTTCTTTACATGGATGACCTGAAACTCTTTGCCCCCAACAACTTGCAATTGATGGAACTACTGACGGTAACAGAAACTTTCAGTAGCGCCATCAGGATGGAATTTGGTGTGGACAAATGTGCGGTCATGCATGTAAAGCGAGGGGGGATTGTGGAATCTGCGGGAACCCAGCTCTCAGATTCCATAAATCTTAGATCCCTCTCAGCAACCGAAACCTACAAGTATTTGGGTATGTCGGAAGCGCTGGGCATCAATTCTGTTGACATGAAGCAATCGTTGAAGGAGCGCTTCTTTGGCCGCCTGAGAAAAGTATTTAATAGTCTTTTATCAGGCGAAGGAAATAAGGTGCGTGCCTTCAATGGTTGGGTCATGCCGGTTTTGATGTACACTTTCGGCGTACTCAAATGGACTCAAACAGAACTAGACGCCCTGGATAGGAAGGTCCGTACATTGTTGACGGCATATCGAATGCATCACCCACGTTCCTCGGTTATGAGACTGTATATCCCCCGGAGTTGTGGAGGTCGAGGCTTTTTAAACGCTAAGACTCTCCACAATCGCGAGATATGCAGTCTCAGGGAATATTTCCTAGAAGCCGACGTGGGGATGCATCGAGATGTGGTCGCGATGGACAAGGCCCTCACCCCGCTCTCCTTGGCTAAAGAGAACTGGCGCAAACCTGCAGTGCTTGACACTAATGATCGCAGGGAAGTATGGCAGAGTAAGGAGCTTCACGGACGCTACTTCAGTGCCCTGCATGGACTTGATGTAGACCATGCAGCGTCCGTAGCCTGGCTACGTTCCGGGGAACTCTTTGGAGAAACCGAAGGTTTTGTTTGTGCAATTATGGATGAAGTTATGATGACGAATAACTACCGGAAATTTATTGTGAAGGATGGCACGGTTGACATATGTCGGGCATGCCACCGTCCGGGCGAATCGATCCGTCACATTATCTCTGGGTGTTCTCGTCTGGCCAACGGAGAATACTTGCATAGACACAACCTTGTAGCCAGGATTATTCATCAGCAACTTGCTCTGAAATACAGCCTTGTGGAATCGGAAGTGCCGTACTATAGGTATGTGCCCGACCCAGTTCTCGAAAATGGCAATATCACACTGTATTGGGATCAATCCATCATCACTGACAGGACTATTGTAGCCAATAAGCCTGATATAGTGGTGGTGGATCGATCAGAGCGGCGCGCAATTATTGTTGACATAACGGTTCCACATGACGGGAACCTCGTGAAGGCCGAGAAAGATAAGCAAATCAAGTATCTTGACTTGGCTCGCGAGGTTGTCGACATGTGGGATGTTGACTCAGCGATCATTGTGCCGATAGTCGTATCAGCCAATGGCCTAATTGCCAAGAGCCTCGACCAACATCTGATGAGGCTCTCGTTAGGCAGCTGGATCAAGGGCTTGATTCAGAAAGCGGTACTCCTGGACACGGCTCGTATTGTTAGGAGGTTCCTCTCTCTGGAGCCCTGACCGCCGGTAGCTTGGACCCTGTTCCCGATACCGGTGGGCTACAATTTTTTATATTTTTAAATGTTTTTTTATTTTTTTTTATTTATGAGAAATATTTAAAAATGTATTAAATTTGTATATATTAATGAATAAAGGGAATAATAATAATTTCTTTATTTCAATCAACAATTTGGATCATAGAATAGGTACATTAAATAAAAAATAAATAAAACATATTAGAAAAATAAAAAGACAAAACATACTTTCATTACCTATCAATTACATTTAAAAGGCAAAGTCAACAAATTAAAATTAGAAATAATCATAATTCATATAAAAATTATTCAATAATTACATTTATTCAACATTTAAATAAAAATG
Organism: Cerastis leucographa; assembly: GCA_963082945.1. NCBI lineage: Eukaryota > Metazoa > Arthropoda > Insecta > Lepidoptera > Noctuidae > Cerastis > Cerastis leucographa. Next base: position 4,456,806 of record OY720374.1, on the reverse strand, counting down.
AAAAGTTATGTTATGAATTATTTAATTTTCTTGCTATCGTCACCACATTAAGCATACAACAATGGTTAATGTAGTGACAGTCGAACCTCTCAGCCATCATCCTCAAGATGGTGTTGGAGCTGGCGCGGACCCTGCGCACCAAAGATGTGCACCGTTTCCGCATCGTCGCATAGAAGCAGTCAATGCGCGACTCAGCGAACATCCCCGACGCACTGCAGTGCCGAGGCAGCCCCAACAACATCCTGTAGGCATTGTTGAATTGGACTCGTAAGGCACTGTACTGTTTCTGAGTATAGTTAGCCCACAGGGCGCTCGAATAAAAACAGGTGCAATACGCTCTGAAAAGAGTATTTTTCACTTCCTTCGAGCATCGTGCAAACCTGCGAGCTATCATGTTCGCTCTAACAGACAACGCCCTACGTAAAAAATTGATATAAATTGTTTTTTAATTGATGTTTTTTAAACTTATTCTATTTTTTTGACCCTTTAGGCGTGCAGCCACCCCTCTTGGAGATGCCCATTGTGACAAGTGACAAGATTTCAAATTTCGAATCGATCAGACCTGTGGAAGTTGTTTATATCCTTTCATCAACTAGAAAAGAGGTCGATCATGATCTTCAAACGGCTGAGCAGATTTTCTTGAAACTTAGCCAAGAACACTCGAATCTCGATTAACACAACTTTCAAACGAAACCAACTTTACCAAAATCGGTTCATCCATTCAGGAGCTATGATGCCACAGACGAGATGTCAAACTTAGATGGTCGGGGGTTAATTAGAAATATAAATATGCTGCTTCGTCCGAAGTGCGAAACCCTGATCACCGATAACTTTAATAAAACAGACATTTTCTTATTCAATCATTTACGAAAACACAATACAAACTTATGACACCCCTCTTTTTTGGTCGGGGGTTAAAAACAACTTCCGTGTAATTCCCAAAGTTCTTCCGTAGTAACATATTAGGTAGGTAATAACTACCTATAACCTCAAATAACTAAAGGTTGTAATCATGTCGAAAATACTGTAACGTTATTGACAAATGACTGTAACTAATGATACACGAGCGTTGCGTGTCGACTATAATATGATACGAATAGGTATTAGGTATAGATGGACACATATATGTAGATAGCTATTCCAGTATACTTAAACGTTACACCAATTTCAAGTCGTTCGTGTTGCGCGTTCCGACTCACCATTTGGTGACCTTCCTCAAAGAAGAGTTTTGGCCGAAAGGTGTGCTGTATCGGCGTTTCCGCGGCCAGCTACGTGACACCTCATAGCGTAACACGACGCCGTCACTTTGTGTGCAGTAGTTTCTAAAGTTTTAGTTTTAAAAGTATGTATTAGTTTATAAGTAGTTAATGTTTTTATAATTATTTATGCATTGTGTTTTATTGGACTAGTTGCCTGAAATAAAGAATTGTATTGTATTCTTACCTACCTGAATATTTACTTTCGAAACTTTCTATGCATTCATAAACTCAGGAACTCGTGGCTTAATAATAACTGCCGCTTGATCATCTGGTTTATTCGCGCTTGCCTAGGCTGGTCCGTGGATGGGTGACCACCTATTACATACAGAGTTTCCTCCGTGCCTCTAAATGCACTTCAGGCCGTTGGCCCAACCGTTAATTATTGTAGATCTTTGACAGTCGTTACAGGTAGTCAGTGGCCCGAAAGTCTGACAACCTGTCCTACCAAGGAGAGAGAGACCATCGTATTACCCAGTACTGAGTGAATTGTGGACGTCAGATAGGCAGTCGCTCCATGTAAAATACTGGTATTCAGCTGCATCCGGTTAGACTGGAAGCCGACCCCAAGATAGTTAGGGAAAGGCCAGGCAGATGATGATGATGCCATTACTTCCTCGCTGGTCTAGTGGTCGTAAGCGGGAATGCTAAGCATGTGGCCTCGGGTTTAATTCCGGTCGGACCAAATTCGGTTGGCGCAGTAGCTGAGCGATCGACTGCTGCGCTGCGTGTCGCGGCTTGCATCCCCCGCACGGAACAAATATTTGTATTGCCTACAGATAGTTGTTCCGGGTCTGGCTGTTTGTGTATGTGAGTTAAAATATTTGTAAACGCACCCACGATACAGGAGAAATTTCACAGCAACAGCCTCAGAGTCAGTTTTTCGCCCGGTTGATAGCAATGCCCCCTATTCATCATCAGCCTATATTTTTTCCAATGCTGGGACACAGGCCTCCTCTCTATGAGAGGGAGTGGGCTGTAACCCACCACGCGGGCCTAGTGCGGGTTGGTAGATGTCACACGTCTTCGAATTTTTAGTTCTAGGACATGCCGGTTTCCTCACGATGTTTTCCTTCACCGTTTTTGAGAGCAGCGGTGATGAACTAAATTACACAAAGTAATACGCCTGCCTGGATGGGTTCGAACCCACGGCTTACTGCTCTCACTGGGCCACCGCTGCTCTCACTATGCTGTGCACTATGGGATGCCCCCATTACTTGGGACTTAAACATAAGTGGCGAAATGTAGGTGTACTATTAACTACAACTCTGTCTAAACCTTCGACGTTTACAGGCGTGATGTTTTGTAATGTAATGATGTGAAAGTCTTCTGACTGGCTCAAGCTGATAATCCGAATCAACTTTAACTTAAAAGGGAGTGACCATTCGCTTCCTTATACGAAAAGCCTAAACAAAGAGAGGTCGGCTTAGCTGCCACGGTTTATTTTAATTACTTTATTTTTTAATTACTGATTTAATCTTTTACTCTGGACGCTTTTAACTTGCCCGTATTTCTACATTGTTCTCACATATTTTTAATTCTTAACATGAATGATGTAACCAAGATTTTGTAACATATTTTGATTTAAAAGAGTGTCCATGGAGTTTCTTGCCCATTCTTCTCCATAGAGATCTACGCTACAGAATGGGCAACTACAGTACTTTCACAAGTTATTATGCCTTGTGACTGGGACTGTAGCTTCGCGTTTTATTTTGTTTTTTGACTTTCAAAAGTGTCTGTAATGGTCTAATTGAAATAAATGCTTTGACTTTGACTGGAAATATGTGGTTTAATAGGTATTTGTGTCGTCGTATGTGCCTGCTATATCTACATTAACATCATCAATCAGTAATATCGGCTTGTAATCATGTAGTACAGAATATTGGTCGCGTAATAATAACAGTGTCATGATTAATTCAAAACGATCGTTTTCCTAATCACACATACGAGTACGTAACATGACATACATAACGCCTGTAATGCCCGAAGGGTTAGACAAAAGGTGTACCTGTCGAATTGTCATGTTTAAGCCCCACGAAAAATGGGGCGAGCCTTTTACCGTCAACCCACCAACCTATTTCTTGTAGAAATACGCAATAACACTTTAGGGAGATATAGAACGCAGGGTCTACGACCTACCAGACCAACAAAGCAAAGTCGCTGGTAGACTGGTGGTACCACTTCATAGGTCTTGTTTTGTACCATAAAAACTAACAGCGCTTTGCTTCAGTACTTATGAGTTTTCCTCTCTACTATACATTTTTTTATTCTCGTCCTATTTGCATGATGTGCTTAATAACTTCTAGTACAATGTATAACTAATAAATATAAAAAAAGTTATCAATTTATTTTGCCCGCAGATATTTCGGATACTTTCGCCACATCACTATCTTAAGGGTGCTCAGTAATCGGATAGCGGCTGTGACACGACCTCTTCAAACTCAATTCTACGTGTAACGAAATTTTCATTCTGTGCTCTTACTGAACTATGTAGGTACCTGAAGTGGAAGTTAAGTAGGTGCTTAGTACCTAGATTGACAGCATAGCTTATAGCATAGAATAATCACCCTATAATTTTTCCACTGCTGGAATACAGGCCTCCTCTATATTAAAGAGAATGTAATAGGGGTGAGCCTATTGCCGTCAACAGGCACAAATCCGGGGTCCGTGTCGGCTACTAAGAAATTCCAGTTATTATCTATAAATCTACTATTATAAAGCTAAAGAGTTTTCTTGTTTATGTGTTTGTTTGCTTGAACGCGCTAATCTCAGGAACGACTGGTTCGATTTGAAAAAAAAAAAATTTGAGTGTTAGATAGCCCATTTATCGAGGAAGGTTATAGGCTATATATCATCACGCTACGACCAATAGGAGCGGAGCAACAATAAAAAACGTCTCGAAAACGGGGAAAATGTGACGCAGACGAAGTTGCGCGGGACAGCTAGTAAATAATAATTTTCGTAATAGTTTTAGGTTTCCAAGTGCTCTTAAACAAAATATTCACTCTCACGATATAAAATAAGTTATAGAAGCAGGCGTCACTTAGCGGAAATCCATGACATTCCATGGCATGCGTAATATTTGATGTCTTAATAGGTATGCAAAATATTTAGTTTTAATTCCGCAAATAAATTGCCAGGCCGGGATGCAGGATGCAGCACTGACTGCCAGCAAAAATATGCACATGCAGGAAAACCCATAACAATCAGTATACAAAGTGTTGTTTTACATCCACGTCAAAATTCAGAGGTTGTCACAAAACACATAAATAATCAATTTAAATTACGGTGCTGTTGTTTAATTTAATAAGGGAATAAGAATTAATTATCGAATTAACGTTTGAGATTGTTTGTATGTGTGGAAGTGCGGTTATCGGGCGAGGATCAGTCGGGCCGCGTTTAAAACAAGGGATTTCCCTCAAACAGACGAATTCCGTAAATAAAAAATATAAAAAAAAAACGGGACGACAATCATTAGCATATTTACCTACTTGAATTTGACAAGGATGCAAAACAACGGCTTGTATATCAATATAACCGGCATCCATTTTCGCATCCAGTTTCGACACTATCGGAGGTTAGCAGTTCAAAAACAATATTTTTGTACTAGATACACAGAGCGATACTTCAGAGGAGCTGGTGGCTAAATAATAACAGCCGCGCGGGTCGATCTTTAAGGTTAAGTCGTGCTTGCCGAGGTTGGTCCGTGGATGGGTGACCATAATTACATACCATTGGTCCCGGCTGTCATATGTAGATCTTTGACAGTCGTTACGAGTAGTCAGAAGCCAAAAGTCTGACATCTAGTCTTACCAAGGGGTATTACCCAGTTACTGGGTTGTAAAGGTCAGATAGGCAGTCGCTTCATTTAAAATACTGGTACTCAGCTGCATCCGTTACACTAGGAAGTGGCGAAGGGTGGGCGTTTTGGGGGACTGTCTCTTGTAATTTTGACGTTCAAAAAATGCTGATTATCAGCCTAATTTGAATAAATGACTTTTGATTTTCCTTTAGACTGGAAGCCGACCCCAAGATAGTTTGGGAAAAGGCTAGGCAGATGATACACAGAGCGATACTTCATTTTCTTTATAACGCAGGTACAAGCAGATAAAAAAATACATCAATAATTTCGGTGGTATAATACCCAACCTCTCCTCAACAACGAAAGCAAAATCTAGTCCAAAATAAATGGCCAAAGAAAACTTTTCTGCACAATACACTTCTTAAAAGTTTAATTCGTATCTGTTGGCAGTAGTTCTATCGCAAAGTGTTTTGTTACGTCGTATACCTGTCCTTTCCTCTCGATTGAATCTTATAAAGTTACAGGGGTTGAAACTGCCAAGAAGTTTTATTTTTATAAATATTTTGCTCTGAAAATAGAATTTTCACTTCAATAGTTCAAACATGTAGGTCTTTCTGCCTGAAATCAGTGAGCAAAATGCGATTTTGCTCACTGAGTGAGACAATAGTTATTTGTTATACAAGAGCGCAAATTTGCTTTTTAACCGCGTGCTCAATTTTGATGACCGAGCAAGCGAAGGATCGAGTGATTCAAGAATTAGAATCCTGAGCGTTAGTGAGGGAATCAAAAGAGCACAAGGTCAAAAATCTTTGCACTCGAGTGCAACACGTAACTTTTTATCTCACCTCAGCGAGGAAATGACTATATGCAAAAAAAAACATTTACAATCTCAAGATAGGTACTTTTATTTCAGTTAAAGTATTAACTACTACATTATGATAGGTAAGTAAGTATTACAATAGTACAATAGGGGTTCTAGAAGTTCAAGAAATGTTGCTATTTACGGCCCATTTTATTAGCACCCATAGGCTGTCTAACACACTTTCCGTTGCGATATTGTAGAAAAAAACGATTGATTGGAGTGTTAGGCGGGCGTAAAGACTTGATATTTCTCAACAATCGTTACGTATTCTATATATATATACACTCCATAGAGTGCTTGATTTCTTGGTCTCGGATAATTCAATAAAATATGCCAGCAAAACGTTTTCTGAGAAAGTTTTGGCTACTATAGCTAGTGTGCATTATTAACCATTTCAGCCAATTCTGTAGGCGTCAAATAAACTTCCTTGTCGCTAGAATCACTCATATTAGATTTTTCACTTGTATTCAAGTTACTTGTTTTTAACCTAAGGTTTTAACAATATGACGTGAGAAGAAAATGGCGCTCTCTCTCTCTCTCGCTACTGAAGTGAAAAGTAACTTTTCACTTCAGTAGCTCAAACATGTAGGTTTTGCTGCCTGAAATCAGTGAGCAAAATGCGATTTTGCTCACTGAGTGAGACAAAGTAACTTTTTAATTATTTTTTTCAGAAAGCCCCGAATATCTTATTCAGCCTTGGGTTAATCATACAATTCGAAACATTCACACTCTATCTCTTTCCCGCCCATTAGAAAGAGAGAGAGACAAAGACCAGCCCTTTCGAAGTTCCGTTTTTGAATTCGAACACGTTCGGAATTTCATACTAACTAAAGAGATTTTTGCAAAAATGTCTATTAATGTAATTTATTGAACTTTTAAAACTTATTGTTGTATTTAAACGAAAATAAGTATTTACTGCAAATAAAACTGATATTTAACCTGTAAATATTTATTTCTAGTTTCAATAATGTTACGTAATTAATATATTTTGAATAATAAAATATCATGGGTGCTATTTCCGAACACGCCTTGATTTAAATAAAAGAGCGGGAAAAAAAATCGTGGCTGACGTAAAGAGTTGAATAAGTTAAAAATATTAAAATAATCGTAAAATATGAGTGAAACTAGCGACGAGAACAGTATTGTAACACCGGAAGAGTTAAAACAACAAGACAGTTATTAATGCAGAATTAAGTTTCCTACCTGAGAAGTCTCGCAAGAAATATCTGAAAGCATACCATGTCTTCAACGAGACTTACAAAGGGCGCAAGCAGTTTTTCGGAGACGGTGTTGCTATCTTATTTTTTAGATTTATCACAGACGAGGTGATCATCTATAATGTTAATTATTTTGATTCAAAATAAATATTTATTTCAATCAATTCCTGTTTATAATTTTATCTCCTATAGTGTTCTCGCTGCTGAAGTGAAAAGTTATGTGTGTTACACGAGAGCAAAGTTTTTTGCATCTCGTGCCTTTGAATCCCTCGCCACGCTCAGGATTCAAAATCAGCACTCGCAGCAAAAAACGACTTTGCTCTCTTGTTGCACAAATAACTATTTTTTTTTCAGAAAGCCGCGAATATCTTATTCAGCCTTGGGTTAATTTTACAATTCGAAACATTCACACTCTATCTCTTTCTCGCCATTAGAAAGAGAGGGAGACAAAGACCAGCCCTTTCAAAGTTCCGATTTTGAATTCGACCTCAAAGACAAACACGTTCGGATTTCGTAATTACTAAAGAAATTTTGCTAAAAGAATTATGTCTTTTAATGTAATTTATTGAATTTTTAACTTATTGTTGTATTTAAAGGAAAATAAGTATTTACTGCAAATAAAACTGATATTTAACCTGTAATTATTTATTATCTCCTGAAGTGTTCTCGCTGCTGAAGTGAAAAGTTATGTGTGGTAAACGAGAGCAAAGTTTTTTGCATCTCGTGCCTTTGAATCCCTCGCTACACTCAAGATTCAACTTTAGAATCATTCGCTACGCTCGTGATTCAATCGTTGAATCCCTCGCTTGCTCAGGATTCAAAATCAGCAATCGAAGCAAAAAACGACTTTGCTCTCTTGTCGCACAAATAACTATTGTTAAATAATATTGGTTTCGTGAATTTGGAACAGCTTTCCAGGCATTTGCATGTGGCTAAGATGAGAATGCTTGAGGGAATGTGTGTTGTTACGCGAATGGATACTGAAATGAGTACCTCTTATGTAAGAGGAAGTCTGAAAGTGGAGCCAGTGACTGAAAAATTATGAAAATATTGAGAAATAAGGAAAAGGTTATAAAAGTAGGTAGAGGAAGACCAAAGAAACGATGGATGGACTGTGTGAAGGATGATATGGCAAAAAAGGATGTGTCTGATGAGATGACGAGTAATAGAGAAGTATGGAAGAAGAAGACATGCTGCGCAGACCCCAAATGAATTACGATAAGGGCAAGAGAATCATGATTGAACAGCTTCTCAGATCCAAATCTCACAAAAATGCTTTAAGCAGTTTAGATGCATGCTTGGAGGTAGGAACTTTCGAATTCGTTTTTATTCGGACGACGCTATTTGAAGCATGGTCTTATGCTGTGTCGTTTTACATTTATATTTTTAGTTACACGAGGTTTCGTATTAATGAGGTTTTACCTTATATATTATGAATGAGTGGTCGATTTAACAACGCTCGGTAGATTCTACGCCGTGCGAATGAGGGATTATAAATATTGAAATGAAAGGTAATGATGTTTATGTCCCTTGTCTTACTAAGAACTTATGCTTCTTGTGATTGTGACATAGAATTGAATAAAGAGAAACTTGAATTTGTTCGATGAAACTCTGTTCTTGGGGATCACGCTCGACTCAAGGCTAAAATGGGGTCCTCATTTAACATCTCTTGCAGGACGGCTGAGTTCAGCAGCATTATTATGCTGTCAGGAAAATCCGTCAATTTACTGATGTAAATACCGCGAGGCTCGTGTATTTTTGTTATTTTCATAGTATTATGTCATACGGTATTTAACTATGGGGACGAGGACAAGCTTGTCTCACAAGAGGTATCGTATTACCCAGTACTAACTGGGGTTGTGGAGGATAGGCAGTCGATTTCATGTAAAATACTGGTAAATTCAGCTACATCCGGTTAGATTGGAAGCCGACTATAACATATATGGGAAAATGCTAGGCAGATGTGGATGCTGTTAACATAACATCACGCCTGTAATCATCGGAGGGTTAGGCAGAGGTTTCCTATAAGTACCCCCACATTTCGCCAGTTACGTTTAAGTCCCATAAAAAAGGGGGCGAGCCTATTGCCATTATTTCTTAGCTGCCACGGTTTATTTAAATTACTTTATTTTTGAATTACTGATTTAATCTTTTACTCTGGACGCTCTTATAACTTGCCCGTATTTCTACATCGTTCTCACATATTTGTCTCAACATGAGTGATGTAACCAAGATTTTTTAAAATATTTTGATTTAAAAGAGTATCCATGGAGTTTCTAGCCCTTTCTTCTCCATAGAGATCTGAGCTTTGGAATGGGCAACTACAGTACTTTCACAAGTTATGCCTTGTGACTGGGACTGCAGCTCCGCGTTTATTTTGTGTTTTTTGACTTTTAAAAGTGCCTTAATGGTCTAATTGGAAATAAATGCTTCGAGTTTGAGTTTGAATTAACCGGGCACAAATTCAGATTCCACGGCCGCCACCGAGAAACTCCTAATGGAAAAAACTCAATAACAATTTGCTTGACCCGGGAATCGCACCCAGTACTTTTTTTTTTTACGGTGGGAAATCATCAAATGACTTCTCCCGCACTGGGTGGGTGGGAGCGGGAGGGAGTGTCAGACTTGTACTGACTAAACCCCTTCAATGTTCCTTCTTAGCCCTTTGTGTTCCAGGGCCACGGTATCTCTTTCGAACAGTCCCGCAGCCCTGGCAGGCATCGGCCCTCTCGGACCCCTTCCGATTTGCTGACATCTCCTTGAGGCGCGCGTGGAACACGTACGCGCCGTCGACACGGCCTGTCGTCATGAGACGGACGGACGGTGAGCTAGCCCATTACTCACCGTCCACAGGCTCGCGCCTACGGTGGCCGGGGGCCACTGGTTGCCCCCCGACGCCCGGGGCGTCTCCCGCGGCGGCTGGGACGTGAGGTTCTCTCCCTCTCACGTTCCGCCACCTCCTAACCCAGGACCTCATGCTTAGATTATGATGATGATGTCTATACCTAAAGGAAGTTCTTCTAACACACTTACGCATATTGTTTAAAAACAAGATGACCCTGCTGCTGGCTTATCGCTAAAAAGAAATGCTGAAACAAACCCTCTTATCTTTAAAAAACCCAAAAAAAAACACAAGAATAACGATTTTTAAGAAATAATTTATTTTTTAACAAAATAATTTTATACATAACTTATGATTTACAATCTATAAAATAGATTGAAATAAACGTACTTACATCTAATTTGTGGCTCATTAACATACTTCGTCTTTGCAATTTGAATGGAACTGATTTTTTTTGGTAAATTGACTACCTACCCTCTACCTGTAAACGGTACGTAAATTCTAATCACAATTTTTTTTTTATTAATACACCTTTTTTATTACAAGTCTATTTTTGTGCCAATGCAAGCCAAACGCCTGTTTTCTTTTTCATCCAAAACCTTTTAAGCGGTAGGGTAGCCCGCGAAATTCAAATTTTTAAATAATCATTCAATAGGATTAAATGAACTTAGGAGCTCGTGGCTAAATAATAACAGCCACCTGGGTCGGTCTTTAAGGTTAAACCGTGCTTGCCGAGGTTGGTCCGTGTATGGGTGACCATAATTACATACCAAGTTTCCTCCGTGCCTCGAAAAGCACGTTAAGCCGTTGGTCCCGGCTGTCATTTGTAGATCTTTGACAGTCGTTACGAGTAGTCAGAAGCCAAAAAGTCTGACATCCAGTCTTACCAAGGGGGATTGTATTACCCAGTTACTGGGTTGTGGAGGTCAGATAGGCAGTCGCTTCATGTAAAATACTGGTACTCAGCTGCATCCGGTTAGACTGGAATCCGACCCCAAGATAGATTGGGAAAAGGCTAGGCAGATGATGAGGATTAAATGAATTTAAAAGGGTTGTATCGATGATTTTAGTTATTTAGTGCTCATTTACGGAGATGCGGTGCGTCAGGCGGTGCGTCGAGCGGCGCGTCGGGCGGTGCGTCGAGCGGTGCGTTAGGCTTCACCCGCCGCGAGCACCGCTGCATTTCCAGCAAACGCGAGTAATACCGCTTCTCCGTAAACGCTCTCATACATCGCCATGTGTTTGAATTGGAAGCGGGCCTTACCGCGTAACGCACCGCTCGACGCGTCTCATCTCCGTAAAAGAACCCTTAAGGTGTTAAGGTTAAAAACTAAAGTTGTATTACTAGCGAAATGTAGACGATAGTACATTATCAACTAGCTCCCTCTTCTGAGAAGATTTTCTTTAATTCTGATCTTAAAAATGTGGCCTCTTCTATCATTTCTTGTCGTGTTCTAGGTGGCTTCGACGGGTGACCGGATTTGAACCTGAAAGACATAGCAGTAAGGTTATATTTAGAAAAAAACTAGAACTTTCTAGTATTGGAGACGAGGTTTTTATAATCTCTGATCCGGACGTCTTTTCGACTGTTACCTGTTACATATACAAGGTGTTGTTTTGCATCCTCGTCAAAATTCAGGATGTTGTCACTAAAGACATAAAGAATCAGTTAAAATTACGGTACCTAGTTAATTATTAATAAACGCAATTTTTTTTTGGTTGTTTATGTTTCTCAGTATTTCAGAATAACCCCCTTAACGTAGCTTAGGGAATAAGAAATTATCGAATAAACGTTTGAGATTGTTTGTATGTGTGGAAACGTGGTTAAGGGCAAGAATCAGACAGCCCGCGTTTAAAACACGTGTGGTTCACACTTAACGATTTTCATAAATAAGAAAAAAAAAAAAATTACCTACTCATTTTATTATTGATTCAGGACGATAATCATTAGCATTGTTACCTCCTTGAATTTGACGAGGATGCAAAACAACACCTTGTAGATTGTGAAGATTTTTTCAGTAAAAATATTATACAGGTGTAAGAGAAACCGACGCTAAAACGGTTACGTAGTCTTCAGTACATAATTCTAAACCAGCTATCTTTTTTTATAACCTATTATAAGTTTTTTAGTTTAAGTGTGGTTTTCGGATTTCTACAACTTTTAGCTGGATATTGGCTTGTTAAGAATGGGTTCATAGCAAGCAAAATATAGCTTCGATCGGGTTTGGCATTCTGAAATCTGTTGTCAAAAGACTGTCGCTGACATTTAACATGACGTCATGTGCGGGCCGGGGTAGGGGGAGAGGCATGGCGCTCGTATAAATACATACCGAACAGTATTTAAAGTTAATTTTTAGCATAAATGTTACTTAGTGGGCATATAAGAGGAACTGGCGCCATGTTTAAGAAAATATGAAAGGGAGTCGTCTGTCTTGGTATGGACATGTGATGAGGAGGGACGGACGGACGGACGGACGGACGGGAAAAGAATGATGAAGATAAATTTTGATGCATAGAGAGAAGAAAAGGTGGATGGAGTGTGTGAGAAGAAAAAAACCGGACAAGTGCGAGTCCGACTCGTGCACTAAGTGTTCCGTACCATTATTTATAAAAACGAGCAAAAAAAGGGACATTTTTGTATGGCAGCCCCCCTTAAATATTTATTTTATTCTGTTTTTAGTATTTGTTGTTACAGCGGCAACAGAAATACATAATCTGTAGAAATTTCAACTAGCTAACTATCACGGTTCATGACATACAGCCTGGTGACAGACGGACAGCGAAGTCTCAGTAATAGGGTCCCGTTTGATCCTTTGGGTACGGAACCCTAAAAAGGAGTAAATGATAGCGTGACGAAAGACAGGGAAGAATGGAAGAAAAAAACGTGTTGCGCCGACCCCAAATAACATGGCACAAGGCTGCCAGGGCTGCGGGACTGTTCAAAAGAGATACCGTGGCCCTGGAACACAAAGGGCTAAGAAGGAACATGGATGGGTTTTAGTCAGTACAAGTCTGACACTCTCTTCCGCTCCGCCCAGAGCGGGGAGAATCATTTGATGATTTCCCAAACGAAAAAAAAGGCAAGAGGATGAAAATGGTACTTACTGGTCATGTTTGGCTAGCTCCAAATATATGAGGTCGTTATCAATAAAGTCTCCTTTTTTTCGCGGCATTATATGGCAGTGGAGGTGCTGAAATAAATATAAGGAAAAAACTTATTAGTACGAGAATATTTTTTTTTCTTTGTTAGTCGGGTAGATTATTGAAAAGTATTGGACACGTATTTTTTCTTTTTTCACGTGTTCATAAAATTACGGAGATATATTGATTTGAAATAGCGCATGACGTCACATGTAGTTAAGTTTTATACCTACTTGTGACGTAGTGAGCCCCCACTCTCCAACTTTAATGAGTTTTAACTAAGTAATATTTTGATAAAACAAAAAATACGTGTCTAATATTTTTGTATTACCTGTCTGACGGACAAAATAGAATGTCGTTTTCTTTACCCAGTCCGCACCCCTATTATGACAATCCAAAAACCCCAAAAAGAGCCCGTTTTTACCGCCATGTTCAGACGACTATCAGACAAATTAGATAAGTTTTTAACAAAAAAGAAAATCATAGAAGCATAGATATACTTTTCCTCTAAATTTTGATATAAGAATTATTTAGATCAGTTTAGTTTTGAAGAAGAAAACAGCGGAATACAAAACGTCTTTTGGTTAAGATTTTTGTAGGTAAAATCAGTCTGAGCTGCAGTTGTACCTTTCGCTCTTTACGGGGCCTTGGTCGGTCGCAGCGTGACGGCTATAGTTTCTTCAAATACCTATTCTTCAAATTCTTCGGGGCTAGAGTCCCCTCTTAATTATCTCTACCTAATTCCTACCTCTGATAATAATAAATTACCTTGACAGTTTGTCCAGCTTCCATCCCATCTTGTATCGTCACTGTACAAGACTGTGCTTCGTGGACTGTTTCCATTAACTGTAACAAAATCAAAATATTTTTATTACACACAGGCCTACATGGGCACTTATAAAACGTCGACAAAAAGGTGCTCGGTTCGGGTTGGTCGTTTCCTATGGAGAAGACCCGGCAAGAAACTCCATGGTTACTCTTTTAAAATAATTTGGTTTTACAATATTACGATTACAAACATTTAAAGTAATACACACAAACAGCCAGACCCGGAACAACTATCTGTAGGCCATACATATTTGTTCCGTGTGGGGATCGAACCCGCGACACGCAGCGCAGCAGTCGATCGCTCAACCACAGCGCCAACCGTGTCGTCAATAAAAATCATCACCAAACATTAAAATTATCACCGAGAGCCCAACTAAACTATCGGTCGATTGTAAGTCAGTAAGTATGCGGAGACTTTTAAAGTCTGTACATAATAGGGGATAATCCAATTTTTTTTTTCTTTGTCCGTCGGGTAGTTTATTGAAAAGAATTGGACACGTATTTTTTCTTTTTTCACGTGGTGACAAAATTACGGAGCTATATATTGAGTTGAAATGGCGCATGACGTCACATGTAGGTACCTTTTATACCTACTTGTGACGTAGTAAGCCCCCACTCTCCAACTTTAATGAGTTTTAACTAAGTAATTTTTTGATATTTTGATAAAACAAAAAATACGTGTCTAATATTTTTGCATTAGATGTCTGACGGACAAAATAGAATGTCGATTTCTTTACCCAGTCCGATCCCCTATTAAAGATTGATTGCTCTCGACCAGTACGTCTACCATGAGTTTTAACAATCTATACTCGCTAGCGTCTGTAGTTAAAAAAATGTATGAAAACTTTTACAGCGCCTCTAGCGGATAGTTGGGTACTAAAATGCGCAGTATGAGTCACTATAGTTATCTATCCTACGTCACCGTGTAGTAAACTATACTACAGCGACTGCAAGTTTGGGCTTCATTTGCTTAGAATTTGGTAGTAAGCACCAACACAGCTCTTGGAACCATTGAAAAAGCTAACTATAGTATTTGCGTATTGACGGAACTATTGCAGTTACGTCAAGCGATCTAACTATGACAACTCATGGTAGACGTACAGTACGCCTATTATAATTTATCCACGAGCCCCTTCTATCGGCCATATTCCGGTAGCTGTATAGGAAGTCAGGAGACACCTATGTCCAGCAATAGTCGTATTTTCTCAAAAGGGGCCATCCATTAATTACGTCACACGTTAAGGGGGAGGGAGGAGGTCGACCAAGTGAAGTGAGAGATTGTGTGGCAAGGTGGGAGGGGTCCTAAATTATGTGACGTCAAATTTCAAAATCTATTATAATCTAAGTGTTATAACGCGAAATTTTAACTATTACTTTACGAAAACTTCAAAAACGTATACAACTATATTATATGTCGGAGTTGGTTGTCAAATAAGATTGTGGATTGTGTGGGTAGTCACCGAATTTTGTTAAAAGTTGATTTTCTTATTACTGATTTACGTGATTTTTACTACCAATTATTGTCCGATAAATCAAAACGTTTTTATTAAGAACTTAGTGTACGCACTAATTGATTTTATTGCATCTTGTTTTCGATAAATGTGACAGTTAGTTTTGTTCAAAACAATTGATGATGTTTCTTTAATTTTAGAACGATTTACTTTGTTAATTTACCATTGCTTATTTACGACAATTATTCTTGTATTATTTGATTGCTTGATAATGTTTGTCTTATTAGATTTAGCACGTTTTGTATCAAGTAAACGCGTGACCTACTTTTGTACGTCAACGGACAGAGTTGTCATGGAGGGAATGCAAGGCGGGAATATCGTCTTATAAAAGAGCATGCGCTCCGTAAGCTCGTCAGTCGGTCTTCGGATTCGACTCAATACAGAGCTCCCCTGCTCCCGACAAAACTGTCGGTTTACTCGGTACAGCACTGCTGTATATTGAACATAGCTGTATAAGCTTGCTGATAGCGAGCAATACACTTTGTTTGGGTGGCTTGGCCACTGTACGAACTGTGACCTGCAAAGGTCTGTTCGCCTGTACTGTAACCTTTTTACTGTGTTGCTTTCCTTTGTTGTAACTGATTATTATTTTGTATTGTGTACTATTTTCTATTGTGTCATTTTCTAATAATTGTGTCTTTTTCCATTGTGTACCTTTTTCTATTGTACCTACTGTAATTAAAACTCTGTAATTCATAATACAGTCTTGTTTATCCCAATAAAATGGGAACGCAAAACCCTGACGAGATACCCCTCGGCTCTCCTGATCCTACATCAGAAGTGGGATTAGGTTTAGCCCGGGAATCGGAAGGTGTTGCTGAACCATGGCGGGTAATGTTGGGGCTCCAAAATCAAAATATGACCCAGTTGATTGAAGCGATTAAAACTAACTCTGCTTCGTCTACTGTGATTGCTTTGCCCGTTTTTGACCCAGACCTACCCGATTCCGATGCTCAGTCTTGGAGCACAACCGTCGATATTTGCCTGTCGGAAAAACCTCTTCAAGGTAGCTCCCTTATTATTGCCCTCACTAATTCTTTAAAGGGTAGTGCCAATGTATGGCTTTCCCAAGTATCATACGCAGGTATGACCTGGACAGATTTTAAGAGTCTCTTCCTCTCTCGTTATGCCGTTTTGGAAACTGTTGCCGCTACCTTAATTAACCTTCATAATGGCCAACCAAAAGGAGAATCTTTAGCCGCATATGCCAGTCGCCAGATCACTTCACTGACGTCCAAATGGAATAGCTTGAGTGTCGAACATATTGCTGTTTCAACTGTATTGGCCCATGTCTCCAAATTTGATTCCCGAGCTCATCGACTAGCATTTACTACCGAAGTACATACGAGGCATAAACTTCAACAAGAACTGAGTGTCTTGTCCCACTTTAAGAGAAAGTCTGAGATTTCCTCTGACCAGCAAGATTCTTCTGACCCTAAGAAGTTCAAATCAGGTACAATAGTATGTCACTTTTGTGGTATAGCTGGCCATAAATCCACAAACTGTCGCAAGAAGGCTGAGAAAGCAAACCAACATCCTGGATCAGCCAGTTCATCACAGAAGGCGACATCAAAGCAGATCGTCTGTTACCGATGTGGGGAGTCTGGACACATCGCTCCTCGCTGCCCAAAGGCATCTGGAAGGCGGCCAGGAGGTTCAAGTGTAGATACCGGAAGTCTCTAGCAGCTAACCATCCGTGAAGCGAGTTGAAGCTTGTGATGTACGACCCATCACTGGTGTTCTTCGGCAATCTGGTGAGTCGCTTTCATTTTGTTAGGACTGTGGGGCTGAATGTTCTCTTATTGCTGAAAAATGTGCTGTCAAAGCACTACTGATTTGGTAAAATGGCTAGACTAGTGTCTCTTTTTTTTTTGGAGCACCTTCTCGGGTTATTGCTGACCAAGGTCGTTGCTTTGCTAGCAAAATCTTCAAAGAATTTTGTGATACCCATAATATTGCTTTGCATTTAATTACTACCGGTGCATGTAGGGCTAATGGGCAGGTTGAACGCATAATGAAAACATTAAAAAGTATGCTTACCGCCGTTGAGACCAGCGAGCGCTCATGGCAAAGATGCCATTGAAGACATTCAAATTGCTCTAAATTGCACAATTAATCATGTCACTAAATCTAGTCCTTTAGACTTGTTGATTGGACGAGTTGCTAAACCTTTAGGTTTGATGACTATAGACAGTGATGAGATACAAGTAAATTTGTCCCGTGTAAGAGAACAAGCAGCCCTGGGTATCTATTTTGAGAAAGTTTCAAGTTGGAGACTTTGTACTTATTGCTAATGAGGAACGAAACCAAACTAAGTTAGACCCTAAATTTAAAGGTCCCTATAAAATTTTAGAACTATTAGATGGTGATAGATATTTGTTGAAAGGTTTGAATACCAATAGAATTTACAAATATGCCCATGATCGTGTATGAAAAATGCCTGAATGTCCAGTTACTATTAGTGATGATGTCAATACTGACACTGTTGATGATTCATTTGCTGCTGACATAGTATAGCTGATCTGTCAAGATGTCTATGTTGACTCTTGTTTAGCTTGATGCTTACTCGGATGTCTATGTTGACTCCTGGATTTGGATGTTGATCTTGACGCTTATGCGGGTTGTCTATGTTGACGCCTATGCGGGTTGTCTATTCGACTCCAAATTACTTGTCGAATCCCATGGTGTGATTTCGGCTGGGAGACTATGTCTCTACTTTGGTCAAACTATGTATTGTCAGTAGCAGTATGGTGATTTTGAATGGTTGCAATGCAACTGATTTTGATATTGATATTATGTGACTAACTCAGGATTTTTCTTTTCAACATACCTTCTGTTAAGGCTTTCTGTTAAAGCTTTCTGTTAAGGCTTTCTGTTAAAGCTTTCTGTTAAGGCTTTCTGTTAAAGCTTTCTGTTAAGGCTTTCTGTTAAGGCTTTCTGTTAAAGCTTTTTGTTAAGGCTTTCTGTTTGTCAGAAAGGCTGATCGATATTCACAAGAGATTTTCATTTTCAGGATCACACGAGGTCGTGTAGAACGTCAGTTCTGGCCGTGTCGGAGTTGGTTGTCAAATAAGATTGTGGATTGTGTGGGTAGTCACCGAATTTTGTTAAAAGTTGATTTTCTTATTACTGATTTACGTGATTTTTACTACCAATTATTGTCCGATAAATCAAAACGTTTTTATTAAGAACTTAGTGTACGCACTAATTGATTTTATTGCATCTTGTTTTCGATAAATGTGACAGTTAGTTTTGTTCAAAACAATTGATGATGTTTCTTTAATTTTAGAACGATTTACTTTGTTAATTTACCATTGCTTATTTACGACAATTATTCTTGTATTATTTGATTGCTTGATAATGTTTGTCTTATTAGATTTAGCACGTTTTGTATCAAGTAAACGCGTGACCTACTTTTGTACGTCAATGGACAGAGTTGTCATGGAGGGAATGCAAGGCGGGAATATCGTCTTATAAAAGAGCATGCGCTCCGTAAGCTCGTCAGTCGGTCTTCGGATTCGACTCAATACAGAGCTCCCCTGCTCCCGACAAAACTGTCGGTTTACTCGGTACAGCACTGCTGTATATTGAACATAGCTGTATAAGCTTGCTGATAGCGAGCAATACACTTTGTTTGGGTGGCTTGGCCACTGTACGAACTGTGACCTGCAAAGGTCTGTTCGCCTGTACTGTAACCTTTTTACTGTGTTGCTTTCCTTTGTTGTAACTGATTATTATTTTGTATTGTGTACTATTTTCTATTGTGTCATTTTCTAATAATTGTGTCTTTTTCCATTGTGTACCTTTTTCTATTGTACCTACTGTAATTAAAACTCTGTAATTCATAATACAGTCTTGTTTATCCCAATAAAATGGGAACGCAAAACCCTGACGAGATACCCCTCGGCTCTCCTGATCCTACATTGATGATTTCATGTGGGACTCGGTGTTCTTGAGGAACATAGTAAAACAAACAGGGTTTGTTGGAGGGCCTGAATGTTCTCTTATTGCTGAAACATGTGCTAAGAAGTTGTCTGGCAAACGTATTTCATGTATGGTCAATATAATGGGAATAGGAAATTCTAACATAATATGTACCGAACAAATTCAGAGTGAGGTAGAAATAGATGGTTACCATTTAGAGATACTGTTTCATGTGATACCGGATGCCTGTATAAGTCATAGTATTATGATAGGCCGTGAGATATTGAAATTAGGTTTTGCGGTTAACATGACCGAAACAAGTCTTACCATTTCCAAAGTTAAGATTATTGATCAATGTTCTATTCCTGAGACTTCGAATTTTCATGATATTGATACAGATATTCCATCCGAATATAAGCCACAGTTGATTGAACTCCTTCAAAAATATTCTCATGCTTTTGCAAAGTGACCTACTTACCAGTCTACCCACATGAAGACCGTGTCTAACGAAATAAAATCACCTCCCTACGACATTATAATACTACTAGCGAGTGGTCGACAAAACAATTGGTATCTTATATTCACACAGATATATAATTTATTAAAAAAAAAATTTTTGAAAAGGAGGTAAAACTGATTTCGGAACCGCTGTTTTCATTCAATAATTTCTAAATGTAAATTTGCCAAATATGTTACGTCACACTAGGGAGGGGGGGAGTCTCACAAATGTGACCAGCTGTGAAAAGGACGGGGGGAGGGGCAAAAAATCATGAAATTCGTGTGACGTAATTTATGGATGACCCCAAAGAGTCTCATTCGACACTGCATTTTGAACGCACTGCTTACCGCAGAAAGTTTAAAATCCATTCATTTGTGACGCGCTAGGATGCGTTTCTTTGAATTCTCAATGCTTGGCTCAATACAAAGAGTTGAAAATCGAGTGCATGTTAGAAAATCAACACATAATCACCTTTTGAACAATTCGTATCGTCTTGTAGAAGTCTGATGCCTCTTCTTCAGTCAAATCTATGTTTCTCTCCGCCGTTCTGATTGGTGCTACTAAAACGTGTCCCGGTAATACACATCTGTAAATAAATATTACGAGATAGAATCTATTTTGGAGGTCACAGTGAAATATGATCTTTGTGTGGGTTGTAGTAAAGTAGAAAATGGGTTATGACGGTATTTTGGACTTTCAAAAATTAAAAGGGAGGGTAATACTGGTATTTTTGAATTACTGATTTAATATTTTACTCTGGACGCTCTTAACTTGCCCATATTTCTACATCGTTCTCGATTATTTGTAATTCTCAACATGAATGATGTGACCAAGATTTTGTAACATATTTTGATTTAAAAGAGTGTCCATGGAGATTCTTGCCCATTCCAAAGCGTAGAACTCTATGGTTCTACGCTTTGGAATGGGCAACTACAGTACTTCCACAAGTTATTATGCCTTGTGACTGGGACTGTAGCTTCGCGTTTTTTAAGTGAAACTTCTTATGCGACCATGTGACCAAGATTTTGTAACATGTTTTGATCCATGTGTGTCCATGGAGTTTCTTGCTCATTCTTCTCCATAGATCTACGCTACGGAATGGGTAACTACAGTACTTTCACAAGTTATTATGCCTTGTGACTGGGACTGTAGCTTCGCGTTTTTGAAGTGAAACTTCTTATGCGACTTCCAACAAGCTTGCGTTAAACGTTTAACGCTACCATGGAGGGGGAATAGAAAGAGACAGAGCGAGGGTGAATGGCAGTCGAACGCATGCGTATAGTATTACGAAGTTTCACTTCTTCCGCGCGGAGGGACTCCACGCACTATATATATTTTTTTGACTTTCAAAAGTAATTGTCTTATTGAAATAAATGCTTTGAGTTTGAGTTTTTGTGAGTTGTAGTAAGGTAGAAAATGAGTTTGATGTTATTTTGGACTTTCATAAATTAAAAGGGAGAGTAAAAAAGGATTGTGTGGTTTTATGAAACCATGGTAAAAGTGAAACTTTTTTTCCCACTATACACGGTGTAAATCACCTCATCACGAAGCCGACAACCAAGCATTATATACATGAAACTAAGTAACTTTACGCAAAAATTATTGCTGGGAAACTACTTTTTTTTGGGGGGTGTAATATCATTTTTTGTGGTAGAACTCAATGAAACGCACTCAAAACATTGTGCTGATAGACGGTTTCAAAAGGTGGGGGGTCGTGGAGGTGTTTAAAGTAAAAATCTTACATTAAAAACTTGTATTTAAAAAAATACTTGTCAAAAAGTTGTAACTTTGACCCCTAATATCTCCGTAACTAGAAGGTTCCCAGGTATGGTGTAGAACAAAAAAATTATCGCAATGACAAGGAGAACCAGTGCCTTTCGGCTTCGTTAAGAGGTGTTTTACACCCTTTAGACATTTAACAAAAAGAAAATAGGAGCGCCTTTCACTTTATCCTTACTCCGCGGCCGACCGTCACGCGACATGCAACACACGGACGAAAAAGTTAGAGACGATGTAATAAAAGTTTCACTTTAATAATGGTATCTAACATAACATAACATCACGCCTGTAATCCCTGATGGGTTAGACAGAGGTAGATCTAATAGTACACCCTCATTTCGCCAGTTAAGTTTAAGTCTCATGTAATAGGGGCGAGCTTATTGCCATCGACCGGGCACAAATTCAAACTCCGTGGCTACTACTGAAAAATTCCTGATGAAAAACCCAATAACGTTTTGCCCGACTTGGGAATCGAACTCAGGACCTCAGGCTCAGTAGTCACGCTTGCGTCCACTTGTGGTCCTAGCATAGGGCATTTATTTAGAACTAGCTGTCCAATTTTCCCCGTTTTCGCAACATTTTTCATTGCTGCTCCGCTCCTATTGGTCGTAGCGTGATGATATATAGCCTATGTCCTTCCCAAGGTTGAAATCTATCTTCTTGCAAAATTTCATTAAGATCCGATCTGCCATTTAGTCGTGAAAAGGTAACAAACAAACAAACAGAGTGACATTCGCATTTATAATATTAGTATGGACTAGCTTCTGCCCACGGCTTCGCCCGCGTTTTTTCGGTAATTGTCCCGCGGGATCACACTACCGGGATAAAAAGTATCCAATGTGCTATTCCAGACTATTATCTATCCCTGTGCCAAATTTCATCCAGATCCATTCAGTAGTTTTTACGTGAAAAAGTAACAAACATCCATCCATCCATCCATACTTACAGACTTTCGCGTTTATACTAAAATACTGATAGGACAGGATTTTGGAATAAAAATATGTATATACCTTCGAAGCATTGCGATGCCCAAATCCAAGCAAATATTTATATATCCAAGCAGATACTTATTTTAAACTAACTTTGCCCGCCACTTGGTCTGCGTTGAATAAGATTTTTTCTAAAATAGTAGTAGCCTAAGTTACTCCTTATCTGCCAGTAAAATCAGTCGCTTCAAAATCGGTCCAGCCGTTTCATAGATTAGCCGGAACAAACAGACACACCGACAGACAGACAAAAATTTATGTTATTTTAATATTACAAACAGACACTTAAATTTTATTTATTTGTTTAGAAGACCCATATTTCCATAAACTTTCTTAGATCATTCATTATTTAAACTTTAAATACCATATCTGTCTCACTTCAAGATCCATATTTCTCCCGGATTCTCTCTCGAATCGGTTACAGAAAAAATAACTTTATTCTTCCCTTACAAAAATCCATAATCCTTTACTCACCTCAAATTAACAAAAGCATAAGTCAGCTTCGACTTGAAGAATACGCAAGTTTCCGGAATTTTGACGTGTCCGAAATTGTATTGCGGCTCGTCCGGACTGACTGCGTGTGTGTCCGGCTGTGATGTGGACGGATTGTCCGCGGGCTGTTCGGACGACTTTTCGTGGACAGGTAGAAGATCTTTGCGGACACTAAGACAGTATAGGGAGTATACGTTACTTCTGAAAAAGGAAAATTAGTCATTTTAAATTACTTGGATAGGTACTTTTGAGGAGCTCAAGGCTATACAAGGTGTTTTTTGCATCCTCGTCAAATTCAAGGAGCTATGCTACTGATTCTCGTCCCGAATCAATAATAAAATGGGTAGGTATTTTTTTTCTTATTTTTGGAAATCGGTAAGTGTGAACCACCCGTGTTTTAAACGCGGCCCGTCTGATCGTCGCTCTATAACCGCGCTTTCACATACAATACATATAAACAATCTCAAACGTTTATTCGATAATTTCTTATTCCCTAAACCACGTTAAAGGGGTTATTCTGAAATACTGACAAACTTAAACAACCAATATAATCAGTGTTTGTTAATAATTAACTAGGTAATTATATTGATTATTTATGTCTTTTGTGACAACCTGAATATTGACGAGGATGCAAAAAACACCTTGTATAATAGCACCCGCTGAGGAGGAGCTCGTGGCTAAATAAAATTAGCTGCACGGGCCGATCTTTAAGGTTAAGCCGTGCTTGCCGAGGTTTGTCTGTGGATGGGTGACCATAATTACAATCCGAGTTTCCTCCGTGCCTCGGAAAGCTCGTTAAAGCGAAGGTCCCGGCTTTCATTTGTAGATTTTTGACAGTCGTTACGAGTAGTCAGAAGCCAAAAGTTTGACATCCAGTCTTACCAAGGGGTATCGTATTACCCAGATACGGGGTTGTGGAGGTCAGATAGGCAGTCGCTCCATGTAAAATACTGGTATTCAGCTGTATCTGGTTAGTCTAAAGCCGAACCAACATAATTAGGAAAAGGCTAGCAAATGGCGAAGATATACTACTAACAAATACAGCTCAAAATACCAACCTCCTATGCTCAAAGACAGGCATATTCCTCCTCACATCTTTGAGCTTCTCTTCACTTATCTCCACAACCTTATAGCAGGGGGACTCTGTCTCGCAGTCAGCTAGGACTTCACCCCAGGGGTCTATGCAGACGGCGTGGCCGTAGGACTTCCGTTTGGCGTTGTGGGACCCTGATTGAGCTGCAGCTATAACGTAGCATTGATTTTCTATTGCTCTAGCTCTGAAAACCAGAAAGAAAGAGAATAAATTGATTTCGCCTAGATTAAGTTAACAATAATGGGTGCTTGAGCTCGCGAGGTTGTCGACAGGTGGGATGTGGACTCAGCAATCATTGTGCCGATAGTCGTATCAGCCAATGGCTTAATTGCCAAGAGCCTCGACCAATATCTGATGAGGCTCTCGTTAGGCTGGATCAAGGGCTTGATTCAGAAAGCGTTACTCCTGGACACGACTCGTATTGTTAGGAGGTTCTTTTCTATGGAGCCCTGACCGCCGGTAGCTTGGACCCTGTTTCCGATACTGTTGGGCTACAATTTTTATACCTGGAAACCTTCTAGTTACGGAGATATAGGGGGTTAAAGTTCCAACTTCTTCACAAGTATTTTTTTAAATACAAGTTTTCAATCGTATAACTTTACTTTATATACCTCCATCGCTCCTGTACTATTTAATGCAACCATCAGCACAATGTTTTGAGTGCGTTACATTGAATCATAAGGTAAAAAGCGATTTTTCACCTCAAAAAAAAACTTTGTTTCAAATATTTGTTTACGGTTTACCATTTGTGGACACAGGTATTTAATACCTACCTTGTTCATATTCAACACAGAAATCATTTTAGATCGAAGCTTTTTTTTGTTTATATTTAGAAATTGCAGGCGGAGGCGTGTTTTTAATTATTTAATAGGGGATCGGACTGGGTAAAGAAAACGACATTCTATTTTGTCCGTCAGACAGGTAATACAAAAATATTAGAGACGTATTTTTTGTTTTATCAAAATATCAAAAAATTACTTAGTTAGAACTCATTAAAGTTGGAGAGTGGGGGCTTACTACGTCATAAGTGGGTATAAAACTTACCTAAATGTGACGTCATGCGCCATTTCAACTCAATATATCTCCGTAATTTTATGACCACGTGAAAAATAAAAAATACGTGTCCAATACTTTTCAATAAACTACCCGACGGACAAAGAAAAAAAAATAGGATTATCCCCTATTACCTGAGTAGTACATGCCAATGCGCAGCCCCGGTGTGTTGTGTGAACGCAGAGGGAAACGTCAGTATTTCTGCTTTCATTATACTCAGGGATGTGCTCAGTTCAGGGAAACGCATGTCGTAGCATATCGCGAGACCTGCGGAATAGAAAATAGGTATTTAAAACCTTTTATTTTTTTCGTTTATTTATCTTATACAGAGTGGCGACGACAATACGACAATAAATGAACCACTGGTAACACTAATTCATAGGAATATTTTTATTTTTTATCAAATAAATCTTAAAACCGAAATAAAAAAAAAACAATCTCATTTGGCAAGGTGTTTCTACTAGCCGATTTATCTACATCATGAAAATGAGAAATAATGTCCTGTGACTTAACTACTGGATATTTTGTGTGCAGACTGGGTGCGTCATGCGGTTTCATCATTCATCATCATTTCAGCCGAAAGACGTCCACTGCTGGACATAGGCCTCCCCTAAGTGACGCCACATTGACCGGTCCCGTGCGCGTCGCATTCATCGGATCCCCGCAACCTTCACCAGGTCATCGGTCCACCTACTGGGAGGCCTTCCAACGCTTCGTCTTCCGGGTCGCAGTCGCCATTCCAGAACTTTTCGGCAACATCGCCCATCCGTTCTGCGAGCAATGTGCCGTGCCCACTGCCACTTATGTTTGGCAATTCTTCGGGCTACGTCGGTAACCTTGGTTCTCTTGCGGATGTCCTCATTTCTGATTTAATCACGCAAGGAAACTCCGAGCATAGCCCTCTGCCCTTTGGGTGACTTTAAGCCTTCTGATGAGGTCATGAGGTATACGCAGTTTATTTTAATGTCGTATAGTCGGCGCCAACCTGTATGTTATTTTTCATTTTAGCTGCATGCGGTTAGACTGGAAGTCGTCTTCTTTTGTAGCATAGATGGCGCTGTAGCACATTTTTTACTGTCCGTAATATCCGAGTATGACGGTAGTATACAAAAATCATCATCATCTGCCTATCCTTTTCCCAAACTATCTTAGGGTCGGCTACCAGTCTAACCGCATGGAGCTGAGTACCAGTATTTTACATTAAGCGACTGCCTATCTGACCTCCACAATCCAGTAACTGGGTAATACGATACCCCTTGGTAAGACTGGATGTCAGACTTTTGGCTTCTGACTACTCGTAACGACTGTCAAAACAAATGACAGCCGGGACCAACGGCTTAACGTGCTTTCCGAGGCACAGAGGAAACTCGGTATGTAATTACGGTCACCCATCCACGGACCAACCTCGGCAAGCACGGCTTAACAAATATAACACTCACCAATTTTGCCAATCGGAGTGTCGACCGGCGCAAGAATATGTTTGCCCGGCTCACAGAAATCGCTCTCTTTTAACCGGATGCTGCGCTCCGGTATCTCAACGTCGAACAGATGCAGCTTCCGGTAAGTCTGCACTATGTTACCTTTATTGTCTATGATTACGTGTGTGTTGCAGATTTTTGAAGGGAATTCTTCGTCCTGAAAATTAAAGAAATGATTAAGTTATTATATATTTATTTTATACTAGCTGTACGTGTTGCAATGAACTTTTTCCTACCTACCTACCTATTCGGGAATTTAACTTTTTTTCATAGTTTTATTGGTCTAAAACCATCTTCGCATTATTGCTTTCTAATGAAACCGGTTTGTAGCACATCGTTTGGTTTGGACGGTTTCAAAGTGTATAACGAACTTAGGTACAAACATTTATTGTTTTTTATATACAAGGTGTTGTTCTGCATCCACGTCAATTTCATGGAGGTAACTATGATAATGATTCTCGTCGCGAATCAATAATAAAATGGGTAGGTAGGTATTTTTTTCTTATTTACGCAAATCGATAAGTGTGAACCACCAGTGTTTTAAACGCGGCCCGTCTGATGCACCTTATAACAGCGCTTTCACACATAGGTACAAACAATCTCAAACGTTTATTCGATAATTTCTTATTCCCTGAATCACGTTAAGGGGGTTATTCCGATATACTGACAAACTTAAACAACCAAAAAAAACTGCGTTTTTTAATAATTAACTAGGTACCGTAATTTTATTTGATTATTTATGTCTTTTGTGACAACCTCCTGAATTTTGACGAGGATGCAAAACAACACGATAGATAGATAACCCGGAGCAGCGGTGGCCCAGTGGTAGCAGCCCCGACTTACGAGCAGTAAGTCGTACGTTCAAACCCAGGCAGGCGCATTACTTTGTGTAATTTATTTCATCACCGCTGCTCTCAAAACGGTGAAGGAAAACATCGTGAGGAAACCGGCATATCCTAGAAATAAAAATTCGAAGACATGTGACATCTACCAACCCGCACTGGGCCCGCGTGGTGGATTACAGCCCATTCCCTCTCATAGAGAGGAGGCCTGCGTCCCAGCAGTGGGAACAATATAGGCTAATGATGATGATGATTTATGTCTTTTGTGACAACGTCCTGAATTTTGACGAGAATGCAAAACAACGCCTTGTATAGATAGATAACCTGAAAAAAAATGATGAACTTTATTGGGACGCTAGATTAACATCATCTACCTAGCCTTTTCCCAACAATTTTAGAGTAAGCTTCCAATCTAACCGAATGCAGCTGAATACTTGTATTTCACATGGAGCGACTGCTTATCTGACCTCCACAACCCAGTTAGTACTGGGTTTCTGATTTTATTACTCTATCCTGTATCCTACACCCAAGTATATTAAATTCTAAAAATGTTTTGTAAAATCTGTAACTACGTCTAGAAGTTTGATACCTAAATGTCGACTACATTTTGTTAGGTATTTTAATTTAATTTTAAGGGTCAGTTCACACCGAGACGCGACGCGACGCGCCGATACTTGAAGAGGCCGGTGATTTCACGCTGCGTCGCTCTACGCCGCGAGGCGTCGCGCGGCGCAGCGCTGCATGGCGCAACGTATTCTGAATTCTCACAACGAAATGTGTATCTTTTCCAGTAGAAAATAAAGTTATATTTTGAATCGCTCTTTAAAAGTGTGCGCGCAGCGTCGCGTCGCGTCGCGTCTCGATGTGAACTGACCCTAAGTTTGCATGCTGAAACAAGTCGGCGAAATATGTGAAATCTTTTTATTTATAAGACCATACCATATTTCATGCAAAGAAGAATCTTGAATCTGGGTAATACGATATCCCTTGGTAAGACTGACCTAACCTGACTGACTGACCTGATGCTAGACTAACCTCACAACATTACGAGTACAATAAAACATTTATCAATTACGTTATCATTTCAATGGCACAAGTTAATGCATTAAATGCGATAAGAATTTACATTGATAACATGATATTTTATTTTCATTCTGAGAGTATAAATGTTGCAATACAATTTCGTACCAACACGCATGTTTCCACCTTTTTTTTCGGATGGGAAATCTTCATGACTCCTCCCGCTCTGGGCAGAGCGGAAGGGAGTGTCAGACTTGTACTGACTAAAACCCATCCATGTTCCTTCTTAGCCCTTTGTGTTCCAGGGCCACGGTATCTCTTTCGAACAGTCCCGCAGCCCTGGCAGGCATCGGCCCTCTCGGACCCCTTCCGGTTTGCTGACATCTTCTTGAGGCGCGCGTGGAACACAAACGCGCCGTCGACACGGACGAACGGACGGTGAGCCATTACTCACCGTCCACAGGCCCGCGATGCCCACACACGGCGTCATTTCAAGCAATACATTTCTAGTACAACGTGGCCTCGCTTTGTACAGGTTTCCTGTACAATGAGAGATCCGCATAAACTGGTTGTTTATAACTTGATTGAAGCCTTACGACATTTCATACAAACTTTCAAGTCCTTATTTTCCGAAATGACTGCATCGATTTTAATTAAACTTAATACGCAACGCATAAGCAAGGTACATAGTTCAAGTAAAAAAAAAAAAAAAAAAAATTACAAAAAAAAAATTATTAATTTTTTTTCAAAAAAGTTACAAAAAAACATTCTCGAAATATCTTTACAAAAAAAGATAATAGGAAGTTTCTGTTTCTATATAAAAAGGTGTAAATCACCTCATCACGAAACCGTCAACCGAGCATTCTGTACATGAAACTAAGTAACTTTACGCAAAAATTATTGCTGGGAAGCGACTTTTTTTTGGGGGGTGTAAAATAATGTTTTGTGGTAGAACTCAATGTAACGAACTCAAAACATTGTGCTGATGGACGGATTGAATAGTACAGGGGTCGTGGAGGTGTATAAAGTAAAAATCTTACATTAAAAACTTGTATTTAAAAAAATACTTGTCAAAAAGTTGGAACTTTGACCCCTAATATCTCCGTAACTAGACGGTTCCCAGGTATGGTGTAGAACAAAAAAATGATCGCAATGACAGGGAGAACCAGTTCCTTTCGGCTTCGTTAAGAGGTGTTTTACACCCTTTAGATACCTTAAAAACTATCACACATATTTATAAAAACTACGAAAATAACATTAAACTATTGTACACGAAGTGACGGCGTCGTGTTACGCTGCGTGGTGTCGCGTAGCCTTCCGCGGAATCGCCGATATATGACACCCTTCGGCCAAAACTCCTCCTTGAGTAAGGTCTCGATATGATGAGTTGAAACTCGCATCACGAATGACTTGAAATTCGTATTGTTCGTGTTCGCGATGTGTTTTACCACGTAAGTTGGATGTGGAGGTCAGATAGGCTGTCGCTCCAAAAATACTAGTATTCAGTTATTCAGTACAGTCAGACGACACGGTTCGCGCAGTGGCTAAGCGATTGACTGCTGCGCTGCGTGTCGCGGATTCGATCCCCGCACTGAACAAATAATTGTAAGGCCTACAGATAGTGGGCTGCGGGTTGTTCGAAAGAGATACCGCGGCCCTGGAACACAAAGGGCGAAGAAGGAACATTTTAGTCAGTACAAGTCTGACACTCCCTCCCACTCCGCCCAGAGCGATGATTTCCCATCCGAAAAAAGGCCTACAGATAGTTGTTCCGGGTCTGGCTGTTTGTGTATGTGAGTTTAAATGTTTGTTAATGCACCCACGATACAGGAGAAATTCAAAGTGGGGGCAAAAAAAAATGAAAAAACTTGAGAGGTGTCAAGGGACACCCGGATGGAACGAAGTTCCTTTCACGTACATAATATACATTTTAATACATTCTAGATTTAAGTTAGTGTGCGAAAAATAAAATATTTAATTTCTTCTTCTTCTTCTTAGTCGTTCACTCTTGACAGAGTGGTCGTGGTCATGGAGGGTCGCCCACAACTGCGGTCGCTGCCTTCGCGATCCTTTTCCACCGCTCTCTATTGGCCGCATGGCGAGCACATTCTGCTACAGGGAACTTGGTGACAGATTTGATGGAGTCTGTCCATCGGGTTGGTGATCGACCACGCGGTCTCGTGCCTTCGACTCTACCCTGAATCACCAAACGCTCCATGGAGTCTTTGTTCCGGGTAACGTGTCCAAAGAAACTGAGGATTCGTAATTGCACAAGCGACGACAGTCTCTGTTTAATGTTGAGTTCTTTGAGTATTGACACGTTAGTCCGACGAGCGGTCCAGCCTATCCTGAGCATGCGTCTCCAACACCACATCTCCAGGGCGTCAATCTTGCGTCGATCCTGCATTCGCAATGTCCATGTCCCCGCACCATAGAGGATGATCGGGAAAACAAGGGCATTCATAAGGCGTATTTTGGTATTTTTAGTTATGCGACGGTCTTTCCAGATTTTGTCCAACTTTTGTACAGCTGATCGAGTTATGGCGCAACGTCGTCTAATCTCGATGTCACAGCTCCCGTTATTGGTGATGGTAGAGCCCAGATAGATATTTAATTTAAGGAAGATTAATCCTTAATTCGAAGCAATACGTCTTACTGCACAACCGAATTTGTACTTTGTAGTTCGTTCACTCAAAATAATAATTATATCTATCCTTACTCACATACACACCCCAATTGTACGTAATTTAAGGAAATTTCAACTTTATTTTAAAGAAATAAAGCTTACAATAGCTTACTATAGCAAAAAGTGTCGTGACAACTTTTCGTAAGAATTTTTTCCGTCTAGCCCCCTTTCACAAGGCGCGATAAGGAACTTCGTTCCAAAAAAAAAAACCGGTAGTACTGGAAGCCAAGAAAACAAGGCTAGTTAGACAATATTCTTGCATTTGACCACCAATCGCCTGATGTAATGATGCGGCTTAGGAGGAACCAATTCACCCGAACTTTGAAGAGATCCAGATTATAATGATCAGGGAACAGAAAAGCTGGCAGTGAATTTCCAACCATTTACACAAAGAATACAAACCTTTTCATGAACGCCACCCATAGACAACCAAACATTATGTTCGGCTGCCAGTTTTCTGTAACCACCGACAGTGGCGCCCCCTACGATAGGTTCAGCGAAGTTGAATGTGTCTGCCTTATTGTCGCAGAGATAGTCACAGGCTTCCGGGAAGAATAGCATCTTGAAAAAAATATATTTACAGTAAAATATACATTATTAATAATTATGTTAAGGTGGAAACGACAGGGTAGCCTGAGAAAAATTAACCTTTTGAACACCATTGTCACATATACGTGACAAGCAAGCGCGTGCCCTGTACGCCAACGACACAAATGTGTGACAAAAAATGTTGTGCACTATTAACACGAAATAAGCAATAAATCATTACTTTGCTGTGTGTTTATTTATATATCTTTAAAATGTGATCTATATATCTTAAATATTAAATGTCTTACCAAGAAATAAGTTTCTAATACTTTTGAAATCCCATCTTTTTATTTGTAAGTATTTGGAGTGAATTTGTGGCTTTGCATGGAGGGCACGGGCGTGCATTTATGCTCTGGCGTACAAAAGGTAAAAAAAACTTCAGGAATGGGATTACCCTAGTACACCTTATAATTATTTTAAAATAGGTTTATTGTCTTGAACCAATTAATATGGTTTAAGGTGGAATTTAAGCGACAGGGTGCCTCTGAAATTCAAATTTTCTTATGCTTTTTGCAATTTATTGAAATAAGCATAAAATAATGTAACTTTTCCTATGTCTGTACATACCTGCACATCCTCTTTGGCAGCTTTACTTATTAAACTGCTGACTACCTCCATGTTAGCTGCCTTGTCAGCGACAGAAGTCATCTGGCATACAGCTATCTTCTTTATACCGGCCATGCTATGGTTACTTGCTTGTCGTATGAAATGTAAACGTGTCACTGTTCTTAGTACGTTTGTGTGCCAATTCTGTAAGAGAAAAAAAAAAATAAGAAAAACGGTGTCCTGAAATCGATTCCCAGTTTGGGCAAATTATTCTTGGGTTTTCCTACTGGATTTTTTTAGTAGCTGGTTTGGGTAACGTCCACTATAGCTCACGTACAATGGTCCACCTAAAGGACTAAGTGCGGAAACCTAAACCCCATGAAGAAGAAGAAGTAGCTGGTTTAAGTATGGTTTTGTGTTGGCAATAGGCTCGCCGGCTATTACTTGGGACTTAAACATAATTGGCGAAATTTGGATGTAGCTACTGAGACTGCCTTCCTCTACGAGGATTAGAGGTGAAATGTTATGATATTTATCTTTAGTAGAAGACACTTTGTTTTAAAGAAAATAGATTGTTCTATAGACAGTGTTTTTTTCTACCAGAAACTAGTTTTTCTCACCAGAAATAAAAGTTGTACTCCAGCAATTACTTTGTTAACTCATTGTTTGTACTCAATTTGTATTTAGTTTGATGTACACAATAAGTATAATAACAGCTCGGTCTTCTTTTTAACCTGTTTGTTGTTTTGTATGCACCGATTGTATTTAAATTAATAAAAGAAAATGATTTGTATTGTTATTTGCTATTTTGCTATTGGAAAGTGACAGAAATATCTTTTGATTACAAGTCAAACTTATGTTTATAATGCTTGAACTTGCAAAAGTTTATTGTCTTATTGATAAGACGTAATAATAGTGATTAGATTATGTAAATATTAAACTGAATGCACAAACGTACATAACCTCTAATTTTAAGTACTGCTTACCCGCATCATACGACTTAAAAGATAGGTTTGGTAAATAGTTTTTTTGGTCATTTAAAATCACTGCTGGTAATTTAATCAACCATACAACAATTTTTGCGGGACCGCTTCTAATTCAACAAGTTACATACAAAATGAAGTTTTTTGACAATTTCCCTGTTTTGACATTTTTTTTACTTTGGCACTAACGTTTCGTTTCAATTAATTTGAGTTTGCAATTCCAACCATCAGTATATTTTATAATTACAGGAAATGTAAAGCAAACTTCAATACAAATGAAAAATTCGAAATTAAACTAAGATCGAAAAACGAACAATATCGAATAATTTTGAAGGCAATATATTTCATAGAATAATAAATGGTTTACTTTTAATGAAGTGACATCTTCCAGTTGTTCAAAAACTAAAACCAATAGACATTGAAGTGTAAACTTGATCTAAAAATAAGAATTTTGAAATTTATTTGCCAATTTTTGTACTACTGCTATTTGATTCAAACATTTTTAAAGAAAATAAATAACTGAAAAGAAAATTAGGTTAAACAATTCCACTATTATTTCGCAGGAATTCGACCAAACATTCCTATTGATAAATACGAACGGAACGCACATTCATAACGCACCATCAGTCTAGAAGAATCTGCTGATTTGTGTGTCGGTATAAAAATAGATATTTTTTAAAAATTCCGGGAGATTTACTTTTTTCGTTCATCGGAGAAAGAAAACATGACTGAAACTGAAGATAAAACGGCGATCCAGGTATGGTTTTAACTTTTGCTTAAACTTATATTCGAAATTAGAATTTGAAGCACTTTCTATTCATAAAGATTCAAATCATTGTCTTTGTTGGTTTTCTTACTTCTGCGTGTAACATGTTGTAGACTTAGGACTAATATCAATATTTACTACAGCTGACAACACGTAGAAGCCCCCAATTCTGGAAAAATGTATTATCATGACTATTAAAAAATAACTGGCTAAGATATGGCATAGAAACAAAAACAACTTTGCCAAAGCTTGATACAATATAATAAGCATCTAGAAACAAGTGTGACTATATGTTTTTTTATTATAAACTAGTACAATAAACAATTTTGGTTACCATGGCAAGTTTTAGCTGCCTTCTCGTGAACCGATTAACAAATCTATTATCATATCTAAAGATTTCCAATATATTGCTGGCATATGTTGCCTATTTAAT
The DNA here is from genome assembly GCA_963082945.1 of Cerastis leucographa. Lineage (NCBI taxonomy): Eukaryota > Metazoa > Arthropoda > Insecta > Lepidoptera > Noctuidae > Cerastis > Cerastis leucographa. The sequence continues at coordinate 4,422,179 of OY720374.1, read as the reverse complement.
GATAATGTTGTAAATAATGAGGATAAGATTAACATTATAATATATTTGCAATGGTGGAACGCTAACGTCACCTGCGGAAGATGCCAGAATTATTTGTCATTGTTAGTTGGAACAAAGCATGAAATTACTCAACGGCGTGTATTGCTTATACACCCTTGAAATAGTAAAAAAAATGCCATTAAAAGCAAGCCTGACCATTATCCTTTGGTAAACTTGCAAACTAAAGTTATCTATAAAAATAAGTAAATGCATGTTGTTGTTTTGTCATGGCTGTGTTCCGGCAGTATAACATATTGCGCATGCATTGTCTGTATGAAAATATGCCTTTGCCCTGCTGTGAAACAGTAATATGCTGATTTTATTAACATAAAACGAGACAGTTTGGCAGTGGCTATCATAATAACTGGCATATTGGGGCGGTATTATGGACATTTCTACCACATCCCACATAAATAAATATTTTTCTTTCTTCTTTTTAATTGGTATTTACTTTATCATGAATACAAAAGTAGGTTCTTTATGAAATACTAGCTTTTGCTCGATGCTTTGCTTCCGTTATGTACGGAAATTAACCCATGGGAATGTTTCAAATAAAGCCTACACCACTCAGGGATAATGTAGCTTTCTGTTCCTGAAAGAATTTTCAGAATCAGATCAAATCAAAATCATTTATTTCAAGTAGGCCAGTTACAGGCACTTTTGAATAGTCAAACAACAATAAAGCTACAGTCCCAGTCACAAGACATAATACCTGTGAAAGTACTGTAGTTGCCCGTTCCAAAGCGTAGATCTCTATGGAGAAGAAGAAACTCCATGGAAACTCTTTTAAATCAGAATCTTGGTACAAAAACCTTGTTTACATCATTCATGTTAAGATGGTACATTATGTGAGAATGATGTAGCAAGACATCCACATTAAAAGTGTCCATAGTAAAAACAAAAAAAGACAATTAAAAAATAAAATAATCAGATCAATAGTTTCAAAGATTAACCCTTACATACAAACTTATAGACAAATTTTACCTCTTCACAGAGCCAAGCAAAATGCGGCCATCTTGTAATTACAACAGAACACTTTTATTTCTAGACTAGTTTACTTTTGTAATATCTAAATGTTGCATACAAAAACAGTGAAAGCTTATAAAAGAAAGTTTTTACTGAAAAAAAAATAATATTTTGGTATACAAATTTTAAGAATGAATTCATAATTACTGCATTACAGGCATATTAACACTGGCTGCTAAGTTCTAATGATTTATTTTTACTTGTATGCACTAAATTCACAAGTCATCAGTATATGAATAATGACGACTCGTGAGGCAGGTTTTGGGCACACAAACAAATTACTGTTCCCCTCATATGCTGGGTGCTCAACACCAAAAGTGTTAATGCAGTAACTATAAGTGCCAACTATGCAAATATATAATATAATAAATATTGCACCAAAGAAGCTCTTTAAGAAGTGGCTGGAACTGCAAACCTGCCACCTGCACAGCTCTAAAATTAGCTTTTAAATCCTGGAAAGTGCGGGATGGCCAAGGAGGGATATCTACCTCGTTTTGAATAAAGTGTCCATGGTCTTTTCCATTCTTCTCCATGAGATCTATGTTTTGAAATGGGCAACTAAAGTCCACTCATATTTTATATGCCAGTAGCTAGACTTTAGGTAGCTTATTTTTGACTGTGAAATATGCCTGCCTATACAATGTAGCAAGACGTGCATGTTGAAAGTGTCCATAGTAAAAACAAAACAGACCGTTAAAAGACATTATATTAAAAGATATTTAGTTCGAAATGAGCCATGGCAGTTAAGGTTCAACTAGTCGCGGGCTCGAACTCACTGGTGGCCTTGGCCGAAAAGCACGCTGTCTCACTTGGCATCGTGCCCGACAGAGATAGTATCAGATAGTATCAGTGATGAGCAGTTAGACGCTAGTCTGCACGCACATCTAGTTCGTACGCACACACACAGCGTTCCGAAACGTAAGGCGCGCGTAAAAAAAAACGAAAAGGCCTTTGGAAGATAGTGTTTTATGAAAAAACCACTGCGTGTATCAATTACAAATAAAATGTATTGAATTCTTTGATAATTGTGCTGTGTCGGTACCGACTTTGTTTTGGAAATTTAACACTTCTTTTATTACTAATTTACGACCAAAGTTGCGTTAAAATTTGCAATAAAAACGAATCTTTGATAGCTCGTAACTTTTTAATGGCTTTTTATTTTCCTATTCTGTTTCCGTACAGACAAAATTAATAATGAGACAATACCATATCATGTTTTACTTTGGATGTGCAGTGTCAAACAGTGGAGTAAAACCCCCCCGAAGTTTCTATGGAAAAAATGTCGAAAAGTGTCACCTTAAGAGATGACCAGGCACAACTGACAGCGCTCATTCACGAGCATGACCTGGGCATATGGTGGACATGGTCTTCTATGTTAGCGGGTTTGGTTGTGTACCAGAGCCTTATTCCTTGTTTCTAAATGATGTCATTTTTCTTTACAGCCTTCGCATCAAAAAATAAAACATGACTGGTACCAAACGGATGCACAGGTTGTCATCACAATACTTGTCAAGAACGCACCAAAGGATAAAGTCAAAGTGAATTATGGAGAGAGAAGCGTAAGTACCGTCATAATCATATTGCCAATACTTTTGCTACAATGTAGGTACAAAAGCTACCTTACTGCTACAGAAATAAAGGTCACTGCGATTTTAACAGTTGGACTGTCTGGTTGGTCTAGTGGACGCAATCGCGGTAGCTGAGCATGAGGTCATGGGTTCGATTCCTGAGTCGGGTAATATGTTATTGGGTTTTTGCTATCAGGAATTTCTCATTAGCAGCCACGAAGTCTGGATTTATGCCCAGTTGATGGTAATAGGCTCACCCACTATTACATAGGACTTAAGGCCTTGTTTCGTTATGTCTCCTACTGTTAAGGAGGGAAGTGGAAATTATCTTTTTTTTTTTATTCTTTCGCTATTATTTTCTGATTAATTTCGTTGCGGGTCCAAGACGGTTAAATAGGAGTGCGGACTGGGTAAAAAAAACCACATTCTATTTTGTCCGTCGGACGGGTAATACAAAAATATTAGACACGTATTTTTTGATTTTTCAAAATATCAAAAAATTACTTAGTTAAAACTCATTAAAGTTGGAAAGAGGGGGCTTACTACGTCACAAGTAGGTATAAACACTTACCTACATGTGACGTCATGCGCCATTTCAACTCGATATATCTCCGTAATTTTATGACCACGTGAAAAAATAAAAAATACATGTCCAATACTTTTCAATAGACTACCCGACGGACAAAGAAAAAAAAAATTGGATTAGCCCCTATTGTTTCTCTAGTACTTCGTCGAGCTTAATTGTCTCGGCTCTTTTCTGGTGGCCGCCAATGTTGATTCTTTCAGGATTTGCAGTGGCTTGGGAATAGTGGGACCGGCTTTGTCCCAAATAATAAAAAAAGGTATAACAAATATAGCTTGTGGCTAAATAATTACCTTTCTGACCCATGGAACACCAAACAGCCGCAGAAGTCGGTCTTCGGGTTAAGCCGCGCTTGCCTAGGTTGGCCCGTGGATGGGTGACCTCCCAAACAAACCAAGACATACCAAGTTTCCTCCGTGCCTCGAAAAGCACGTTAAGCCGTTGCTCCCGGCTGTCAAATGTAGATCTTTGTCAGTCGTTAGGTAGTCAGTGGCTTGAAAGTCTGACAACCACTCTTACCAAGGGGTATCGTATGACCTAGAACTAACTGTGGAGGTCAGATAGGCAGTCGCTCCATGTAAAATACTGGTACTCGGCTGCAAGCCGGCCCCAACAGGGGAAAAGGCTAAGTAGATGATGATATACTTACCGTACGTATTTTATCATTTCAGCTATCCTTGTCCAGTGCACTACCAAATTCAGGCTCAGAATATAGTCTAGAACTGGACCTAGCCCACGAAGTAATACCCAACATGTGCACTCATGTCGTCACCCCATCAAAAATAGAAGTTAAGTTACGTAAGAAGGAAGGACTGAGATGGACGCAGTTGGATGGTGATAAAAAGGAGGATAATCTTAAGGCTATACCGCAGGGTGAGTGACATTTTATCATCTACTAGCTGTACCTGGCATGCGTTGCAATGCACTTTTTCCTACCTCCCTACCTACATTCCCTACCCTAACTACATACCCTACCCTAACTACATACCCTGCCCTAACTACATACCCTACCCTACCTACATACCCTACCCTAACTACATACCCTACCCTAACTACATACCCTACCCAAATACATACCCTACCCTAACTACATACCCTACCCTACCTACATACCCTACCCTAACTACATACCCTACCCTACTATACCTTTCTCACCTTTTAAACCTTCCCTGGACTACGATAAACATTTCAAAACCAAAATCATCTAAATCGCCCCAGCCGTTCTTGAGTTTTAGCGAGACAAACGGACAGCAATTGATATTTATATAATAGAGAAGATAGATTAGCTTTTGCTCGCGGTTTCGCTCATGTTGTGTAGTAAAATTAACCCACAAGAACGTTTCAAATTCAGCCTTTAGCACTCGGGGGGTATTGTAGCTTCCTGTTAGTAAAAGACTTTTCGGAATAGCATCAGTAGTTCTGGAGATCCTTTAGAAACAAATTTTACCTCTTTATAATACTACTAGCTGTTGCCCGCGACTTACCACAATAGGAGTCTGCGCTCTTCGCAAAACCGTGTTCTTCAATGTTCCTCTCACCGCACAGACTTCATTCACCGATCATTCATCGTCCAGTCTATTTCTCTGTGGAACGCGCTTACCCAGGAAATCAGGGATGGCAACTAAATTTTTGATGGGGTTTAGGGCCCTCGCTCACGGTGACTTTTTGTAGCGATGCTGTCGCGCGTTTGCATCGATACAGTCGCGATACTGCTCGCTTCTGTAGCGCGTTGCAAATGCGACTAACCCGCGTTAGTAGCGATGCAGTCGCGCATTTCATAAACGCGCGTCAGCATCGCTACAAAAAGTCGTCGTGAGCGAGGGCCCTTAGGGGTATGAAAAATAGATGTTGGCCGATTTTCAGACCTACCCGATATGCACACAAAATTTTATTCAGCTATTTCGGTGGACTTTGGTAACAAACGCCGCGAAACGAGAATTTTATATGTTAGGAGATGATAACATTAATACTAATTTTTTTTAACTAGTCAGTCTGCTGAGCATCTGTCCTGTGTTCGATTCCCAGGTCGCGCAGTGTTATTGGGTTTTTACATCAGGAATTTCTGGGTAGCAGCCAGGTAGTCTAGATTTATGCCCGGTTGTTAGCAATAGGCTTAGTACATGGGAATAAGAACTTAACTGGTAAAACGTGGGTGTACTAATAGGTACAGCTCTGCCTAACACTTTGGAGATTACAAACGTGATGTTATTACTAGGGAGTCTGAACACGTTTTTCAAGTGAAACTTCTCATGCGACTTCCAACAAGTTTAACGCTACCATGGAGGGGGAATATTTTCTAAAACTCACTAAGAGATGCAGTATTACAAGATTTGTGACTACGTAGTTCTGCTAGGTACGCAAGAACGCAAGAGAAACAGTCATGCATTCGACTCTTCGGTGTGACCAGCCATCGCTCAATTTCTATGTGTAGAATAACCTCGATAAACTTATTTTATAATTATGTAATCAAAATAATACAACAAGAAAACAACATAATATTATTTAGAAGCCCAATAAAATAACGAGAGTGAATGCGCAGCAATCGAACGCATGCATGTAGTATTACGAAGTTTCACTTCTTCCGCGCAGAGGGACTCCACGCACTTTTTTTTTCTCCATTTTCTACTGTCAGCCACCACGACATCATTCTACTCCTTCTTTCATATTATTCTTCCACAATCCATTCATCTTTTCTTTGGTTCTCTTCTCCGTTCGGTTCCATTCCCAAAGAGTACCAACGGGACCCTATTACTAACACTACGCTGTCTGTCCGTCCGTCTTTGTTTTGAACTGTAATAAGTAGACCGTGACACTATAGTGGTCGACTTAGCTCACAGAAAGCTCACAGAACTTATTCTGTGAGCTAAGTCGACCACTAGTGTCTAACGCTTTGAAAGCTTACTTATAAGCTGAAGGAGCAAAACAATCTGTCCCATGAAACCGTTAAGGAGTGAATAAAGTTCGAACTGTCCCCTCATTGCTAACAGGGGACAGATCAAACTTTTTTTTCCGATCTGTCCCCCTTAGGGGACAAAGCGGGGTGACAGATCGGAATAATCCATTATGATGACCCTAGAGTGGGTATTACTAAAGCTGCTGTAACAACAAATAAGAAAAATTATATAAAAAAAAAATTACAAGGTGGAAAGGCTCGAAAATGGTTACCACTTATACAGTACATCAAATCAAATGAAATCATAATTTATTTGTTAACATAGGTAGGAAAAAAAAAGTACAGATTTTATGTTTGATGAACAGAACGCTATGTTATGCCAGGAGGCGTACAAATATGGTGTGCAAATCTAGCTGAGGATTATCAAATTAATCATGCATAATTATGGTATTACATTTGAAATTAATTGAACAATTACATAATTATTATTTAATGCTCCAATTATGTCAGACCTAAATGAGGAATTATTAAAATGTTAAAATAATCTATATCAAAGTAATTAAACGAATGACAATAGTTGTACAATTTATCTCAAAACTCAATATTTGTAATTCTAAAAAAATTCGTTGGGTATTCGTCAATAGTGTATAACATTTATTAATAAGAACAATTTTTTTTTTCTTGAATTGTGTAAAATTTCATTTATCGCCGCAAACATGATCTAGCAAAATGGGGTATTATTAATTCCGCCAACACCGAGTGCTAGTGTGGCGCTCCGGATCAAACTATGCCCCACCTACTGGAGTGTCCCAGGTTTACATGCACTCTCGACGTCCTAATTAACGCCTCTGACGCTGCAGTAAATGTGGCTTCTTACTGGGCACATATCATATAACAAAGAAATATCATCGATACGACAAGACGAAGGAGAAGCACCCCCCCAAAGTCAGCTGTTTTTCAACAAAATTGCAATAACTACACGGTTAAAATGTATGTAGATATTTTAAACTGTCTTGGCTTATATATTACAGCTGTCATAGATGCGTCTGGACCACAGCAGCCTCCGAAAATTTTCAAAAAAGACTGGGATCAAATTGAGAAGGAAATTAAGAAAATGGTATGTATTATTTGATATCTCATCTGGTAACAGCCGCATGGGTCGATCGTTAAGATTAATTCTCGCTTGACAAGGTTGGTCTGTGGATGGGTGACCATCATTACATATAAAGTTTCCTCCGTCCCATGGGAAGCACGTTAAGCCGTTGGTCCCGGCTATCATTTGTAGATGTTTGAAAGTCGTTATTGGTAGTCAGTGGCTCGAAAGTCTGGACAACCAATCTTACCAAGGAGTATACACGGTGTAAACCACCTCATCACGAAGCCGTCAACCAAGCATTCTGTACATGAAACTAAGTAACTTTACGCAAAAATTATTGCTGGGAAACGACTTCTTTTTTGGGGTGTGTAAAATCATGTTTTGTGGTAGAACTCAATGTAACACACTCAAAACATTGTGCTGATGGACGGATTGAATAGTACGGGGGTCGTGGAGGTGTTTAAAGTAAAAATCTTACATTAAAAACTTGTATTTAAAAAAAAAAACTTGTTAAAAAGTTGGAACTTTGACCCCTAATATCTCCGTAACTAGACGGTTCCCAGGTATGGTGTAGAACAAAAAAATGATCGCAATGACAGGGAGAACCAGTGCCTTTCGGCTTCGTTAAGAGGTGTTTTCACCCTTTATTATTACTCAGTACTAACGGGGTTGTGGAGGTCAGATAGGCAGTCGCTCCATGTAAAATACTGATATTCAGCTGAATCCAATAAGACTGGAAGACGACCTGGGTTATTCTGTAATACTGACAAACTTAAACAATCAAAATTATCAGTGTTTATTAATAATTAACTAGGTACCGTAATTTAAACTGAATATTTATGTCTTTTAAGACAGTCTCCTGAATTTTGACGAGGATGCAAAACAACACCTTGTATAATACGTCACGGTTGGCGCAATGGCTGTGCGATTGACTGGTGCACGATGTGTCGCGGGTTCGATTCCCGCATGGAACTAATATTTGTATGACTTACATGTACTTGTTCCGGGTCTGGCTATTTGTGTATGTTGGTTTAAATGTTTGTAAACGCACCCACGATACAGGAGAAAATCCTATTGTGGGCAACTTTAAAAAAAAAAATCGCTATCTACCCTCATCATCATCATCATCATCATCAGCCTATAATGTTCCCACTTCTGAGGCACAGACCTCCTATCAATGTGAGGGAGTGGGCTTTATAATCCACCACGCGGGCCCAGTACGGGTTGGTAGATGTCACAAGACTTCGAATTTTTATTTCTAGGACATGCCGGTTACCTCACGATGTTTTCCTTCACCGTTTTGAGAGCAGCGGTGATGAAATAAATTACACAAAGTAATGCGCCTGCCTGGGTTCGAACCTACGACTTACTGCTTGTAAGTCGGGGCTGCCACCTCTAGGCCACCGTTGCTCTCTCTACCCTCGCCTCCACGTTAAATATTTTATAACATGCATTGCTATATAATTTTGTTTTCATAACAGGAAGAACAGGAGAAGCCGGAAGGCGAGGCAGCGTTGAACGCTCTCTTCCAAAAGATATACGGGGAAGGCTCAGATGAAGTGAGGCGAGCTATGAATAAGAGTTTTGTAAGTATTCGTTAAAATACCCCTTTTATCGGGAATACGTCTCCCTTTAGAAGCGTTTACGCCTTACGACACTTCCCAACTTGCAAAATATGTGCTTATAACTATCTACTCGACTATTTTTTTAACGCTTATAAAATACTTATATCTTGCTACAACCCTGTATTTGGGCACACTTATAGGAGCATATTAAGGACTCCCTTAAGTATAAGACTAATAGTCTTGCTACATGCACTTTTGTCCTACAACTGTCTAATAACTTAATCTTGTAGTGAACTATAAACCTTAGTTATAAGATCAAGAGATCTTGAGTATGACAAGGCTTATAACTTAATCCGGTAGTATACTATAATCAATTGTTATAAGAACTGGAGTAAATCACAGCTAGTGGAAAGCTATTATAAGAATGGAAGTCTTTATGGGTGCTAGTATAAGAGTTTTATTAGTCTTGGCAGTCCTATAATTTTCATTATAGGACTTATTTGCTAGTTGGGTTCCTACAATCTTTCAATTCCTTATTTTCCGAAATGATTTAACCGATTTTAATGAAACTTCATTATTAACTTCAACGTTTTTCATTAACATACTAAGAAAAACAAATTTAGTTTTGCTGTTGAATGTACAATACAATATATGAATGAGCCTTCAAAATATTTTCATTATATTATTTGGTGCTACGGAAACCTGCGTTCGTGTGACTACTACTCACATTTAACCGGTTTTTTTATTCGTTTCATTATTTCATATCATATTTATGTAGCGGTTCATAGAAGGAACCTACTCTCCAATTTTCAACTGTGTGGTGCCTATCGCCTCCGAATGAAAACTATGTGACATACGGATGGATGACAGAGAAGGACAGACCGAATCCATAAGGGTTCTGTTTTTAAAAAACAACCTGTATATTAGTGCTCGTAACTTTACGCACGAAGACCAATAGAAAAACCAATTTAAGCTGATCTCTCATTTTACTGGAAATTAGTACAAAGCGAGTCCATGTTATACTGGAATCGCATACATACCTCGATATGTAGCCGTGTGTACTCCTCTGCCTAACTTTTCTGGGATTGCAGGCGTGATGTTATGTTAATAAACTCATATTTGTTCTATTTTCAGGTTGAATCCGGAGGTACAGTCCTTAGCACAAACTGGAATCAAGTAGCTCAAGATAAAGTCGAAATGAAACCGCCAGATTGCTGTGAATTCAAGAAATGGGACTAGTATAATAAAAAATAAAAATATTAATAAAGCACAAAACTAATTTTAATTTTGTGGATGAATGTGCTTACCAACAAACTGTCAAAGGGGTACGAACCTTTGTGGCATATCTAGCCGCCGCCATCTTGATTTTTTTGTCAAAATTTCCGAGCACGGTAAAAGTGGTATAATTGGATAAAGGACACTTATACAAACAAAAAATGTTAAATAACATGATATCCTAAAGTGTCACGTTTCCGAGATTTTAGAAGTAAAGATCGCCATATGAGTCCAAAATGACACAAATGGCGATCTTTACTTCCAAATATCTGATTGATAGATGGCGGCGGCTAGATATGCCAGGCTCCATACAAAAATGTTCGAACCCCTTTCATTTAACCTTTTGGACGCCAGAGCATAAACGCACGTGCGTGCCCTCCACGCCAAATCACAAAATCACCACAAATTCAGAGTTCAGAGTTCATTTATTTGTCCGAAACATGAGTATACACACACAAAACATGCAAGATGTAAAGTACAAACAAAAAAAAAAAAGGATTTCAAAAGTATTTTCAACTTATTTCTTGATAAGACATTTAATATTTAAGATATGTATCACATTTTAAAGATATATAAATAAACACAAACAAAGGTAACGGTTTAAATAGCTTATTTCGTGTTATAGTGCACCACATTTTTTGTCACATATTTGTGTCGTTGGCGTACAGGGCACGCGCTTGCTTGTCACTTATATGTGACAATGGCGTTCAAAAGGTAGATTATCAACTTTATTGGTAAAGCTGTTAGGTTCAATCTTGATTGGGAAAATTTGACAGGGTAGCTTGACGTGGTGGTGTATGTAGGTACCCCACTTCCCAAACCACTGCAGTTCGGAACTCAGAATCAACAGTGCGAGACCACGACAAAAGCGCCCAGACAATGAAGCCCGACGAAGTCCCAGAGAACCTATTAAGTGTCTTGAAACCCGCAACGAAATTTATTAGAAAAGATTAACGGAGAGTAAAACAATTTCCACTTCCCTCCATATCAGCAGAAGACAGAACAATACAAAGGGACTTTTACAACTGGGTTAAGCCCAGTTGCTTAGCACCACCGATAAGTATTATCATTTAGAAAAGTCAAAATTATTTGCTGTAAATGTGGTACAAAAGATGGAAAAAAAAATATAGAAGGGCAATGACACATTTTGTCATAAAGATTGCATGCAAACATTAATGAATAAGATACTAATTTTAACACGTGACTACATTTAAGTGAAAATTAAATTAGGTAATCAAGTAATGTATGGTTCTTGAACCAGATAGGCGCAACGTTGTGCGGGTAATCCAGCGTAACCATATGTTGGATGACACTGTACTTGATCGACTATGCCTCGACTCACGGAGTAACCCAGTTACGCGTCCTTCGCCATGATCGCGGCGCAGCTGCAAACTGTATCCAGTGCTTCGCCACGATCCGATCGCGGTGGTTAAGACGAAGTGGACGAGCTTAAAACCGTGAGTACCCAGTGCAACGCACAATTGAGGAGCGCTTTGGAGTGTGCGTTCCGGGAGTACCGTTCCACACCCCCTGAACTTAGACCACGTTTTCTACCTCTTTTGCCTATGCACAAGAAAAACAAGGCTCAGGTGTGTACTCTAGATTCGCAGTTTTCAACGCGCTGATACCCACTCAATATTGTACTTCGCAGCTGTTAATGTCGAGTAGTTCACGTCAAATTTCCTAACCACGGCCTAGCTACACAACCATAATTAACTATTCCAGCTTGGCAGTGCAGGATTGAGCGGTGTATCGGTGAGGCTTAGAGTACTCATCGGTAAGTTAGCTTCAGGGAGGGCAATAGAGGGCGCCCTAGAGTGAAGCGCTTTGTGAGGCGAGCGTTTGCGGGAACTGAAATTAGTTCTCGTGATTATTTGGCCTACGTCACAGAGCGTATCGACTTCCTGAAGCAGAATATCTGTGCATGGGCAAGCCGTATTCGTAGGTATAGGCGGCAAGTGGAGCGAATAGCACAGAATCGCACATTTTAAAGCGATGAAAGGTACAGGCCTTGGGAGTGACCGGACCAAGTAGTGACCGACACGCGTCTGTCGAATGATGACGCCATGTATTCGTTCTGGTGCAGCATCTAGTCGGTGCCTGTCATTCACACTGAGGGCGATTGGACCCGGGAAGTTGAACAAGCGTGTGATCCAATACCAGCAATGATGCCAATCATCATCAGCCCCCAAGACGTAGCTCGTGCAGTCCGTCCGTTGTCTAACTGGAAATCTCCAGGGCCGGACGGACTACTCAACTTCTGGATCTAATGTTTCCAAAGATTGCACGCTCGATTGGCGTCCCAGTTTCAATCGGCCTTAGATTCGAGTCAGGGTCGCTGCCCCAGTTCCTGACCACAGGCCACAAATCAGGTAATGCGGGCCAAAAATCATAGACCTATCACTTGTTTACCACGGTCTATAAAGTTCTACATCCATTTTGAGAGCTAAAATAAACACCATATTGAGAGTAATTCCATCATGTCTCTCTCTCAGAATGGATGTCGGAAGTCGAGTCGAGTCCCGTGGTACTAAGGAGCTGCACTAAACTGCTTCGCCCCAAAGGGATCTGTCCACATGTTGAATAGATTATAAGAAGGCCTACGACTCGGTGCCGCAAACATGGCTCATGAGGGTGCTGGAATTGTACAAGATAGATGCAACTTTAAGCGCCTTACTTGAGTCGTGTATCAGGCAATGGAGGACAGTCCTCCGCTATCCAGGATGTTGACAGATACAGGGGAACAGCTAATCGATAAGGATCGAGCGTGGTATATTCCAGGGTGATAGTCTGAGCCCACTGTGGTTTTGTCTAGCCTTTAACCCTCTTAGCACACTGCTGGAGGGTTCAGGTCTAGGCTATCGGCTGAGGAAAGGTGGTCAGGTCATATCTCACTTTCTTTACATGGATGATCTGAAAATCTTTGCCCCCAACAATTTGCAACTGATGAAGCTACTGAAGTTAACTGAAACTTTCAGTGGCGCCATCAGGATGGAATTTGGTGCGGACAAATGTGCAGTCATGCATGTGAACAAGGGGAGATTATGGAATCCATGGGAACTCAGCTCCCAAATCCCTCTTATCAACAGAAGGTGCGTGCCTTCAATGGTTGGGTCATGCCGGTTTTGATGTACTCTTTCGGCGTACTCAAATGGACTCAAACAGAACTAGACTCCCTGGATAGGAAGGTGCGTACATTGTTGACGGCATATCGAATGCATCACCCACGTTGTTCGGTTATGAGACTCTATATCCCGCGGAGTTGTTGTGGTCGAGGCCAAGACTCTCCACAATCGTGAGATATCCGCAGTCTCAGGGAATATTTCCTAGAAGCCGACGTGGGAACGCATTGAGATGTGGTCGCTATGGACAAGGCCCCCACCTGGCTCTCCGTGGCTAAAGAGAACTGGCGTAAACCTGCAGTGCTTGACAATAATGACTACAGGGAAGTATGGCAGAGTAAGGAGCTTCAAGGACGTTTCTACAGGGCCATGGACCTGTACCGACATGCCCGCCACACTACTTCCAAATCACTATCTCCTGTAAGTCAGAATCAACAGTGGCGACCACGAAAATGAAGCTCAGTGAAGTCCCAGAGAATTAATCTAACTGTCTTGGATCCCGCAACGAAATTATAACCAGAAAAGAATAGCGGAGGAGTAGAAATAAAACATAATTTCACTTCCCTCCATATCAGCAGGAGTCATAACGAAACAAGGCCAATAGGTACAAAGGGACGTTTATTATCTACATATGACAGCCGGGATCAACGGCTTAACGTGCTTTCCGAGGCACGGAGGAAACTCGGTATGTAATTAAGGTCACCCATCAACGGACCAACCTATACAAGCACGGCTTAACCTTAAAGTTCGACCCGTGCTGCTATTATTATTTAGCCACGAGCTCCTCACTACTTCTCACACTCCTTCCAGACGTCAGACTGTGGTTTAAATAATCTTGAGATTTTTGCACGGTCACGCTGCGGTAAAAATTCTGCGTCCGGTCCGGTCCGGTCTCTCGAGCGTAGTACATTGCAGCACGTCGCTGCACTTCAAGATCGACCGGAATTACACCTGCACGCACCTGTAAGGCTTCAGTAGGTACTAACCGTCCTATACGCTTTGCTTAAGAGAATCAATCATAGTTAGAATCAGCATTGCCATCCATACGTGGCAATGCGGCCAGCCTTCTGGGCACTTTTCCTGTCGAATTTTTTTGACGCCCTGTAATTTTGATACTTGTACATATTTTATTTTTATTTTATATTTATTTGTAGTCTGTAAATAATGTACATATGTAATATAAAAAGATTAAACACTAAAAAAAAAAAAAAAAAAACATAGTTCTTGTATTGCTAAGGATGTCAATACAGTTAAGTATATGAGAAATAGGATTCTTTTAAGATATTATACAAGGTGTTTTTTTGCATTCTCGTCAAATTCAAGGAGGTAACTATCGTATAATGATTCTTGCCCCGAATCAATAATAAAATGGGTAGGTATTTTTTTTCTTATTAAGGGAAATTAGTAAGTGTGAACCACCTGTGTTTTAAACGCGGCCCGTCTGATTCTCGCTCCATAACCGCGCTTCCACACATACAAACAATCTCAAACATTTATTCGATAATTTCTTATTCCCTAAACCACGTTAAGGGGGTAAGTCTGAAATAAAGACAAACATTAACCAACAAAAAATCTGCGTTTTTTAATAATTAATATGTACCGTAATTTTATTGAATTATTAATGTCGTTTGTGACAACCTCCTGAATTTTGAAGAGGATGCAAAACAACACCTTTTATATAAAGGGTGTAAAACACCTCTTAACAAAGCCGAAAGGCACTGGTTCTCACTGTCATTGCGATAATTTTTTTGTTCTACACCATACCTGGGAACCTTCTAGTTACGGAGATATTAGGGGTCAAAGTTCCAACTTTATGACAAGTATTTTTAAAAAAATAAGTTTTTAATGTCAGATTTTTACTTTAAACACCTCCACGACCCCCGTACTATTCAATCAGTCCATCAGCACAATGTTTTGAGTGCGTTACATTGAGTTCTACCACAAAACATGATTTTACTCTCCCCAAAAAAAGTCTTTTACCAGCATTAATTTTTGCGTAAAGTTACTTAGTTTCATGTACAGAATGCTTGGTTGACGGCTTCGTGATGAGGTGATTTACACGGTGTATAAGTATTGTTCATTATGACAACCTATCATGCTATCATGACATCACAGAGGAGAAAAGAGGGTGCCAGGCAGGAGTCAAGGCCGCAAGCATCCCCACGCCTGCAATCCTCCCTAACCCTTCGCGGTTACAGCTATTCACTTGGATAAGCACTGTTCATCTTAAAGAGAGAAGGGCTCTTATATGCCACAAGTGGGAATGTTATAAGCAATTTTTTACGTTACTGAGTTTTGTAGCGTCCTCTACCTAACTCTAGATACGCTAAGCGAAGCGTCCTCTACCTACAGACTTATGCTATTGTCTGTCTTCGTACTAGCTGTTCACTGTCTGACTATTTAGTGCTTATGTAGTTGTAGAGGTGTCGCTGCGATCGCACGCAAACTTCTGAAATGGTACTGAAACTTTTCGGTTTTCTCCTTTTAACGTTCCTAAAAAGTCTATTCGTATCTCTGTTTTAAAATCAATAATAAGGCGTCGCACATACAGACAGTTGAACGTCAAACAAATGCTGAAACCAATAGGGTAACGCAAAAACAGTACGTGGGAAATCAAGCATCCTTTTCGCTCACATAGAAATAACCGTAAAGGCATTTTCTTGAAAATCAACCTTTTATATTTTATTAAACAAAAACTGTACCCAAAAATAAAAAATACCATAAGAAACATCAATCCATTTTACTAACATTCAAATCTTCACAATTGATGCATCCGTAGGCAAATCGTCGTAAAAAAATCACAAAGTTGAAATCCTACATCTCGCAAGTAAAGTTTTCACGTCAGTTTTGTATGGTACTGAATTTCACGTACTGTTGTCGGGAGGTCCGTAGCTACTCCGGTAACCGGTTTGGCTGGGAGCCGGTCTAAGTCCCAGCCACCAAAAATGATGAAGCTGTGCAGAAAGCAATCATGAGGTAATAATACAATGTCTAATGATGATAAAGAAACAGATAAAGAAGAGATTTCGGTCTCAACCCCACGGCAGTAGCTACTTTGACTTCCTTTTGTCGTTTTGATTGTTAAAAGATGCAAAAAGTAAAACCGTTGCGAGGATTCGAACGCGCTGCGGAAATTTATTATGACTACAGTTTCAGTAAATCAATGATGTTGATACATTTCAACATTAGTTGTTTTTTCTCTCATAAACATACGCATAAAACTCATGCCTTTAGGGTAAGCAGACACTACAGAAGGTCACCTGCGGGGCGCCGCCGCCACCGTCAGGAATTTTTCCAGGGACTGAAGGAACTTCAGTTCTATGAAAACAGCATGAATCATTTTTTTAATTCCACCGCGGATGATATGTTAGATTCAAGGAGTAACTTTGTCGATTTATACAGAAAATCCCATCAATAGGAAAACAATGGATCCAAGAGCAAGCGTAGCGAGCTTGAAAATGTAAGCTTCCACTTCGAATTTGAAAGGTTTTCTTTTGTCCAATGCCATGGAACCACGGGTAATTAAAATTACCCATGGACCCGGTAATGGGTCAACCGACCGGGACCACGGGTAACGAGTGCTTAATTTTAGCCATATTTCCCACACTCAGACATCTTATAAGATGTTTGAGTGTACGTGGGACATATATGTCCTTAAGATCATAATCGTCATCATCTTATGCGACATAAGATGTCTGAGCGCGCTCAAATATATTAGGATAATCCAGTTATATTTAATACATTAGGTTATTTTGGTTCTACATTCAGAAACTAGAAGAATAGTGCGAGGGTACGAAAAGATTAGATTGAGGGGCGAGGAAAATTTTTGCTTTCTGCCTCGGATACATTGGTTTTCCTATGTATTTTCTTTTGCATTAGGGGGGTGTTATTGCAGGCGCCCATGTCACCTGCTACGATACTTACATTTCCTTTGGTTCGGTTGCGAGTAAGTACCTGATCTTGAGGACATCATCAATAAGATCAGTGTATGTCTTCACTCTTATAGTTCCTTCGGGTTTATGTCAGTCATTAACAGAGATCGGGATAGGAAGTATTTACTTCAAGAAATAGCTTCTAAAACTGCTTTATTTCAGAACTTAATAACCATCTCGGGATTACGTAGGCAGGTATTATCATATTAATTACTTAAAGTCAAATAAACTCTACCTATTCCAATCTCTAGCCTTGAACATTAAAAAATGAAATCAAACTACCAATATTTTCTCAGTTTTTATTTCAAATCTACGACTCACACACTATGAAAACCTTATTTTAAGTACATTATTATCCTTATCTTATTGTTAAGTGGTATTTACAAAACTATTTACTATACTTCTTATAAGACGAGATTTATTAACTTTTGATACGAAAGACTAGATAAGACTTAACATAAACAATTGTTTTAGAAAATTTACAGTAAAATAACCTAGTCCCACTTGGGTGCCAATAGCGCTAATGGCGCCCAATCGGGACTAAGTGTATTTATTTATTATGAGTCCCTATTCGGGTGCCAATTTGTAGCGTAAAAAAATAAAATAAATAGTTGTCACTACATGTGTCACGATTAATTTTTCCATTAAAAAGATATTACGAATACAAACATTTTTAATATAAAAAAATATCCAAAGGAAAAGGATTGGTGACGTAAAAAATGTCTTTCAGTAAAGTTGTGAAATGTATTGTCTAGAAAAGAATAAAAATTTGTTATTTTTAGGTTATTGTTAGGCCTACAGTTTTTGAGTCAAAATGACGGTTTCTGATACTAGTCCCAACATTTTAAAAACGAATATTTCTTTTTTTTTTGAATATTTAGTGACCCACTGCTGGGTAAAGCTCTTTCTCCTTCCAAACGTCTCTATTTCATGTGATATCTGATTATGTTAGCCCTGCAAACAAGATCAGATCCTCACACTACCTTCGCCGCGGCCAAACATGACGGCGTTTTGCTCCATTAGGCGCCCAGTTATAGTTGGATTATTAAAAGATTTTTCTTCAGATAATCAAATTCAGGCCTAACTGGGTGCTCCTTTAGATAATGGCACGCAAATGGGACAACGTGTGATTCTGGTTTTTAAAGCTAACAAATTGTTTTTTTATTCGAAATAATCCATTTTTTTTTAACACTTTTTATTTATTTTTTGTTTGTAAATGGGCCACATTCGATTTTTAGGATATCAGAACATAAAAGTTATTTTCCGTTGTTGTAGCAACATGTTGGGCGCCATTTTCTATAGTATCTTCTTTTCTTACATTACAAAATGATTGTTATTATGATTTATACTAGTTAAGTGTAATGAGGAGGTATGAAAAGCATGTGACTAAAATAGTGATGGATATGAATGTCGATGGATGGAGAGTGAGAGGAAGGTCAAAGAAAAGATGGATGGCTGGTGCGAGGAAGAGGAGTCGCAGTGGCGATTGGCTTTTACGCAGCATGTCGTTGGGATTCGATCCCCGCACAGAACAAATATTTGTATGATCTAAATGTAGTGGTTCCGGGTCTGGCTATTTGTATTTGTGAGTTTAAATGTTTATAAACGCACCTATGATATAGGACCACGTTTTCAAAAAGAAAAACTTAACATTCTGATCACTGATTTACACATAAAATTGAGTATTTATTACAAACAGTCCTAGATCACCCCTTATTACTCCCAGCAGTGAACAGATCTATCGTTGCCTTACTGACACCACTAGGAAAAGTCTGCACCCGACCTTCCATAATCGTGGATATTTCTCCAGAACTGGACTGAAGACCATTTCTGACTGGAGGGACCTTCTTGCCGTTGACTAGTAGACCGTTGATTTCTGTGGCGTCTGAAATAAAACAAGGAAAGGTAGTAAGAGGGTACTTCGAAAAAAACGAGAAGTTGCAAGGTTTCCTCGTTGAAACTGTATATTTTTCGTTCGTCGCTTACAATAAAAATTACTTTAAAAAAATAGTTTGTTAACTCTACTAATAAAACGAATTCTAGATAACTTATTTATTCATGTCGTAATAATTATTCTCCCGACTAGAGGTAGCCCACCGGTATTACCGGCCCAATACCGGTGGGCTACAACTTTTTTATTTTTTTTATTTATTTTTTATATTATTTAAAAAAGTATTTAATTTCTATAGATTTAAATATAGGACCACAAGTTCTCTTGACTGGAAGCCGACCCCAATATAGTTGGAAAAAAACTAAGCAGATGATGAATCATTCTCCTGGTGGCAGATGATTTAAACGAAAATAGCTTCATTCCTACAAATACTTCATGAAACACAAGTTGCTTACATCATTTCCATTCTGGCAGTTATTTCGAATTTCATCAACATCATTCAGCCCGGAATTAACCACTGCTGGGTATAGGCCTCCTCTTCTATTTTCAAACTTACCTACTAGTACTAAAACAGGTGCACCTCTATTCTCTGGTAGGCGTTTAAACACAAGCCATACTAAAATACCTTCATCAACACTCTTCGGAACAGCTTTCCTCTGCATACCAACAACACAAGGCCCCTTAGCCAAAGACCAAGATGGAATATTCTCCTCCCTCTTTATAGGCTCCAAGATATTCCTTCTCGATCTCATAACAACAGGCAGATCACCCCTATTAACCTCCTCCAAATGATCCCCTGGCAACATTATCTTGTTTTGTACTGGCAATATGGCGGATTCCATTTTTGAAATTTGGTTTTGAACGGTAAAAATCTCTTTGGAAGTTTCGTCCTGTGGTATTACAGGTTTAATGTCAGCTGAGGAGTTTGTTTCAGTGCTGTCTTGGGATATGAGCCGGTGTTTTGGTGATATTGAGTCTATTCTTTTTGGTATGTTCTTTAGTTTCGGTATCTGGTCTTCTAAGGAGAGGGGAGGTGCGGTAGCCATGTATTGGCTGTACATGTTGCCTATTAGTTCTTCAGTGCGCCTAAAAAGATGGAAATTAAGTTAGATTGCAAAAGTTGAATGTTAAGGGAACAAAACGTTCGTGTTTTCTTGCAAACAAATTATGTTCAGACTGTCTCGTTGGTCTAGTGGTCGCAAGCGTGACTGCTGAGCATGAGGTCCCGGGTTTGATTCCCAGTTCGAAATAGAACAGAATCCTACTGATATTATAAATGCGAAAGTTTGTGAGGATGGATGGATGGGTGTTTGTTACAACGAAACTCCTAAATGGATTTGGATGAAATTTGGCACACGGGTAGATTATAACCTGGATTACCACATAGGATACTTTTTATCCCGAAAGTACATACTATACCACGGGAACATTCCCGTGGGACAATTATAGAACTCCACGCGGGCGGCGCCGCGGGCATAAGCTAGTAGAATATAATAAAATAGAATTAGGGTTTTTCTATCACGAATTTCATAGCAGTAGCAGCTACGGATTTCGAATTTGTGCCCGGTTAATGGCAATAGTCTCGCCCCCGTTATATGGGACTTTTACACCTCTGCCTAAACATTCGCAGATTAACGGTGTGATGGTATGTTATGTTAACTTTTTTTTTGTTTTGCGATGGGTTTGCTCTTGACTCTAATATCTCAGAGATATCTCTAATATCGCAAATCTCTGCAATAAAGAATTGAGTATTGATACTCAATTCTTTATTGCAGAGATTTTTATATGACAGAGATAAAGTCGACGATATGGTACGAGCTTGCCCAGAAGAAGCCTGCTCACTCTAACTTTGAGAGACAAGAGATTAGGGTTGTAAGCGTTCGGAAACAAAGACGCAGGCAGAGAGTTCCTGCCAAGGTTGCGGGACTGTTCGAAAGAGATACCGTGGCCCTGGAACACAAAGGGCGAAGAAGGAACATGGATGGGTTTTAGTCAGTACAAGTTTGACACTCGCTCGCGCGGAGGCACTACGCTGGGGGGAAACTCCGCTGCCGCGGCAAATTGTCGCTTAGTGGACAGACCTCCGGCGCGATCTCATGGTGGCATGGAGACAGCGACTATCGCAACCCCATGTGGGGCACGCCCCAATAGTGGCGATAAGTCCCCTCTTTGAGGAGTGGCTAGAGAGGCGCCACGGCGCCCTCACCTTCCACCTGACGCAGGTCCTCACCGGTCACGGTTGTTTCGGGAGGTTCCTGCACCGAATCGGGCGGGAGGAAACGCCCGGGTGTTACCATTGCGAGGATCGACCGGAGGACACGGTGGAGCACACCGTGGAGCTCTGCCCCGCTTGGGCTGAGCACCGCCGTGTCCTTGTAGCGGCGATTGGCGGCGGCGACCTCTCGCGTCCGGACCTGGTTCAATACATGGTCCGGAGCGAGAGGGAATGGGATGCCGTCGCCTCCTTCTGCGAAGCAGTCATGCTAGTGAAGGAGGTGGCGGAACGTGAGAGGGAGAGAACCTCACGTCCCAGCCGCCGCGGGAGACGCCCCGGGCGTCGGGGGGCAACCAGTGGCCCCCGGCCACCGTAGGCGCGAGCCTGTGGACGGTGAGTAATGGGCTAGCTCACCGTCCGTCCGTCTTATGACGACAGGCCGTGCCGACGGCGCGTTTGTGTTCCACGCGCGCCTCAAGGTGATGTCAGCGAATCGGAAGGGGTCCGAGAGGGCCGATGCCTGCCAGGGTTGCAGGTTGTTCGAAAGAGATACCGTGGCCCTGGAACACAAAAGGCGAAGAAGGAACATGGATGGGTTTTAGTCAGTACAAGTCTGACACTCCCTCCCGCTCCGCCCAGAGCGGGAGAAGTCATTTGATGATTTCCCATCCGTAAAAAAAAAAGGCAGTGAGTTCCACTCCTTTGCTTTGCTTTTAACTGCATTCATAGTGGTTCTAACGGCTCACCTAGTTAGTGGTATGATGACTGTTTGAGGCGGTGCGTTTGTAGGATGGTAGGCGTTAGGACCGAAACCGTCAAGAGCCGAGTTGCCTGTCACCTGCAAACAATAAGGCACAATTTAGCATCATCATCATGTCAGCACGGAATCACTACTGCTGGGTATAGACCTCCCCTTTTTTCTGCCATATCTCGGTTCTGTTACTCTTCTCATCCAGTTATCCAGTTGTTTCCAGGGTGTTAAGAATCTCAATTTAAGCATCTAAGTCTTTAATCTTCAAACTGCTGGGAAGTGGGTGGTTAACTATAATCCAATTGTGGGCCCAGTGCGGGTTGGTAGATGTCACATGTCTTCGAACTCAGAATGTTTTGAAAAAAAATCAAAGGCTAAGTGCGAGTCGAACTCGCGCACGAAGGGTTCCGTACATACAATTATTTGTAAAAACGAGCAAAAAAACCACTTTTTTGTATGGGAGCCCCCTTAAATACTTATTTTATTCTGTTTTTAGTATTTGTTGTTATAGAATCAACAGAAATACATAATCTGTAGAAATTTCAACTGGCTAACTATCACAGTTCATGAGATCAGCCTGGTGACAGACGGACAGCGATGTCTCAGTAATAGGGTTCCGTTTGACCCTTTGGGTACGGAACCCTAAAAAATATTATAGGAATTTTACCTCCATTACACCAATTTGAGTTGTCCTCACGTGGTATGGAAAATTCTTGTTGGCGAATACTGGTAGTGTCAGCAACTGTAACAAAATTATATTTATTTGTTTCCATAGGTTTTCATCTCAAGAACTCACAGATTACAAAAACATTCAGTAATTAGAGTATTCATTCCCTCAACAAAAGTACCAGGAGACCAAGCATAACAGGAGTTGTGAAATCAATAATGCATCGGTTACTAGGAGCGTGTCTAGGTGATCCAGCTGCCTAACGAGAGCCTCAATTACTTACCAAAAACATGATGTGACCACAGAAAGTTATAAAGAGTAGTACAGCTGTTACGACGCTCTCTCGTACCCATTTGTCTGAAATAATGAAAATAAAATCAATTAGGTAGTACATAGGTACAGCAACGAGCAATAATCGTGTTACACTATGACTGATTTTGTGACGGGTACCGACTTCGGAAAGTAAAGTTAGTGTTTCTTGGAAGTTAGTATTTTTTTTAGAGAAACTTTTTATTTATTAATATGTAAGTAGAAGTAATAAACACATTTTTTTGTCTACTTACACGATAAAGAAAAAATACCTATTAAAAAGGATAATAAAATAATAAAAACTGTTTTATTTCTCTTCCACCAAGGCACCTTAAAAATATGAAGACACATTACATCTAATAAATCCATTATGGGAGACTGGTATCTGCACCAGGAAAACCTGATTACCACCCCCCCCCCCCCCTCAAAAACAGTGTACAGTATTATATCTTAAGTTAATGGTAACAAATTTATTCAATTCAGTTGTATTACAATAATTTTTACAATTTATAAACTCAAAGTACCAAAGCTAATAAAAATTCATACAGGGCAACCGCGCGAGCTTCCTCTATCAAAAGAATTACTTACATTTTATCAGACCTGCTCGCTTAGTATGACCACCGCACCGTAGAAACAAGTTTTGTCTACGGAAGAATCGACAAACTGACACAATTTCACTGTCTATCTGTCATTATGTCGATTCTTATGTTCAGATAAAAACACACTCTCATTGTCTACAACTTACCAACAAATGTATTCGCTGTCAGAATAAACAAGGGCCCAGCGTAGAACCACAACGTACCGCAAATGAAGAAAGGACCATAGAAAATATTCTGGAAATAAACAATATTTATTTTAGAGTAGATGCACCAGAACAACAAAACTTTAGAGGTAAGAGAAACGGGGTGTTCAATTCCTAATCTATTCATCATCATGATCAGCCTATGATGTTCCCACTGCTGGGACACAGGCCTCCTTTCTATGAGAGGGAGTGGACTGTAATCCACCACGCGGGCCCTGTGCGGGTTTGTAGATGTCTCATATCTTCGATTTTTTTGTTTTAGGACATGCCGGTTTCCTCACGATGTTTTCCTTCACCGTTTTTTAAGGGCAGTGGTGATGAAATAAATTACACAAAGAAATTCGTCTGCTTGGGTTCGAACCCACGGCTTACTGCTCGTAAGGCGGCGCTGCCACCATTGGGCAACCGCTGCTCAGATGGAGAGCCCATATAAATAAAAAAAAAATTAAGTGTCTGTTTGTAACTTGAAAATAACAGCTTTTTACTGGATGCCTATGAAAGTTTTTTTTTTTTTTAATTTTGTTTGTCTTTTTGTTCCGGCTAATCCTCACAACTTACGGTTGGACCAATTGTGACGATAATTTTACTAGCATAGTTGATGTTATAGGGATATAATGCTTCTTTTATTTTTGGAATTAATTAGGGTTCGGTGGAAAAAAAAATAAAACTCTTGAAATTGTTTACAAAAACCGCTTCAAATACGGAAATATTATTTTTATATTTCGCATTGGAAGCGTGCTGGGTCCATAACCTGATGAAATAGGCACAAAGGCAATTTGAAAGAAATGACTATTTAGTATGATTACGTGATTAACAAGATTACTGACAGTACACAATAGGGGATCGGACTGGGTAAAGAAAACGACATTCTATTTTGTCCGTCAGACAGGTAATACAAAAATTTTAGGCACGTATTTTTTGTTTTATCAAAATATCAAAAAATTACTTAGTTAAAACTCATTAAAGTTGGGGAGAGAGTGGGGGCTTACTACGTCACAAGTGGGTATAAAACTTACCTACATGTGACGTCATGCGCCATTTCAACTCAATATATCTCCGTAATTTTACGACTACGTGAAAAAATACGTGTCCAATACTTTTCAATAAACTACCCGACGGACAAAGAAAAAAAAAATGGATTATCCCCTATTACGTGGACGAGAGGGGCGCCTACGGAAAAATATGGAGCAAACATGCGTATCACACATTGCCATTAAACTTAGCACAGGCGTCCATACTCTCAACAATTTGACGCGAAGTTCGTCGGCAACAGAAAGTCCTATAAAAGGGCAAGATACTGAGACCAGACAGTGTTTTGTCTAGTGAGCTACTGCCCCACAGATGTTGTTGTTGTCGCATTTATTACTATGCTAACTTTGCGGATACCTTGATTGCACGATGCAGGATTATGAGTTCTTATCTTGCGTCATAGAAATCGCTAAAAAAACTTTGAAACATTACAACACTCCTGTGATCCCCGAAAAGTTTGGTCAGAGGATTTATCCAGTCATCATCTGCCTAGCCTTTTCCCAAACTATCTTGGGGTCGGCTTCCAGTCTAACCGGACGTAGCTGAGTACCAGTATTTTACATGAAGCGACTGCCTATCTGACCTCCACAACCCAGTAACTAGGAAATATGATACCCCTTGGTAAGACTGGATATCAGACTTTTTGGCTTCTGACTACTCGTAACGACTGTCAAAGATCTACAAATGACAGCCGGAACCAACGGCTTAACGTGCTTTACGAGGCACGGAGGAAACTCGGTATGTAATTATTGTTATCCATCCATGGACCAACCTCAGCAAGCACGGCTTAACCTTAAAGATCGACCCGGGCGGCTGTTATTATTTAGCCACGAGCTCCTCCCCAGAGGATTTGTCCAGTAGCACACCTAAATTTCGCCAGATATGTACAAATCCAATGTTGTTATATGAGGCGAGCCTATTGCCATCAACCGGGCACGAATCCAGGCTGCTACTAAAATATTCTGATGCAAAAACCCAAAAACATTTTGCCCGACCTGGGAATCGAATCGAAGACCCCATGCTCAGCAGTCGACCTTGCGACCAACAAGGCAGTCAACACTTTTAAAGATAAGGCTAAATAAGAAAGGAAAAACTATCTGACCCGACAGATGTCCCTGTTGAGAGGTTTGAATCAATTTGAGTTATTTAAATCTGTCTTGGAAGCGACCATATTTAAACACGTTTTCCTTTTTTAGGGTTCCGTAACCAAAGGGTCAAACGGGACTCTATTACTGAGACTTCGCTGTCCGTCTATCATCATGCTGTATCTCATGAACCGTGATAGTTAGTCAGTTGACATTTCTACAGATTATGTATTTCTTTTGATGCTATAACAACAAATACTAAAAACAGAATAAAATAAATATTTAAGGCTCCCATACAAAAAAGATCTTTTTGCTCGTTTTTATAAATAATTGTACGGAACCCTTCGTGCGCGAGACCAACTCGCACTTGGCCGGTTTTTTGTAATATAAAATTCGACGTACACAGACTACCAACGACATCGTTCGCTTGAAAAATTTGATGAGTTTTTCGGAATAAAAAGTACCCTATGGGCCACACCAGACTATAATCTGATCTGGTCAGCAGTTCTGGCGTGATTGTAGGTACATCCATTCATCCAAACTTTCGCATGTATCGGTTTCTTCTAGGCAAGCGTGCTCCATCCAAAGCCGCATCATCGCTTCACAGCAGGCGGGTTGCGGGCAAACGCATACCTAATTTGTATTAAAAAAAAAATTAACAATTGAGATATAGGTACCTTTTCCGGATATTTTCTGACAGTGAAGAAGGTGGAATAAGCGAACATGCACCACGCTAATATCCTCAATATTATTAGTCCATAGCCAGCTGGACTCTCGTAAAGATACAGCACTTCACCTGGATCGAAGGCCTGAAAGTCAAGATTGTTATGACATTACTATGTATTACATATTTTACATGGTATAAAACAGATTTTTATGACATTACTATGTGCTACGATATCTTTACATGGTATAAAACAAAGTCCCTTCCCACCGTCTGCACGCTTAGATCTTTTATTGAATGTCGATACCTATTACCTCTGTAGCGCATCGCTAATTTAATTCGATCATAATTTTTTTTTTTTTTCATGGTATGCTCCAAAAAGTCAGGTTCAAAGTCAGGCAAGTTCAGTTATAAAATTAAGGATTAATATACAAACAAAAAAGGATTGAAATAAAGGGAGACTACATTGAACAAAAATATTACTTTTCATTACTCATACTCTGAAAGTAGGTCTGAAGTTGCCTGAGGAGCGGGTTGAAAGTAATACTTTTCATCCCTAGGGAGAATCGCTTTCAACTGACAGATGCCAAATTATAAGAAAAAACTAGTTCTATTTTCACATTTTTATTGAACCATGTTCCTACTTTCTATGCACCCACGATGTAAAATTGAAATAACTAGTTAAGTATTGATTAAAGAATCTATATTTTTTTAAATAACTTTATTATAATTTAGACCATTTGGGCAAAATATTTACCATTTTTTCAATGATGAAAATGAAAAATAATGGCTGAATAGCTGGCTGGCCACAGAAAAAAAAACATAATAGCGGGAAAAGTTGTTGATTTAATGTAAAACTAGCTGTCCCGCGCAACTTCGTTTGCGTCACATTTTCCCCGTTTTCGCAACATTTTTCATTGCTGCTCCGCTCCTATTGGTCGTAG
Organism: Cerastis leucographa; assembly: GCA_963082945.1. Lineage (NCBI taxonomy): Eukaryota > Metazoa > Arthropoda > Insecta > Lepidoptera > Noctuidae > Cerastis > Cerastis leucographa. The sequence continues at coordinate 4,394,723 of OY720374.1, read as the reverse complement.
CGTAATGATATATAGCCTATGTCCTTCCCTAGGTTGAAATCTATTTTCTTGCCAAATTTCATTAAGATCCGATCAGCCGTTTAGTCGTGAAAAGGTAACAAACAAACAAACAAACAGAGTGACATTCGCATTTATAATAATACTAGCTGTCCCGCGCAACTTCGACTGCGTCCAATTTTCCCCGTTTTCGCAACATTTTTTATTGCTGCTCCGCTCCTATTGGTCGTAGCGTGATAATATATAGCCTATGTCCTTCCCCAGGTTGAAATCTATCTTCTTGCCAAATTTCATTAAGATCCGATCAGCCGTTTATTCGTGAAAGGGTAACAAACAAACAAACAGAGTGACATTCGCATTTATAATATTAGTATGGAAGTATGGATTAGTATGGATAAAATTTACTAATGTTTTCTTTAGCTAATTCATGTTTTTATTTTTTACTTTCCTTGTATTCGTAATGAAAAGCACAGTGTTTACCTCGGGTTAAAGACTTATTAAGTCCCTCTAACTATTGCCCTCACTTCGTTCGGGCGCCAAACCCCGTCTCGAGACTGAATAAGTTACTTTCACCCCTAGGGTAACAGTGTACTATTTTTTACTGTGTGTAACTAAAAAACTTCAGTAATTTAGTGACACGATAGTTTTTATTTCAAATCAAATAAAAATATTTTTATTTGACATAGGCCTACATGGGCACTTATAAATCGTCGTCAAAAAGGTGATCGGTTCAGGTTGGTCGTTTCCTATGGAGAAGAACCGGCAAGAAACTCCATGGTTACTCTGATCTGTTGTATTTCTGATTAATCTTGTACGGGTAGGCCGGAACCTTTTGTACCTACATGATAGCATAACAAAACATCTTTATACTCCTTACCTTAGCCTGATAGACGAAGAGTACAATATAGGTCACGATGTAACAGCACATGAATACGGTCAGTCTGACCGTGAACCCCACTTTGAGTCTGCCTCGGGTGATGGTGTAGCCTTTAGCCATTAGCACTAGCAGTAACAGGAATGTCATTTCGGATAGGCCACAAAAGAATTGCCCTGAAACATGTAAATAAAATCATGCTAAAGAAAAAGAGCGTTTTTTATAGGTCTCTACCAAAATTCAGCTCTGTCCAAGTTTTTGTTATTTGAAATGTTTATTTTGACCGGGTTAATGTTAGGGCTGCTCTCAAAACGGTGAAGGAAAACATGAGGAAACCGGCATGTCCTAGAACTAAAAAATCGAAGACATGTGACATCTATCAACCCGCACTGGGCCCGCGTGGTGGATTAAAGCCCACTCCCCTCATTGAGAGGCGGCCTATGTCCCAGCAGTGGGAACATTATAGGCTGATGATGATGAATGTCAGGAAATCACGGCTGAAAACGCCCTATCTCGGAAGGCTTTGGCAGTGGTGTACCAATCCACGTTTCGCCGCCTATGTTACAGTCCTATGAAACAAAAAGCCAGCTTATTGCAAGCCAACACAATTCCAGACTCCATGACTGCTACTGAGGAGTACCTGATAGAAAAATCCAATAAAACTTTGTCCTACTAGCACGCGTAGCATGACCACTGTAGAAACGCGTTTTATCTACGGAAGAATCTACATAATGACAGACAATGACAAATGAGTCAGTTTGCCGATTCTTCCGTCTACATAACCCGTTTCTACGGCGGTCATGCTACGCATGTTGGAAATCGAACCTAGATATCATGCTAAGCAGTAGCGCTTGCCACCAAAAAATACCCTCAATGAAGCCGGGAAGCCATTGTTCTAGACCATATCTGGGAACCTTCTAGTTAGATGGCTGATACATGCGTCATGTTCGTGAACGGGCGCTGTCAGTTGTGACTGGTCATCTCTTAGCTGCCACGGTTTATTTTAGTTACTTTATTGCCCGTATTTCTACATTGTTCTCACATATTTGTAATTCTTAACATGAATGATGTAACCAAGATTTTGTAACATATTTTGATTTAAAAGAGTGTCCATGGAGTTTCTTGCCCGTTCTTCTCCATAGAGATCTACGCTACGGAATGGGCAACTACAGTACTTTCATAAGTTATTATGCCTTGTGACTGGGACTGTAGCTTCGCGTTTTATATTGTTTTTTTTTTTACTTTCAAAAGTGCCTGTAATGGTCTAATTGAAATAAATGCTTTGACTTTGACTTTGACGTTGACTTTACGGAGATATTGGAGGTCAAAGTTTTTCACAACAAAAAAAAAGTTTTAGATGTTCTAACTTTACTTTAAATACCTCCATGAGTCATGACTCGTTTACTATTGAATCCATCCATCAGCACAATGTTTTGATTGTGTTGATTTTTAGCCCATAAAAGAGTCGTTTCCCAGCAATATTTTTTGTGTAGTAGTTACGAGTACTTAGTTTGATGTTCATAATGCTTGGTTGACAGCTTCGTGAAGGCTTACTTTAAACCTTATATTTGACTTACCAACGATCTTAGCATTTTCGCTCCCAAATCCGTTGGCAGCATATCGAATATAAGCCAAGCTCTGCAGCATTACGCCCGAGTGTTGTGCTACTACCGACATGAGGAATAGTTTGTATGTCGAATGCAGTAGATGTCTGGACTTTAGCTCGACACTGCACATCACTACTGCTATCATTACGATGACGTACGCGAAGGTGTAGGCTAGAAGCACTGGCAGGACATCTGTGGAGTATTACAAGAAGTTATTTAGAATTATTTTAATGAGGAACTGGTGGCTACTTAAAATAATGAAAAAAGAAGTACTTATTTTGTCTCACACAGGACATCCGTGCCTCGGAAAGCACGTTGAGCCGTTTGTCTCGGCTGTCATTTGTAGATCTATGGCAGTCATTACGAGTAGTTAAAAGCCAAGAAGGTAAGACTGGATGTCAGACTTTTGGCTTCTGACTACTCATTGCCAGGTTTAGGTGCACCTAACAACCCGTAACGCCTATCAAAGGTCTACAAATGACAGCCGGGACAAACGACTTAAATAGCCCGAAAGTCTGTCAGCCAGTCTTCAAGGAGTTTCGTATTACCCAGTACTAACTAGGTTTGGAGGTCAGAAATGCAGTGACTATGAAGAAATATATTCAGCTGTATCCGATTTGACTGGAAGCTGACCCCTAAATTGTTGGGAAAAGGCTAGGCAGACGATGATGTAACAAAAAGGTACTCACAAAATTCGTCAGCGGAAAAGTGTTCATGCCAGAAGTCACCATCGGGTCCATTTGTCATCAGGAACTTGTATTTGACGTCCAAACCCTATAAAGAACAAAACACAATCGATCAACATCATTCTCTTCCATGAAGTTCTATCAAATTAATTCTAGCATAACGTGACGACGCATATATGTGACTAAAAGAGTGATAGATAAGAATGTTGATGGATGGAGTAGGAGATGAAGGTCAAATAAAAGACGTATTGATTGTGTGAGAAATGATATAAAAGAGAAAGAAATAAATGATGTCATGACGTCTGACGGGTGAGAATGGAAGAAAAAATCTTGTCGCGCCAACAACGAGAAGAATGGTACAAGGACTGGAAGATCATTCGTGGATGGTAACGTTACTGACCTTACTGCTCTCACAATTGCTGATAGCGATGAACCACCACCGTTCCCTAGCAGACCGGAACCTCCTGGAGTTGTGGCATGAGACCAGCAGTCTCTCCTTCTCGCTCTGACTGGGTAAACTGCGAGCTTCAGCGTTTAAACGACGCCGGCGGAAACGTTCGTATAGCTCCAATGAGCGTTTTATTTTATGCTGTAATTGAAAAATGTATTATATCAGTAAGTTTTTAAACTTTTTCTTCTTTTTAGGGTGTCGATGGCAAATAGTTCAAATATTATAAGTGTCGCCAAACACACAGCATCGATTTGAAGATACATCATAAATTAAGCCTTAAAAATAGTGCTCTTTTTTCATGTTACCTCTCCGTCTGGCGTCTATCACCCATAAGCAGAGTCCATCCTGGAACGTACCTGTCCAACTGACAGGCCCTTGACAGGAATGGTCAATTTGTCATAGTTCTTCTTCAAACACCAGGAAGCACTTTGCTTCGATGATGTGTGTTTTCCACACACATAATAACTGTTTTGTTTTAATGCAAAACAGTTCTATTATGTTTAGCCCAAACTGAGCCACGCGAACTCCGCTCACTGATGGAGTTTATAGATCTACGAGTGCGCAAGTGATGGGGCATGCGGTGCAAGATGGGCCATTGTCTGTATTGGGCATACGCACGCATACGCAGTTGAGGTCTGAGCCTGCCATTAACGCCCATCTGCAGAGATAGTCTTTGCTCCTTTGCTCCTTTGATAGTCTTGGTTCGAAGTCTAATTAGAGATTTTCAAGTCGGCTATGGCAATGCGTTTTTAAACTGACATGGTCACTAACACTATAATGAATACTGGAAACGGGATGTTAAACACGGTGTAAATCTCCTCATCACGAAGCCGTCAACCAAGCATTCTATACATGAAACTAAGTAACTTTACGCAAAAATTATTGCTGGAAACGACTTTTTTTTGGGGAGTGTAAAATCATGTTTTGTGGTAGAACTCAATGTAACGCACTCAAAACATTGTGCTGATGGACGGATTGAACAGTACGGGGGTCGTGGAGGTGTTTAAAGTAAAAATCTTACATGAAAAACTTGTATTTAAAAAAAAAAATTGTCAAAAAGTTGGAACTTTGACCCCTAATATCTCCGTAACTAGATGGTTCCCAGGTATGGTGTAGAACAAAAAAATGATTGCAATGACAGGGAGAACCAGTGCCTTTCGGCTTCATTACATAAACGATTTTTCTGCTCATGAACACCCACCTGCAATAACCACAGTTTAGGTTATGGTCATCACGTTGCTTGCAACAGCGCCGAAATATCGGGAACTCAAAACAGATGGTAAATATCCCGTTTCCAGTGTTATTTATCATTGTTAGTGAGTACAGCAGTCATTGTGCCGATAGTCGTGTCGGCCAATGGCTTAACAGCCAAAAGCCTCGACCACCATGTAAGGAGTCTTTCGTTTGGCTTGGCTTTGCTGGATCAAAGGCTTGATTCAGAAAGCAGTACTTCAGGACACGACGCGTACTTTTAGGAGGTTCCTCTCTCAAGAGCCCTGACCACCGGTAGCCCGGACCCTGTTCCCGATGCCGGTGGGCTACTATTTTTTATATTCTTAAATTATTATTTTTAATTTATGTCATTTTGTAGAATATTTAAAAACATAAACATTGTGTATAATTACTCACCCCACTTCTATTCCGATTATCAAATAGAATTTCGACTTCATCATTTAAATTTCCAAAATGGCTTCCATTCCCTGGTCCAATACTCTCCCACAATTCGTCTTCAGGAGCCATGGTGGTGAAATTCAGGTCATCCGTCGGTAGGAGCTCAAACCAAGTGGTGTTGGTATTAATGTCCGTTAATGTGGGCTTCGGGTTACGAGTCGATGTTTTTAAGAACTGGTCATAATAAGACGGTTCGGGAGGTTGAAATTTGGTCGAGTTTTTAGGTTTTTTCGGAGAATCGGTTGGTTTTGGGGTTGTTGAACTGAAAGAGAATGTAATCTATACTAGATTCATCATTACACAGTAGTATAAAACAAAGTCACTTCCCGCCGTCTGTACGCTTAGATCTTTTAAACTACACAACGGATTTTTAAGTGGTTTTCATCAATAGACAGAATGGTTTCTAAAGGATGGAAGCGAAGAAAGCAGTAGAAAAACGGGAAGGTTTAAATATATCCCTGGAAAATCACGTCATAATTTCCACACGAATGAAGTCGCGGGCAGCAGCTTGTATAATATTAGAAATTATATACAGTTGTTCTGTTAATTTAGCTGCGTGATTAAACCTGTCGTACTGTATAGATCGCAATTCAGGGCGTTGCAGAAAGTGGATGAAAAAACATTGCATGTAAAGGAAATGAGAATGTTAAGATGGATGTCTGAAGTGAAACCACAAAATATAAAATAAAAACTTCTTTATCTATGAGAAACGAAGGGATAAAGCAAGGAATGAGTATATAGAAGAAGTTTGAAAGTGGCGCGCCTGTTACAGAAAAATTTAAAGGGAGTCTGTCTTGGTATGGGCACTTGATGAGAAGGGATGAAACGCATGTGACTAAAACGGTGACAAATATCGCACTATCAACAGTGACAAATATGGCAGTTTGCTGAACTGGGCCAATTAGGCGCAGTCGTGAGACACACAATGTTATCTTTTATTTTCTGTTTTGTTTTTTTTTTACTTTTACTGATTGTTTACACTTGTGGCATGTGCCAAACAAATATGTTTTCGTTCTTCTTCACTCACCACAAACGCCTTAAAATTGCCAATGCGGTGCGATTTATAAACCGAAAACCTGAGAGGCAATCGGCTGTCTTGGTATGGACATGTGCTGAGGCGGGACGAATCGCATGTGACTAAAAGAGTAATGAATATAATAACTGTTAATGGATGGAGAAGGAGAAGAAGACCTGTAGGGGAGGATCCACAAAAAGCAACTTACTACAAAAGTACAACAGCGCCATCTATGACAGGACGGAAGAACTAACATCAATTTCCTACATCTCGCAAGCAAAGTTTACATCGACTTAAGACTATATTATTGAGATACCCGACAACAACTGTCGGGCAGTTGCCCACCAGATATACACCTGTCTGTTCGGAGGTTTCTCCCTTTTCTAAGGAATATCGAGGAACTTCACACTCTGTTCCTCATACCCCTAAAGACCAAAGAAAGATGCATTGATGGATGGATTTTTTGAGGAATGTTATGAAAGAAAAAGATAACGTGACAATTGACAGAGGAGAATGGAAGAAAAAAAAGAGTTGCGCCGACCAAAAGTAACATTGGACAAGGACAGGAATATGATGATTATTATGCAAGGCACGCGTGGAACACTACACGCCTCTTCCTTGGGTCCAGTGTACACACATCGGTTTGTTCCCGTTCATTCACACCATGTCGTGTTACACTGTTACCCTTTAGGAGAAAATATGCCGACAAGTAACACTGTGACTCTATGCCACGGTTTTATTCCCGTTAAGTAACACCTTTTTGGGTAAAGTAATTGTTGAAATAAACCTTGACTTAATGCAAAGATTATCCCACCGCGTATGTATAAAGACCCTTCGTGATGTATACAGGGTTATTTGTAAAACACCGACAACCTTTCAGGACTATGTTAGTAACATCATACATATCTTTTGTTTTATGACTTTTAAAAATTCGTCATATTTTAGTTCACCAGATTTTCATACAAAAATAAAAATATTTAAATTGAACGCTCTAAATGTTACGAAGTCTATGCTCCCGCTATTGTACTATCGCTTTCTTTTGCTTCGCATAGACTAGATAAGGATTTAAATACCATCTTGGATTCATGCCAGCCCAGTTCTGTTCGTAAGGTTTCTGCCCGTAACCAGCCCACCTTTGCTAACACTACTCGATCCCATACATCGCCCACCCACCACCGCAACACCCATCAACGGGCTCCACGGGAATAATTAGGTGTTAGTCAACGGGAAAAAACGTCGAATTTAGTCAGTGTTACTTGTCGGGATATTTTCTCCCAAAGGGTAACAGTGTAACACAACATGGTGTAACTGAACGGGAACAAACCCACACATCGACCATGTCAAACTATTAGAGTCACTTTCCAAGCTATAACCGAGTGTTTTATTGACTTAGGGCGATTACCATCTGACCTCCACCTACCTACTAGCCAACAGCGCGGTCCCTTAACACTCTTTACCGAGCTATAAATACGAACCGATTTAAACAAAGAACTCGTGGCTAAATTAATACAGCTGCTCGGATCAATCTTTTGGTGAAACAGAGCTGGGGGTCTACTCTCTAAGCACGAAATCCGTAGTTTTACAGCCGAAGTTACGGTAGTTTCCTACTCCGTATCACTTACGGACATGAGATTCGTTAGGCGCCCGAACTAAAAATGAATGACAACACGATTGAACAGTTGTCCTTACTTCCGATGTGTTTTCAAAACTCATGAATTCGAAAATATTAAGGAGTAGGGTACATTTCGAAGTATAAAGCTAGTTACGGTCGGACCCGTATTTTCGTTGACGGACTTAGAGAGTAGACCCCCTAGCCTAGGCTGGTCCGGTAATGGGTGACCCATTACATACCGAGCTTTCTCCGTGCCACGAAACGCACGAAAATAATGTGGGGTACTTAGGTACAACTCTGCCTAACCCTTAGGGTATTACAGGCGGTGTGTTATTTTATGTTATTTTCGTCAGTCTTAAGAGAATTTACGCCTTACGGCATTTGAAACAAACTTACAAGTCCTTATTTCCCGAAATGACTTAACTGATTCTAATGAAACTTCATACTCATAAGATACATAGGTCTAAAAAGTTACTAAAAACAGTTTTGAAAAATAGTGTTACAGCTAAATTAGATCGATTATAAATCTATATATATAAAAGAAAGTCGTGTTAGTTACTTCACTTATAACTCAAGAACGGCTGAACCGATTTAGCTGAAAATTGGCAGGGAGGTAGTTTAGAGCCAGGAGAAGGACATAGGATACGGTAGGGTAGGGTAGGGTAGGTAGGTAGGATAGGGTAGGTAGGTAGGGTAGGGTAGGTAGGTAGGGTAGGGTAGGTAGGTAGGGTAGGGTAGGTAGGTAGGGTAGGGTAGGTTAGGTAGGGTAGGGTAGGTAGGTAGGGTAGGGTAGGTAGGTAGGGTAGGTAGGTAGGTAGGGTAGGTAGGTAGGGTAGGGTAGGTAGGTAGGTAGGGTAGGGTAGGTAGGTAGGGTAGGGTAGGTAGGTAGGGTAGGTAGGGTAGGTAGGTAGGGTAGGGTAGGGTAGGTAGGTAGGGTAGGGTAGGTAGGTAGGGTAGGTAGGTAGTAAGGGTAGGGTAGGGTAGGGTAGAGTAGGTAGGTAGGGTAGGGTAGAGTAGGTAGGTAGGTAGCGTCGGGTAGGGTAGGTAGGATAGGGTAGGTAGGTCGGATAGGGTAGGTGGGTAGTAAAAAGTGCATTGCAACGCATGCTGGGTACAGCTAGTTATCTATAATGAAACATTACTTTCCAATTATCTTTTTTTTTTTAAAGACATTTTGAAAATGTTAATACGCATAAGCAGGATAGATATCCTGCTTATGCGTATTAAGTTTCATTAAAATCGTTTCAGTCTATTAAGGAAATAAGGACTTGAAAGTTTGTTTGGTATATAAAAGGTGTTGTTTTGCATCCTCGTCAAAATTCAGGAGGTTGTCACACAAGAAATAAATAATCAATTAAAATTACGGTACCTAGTTAATAGGGATGGTGACTCATTTTTTTTATTTGTCTATCGGGTAGATTATCAAAAAGTATTTGACACGTATTTTTTATTTTTTTACGTAATCGTAAAATTACGGATATATTTTGAGTTGAAATGGCGCATGACGTCACGGCTCAGTACATTTTATACCTAGTTGTGACGTAGTAAGCCCCCACTCTCCAACTTTAATGAGTTCTAACTAAGTTATTTTCTTGTTAACTTGATAAAACAAAAAATACGTATCTAATATTTTTGTATTACCTGATTGACGGACAAAATAGAATTTCGTTTTCTTTACCCAGTCATCATCCCTATTATTAATAAACGCTGATTTTTTCGGTCGTTTATGTCTGTCAGTATTTCAGAATAACCCCCGTGGTTTAGGGAATAAGAAATTATCGAGTAAACGTTTGAGATTGTTTGTATGTGTGAAAGCGTGGTTATAGGGCGCGAATCAGACGCCCTTCGTTTAAAACACGGCTGGTCCACACTTACCGATTTACGTAAAAAATAAAAATTACCTACCAATTTTATTATTGATTCGGGACGAGAATCATAAGCATAGTTACCTCTTTGAATTTGACGAGGATGCAAAACAACACTTTGTACATTTGCCGTTAAGTGTAAACGCTCTTAAAATCTTTTAGCTCATAAAACAGATCCTTGACCGCGGACATTTGTAATCTTAATTTTATCGCTCACAATAACCAAGTTTATGTTGTTACCCTACATACTAAATAGGTACTTTGGCTAACAAATATTGCCTTTAGACTAGCTAATGTCTCCCAAGACTCCAAGAGTAATTTCACAGCAATTGTACTTTATCTAACCCACGAATAAATGAGATAAATGTACAAATATGTGGGTCATTGTTATATTCATAGACGGGTTAGTAATCTTGACTTACATTTATAAATCGGTTCGTATTTATAGTGCGGTCATCATCATCTGCCTAGCCTTTTCCCATCTATGTTGGGGCTGGCTTCCAGTCTTACCGGATGCAGCTGAATACCAGTATTTTACATGGAGCGACTGCCTATCTGAACTCCACAACCCAGTTAGTACTGGGTAACACGATACCCTTTGGTAAGACTGGTTGTCAGACTGTCGGACCACACTACCTGTTACGGATGCCAAAAGTCCACTAATGACAACCGGGACCAACGACTAAACATACTCGGTAATTAATAGATGGTCCCCACCCATCCACAGCCGATCCTTGATAAGCGTATTTTCACTTTGAAGATTGACCGGTGCGAATGTTCTTTTATACAAAAAATGTATTTGTAATTTCAAACTATAAACAGCTTTTTACTGAATGCAGATGAAAGTTTATACAAAAAACACACAATAACTTTTATTTTTTGTCAGTCCCTCTGACAGTCTGTGTGTCAGTATGTCAGTCTGTCAGCCTGTCAGTAAGTCAGTACACCTATGTTAACATGTCAGTCTGTCACTCTGCTAGTCTGTCAGTACGTCAGTAGTCATTCTGTTAGTATGTGTGTCAGTCTGTCAGACTGTCTGTCTGTCTATCAGTCTGACTGTCAGAGTATGTGTCAGTCTGTCCGTCTGTCTGGCTATCAGTCTGTCTGACAGTCAGTCAGTCAGTCTGTCTGTCTGTCTGACTGTCTGTCTGACTGTCTGTCTGACTGTCTGTCTGACTGTCTGTCTGACTGTCTGTCTGACTGTCTGTCTGACTGTTTGTCTGTCTGTCAGTCTGTTTTTATAATAATTTCACGCGGTCAAAGGTTCCAGGATACTTATTGAAATAAATAAAAGTCTTACCTTTGCTTAGATGCTGGTACTTCTTTATTATGTTTAGTGATGATGCAGCCAGAGTATTCCGTGTCCGGATACCAGTGAGACAACCTTATAATTTGGTTCTGTCCGGCGCGGTTTAATACTTCCTCTCGTTCTTTACATGTCTGTTGAGAGGTGGGAGTGTAAGTAACATTACATCTATATACCAAAAAGGGGTAAGCAGAAGTCTACATTCACATTTTTCCAGTTATTTTTAAACTAGCTAATGGCCACGGCCGCGCCCGTTTTTTGTGTGCTATTCCAGACTTATACCTGTCCTTCTGTAAAATTTAATCCAGATCCAGTAACATAAAAAAAATGTTTATTTCAATTACATGATTTATAAACATACATAATTTGGAGATCACCTTTTAAACAAGGATATGCTTGTGTTAGGTGTCTCCGCTCTTCCACTTAACATTAAACAGGGTATGCAATAGAAAAACAATATGAAAAGAAAAGAAAATATAACAAAACGAAACATAAAGTGTAATAGTAACAAACATCAATACATCCTCACAAACTATCGCATTTAGGAGTAAGATTCTTAAACGTATGTGTAATGAATGACGGGCGAGCCTTTTGGCATTCACTGGGCACAAATCCAGTATCCGGATTGTAACTGGGATATTCGTAATGGAAATATCCAATCCGATTTTAATAAACATGTGGTTAACACTCAATTCCACTTATTCAATAGGTCGTGCTTACGACTGCTGTACATGTACCTCCCTGATATCACCACTATCTATTCGAGTCAAACTATAGATACTAAAAACATATTTGTCTAGTTTTGGCACTACCCACATTTCTATAAAATAAAATTTGGTCCCAGTTGGGCGCCAAAATGTATTGCTGTCGCCCAATTGGGACACATTATTTCCTAACTGACCTCAAAACACAAGAAGGTTACGTATTCGGTCAGTATTTTAATAAGAGAGAACATAATTTTCATTATTCGACAATAACTTACCTTACTGCTATGATAGACCGAAGGCCACTGGCTTTCTTCATCATAATATAGCAAAAGGTTGGGTATTCCGGACTCCTTGTCATATTCTATCAGGTACTCAAACTGACCTTCCAAAGACAGGAAACAGAAGCGAGAGAGAAATGCCCAGTTCTAAAAAAATAAACAGGTTTTTTTTTCATTGGATGCCGCTTGGGTCGATCTTTAGGTAAAGCCGCACTTGCCTAGATTTGGCCGTGGATGGGAGACAACCTATTACATACCGGGTTGCCTCCATGCTTCGGAAAGCACGTTAAGTTGTTAGTCCCGGCTGTCATTTGTAAACCTTTGACAGTCGTTACTGGTAGTGTAGCCCAAAAGTCTAACAATTAGTCTTACCAAGGGTATCTTATTACCCAGTACTAATGGGGTTGTGGATGTTAGATAGGCAGTCGTTTCATGTAAAATACTGGTACTCAGCTGCATCCAGTTAGACTGGAAGCCGACCAGAACATAGTTGGAAAAAGGCTAGGAAGATTATGATTAGTTTCGTAATTAATATTCTGCGTAATTTGCATATAAAGGGTGTAAAACACCTCTTAACGAAGCCGAAAGGCACTGGTTCTCCCTGTCATTACGATCACTTTTTTTGTTCTACACCATACCTGGGAACCTTCTAGTTACGGAGATATTAGGGGTCAAAGTTCCAACTTTTTGACAAGTATTTTTTTAAATACAAGTTTTTAATGGAAGATTTTTACTTTAAACACCTCCACGTTCGCGTTCGATTTTCGCTGAGAGCAGTTGTGTTGCATGCGATCGCGCGCGTACCACAGTGTAAAGTGCTAACGCATCAAAACAACGCCGTCAAGTCGGCTGCATCGCAATGACCTAGTTATTGCGTAATGCTGACGGCTGACGGCTAAAAACATTGTTAAGGCGAAGTTAATACTCGTTTTAATTTTACAATGAATTCGAAAAAGGATGCACTATGTGAGAGCACCAGAGTGAGCTTAAAAACAGAGACGGAACATCTGTTATACAAGTTTTATTGTGAAGAAAAAAATGAGCGACTAAAGCTCCAGCATCAGCAACAACTGCCATTGAGACTTCTTCACCGCCTGTTGAATATGCAACGGACGAAGAAGAACTTGCCCGAGAAACAGGGTGGATACGGCAAAAGAGCAGGAAGAAAAGGAAATTGAACACCTCTCCTGCCCAACCCACTCAAAATGAACACGAAAGAGACGTAAATGAAATTAATGAAAAGAACATCAAAACTCCCATGCCACCACCTATTGTTGTAGATGGTATCCAGAATTACCAAAAATTCTTTGATTTTCTATGTGAGAATCAATCAGCTGACGCGTTCAGCATCAGAATGATGCATGGAGATACAGTTAAAGTAAACGCCAAAAACGAAGAATCGTACAGAGCAATTTCAAAAGCCCTTTCAGATAACGCCTGCCTTTGGCACTCGTATGAAAACAAGCAAGAGAGGCCAATTAGAGTTATGGCAAAAAAATTGCATTCTACATGCATCCCAAAAAGAATAGTCGAAGACTTGCGCAGCAAAGGCTTCAAGATACTAGAAGCAGTCAACAAACTGAGTTGGAAAACCAAAGAACCACTCAATATGTTCATGCTGACATTTTCAAATGATGAGGAAACAAACAAAATATTCAACATCAAACAGATATTAGGATGTAATGTGGAGATACAACCATTAAAATCCACAAAACTAGTACCTCAGTGCAAAAGATGTCAGGCGTACGGCCATACGCAAAAGTACTCGCTCCAAAGAACCAAGGTGCGTAAAATGCACAGGTAAACATCTCACCAAGGATTGTAGAAAACCAAAAGAAGAGAAGCCAAAATGCGTCCACTGTGGAGCCCCACATCCAGCTAACTACAGGGGATGTATTGTAGCCAAAGAAATACAGCAGATACGACTGAAAAAAACGAAAAGGAGTCATATGAACCCTCAACAAAGTGCACCTGCCGGAAGAGGTGAAGACCCTAGCCAGTTAAAGTTAAAACCAAGTCAAAGCGCGATGCAAACCACCAGTAAAAACGTCTCATACGCTCAAGTAACTACTAGAGGCACAGCGAAAACGCCTCTGGCTGATACGAACAGCGACAAAAAATTGGATGAAATCTTGAAGTTCATGTCGTCGTTCGACGAGAGATTAAGAAAAATTGAATATAGCAACAAAAATGCTACTTCTAAACTAAAAAAATGAATACTACACTTAAACTTATGGCGTGGAACTCAAATGGGTTACAAAAACATCTGAATGAGTTACAAGTAGTATTAGAAATAGAAAAAATTGATGTGTGCCTAATATCAGAAACGCACTTCACAAAGCAATGTCATATTAAGCTTAAAGGATACAAAGTATACCATGCGCTACACCCTGACAATACTGCAAGAGGCGGAAGTGCCGTTATTATTAAAGAAAACCTGAAGCACTATGAAGTGTTTAAATGCGAAGAGAAAGATATCCAAGCGGTAGCAATTTGTCTACAAACCAAAAAATACCCCATAACAGTTTGTGCCATCTACTTTCCACCTCGGTACATGATAAAAAAATTCCACTATGTGAGTTTTCTAGCCCGCCTTGGCAATAGATTTATCTTAGGAGGTGACTTCAATGCTAAAAACACTTATTGGGGTTCCAGACTAACAACTACTAAAGGCAAAGAATTACTGAGTGCCATAAAAGAACTAAAATGTGACGTCATATCTACTGGAAAGCCCACCTATTGGCCAACAGATCCAAATAAAATACCGGACTTAATCGATTTCTTCGTAACCAAGAATCTTTCAACTAGTTATATAAAAACAGAACAAAGCTATGATTTGAACTCAGATCACTCTGCAATTTATTTAGAAATTAGCGAGAGTATTTTATACAAAGATGACAATCTCACTCTTGTTAATAAATTTACGGATTGGGAGAGTTTCAAGGCCAGATTGAATGATCATATAGACCTTAAGGTTCCATTAAAAACCCCCGAACATCTAAACAACGAAGTTGAAAAATTCATAATGCAAATCCAGCAAGCAGCGTGGGACAATACACCTCACTTCAGCAAAAGGACGAAGGGAAATACGTACCCCTTCAGAATCAAACAGCTCATTATGGAGAAAAGGAAACAGAGAAAAACGTGGCATCAATCTAGGTGTCCTGATGACAAACGAAAACTAAATAAACTTACAAAAAAACTAAGAAGATTAATCCAGGACTACAAAGACGACTCAACCAAAACCTACCTTCAGAAATTAAGTAATGACCATAGAGCAGATTACTCCCTTTGGAAAGCTACTAAGCATCTAAAGAGGCCGATAGCCCAAATTCCTCCCATCAAGTGTGAAAATGGGCAATGGGCACTTACAAATGAGCAAAAAGCTATGAGGTTTGCAGAGCACCTAGAAAATATCTTTCAACCAAACGAGGGAGAAATCATCGAAGACAGCACCCTGCTTAATATAGTGATGCCAGATAATAACGATGCTATAAGACTAGTAACACCGAGAGAAGTTGCACGAGAAATAAAACAGAAAATAAGCCCACGAAAATCACCAGGTTACGATTTGATAACAGGGGAAATACTTCATAACCTACCAAAAAAGGGTTTGGTTAAGTTAACAACTCTTATTAATGCCGCACTGAGGCTTAAATATGTACCAGACTTATGGAAAGTTGCTGAAGTGATAATGATAGCAAAGCCCGGGAAACCGGCTCATGCAACAACGTCATATAGACCGATCTCCCTGCTACCAATTATGTCAAAGCTGTTTGAAAAGCTGATACTCAAACGGCTTAAACCAATAATAGATAATATGAACATTATACCAGAGCACCAGTTCGGTTTTCGAGAAAAACACTCAACGATCGATCAAGTGCACAGAATAACAAACGTAATAGAAAACGCGTTAGAAAACAAGAAAGTTTGTTCTACTGTTTTTCTAGACGTAGCTCAAGCGTTTGACAAAGTATGGCATGAAGGTCTTATACATAAATTAAAAAGCTTGCTACCGAAACAGTTTGCAGATATATTAGAATCCTACATTCTAAACAGGGTCTTTAGAATAAGACAAGAAGACGCTTATTCAGAACTTAAGCAAATAAAAGCTGGGGTACCGCAAGGAAGTGTGTTAGGTCCGGTCCTGTACCTACTATACACTTGCGATATTCCTGAATCACAACACAATACCATTGGGACTTTTGCTGATGATACCGCCATAATGGCCGTTGGAAACAGCCACGAAGAAGCAGTAGAAAAGGTTCAAATGGCTGTTAATCAAGTTTATGACTGGACCAAAAAATAGAGGATAAAATTAAATGAATCCAAATCTGTACACATAGACTTTACTAACAAAAAGCAACAGCATTTTCCAGTTTATATTAACCACAAAGAAATCCCTTACGAGAATACAGCGAAATATCTTGGTATGACCCTTGACGCAAAGCTACGCTGGAAAGCCCACGTCAAGAAGAAAAAAGATGAACTCGAACTACGGTTCAAAAGAATGTATTGGCTGCTTGGAAGAAACTCCAATCTGTCCGTGCAAAACAAATTGTTGCTATACAGACAAGTCCTGATGCCAGTTTGGACTTATGGTATTCAGCTGTGGGGCTGCACCAAACAGACCAATTTATTAATAATCCAACGATTCCAGAACAAAGTACTACGGGAAATTGTAAATGCACCCTGGTATATACGAAATGATGACCTCCATCGGGACCTAAAAGTTGAGTTCATTGAAAAGGTGATACAAAAATCTGCAGAAGCTCACGAACAGCGACTTCATCAGCATGTGAACGTCGAGGCGATCCAGCTTCTCGACCACACAAACATAGTGAGAAGACTAAAAAGAACAAAACCGTTCGAGTTAGTGTTTAGTGTTTGTGAAAGTGAATAGTGTAATGTAGCATAAGTGTTACCAAATAAACACAAGAACGAAGTGTATTCGCCTTAATAGAGACAATAAGAAAAGTGCCATTGGACACATTCTTAGTAAAGACAATATAGCAGTTTAGGTTTTAATTAAATTACTTATTAGTCTATATACAAGGCTAGATTGTAATAATGATTAGGGTTTATCTTTTTGATGAACACTAGGATAAGTGAAAAAAAAAAAAAAAAAAAAAAAACCTCCACGACCCCCGTACTATTCAATCCGTCCATCAGCACAATGTTTTGAGTGCGTTACATTCAGTTCTACCACAAAACATGATTTTACACCCCCCAATAAAAAGTCGTTTCCCAGCAATAATTTTTGCGTAAAATTACTTAGTTTCATGTACACAATGCTTGGTTGACGGCTTCGTGATGAGGTGATTTACACCATGTATAGGGCGCTGCGCTGGTTCAATTCCAGCCTAAAATAAAATGTGGGCTTTTTAATTTATAAAAAGTATCAGCTTCGAAAGATGAAAAAAGAAAAGCCTACAAAATGAATGCCAAAGTAACGATAAATGATAAATGATGTTTATTTTGCAAGTAGGTTTTTACAAACACTTTTACACGTCATTTTTTTTTTAAGCTAGATGGGGCCGGTGTTTCGTACCTGACTACTCTGAGAAGAAACAGCCGAAACAAACTCAGAGGTTCCCTGTTAACTTGTTACTCTTTTAAAGTCCAGACATTGCTCAATTTACATGAGGACTATGCAGATTAGTATCTGAAATGGTCTTTAGAAGAAAGAACCACACAGATTTGAGTGGACCTGTCCAGTCAGTAACGATACGAATAAGCGTGCTTAAATGATTTTTACTATGGAATGCGTTTTTTTTTCCTCACTTCAAAAGCGCATTGTTATTTTTTCGCTATTCCTTTATTAGTTTCAGGTACCTTAACCTTTGATATGGAACCCATTTTTTCAGAAAACTTTAGTTTAAAGGGTAGCACACGAATTGAAACCCGGCGCTACCCCTTAAATACTAAAGATTAAGCCCCCCATATACTTCCATAAAGTCTTGCCGATACATTGATACTTACGTCTTTAGTATCGATCCTGCCTTCCACCCATTTGGCGTTTACCCGTGACGTCATCAGAAAACAAATAAGGGAACACGCTCCTAGTAACCGATGCATTATTGATTTCACAACTCCTGTTATGCTTAGTCTCCTGGTACTTAGCTTACGTAGCAGTAATTAAATACTTTAATAACGTATTTTTTGTACTCTTTTTCTGTTGGAATCTGAAACATTTTGGAGAATTCATCTTTATTATTCCCTTACAAACAAACTTTAAATAATAATAAAATGTAGGACCAAATCGTGCCTATTGAAACGAATGGAAGGTACACGACGACTTTTTTAATGGAGAAACACAACAAATTAAATTAAATATTTAAATAAATTTATGTATTATTTATTCAATTTTATTCACATGTGTATCAAGATCCTAATTTCGACTGTCTCCAAGTAAACTATCGAATCTGCAAATAGGTACCTACTCATTTCTAAAAAACAGCAACTTGGACTTATAATTATTGTTTTCAAAGTAAGCACATTATACCTATATTAAATAAATAAATAAATAAAATAAATATATATTAACCTTAAAACTGATATTAAAAAGAAATGCATATTTTCAGATTCGATAGTTTACTAAATTAATTAGGGATTTGAATGACACGAGTAGGAGGAGAATCGATCGGGGTATTTTAATAAAAATTTGGCCTTTTTTGAACAGACTTAATTTAATTAAATATAAATCAGGCGAAAGAAAGTTAGAACTAGTTTAAATAACAGACTGCCTTGTTTACTACGCCTTTTTAACGAATTTTATGATGTTTCATAAATAAAAACGGCCAATAGGCACAGGCCCTTTTCTACATACAGAATGTAAGAGACACCGAAGCGAAAACGCTTTCAACGTACAGTACGAGCAGTACATCATTCTGAAATCCCCCTCATAGAAATTTTTCATAGGTAATTTTAAAATATTTCCTACAAAAGAATAATAACTAGTAAGCAAATATATGTATACACGATGGAAGCCAAACTTACTTATTAGGCCCAAGGACAACATACCGATAGTTTAAACGTTTTTCACAGAACACACACTTAATAAATAATTTATTATGCTATACATAAATTAAACTTACCTTAATGTAGTTTTAAAAATTCTTTATATCTTACAGAACACTCGGTTAAAAATTAACTTATTGACTAAAAATGATTTGATTTAGTTATTTATAACATTTTAAATTAAATTATTTGAAACTCTGATAATAAAAAATTGCTAGTTTGTTTTGAAGCTACTAATTTGTTGTGGTGTTGGTAACCATGGCTACGCGTCTATGTATGTGCTTATGTACCTATGTTCGCTTCGGTTGCGTTCATTTTGTATGTTGATAGAAATATAATATTTTTTTACTATTAAGTGGATGTTTTATTTTGTCCTTTATTTATTTAATATTTTGTTATTACACACTAAATATAGAAAAGTTGTACAAAAGTAATGCTTATCCTCTGTTATACAAGGTGTTGTTTAGCGTCCCTGTCACAATTCTGGTGGTTGTCACAAAAGACATAAATAATCAATTCAAATTACGGTACCTAGTTAATTATTAATAAACGCTGTTTTTTTTTGGTTGACCGACAAATTTGTCAGTATTTCAGAATAACCTCCTTAACGTGGTTTAGGGAATAAAAAATTATCGAATGAACGTTTGAGATTTTTTGTATGTGTGGAAGCGCGTTTATAGGGCGAGATTCAGACAGGCCGCGATACCTACCCATTTTATTATTGTTTCGGCACGAGAATCATTACCTCCTTGAATTTGACGAGGATGCAAAACAACACCTTGTATGGTGTTAATCCTTGTCCTTTATGTGCGTTTGCAGGTATTAATTTAAACACCTGGTGTTTTCATTAATTTGTGCGACAAAAAAAAAATATTGACTTCCTATAGAAAAGTGAAACTCCCGGTTTTTTTTTATTTTAATCCATACGGTTATTTTTTGTTGCCCCTTGTCTATATAATGACAGCCGCTCAGATCAATCTACAGGCAAAACCGCGCTTGCCTAGGTTGGTCTGTGGATGGCTTACCATACATACCGAGTTTCCTCCTAGCCTCAGAAAACACGTTAAGCCTTTGATACCGCTTGTCATTTGTAGATCGCAAACAAGTTGTAACAAGTAGTTAGTGGCCCGACAGTCTGACAATAGGGGATCGGACTGGGTAAAGATAACGACATTCTATTTTGTCCGTCAGACAGGTAATACAAAAATATTAGACACGTATTTTTTGTTTTATCAAAATATAAAAAAATTACTTAGTTAGAACTAGAACTCATTAAAGTTGGAAAGTGGGGGCTTACTACGTCACAAGTAGGTATAAAACTTACCTACATGTGACGTCATGCGCCATTTCAACTCAATATATCTCTGTAATTTTATGACCACGTGAAAGAAGTAAAAATACGTGTCCAATACTTTTCAATAAACTACCCGACGGACAAAGAAAAAAAAAATTGGATTATCCCCTATTACTTCTACCATGGAGTATCGTATTACCCAGTACTAACTGGGTTGTGGATGTCAGATAGGCAGTCGCTCCATTTAAAATACTGAGCTGCATCCGGTTAGACTGGAAGCTGAACCCAACATACTTGAGAAAAGCTAGGCAGATGATGACGGTTTATTTTTCCAATGGTAAATCTACCACAATCTTCGGCGTGCAGTAATTACATAACTGACGACACGGTTGGCGCAGTGGTTGAGCGATCGACTGCTGCGCTGCGTGTCGCGGGTTCGATCCCCGCACGGAACAAATATTTGTATGGCCTACAGATAGGTAGTTGTTCCGGGTCTGGCTGTTTGTGTATGTGAGTTTAAATGTTTGTAAACGCACCCACGATACAGGAGAAATACCTAGTGAGGGGCAACATTTAAAAAAAATAGAAAAAAACTGAAATAGGTAATATAGAACCATGAAAGACACCGCACAACAGGGGATGGAATAGGGTAATCCGTCGTTATTTTGATTTGCTACTACTTACACTCATACTCAAATCCTTATTCAAGAACAAAATCAAAATGATAAAGAATTCTTCTTAGGGGTCGTCCTTTAATCACGTGAGATTCGAACAGTGGGGGAAAGGGGTGTGGAAAAATCACCCTGAATCACGATGGGGGGGGGGTTGGGTTAGGTTAGTGTGACAAATGCTTGTATTCTTTCATTGGGCCAAACGTTTTGATTTAATTTGTGACGCGTTAAATAAATTACCTACTAGCTGTCCCGCGCAACTTCATCTGCATCACGTTTTCCCCGTTTTTTATACATTTTTATTGCTGCTGCGCTCCTATTGGTCGTAGCGTGATGATATATAGCCTTCCTCGATAAATGGGCTACAACAATTTTTTTCAAATCGGACCAGTAGTTCCTGAGATTAGCGCGTTCAAACAAACAAACAAACTCTTCAGCTTTATTGTTAGTATTAGATAATGATTTAAAAACGCAAGAAAGCGGATTGTGTCTAAAAATCTACTCTCTATTTTTTGTTGGTTGATATTGATTCTAAAATTAACTGATCTTTCCAATACTAAGAATTACACGTGATGCTGGAACGGAGGGCTATAAAAATGACCTATAAAAATCACGTGATTAAATGGATGTCCTCTTAAAAATAAGTAAAATTATTTTAATTCAAGTAACAAGACTCATATACAAACAGATACATAAAATGGTACAGATGGGATAACAAGCGCCGACAAAAACAAATCTCACAAGGTAACAATATGTCTGCTGCAGCATTGCCGGATATACGGGCAATCCAGTCTGTTGGTTAGGTAAATAACCACCTACTTCAGGAATCTGAACGAAAAAATAACCTACATTTTACAAAGTTCAGCGACCTTTCATCTGTATGACCTCATGACGTAAGTACCATTTGATATGACTTTCAGTTTTTCTGATATAGAGCCAGGTCCCACTGCAAGCCGAATAAAACGTCTGTTTTGATTATACATACATGCATAATTGGCGAAACTTCACAAATGTGTTGGGTTTCGGCATATAACGACATCAATTTTATTTATTCGTTCGTTTTATTTCCAATATTCCCACTCACCCCTAATGTATTGGGCCCCAGGGTGGCAATCGGTAGTAAAATTCCCAGTTGCCCCCGGGTCAACATCGCTGTCTTACGGCCACGTTTGTTTGGCAGTCAGACTTTTCCAATGTGGTTCCACGCCGTAATTAACAGCGATTAGAAGTGGGCGCAATACCTTCCCACTCGCCACCTGGGGCAACTGGGAATTTTAATCCCGTTTGCCACCCGGGGGCAACTCAGTAGGGATGACGGGAAATATTCGATACGTCAAGTTAAACCGTCATTGATTTAGTAGTCGCAAATGGTTTTCTTACTCGTTAGTCTCGGCCGTTTCCACGGCTAACCCTGAGATGACCGAAGTCGCCGTATTTTGTTCTCGATTATACAGGTTGTTAGGGACACCAACGCGAAAACTCTTACCACCAACTCAGTACAACATTCAAAGCCACCCTTTTTTTTCGGATGGGAAATCATCAAATGTCTCCTCCCGCTCTGGACGGAGCGGAAGGGAGTGTCAGACTTGTACTGACTAAAACCCATCCATGTTCCTTCTTAGCCTTTTGGCGTCCAGGGCCACGGTATCTCTTTCGAACAGTCCCGCAGCCCTGGCAGGCATCGGCCCTCTCGGACCGCTTCCGATTTGCTGACATCTCCTTGAGGCGAGCGTGGAACACTTACGTGCCGTCGCGTCGACACGGCTTGTCATCATACATAGACGGACAGGCGGTGAGCCAGCCCATTACTCACCGTCCACAGGCCCGCAACCACCCCACATAGACATTTTTCATCGGTTATTAAAAAACAAAAAAAAACAGCTAGATATACCGTTTCCGTACATTTTGACCGTCTGGTATTGCACTTTCGTAGGAAATAGTTGCATTTTTAAATTTCTTTGTGGGGTTTCAGAATGGTGTACAAAAACACTTACCACGTACTCACGTGGTAAGTGTTTTCGCATTGGTGTACCTTACACCCTGTATTACCTCAACGAGAAAATAAGAAAATATGCTTGATAACACTTAATCAAGTTACGACGCGTATCCTGATATCCTTAAAACGCCTCTTCCGTAAGACTCTGGATAAACTGCGTGGTGGAAAATTTCGTCGAGTCCTAAGTGCGTTAATATGATCGAGTTAATGTGACGCATTAATATCCATATCCAGTGTGAAAATTAGTCAGATGATTCCATAATAGGTGTAGTCTTGTATTCGTTATATGGATATGTATGGATGGAGAGGGAGAGGAAGACCAAAGAAAAGATGGATGGATTGTGTTGAGGACAGTGTAAAGGTCTCGAAGATGGTTTTGAGAAATGAGTGGACTTTATTTTGCTGGTACAAACTGAATTTATTAGGAACCGAAAGCGACATGTATATAGCGCGGTGGCCCGAGGAGAAGTCTTTGTGTGGTGTCGCGAGTGCGTGATGCCGTCCTGTCGCCCGCGCAGCCCGTAGACCGCGTCACCCGCGCCCTGCACCGCGCCGCCTGGCTCAGCGGCTAGTGCGCGCTGCCTGCAGCACCCGAACATGTCAAGGTTTGACTCTCGACAATTGTGTGAGAACAGGTGGCCTACCATGACCTCTTAAAAAAAGATTTTTTACTCCTTTTCCAGTGTGCGTAAGAGATCGCGCTAGACATCCTGTATAGCTCCGTCTCTTTCCCACACTGGAATAAGAGTAAAACAAAACTGCTTTAAGACATCATGTTAGGCCAGCAAATGGGACAAGAGCAAGAAAGAACATGAAGAGGCTTCCTACTTTGCTACACGCTGAATGGTAACCTGCTTGTCACATTCACAACGCGGTCAGCTGTCAACTATTTTTGTTCCAAAAAAAATTCATCATCACCATCAGCCTACAATGTTCCCACTGCTGGGACACAGGCCTCCTCTCTATGAGAGAGAGTGGGCTGTAATCCACCACCAGTGCGGGTTGATAGATGTCACATGTCTTCGAATTATTAGTTCTAAGACATGCCGTTTCCTCACGATGTTTTTCTTCACCGTTTTTAAGGGCAAACAATTTTAGTAAAATATAAATTGTATTCTTGATTCAAAAATTTACGTAACGTTTACACTGCGCGTTATTTTAAGAACTGTCAAAAGACCTCCATGAAGCCGAAAAGCACTTGTTCCCCCCGTCTTTGGGCTTTTTGTCACAAGTTAGCTTTTAACGTCATTTTTAACCCAAAAAAAAGTCATTTTACACAATATTTTATCCCTACAGTTACTTAGTGATCGGCTTCGCAAAGGGTTCGTTTATACTGTTTATATGAATGTTGTTAGCCATACCTACATAACACTCACCTAATGATAATTATTTTCAGGAAAATAACCACATTTGCGTACCTACGTTAAATCCCAATACTAACCCAGAAAGGCCTACGGAATTCTCGGAAAGAATCACTCGTCATATCCTCAAGCAGACAACAGGAAAGGGGTCATTGCAATTGCGTTTGAACAAGCTGGTCGTATATCTTCGAATTATGACCAGTGACGTGTTGACGCGCCGTGCACGACCTCGGGTGAACCGATTTGCGTCAACGGACACGCGTGTGTGTGTAGGTTACCCTTGCCATACGTCAAAAATTGCAGCGCAGTATCCGAAATGCGGAAGAATTCGAAAACGCCCGGAATTTTTGGAAGACGGGTAGTTTTGCAAAAAAAAAAAAATGTTTTGTTTTTGGCACACATCCTCATATAGAATCCAAGCATAGCCCGCTACAAAGCTCACTGAGGGACCTTGAATTTATGGACCAACCGTACCGTGTGTGTCAGTCAACGTTTCGGCCCCGTAAGTCATACCAATGTTACAAAAACGGAGAAAATGTGACGCAAACGAAATTGCGCGGGGCTAGTAGTGGAATGTGTCGTCTCCATAGACCTATATCTCAATAGTACCGTCGTCGCAATGTGTCTCGCGGCGTGCTGTCTCTGAACTTGATTCATTTGTTTTCTGTGCAGTCTTTGTCGGAACACGCGTGTCGTACGATCGTGTATCTTGTGGCCGAGTGTTTAGTTTAGACGAAACCGCTTAAGCTTTGAGTATGTTATGGACGAAAGGACTCATGAACGGTCATTCATTAGAGTCTCAGCTTTTGTAGTTAGTTGAGGTCAGTTCTAGTAGCTGCTTAACAAATAAATTAAAAAGGTTTTTGATCCTAAAACTACTTACCAAACTTCAGATATCAAAAGGCTGTCTTTAAAAGATTACTTTTAGTAACAAGACGTGACTGGTGTATAATAATAACAGTTTTCTATTCTGAATAAGTAGGTGGTAAATTTTTTGTCTATGTTATTGAAACCATCAAATTGTTGTTTAGTGTATTTGGAGTATCTGTCAATTGATATCAGTTAGTATTTTATCTAATCTCAATCGGACAACATTTCAGTGCTGAGATTTTTATTTTATTTAATGTTGCATACTTAAGTGAGTCATACTTAACACCTGGTGAGTGATTTTTACTGTTTGTTTGTCTGATAAGTACTTTTTACGATCTACAAACCACTTTTTTTTAAATTAGAGGATGAGGTTGACCCTATTTTTACAGCTTTAGAAGCAACTATCTCATCAAACATTAGCTTAAGAAAAAAATCTTGAGGCAACTCTATATCATTTAGAGCTGTCAATAGACATTATTTATGTACACACAAAAATACTAAACAGGACAGCATTAAGAGCGTTTATTCCTTACCGCTTTTCAAACAAACTTTCAAGTAGTTTTTTTCCGAAATGACTGAACCGATTTAAATGAAACTTTATACGCATAAGCAAGATACATAGGTCTAAAAAGTTACTAAAAATATTTTCAAAATGTGTTTTAAAACAAGAGATAATTGGAATTTTCTGTTTCTATAGAAAATTTAAATATAGTCTAATTTAACTGTAACACTATTTTTCCAAAATGTTTTTTAGTAACTTTTTAGATCTGTGTATCCTGCTTATGTGTACGAAGTTTCATCAAAATCAGTTCAGTCATTTCGGAAAATAACGACTTGAAAGTTTGTATGAAATGTCGTAAGGCGTAAACGCTCTTAAGATAGAAGAACACAAAGGTACCTACTGCTTATTTCACAAAAAAGTTCTTCCAACAGACCTGCGAGAGGAAAGTTAGATTAGAAATGTAGCCATACGAAGACCTTTTTTTTTTCAACCTTGATTTATACAAGGTGTTGTTTTGCAACTTCGTCAAATTTAAGAAGGTGTCTATGCTAATGATTCTCGTCCCGAATCGATAATAAAATGGGTAGGTATTTTTTTTTTTCCTTATTTACGGAAATCGGTAAGTGTGAACCACCCGTGTTTTAAACGCGGGCTGTCTGATTCTCGACCTATAACCTCGCTTCCACACTTAAAAACAATCTCAAACGTTTATTCAATCATTTCTAATTCCCTAAACCACGTTAAGGGGGTTATTCTGAGATACTGACGAACTTAAACAACCAAAAAAATCAGCGTTAATTAATAATTAACTAGGTACCGTAATTTTAATTGATTATTTATGTCTTTTGTGGCAACCTCCTGAATTTTGACGAGAATGCAAAACAACACCTTGTATACGAAGACCTCTTGATTTATATCTCAGACCAAACTTTGGTCTGAGATTTATTATATATATGTATGAAGGGCCATCGTGTGGCTCGTAGAAGATACCCGAGGCCTTAGCACGAGCGGGCGGTGCATGCGTAACGTATACGCGATTTCTAAATACAAAACACAATAGGCGATAATCCTATTTTTTTTTCTTTGTCCGTCGGGTAGTTTATTGAAAAGTATTGGACACGTATTTTTTCTTTTTTCACGTGGTCATAAAATTACGGAGATATATTGAATTGAAATGGCGCATGACGTCACATGTAGGTAAGTTTTATACCTACTTGTGACGTAGTAAGCCCCCACTCTCCAACTTTAATGAGTTTTAACTAAGTAATTTTTTGATATTTTGATAAAACAAAAAATACGTGTTTAATTTATTGTATTACGTGTCTGACGGACAAAATAGAATTTCGTTTTCTTTACCCAGTCTTCACCCCTATTATCCTATATATTATTATATCATTTTAGTTAAATTGTTGCAACAAGCACAATCAGTATCATATTTCTTTCTTTATATATCGTGTAGTTAGTGCTTAACCTGATGTCATAGCTTTCATGCCGCCCTTTGACTTGGCTTTACATGCCGTCGAGAAATATCTCTCAGGCATACTGGTTTCCTCACGACATTTTCCTTCACCGAAACAAGTGATAATTTAACAATACGCAGATGAATCCGATAAATGAGAGCATCTTAAAATTATGAAAATATTATATGCTATTGTTGAAATTGCGGTCGTGCTAGGGCGAATCAAGTGTTCCGTTTTTGCCATTTGGCAACGGAACGCTAAAAAGATGCCGCTAAATACATAACCACCTCCTTTTTAGGAGTCGGTTAAAAAAGACATGTAACAGATGCTTTGTGTGGAAATAGGTACCTACTTCTAACTGCTCGTGACTGTATTTACCTAAATATTGATGAAACTTTCAATGAAAGTTTTGTCCTAACCTATGTATTGTACATGCATACCTTAGTACTTATACACGAGCTACGTGCATAACAGAGGTCATTAGTATCGATTGGATGAAGCATTGCCTACAATGTTATGATCAATTCGATAGCGGCGCGTCTAGTGACCGGTTGGCATACCAACGAATAATTATTTAAACCATAGATGTACCTGGATAGCGGAAGAGCACCTACTTCGCGTGCCCGGCTTAAACATTTTGTGCTTAACGTGGCTACTGTCGCAGCAAGCAGTCCAGTAACTTGTCAAAATAACCAGTGCTGGTAATCTATTTTGATTTTGTTTTTACTGTAAATGGAGTGCTGTGTCTTATTGGGAAACTGACAAGGAATTTGAGTGTTACAGAATGTTGGTACCTTTTTAATATCATAATTCTCGGATATATTTAAAGGTACAATTTTATAGGTAAATATCTATTTATTAATTATATCTAGCTGTCCCGCGAAACTTCGTCTGCGTCACGTTTTCCCCGTTTTCGCAACATTTTTCATTGCTGCTCCGCTATTATTGGTCGCAGCGTGATGATACTAGTCTAAAGCTTTTCTCTATAAATGGACTATCTAACACTGAAAGAATTTTTCAAATCGGACCAGTAGTTCCTGAGATTAGCGCGTTCAAGTAAACAAACAAACTCTTCAGCTTTATAATATTAGTATAGATTAAGCAATGATTAGATTGGTAAAACAAAATATGTTTTTGTCTGGTCCTTCAATTTTAGGTGGCCACAGAATGGTCATATATATATACAATAGCCTGAAAGCTAAAAATTTGTAACTCGCTTCGCTCGCTCTTAAAGCTGTTTTCTTACACGTTCCGAAACTTTCTATGCATACGTAGTAAAAGTAAGTTACTTATAATTCGTTTGTATGGTGAAAAGGAAATTTGTTAACTATCTGAAGAGGGGTGCTAAAATTTTCGAGATCGCTTGCATTGTTTGCTCTTGCATCTTTAATACCCTGAAGCTTGAAACTGTTATGCATAAGTTGTCAAAAAAACTTCTATTTCCAGGAACAGTGTATATGCTAAATATTTTTGAGCTCGCTTCGCTCGCTGCGGGTCGGCTGCCCTTGTTAACTTTTAGCAGTTTGACAATCGAACACGCCATAATACATACATTGAGAATTGTCTATAGGATATGAAGAGTACTTAACTGATTCAAAACAAATGCCTAACTAAATGATAATAATAAAACATTGAACCTAAGAATCTTATAAACCAAATTCTTATGTACTTTCGAACCTCTAATATGGAATCCCTCCACAATAATTTCATGGATAACAGACATTGACCAGACAATAAAAGAACTAGTATGAAGGTCGGGCCATTGCATTATAAAGTGGCTTAACAACAATGCCATTAACCTACATTCCCTTTAAACGATGACAGTGACAGCCACTTAGCGCGGGAATATGGCGGGAACGCAACAGCTGACAGACAATTGACATGATGTGTCAAATTTCTTACTTTTCAAGAAGTCTATAGGAGAAATATTCTTACAAACTTTTTCCAGAAAAGTTTACATGTAAGAACCTGGTTTGGTTACCTACATATATGTATAAAGGCCCATCCTTTATGTGATTTTAGGCCACTTTTACAGCCCGTCCTCTCCCTTGTTGATACGTCGGGAGGTTTTAGACCACTTTTACAGCCCGTCCTCCCCTTTGGTGATACGTCGTAAGGTTTTAGGCTACCCCTATTCCCCCTCCCAGCAAAAAAATCGCTTACCTACTCGGGTATTTTAGGAAAAAATCACTTGCACGGATTTTTAATTAATTATTCGGAAAAAAAACATTACACGTCACACAATAATTATTTTTTTATCATCCCACGAGAAAAGACACATGATTGTCCAATTATCCCTTCCCCAACTACATCTTGATTTTTTTCAAACCCTCTCCAATCCTGTTCAAACGTTTAATGATGTCCCCTAATTACTTAAAAAACTTTTTATACATAGTGATACATCATAGTAGGATTAGTAGGTACCTACATAAGTAGTTAATAGTTTCTTAGAATGTGGATAGGTACTATGCTAGGTCAATTCTATGCTAGAAGAAGTAGGGCAAGGTCAGAACTAGCTTCATTTACTGTAGACATTGATCGCTATCTAGACCATTGGCTCCTATAATTTTCTACGAAAGTAAACAGGTGGGAGTTTTCAACGCCACGAAGGGAAAATACTTTAAATACTGGAGATAGAAAATTTTACTCAAAAGAAACATTCCTTTTTTTTAAAAGATACAAACTTGCATTAGAATTTCGCTTGCTACACTCAGGAATCGACCCTAATAAAAAATCCTCCTGAAAAATAACACCTCGTACTTTTATGGCATCAATCGATAAGGTCAATTCTGGGCTCGTGGCTAAATAATAACAGCCACACGGGTCGATCTTTAAGGTTAAGCCGTGCTTGCCGAGGTTGGTCCGTAGATGGGTGACCATAATTACATACCGAGTTACCTCCGTGTGCCTCGGGAAGCACGTGAAGGTCCTGGCTGTCATTTGTAGAACTTTGACAGTCGTTACGAGTAGTTAGAAGCCAAAAGTCTGTCATCCAGTCTTACCAAGGGGTAACGTATTACCCAGTTACTGGGTTGTTGAGGTCAGATAGGCAGTCGCTTCATGTAAAATACTGGTACTCAGCTGCTTCCGGTTAGACTGAAAGCCGACCCCAAGATAGTTTGGGAAAAGTATAGGCAGATGATGATGGATAATGCATGGTTATATACAGTACAGACCTGCCTACTTAGAGTAAGTACCTTACAATCTTTTTGGAACATCATTCTAGGGGATGACCTGTGTTATGCAAATAAATGATTTGTATTTGTAAGAAAATTGCCGCCATCCATTCACAGTATCGCCGAGCCCTTATTGCGTTAATCAGCTTTGTTTACACTTTAAGAAGAAACGATAGTGTTATCTTAAATGACAATAATAAAGAAAACATTACTACAACTTTATTGTACAAAAATAAGGAATTTAAATCAGTCGTGTGTTACTTTTTTAACCGTATTTACTGCGATTTTAAAAAAATGTGAGTATTACCTATATTGTTTATACGTTGTGATAAAAGTGATTGAGTATAAAAAAAAAATTATTTGGGAAAGATATTTGTTATCATCAGAGGTCGGAATTAGGTAGAGTTATTTAAGTACTTGCATCGAAATGTTGATATTAATATGCATCTTCGCAATTTTGTGCGAACTACAAATAATATTGGTAACATCGTGCGTGTGCGCGTTGGAATTTTGCAACTTCGGCCATCCGATGTCGGATGGTTTAAAAAATTGTGTAAAAGTAAATAACTTTTTTATTAAATCACGGGATTTTTCTGCTCTTTAAAATTAATCTCGGGATTTGAGGCATATCATCGCATCTTGTTTTACGTCCTCACAACTTGCTGATATGTCTCGCTGTCTGAAGACTTTCAAGTTTAACCGTTATAGTGTTGGCTATTCAGATAGGAATCTCGGAGTTAGTCTTGATTTTATCCGCGTGCCAAAAGATTCAATTATCGTACATCATCAGCCTATAATGTTTCCACTGCTGGGACACAGGCCTCCTCTCTATGAAAGGGAGTTGGATTTAATCCACCACGCGGATTATTTTGGAAGCCATAATATTACCAAATAGATCTTATATCTAAGTAGAACACGAAAAAATCCGTTTTGAATTTTGCTAACTGTTTACATTGCATTGCTCGTGACTGTACTACGTTCAAAATTATTTAAACTTTCATTTAAAAGAGGACTATAAAGTTAAATACCAAATATTAATGTATAGATACTTGGCTATTAATGCGACCAAACATGTAGTTTATCTACATAGAATAGAACAATCAGAGAAACCCAGTTTTTTTTTTCTAAATTATCAATACAAGTACAGTACAGGAAAAGTAAAAGATATGAAGGTAGTCTAACAATTCATTCCGACTTATTTTCGTTAAACCGCAGAATACATAATAGTGACGAGTACAAGTAGGTAAACAGTAAATCTATCATCTAGTGATGCGTTTAGTATTTATGAGAACCAGATTAAAATCGGAATTCTAATAGTTTTTTTTTTGTTATGGTACGTAGGTAGAGAAACATGACACAATATAAGAAACATGTCTTTTAACGAACCTTACTTTACGTGTTTTCTCTTCAAAAGAAACTAATCCTTGTCTTTCATTTGCAGATCTCGTCACCTCAAGCAAAAAAAAAAAAGAGTGTAGTGCCGCAAAGTTAGTGCTTAAACAAAACTATCAAAATGAAGTTAACATTAATACTATGTGTGTTCCTAATGACTGTAACAACAGTGCTAAGTTCTACATATTTCTTTGGCGAGCAAACCAAGGACACAAGGATAGTGAATAGAGATAAGGTGAAATATGAAGCGTTTCCATTGAAAAAGAGAATCAAGACTTACCTTTATAACGGGTCGGCGCCTATTAAGGTAATCATCAACGTATTCATCATCTGCCTAGCCTTTTCTGGTCGGCTTCCAGTCTAACCGTAAGCAGCTGAATACCAGTATTTTACATGGAGCCTATCTGACCTCCAAAACCCAGTTAGTACTGGGTAATACGGGTCCCTTGTTAAGACTGGCTGTCGGACTTTTGGGCCACTGACTGCTTTCCTGTAGCGACTGTCAAAGATCTACAAAATGACAGCCGGTGAAATCATGTCTGCTAAATGTGTGCTGTTTTTTAATTTAGTTCCTGAAGACTGCGTAGCTATCGAAGCAGGAACTAAAGGTAGGTACTTGGGATCAGAGCTGGCTGCGCGGTTACCTTGCTCAGAACCTCTAGCTGTAACCTGTGCACTCATAAAGGCCTTTACCTACTGCGCCCGATCCGTGCCGCCAATAAGATCTGTAGGCATGAGTTCTCTGTAACCAATAACTGCCCGTGTATGCTTTGCCACTGCCTGCGGAACGCAACGCGTTCAAGTGATCGCAATCCGCTCATGCGATCTCTGTCTTCGGTGACAGTGACCGAGTTTTTTTTTTTTTTAATATATTTTTTATTTTTTTAAGCACTTAATATCGTATCCTGCGTGTCTTGCTGTTTGTTAATTACAAGAACTGATGGACGCTGCAGAGAGCGCCAAACTAGTGGCTCAGTTCTGGGCCGATACAATTTAGATTGCCATCGACACGCTCAGAAGAATAGATTTTTTTATATTGCAATATTTAAAACTGTAATCAACGTGTATAGAAATAAATAAAGGTCAATACCTAATACTCATTAACAACACCTAAATAAAAATGCAGTCAGCATTTTTAATTAATATAAATGTTGATGGAAGGAGAGGGAGAGGGAGACCAAAGAAAAGAGGGGTGGTGTGAGGAATGAATCACGGCAAAAAAAGTAAATGATAGCGTGACGAATGACAGGGGAGAATGGGAGAAAAAAACGTGTTGCGCCGACCCCAAAAAACATGGGACAAGAGCAGGAAGATGAAGAACTTGACTGCATTTTACTCAAGTCATTCGCTCTCAATTTACAGGCAATCAGCTGCTACGACTTCCAGAACAGCGAAGCATCTGTGAACATCACTTCGGGTGGTATAGGATACAACTATGTGGAACTACGGCTGAAGAGTCAACGGAGCTACAGGCTGGACTATGCTATAGAGATTTATGCGTAGGATGGGAATTGTAGTTAGGAAGTTAAGGTGTCCCTTAAACCACGTGACCACAAAAATCAGCCGTTTCATACATTTCGTCCGTGTAGGTATTTCAGTTTTGTAGGGAACAGCTTTTTTTTGCGTCCGGACGCTAAAACGGCTACAATTATTGAGTGCATCCTGAAGCCTCCCCCCAACATAGTCATTTTTCGTTATAAAAAAAAACAGCTGTTCCATACATTTTAACCGTGTATTGTTTTGGTAGGAAAAACAGAAAGAATTTCTCCTGTATCGTGGATGCGTTTACAAGCATTTAAACTTACATACACAAACAACTAGGAACGACCATCAGTCTGCAGGCCATACAAATGTTTTTTCCGTGCGGCAATAACCCCACGACACGGAGCGCAGCAGTCGATCGGTCAGCCACTGTGCCACCTTGCCGTGGTTTTTAAATTACCGATGAATATATTATTATATGTGGGAGGGGGGGGGGGTCGGAATTATGTAGGTACTGAACACGTGGCAACTGTTTTTGCGTCGTGTTGTCCCTTTCACCAGCTGTGTATTATGTCAAAAAATACCTATCGAAACTGATGTGTTAGCGCCTTGCTGTGTTTTCTTTTAAGTTATCGTAGCCATTAGCGTGGTAATTTTTGTAAATATATATGTGGAAAATTGCATTTACTTATTTATCGTTTTTGTTAACTAATAAATACTTTTTTTTTCTTTCTATTTTTGTTCGGGTTGCTTAATAATATACAGTACCAGGGAACCGAGCTCTGTTCGAGCGAAAATATAGAAAACGATTTCACCAGATATGAGACCTAGCTAAATCGAGTTTTCACCCCCGTAAACCGCTATACAGGGTGTAACGGAAAGGGTATATACATACTTAAGGGTGTGCTACAGACCATCAAACTGAACATGTTTCTCCATCGGACAAACATCGTTATAGCGAAAAAAATATCAGCTGCCCCATACATTTGGGTCGAATAGGTATTGCAATTTTGTATGGGGCAGCAGATAATTTTTTCACTGAAAAACTTGTTTTATGATGATAACCATGTTCAGTTCGCTGGTCTGTAGCACACCCATAAGTATGTATATACCCTTTCCGTTACACCCTGTATATTGCAACGTTTATCGAAACGGTTAGAGCCGTTTTCGAGAATATGATTACAAAATATTGCTCATTTAATAGTAAAGGATTTGATGTTTGAGCACAATTAATAATTATTAAGCAAACCTTTTAAACGCCTTTTTTTTTTAAATTTAGCCATGTGCGGCGGAGTCTACATGGTGTAAATCACCTCATCACGAAGCCGCCAACCAAGCATCCTGTACATGAAACTAAGTAACTTTACGCAAAAATTATTGCTGAGAAACGACTTTTTTTTTGGGGGTGTAAAATCATGTTTTGTGATAGAACTCATTGTAGCGCACTCAAAACATGGTGCTGATGGACGGATTGAATAGTACGAGGGTCGTGGAGGTATTTAAAGTAAAAATCTTACATTAAAAACTTGTATTTAAAAAAATACCTGTCAAAAAGTTGGAACTTTTACCCCTAATATCTCCGTAACTAGAAGGTTCCCAGGTATGGTGTAGAACAAAAAAATGATCGCATTGACAGGGAGAACCAGTGCCTTTCGGCTTCGTTAAGAGGTGTTTTACACCCTTTATACGTGGAAATTGCATTTACTTATTTATCGTTTTTGTTATCTAATCAATAATTTTTCTTTCTTTCTATTTTTGTTCGGGTTGCTTAATAATATACAGTACCAGGGAACCGAGCTTAGATTTCACCAGATATGAGACCTAGCTAAATCGAGTTTTCACCCCCGTAAACCGCTATATATTGCAACGTTTATCGAAACGGTTAGAGCCGTTTTCGAGAACATGACTACAAAATATTGCTCATTTAATAGTAAAGGATTTGATATTTGAGCACAATTAATAATTATTAAGCAAACCTTTTAACGCCTTTTTCTTTAAATTTAGCCATGTGCGGCGGAGTCTATAATAAAAGGTTATGTTTTTTTCTTAATAAAAAGAAAGCTTACCGAATTTGGTTAATTAATGTTGAATAATAGTGTTTTTGTTACTTTAAAACTGTTTTAGATAATTCCTTGGAGTTTCATTTTCCACCTTAGACACCAGTTACAAACATTTAATAAATGAAACACGAAATAAATATGGATAATCATATATTTTCTTAAAATATAAACATTTAAAAAAAAACACGTTTTTATTACACGAAACGTACACGCCGTACGAAGACTTTGGTTGCAGCGATTTTATTTACAACGTAAGACAAGATTACAGAAAAACAAGACATTAACCTTTTGAACGCCAATGTCACATATACGTGACAAGCAAGCGCCTGCCCTGTACGTCAACGACACAAATGAGACAAAAAATGTGGTGCACTTAACACGAAATAAGAAATTTTAATTATTACTTTTGAGTGTGTTTTTTAAATACCTTTAAAATGTGATAAATTAATTAATTAATTATCAAGAATTAAGTTAACAATACTTTGAAACCCTTGTTTTTGCAAGTATTTGCGGTGAATTTGTGGCTTGGCGTGGAGGGCACGCGCGTGCGTTTATGCTCTGGCGTTCAAAAGGTTAACCTTTTGAAAGCCAAGGTCGGATATAGCCGACAAATGAAAAAAAAAAAAACGAAATTCCAAAATGGCGCCGAAGAAAGTTTTCGGTTTTTCCTTCACGGGTGTCGTTTTCATGATTTTCAGGGTCGGTGATAACAATAATGAATGACCATCAAAATAAAAATCCAAGATGGCGCCGAGGAAAGTTTTTCTTTCAAGCAAGTATACACTTATACAGATAACCTAAGTTCTTTAGTAAGTAGTCCTGGGCCTTCCATAATCTTGTCTTGCTTAAAAAAAACCGCTCTAATCATTTATTTATAATTGCATAGCCAAAACAAGTGATTTAGATAAACTTAACACCGAATAGGATGATTTACAATAAAAAGAAGTAATCAGTACCACTTTATTTTATTTTTTGTTACTTAATTTTAAGTAAGTAATTTTTTTTGAAGTTTTTTTTTATACAGCATGTATGAGAAAGGTGTGATCATATTTGATGTTGCAGTAAAGACCATGAAACTGATGAAAATAATAATAAACATAAATACATAACATTACGCCTGGAATTCCCGAAGGGTTAGGCAGAGCTGTACATTTCGTCAGTTATGTTTAAGTCCCATGTCAAAGGGGGCGAGCCTATTACCATTTTTTTATCATTTCTCATTGATTTGTGCCCGGTTGGCACAAATCAATGAGAATAACACTTTGCGCGACCCGGGAATCAAACCCTGGTCCTCATGCTCAGCAGTCGCGTCCACTAGACCAACGAGGCAGACTAATGAAATATGAACACACATTTGAATACATGCTGTATTATTCTACGACTTGATTTTAGGGTTATCACTTATCAGTAATCGTAAGACCTCAGATTATTGTGTTATTTAAAAATAACTTGGTCGAATGTGACCCTGGTTTACACAACAAGGGTTCCGTTCCAATTATTATTATTTAGACACAAGTAATCTTATTCAAGTAAATTATTTTACTGTTTTGGTGTTTCGTTTGCACGACAGAAACCAAAAAAGGATCAAGAATAATACAAATGGAACTGAATAAAAGCATTCAATAGTAACAAATTAATTTGGTCCACGTTTCATACAAAAACATAAACCTAAACAATAAGATAATAATAACATAATAATATATGCACCTTACATAAAAAATAAAAAGAAATATTTTGACTTCACCAATCTAAGATTAGTGTTGCAGGTTTATGAATTAAATAATCAACGATTAAGTGTTGCTAGAGTGATAAATCGACTAAATTCTTTCTAGTTTGAAGTTGGTTAAATAACTGGAAATTGTCTATGATAATGGTGCTTACACATCTATGAATGCGCGAATATAACACTAAATATCCTAACCGTTTATTTTGTATTCAAATTTCAGTCAAATCGATCAGTTGTAATTATTTAGGTTTTTTTCAAAAAGTCTTGAGTAGCTTTTGACCACGGCTTCGCTCGCATTTTGGTAGGAAATTATTGCACGGGAACGTTTTAAATATTGCCTATGGAACTCTGGGACAGTGTAGCTTCCCATTAGTAAAAGAATTTTCAGTATCGGATACGCATTTCCGAAGATTAAACCCCATATCCATTCTTAAAAGTTTTACCATTTTCGAATTATTTTATTTATTTCTTCACAAATTGAAAATACTTTAAAAATAGTTGCCCACCGGTATCGGGAACAGGGTCCAAGGTACCGGCGGTCAGGGCTCCAGAGAAAGGAACCTCCTAAAAATACGAGCCGTGTCCAGGAGTCCCGCTCTCGGAATCAAGCCCTTGATCCAGCTGCCTAACGAAAGCCTCATCAGATACTATACCATTTTATATTATTAGTTTAGATTCATTCAAACTAATAGATATGTAAGCACCCTCAGTAGTGGTAGTTCGCAAAATTCAAATTTTCTTGAGATTTTTGCAATATGCAGGTCACTGTCAGGCTTTATGTTAAACAAAATATGATTTGCTACAACGTTTACTCGATAATTTCTTATTCCTATTCTGAAAAACTGACAAATTTAAACAACATAAATAAGCAGTGTTTATTAATAATTAACTAGGTACCGTAATTTATATTGATTATTATGTCTTCTGTGAAAACATCCTGAATTTTGACGAGGTTGCAAAACAACACTTTGTATAGTTACAGAATTATAATCATTCAAATCTATACAACCCTCTAAGTTCATTTGATCTCGTTCAATGACTTTTTCATAAAATAGTAATTGCAAAAAACGTTAAAAAAATTGAATTTCGCGATCTACCCTGGCTTTTGCACCTTAAGTAAATTGTATGAACTATATTTTTATACAGATTCTAAAAAACTAAAATCTAACTAAAATGCATAGATAACAATAAAATGCTATAAATTAATTACTGAGACAGATATACCAACTTAATGTATGTAATTCGCAAAGTTTAGAACAGCCACAGATTTCTGAAAGCTTAAACAACTAATTTTCAAAATGGGAGTAAGATAAAGTTCAATTTTATTAGCCTAAGGGCCTTGTCATTGTCATGCGTGTTTGCGCCCGCGTGCAGGCCAGGCACGCATGCGTGCTGCCCGCAACCTATCGTATCATACATGTTTTTATTGTCATGCAAGCCACACGCGCGCCGGCGCGGCGTGGCGAAAATAATCTGCTCTGCGTGCGGCCCGCAACAAGCATGCGTGCCTAGCCAGCATGCGTGCCTGGCCTGCATGCGGTTGCAAACACACATGACAAAAAAAAAGGCCCTTAGTCTAACAAAATTGAAACTTATCTCAAATTATTGTTGCCTATTATTATTTGCTGTAATTCTGACAATATATTGATCAAAAAACAACACTATAATGACTTCAGACACCGATGTTATAAATATTGTTATTAAAAATACTTGCAGTTTATATTGACACGTTCAAATAAGCTATATTATTACCCGACTGCGCCTCGGCAAAGACAGGGTTATGTTTTTACTAACCTTTTGTACGCCATAGTCACATATACGTGACAAGCAAGCGCATGCCCTGTACGCCTACGACACAAATATGTGACAAAAAATGTGGTGCACTAAAACACGAAATAAGCAATTTAAATCATTACCCTTGTGTATATATCTTAAATATTAAATGTCTTATCAAGAAATAAGTTAACAATACATTTGAAATCCCATTTTTTAGTTGTTAGTATTTGCTGTGAATTAGTGGCTTGGCGTGGTGGGCACGCGCGTGCGTTTATACTCTGGCGTTCAAAAGGCTAATCAAGTAACAAACTGGATTTAAACTGATGGCGTATCAATTAGTAGCGAACTGAATCGCTAAAATACTTTATCATAACATCACGCCTGTAAGCTCCAAAGGGATAGACAGAGGCGTACATAATAGTACACCCACATTTCGCCAGTTACGTTTCAGTCCCATGTGATAGGGGGTGAGCCTATTGCCAGCAACTAGGCACAAATCCAGACTCCGTGGCTGCTAATGAGAAATGATTATGTTTTTTTTTTTTAAATCTCTGCATGATTAGCTAATAAGTAAGTATTAGTGTTTTCACTAAAAGACTAACAAATTCTAACTAAAGCCTTTCAGTCTGAAAATTAAACTGCATTTAACTGTAAAATATGACTACAGTTGTTGCTTTTCAAAAGTGATGTCATTGCAATTTGAACCTTAAATCAATGAAATTAGCACAATTCATGAGTTACATTGCATTTTAAATCTTATTTCAACGACATAGGTATGATGACTGGGTAAAGAAATTCTATTTTGTCTGTCTGTCAGGTAATACGAATATATTAGACACGTATTTTTAGCTAAAACGTTAAAGTTGGAGAGTGGGGGCTCACTACGTCACAACTAAGTATGAAATTTGCTTAACCGTGACGTCATGCGCCATTTCAACTCAATATATCTCCGTATATTTTGGAAATAGAACAAATACTTGTCCAACTATTTTAAATATTCTACCTGACAAACAAAGAAAAAAAAATGTCATCATGCCTAATCATGAGTTACATTGCATTCTAAACCTTATGTCAATGACACTAGCTCGTGAAACGCAATGCTCGCCTGTCATTGTTCGAAAATAAATGAACGATTGACTCTTAGTTCTTTTTTTATTCTAAACGCTTTAATAAAATAATAATTATAAACAAAATATAAAAAAAAATATTATTGTAGGACTGAATTGACGAATTTGTAGGATACTGAATGGATTTTTCGGATCATCTGCCTAGCCTTTTCCCAAACTATCTTGAGGTCGGCTTCCAGTCTAACCGGATGCAGCTGAGTACCAGTATTTTACATAAAGCGACTGCCTATCTGACTATCATAACCCAGTAACTGGGTAATACGATACCCCTTGGTAAGACTGGATGTCAGACTTTTTGGCTTCTGACTACTCATAACGACTGTCAAAGATCTACAGCCGAGACCAACGGCTTAACGTGCTTTCCGAGGCACGGAGGAAACTCGGTATGTAATTATGGTCTCTCATCCACGGACCAACCTCGGCAAGTACGGCTTAACCTTAAAGATCGACCCGTGCGGCCGTTATTATTTAGCCACGAGCCCTTACACCCCGGAAAAATGTCACCATAGTTTAAATCAGACTCGCATCAACAGCATACAATCCGAATACCCATCAGTACACAACAGTCTCCATCCAATCCTTCAGTTCAATACATCTCGTGGAATATTTAGTGTATAGTACAGTATAATATAACATACGTAAATTGTAATTATTGGCATTCCTTGAGCACTTGTAACGATTTTCTGAAGAGCTCCTGTTGCGAGCGCGCGTGTTTTATTTCTAGTTCTGCTAGGTCCAGGAGACTGGAAGAAAACAAAGAAATGTCGTGTTATCGGTTATGATCGGTCCAACCGTTCCAGAGATTAGGCGGAACAAACAGACAGACATACAAAAATTGTAAAAAAAAAGTAAAAAAAATGTTATTTTGGTACATATACCGTATATATTTACATTTATATGCAAGTAGTAAAAAGCGGTTATTTTAATATTCCAAACAGACACTTCAATTTTATTTTTTGTATAGATAGTATAGTATCATTATTTACCTCTTCTTAAAAGCCGCTACTCTTCTAGTACGGAAGTCGATAAGTTCCTCCCGCGCTCGCGCTGACAGCTGCTCGAATTTAGCGCATGCGTCCGCTTGAGCTTGTTCCGCCTATAATGGTAAAATTATTATTAATAAATTTCATTTTAATTTATTTTTAACCGACTTCTAAAAAAGAAGGAGGTTCTCAATTCGGATGTTTTTCTCACAATGGTTTTGTAGCACTTAACAGTTTTGAACTATGTTTATAAGTAATGTACAGTGAAGTTTGTGACATTAATATTAGTCTTCCTGACCGTTTTCGGTCACGGCGGCCAATTTTGGTGGAGATTAGCCATCGGCGCGGGAGATATTATAGTGCACAACTGTGTGCGCTGGCACAGGTGCACTCTCTGTTCCTCCTTATAGTCCTCAGGAACGGCAATCCGACACTCGCGGAGAGAGATCATGCGCAGGACCAACGGCTTAACGTGTTTTCCGAGGCACGGGGGTATCATACCGCCAACTTCCAAAATTCCGAGCTTCTAACTAAGAAGTTCCTAATGGAACAACCCAATAGCACTTTATGCTCGACCCGGGAATTGAACCCAAGCGATGATACATGCGTCATATTCGTGAACGGGCGCTGTCAGTTGTGACTGGTCATCTCTTAGCTGCCACGGTTTATTTTAATTACTTTATTTTTACATTACTGATTTAATATTTTACTCTGGACGCTCTTAACTTGCCCGTATTTCTACATCGTTCTCACATATTTGTAATTCTTAACATGAATGATGTAACCAAGATTTTGTTACATATTTTGATTTAAAAGGGTGTCCATGGAGTTTCTTGCCCATTCTTCTCCATAGAGATCTACGCTTTGGAATGGGCAACTACGGTACTTACACAAGTTATTATGCCTTGTGACTGGGACTGTAGCTTCGCATTTTTTTTTTGTATTTTGACTTTCAGAAGTGCCTGTAATGGTCTAATTGAAATAAATGCTTTGAGTCTGAGTTTGAGTTCAAGACCCCTCGCACTTCCAACTACGAAACCAACGGGGCAGTTGTGACACTAGTGTGGTACTAGCTTTAGACGATGTTACAAATTACAACTCGGCCAAGCTAAGTTTGCACCTCGCGTCATTT
Source organism: Cerastis leucographa (assembly GCA_963082945.1). NCBI lineage: Eukaryota > Metazoa > Arthropoda > Insecta > Lepidoptera > Noctuidae > Cerastis > Cerastis leucographa. Next base: position 4,352,626 of record OY720374.1, on the reverse strand, counting down.
ACGTCACACTAACGCTTAGGTACGGTCTGCAAAAAAGGATTAACTATGACTTTAAAAAAAATGTTTGTTACAGTTTACTTTGCAATTATTGTTTTTAACATTATATTATACATAGATACAGGGCAGGGCGCCGCATTCCAGCGAGGTGCAAACTTAGCTTGGTGGAGTTGTATTAGTGTCTGAGCAAAGTTTCGGCTTCCACCACCTTCAGCAAAAAAATCCATCTTTGGCTTCGGTCAAAATAGCCCGGAGTTTTGGCCGAAGCAAGCATCGAATTTAAACGAACTGTTACGAATGCGCAAGGGGCAAGGGTCACACATACCGAAATCCTATGGGGAAGATTAAAATGAGCTTGCAACTTTTCCCAAAAAGTTGCAAACTCATTTTAATCATCCCATTCATCATCTGCCTAACCCTTTCCCAACTCATCATCTGCCTAGCCTTTTCTCAAACTATCTTGGGGTCGGCTTCCAGTCTAACCGGATGCAGCTGAGTACCAGTGTTTAACCTGAAGCGACTGCCTATCTGACCTCCACAACCCAGTAAATGGGTAATACGATACCCTTTGGTAAGACTGGATGTGAGACTTTTATTGGCTTCTTACTACTCGTAACAACTGTTAAAGATCTACAAATGACAGCCGGAACAAACGGCTTAACGTGCTTTCCGAGGCATGGAGGAAACTCGGGATGTAATTAGGGTCACCCATCCACGGACCAACCTCGGCAAGGACGGTTTAACCTTAAAGATGGACCCGTGCGGCTGTTAATATTTAGCCACGGGCTCCTCACCCAACTATTTTCGTAAAATACTAGTATTCAGCTGCATCCGGTTGAATTGGAAACCCATCCCAAAATTGTTAAGAAAAGGCAAGCAGATGGTCATGAACGCAGGATAATATTGTCTAAAATGGAATTTAAAAAGCATCTAGTTGGCTATCTACATCTCCGTATAAATGGTCAAAGCGAGCGATTTTGAAGATCGCTTTGTAATTTTTAATACAAGTGTTAAATCGCCAATCCGGCTTGAGCAAGCGTATAATTAACACTTGTGCTTTCTCTTGTATGAGAACACGCCGTTCCTCAGCAGAGAGAAACAGGCTGTAACTGTTTTGACATTTTTCCTTAACCGTGGGTGCGTTAACAAACAAATATTTGCTACTTACACAAACATGCACAAAACTCACAAAGGAAGAATCAGTAAATGGAAAAAATTACTACAATATGATCACATTTTTTTTTCTTTGTCCATCTGGTAGATTATTGAAAAGAATTATTGGACACGTATTATATTTCTTTTTTCACGTGCTCATATAATTATGGAGATAAATTGAGTTGAAATGGCGCATGACGTCACATGTAGGTAATTTTTATACCTACTTGTGACGTCACGACACTTCAATTTTATCTATTTGTATAGATGTTGCAAGTTTGTCAATTTTTTTTTTCTTTACGCGTAATCTCATCTTTTTTCCAAAGTTAAGTAACCGTGATGAATATGATTTTTAGTTACTTTTTAACCCCCGACCAAAAAAAAGGGGTGTTATTAGACCTATGTATTCTGCTCAGGCGTATTAAGTTTTATTAAAATCCGTTCAGTCATTTCGGAAAACAACGACTTCTTTATATGAAATGCCGTTATGTAAACGCTCTTAATTATTCTATAAATAACAACTGAACTACACACAAAAACATTCTAATACACAAATACGTCACCATCACTATCCAACTACAATAAAATACACATTTCTACACATAACAAGCGTGTCTAGTGTTTACCTCTTGCACTTCCATCGGCTGCGTATTGCACAGAAAGATTACATGTCAAACATTTGCGATGCTGGGTACACATTGGGCCAACTATGGCCAACAAATCGTTTAAATTTCAAACCTCACGTAAGTCAAACATATCATATTTACAGGAGAGCGAAAAAAACTGCATATTTATACCTAGGTAATAAATAAAAAATAAACTTTTATTTTCAGACAACAGGGCCCATATAATATTAATTTTTATAATTTCGACTGTCCTGGGGTAAACTATCAAATCTGACAATATGCTTTTATTTTTAATAATATCGTCTTTAAGCTCGCAAGTTTCCGGTCACGTATTAAGAAACCGTTTAAAACAGAGACCGATTGATTGGGTTAAAAAAATAACCAATTAGACCTATAAGCCTTAAATATTTTTGCGAGTATAATATATGGGTAACCATTTAAATATTGCCAACTAGCTGTCCCGCGCAACTTCGTCTGCGTCACATTTTCCCCGTTTTCGCAACATTTTTCATTGCTGCTCCGCTCCTATTGGTCGTAGCGTGATGATATATAGCCTATGTCCTTCCCCAGATTGAAATCTATCTTCTTGCCAAATTTCATTAAGATCCGATCAGCCGTTTAGTCGTGAAAAGGTAACGAACAAACAAACAGAGTGACATTCGCATTTATAATATTAGTATGGATTCCCCAGAATGAAAGGGACTAATAACCGAACGCGGGCTAACTTTCTTGTTTTTTTTTTTATTTGCATAAGCTGTGCGTGAACCGGTTATAGGCCGATTTATCCAAATAATACAGGTTAACTTTTACTCTTAAGGTTTTCCACGTAATCCTAAAATAACACGATGAAAACCTTATACGGGTAACATTTTCAGTATCTGGTTAACCCAAATCAAAGCCATATAAATGTCCCTCGGTCCCCATTTTCACCCCTCTAGGAGTAACCATTCCTAGGCTCAATATGTACCCAGCAAAAAACACACAATATTAAATGTGAATACCAAATCACAAATTCACTTCACACGTGCTAACTGGTCAGTTGACGAAGTTTTATTGTTAATTCACACATAAAATTTTTAAATACACTTTTTGTAAGGGCGAAAATAAAGGCGAAATATCGTCGAAACACAAAAGACTTGTCATCGGCATGGATAACGCCGCGTAGGTTTTCGAAATTATCATGTTTACGCTACGCTGGTTTGCTCAGCGTACGCATTTTTAAAACATTTATCCAACGTCACTTACACTCTTAGAGAAGAGACACTCTTACATACTCGAAGTAGCTTCTAGTTAAACACGTCCGGTAGGGAGCCATCCACAAATTATTAAGAGGGGGGTCCCAAATCACGTGACGTCACATTTCAAAATCTAAACTAATCTGAGTACCTATTAAAAAAATAAATTTGAACTATTAACGAAAAGCTTATAATTTATTTCCATCTCTATATGTATGAACTTGTAAAATTTCAACATTTGTAAAGTCACACTAGGGAGGGGGAACTGTCATCAATCATGAAATTCGTGTAATGTTATGGATGGCCCCTAAAATAATTGACACTAACCGCATGAACGTCCTTGTTCTTAGCTCTGGCTTTCTCGAGATTCCGGTTGGCAGCCTCATACGCAGCTAGGCATCTGAAACAAAAATTGGAATAAAATATTGCTGCCGAAGGTCGCTTCGTTTGTTTGCCTAGCATAATGCCAATAATATTGGGATCGGTTTCCAGTCAAACCGGATGCAGCAGAATACCAGTACTTGACATGGAGCGACTGCCTATCGAGCCACTGACTACCCGTAATAAATTATCGCGACATGGCACACGAGGTTGTCAGCATGTGGAATGTGAGCTCAAAATCATTGTGCCGATTGTCGTTATGGCCAACGGCCTGATGGCTAAAAGCCTCGACGAACATCTGTCGAAGCTCTCACTTGGCGCTTGGATCCTACTTCCGACGCCGGCAACCTGTTTTTTTTAATATTTTTAAATGTGTTTTTATGTCATTTTGTAAAATATTTAAAAATGAAAATAATGTGTGAGAAAAATAAATAAACGAAATTAATAATAAAATAAAAGACAAAGCCTTGATTGTTGAGCTCAGTTAAAATTTTTCAAAAGTTCTTGTGTGCCTAAAACTTATTAACTTATATAACTATTAACTAAACTTAATTTTATTATAACTGTTGTAGCATTTTTAATTCGGCAAACGGTATTTATTCTTCAATTTGTCTTCCGACAAAGGCCTCCTCTAAAGATCTGCATTGTCCTATTCTTTGCTGTTCGAGTCCATGTTGACTGCCCGTAACGACTGTCAAAGATCTACAAATGACATCAAATGGCAGCAGGAGGGCGGTGCTGCAGCCTGCACCCAGCCTGGATTTTTGTCGTGGAATTAAAACTATATATCTACACTAATATGATAAAGCTGAAGAGTTTGTTTGTTTGTTTGCTTGAACGCGCTAATCTCAGGAACTCCTTGTCCGATTTGAAAGATTCTTTCAGTGTTAGATAGCCCATTTATCGACGAAGGCTATAATTTTATCATCACGCTACGACCAATAGCAGAGCAGAGCAGCAATGAAAAATATTGCTAAAACGGGTAAAATGTGACGCAGACGAAGTTGAGGAAGTTGAAGGATAACTCACCTGAGTCTTCTCACAAGCACAGCTTTAGCTGCATGCGCGTCTCTCATGTAGTACCGGAGAGTGTCTGCCAACTTGAGGTCCTGGTCTGATGCCATGCGACCCTCAATTTTCTGGAGACAGATACAATGGAACACATCAATCATCATATTTTTACCGGCGGTGCGTTGTGCGGCGCGGCGCGCTTTCAATTCAAAAATATGGCGATGTATGAGAGCGTTTACGGAGAAGCGGTTTTACGCAGGTTTTTGAAGTGAAACTTCTTATGCGACTTCCAACAAGTTTAACGCTACCATGGAGGGGGAATATTTTCTAAAATTCACTAAGAGATGGCACTATTACAAGATTTGTGACTACGTAGTTCTACTAGGTACACAAGATCGCGTGCAAACAGTCATACATTCGACTCTTCGGTGTTACCAGCCTTCGCTCAATTTCCATGAGTAGTATAAGTAGATTAACCTTGATAAACTTATGTAATAATTATGTTTTAAAAATAATACAACAACAAAATATTATTTAGAAGCTCAATAAAATAAAGAGAGTGAATTCGTGGCACTCGAACGCATGCGTGTAGTATTACGAAGTTTCACTTCTTCCGCGCGGAGGGACTCCACGCACTATTTTTTGTTTACAATACTAGCTTTACCTTGAGCTGTACGATGCGTGGCAATGCACATTTTCCTACCTACCTTTATTTTTAGTGGTGGACTAAAACCTTTTTCGCATTATTGCCTTTATAATGAAACCGGTTTGGGGCACATCGGTTGGATGGTTTTAAAGTCTCACGCAGGCAGCTGCACGCGCCGTCTCTCCGTAAGCGGAAAAAACTCATCGCGCCGCACGACGCACTTCGTCTCCGTAACTGAACCCTCAGTTTGCTACCGTAGATGGCATAGCGGACGCCCTAACCGTTCAAGATCACCACTTACCCTGCACTTGTCAAAGGTTTCAGCAGCTCTGGTCAGGAACCTCTCGGTTGGGGGCTGTTCTCGCGTCGCTAACTGTGTGATGCAGGATGACAGTCTGATGTGTGCATCTGCTACCTCTGTAGGGATGAAGAAAAAATAGAAATTAATTTAGTACTAGCTTATTCCCACGGCTTCGCCCGCGTTTTGTTCGGTAAATGTCCCATGGGATCGTACTACCGGGATAAAAAGTATTCTATGTGCTATTCAAGACTATTTTCTATTCCTGTGCTAAGTTTTATCTAGATACATTTAGTAGTTTTTGCGTGAAAAAGTTACAAACATTCATCTATCCTCACAAACTTTCGCATTTATAATATTAGTAGGATAAGGCTCGTGACTGCTTCGTTGGTTTAGTGGTCACAATCGCGACTGCTGAGCATGAGCTGAGAATTGAACCCAGGACGGGTTCAATTCTCGGGTCGGGCAAATTGTTCTTAGGTTTTTCCATTAGGAATTTCTCAGTGGCAGCCACGGACTCTGGATCTATGCTTTGTTGATGGCAATAGAATCTCCTTTACGACAGTAAAAAAAAATCGAAGGGTTATTTCCAGTCGGCCGGATCGCTTGCTTACATTTATAGAATAGTTGTGTATAAAAATAAACTCTATTGCTATCACGTAAAGGTACAGTCGCTTTAAAAAGGACCCTCACCTTTATGCTTGGTAGTCACTTAATAAACCTTATCGTCATTGCTTTAAGGTTGAAAATTGTTCACCAACCTTAATGCTTGGTAGTCACTCGATCGACTTTAGCCCTATTGTTTTAAGATTCAAAATTGAGGACCAACCTTTATACATGGTAGTCATCTGATCGAACTTGGCGAGAGCGTCCTTCGAATAGACATTCCAAGATACTCACTTGTCTTGTCGACATTCAGTAGTCACCCATATCAACCTTAGTACGATAGTTTTAAGGTTGAAAATTGACCAAGACAAAAATTGAGGTGAATGGGGATTCACCTTTATTCTTGGTAGCCACTCAATAAACCTTATCGCCATAGCTTTAAGGTTCAAAATTGTCCACCAACCTTTATGCTTAGTAGTCATTCGACCGACCTTAGCTTCAAAGATTTAAGGTTCAAAATTGTCCACCAACCTTTATGCTTGGTAGTCATCCGATCGACCTTAGCGACGGCGTCCTTCAGATGCGAGTAGTACTCCTGTAAGAACGTGGTCTCTTGCTCGAAGAAATCATTCACGTCTCGCACTGTGGCTCCGAGGTAGATCTCGTCTGTTGTTGTTGTCATTGAGCGCATCTGGAAATAGTAATGTGATAAGAGTGGGAAAGAGACAGAGCTATATAGGTTGTCTAGCTCTATCTCTTTCTCACTCTGGAATAAGACTAAAACAATACTGCTATAAGACTTCATGGTAGGCCGGCAGAAAATAGAAGCGAAAGGCGAACGCAGGTTCGTATTGGACATCCATATTTCGACGAATACATTTTACATACTGTGTGCAATGTGGCGTTTTTTTTTTTATGAATGGCATCTCGCAGTTCAACCTATGAGGTAGTCGTCTGCTTAACTGGACTATCCTGTGGATGCCTTGAGAATAAGGCCTCCAGCCAGGGCATAATAACTTACAAACTAAGCGACTGGACGCTACCCTGTGGGGTACGAGCCTCGGCTTAGGGCGTCGCTGGGGGAGGACTGCATGGGGACAGGCTGGATCTTAATGATATCATTATTTAGGGACTGATTTAAAAACCGGCTCAGCATCGCGGGCGTCGCGACGGACCTCGACGGCGAGGTCCGAAAGACGACGGTTTGCGTCTAAACTTTTTAAAAGTACTAGTCTCTTTGCTACTTTCCTGGAGGAGGGTGATAGCATCATCTGGGGTGGTGCAATGTGTCGTGCAAACTGTCGTAATTATGCACACTTTGCGTAAAATATTGTCGTGCAAACCGTTCTATTTTTGGACATTCGTATAATGTCTTGTGGAAACCGTCCTAGTATTGCACACTTAAAGCAATGTGTTCAGCATCCCGCCCTAATTTTGCACACTTCGTGTATTTTTATAGGCAGTGGAATATGACTCACCAGTCCCCCAATAAGGTCCATGCGCCCCCTCGGCTTGGCGCACAGATCCTGTTCGTACTCGAGGAACACGCGCAGGTGCGAGTCGTTGCGGAACACCGGGTGCGCCGCCAAGCGCTGTAGGAACACCTCGTGCATTGCCACGGTCTTCTTGAAGGTGGCTAGGTATTCGCTGGGGAAGGAAAGGTGCTAATTGGTAAGGCCATAGTCCCAACGGGCACTCAACTTCTATATAAAAAAATAAAATTGACGTCTCTGGTTGTAATTTACCACAAACAGTGCATGTGGTATCAGCCTTTAATTAATTGTTACACTTATAAATGCAAGTGAAATGATATTATAAAAAATAAAATATTTAATTTAAGGAAGATTAATCCTTAATTCGACGCAATACGTCTTACTTAACTGCACAACCGAATTTGTACTTTTTAGTTCGGTCACTCAAAATAATAATCATATCTATCCTTACTCACATACACACCCCAATTGTACGTAATTTAAGGAAATTTAAACTTTATTTTAAAGAAATAAAGCTTACAATAGCTTACTATAGCAAAAAGTGTCGTGACAACTTTTTTCCGTCTAGCCCCCTTTCACAACGCGCGATAAGGAACTTCGTTCCAAAAACACCCCCTGTATTATTACACCATTCGATAGTGTCGCTGCTAAGGATCAAATTCTGGGAAGTGTGTGTGTTAACTGGACTTCATTTGTTGCTTACAACTTTTAGTGTAACCTCTTCGAAGGTCGAGTTTGGTTGTCAAAATCAAAATATTTTATTTTATAAAGGCATACGTGGGCCCTTGTAAAACGTCGACAAAAGGTGCACGGTTCGGGTTAGTCGTTTCCTATGGAGAAGAACCGGCAAGAAACTCCATGGTTACTCTTTTAAAATCATTTGGTTTTACAATATTTGAATGTTACAGCGTTAGTACTTAACTATGGGAGGACAACGTAGGCCCCACAATAAGTCGTTGCTTACTACAAAACGTAGAACAAGATAAAGCAAAGTCACCTTGTATAAATAGTCTATTGAATAACGCTCTTGGCAATCTAATAAAACCGGCCAAGTGCGAGTCGGACTCGCGCACGAAGGGTTCAGTACCATTATTTATAAAAACCAGGAAAAAAGAAAAAATTTTTTTTTTGTATGGGAGCCCCCTTAAATTTTTATTATATACTGTTTTTAGTATTTGTTGTTATAGCATCAACAGAAATACATAATCTGTAGAAATTTCAACTGGGTAACTATCACGGTTCAAGAGATACAGCCTGGTGACTGACGGACGGACGGACGAACGGACAGCGATGTCTCGGTAATAGGGTCCCGTTTGAACCTTTGGGTACGGAACCCTAAAAAATGGACGGGCTAGAACGTTAGGACAAATATTGTAAATAACACTCACTCTTCAAGTTCCTCTTTCATCTTAAGGAACTCTTCTCTGGTGAGAGCACCTTCGCCTTCCCCAAGACGCTGTAACTTCTCACGGGATGCATCGAAATCTGGCCGAGGAGGCGCGGGTGGTATCTGGTGAATATTTCAAATAAATTGAAATAAAAATATAAAGAAAAAACTATTTAAATAAATTGAATTGAAGTGTCTGTTTGTAATTTCAAAATAACAGCTTTTTACTGAATGCTAATAAAAGTATTCCGGTACTTATAACAAAAACATTATTTTTAAATTATTGTCTGTCTGTTTGTTCCAGCTACTCTCCGAAATGGCTGGACCGATTTTGCCGGGACTTTTATTTGCAGTAAGCTGATGTCATACGGAGTAAAAAAGTCTACTTTCATTTTTTTAAAAGGGTACAAAAATTTTAAAAACCATGATATTGTTAACCAAATCCGATTGGTAAAGGGAAGTAATATTTTATTATAACAATTTTACGCGGATGAAGGTCGCGTGCAACAGCTAGTGTAAAAAGGTTAAAAGGAAACCATAAACATGAAGTAACTTCCTACTTGCAATACATGTATGAAGTATTTAGATTACGGAATATTTTACTGTTAAAAAACGTTGTCTACTATCTTATCATTTATAATTGTATCAAAATAAATCAGCTTCTGTTTACCATTTTTAGTTTATTTATTAGGTTGAAGACGTCAGATAAGCAGTCGCTCCATGTAAAATACTGGTATACATCTGCATCCAGTAAACCAGGAAGATGACCCCAACATAGTAGTCGATGGTATAGCTTTAGGTCTATGGTCACTTATAAAAAATACAGAATGACAGATGTCAAAAGAATGAAAAATGTATGTTTCTTGCATTGACTTTCTCCTTCAATTCTTAAAACGTTATATGTGTACGAATGTGGACTTTTATTTAGCTCCCTTATGTACGTTGGTAAAACGTATGCAAATACTCCGCTTATATTAAAATAAGCGCTTTTTACTACGTGCATATGAATGTATGTACGGTACATATACCAAAATAACATTTTTTACAAATTTTGTCTGTCTGATGGCAGATAGCTGATGTAATAATGAGTAAATTAGGCAACTCCTATTTTACAAAAATAAATAATAATTAAAATAAAAATGCAAAAAAGAAAAAAAGCTAAATACCTAACTTTTTTGTTACATTGTGGAATTTAACAAAAAAGTTATTTAGCTTTTTTTTAGTTATTTAGCGGACGAAGTCGCGGGCACAGCTAGTAATATAATAAAGAGGAAAGATTTGGATGTACTTTGTTTGTTTGTTACGATTTAACTCAAAAACTACTAGACCGATTTTATGCAAATACTCACAATATATCCAGCATACTCTTCGTTCTCCTCATACCGGTCGTGCAGCCACACAAACTCTTCATGTTGCCGCACAACTATGAACTCAGACTTTTGGAACTCTGGCAGTGTTGTTTTCGTGTGGACGGTGAACTTCACTTTTTCTTTCTCGCTTAGAGCATCTGATATGTCGACCTGTGAGGGTGAAATAATAAGATTTTTTATACAAGGCGTTGTTTTGCATCCTCGTCAAAATTCAGGAGGTTGTCACCCATGATGTTAACAATCAATAAAAATTACGGTACCTGATTAATTATTAATAAAAGCCCGGTTTTTTTTGGGTGTTTATGTTTGTCAGTATTTCAGAATAACCCCCTTAAAGTGGTTTAGGGAATAAGAAATTATCGAATAAACGTTTGAGATTGTTTGTATTTGTGGAAGCGCGGTTATAGGGCGTGAATCAGACGGCCCGCGTTTAAAACGGGTGGTTCACACTTACCAATTTCCGTAAATAAGAAAAAAAATAAAAACTACCTACCCATTTTATTATTGATTCGGGACGAGAATCATTAGCATAGTTACCGTCGTACAAATATGGTTTTTAAAATTATGGTTCATAATTACATTATTATTAATCATTAGAATTACAAATAACTTAAATTTTATTTTAAATAATTTGTAATTCTCATGATTAATAATGACAAATAATAATGAACAATATTTTTATTCAAAATTCAATGAGGTCAAGGAGATACAATATGATTTATAGGCAATAATGTCAAATATTTAGGTAATTTTTTCATTCATAAAATCTTCAGTAAGTAATAACATTTGTTTAAAAGAAAGTTTATTTCTTGTGATGATTTACTCATCAGTACATAAATACTTATAATTAATAAAAAAAAAAAATAGGTACTTTATTTATTTAATAATCATTATATTTTATATCAAATCAAAATCATTTATTTCAAGTAAGCCAATTACAGTCACTTTTGAATAGTCAAACAACAATAAAAATGAAGCTACAGTCCCAGTCACAAGACATAATAACTGTGAAAGTACTGTAGTTGCCCATTCCAAAGCGTAGATCTCTATGGAGATGAATGGGCAAGAAACTCCATGGACACTCTTTTAAATCAGAATCTTGTTACAAAAACCTTGGTTACATCATTCATGTTGAGATGGTACATTATGTGAGAACGATGTAGCAAGACGTGCACGTTAAAAGTGTCCATAGTAAATAATTAAAAAGACAATTAAAAAATAAAATAATTAGTTCGAAATATGCCGTGGCAACTAAGAGATGACCAGGCACAACTGATAGCGCCCGTTCACGAACATATAGCTAGCCTATATTATCTCACTGCTGGGCAAAGGCCTCCGTACATTCCTTTCCACCGTCACGATTCTCTGCTACTTCTTTCCAATTCTCAAGGAAGACATCCAGTTTGTCCCACCAACACCTTCGTGGTCTACCGCCACCCCGTGTCACTGTTTCAGGGCACCAATCCTGACCTTTGCTGGCCCACGGCTCGCTCGGCATGCGACAAACATCCTGCCCACTTAAGTTGGGCAGCCTTTTGAGCCATTAAGTAATTATTGTAAGATTTTTGGGTTGTGGAGGTCAGATAGGCAGTCGCTGCGTATAAAATACTAGCTACTAGCTGCGTCTGGTTAGACTGCATATCGCGGCTGTCATTTGTAGATCTCACCCCAACAAAATTGGGAAAAGGTTTAGCAGATAATAATGATGATTTAATTTATCAATAATCAGCCAGGATGCCAGCTAATATATATGTATATTATCTAAACTAATCTATATACATATACAAATAAATAAAATTGAAGTGTCTGTTTGTAATATTAAAATAAGCGAATAACTGAATGTATATACGGTATATATACCAAAATAACATTTTTTACAATTTTTGTCTGTCTGTTGGTCTGTCTGTTTGTTCCGGCTAATCTCTGGAACGGCAGGACTGATTTTAACGGGACTTTCCGTGGCGGATAGCTGATGTAATAAGGAGTCACTTAGGCTACTTCTATTTACAAAAATAAATAATATATAAAATAAAAATGCAAAAACGAAAAAAAAAACCACGCGGACGAAGTCGCGGGCATAGCTAGTCTAAACTAATATTATAAAGAGGAGAGGGAATAAGCTGTAATCCACCGCTTGATTGGATTGGCTATATTATATCACAATCGCGAACGAAGTCGCGGGCGAAGTGCTAGTCTAATATAAACCATTATCAGCCACTTTATTTGCCACATGACTCAAATCCAGCGATAAATTAATCTAATTATGTGAAAACAAAATATTGCTTACATGTTTACTATCAACAATATAGTTTTTCTGATATACAATTTATGCGTGACTCCTAACTCCTAAATATTTTGCGGGCTTTCGATTTAACCAATATGAAATCCGTGGAATAAACTAGATGAGGCATTGTACATATGGATCTGATTTGTAGATTTAGGAGTTGCTAGTTGGGTCACATTAAAACAGTAAGATGGGTTGATGTCATTGTCATGTACATGATTGTAGTTTGTAGTATGAATATGTGTATAGACTATTTAGGGTACTTGTTTCTCTTGTTGACATAATAAGATGAACTAAGTTGGGGGGTAGTTTTGAATCTACACATTGTGTCAGGCTACCTAGCTGAATAAACATGCAGTTACTTAATTTCGTGTTTTATTTCTGGACATAATAGTGGCGACGAGGATGGGATATTTACATGACAGTCATGTCAGCACGCGTAGCATGACCACTGTAGAAACGGGTTATATCCACGGAAGAATCGACGAAATGACAGATAGTTATGTCATTATGTCGATTCATCCGAAGACAACACTCATTTCTACAGTGGTCATGCTACGCGTGCTGGTCTGACATGTATCGAATACAATTTTAGACAAGGTAGTTTGACGTCGCCAAAGCTATTTAATTTGTTCTGACGCCAGCAGATCATGCTACCCGAAACTGACAATTTTTTCCAATCAACCCTGTAAGGTTTTCACTAAAGAATTAGGTTCAATGTAGAATGGAAAAAATTCAGTAGCAATAGGGGATAATCCAATTTTTTTTTTCTTTGTCCCTCGGGTAGTTTATTGAAAAGTATTGGACACGTATTTTTTCTTTTTTCACGTGGTCATAAAATTACGGAGATATATTGAGTTGAAATGGCGCATGACGTCACATGTAGGTAAGTTTTATACCTACTTGTGACGTAGTAAGCCCCCACTCTCCAACTTAAATGAGTTTTAACTAAGTAATTTTATGATAAAACAAAAAATACGTGTCTAATATTTTTGTATTACCTGTCTGACGGACAAAATAGAATGTCGTTTTCTTTACTCAGTCCGGTCCCCTACTCTCCCCAGATCTTTCGTATGTGTTAGTAGGTTCATAAGGATCTACAAAAAGACTAAAAGCCAGTTTTAACTTCAAAATCCGTGGGGTTTTAAATCAAAGAATATGGTGCACAAACAGTTATTTTGTGCCAAAATAATGTTTTAAGAGCGTTTACGGCCTTCATACAAACAGGGCACCTCGGCACCCGGCACTTAGGGCATTTCATACAAACATTGAGAACGTTTTTTTTTTAACCGACTTCTAAAAAAGGAGAGGGTTCTCAATTCGGATGTTTGTATTTTTTTTTTTTTTTTTTTTGTGTTCGCGCATAACTCCGTCGCTTGCCAACCGATTTGGAATTTTTTTTTTTGTTGGAAAGGGTATACTTCCCAAATGGTCCCATAGTCACCAAGTCGGGATCTGATGATGGAATCTTGGCGAAATCGAGGGAACTCTTCAAATTTTATAGGAAAACATACAGTGATTTTGGTATTTTCTACAACAAGTGAAGCATTTGCGTCCAATAAGAACCATTCTACCATCAGATCTGATGATGAATCCAAGAGACAGGCTTCGGAACTCCATAACAAGGCAATGAATCTTAGCTGTGTTTGGGCTTGTTGGAATTGTAACGGTATGCACTTTCCAGGTGTATACACCGATTACGCTGAGATTTATGATCCGATTTGCGTGATTTTTCTTTAGTTTGATGTGGAATACCTGCCATTTGGTCGCATAAAAAATTAATATAGTTTGGCCATATAGTTTTCATTTTATTAAAATTTTTGTTATATGTAAATTTTTCACGTATGTACACCGATTTCTCCGTGATTACTGGACCGATTTAGATGATTTTTCATTCATTTGGTAGAGAAGCTTGCCCGGTGGAGCCATATGAATTGTATTATCTTTGCTTAGGTACTTTTTGAGTCATCCTCTTTATTATGCATTTTGTCCTTTGTCGTATGTATGGACGATGTGTTGGTGTCTAGTTACAATGTAAAAATTATACTTGACTAGGATTAAAGTGAGATACCACAACTGAAAAGGCTAAAATAAAAACTTTTTTACAAAAAAAAAATAACCGACTTCCATAAAACACTAAAAAGTGGCAAATAATTTTAGTTTCGGAAGTCGGTGGCAAAAAAGTAAATGAAACAAACAAGTCACCGACTTCCGAAACTAAAATTATTTGCCACTTTTTAGTGTTTTATGGAAGTCGGTTATTTTTTTTTTTGTAAAAGTTTTTTTAAGCAGTTCGAAAATGTTTTTTTGTAACTTTTTAGAACTATTTATCCTGCTTATGCGTATGAAGTTTCATTAAAATCGGTTCAGCCATTTCGGAAAATTAGGTCTTGAAAGTTTGTATGAAATGTTGTAAGGCGTAAACGCTCTTAAAACATAACTTAAAATAACTTTTCTCGGAGCATCCCTCACTTTTGAAAGATGTAGTATATAATAAAAATGATCACAACATTAAGATTTTTGACTGAGATATAATTTAAATCTGTTGGTCGGTGTAAGGACTTGGGTGGACGTTTTGACGCATCGTCCTTTGACAGATTGTTGTACCTTGATGTGCTGGCGTCAATATACATGGATACCACCCTGATTGTCGAGTAGAGCAGCATTCTTGTTGGATGATGAATAGACGGTCTCAGCGTCAATAATGTAAGTTACGGAGAGGACATGGTGCTGCTGAGGCCGTCAATCGGTGGACTGAGAGACTTATTAGTTGTGTAAGAACGGTATGCGGATCGCGGCTGCATGTTTATAAATCTCTTCCCTTAAGTTTTTATGCCTTTAGCACCGCTTTATAACAGTGATGATAAAGAATCATTAAAAACAATTATACACATTTTTTTTTCAAGTTATCAGAATGTTACGGAGATATGTTGTATGGAAATGGTGCATGACGTCACGGCTGAGTAGATTTTATACCTAGTTAGTACCTAGTACCAAAGACACGCCACTATCGACCAAGTACACAGATTAATAAAATATGAAATAGATAAGTCTTTTGAAGCTAAAAGGTACTGCGCGAGTGTCTTTCTTGACATATCTCAAGCCTTTGATAGAGTATGGCATGACGGGTTATTATTTAAAATAAAATCTTTGTTCCCTAACTACGCCTATAAAATTCCCGAATTCTTCATAGAGAATAAATATTTCCTTGTTAACCACGGAGAGTCACAGAAAGCAAATGAAATGAAGTCAGTAAATGTACCTTCACCTTGAAAAACTTCAACTTACCAACAAACTGTTATCAGCTAAACAGACATTCTCATTAGGCTTCTTCTTATCCAGCTTAGGGTCTATGGAGCCAGGAGTTTGAGCAGTCGGGGCTGACAGGGGATCATGGTTGGTGTCTTCAACACAGTCCTGAAATTGTTTAGTTAGGTTTTAGTATTTCCTGTTGGCACATAGAATTCATCTGATTGGGGAAGCTGAATGGAAGAAACAAATGTCCTTTAATCACGTGAGGTTTTCTAGGCCATTTTTTTAACCCTCCCCCTTGGTGATACATCATGAGCTTTTTGGCTACCCCTCCCAGCATCTCATGTATTTTTTTTTATTGAAAAGATCACATGCTTTAACAATTTCAATGAATCCTTTCTTTTTTCAGGTTTTTTTGGACACAAAATCACTTGCTGATATTTTAAACTAGCTTATGCCTGCGGCATTGCCCGCGTGGAGTTCGATAATTGTCCCACAGGAAAATACTATCGGGATAAGAAGTATCCTATGTGTTAATCCAGGCTATAAACTACCCGTGTGCCAAATTTCATCTAAATCCTTTCAGTAGTTTTCGCGTGAAAGAGTAACAAACATCCATCCATCCATCCTCACAAAATTTCGCATTTATAATATTAGTAGGATACAATGTAAAAAAAAAAGTTCATTTCCATCCCATCCATGGTGATTAGTTTTGTTTTTTTTTATGACTCCCTTCCTGCTTGAACCTCACATGATTTAAGGGCCACACATGGGAGAAGAGCAGGAAGATGGATGAGACACGATTATGATAAAGAAGACTGAATATAGAAGTCAAGGGAATATTTTACTACTATTATAATGAATGCAAAGTGAGTTTGTGAGGATAGACGCTTTTCACTCTTTGACGTGTCCGCTGACGCTGACGTGAACGCTGTCCTATAGGATCAACCTGCCAGGATTTGAGAAGGACTTTCAGGAAGGTTTTTTTTTAATGATGTTGGACACAGCATCACCAACATTGTCTTAACTAAAGGATGACCACTGTTTAACATTTCTGCACTTACCTATACCCACAGTATTATTATTCGAACTTATCCAATAAGAATACAATACAAACATGTAGGTACCATCAAAACCAATGAATCCTTTACACAAGTTATGAAAACTTACGAACGTGAAAACAGAAATTAACACACTCATAAAAAACATCAATAAAGACAAGGTCGCCTGTGCTATCAGGCGAAAAAAAAAACAAAATCCATGCATCCACGTCATTGAACCAATTATCGTCAAAACAAGCAAAAATAACGAATTCTTACAAAGAAATGCACCACACATTGATTATCTCTAAGAAAATGAGTCATAACTTTTAGATATCCGGCGAAATCAACAAATAATACGAGAATTCTTATTCACGGAGACGCCCCCCGGCAAAGTAGGAAAAACAATTAGTTTACGGTATATTGACAACGTTTAGGCGGAAAAACTCACCATCATTTTGTTAAATATAGTTGCAGCTAACCGCTGGTAATAAATAATTGAGTTATGTTTTACTTTCCTTGTTGTAATCAACAATTTAATTGAGGTACAGCAAACTTATTTGACACACACAGTCACACAAGAAAATAAGAAGATGATTGTCAAAATCGCATCTGTCAATTTAAAACAAAACTGTCAGTATGAGCCTGACAGCACACTCAGTGTCAGTGTTGCAAAGGGCTGCAGCAAAAATAAAAACAAAATAATGAAATTCTTAGCTTTGATATTTTTGGAGTCATATTATTATAGACCTCTTTATATGTAAAAGCTGCAAGACCATTGTCTTTATTTGAGAACGTTTCATCGTAGAATTACTTTGGTAGATAAACCAGTTTGGCAGAAACTACGATCCTTACCTTGCCCCCTATTCACAAACGCTTGGATTCGATTTTGATTCGATAAGTCGTATGTCTATCTAGTTTTGGCATTGAGAAAGTGAGCGACATAGACATACGACTTTCCAAATTGAAATCGAATCCGAGCGTTTGTGAATCCGGGGGCTTATCCTTACTTATTCCTTTTGCTTCGTTGTCGTTCATGCATACAAATTCGTCCTAAACAGCGAGTAGGGGCCTACTACGCTCCTGTCTGACCTTTCTGAAGATCATCATTACTCGGCGTTTCCACTCACATCGTCTTTATAAATAACCTTTGTTAGGTGATCCATCCCCCAAACGTTACTAAAGATTAAGTAAAATTTTGTTTCGTTTGCATTAAGATTGCTTTCAATCAGTAGTAGTACCTACTTTTACTTTTCTGAAAACATCCTAAGAAACATTAGGTAACAATGCTGATAATTTGATAAAAGTGTATGAATGATAATATTTAATTCTATCTATAAGCTTAGTATCCTTCATTCCAGTTAACAGTTTATGAATAAAACTCAAATACTGTCTAGAATTGTTTGAGTGAGCTATGTCGAGCATTTGCCAAATCCATCCATACTAATCCATACTTCCATACTAATATTATAAATGCGAATGTCACTCTGTTTGTTTGTTTGTTACCTTTTCACGACTAAACGGCTGATCGGATCTTAATGAAATTTGGCAAGATAATAGATTTCAACCTGGGGAAGGACATGGCTATATATCATCACGCTACGACCAATATAAGTGGAGCAGCAATGAAAAATGTTGCGAAAACGGGGAAAATGTGACGCAGACGAAGTTGCGCGGGACAGCTAGTACTTTCTATACTAATATTATAAATGCGAAATTCACTCTGTTTGTTTGCTACCTTTTCACGACTAAACGGCTGATCGGATCTTAATGAAATTTGGCAAGAAGATACATTTCAACCTGGGGAAGGACATAGGCTATATATATCATCACGTTACGACCAATAGGAGCGGAGCAGCAATGAAAACTGTTGCGAAAACGGGGAAAATGTGACGCACACGAAGTTGCGTGAGACAGCTAGTCCTTGATATACTAAGATCCCTTAATAAATAGAGATGAATTAAATGATACATTTCTAGTCGAAGTTTCATTCAATTCATCAAGTCTGAGACTGTGCGGGCAAGGCGGTCGGATCAAACCCAGCCTTTCAGAAAGCTACAGTCGCCAGAACTCGCGCATGCGAACTTGTCAATGGAGCAGCTGTACGAAGATTTTTATGTTTATAAAAAAATCGATAGCATATTTCGGCGTAGACATGAACGGAAGGCACTTTTAGTCTAAAATAAGTATTCAAAATTCTGCTCTTTGCGCATGCCACAGATGATCGATTTTCTCTTGTCAGGAACGGGTGTTTTTACTAAAAAAATTCAAACCGTTTAGTAGAAATTTAGAAGAGTTCAAATTCATGGAAGTTGAAACTTCATATTATTAGAAAACTGGTCTTGACCTTATATGTTGGATAAAGTCGGATTTGTTGGAGGTAGTGTGCGGCGACGACCACGTCGATTTTAAACAACTTCCAAACTGAGATCGTGAGCGTGAAATAACTACTACCTTAGATATTTAGTACTTTTGGGTTAAAAAGTCTTGTATCATTTTAGTAGTTTTTATAAATCGAAGATCTGAAATGGATGTGCAAAAAATAAATTGTTGTTTTTAATTTATTTACACAAGCTATACATCTATTATTTACAAAATGGGGACGCAGAAACCTGGAGAATGGGCCAATTCGTTAATTGCTCGCTTCGAAGAGCAGGTGAGTCTCAATTTATGTATTTTAATTTAATTTTAAGACCCACCCATATTAGGAGTTTTGCGGGGATGTAAACAAAATATATTTTTTTGTTCGGCATTATCCATTTATTTCACAACAAGAACGATTGCATACTGTTTCTGTTACGTTTTTTGAATTTTTCTAAATCTTATTCGTCCCATTTCATTCGTGAATATAATTTTATATTATTAAGGTAAAGTATTGATCGACAAACCGGCATCGGCATTACGATTCCGGTATAGACATTTTAGATAAAATAAAAATCAACTGAAATTCAGTAATTATTCTGCTGTTAATCCTATCCATTGTGTCATATCTAACTTCTCATCTACGTATTGGATTATTTAATGAGCCGAGGTGGGGCTATTTTATAATTCATCCTAATTTAAATCTATCTAAAAATAGACGGAGGGATAGTTTCCAATAAATATAAAAAATATCTTAGGATGGGATAAACTTTTATGCATTTATTATCTTGTGCATGCTTTTAACAACGCATTTCCCCAAATATGGAAAAAGGCCACTGTCATCGGTTTCGTCAAGCCAGGCAAACCCAAGTCTGCGCCCTCGAGCTACAGATTTAATATACTTAATTTTTTAACGCACATAACATAATGACTTAAATTAATTTCGGGGTGCAGCTCTACTGCTCTAGTTTAAAAATTGAGAATCATCATCATCATTCTTCAGCCCTTATCCTAATTCATTTGGGGTCAGCGCAGCATGTCTTCTTTTTCCATACTTCTCTATTACTTGTCATCTCGGAAGTCACCTCCAAATAATTTGAAAATGTTGGTGAATATACTAGATATATTTTTTTTTTTTTTTTTTTTTTTTTTTTTTTTTTAAATTATCTTGCGATCGGCTTCTCAAGCCATTAGCAGATGCGTTCAGTGCTTATTGGCGCTTCGGGTACGGCTCTCCAGTGACAACCGACCCTCTACTTGCTACTTGATTTTATCAGGCTGTGTCCCATGTATGCTGTCTTTTCAGTCGACGGTGTTCTAGTGGATTGGTCAGTACAGAAGCCAGACTGTTGGCGTGGTTTTCAATGCGCACCCTATAGAGCTTAGTTCTGTCCTCAATCTCTTCCTTAATTGTGTTGATTTTGATGAAGTCATGCAGCTCAGATATTTTAGTAAACCATGGAGTATTTGTTATTGTTTTCAGCACCTTATTTTGGAACCTTTGTAGGATTTCTACATTGGAGTTTTTGGCTGTTCCCCAGAGTTCGATTCCATAGGTCCATACTGGCTTCAAAATAGTCTTATATATGAGTATTTTATTATCAAGAGATACTTGTGAGTTTCTTCCTAGTAGCCATTTGAGTGTATGCAGACGTCGGTTCAGCTCATCTCGTTTTTTCACTATGTGATGTCTCCAGGTCTGTTTTCTATCTAGATGCATACCGAGGTATTTGGCTGTGTCTTGTTGGGGCAATACATCGTTTCCGAGTTTGACTGGTGCACAATTTCCCTTTCGAAGAGTGAACGTTACGTGTACAGATTTACTAACACTCGCTTTAATACGCCATTTCTCCATCCAAGTGTTAATTTTGTTTAGGTGTACCTGTAGTCTTTGCGAGGCTTTGTTCGGATCATGGTCACTACAAAGGGCTGCAGTGTCATCAGCGAAAGTTGCTGAGAGAACACTGTCTGTATTTGGTAGGTCAGCAGTGTACAACAAATACAGCACTGGGCCCAGCACAGAGCCCTGTGGCACACCTGCTTTTATTTCATAGCAGGAGGAGTATGAATCGTTGATCTTTACTCTGAATATTCTATTACTTAAGTACGATTTCATAAGTAGGTAAATATTGTGTGGGAGAGTACTTTTAAGCTTAAATAAAAGGCCCGGGTGCCAGACTTTGTCGAACGCCTGTTGGACATCCAAGAAGACTGCAGAGCAATATTCCTTCTTCTCCAGTGCATTTCGTATCTTGGTAACAACTCTATGGACTTGCTCTGTTGTGGAATGTGCACGTCTAAATCCGAACTGGTGCTCTGGGATAACCTTGTTCTCGTCCAATACAAGATTTAATCTACGAGAGAGGACTTTTTCAAACAGTTTTGAGATTACCGGTAGGAGACTTATCGGTCTGTAGGATGATACTAGGTGGGGTGGTTTTCCTGGTTTTAGAATCATTATGATTTCTGAGACTTTCCATAATGTGGGATAGTATGACAGCCTTAAGATACTATTAAACAACTGCGTTAGAAAAACTATAGCCTTTCTAGGCAATTGTTGCAGCAATTCAGCCGTAATCAGACAAAATCCTGGAGCCTTTTTTCTGTCCAATTTCCTTATCTCGTTGTAGACTTCCTTAGGTGAGCAACTCTGTACCGGTGGGCTTAACTGAAGATCTGTGTTCAGGAAGTTGTTAATTTCTTGTTCAGCTTCCGCAGAACCGTCATTAGGTCTGAAAACTTTTTTGAGAAATGTACCAAAGGCTTGAGCTCTTTCCTCATCTGTTCTGGCCCAGGTATTGTTTTCTAATTTCAAGGGGTGCTGTGCTGGCATAGGTGCTGCCTTGCTTGTCTTGACCGCGGTCCAAAGGGAATATTCATTTTTGGCTGAAGTGGACAAGTTTTCCAGCTTGTTTTTCAAAGTATCAGCTTCGATGTTCTTAAGGAAGAGTTTTAAGTCTGAGGATATGGTATTAAGTGCTTTTTTGTCAGAGGGATGTTGACTGTTGTGCCATACCCTTCTAAGTCTTCTCTTTTCCAGTACTTTCTCTTTGATTTCTTTTGGAATATCTTTACTGCCGGTATTAAGCTTCGCCTCCGGTGTACACTTCCATGCTGCCTGTTGTATTAGGTTAGTAAAATATGTAGTGGCCGAGTCAATGTCATCACCTGTTTTAAGTGCCACTCCTAAATTAAGCTTGGACTCAATGAACGTTCTGAAAGCATCCCAGTCTGTCTGCTTGTTATATAGGCATTGCTTTCTTGGTCTTGTTATTATTGTTGTGCTTATCGTTCCTATTATAGGTGTGTGATCAGAGCTACTATCGAGACAGCTTTCTACGTTCAGGTATAAGTTTGAGAGACCCTTAAATATAAAGAAGTCCAAGAGATCTGGCAACTTTTTTGGGTCTGTAGGCCAGTATGTTGGTTGTCCTGTGCTTAGTATTTGCAGCTTGTTATTATCTAAGCTTAATTTCAGTTCCCTACCCCTTGTGACAGTCAGACGTGATCCCCAATGTGTATTTTTTGCATTCCAGTCACCTCCAGCTAGGAACCTCTGGCCGAGTGTCTTAAAGTATTGTGTGAAGTCTTGTTCTTTCAGAGAATGTCTTGGTGGGCAATATATGGCTGACAAGGTTATTGATCCCTTTTTATCGTGTACTAAGATTGACGTTGCTTGTATCTCAGGGGTTTTGTATTCTTGAATAAGGTCATGCTTGATACTTTTTCTTATTATGACGGCGGTACCTGCATGCGCCGTTCCATCCGGATGGCAGGTCGAGTATGTTAAGTAATTATCCATAACAAAGTAAGTTTTTGTTGTTAGGTGTGTTTCGGAGACCAACAGGACATCAATGTTGTGTAGTTTTATCATTGTTTGAACTTCTTGCCTGTGGTACATGAGACCATTAACATTCCACGTTGCAATCTTTAGGGTAGCCATTTATCGTACTAGTTTACTAATAACTGTTGTGAGTAGTGTCATCATATTGCCCATTTGTTCAATAAGTTTATCTATCTTTTCAGATTGTTTTATGAGTATAAATTCTAGTTTTGATCCTTCTGTTGTTTGGTTGTACTGTCCTTTGGTTATTTCTGCGTATGTTTTACTAGGACTAGTAGTGTTAAGCGGTATGTTTCTGTCATTATTTCTGTTCTGGTATAATCTATCATTGATTGTTGCTGTCGTATTGTCTTGGTCAAATTGTTTCATGTCATTTGTTACTTGGTCACTATAAATATTCTTAGTCATGCTTTTTATTTTGGTTAGTTTGCTTCTTCTTTTATTGATTTCTAGGTAGACTTGGCAGCCTTTATAGTTTGCTGGGTGAGTACCTAAGCATAGGGCACACTTAGCTGGTGTGTTCCTATCTATCTTTGGACAGTCGGCAGAATATACTAGATTAAAAAAAAATATCATCAATATTTTAACAGCCCAACAATATTCATTAAGCGGCGAGAGCGGCGGTGGCCCAGTGGTGGCGGCCCCGACTTACGAGCAGTAAGCCGTGGGTTCGAACCCAGGCAGGCGCATTACTTTGTGTAGGTAATTTATTTCATCATCGCTGCTCTCAAAACGGTGAAGGAAAACATCGTAAGGAAACCGGTATGTCCTAGAACCAAAAATTCGAAGACATGTGACATCTACCAACCCGCACTGGGCCCGCGTGGTGGATTACAGCCCACTCCCTCTCATTGGAGAGGAGGCCTGTGTCTGTGTCACTGGGAACATTATAGGCTAATGATGATGATTATTCATTGCTGGACATAAGAAGTCTTTGCCTAGTGATGCTTCATGAACCAGCATTACCTTGGAGGCACTGTATCACTTCCAATGCTACACTAACTTACTTTTACATACATACACGTCACGCCTTTTTAACATGGGGATAGGCAGAAAACACAGGACACCAACTGCAACGATCATCCGATTGTCCTTATTCATCTAGAAATATGTACATGCACCTCGGTTGCTAGTACTACGCACCTGACCTTTCTGAAGAACCTAACCCAAAGTGTCTAACTTTTCAACCAATTAAAAAAAAAGAGGAGGTTCACATTTTAGTTGTATTTTTTTCTATTGAAACCTTTACCATCCTTCGTCAGTCAGTTTTGTAAACAAATGGGGTTCAAAATGGAAAAATTACTTATCATAAAATCACATTATGTGACTTGTGAGGTTCCACTTGTGCCTCCAAATTAAAATTACTCCAGAATTAAAATTAAGACTTGATGCGACGGACACATAGCTAATGCTCCCTGGTTCGTGAAGAACTCGGTTGGGTTGTAGCAACCACAAAAAGCAACATACTACAAAAAGTACTACAGCGCCATCTATGTTACGACGGAGGAACTAACATCAATTTCCTACAAGTCGCAAGCAAAGTTTACATCAACTTCAGTATATATAGAGAAACCCGATAACAACTATCGGGCAGTTGCCCGCCAGACATAACACCTGTCAGGCCGGAGGATCCTCCCTTTTCTAAGGAGTATCGAGGAACTTTACACCCTGTTCCTCATACCCCTAAAGGGTCAACATATTTCTTTCGTAAGAGCGTTTACACCATAAGACATTTCATACAAACTTTCAAGTCCTTATTTTTCAAAATGACTGAACCGATTGTACTGAAACTTTATACGCATGAGCAGGATACATAGGTCTTAAAAGTTACTAAAAACATTAGCTAAATTAGACCGATTATAAATTATCTATAGAAACAGAAGACATTTTGAAAATGTTTTTTTTTTTGTAGATTTTAGACCTATGTATCCTTCTATATGCATTAAGTTTTATTAAAATCTGTTCAGTAATTTCGGAAAATAAGGACTTAAAAGTTTGTATGAAACGGGGTAAGGTGTAAACTGTAAACACTCTTAAATTTTCAATCAAAACAATGTTTAATTTTCCTTGGTCAACTGTATCTCAAACATTCACCCGAGCTTGGAAAGAATTGATGGAAAATAAATAAAGGGCAACTGATCAATAGTCATCTTATTCTCTTGATCATACTTTATTTGGGGTAGTAATTTATCTTTTAAAGGAAATACAGGGTTGATCTTCATGAGAAGAGTTAAGGAGAGTTATAAATTGACGCGTTTTTACGATGGGGGTAGGCAGACACTGCAGAACACCACCTGTTACAATTCTTATATAGGATAGTTTACTCATACTTAATTATAGGGAAAATTATATGAGGTGTTTTTTTTACAAGGAGTGTTATACAGGGTGTTTTAATGAGATGTTTTAGGGTTTTTTCTAATGGGTGTTATAGTTTGGTTTAAAAATGGTAAAGGTATTATACAGGGTGTTTAATTAAATGTGTTGGTTTTTTAAAGGTGTAGTATACCGTTTTTATTTAAGAATGATTAGGATTCGTATGTAATTAAATGTATGAGCTTGAATTGTAGTACATTACAGATGTTAAGTATTTTACAGTGTCAAAGAATTCGCTAAAATTAACATTTAAAATTATTATGTAACCAAATTATAATATTTTGTCCCTAGCTACCATACAAGACAGGTGCTCAAAACCTGCACTCCCGTATCAACGAGGAGCAATGCAAGGCGTGCCTCGTTCAGATCAGCAGACACCGCTTCTCCTTAGTCATCGCCGGCCTCACTAAAATACTGCAGAGAGTAAATGAACTGGTAAGTGTTTCATAAAATTATTTTTCTGTAATGTAAAGAATTAGACCACGGTGAAGTTGCCGTGACGATCTGATCATGTTTGTGGGGCTAACATGGCCAGAGATCGCACAGCATAGACAGGTATGGAAGAGGAAAGGACAGCCTTTTGCCCAGTAGTGGGATGTAGGCTAGAAAAAAAACAATTTACTAGAAACAACAAGTAAGTTCGAAAAAAAAAATGGGAGTTTATGAGATTGTCTATAAACCCCTAACAAGCACACACTCAATAAGGTTTTAAAAAAAAGACGTTGATGCATATCAAACTTGTTGAAGAATAGAAACGTATCTGTCAGTTTGTCGTTAATAACAATATAAAAAAAACCACGGCCTGACTGAAGCGCGAAACACTCAAAGGATTCGTCAAAAAATCGACAGAGGGGTGGAGCACTCGCAGCGAGCAACGAGCTGCTGCCTACAGCAGTGCACTTGCTGGACCTAAGTCCAGCAATTGCACTGTTGTAGTACCTCTCGTACCTCTCCTCTCTCGGCAACTCTCATCAAGTTGCTACCAGTGAAACTTGCGAAGGTCATTGCTCCACCGAACTTGTGGGCGTCCAACCTAACGCTTGCCGATTCGCGGTCTCCACTCAAGAACACGTCTATCCCAACGGTCATCGGTTCTACGGCTAATATGGCCGGCAATAGGTGTGGACAACTCTGGTTCTCTGTCAGGTCACCTTGTTCTTGTTCCGAATGCGATCCCTCAGAGAAACTCCAAGCATAGCTCGCATCAGTCGCTAGATTAATAATGCCAACCAGTATTTCTTTCCACAGTACCAGCCCACAATATCAATAGGTGCGAATCGACCGCAGACAGAGCTTGAGAAAGGCTATCACGATAGCCTGGTCATAGTCCTGGATACACTGGAGATATGCCTCAGTTCGCAGCCCAAGGATACGGCGAAGTACGATGAGGCTATGAATGTGAAGATCTTGCTTAGGGAGGTCTGCCAGTTTATTGGTGAGTACGGAATACCGATACAACTTTTCATGGCACAGTTGGCGCAGTGGGTGAGTGATCGACTGCTGCGCTGAGTGTCGGGGGTTCGATCCCCGCACGGAACAAATATTTGTATGGCTTACAGATAGTTGTTCCGGGTCTGGCTGTTGTGTATGTGAGTTTCAATGTTGTAAACGCACCACGATACAGGAGAAATTTAAGGCAAGACTTTTATATAAAAAAAAAATACAAATCTGTTTTCTTTTACGGTAGATGAAAATAGTACACACAAAACACATTACAGGAAAAAAACAACCAGACAATATACCACAAAGGTACCGGTTTTAGGTACTTCTGCCTTATTCTTCGAGGTATACAGGCGTGAAGTTATATAGTTGGCAACAGAAAACCACGTTATCACGTGCACGGAACGGTGGTTTAAAGGAGCTCAAATCCACCTTTCTCTTGCGCAACAAAAATTCTGTAAAAGTATTTTTGTTTTTTAACTTTACGTTGTTTTAGCAATTTCTTCGAACTTCGGCTTTTCCTCGCAGTAACGCATTTTTGTGAGGTTTCTTTAACACAATGGCACCCTACCCTGTGCACTCAGATCAAATCAAATTATTTATTTCTTTGCAAATATGGGTAATAGGTACATGTAAGATGTTCGATTATAATAAGAGTCTCCATATTTTACCGTCACATGGGCATGCAGAAAGTATAAAAATAGGGGATAATCCAATTTTCTTTTCTTTGTCCGTCGGGTAGTTTATTGAAAAGTATTGGACACGTATTTTTTTTCTTTTTACACGTGATCTTAAAATTACGGAGATATATTGAGTTGAAATGGCGCATGACGTCACATGTAGGTAAGTTTTATACCTACTTGTGATGTAGTAAGCCCCCACTCTCCAACTTTAATGAGTTTTAACTAAGTATTTTTTTGATATTTTGATAAAACAAAAAATACGTGTCTAATATTTTTGTATTACCTGTCTGACGGACAAAATAGAATGTCGTTTTCTTTACCCAGTCCGCACCCCTATTGTTTAAAGGTCGAAAGGAGAGCTGCTGTTTCTCTTGCTTGCTTTATTTTTAAGTTTTGTGTAGTAATAAGTATTTGCAGTACACCTCTAATTTCTTCTTCTCGAATGGATGACTCAGTTTTAGTACGACTTCACAGTTCCCTGGACAGGTCATCTTTTTACAACTATGTTGGGGTCAGCTTCCAGTCTTACCAGATGTATCTGAATAACATTATTTAAAAAAGTTACTAAAAACCATTTTCGAAAAACAGCTAAATTAGAGCGATTATAAATTATCTATAGAAACAGAAATTTCCAATTATCTTTTTTGACGTGACAACGTCTTATAAATTGGTTTGCCGGGTGACACTTCAAGAAACTGCGTTACGCTCCGCTCACGTTATGCGCTCACAATGAGAGCGAGTGAGAGGCACGCGTCCCTTCCACTCGGGCATGGTTAGCCCGCCTAAGAGCGAGAGAGACAGACATAAAAAGTGAAAGGCACGCGTCCCTTTCGTTGTCACGTAAAACTTTCGCCCGTATACCGACTTTACAGGCAACCAATTTTTTTAAAAGACATTTCGAAAATGTTTTTAGTAACTTTTTAGACCTATGTATCCTGCTTGTGCGTCTTAAGTTTCATTAAAATCGGGTCAGTCATTTCGGAAAATAAGAACTTCTTTGTGTGAAATGCTGTAAGGTGTAAACGCTCTTAACACGCACAGAGCATTATGCATTTGCTAGAACCTTTTTCACTTTCTGTCACTTATAATTGCAACTCATTAAAATGGGAGATCGAATCGCATGTTACAGTGCTTCCTTTCCGATGCAATTGAATGCGGATGCTTGCGTACGGACTTCTCGCTCCATCAAGTGACGCATTAACGTGCCAGAATGGGATAGAGATAATCGAAAAACCTGATCGGTGTTTGCAAATGTGATTTCAGCCTAAAAGGTCCACCTCTAAAGTTATAATAAAAGGATTAACTGACGGTTGAAACGGTTCAGACATATGGTCCGTTACTCGTATATTTTTAAACTAGCTGTTCCGCGCAACTTCGTCGGCGTCACGTTTTCCCCGTTTACACAATATTTTTCATTGCTGCTCCGCTCCTATTGGTCGTAGCGTGATGCTAATGATATATAGCCTATAGCCTTCCTCGATAGATGGGCTATCTAACACTGAAAGAATTTTTCAAATCGGACCAGTAGTTCAGCGCGTTCAAGCATACAAACAAACTCTTCAGCTTTATAATATTAAGTATAGAAGATAGCATTCTGTTCATTTGATTGCCTTGCTCTTGCAGCGTATAGACGTGTTTCAATTTAATTTTCTCTTTCCCCCCACAGTGTCCATCTACTATTACACGGACATGCGCAATGAGAGCACGTTAAACAACACGCTACTGAGGCAGTTGGCCAGCAAAGTGCTGTTCGCGCTCAGCTTGAACTTCTTCAATGCGGTGTTCAACAGGATCAGTGCGAGATTACAAGTAAGTTACTTATTCGTATCTGACCTTGGCATCACTTTGGGCCCTATCAGAAATGGTATTCTGCTGGTATGGTGTTTACTTTTCATACAATTTGTTTTTTTGTTAATTTTAAACATTTTTTTTATTTGTGTCCTGTTTGAGTCCAATAAATACTTTTTCTTTCTTTCTAAGCTTACCGGAATAATCCAATTCTTCATCATTCTCATGTACTTATACAGGTTGATTATTTTGAGGTCGTTTTTTTTTAAAAAAAAAATCTTATAAAACGGTTTAGATTTCATCAAAATCGGGCTCGAGACAACTTCGAGTATTATTCGCTATTTTTCATAATTTATGATTTGGACATCCTTGCCCACTTGAAAAATTCACCCTGTATACAGGGTGTAAGGACACGAGCGAGGCAAACCCGGTTAGCAAGTATTTAGTATGTACATCATTTTCAGATTTCCACAAATAAATTTTGCGTCACTTATTAAAAAAAAAAAAAACAGCAATTACAAAAGTTCGACCTCACCTACATGGTCAAAATGGATGGAACAGCAGATTTTTTATATGTTACTGGTAAAAAAATTGCTACTTTTCTAATTTTAACTATGTGGTGCCAACAGTTTCGAAGTAAAATCGCTGTTACATACGGACAGAACGAATTTATAAGGGTTCCGTTTTTTGCCATCTGGCTACAGAACCCTAAAAAGCGGTTAGCAGCGTGGATAATTATCTGATAATTTATCTGATAGTAATTTATCACACAGATATAGAGATAAAGATATATTTCTCACCAAAATACGTAATTGCATTATTAGAGTTCGTGAACAAGACATTGTTTTATAATACTGTGAAAGACTGGTGGATAACCTAGAGGAATGGCCTGTATTTCAGGATGCCAGGGCTCCGCCCCTTTGGGAACACATTTAAACAGAATCATGCGCTCGATCTGTGCGTGTATGTGTGTGAGAAAGCGTGTGAGTAAGGTAAATTATACAGTATGTTAGGTTAAACGAGGGACATATTGAGGGAGGGTATTCAGTATTCGATTCTCGTCCCAAATATGTAAAAAACCTTTAACGTATATAGAAGAATTTTTAATGTTTTGTTTAGTGCCTAGATATTTTGGACTGTCCTAAGCCAGGTAAGTTTAAAGTATGAAGGGAAAATGGATTATACCTAAGAGTCATTGACCCGCTCACATGTTCTGCGATAGTATTAAGTCGCTAGCGCAAGGGTGTATACACGTTGCGTGACATTTGCGAAAATTTTGGTATGGTTCTGTCTGTAATTTATCAGTGTTTTTTTTTTGTTTATATTTTTATTAGTATCATGTTAGCATGTACAGTTATGGGTTTGAATATGTCCCTCGTTTAAACTAACATACTGTATAAAGAGCTGGATCAGTAGAATAGTGATATACAAGGTGTTGTTTTGCATCCTCGTCAAATTCAAGGAGCTAACTATGCTAATGATTCTCGTCCCGAATCAATAATAAAATGAGTAGGTTTTTTTTTTTTTTTTTTCTTATTTACGAAAATCGATAAGTGTGAACTACCCGTGTTTTAAACGCGGCCCGTTTGATCCTCGCCCTATAACCACGCTTTCATACATACAAACAATCTCAATTCGAACATTTCTTATTCCCTAAACCATGTTAAGAGGGTTATTCTGAAATACTGACAAACTAAAACAACCAAAAAATCAGCGTTTATTAATAATTAACTAGGTACCGTAATTTTAATTGATTATTCTTTTGTGACATCCTTTTGAAATTTAACGAGGGTGCAAAACAACACCTTGTATACAAGGTTTAAGCGGACACTTCACGAAGCCGTCAACCAAGCATTTTGTATATCAAATTAAGTAACTTTACGCTACGCAAAAGTTACTGTGGGAAAACGGTTCATGGTACGGTTGGTATGGTTCGGTCACCGGCGCCACTTTCAGACTTCCTCTTATGTACTCATGTCTTATTTTATCCATTCGCGTAACACCAGACACCCCCCCCCCCCTAGCATTATTGAAATATACCAACATTTTCTGCATTTTATGTTATTATTTTCGGGAATTTTACAGCTAGGCAGACACAATAGTTTATAACAATAATATGGCAAGATACAAGTTTTCACTATACAATAGTTAAATAAAACAAAAAGAATTAAACTAAAAGTCAGTGGTAAGGATTAGTACACACAAAAACATTTAAGAAAAAAGAACACATATTGAACCAACACAATAGTTATGGTTTGTTGAAGAAGTGGTTGCAAAGGGTCTTCTTCAATGTAGACACGCTTGTATTAAACATGCCGATCTCAACCTCCTGGCAAGCAGCATTGTACACACGGCTGACACGGCTCGCCATTATCATGTACGAGTTTTGTCTGTTATTAGCCCTTTTCGTTGGTAGGTGCAAAAAACGAGATTTACGCAGAAACGAACAAGGCACACGCAGCCCGATCTTGCTCAGCAACTTAGGGACATCACTGGATCCAATAATTCATCTTTGTTTAGTATTTATTTTGAGTTCCCGGTATTTCGATGCTGTTGCAAACGCCATGATCACGGATAAACTGAAGTTATTGTGGGTGGGTGTTTATGAGCAGACTAATCGGTCTACCCTCTTTCTTGTGCGAAAACAAGAAAAATATTAGTAAACATGGTAAATATCCCGTTTCTAGTGTTATTAATACTGTCATTGGTCTTAAAAAAATGTTATTATAGTGTACAGGAATTTATGGACGATGGGAAGCTAAAATAAAGCTCAAATTATATGTTTGTGTTAATTATCATATAAGTATTTTCTTTCAAGAGGTTGTAACGCCCTCTTATTATTAAAATTAAAAGAAAACAATTTTATTTAACAATATAAAAATTATAACAAATCTATAAGTGGGTAAACTAGCTTAGGTCGAAATCTTTCACAGACCGAAATGTATAAAGGAAATTCAAAACCACTGTCCTGTAGTAGCTGACGACGAGGCCATCCGGTGAGGCGACGTCACAGTTGTGTCTGCCTACGTAGTTGGAGCTACCCAGCCGGCCTAGCATGACCGCCGTAGAAACGGGCTATGTCAGATGTCTACGGAAGAATCGACAATTTGACAGTTAATTCTATCGTTCCAAGCATGGCGATATTAAGAATGTAGAAAAGAAATGTTTCTTTTCTTCAGTCGACACAAGTCTACAACGTCGAGCATGACGACCATATTTTCTCTTCTTTTGACATTCGGGGGTAGAAACATTACTTCTGACAAATGTCAAACAAGTCTTATTAAAAACTAAATACGAGAAATACGTTTCGTGGTTGCGTTGAATTATGTTCAAAAGGTTGAAATGTTATGTAAAATATTTAGGTTTAATTTCGCGAAAAAGATCCAGGCCTGGATCCAGGATGCAGCAACATCATCCCGCCCACGATAAATGAAAAACTCGTGCAATTGGCAACTTTTTTTGTTAACTAAACGTAATAATATTCAGGGAATATAAACATCACGTGATACGTGCCCGTCGCTATGGAAAGAATTTCTGTCTATGTCTTCGTAGAAACGCGAGTCGCCGGGGCGCGCCATGCTCGGCCAGAAGAAATATCAAGTTGTATAGAAAAGATTTCTTGTCTTTTCTTGGTAGAATAGAGATAGAACGGTCATGCTAGGGGGGCAGATCATTCCTACCGTTCACGTTCTATATATAAGATTTTTTTTTATTTTTTTTTATTGTTATAGTTCCTAAATTAAGTTATAAAAGACTCGCTGCAATATTATTAAGTTGGTTTTAAAGTTATTTTTCTGCGCCCTAACAGAGTCATATACAGTCTAGTTTTAAGCTCTTAGCTTGTAACTGTGATTGTGTACATTTTGCACTAAATAAATAAATAAACAGTGACCATATTAGTTTAAAAACTTATTTTCTTTCTTTACAGGAATTATCATCTAGCTCAGAAGAAAACCCCGATTATACAGACATAGAGTTAATACAACACATTAACGTCGATATTTTGAGGCTTATACGGCTTTTAACAGGTAATTATAT
The DNA here is from genome assembly GCA_963082945.1 of Cerastis leucographa. Lineage (NCBI taxonomy): Eukaryota > Metazoa > Arthropoda > Insecta > Lepidoptera > Noctuidae > Cerastis > Cerastis leucographa. The sequence continues at coordinate 4,319,318 of OY720374.1, read as the reverse complement.
CTTTAAAAATTGTATATAGTTGTCATTCTAATCTGAATCTTAATTTAATGGGTAAAGAGCTTATATCACACGCGATCATGACTTCCTTTTTCAAGACAACAATAAAAAAAAAATTGAATATTCACCCACAATATTTGTAAGTAGAGCGAACTGAGCATGAAGTCTTGGGTTCGATTCCCGGGTCGGGCAGTGTTATTGGGTTTTTCCTTCATTAATTTCACAGTAGCAGCCACGGTGTCTGGATTTGAGCCCAATTGATGGCAAAAGGCTCCTCTTATTACCCATGACTTAAAACATAACCAGGGAAATGTGGGTGTACTATTACGTACATCTCTGCCTAACCCTTCGGGGATAACAGGCGTGATGTTATATGTTATGTGTATGTGTAAAATATGGAAGTAAATATGTAACGTTTGGTCGCTCCACTGCTGGGTTGTTTTTAAAAAAAAACTACTCTGTACAACAAAATCTAAATCCATCTTATCCATACTTCCATACTAATCCATACTAATATTATAAATGCGAAAGTCACTGTTTGTTTGTTTGTTACCTTTTCGCGACTAAACGGCTGATCGGATCTTAATGAAATTTGGCAAGAAGATAGATTTCAACCTGGGGAAGGACATAGGCTATATATCATCATGCTACAACCACAAGGAGTGGAGCAGTAATGCAAAATGCTTCGAAAACGGGGAAAATGTGACGCAGACGAAGTTGCGCGGGACAGCTAGTACTTAATAATTTTACACAGATGAAGAGATTGTTTGTTTGAACCCATTAGCGGGTTCTCTGGTAGTACTAATTCGAATTGAAAAAATATTTTAGTGTTCGATAGCCCATTTACCTAGGAATGCTATCGGCATACAACATTACGCTACGACCAATAGAAGCGGAGCATCAATGCCAAATGTTGCAAAACGTAGAAAACCACCTTATGACGCAGACGAAGTTACTCGGGTCAGCTAGTCTTTTATAATCAGGGAGGTTACTATGACGTCCTTAAAGCAGTATTATTTTATTCTTATTCAAGAGTGCGAAAGAGATGAAGCTAGACGACCCGTATCTCTCTGTCTTCTCTTTCTCTTTCCCACTCTGGAATCAGAATAAAACAATACTGCTTTTAAGACGTCATGATAGGCCACCAGGTAGTAAATGTAACATGTTTGTTTCAGAATCAATACAAAAGTTTAAGTTATTAAGGAAATCGGCGCATATAGTTTTAGTATCGTCACTAGAGAAAGCTATTTGGAATTGGATGGATACATACCCCCAGGTATTTATTTATTTATTTACTTCATCATCTGTATAGCCTTGCCTGTTGCGCCGACCACAAGTAGCATGGGATAAGTGCAGGAAGATGCTGATGATCTGCCTAGCCTTTTCCCGAGCTTAATGTTTCATGCGGGACCGAAACGTGGTCACTCACAATGGGCCTCATCAGAAGGCTAAAAGTCACCCAAACCACAATAGAGAGGGCTATGCTCGGAGTTTCCTTGCGTGATCAAATCAGAAATGAGGAAATCCGCAGCTAGAGAACCAAGGTCAGTGGCGGATTTACAAATTTTCAAGGTATACAGGCTGACTTTGAATAAATGCGACAAAAAGAAATGGGAGCTTCAGTTACAGTAACATAGTAATTATAAACTGTTTTTTCTACAATCTAAATTGTTAAAAAAAATTACGTGATTATCGCTTTAAAATGGTCCATTGATGTTATTATCTTTATTTAAGTACGAATTATCGGTACTCCAGCAAAATAAATTAATATGCAAAATAAATAAGAAAAATTATTATTAATAATCGTGCCCACTACGCGAAAACGGTAGTACGCGAAATTCTTTGATACTTTAATTATTTTAACGTTTTTCGTAACACTGTTAGATTCTTTTTTAATTTTACATTTGATATGTTCTAAATTTTGTTGACAACACGTATTATTGTATATTTAAATTTGTCGCATCTGTTCAATTTCACCCTGTATAGGCTGTAAAGTTTTTGCCGCCCTTGCCTCTACAATTTTCGTGTCTTACATTAATTTAACAATCCAACAATTTCGTTGAAATTGAACGTAAAATAATTTTTGGGTTTATTTTTGAGCTAATCAAAGCTCAATCATGTACGATTAATAAAGTAGGGAATGCGGGGTAATGTATGCTCTTTTCACTCATACAAAGTATGGGCTGAAGGCGCAGGGCCGATTACTGGAAGGGGGGCGGCGAAGTAACTGTTTTACTCTAGAATATGGAAGTTTGCTACACCGAATGTACAATGACAAGTGAGAGGGCAAAGTCATCCGCAAAATTTGTTGCAGACTTTTATCTGTAAAACATCTGGAAACCGCCATGCAGAAATCTATTTGATATCTACACTACTAAAAAATTGATTTCCAATTTGCCGCCCCAATAATCTGCCGCCCTAGGCTCCAGCCTACTCAATCTGCTGGTAAATCCGCCACTGACCAAGTTTACCGACGCAGCCCGAAGAATTGCCAAACTTAAGTGGCAGTGGGCAGGGCACATTGTTCGTAGAACGGATGGGCGATGGGGCCGAAAAGTTCTGGAATGGCGACCGCGAACCGGAAGACGATGCGTAGGAAAGCTTCCCACCAGGTGGACCGATGACCTGGTGAAGGTTGCGGGAATCCGCTGGATGCGAGTCGCACAAGGCAATGTGGCGACTCTTGGGGAGGCCTATGTCCAGCAGTGCACGTCGCACGGCTGAAATGATGATGATGATGATGAATGTTTCATGCTCTTGTGATTTGAATTTCTCAGTAGCAGCCCAGGGTCTAGTTTTGTGCCTGGGTGATGGCAATAGGCTCGCCCCCTACTACATGTGACTTAAACATAACTGGCGAAATGTGGGTGTACTTTTAGGTACACCTCTGCCTAACTCTTCAAGGTGAGAGTCAAAATGGCGGGTGTACCATAGCGAATTAAATTATACCAATTACCAAACAAATGTACCTAAAAAGTACTATATTGTACCTAACTCTAAAAAATCTGTACCTCCATCAAAACGAAATTATTTCGAAATTAACGTAAAGCCGCCATATTGACATCAAGATGGCGGGTGTTCTATATTTTTTTATTATTGAACGATTACTCATAAAATGTAATTACACCAAAAATTATACCTAAAAAGTACCGCAAGTAAATAGAAACACACACTTGATCAGTTGGATAATTCCTGAGAAAAAAAAAACAACCGTGTCTCGGGTCCTTATGTTTATTCTTATTATGAATTATTGATTTAGGTACATATTTATATATCGCAAATCTTATAGAATTAATCAATATGAAACGCGGGAAAAAAAATTAATGGCTATGGTACACCCGCCATTTGACTCTCACCTCTTCAAGGATATACAGGCGTGTGATTCATCACCTGTCTGACCCTTTCGCAACTACGTTGGGGTCGACTTTCAGTCTAACTGGATGCAGCTGAATACCAGTACTTTACATTTAGCGACTGCCTATCTGACCTCCACAACCCAGTTGGTACTGGGCAATACAATATCCCTGGGTAAGACTAATTGTCCGACTTTCAGGCCACTGACTTCTTGTAACGACTATGAAATATTTACAAACTAGCTGTACCCGGCTGCGTTGCAATGCACTTTTTCCTACCTACCTACCCTACCCTACCTACCTACCTACCCTACCCTACCTACCTACCTACCTACCCTACCCTACCTACCTACCTACCTACCTACCCTACCCTACCTACCTACCTACCTACCTACCTACCCTACCTACCTACCCTACCCTACCTACCCTACCATATCCTATGTCCGCCTCCTGGGTCTAAGCTACCTCCCCACCAATTTTCAGCCAAATCGGTTCAGCCGTTCTTGAGTTATAAATAGTGTAACTAACACGAATTTCTTTTATATATATAGATAACATCTGGGACCTATAACTTAACATGCTTTCCGAGGCAAAGTAGGGTCTCGATATGTGTATAAATGCATGGTCACCCATCCAAGGTGTGACCTCAGCAAGCGATGCTTAACCTTGAAGATGGACCCGTGTGGTTGTTATTATTTAGCCACGAGCCCCTCCAACCCCTTCCCCCCTTCAAACACCATTCATATTTTTATCGTGTATATTTTCTTTTCAGGAATTCGCAGAAGTCCAATGTCGGCCTAACGATGAACTAAGCAAGTGTTGTGATACGTTATTCGATATATTACAAGATAGTTTCTCAGACAACAAGAAGTCTAGGGTCGCTATGTGGCCGCTACAGATCATGTTATTGGTTTTGAACCCTGTAAGTGTTTGAAAAAGATTTAATTTTGCATGTTTGACACGTTCTTCTGGTGACTGCACAACACTAAAAGTTCGGGATTTTTTTAAAGGGGTTCGAACATTTTTGTATGGGGCCTGGCATATCTAGCCGCCGCCATCTTGATATTTGGAAGTAAAGATCGCCATTTGACTCATATGGCGATCTTTACTTCTAAAATCTCGGAAACGTGACACTTTAGGATACCATGTTACTTAACATTTTTTGTTTGTATAAGTGTCCCCTATCCAAATATACCACTTTTATCGTGCTCGGAAATTTTGAAAAAAAAATCAAGATGGCAGCGGCTAGATATGCCACAAAGGTTCGTACCCCTTTATAACTTTCTTTGTTTTTGTTATTTAGCGAGAAGAGGCACAACGCCGAGAAAAGTGGGAAAAATGGGGGAGGCCTATGCCTAGGAGTGGTACAGTCAAGCCAAGAAAAAAATGTATAAGATTAAAAAGCATGAAGTAAAATTAAATAAAAAAAATTAAAAAATAGCGACACAAAAAACCTCTAAAAAAAATTCAAGCGTCGTTGCGTCGGGGGAACGCTAAGTAGACCGCTTAGTACAAGCACAAAACAAAGCGGACCTCCGACGCTACGCCGCGCCGTTTGGATTAATTTATTTGTGTTTTTTTAGAGGTTTGGTTCGGTTGGTAGGTGTAGGTAGGTGTCGGTTTTTTTTTTTTTTTTTCATCCAGTACTTTCAGACGTTTTAACTATGCATTTATATAATTATCAACAGAAAGTTCTGGAAGAAATAGTGAATGCGGACAGCGGCGCGCCATGCAGTCCGCGACATACAAAGAAGAAACATTTTATTGACTCCGTCAAAAGGGGACTCAGTAAGTATTCATCATCATCTGTCCCAAACTATCTTGGGGTCGATTTCCAGTCTAACCAGATGTAACTGAGTACCAGTATATTACATGAAACGACTGCCTATCTGACCTCCACAACAACCCAGTAACTGGGTAATACGATACCCCTTGGTAAGACTGGATGTCAGACTTTTGGCTTCTAACTACTCGTAACGACTTTCAAAGATCTACAAATGACAGCCGGGTCCAACGGCTTAACGTGCTTTCCGAGGCACGGAGGAAACTCGGTATGTAATTATGGTCACCCATCCCGGACCAACCTTGGCAAGCACGGCTTAACCTTAAAGATCCACCCGTGCGGCAGCTATTTTTTAGCCACGAGCTCCTCAGTATTATTATTGTTATGGATTACATATTCCATCAAGATTTTTTTGGTATCAGCCATGTAACTCTAGATTTGTGCCCGATTGATGGCAATAAGCTCGCCCCCTATTAACTTAAACATAACTGGAAAATGTGTGTGTACTATTTAGTACAACACTGCCTAACCCTTCGAGGATTTAAGGCGTGATGTTATTTTGATTACTAATTTATTTGATTTCTTTCACACAGGTCCTCAAAACAACTCAAAACAGATGACAGAAGCAGCGGTCGTGACATGTGTCAAGCTTTGCAAGGCTTCTACCTACCTCAACATTGCTGACTCCGGCAACGTCACCTTCATACTCGTCAAGTCTGTCATTAATGATCTCAAGGTGAGCCTGGACACCATCTTTCTCCCATGACGATAAGACGTCACCTCTTATTTTCATTTTGATGAGTTTCAATGAAGGAGAGAAAAAAAACGGGTTGCACTCCGGGAGTGCCGGCAGAAGTGAAAACTTGAATATTAACGTTTTGCATTTTTGATATTTTGGAATGGTTAGGGAATAATTTTGTACGAATTGCTTTAATTATCAGTATGAAATTGCTATAATTTATATGGTAAAATACAATATTCATTTAATACGCTATCGTACACAAACATGTCAATTTATATTACATTAAAAATTTTACACTTCAGAACTTTTACAATGCGTCTTACGAATTTTACCTCTTTGGAGAAACCGAAGGTTTTGTTTGTACATAAGATAAAAATCCAGTTTTGGGAACCCAAACTCAATGACAGATGTCATAAATTTCAAATTACTATTGTCAATCCGTCTTACGAATTTTCGATCAGGACACGAGACCTGACGCGAGTTTAACATTTTTTACCCATCACAAACGTGCTAAAGAAGTTTTCACTTCAAAAATTGACACATACGTCTCTTTGTTTCGATAAATCGAATAAGTATAAACAATAATAGCTATAAAAATTCCCTTCACGAAGCCGAAACGCACTTCTTCTCCACGTCATTGCTTTTTTTTTTAGGTCTGGATTAGTAAGGGACAGCCCTCCGCACACTGACATGGGTGCATTCAGGCTCCTTGTTTTGAATCTTATGCCACCTCCACTTTGCTCAGGATTTTTTTCCTTTTTAGGTTTCCGTACCCAAGCGGGACCCTATTACTGAGACTTCGCTGTCCGTCCATCTGTCACCAGGCTGTCTCATGAACCGTGATAGTTAGCCAGTTGAAATTTCTGCAGTTTATCTATTTCTGTTGCCGCTGTAATAACAAATACTAAAAACAAAATAAAATAAATGTTTAGGGAGGCTCCCATACAAAAAAGTGATTTTTTTTGCTCGTTTATATAAATAATGGTACGGAACCATTGGTGCGCGAGTCCGACTCGCACTTGGCCGGTTTTTTTGTAATTTTTTCAGTTATTTTTGCAGACCATGTAAATTTACATTGAAATAAACAAAGTAGAATTACATTCTCAGTATGCAGCACACATTTTTTGAAGAAAAAAAAACCAAGCAATTCTTGGGCGGTTTGATAGATGGCGAGTTCGATCACTATCCCACGGGATTGTACTATCGGGATAAAAATTATCCTATGTGTTAATCCAGGTTATAAACTACCAAACCTGTGCCAAATTTCATCCAAATCCGTTCAGTAGTTTCCGCCTTAAAGAGTAACAAACATCCATCCATACTTACAAACTTTCATGTTTATAATATTAGTAGGATTTTTTATTGTTTACACTTGTGGCATGTACCAAATCAATATGTTATAATTTCTTTCAAATTTTTAATGTTATTACTTTAAATAAAACACCATGACCCCTGTACCGACTAACACCATGCGTTGAGTGTCTTACATTGAGTCATACCGTGGACAGTGATTTTTCAACCCCAAATAAAACAGTTTTTGCTTGTAGTTACTTAGGTTGATGTACAGAATGCTTGGTTGACGGCTTCGCGATTGGTGCGTTTACACCTTGTATTTTCTTTGTTCCAGTCCCTACTATTCAACCCCTCAAAATCTTACATCCGTGGCAACCTAATTTCCGGGTACTCAGAACTGGATCTGATGACGGATTGCTTCGTATCCTTATTCCGGATAATGCCGCATAACAACGACGCGCTCAAAGTGTGCCTCAATCTGAACACGCATATCTCTTATCATTACGTCATCGTGAATTCGCTCCTCAGGTAAATATAGATATAACTCGAAATATTTTAATTCTTCGCTCGCTATATTGAAATTATTGATAAGTTTGGCGAGTTTGGTGATCTTACCAAAGTTGCCAAACTCGCTAAAAGTAGCTTTTGTTGCCTCTATAGGTTCCAATCTAGTTTTTAAATCGAAACGAAAAACTTTCGCGGGTTTGGCAATGATAACAAATTCGCCAAACTCATCAAAAGATTTTGCTGTCATAATTTTGTTACCAATATCGTCAAAACATTGTTTAATTGGTCTCGTAGCTTGGTAATTTTGCATAAAACCGCTGCTAAAAAATGCTCATTTGGTAAGCATCTGGACCTAATGACAGATTGCTTCGTATCCCTAATCGGGATTATGCCGCATAACAACGACGCGCTCAAAGTGTGCCTTAATCTGAACACGCATATCTCTTATCATTATGTCATCGTGTATTCACTCCTCATGTACATTATATAAATTATTGGTAAGTTTGGCGAGTTTGGTAAGTTTGGTAATCTTACCAAAGTTGCCAAACTCGGCTAAAGTGACTTTCACTGGCCCTTTAGGGCCCAAATTAGTATCTTAATCGAAGATTAATTCGAGCGGTTATTATTACTTGGGCACGAGTCTAATTAACTTGTTATTAATTGGCTCATATGTTGTTACAGGATAATAAAGCAACCTCGGCTACCGTGGTGGCCACAAATAGAACTGCTTTACCCCAGAGCGGCAGAACTCAGAGCTATGTTCACGGATACGTCTAATAAGGCTACGCAGGTTTGTAATATATTTATGTAGTAATTAATTCTTCATTTTTAAATATTCCTTATATTAAAAAAAAAACACAAAAGTATAAAAATAGTAGCCCACCGGTATTGGGAACAGGGTCCAAGCTACCGGCGGTCAGGGCTCCAGAGAAAGGAACCTCCTAACAATACGAGCCGTGTCCAGGAGTACCACTTTCTGAATCACCCCTTGATCCAGCTGCCTAACGAGAGCCTCATCAGATACCAACCGGGACCAACGGCTTAACGTGCTTTCCGAGGCATGGAGGAACCAACCAACCAACCTGTTGGCAAGCGCGGCATCCTGAAGATCGACCCGAGCGGCTGTTATTATTTAGCCACGAGCTCCTCCACTCATAAATTAATTCTATTATCCCTGTTTTATTCAGTAACCCATCCCTTTCTCTCCCACAGGGTTACGTAGTCCACACCCCACTACGAATGATCTCTCTCTCACTCAAGTCCAAGGAAGTCCAGTCTAAATTCAACAAGAGTGAAGAAATGCCAGCGTACAGGAATCTATTGCTGTGCATGGTGAAGCTGATACACGCTGATCCGATGTTGATGTTGAGTGTAAGTATTTTATATTGTACTTGCTGGTGCCCGCGAACTTCATCATCATCATCAGCCTATAATGTTCCCATTGCTGGGACACAGGCCTCCTCTCTATTAGAGGGAGTGGGCTGTTATCCACCACGCGGGCCCAGTGCGGATCGGTAGATGTCACATGTCTTCGAATTTTCAGTTCTAGGCTGCTCTTGAACTACTTCAAAAACGGTGATGAAATAAATTACACAAAGTTACGTGCCTGCCTGGGTTCACGGCTTACTGCTCGTAAGTCGGGGCTTCCCCCACTGGGCCACCGCTGCATTACCGCGACCTTCGGCCGCGTGAAATTATAATAAAAAATATTACTTTCCTATTTTAATCAAATTTTGTTAACAATTCAATGGGTTTTAATGTTTTTGCAACGGAACACTAAAGCGTTTTTTAAAATTAAAATAGACTTAGTTACTCCATATAACATCAGCTATCTGCCAGTAAAAGCACCGTCGAAATTGGTCTAGCTGTTTCGAAGATTAGCCGGAACAAACAGAAAGACAAAATAAAATATTATAAAAATGATTTCGTAAGCCGGTAAGAGCTTATACGAGCCACCGCCAATAAGTTAGTCTGAAACCGCTCTTAGTGTTCACTTTTGTATAGTCAAAAATAAGCTATTTGCAGTCCAATCACAGGCATAATAACTGTGAATGGACTGTAGTTGCCATTTCACAGTCGTGGCATGGAGATGAACTGGCAAGAAACTCCATGAACACTCATTTCAAATCAAGTCCATGGGGTCTATTGTTGTTGCTTCTACAGGGTGTAACGGAAAGGGTATATACATACTTAAGGGTGTGCTACAGACTATCAAACTGAACATGTTTCTCCATTGGACAAACATCATAATCGCGAAAAAACATCAGCTGCCCCATACATTTGGGTCGAATAGGTATTGTAATTTTGTATGGGGCAGCAGATATTTTTTTCACTGAAAAACATGTTTTATGATGAGAAACATGTTCAGTTTGATGGTCTGTAGCACACCCTTTAGTATGTATATACCCTTTCCGTTACACCCTGTATATGTGAGCAAATATAGAAATAGTAGAAAAGTCAATTAAAATCTTAAAAATTATGTACAGGTTAACCAGTAAAGGAATGCGCTGCGTTAATGTTCGTGTTAACGAATTAGCATGAACTAAGGATAAGCAATGATTTGAAAAGCCTCATCTTCTAAACATTATTTAAATTTTTAGAACCCAGGCCGTTCCAGCATCGAGATCCAGTCCTCAACGACAGAACTGATGAACGGCCTCGTATCGCTCGTCCACCAAACCGGAATGGGAGAGATATCTCAAGCAGCCATGGATGCTCTGCTTGCCCTGCACAGACCTGACAGGGTGCACATGTGGAACCCTGAAGCACCCCTCAACACCTTCTGGGATATCAGGTGAGAACGCCCTGACTGTTTCCAGGCCCCCTATTCACAAACGCTCGGATTCGATTTCGATCCGATAAGTCGTATGTCTGTCTTGTTTTGGCATTACGAAAGCGAGCGAGACATACAAATTTCCGAATCGAAATCGAATCCGAGCATTTGTACGCTAGATCTGGAAAGGCTATTCTCAGGACCAAGGTTCTGTCGCTCCCAAGATCTTGAAAGAGATTGCTAAGAATGAGGATGTGGACCCGGGAAAAAATTAAAGGTGTCCTGATAAGGCAAACAAATACTAATACTAAAGTCAAAAGTCAAAGTCATAGCATTTATTTCAATTAGACCATTACAGGCACTTTTGAAAGTCAAAAAAAAAAAAAACAATATAAAACGCGAAGCTACAGTCCCAGTCACAAGGCATAATAACTTATGAAAGTACTGTAATTGCCCATTCCGTAGCGTAGATAAGAGAAAGAGGGCTATCCTGTCTCCCAACGTTGCTGTGCCAGGGTCCATATTGATCACTTATCTGATAATACCGTCTTTCTAATATGTACATATGGAATGCAATAAAAAATTGAGTATTGAGTAGATCTCTATGGAGAAGAACGGGCAAGAAACTCCATGGACACTCTTTTAAATCAAAATATGTTACAAAATCTTGGTTACATCATTCATGTTAAGAATTACAAATATGTGAGAACAATGTAGAAATACGGGCAAGTTAAGAGCGTCCAGAATAAAAGATTAAATCAGTAATTAAAAATAAAGTAATTAAAATAAACCGTGGCAGCTAAGAGATGACCAGTCACAACTGACAGCGCCCGTTCACGACTGACGTTACGACGTACTGTTAGTCTGCGTCATCCCACTGCTGGGCAAAAGCCTCTCCCCATGACTTCCAATTGTTTCGGTCCAGGGCCAAGCTGGACCACTGATCGCTGGTCTTTTCCAGCTCGTCCCGCCATCTCTTCGTAAGGCAAACGAGGAAAAAAAAGTGTTTTAGGGAAAATACCCATTTACAAGAATAAATAAATCAATTGAATCGACTATTAAAAAATCGTTCTAAAAAAAAACAAATAAAAAAAATTTAACATAGGAGGACATAAGCAAAACTTATAAAAAGCCCTTCAAGCATCCTACGGCCCAATGTGACCAACATTGGGCTGTAAGACATAAGAAACGTAAGGCATAAGAAAAGTAGACATAAGAAACGTAAGGCATAAGAAACGTAAGGCATAAGAAACGTAAGGCATAAGAAACGTAAGGCATAAGAAACGTAAGGCATAAGAAACGTAAGGCATAAGAAACGTAAGGCATAAGAAACGTAAGGCATAAGAAACGTAAGGCATAAGAAACGTAAGGCATAAGAAACGTAAGGCATAAGAAACGTAGGCATAAGGAACAGCATAAGGAAGACCAGCCCCCGTATTCACAAACGCTCGGATTCGATTTCGAGTCGATAAGTCGTATGTCTATCTTTCTTTGGCATTACGAAAACGAGCGAGATAGACATACGACTTTCCGAATCGAAATCGAATCCGAGCGTTTGTGAATACGGGGGGCAGTCTGGTCTCTTTAATATACAACCTGTTTTTTTTTTATATCCCATAACTCTAGGGTTATATTCTGTAGGTAAAAATAATACTAAAACTCCTAGAATCAATCATAATTTACATAGGTCAAAAATTGTTACCAGTATGACGAATCTTTACTTTTGCGAGGTTGCCAAACTTCGCAGTAGTGTAGTAAAATAGTAGTAGTTTCATTGATAAATACGAATAATTCTTTTTATTCAAACCAATAATTCATATTTAAAGCTAAGAAAATGCGAAAATACAAAAATAAAAAAGTATGATTAATACATAATTCATATGGCAGTTGATTCATTGATATGGTGTCAATCATATCCTAGAGTTATGGGATATAAAAAAAAAAACAGGTTGTATAAACTTTACGAAGATTTCGATTTTTCTGTTTTTATTGTCAACTAGCTTTTGCCCGCGGCTTCGCTCGCGTTTATTTAGAATTTGACAACCGGCCCGGATGCATGGTGCCATCTATTATCGTTAAGAACGTTAATGTTGTTTTTCTCGGAAACAGTAATTTTTTTCGGGATGAAAGGTACCCTATGTCCGTTTCTGTACAGCTTACAACGTATTTGCAAAATTATTATTCCGGATGATCTGTTCAGTGGTTTAGGCGTGAAAAGGTACAAACAAACTTACTTTCGCATTTTAAATATTAGTTAGGAAGTTAGGATTAGGGTTTTATTTACAACGCGTTCTTTATGTGTATATATGGATGTGTGTTTATTTGAAACTGAGTAAAACGTGCTTTGGTGACACTGAAAGTGTTGATGTTCTTTCCTGTGTTTTAACAATATAGTATACATATATTCAAATACACAGATATTTAAATTGGGAAATTGGGTGAGTAAATATTTATTAGATATTATAAAACATAAACAAATAATGTCGCTTCCCGCCGTCTTTACGCTTAGATCTTTCAAACTACGCCACGGAATTGATGCGGTTTTCATATATAGAATGATTCATGAGGAAGGTTTATATGTATAATTTATCCCTGAAAAACATATCAAAGTTTCCACACGAACGAAATTGCAGGCAGCAGCTAGAAGAAATGTTAAAAAATACCAATGCTTTCGACTTTTCTCATCCAGCTGCTATCCTGCGAAGATCATCGCCCCATATGCTTCGCTTTTGCTAACGTTCATCGCGTTGACACTACTAAACGGTCAACGCAATGAACCTTTGCAAGACTAGAACATTCATCAGGCTCATAAGATACCAGTGGCGACATCTACAACGCATTTCTTTATGTGTATATCTGGATGTATGTTTATTTTGAACTCACTGAAACGTGCTTTGGTGACACTGAATGTGTTGCTGTTGTTTTTTTTTTATATTTGGTCAATTTAATTAATTTCTTGTTTTTTTTTCTAATTTTTTTACATTACCTTTTTGTATTTTGAGGCAGGCAAAATCACAGGTACCTTTAACGTTATAGCTACAGGAAAACGGTCTTAGTAGACTTTTTGATTATTCGCATTCACAGATTTAGGAAATGATGCCCCCATCTTGAATATCCATCCTGTATATTTAAAGGTGTGAAATTGTGCATGTAAATGTTTTAATAAATGTAAAAAATATGAATGCTTTCGGCTGTTCTCATCTAGCTGCTACTAGCCAGTGCGAAGATCAACACCCGATATGCTTCGCTTTTGCTAACGTTCATCGCGTTGACACTACTAAACTGTCAACGCAATGAACCTTTGCAAGACTAGAACATTCATCAGGCTCAGAAGATACCAGTGGCGACATCTACAACGCATTTCTTTATGTGTATATCTGGATGTATGTGAAACGTGCTTTGGTGACACTGAATCTGCTGACGTTGTTTTTCTGTTTGTTCAATTTAATTAATTTGTTGTTTTTTTTCTTATAAATTTTTTACATTACCTTTTGTATTTTGAGATGGACAAAATCACAGGTACCCTTGACGTTTGTAGCTACAGGAAAACGGCTTAAGAGCCCTCTTACATTTCGGCTTTACGGTAATTTAGGTATTTTACGCACCGAGCGGGCGGCGACTTACGCGAGCAACACTTTCTTTCATTCTATTCTCTCGCTCGCACCATTTTACTGCAAGTATTCCGACTAAACGATCTTGATCTTCCGTTGTACAAGTTTTCAAAAGATGGAATGAATTTATTTGGATATATTTTAAATTATTTAAGATTCTTAGTGTTGACGTATGTATACATAATATTTTAATTGTTACGCAGTAATCGATTGTTAAACTTTATCAGTAGCACAGAAATGGAATTTATATGGTACTATAGACAATAATATGAAAGTACTTTTGTGAGATATTTTAAAAGAGAGAGAATATTATAATCAGCGCTGTTCGTATTAATTAAAAAATTCGTTCAAGTCATCTTGGATATCACTTTCCTAACGCGGTCAAAACGCACGTGTTTTACACACAGGTCCAGGAATCACTACTACCTGCGCGCAAACCATAAAGGTTTTTAATTAGCGCTAATTGTTCACTCTAGTATTTATGATTTCAGGTGTCTGTCTCAAGTATAAAACAATGTATACCAGCGCATTTACTAATGATGATTACTAGAAAGTAAAAGCCGACCACATGAAACAAGCATTCAGGTGTGCTTGATCAAATTTCTTTGAAAAATAAACAATACCTTTATACCATCGCATTCTATAACGATATTTGACAAACAAATATGTCTGTCTTATACATTTTGTGTGTGTAAATAAATAAATAGTACGGTTGCAACCTGTTTTAATGAATTAATCATACAAATGTTAAACAAATTTTTTTATTCGGTACAGTCAATTACCATATTTTTAGATTAGAAAAATATTTGCCGCAACGGCATTGATCGAGCTTTTCACAAAAAGCTTGTAACTTGGGTAACATATATTCAAAATCCAAAATTGGTCGTCAAAATTTAAAACGTTTTAGTTTTTTTGTTCTATTACAATATTTTCTTGTTTGCTCAATTGGGCTAGTGCTACAGGTTCGTTGTCTCTACCATGTTTGATGGATGAGACATTATCTAGATTATAACTATATAAAATAGTTTTAACAATAGGAGCAGAATTTTGGTTAGGCCGTCTTTTACATATTTTTGAAAATGTTGATGCCGTAACAATGCATCGACGTAACTCCAGCCAAAAAGCGCTTTCAGCTTGTAAAATAGTAGCTCGTTCTATTTCGTGACGATTTGCACATTGATCTTGACGATTTTTCAGAAATAGAGTTTATCCATTCTCATAATCTTCTGCGCTCATATCTGGGCGCTGATATTGGCTACCATAATCTTTTTGACCAAAATTATTGCACTTGCGGCTGCGTTTGGTTCGCTTCATCAAACTACGGGCATTTTTGGCTTCTCTTTTCTTCGCTTCTCAAACTGGTGTTCCAGATTCTAAAAAATAAAGTAAGCAAGCATGGTAAAACCGGCACGGCTAATAAAGAGTAATGCACTAAGAAAAAAATTAAAGCGTTTTTCTCGTGAAACTACGTCTTCGTCTCGTCTCTGTCGTCTCTACTTTGAGATAAGATGTTATTTAATTATGTAAGTGAAAGCACAAAAAAACACTTTCAAAAGCATGTGTATATTTCATTGCTCGCAACTGTACATAGATAATTCATGAAGTTTCGTCCTAGAAGTGATATTTTCTTGGATTAAAAACTAAACTTTAAGTATTTTCACTTTGAAAAGCTCGGCTCCAGTGTGATAAAGACTTAAAAAAACTATCGAACTTATTCTCTCCACATCTATAGATAAAATGGTAAAAATTGTCTCTCACCATATCCATCGTTTCGACGAGATTACTTGAGGTTGAAGCAACAGTATTCTCCGGAGTACCTCGTTTTTTCATTCTATAAGAATTATAAAGCATGAATACCTACTCATTTTTCTGTACACATAGATCTGTTCCTATCGTGGTTCTCTATTATGTATAAGGTCAATTAAATTAATTAATGGTAACAAAATGCTTTATGAATGTTTAGATTACGCCCGGGGGCAATGAACTTTCTACGAATAGGTACAATGATAGCGGGCTACCGAACATGTGATTAGAATATTATATAAAATTATACCTTACCTTGCTTCTCTTGCCTTCTCCAGAGAAAGGATATTTCTTTTTTTACGTTTAGTGACGCATTGATACTTGTATTTATTTTTTTATTACTGATTTAATCTTTTACTCTGGACGCTCTTAACTTGCCCGTATTTCTGCATTGTTCTCACATATTTGTAATTCTTGACATGAATGATGTAACCAAGATTTTGTAACATATTTTGATTTAAAAGAGTGTCCATGGAGTTTCTTGCCCGTTCTTCTCCATAGAGATCTACGCTACGGAATGGGCAACTACAGTACTTTCACAAGTTATTATGCCTTGTGACTGGGACTGTAGCTTCGCGTTTTATTTTGTTTTTGTTGACTTTCAAAAGTGCCTGTAATGGTCTAATTGAAATAAATGCTTTGACTTTGACTTTGACTTTGATTTATTTTTCCCCATTTCGACAGGTAAGAACCTCAGCTAAAATCAAAATAACTATGATGAGTTAACTATCTGGTATAAATAATAACGTGCAAAATTTATACTAATTGAAATATTATACTATACGAAAGTTAATACTTACAACGATCAAGAGCTGCGGTCGTAGTACTCGTAGTTGACGATACGCTAGCACGCACACACAAGCAACATTTATACGGCACACAACGCACACCACGATAGTATCGACACGAGCAGCGCGCGAAATGAACTGACATAGATCCTACCTCGACAAGCGCTCGCGCAATACTGATCGCTGATGGCCGGCGCAGTGAAATATATGGTAGCTTTATTTAATTAATTAAAAAAATATAGTAGCGATTTAAAAAGTAAAAAAAATAGTGTAATTTAAGCAAATGTTGATGATTATTTTGGTGTAAATTTTACTTCAAAATGATGTAGATTTTCGGAGATATTGAGGCTTGTTTCGCAGCCTTTTTGGTCGATAATTGAATTGTGTACATTTTTTTTTTCCTTACATGAAAGGCATATAACGAAAATTTATTCTGTGATTATTAAAGTATAGGATATTAGGGACATAAATAAAAAAATTTTGATGTTCAATATTCAATAGAATCTACAAATTAGAGCTCCCAAATCATGTCTCCGTGAGTTTTTGCCTAAACATGCATCGGGAGAATGATTATTACTCAATAAGTAAATAAGTTATCTAAAATTCGCTCTGAGCTTATTGTAGTAGAGAAAACAAACTATTTGTAACATGTAATTGTTATTTCATGCAACTAACGGAAGATATCCAATTTCATCGAGGAAACCATGCAATCTCGCGTTTTTTTGTAATACTCCTCTTAAGAGACTATCCATAACTTATTGAGAAATTTCGACCTGCATTCACAGATTTTGGAAAAAGTATTTCCCTCATCTAAAATAGCCACCTTGTATATTAAAATCTGTGAAATTGTGCATGTAAATGTTTTAATAAATGTAAAAAAATATGAATGCTTTCGGCTGTTCTCATCTAGCTGCTACTAGCCAGTGCGAAGATCAACACCCCATATGCTTCGCTTTTGCTAACGTTCATCGCGTTGACGCTACTAAACGGTCAACGCAATTAACCTTTGCAAGACTAGAACATTCATCAAAGAGCTGAGAAGATGACGACGTACAAGCACTAGCATTCTTTGTTTTGTAAATTTCTCGTGTTTTTTACATAATGTTTTGTTGAAGTGAAAGCGGCAGGTTAGCCCGCGAAATTCAAATTTTCTTACGTTTTTCTTATGACTTCACGAAATAGTCATTGAATGGGATTAAATTAACTTGGAGGGTTGTTTTAATTTTATAATTCTGTAGCTTATAGTATCTGCTTACTACTGATACTTTATACTCACACTTATCATCCATATTCATACTTTTATTGGTTTTACATTAGCATATTACGAATCGTTTCATTTTGAAGTGAAACTTCTTATGCGACTTCCAGCAAGTTAAACGCTACAATGGAGGGGTAATATTTTCTAAAACTCACTAAGAGATGGCAGTATTACAAGATTTGTGACTACGTAGTTCTACTAGGTACGCAAGATGGCGTGCAAACAGTCATGCATTCGACTATTTGGTGTGACCAGCCTTCGCTCAATTTCCATGAATAGAATAACCTCATAAAAATAATACAACAAGAAAACAACAAAATATTATTTAGAAGCTCAATAAAATATCGAGAGTGAATGCGTGGCACTCGAATGCATGCGTGTATTATTACGAAGTTTCACTTCTTCCGCGCGGAGGGACTCCACGCACAATTTTTTATAAATCGTTTCTTAGTTTTCTTTGTTGTGATATTGTTTACATCGAACTTGTCAGCTGTCATTTACTTTTATTTTTAGTTGTTACCAGCCAAATTCTCTATGAAGTTTTCATTAAGATTATATATTACTAAAAATGATTATCATCAATTCGTGAGTTCAATTGTTGTATTTTTAAGATTTGCTGTGTAAAAGATATTCTGAGTTATATTTATAAACATAAAGGGTGTAAAACACCTCTTAACGAAGCCTAGAGGCACTGGTTCTCCCTGTCATTTTTTTTGTTCTACAACATACCTGGGAACCTTCTAGTTACGGAGATATTAGGGGTCAAAGTTCCAGCTTTTTGACAAGTATTTTTTTAACTACAAGTTTCTAATGTAAGATTTTTACTTTAAACACCTCCAAGACCCCCGTACTATTCAATCCGTCCATCAGCACAATGTTTTGAGTGCGTTACATTGAGTTCTACCACAAAACATGATTTTACACCCCCCAAAAAAAAGTCGTTTGCCAGCAATAATTTTTGCGTAAAGTTACTTAGTTTCATGTACAGAATTCTTGGTTGACGGCTTCGTGATGAGGTGATTTACACGGTGTATTATGCGCAAGATTTTTGACCAATTGAGTAACAATTGGTCAAAAATCTTGGCTGTTTTGAATACTGGCAGGTTGCGTCTTATTAGAGCGCAGCAGTTTTGAATCTGAGAAATAAATTTCAAGAAAGAAATGGAGGATCAGGGTATAAAAGGGATTTCTGATGGATGCCCTGGTTCAGTCTGGAGTCAAGAGTTCAGTCAAGTCTGGAGTCAAAAGTTCAGTCAAGTCTGGAGTTAAGAAATCAGTTAAGTCTTCAGTCAAGAAATCAGTTAAGTCTTCAGTCAAGAGCACAGTCATAGCATCATCTAGTCTGGAGCTATTTCTGAGGTGGAAAACTAAATTCATCATCGGATAGTCTTCATCATCTACGACGTGTCATCACTGCCCAGGAGATCCCACTACAGACTCCTGGGACCACTACTGCTGATCTTCAGAGCTGATCTACGTTTCTGAGTGCGCTCATCTCGCATAACAGCCTTGACGTACTGTTCTGGCGACCGTCCTACTGTACTACTCGGTTGCCAGTACGTCTACCATGAGTTTTAACAATCTATATTCGCTAGCGTCTGTAGTTAAAAAAAATGTATGAAAACTTTAACAGCGCCTCTAGCGGGTAGTTGGGTACTAAAATGCGCAGTATAAGTCACTATAGTTATCTATCCTACGTCACCGTGTAGTAAACTTAACTACAGCGACTGCAAGTTTGGGCTTCATTTGTTTAGAATTTGGTAGTAAGCACCAACACAGCTCATCGTACCATTGAAAAAGCTAACTATAATATTTGCGTATTGACGGAACTATTGCAGTTATGTCAAGCGATGTAACTATGACAACTCATGGTAGACGTACAACGTCATGCTCCCTGGCGGAACCACCTTTGCTGTAACAAGTATAAGTTACATGAACAATTCTATGAAATGTCTATAAAATTCTAGTCCTATCAAAAAAAAGTCTATATCTCTAGTTTCGACGTAAACTTTAATTTAAAGTGGTTGCGCTGCGGAGTATCCTTCCCGGCGAAACCACCATGATATTTCTATTACTATAAATATTACAAGCTAATATGTAGTATCAAATAATTCTATAACAATTCTATATTGAACTAGTACCCCTAAATCCTCAGTCTAATTTAAATGTACTAACAAAACGGTACCTCAAACTTTGTTTTCGAAATAGTAGCTAAGTGCCTAGATTAAAGTTCTTAGCAAATAAAGGTTACGTCAAATATCAAACAATGTCCTCTAGGCGTTTAGTTTATAAGCATACAGATAAATTATTTTCTTGTTTCAATAGATTATTGTAATAAAAAATGATATAAGGTGAAACATCTGTGCATCCATCACTGACTAATACTGG
This sequence comes from Cerastis leucographa, assembly GCA_963082945.1. Classification (NCBI taxonomy): domain Eukaryota; kingdom Metazoa; phylum Arthropoda; class Insecta; order Lepidoptera; family Noctuidae; genus Cerastis; species Cerastis leucographa. Next base: position 4,299,022 of record OY720374.1, on the reverse strand, counting down.
CCACTGATAATAATTAAGCGATAAACAAATATTGTCATTATCCTTTACTATTGTCAGTAAAGTTCATCATTGGAATTTTATTTTAATAATATAGTAATAATAGAATGGTTATTTCCTTTTACACTTTCGTGTAATGGCTTGTCTGTTTTTAACCTACTTTACAAAAAGGAGGAGGTTCTCAACTCGGTTGTATTTTTTTTTTAATATTTCTTACTTCAGTTCTCTGTAATTTATGAACCGATTTGTTTCTTTTTTTTTTAACATTTGAAATAATGTACTTCCAGATTGTAACAAGAAGTATGATTTTCTTTTTTGTTTGGTGTGTAACTTGTGTTTTAATATTTAATATTTAACTCGATGAAATAGTCTATTTAAGTAGTTACGCCTGAACTAAAACAACGTCTTATTCATTTACAAAAAAATCAAATAAAAAAAAACCGAATCGGTTCATAAATGACGGAGAACTGAGGTAAGAAACATTAAAAAAAAAAAAACACAACCGAGTTGAGAATCTCCTCCTTTTTGTAAAGTTGGTTAAAAATACACAATAAGCCATTACGCGAAAATGTAAAAGGAAATAACCATTCTATTATTATTCTATAATAAAATAAAATTCTAAGTAATTATGAACTTTCCTGACAATAGTAAATGACAATATTCGTTTATCACTTAATTATTATCAGTGGCCAGTATTAGTCAGTGATGGATGCACAGATATTTCACCTAATATCATTTTTTATTACAATAATCTATTGAAACAAGAAAATAATTTATCTGTATGCTTATAAACTAAACGCCTAGAAGACTTGACGTGTTTGATATTTGACGTAACCTTTATTTGCTAAGACTTTTAATCTAGGCACTTAGCTATTATTTCGAAAACAAAGTTTGAGGCACCGTTTTGTTCGTATATTTAAAGTATACTGAGGATTTAGGGGTACTAGTTCAATATAGAATTGTTATAGAATTATTTGATACTACATATTAGCTTGTAATATTTATAGTAATAGAAATATCATGGTGGTTTCGCCGGGAAGGATACTCCGCAGCGCAACCACTTTAAATTAAAGTTTACGTCGAAACTAGAGATATAGACTTTTTTTTGATAGGACTAGAATTTTATAGACATTTCATAGAATTGTTCATGTAACTTATACTTGTTACAGCAAAGGTGGTTCCGCCAGGGAGCATGACGTGACGTACAGATCTCGCCTTTTCCGCCGAGCTGAATGGTAATCATCTACAGTGTGCCTTTTAAAGACTCTAATAGTGTGTGTGATATAACAGGTTTTTGGTAATTTACTGTATTTTTCATGTCATTTAATAATATATTCATTTTCCCCTTCTAACTTTTTTAATGTATACAAGTCTGCTTATTTTCTTTTGTCTATAGGAACAAGCAAGTTTGTTACAAGCTCCATATGTGTTTCGGTCGCAAATCATATTTTGTCAAACATACAGCCTGACGCAGACCTGCAAATTACAAAAAATCCTAGAAAAACTGAATTCCGCAGTCTACCCTGTGTTGAGAATATCACGCCGCGCCGGGCGACCGCGGGCGGTGAGCTTAGGCGCGGCATGGGGACTCGAGCTGCGACCGTGCACCGGCCACCATATAGCTTACCATATTTTCATTCACACCGATTCAAATCGACCGTTTGTTAATCCTTTCTTAAACTTATAATATACTAGATGTCCCACGCAACTTCGTCTGCGTCACAGTTTCCCCGTTTCCGCAACATTTTTCATGCTGCTCCGCTCCTATTGGTCGTAGCGTGATGATATATAGCATATAGCCTTCCTCGATAAATTGGCTATCTAACACTGAAAGAATATTGAAATTCGATCAGTAGTTCTTGAGATTAGCGCGTTAAAGCAAACAAACAAACAAACTCTTTAGCTTTATTATTAGTATATTAGATGTACAGTCCACTATTTGAAGCCAAGTGCCGTGTTTCAGTCCTTCTACAACCTGGAGGATATACCCATTCCTGTTTACCCTGGCCTTCCTCCTTAAATACAGGATTTATCAGAAAGGTTTGGATCATTTAAGGATGTGAAATTACGACGATGGTCCTATGGAGAAAGTTGTGCAGTTTGATGGTCATTACAAATCCCTCAAATATGACCACACTTGTAGAATTTAGCGCTTACTTGGTTTAGCTCTAAATTCTGGGTTTGTTGATATTTCGTTGAATATTGTGGTTCTGGTTGTTGTTTAGTGACCACTGGTTAAATTATACGAAATAGGGGATCGGACTGGGTAAAGAAAACGACATTCTATTTTGTCCGTCAGACAGGTAATACAAAAATATTAGACACGTATTTTTTGTTTTATCGAAATATCAAAAAATTACTTAGTTAAAACTCATTAAAGTTGGAGAGTGGGGGCTTACTACGTCACAAGTAGGTATAAAACTTACCTACGTGTGACGTCATGCGCCATTTCAACTCAATATATCTCCGTAATTTTATGACCACGTGAAAAAAGAAAAAAATACGTGTCCAATACTTTTCAATAAACTACCCGACGGACAAAGAAAAAAAATGGATTATCCCCTATAATATGGTTTATGTTCGGTGCCATATTTGCAACTGAACAACACCTTTTTGATACATGCTGATCATTTAAATTGTATGAGCATCGATATGTCATAAAAATGGCAATTTTCTAATTTGATCGTCAGCTGTTCTCACCGGCTGCTATCCTGCGAAGATCATCGCCCGCATATACTTCGCTTTTGCTAACGTCCATTGCGTTGACCCCATAACGGTCAACGCAATGAGCCTTTGCAAGAGTAGAACATTCATCAGGCTGGGAAGATACCGGTGGCGCCATCTACAACGCATTTCTTAACTAATATCATTGTGTATTGCATGAGACTTAATATAACTTTCTTTCTATTAGGTATACTTCTCTTTAACCCTTTTTTATTACAGGTGTGTTGTTAGTTGTTTATAACACATTTGCTCGTAAAGGGTCTCTTAATTCACCAATAGGGGATAATCCAACTTTTTTTTTCTTTGTCCGTCTGGTCGTTTATTGAAAAGTATTGGACACGTATTTTTTCTTTTTTCACGTGGTCATAAAATTACGGAGATATATTGAGTTGAAATGGCGCATGACATCACATGTGGGTAAGTTTTATACCCACTTGTGACGTAGTAAGCCCCCACTCTCTAACTTTAATGAGTTTTAACCAAGTAATTTTTTGATATTTTGATAAAACAAAAAATACGTGTCTAATATTTTTGTATTACCTGTCTGACGGACAAAATAGAATGTCGTTTTCTTTACCCAGTCCGGTCCCCTATTACAGTATCGTAATGTATCTCATTACGCACTAGTGATGCGGTATCGTAAAGTAAAACGCACGGTTTATCAAAATGCTCCGTCTAAAACGAACGGTACTTTTTTAAATCTTAGCAAAGAGTTTTTATGTTAGAAAAGTGGTCAACATTTTATGAATAAAATTAAGTTGGGAGATAAAATATAATAAATAAACATTTTATTCTTTAATTTAAATCAATTTTGACCATAAATTACAACCATTTATCTGTAACAAAACACAAAAATATTAATTTACTTTATTAGTAATACTGGTTGTTATTGTGCATTTGCCTTAAAAAAAGCGTAAAAATTATTCCGCGCGCTTTTTCTTTTCGCTGTATCGTTTTTGTTTAAAAATGTCGTCCGAGTTTTATTTATTTCCTCGCAAATATGTTATAAAACGTCGTATGACATACGTGCGCTTTGATAATTACAGCCTCTGCTTTCTTGTAGCAATATCGCCTCGGCTGTAATTTTCAACTTACCGCACTTATATCATAATGTACTATTATAATTATGCATGTTTTAAATTAAGGTCTTAGTTAAGTTTTCCTGTAACACACTGTCTACATCTATAATCCTCTAATCCTGTCTGCTGGAAGGAAATTCTAATTAAATAATCACTTTTGTGTTTTTTTATCCTATAAGTTTGTATGCATTTTCCTTTATTGAGTGTCACGCATCATACCAATACGCAACGCAAGTCCTACATGGTTTATTTTTTTTTTTCGTTTTTGAGGAAACGCGTTGTTTTTCGAAACTGCGGAACGGATTAGATACGGTTTTGAAACCCCACTGCTAAGAGAGAAGTTTTAATAGTTCAACGTGTGACGTATTTGTCTCTCATCGTTGCTCCCACGTATGAAACTATTTGTTTTTTTTTTGGGATTAGCTTAGTTTAGAGAATCTATTCAGGAAAATTTATACGTTAATATTAAATATGCATAAATTAAGAAATATCGGAAAGCAAATGAGCTCTTTTCTTGTGCCTCCTCGAAGGTTCTCTATTGTGTCACCTAACTTTTTTATCCATAATTTAAAGTGCCATAACTTTTTTTGTCCTAATCATCATTTGTCCGAATGATAACTTAGCCGAATTTAATATAACATAATATCACATGCCATAAAATTGAAATCCCTAAAATAATATGTCCTAAATCCGTTTGTCATAAATATTACAATCAATAATATAGAAAAGACATAAATCCGTTTTCAATAAAAGTTATAAGTCCTAAATTCAAATTACATAATGTTTATTTATAATAATAATATTCTTAGAACAATTTTTTATAACAAAGCTTTTGATATGAACTTCTCTCAGCCCTAAAGCCTCATTTACACGATGTGAGAACTTGCTTGCGAGTTTCATTACATTGCAGACTATTGACGGGCAATGAATTCAGTTAATCAAACAAAAACAGCAATGTAGTGAAACTTGCATGCGAGTTCTTGCATCGTGTAAATGTGGCTTTACGTAGATACGAGCGTGCAATATTTTTTCTTCTACCGACTTGTTTTGGGTTAGTTCACTAACTTGTTATGTAGTTCTGTTTAGTAGCAGGATAAATAAGTTTTTGTTTTATAATATACACGTATCAAAAATAAATTATTGAAAATGCAGCAATGTGAACTTTTAAAGACCAACAAGTGTGGCAATAAATTAAATTGTAATGGCTTTACTTACGACAAAAATCGATTTTACAACGAAAAATATTACTGGGTGTGTGAAAAGTACAAAAAAATAAACAATATAAGTTTAATGTGCGAGTGATTATAAGTATAACTAGCTATACCTATTACCAAATTCAAATTACCTTGTAAAAGTAAAAACTACGCGGAGTTGTCATTATGCGAATTTGTCATTTTAAGATGTTGACATTGTGAGAAGTTGACGTTATGAGAGTTTGTCATTTTGAGAAATGGACATTTTGAGAAATAGTCATTATGCGAATTTGACGTTTCAAGAAGTTTAAATTTTGAGAAGTGGACATTTTGCGATCGGTTGTCATTTTGCGAAGTTGACATTATGAGCTGATACGGCTGCGGGGCTCCGGCGGTCCCACGCGAGTTTATCGTCGCAGATGGGTTTAACGCTCACCGTACCACCTACTCGCCTACGCGATTTTAAAATACACTCTAGGGGTAGAGCAGACAAGACTGCGTGGAGTCAGATTTACAGCGATTCGTTTCTGTCACTAAAACCTAATTGTTAGCAAATGTTTTAGGACTAAAAAAATAGTATTAATGAACATTCGGAATAATACACATTATTTAACACAATACTTAGGACATATGACTTTAGGTTATGTAAAATTAGGAGATTCAATTATTATAGTACTCGATGTTATGACAGAATACTTTTAGAACTAAAGATAATTATGTTAAACAAAATTTCGGGATTTCGAACATTATGGGTATTGAAGTTTAGCAAACGTGTTATGGATAATGATTTTCGGACAAACAATTTTAGGAGAAGAAAGGGAGTACCCTCCTCGAAGCATCCCTCGCAGTACGCGTCCAGATTGTCTCGCCACTTTTCTGGCCGGTCTAGGCGACAATTATTTTTTTTAAACCTTTTCCCACACTTGGAATTTCTCCTGTATCGTGGGTGCGTTTACAAACATTTAAACTCACATACACAAACAGCCAGACCCGGAACAACTATCTGTAGGCCTTACAAATATTTTTTCCGTGCGGTGATCGAACCCGCGACATGTAGCGCAGCAGTCTATCGCTCAACCACTGCGCCAACCGTGCTGTTAATATTAGAGGAGAGCCTTTGCCCAGCAGTCGGACAGTACAAGCAAAAAATATAGATAGTCTCTAAGAAAGAAAAAGAAGATATCTCTACATTTTGTCCCGCCATAGATGCCGTGTGATGCAAGTATGGATCGATAGTGGTCTCACAATTCTTTTTCTTTTCCAACAGCTCTCAAGTCCTATACAACATAAGCCAGAAGCTGATCCAGCGTCAGATCTGCAACTATCGGGAGGTTCTGCGATGGCTCAGAGACATCCTGACTTGTCGGAACGAGTTCCTGGCTAAACACAAGGAATATGCCAACGTTGGCTCGCAGATACCTATCTGTAAACAGGCGCATATCAAACTTGAGGTAATTTTAAACTTAAGGTCAATGCACATATTTTGTGGAAGTACTTCACGGTATGCACATCCTCTAAGCTCATCGCCTCCTTCGGCACGTCTTTTTTTTCAACTGGATGGAGCCTGTCTTTCGTAACTGACAACTCTAAGAAGGAACAGCCGAAACAAACTCAGAGGTCATAGTCTCTTTTAATGTCTAGACATAATCTTTGTCAAATCACATACAGATTAGTGTCTAAGTCTTTTGAACAAAGAACCACACAGATTTGAATGGACCTGTCCAGCCAGTGCAGGCATTTGTCAGTAATCGTGGGGAGTTTGAGGAGCGTTAAGCAGATATATATGTATGTATAAGTAGCCATAGATACTTAGCGCGCGCTGCGCCGCACGCTCCTTGCTTTGTCAGTTCAGTAATAAACCAGCTCACAGTTAACAAGGTTGTCTTACTAGTTCCATACACTTCATAAGCTCTTCGAACTCATCCGTCGTCATTTCGTCCCATGTTATTTAGGGTCAGCGCAACACATTTTTTTCTTCCATGCTCCCACGTCAATCGTCATGCTACCATTTACTCCCTTCTCCTTCATATCATTCCTCATACAATCCATCCATCGTTTCCTTGGTCTTCCTCTGCCTCTCAATACATCAACTTATACTCATCAGTGTTTTAGTCTCATCTGGTCTATCCGTCTTCATTACATATCCATTCCAAGACAAATAACTTCCTTTCAATTTTTCTGTAACAGTCGCCACCTTTAACCACCACCTTTTGGAGGAGCTCGTGGCTAAATAATAACAGCCGCCCGGGTCGATCTTTACGGTTAAGCCGTGCTTGCCGAGATTGGTCCGTGGATGGGTGACCATAATTACATACCGAGTTTCCTCCGTGCCTCGGAAAGCACATTAAGCCGTTGGTCCCGGCTGTCATTTGTAGATCTTTGACAGTCGTTACGAGTAGTCAGAAGCCAAAAAGTCTGACATCCAGTCTTACCAAGGGGTATTGTATTACCCAGTTACTGGGTTGTGGAGGTCAGATAGGCAGTCGCTTCATGTAAAATACTCAGCAAATACTCAGCTGCATCCGGTTAGACCGGAAGCCGACCCCAAGATAGTTTGGGAAAAGGCTAGGCAGATGATGAGTCGCCACCTTTAAACTTCCTCTAATATACTCATTCCTAACTTTATCCATTCTTGTCGCTCCACACATTCATCTCATCATTCTCATCTCCGCTACATGAAATCTTTTTTATTCTGATCCCTGAGTCTACAGGCCTAATCACGGACTTGTATATTTTCCCCTTTTTAGGGTTCCGTAGCCGAATGGCAAAAAACGGAACCCCCTGGTTCCGTTTTAACGGAACCAGGGTATCTCTTACCCTGGTTCCGTTTTAACGGAACCAGGGTAAGAGATAAAAAATTCTAAAAAATATTGGGATGTAGAACATAAAAAAAACGTTTAAAGAAAATTGGCTTGAACAAGATTTGATATTTAGTTTTTGAGACATGGGACTTTTTCACCAAACTGCAGCAGTAACTTTGTTTTCATTAACTTACTATGAATTCAGACTTATTAACTTACTTAAATTTAATTTTGCGGTTGAGTGGAAGTTTCCTAATGAATAACCGTTCAAAATATTGTTATTATATTGTTTGGGGCTATGGAACCCTGTGTACTCGCACTTGGCCCGTTTACCTAGGTTTTATCCTACTATCCATACTAATATTATAAATGCGAATGTCACTCTGTTTGTTTGTTTGTATGTTTGTTTGTTTGTTTGTTACCTTTTCACGACTAAACGGCTGATCGGATCTTAATGAAATTTGGCAAGAAGATAGATTTCAACCTGGGGAAGGACATAGGCTATATATCATCACGCTACGACCAATAGGAGCGGAGCAGCAATGAAAAATGTTGCGAAAACGGGGAAAATGTGACGCAGACGAAGTTGCGCGGGACAGCTAGTAATATTATAAATGTGAAAGTTTGTGAGAATGGATGTGTGGATGTTTGTTACTCTTTCACGCATAAACGGCTGGACCGATTTGGTTGAAATTTGGTATGTAGATAGGTTATACCCTGGATTAACACATAGGCTACTTTTTATCTTCTTCATAATTATGCCTGTGACTAATGTAACTCAAGAATTCATATTAATGTTGCTAGTGTAATATAGACTCAATTCTCTCGTACTTCTCTCTTACATAGGTGGTATTCTTCATGTGCCTGTGGTCAATAGACACGGATGTGGTGCTAGTAGCGATGTCGTGCTTCGCGCTGCTATGCCAAGAGGCGGACATCCGGTGTGGTTCGGATGAAATCACTACGCAATGTCTACTGCCTAACTACGCGGTGTTTCAAGAAATTGCGCATACGTCTACGGTGCTGACTACTGGTAAGTGATCTCGAAAGATTTGTGTGTTTTATAATAACGCCTGTAGTTTACGGAAGGAAAGTGTATAATAAAAACTCATTTAAGCCTGCTCTTTATAAAATCAATAAACTTGTTGAACTTGGGGTCGGCTCGGACAGGTTAGGTTCGAAGGGGATGGCGGGGCCTAGAAAGCGAGTGAAGTAATACCCCGCCATCCTCTTCGTGTTAGGTTACTTTAAACCCTGCAGGCAGAAATAGGAGCCCCACGTAGCGGGTATTCAGTATATCATTCTGAACTCCCCAAATAGTTATTTTTCAACGTGTTAAAATAAGTGATTGTCACATTATCTCTCCATCGAAAATAATCATGATTTTTTTTGTGACCCCATCCCCCCTCTTCGAAAATTACGTGATCAAAGAAAGACCCCTTATCAAGGAAGGCACATATTTTGTTGGACATCGAAAGGTTGATGCTTGAATCATGTCCTTCGAATCGTTGCTTATACGTTACAGTTTTTAAAACTTCACCCTTTTAACTTTGCAAGCAGCCAGTCAGGACATGGGAAGGGGCTGTTATTACAAAAATATTCACAGTAAGTATGTTCTATTTAAGACAAATGACAGTCGAGAAAACTTATAAGGATATCATCATCTGCCTAGACTTCTTCCAACTAAGTTGGGGTCGGTTTTCAGTCTAACCGGATCCAGCTAAATACCCGTATTTTACATGGAGCGACTGCAAATCTGACCTCTACCAAAAAACACAACTGTTTACAGGCACTTTTTTTTCTAGTAAGTAAAAAAAAAATTAAGTGATCATTCCATTTGAAATTTGGAGAAAAAAAAACTTGAGAGGTGTCAAGGGACACCCGGATGGAACGAAGTTATTTAATTTAATTAAATAAATAAATAAATTAAATTATAATATGCGAAATAGAAAGACGAAACGAAAATAACTGGCTTGCTTTCTATGAGAGAGAGAGGGAGACAGACAGAGAAACACGCGCACGCCGCACGGCTTACAACTATAGCAAAAAGTGTCGTTACAACTTTTGGTCTTAATTTTTTCGTCTGGCCCCCTTTCGCAACGCGCGATAAGGAACTTCGTGCCAAAAAAACGTTTTAAAAAATTCGTGAGAATAATAATCTCTACGCGACCGTTCTGAAGGGTTAAAACTACGTTGTTTAGGGCATACTGCCAATCTTTTTACACCAGCAATCTATGGGTCGATTACACGCAAAAGGCTTACAGCGCCTTACGCGTCCAGTATAATAACGCATACAGGGCGTTGTTGGGGTTGCCACGACACACACTGGTCCCGAATGATAAAAAAGTGGACATTAAGAAATTTTTGACAGAAGGTCAACGGATTCGGCTGATTTTTTTTTTGTAGACAGCTGATGCAATTACAAATCACTTTTATAGATTGAGTTTTTGCCAAATAAGCCGTATTTTCAGAGAAAAAAAAAATTGAAATATTTTTTGTATGAAAGAAATCCTAATTTTGTCTTTATCTTCCAAGATTCAAACGTATTCAAAATAAAACTTAGCGCAGCTTGTAGAGGTGCTAATTGCTCACCACTTTGTCATAGACACTCTTCTGCGATTTTGTGCTCCTTTTGAGTTACAGGCACTTTAAATATTTTTTGTATAAAAAAATTCTAATTTGGTCTTTATCTTCCAAGATTCAAACGTATTCAAAATAAAACTTAGCGCAGCTTGTAGAGGGGCTAATTTCTCACTACTTTGTCATAGACACTCAACTGCGATTTTGTGCTCCTTTTGAGTTACATGCACTTTAAATATTTTTTGTATGAAAAAATCCTAATTTTGTCTTTATCTTCCAAGATTCAAACGTATTCAAAATAAAACTTAGCGCAGCTTGTAGAGGGGTTAATTGTTCATCACTTTGCCATAGACACTCAATTGCGATTTTGTGCTCCTTTTCAGTTACAGGCACTTTAAATTTTTCGTTGTCGGATGAGCTTTACTAGTTTTTTGTAGACAGCTGATACAATTACAAGTAACTTTTAAAGATGTATTTTTTGTTAAATAAGCCGTATTTTCAGAGTTAAAAAATTAATTCAGGCGGATTAGAAATAATCTTGTTAAAGATAGACTAAGATGTAATAACATTTTCTTCATTAATAAGTAACTCTTATAAATGTCTTTCTATTAAAAAAAGTCTTATTTTAAATATATCAAATAAACAACTTGGATATATCAAATATCTTTCTATTATATATATAATAAATGTCTTTCTATTAAACTCTTATAAATGTCTGTACACGTTTTGATATATCCAAGTTGTTTATTTGATATATTTAAAATAAGACTTTTTTTAATAGAAAGACATTTATAAGAGTTACTTATTAATGAAGAAAATGTTATTACATCTTAGTCTATCTTTAACAAGATTATTTCTAATCCGCCTGAATTAATTTTTTAACTCTGAAAATACGGCTTATTTAACAAAAAATACATCTTTAAAAGTTACTTGTAATTGTATCAGCTGTTGGTGCGCCTGATGACATAATGATAGCATCAAATTACTTTTGTCACACAAGCTACTAATTAGCGCATAGGTGTTTATATTATGTACTTGTTATATGTCGCCATCTCTTTTTTTCTACTTCACTTGCTGTACTTAGCTCATGTAGTTAACATCGCTATTTAAAATTATATTTCTTGTACCGAGTATTCCTGCAGTTATTCTTCCAGCAAACCCTAATTCCGTACATGGTCCATAACGAGCCGGATGACCCAATCTATAGAAGATCAGCGGTTATATGTGAAGATAAAGGAATCAAGGATTATAATTTTCCAACGTGGCTTGGAGGTTATTTGCCGGTGAATTGGACTGAACTCGAAAAAGTTATTTAGCGGTGTATAGTATTAAAACTAATATCGTCACCCAACACTCAGGTAGTATTTCTTAGTAAATAAACGTATATAAGGTTAGTATTATTTTTATTGTACTACTTGTTGTATTGTGTTAGATTTATCATTAGGTACTTTGTTGCATTGTGATTAGTATTCATTCATCAGCAAAGCTTAAGTTTAAAATCATACTCATTGCAGTATAGTTAGCTTATTTGCTACATTATTTATTAAACTTAATTTATATAAAGCTGTAACTAATTCACATAATTATCTATCTACTTAGCAGTGGTTGTTAATTGTTAGCAGGTATCTTGACACAATGCAAATAAAAGTGTTTGATATTAGTGCAAGTCATTGTTAAAATTCTGAATGGTTTATTATATAAGTAATTAGAATCATTTGTGTATTCAATAAGGAATAGTGTCGTAGTCGTGTTTATGTATTAGCTAGTTAGCGTAAAAGTTTTACAACATTAAAACATTTAGGTATTTAACAAGTGAAATTGTATAGTCTGAATAAGTATTTAGCTTCTTGTACTTGTTAATCATATTTATAGGTTCTGTGTTGTTTTGCAATAGCATTCAGGCAGTGTATAAAACACAGTTAGGTGTGTATAAAATCATATTGTTTGTTAGTTCTAACTGTATTCCTGTATCAATTTCAGGTTGACCACACTCATCTCCCAGTATGTCCGAGGAAAGGGATTTAATTAAAAAACGAGGCAGCTTTAAAGGTCGTTTGACTGCTTTCGTCACCTTTCTAGACTCACTCAAGGACAAAGTATTAAGCAGTTGTGATGTGTCAGAGTTGCAGTTGCGCATGGGTAAGATGGAGTCGTTGTACGAACAGTATGATGAGGTACAGTTACGTCTGGAGTGCATTGTTGAAGACATAAAATTACAATATTCCGAGCGTTCTGATTTTGAGTCTCTTTATTATAAATCGTTATCAAGAGCGCAAACTATTCTCAGTGAGAGTAATAAAGATAATAAGTCGATGCAAAGCTGTAAAAGTACAATTGTTAGCATACACAAGCCAGTGAAATTGCCAATAATACAATTACCTAAGTTTAACGGTTCATATTGCAATTGGTTGGAATTTCGTGACACCTTTACTAGCTTAATTCACTGTAACGATGAGATTGACGAAGTAAACAAGTTTCACTACTTACGAGCCTCTCTTGAGGGAACTGCTGCCCTAGTAATCAAATCAATTGAGTTTTCGTCGAGCAATTACGCTGTGGCATGGAAGTTGTTACTTGATCGATTTGACAATAAAAGATTACTGGTGCACAATCATGTATCTGCGTTATACAACATTGAGGCGATTTCCAAGGAATCGTCTGGTGCACTAAAAAGTTTAATTGATCAATTAAATAAGGACTTACGAGCATTAGAGTCGTTAGGTGAGCCTGTTAAGCAATGGGACACACTTTTGATACATCATGTTACTCAAAAGATCGATCAAAGGACCTATCGTGAGTGGGAAGAGTGCAAAGGTAGGATAGACAAGGAAAGCTCCATTACGTTTGACGTATTCATGCAATTCCTACGTAATCGAGCCGATCTGATCGAGACCTTAGAACGTCCTCGAAACAATTATTCCCAGACGGGAGGTAAATCAGGCCCTAAGATCAAATCGATGGTAGCTAATCAGCCTGTGCACAGTCCCAGCACTGAATCAGCTCCTAAAGTATGTCCTAAATGTAGCAATAATGACCACACTTTAAATAATTGTCCACAGTTTCTTGCATTAAGCAATGATGCTCGTCTCAAATTACTACCCAGCTATAAGATTTGTTTTAATTGTTTTCGTTCGGGTCACTACGCTAACAAATGTAAAAGAACCGGTTGTTATATATGTAAACGTAGGCATAACACACTAATTCACACAGATTCTAAAGTTACTGTTGCGAATACACTAAGTGGTAATTCGTCTACTAATTTGTCTACATCGTCCGTGCCTTCTACTACCACAGAAACAAATAACGTTACGTTATCAGCGCATATTGCATCTTCTCGAAATCATAAGCAGCGTGATGTGTTGTTATCGACCGCCTTGATCAAACTGCAGGATCATACTGGTTGTGTGCATCTCGTTCGCGCGGTGCTTGATAGCGGTAGTACTTCGTCATTCATAACGGACCGGTTATGTAGACAACTAAATTTAATAACAAGCCAGGTAAATAGATCTATACTTGGCATAAACAATGTTACGTCGCACGTAGGTAAAACATGCCGTGTCAAGATGACGTCATTAGATGATAGTTTTTCATTCGATCTGCATTGTTTTGTTTTACCATTTATTACAAGTGACGTGCCGTGCCGTGAAATAAATATTTCTGATTTCGACATACCGTCGAATATTACTTTAGCTGATCCTACTTTTTATAAACCCTCTGATGTCGATATATTGATCGGTGCTGACGTTTTTTGGGAATTGTTAGGATCGCAAAGACTAAAGCTAGGTACCGGAAAACCAATGTTACATGAAACCCGTTTAGGATGGATAGTTTCCGGTCCAATTACTCAAAATTATATTTCATTACTTTCAAATGATTTAAAATGTAATTTTTCTAAAACTGTTTCCGACGGTGATAGAACCTGGGAAAAACTTGGAACCAACCTGACAAGGTTTTGGCTATTAGAAGAAGTAAACTTGAAATCTTCCAATTCATACATGCCAGAAGAAAAATCATGTGAGGATCATTTTGTTAAAAATACGACGCGCTTGTCTGATGGTCGGTTTTGTGTTCGGATACCCCTTAAGAAAGATCCTTCGGTTCTAGGAGATTCTTATAAAAAAGCGACACACTGTTTACACTCATTAGAGCGTAGATTGAAGGTTAAGGCTGAATTTGGTAACATGTATCATGAGTTTATGTCAGAATACGAGTCGCTTGGTCATATGACTAAAATTAATACACCTAATTTGTTGTCAGGTTACTTCATTCCGCATCACGGAATATTACGCGAGTCAAGCAGCACGACCAAGCTTCGTGTTGTTTTTAACGCAAGTTGTCCTACTGCGACGGGAGTGTCCTTTAATGACCTACAGATGGTCGGGCCAACTGTACAGGACGATCTATTGTCCATACTTCTTCGGTTCAGATTCCACAAGTATGTCTTATCTGCAGATGTGGAAAAGATGTATAGGCAAATAGTTGTTCACCCGTCAGACAGATATTTGCAACAGGTTGTTTGGCGTCACAATATCAGTGAGCCTATTAATGCCTATCAATTAAACACCGTCACATACGGTACTGCTAGTGCGCCTTTCCTTGCGACGCGATGTATTAAACAAATAGGACTCGACTGTAGGAATTCTAAAATATCGGAAATCATTAGACATGACTTCTATGTTGACGATTTACTAACCGGGGGTAATGACTTAGATGAAGTGAAATTCATCCGCACAGAAGTCACCAAGGCACTTGCATCAGCATGTATGCCATTGAGAAAATGGAGGTCAAATGATCCTCAATTAGTACTTGATGCCGTTCCTGTCTCAGGCAGCTTGCCTTCCTCAGGCAGCTTGCCTTTCTCAGGTAGCTTGCCGGCCTCGTTTGACTTAGACATAGCATCTAATGAGCCCGACAAGTTACTTGGTCTGGGTTGGCATGTCGCTTCCGATGAGTTAGGGTTTCCCATAAGTCTGACTCAATCTTCGGCTGGGCACACTAAGCGTGATTTATTATCCGTGATTGCGCGAATTTTCGATCCTTTAGGGTTGTTGTGTCCTATTGTTGTCTCCATGAAGGTATTATTACAAAAAATGTGGTTAGATAAATTGTCATGGGATCAACCACTGCCCGAAGTGATTAAAACCCACTGGGATACCATAGTCGAATCATTGCCACTTTTACCTCATTTTCGTATTCCACGAATTGTCGTTTGCAATTCATATCGTGAGTTAGAACTCCATATTTTCTCAGATGCGTCTGAGTCTGCATACGGCGCTTGCGTCTACGTTCGCAGTGTTAACACTGAGGGTAAGTGTTCGGTTAGCTTATTAATGGCCAAGAGTCGAGTGGCTCCCATTAAGCCCACAACAATTCCGCGGTTGGAGTTGTGCGGTGTGGTAGTCGGCTCTCGTCTTTATGAGAAGGTGATGAGCTCACTTCGCGTTCAGGTTAGTCGGGTCTATTGTTGGACTGATTCAACCATCGTCCTGGGATGGTTACAGATGATGCCTACCAAACTTCAGCCCTTTGTGCGCAACCGCGTTGCTGAAGTTTTGGATAAGGCGGGTAACTGTACCTGGAGGCACGTTCCAACGGACAAAAACCCCGCAGACCTAATATCTCGTGGTGTGGATATTAGTGTTCTGCAGGGTTTGGACCTGTGGTGGTCTGGACCAGATTTTTTAAAACTTGACCCGTCTGAGTGGCCTTCTAAGGTTAAATGTTTGGGACTCGAGACGTTACCGGAGACTCGACCTAATGTAGTATTAAATGTTGTTATTAACGATTCTAAAAATGAAGCCTTTATAGATTTTAGTCGTTATTCTAATTACTCTCGACTTGTACGTTCCGTAGCGTATATTTTAAGATTTATTAAATCATGTAGGAAATATTATCCAAAGACTAAGCATTTGTCACAAGATGAGTTGCAAGATGCACTCAATGTTATTATTATTAAAAGTCAGTCTGAATCCTTTTCTGAGTATAAATTACTTTTGAATAAAAAGAGCGTACCTAATAAGAGCGCCATTCTAAAGTTCAATGTTTATTTGGACGATAAAAACATAATGCGGGTAGGAGGACGACTGGATAATTCTAATTTTGATTTTAGTAAAAAGCACCCTATTTTATTACAGTCCACACATCATTTCACGAAATTATTATTCGATTTCGAGCATAAAAGATTGATGCACGCTGGCCCACAATTACTACTAGCTTCTATTAGGGAATTTTATTGGCCACTAGGAGGTCGCAACTTGGCGAAAGCTTGTTATCACAAGTGTGTTCTGTGTCACCGTATGAAAGGTAAGGTTGTAGCTCCTATAATGGGCAACTTACCACGAGAACGGCTTCGTCCAGGTTATCCCTTTGAGAGCACAGGCGTTGATTATGCCGGGCCTATTATGTGTGCTAGTCGTAAAGGTCGCGGATGCAGGCTAGTAAAGGTGTATGTCGCAATTTTTATATGTTTTACAACCAAGGCCATCCATTTAGAGCTCGTTGGCGATTTAACTAGTAATAGTTACTTACTGGCTTTGTACCGATTTATTGCTCGGAGAGGTAAACCCGTTGATATGTATTCCGACAACGGTACCTCATTTGTCGGTGCTTACAACGATCTTTCAAGGTTTTTGAAGGCAAATAGTTTGTCCTTGGGTGAAACTGCAGCTCAAGATGGAATACGGTTCCATTTTATACCAGCCTATTGCCCCCACTTCGGTGGAATCTGGGAGGGGGGGGTGAAGTCAACAAAGTACCATCTTCGAAGAGTGTTGGGAAATTGTAATTTGACTTTTGAAGAGCTATACACCGTTTTAACTAAAATTGAAGCCATTTTAAACTCTCGTCCACTGACGCCGTTGTCTTCAGATCCTGCTGATTTTACTCCGCTTACGCCAGGTCATTTTCTTGTTGGGCGACCCCTTACTTCCTTGCCGCAACCTGACTATCAAGATCGCTCTGTCAACCATCTGTCTCGCTATCAACGAATAGAACAACTCCGTCAACATTTTTGGAGCAGATGGAGCAAGGAGTATGTGGCGGAATTACAGCTGCGGACAAAATGGCGTTCCTCCAAGGATGGGTTGGAGCTGAACTCCTTAGTCCTAATTAAGGAGGACAATCTTCCTCCGTTGAAGTGGAGACTTGGACGAATTGTGGCCGTTCACCCAGGAACAGATGGCATCGCTCGTGTAGCTGACATTAAGACGTCCACTGGAGTCATCCGGAGGGCATTCAACAGAATCTGCCCGTTGCCTGTGACTTCGAAATCTGGTTGAAATCGTTGCTTTCAACGCCCGGGGGCATGTTGGTGCGCCTGATGACATAATGATAGCATCAAATTACTTTTGTCACACAAGCTACTAATTAGCGCATAGGTGTTTATATTATGTACTTGTTATATGTCGCCATCTCTTTTTTTCTACTTCACTTGCTGTACTTAGCTCATGTAGTTAACATCGCTATTTAAAATTATATTTCTTGTACCGAGTATTCCTGCAGTTATTCTTCCAGCAAACCCTAATTCCGTACACAGCTGTCTACAAAAAACTAGTAAAGCTCATCCGACAACGAAAAATTTAAAGTGCCTGTAACTGAAAAGGAGCACAAAATCGCAATTGAGTGTCTATGGCAAAGTGATGAACAATTAACCCCTCTACAAGCTGCACTAAGTTTTATTTTGAATACGTTTGAATCTTGGAAGATAAAGACAAAATTAGGATTTTTTCATACAAAAAATATTTAAAGTGCATGTAACTCAAAAGGAGCACAAAATCGCAGTTGAGTGTCTATGACACAGTAGTGAGAAATTAGCCCCTCTACAAGCTGCGCTAAGTTTTATTTTGAATACGTTTGAATCTTGGAAGATAAAGACAAAATTAGAATTTTTTTATACAAAAAATATTTAAAGTGCCTGTAACTCAAAAGGAGCACAAAATCGCAGAAGAGTGTCTATGACAAAGTGGTGAGCAATTAGCACCTCTACAAGCTGCGCTAAGTTTTATTTTGAATACGTTTGAATCTTGGAAGATAAAGACAAAATTAGGATTTCTTTCATACAAAAAATATTTCAATATTTTTTTTCTCTGAAAATACGGCTTATTTGGCAAAAACTCAATCTATAAAAGTGATTTGTAATTGCATCAGCTGTCTACAAAAAAAAAATCAGCCGAATCCGTTGGCCTTCTGTCAAAAATTTCTTAATGTCCACTTTTTTATCATTCGGGACCAGTGTGCGACACTGTAGCGCATCAGGGATGTTCGCAGAGGCACGTATAGACGATTTTTTCGCAATCATGCGAAAGCGTGTCGCCCACTTGATGCGGGGGGTGCGGGGCAGCGCCAACAGCCTCTTGGTCACTGTGGCTGATAGGGCGGAAGGTCTAATACTCAGGCACTGGACCACAACACAAGTATTACCATCAACCCGTGCCTTGAAATAATGTTTATTTTAGTTCGAGCTTATTTTATTATTAATGATGTTGACAGGATTGATGGTGATTTTGACATTATTGTTTTTATGATTTTGAAATTGTTAATAAGTATTACCAGAAATTTCAATCAATTTATAATTATCTACTAACTCTAGTACTTAAGTGTGTATGTATTACTAACAAATTGGATTGTATGATCTGTTAATAAATGATTATTATTAAAACAATGTTACGTAACGCGTAGTTCAAAAGCCCCTGTAACGCATCTTAACTTTTCAGAAGACCCCCCCTCCCCCCTCAAATTTGTTACGTAATACTGAACGCTCCCTAGAGCAAAACTTCAGTAATTTAGTGACATGATAGTTTTGTACGACTATTGTATAGAATCTGGTTCTTCTAACCTAACAGACAGATGTGTTGCTGGGGAGTTTGTTCCGCCACTTTTTCTTCCCAGCTTAAACACTTCGGAAGTGGCGAAGGGCGGGCGTTTTCGGGGACTGTCTTATGTGATTTTGACGTTCAAAAAGTGCTGATTATCAGCCTAGTTTGAATAAATGACTTTTGATTTTGATTTTTGTACCTCTGATTAATTTAATGTGTGTAGTCCGGAAACGCCCTTACTGAGAGAAATTGGTTGTATGTTCTAGGTTCGGCTGCTCTACAGAAGCGGATAATGGCTTTACTCAGGAAGATTGAACACTGTGTCAATGGTGTTCAGCCGGTTTGGGAGGAGACGTTTCGATGTTGGTGAGTTGATTTTGTTTGACTTAAAACTGAGTGTTGTTTTATTTCTCGGAAACGTGACGGTGTAGAAGGTTTTGTTTCATACAATACATACAAGGTGTTGTTTTGCATCCTCGTCAAATTCAAGGAAATAACTATGCTAATGATTCTCGTCCCAAATATACAGGGTGTAACGGAAAGGGTATATACATCCTTAAGGGACCTACAGACCATCAAACTGAACATGTTTCTCATCATAAAACATGTTTTTCAGCAAAAAAAATATCTGCTGCCCCATAGAAAGTTACAATACCTATTCGACCCAAATGTATAGGCAGCTGATATTTTTTTATGCTGCAAACAATTTTTTATGTTGACAAACATGTTCAGTTTGATGGTCTGTAGCACACCCTTAAGGATGTATATACCCTTTCCGTTACACCCTGTATAATACAATAAGAAGGTATTTTTTTTCTTATTTACGGAATTCGGTAAGTGTGAACCACCCGTGTTTTAGACGCGGGCCGTCTGATTCTCGCCCTATAACCGCGGTTCCACACATCAAAACAATCTCAAAATTTTATTCAATAATTTCGTATTCTCTGAAGCACGTTATGGAGGTCATTCTGAAATACTGATAAATATAAATAACCAAAAAATCAGTGTCTATTAATGATTAACTAGGTACCGTAATTTTAATTGATTATTTATGTATTTTGTGACAAGTTCCTAAATTTAGACGAGGATGCAAAACAACACCTTGTATTTGTATAGATGTCAGCTGGTTTCATGCGTAGTCGCTATTTTGAAACAATTAAAAATGGCGGAGGTTTGGCAGGCCACGTTTCATACAAAAATCTTACACACCCTTTGCGTTTCCACACTCGCTTGTTCGCGTTTTAACTATAAAATTCTTCTTTTGTCTAATATCAAACTTTCTACCACCAGGGACTCCCTCTGCAAACTTCTCCAGAAATACCCAAAAGGACAAGGCGACAAGATGGATGAATGTCAGATGGAGGCTTTACATCGTGCCGTCGCCAAGCGCAGGGTGTCACACCATACAAGCAGTGAACATGACTTTGAGGTAACTTAATTAATACTTGAACGCTCCCTGCGTTCAACGTAACGAAATTTGTGGAGATTTTTGACCCTTCTCTCCCCCATGTAACGCGCCGTATCGATTGTTTGTCCACCCCGGGTAACGCGCCGTGAGAAAAAAAACTCTACGCGACCGTTCTGAAGGGTTATCACAATGTTACGTAACGCGTAGTTCAAATCCCCCCCTCCCCCCAAATTCGTTACGTAATACTTGAACGCTCCCTAAAACATGAACTGTGTAGCAGCACCTCAAAATTAATACAGCGCCATTTATGAAACAAATTAAGAACTAACATCAAATTTCTAAATCGCGCAATTGAAGTTATCCGCGACTAAAGACGACATAGAAAAACGCACTCACTGCGAACAATGCGGCAATAAGCTTCCACTGGCTCGGCAAACATTACAACATTTATTTATTTTCTCATATCTCGGAGACGTGACGCTTTTGAGGATTGTGTCAAATACAAAACTGGTTTGTATTGATACTAGCTATCAATTAATATAGGTATTAAGCGTGGCAGCGTTTTGGAAAAAAAAATAGTGCGTGGAGACTGGAGTCCCTCCGCGCGGAAGAAGTGAAACTTCGTAATACTACACGCATGCGTTCGAGTGCCGCGCATTCACCCTCGCTCTGTCTCTTTATATTCCCCCTCCATGGTAGCGTTAAAAGTTTAACGCAAACATGTTGGAAATCGCATAAGAAGTTGCACTTCAAAAAAATCGGTAGTTTGGCAGGCCATTTAATTCAAACCCCTTTATAATCGTAGGTACTATTTGATGAAGCTCTAGCGACCTACAAAAAGCAACTTACTACACAAAATACTACAGTGCCATCTATGACACGACGGAAGAACTATCATTCATTCATTTATTTATTTATAATCAATTTACATTACATTTATCATCAATTTCCTACATCTCGCAAGCAAAGTTTACATCGACTTAAGAGTATATGAGGAAACCCGACAACTACTGTCGGGCAGTTGCCCACCAGACATAACACCTGTCTGTACGGAGGATCCTGCCTTTTCTAAGGAGTATCGAGGAATTTTACACCCTATTCCTCATACCCCTAATGAGCTATAGAGATTGTCTAGAGCCATCTATTTCCCACTCTGGAATAAGATCAAAATAATACTGCTTTAAGACGTCATCGTAAGCCACCAGGTCTCACGAACGAAGTAAAGTTTACGTGTAAAGTGTTTTATTTCGACCGTATTGCAGATTCAAATCTCCAATTAAAACTGCGCTATGAATTCTGGCTCTTACTTGTGTAATACTAGTCGCCTTATCGCCTCTTTCTGAGTTAGTTGCACTACAATATAATCATAATAGGGGATAGTCCAATTTTTTTTCTTTGTCCGTCGGGTAGTTTATTGACAAGTATTGGACACGTATTTTTTCTTTTTTCACGTGGTCATAAAATTACGGAGATTGAGTTGAAATGGCGCATGACGTCACATGTAGGTAAGTTTTATACTTGTGACGTAGGAAGCCCCCACTCTCCAACTTGAATGAGTTTTAACTAAGTAATTTTTTGATATTTTGATAAAACAAAAAATAAGTGTCTAATATTTTTGTATTACCTGTCTGACGGACAAAATAGAATGTCGTTTTCTTTACCCAGTTTGCACCCCTATTCTTCCTAATTAATTAGACTAAAGTTTGAAAGTATTTTCACAGATGCAGATACAAGAATGGGCGAATATAACATCGTTCCTATGCGCGCTTGGCGGCGTTTGTCTACAGCGAAGACCGTCCACCACATGGTCGCATCTTCATGGGCATGGTAAATTTTATAATATTTTTTACTTCACCTGTATGTAAAAATAATCTTAGAAGTTAACCAATTTCTCTGTTTTAAACAGATTCAAGGAAATACAACGTGTTGGCGAACAGCTCTCAAGAAGTGCAGTATTGTCCTGTGACACAGTAAGTAAACTCGAATTGAAGTGGGCATAACGCTCCACATAACATGTAGTTGTAAACACCTGTAGATGATAATTGATATGTTTAACTAAGACTTGAACCTCACACTATACGCATAACGCTTAGGCACTTCACACACCACATCTTTGGGGTGACTGATATTTAGTGACCGATTCTTAAACATGTGATTATACTCATGATAACAAACAACATTCCCAAAGAAACATTTTTTTATTCATTCACTTTTATCACAATAACAGCCATATGAAATTCGTTGTGCTAGCCTT
Source organism: Cerastis leucographa (assembly GCA_963082945.1). Lineage (NCBI taxonomy): Eukaryota > Metazoa > Arthropoda > Insecta > Lepidoptera > Noctuidae > Cerastis > Cerastis leucographa. The sequence goes on along the minus strand of OY720374.1, from coordinate 4,276,173 downwards.
GCGGGTGCTCTGCCTAACCACTGTGGCACGGTACGATAGTAATGAGACAGAATGACATCACGCGGCTAACAGCTGACAAGTCACAGGCGCACGCGCGCGCGAATTTCATACGGCTGTTGTGTTATTGTGATAAAAGTGAATGAGTATAAAAAAATATTTCTTTGGGAAAGTTGTTTGTTATCATGAATACAATCATGTGTTTAAGTATCGGTCAATAATTACCAGTCACCCGATATACAGTGTGAATTTTTCGAATGAGTTTGGATGAACAAAGACGAAACTATGAGGAAAAGCAAAAAATACTCAAAATAGTTTCGAGCCCGATTTTGATGAAAGCTAAAACGACATCACTGGATTTTTGAAAAATCAATAATCCTAGCCAGGAATCGAACCTTTCGATAGTGTCGCTAATAGGTATAACATTCTGGGAAGTATTGACAGGCTTCAAATTTAATGCAACAGAGGCCAACTTTAAGATATCGTTTCCAAAAAAGAAAATTAAAAAAAAGAAATCATTAACCAGTTTTTCGAAATTAAAATAATTAAAATGAGATATCGAATAGTTTTTCCTCATTTCCACTATAGTATGGGCATGCACAAACCTAACTAAAATCTTCTCCGACAGATTCATAGGCCAACTCCTCCGCCTGCTACTATGCAGCAACGAGCGTTTCGGCCAACAGATACAAACCCACGTGAAAGAGCTAGTCGGACACGAGATGTCGCCCGCGCTCTACCCGATACTGTTCGACCAGATCAAGGCCATCATTGACAAGTTCTTTGATCAGCAGCAACAAGTAAGTGAAATAACAGCAACAACATATTTGGACTTAGGAACTTTTGCCACATAATTTAATGTCTGTGAAGTTTTGCTACATAATTTAATCCGATCTCACCCATGAAATTTTGGTACATAATGTAATGTGAACTCTTCTTAACGTCCCTCTAGATAATTTATTTTACCTCGCTTGCGAATTCTTGCTGGATAATTTAGTTAGCCCTCATCTGCGAAGTCTCGCTGGATAATTTAGTTAGACCTCACCTGTGAAGTTTCGCTCGGTGATTTAATTCTACCTCATCTGTGAAGTTTTGCTAGATAATTTAATCTGACCTCATCTGGCAAGTTTTGCTAGATAATTTAGTTTGACCTCACTTGTGAAGTCTCTCTAGATATAATGTAATAGCACCCTGTAGTTAGTTAACAACACACACATATCATACATACATCACTGCCATACTTCCCGGTTCTGTGCGTCCAGGTGGCCTACCATGACGTCTTAAAATATTATTGTTTTACTCCTTTTCCAGTGTGGGAAAGAGATGGCGCTAGACATCCTGTATAGCTCCGTCTCTTGCCCACACTGGAATAAGATTAAAACAATACTGCTTTAAGAGGTCATGGTAGGGCAGCTGGTCGGAGGATCCTCTATTTAGTATGGAGGATGAAGTATTTAACACCCAGTTCTTCATACCTCCAAAACTGCATACCATTAACAATGTATCGAATTTGTTTAATACAACATCAATAACATGAACTTTCTTCCACAGGTAATGCTGACCGACATAAACACACAGTTCGTCGAGCATACCATTTTTATAATGAAGAGTATACTGGACATCAAGAAAAGTGGGCAGCCCAACGAGCATCTTAGTACTACGTCTATTGAGACTTTGATGCTTTCTATAGTCAGGTAAGATAGTGTTAGTAGTTCCCACTGCTGGGACTCAGGCCTCCTCTCTGTGACAGGGAATAGGTAGACCTACTTTTGCCCTTATCAAAATTTTTGCGTTAACACAAACATATGACAATATACGATGTTGTTTACGGAGACGCGGGGCGTGAAGCAGCGCGACATACGCAGCGTACTCCGCCGCGGGTAAACTTTGCAGTACACCACGGTTAGTATGGCCGCCTTTTTATAGTGCCATACCATCTACTGAAGAGTACCAATATATAGGGTTTTGTGGGTCGGCTTCCAGTCTAACCGGATGCAGCTGAATACCAGCATTTTACATGGAGCGACTGCCTATCTGACCGCTACGTGTTACGCGCCGCGCGGCAACACAATGTTAAAGCAGCTGGCTGGCTACAACGCTGCGTATCGAAATCGCTTCTCCTTTAAACGCTTTCATACATCGCCATATGTTTGAATTTATTTTGAACCGCGCCGTACGACGCGCCGCGTCTCCCTAAATGAGCCTCACACCCTCTGTAAGCTCTGTCCAGCAAAATCCTATTAATTGAAGCCATATTTTGTTACAGATACGTCCGTCACTTGGACATGACGGTACTATCAGTTCATATCAAGACGAAGCTCTGTCAAGTTGTCGAAGCCATGATGAGGAGGAGAGATGACCTCGCTTTTAGACAGGTCAGTTAGATATAATGTTTAATGTAAACTTAGCGTGCGTATTATACAGGGTTATTTGTAAAACACCGACAACGTCTCAGGACTATGTTACTAATATCATAATCAACAACTTTAGTTCTATGACTTTTTAAAAAATCTTCATATTTTAGTTCATCAGATTTTCATACAAAAATAAAAATATTTATAACACATTTGCTCGTAAAGGGTCTCTTATTTCATCAATTTCAATATCGTAATGTATCTCATTACGTACTCGTGCGTTATTGTAACGTAAAACGCACGGTTTATCAAAATGCTCCGTCTAAAACGAACGGGACTTTTTTAAATCTTAGCAAAGAGTTTTTATGTCAGAAAAGTGGTCAACATTTTATGAATAAAAATTACTTGGGAGATAAAATAAAATAAATAAACATTTAATTTTCTTAATTTAATTAATTTTGACCATAAATTACAACCATTTATCTGTAACAAAACACAAAAATATTAATTTATTTTATTAGTAATACTGGCTGTTTTTGTGCCTTTGCCTTAAAAAAAAAGCGCTGATGCGCGCGCATCGCTAATTTCATAATTTGTGAACAAGTAAAAATTATTCCGCGCGCTTTTTCTTTTCGCTGTATTGTTTTAATTATAATGTACTATTAAATTGAATGCTCTAAATGATACGAAGTCTATGCTAAGCAAAAGAAAGCGATAGTACAATAGTGAGGGGAGCATAATCGTAACGTTTAGAGCGTTCAAATTCAATATTTTTACTTTTGTTGAAAATTTGATGAACTAACGACTATACGACGAATTTTTAAAAGTCATAGATTAAAAGTGGTTGATTATAATGTTAGTTACATAATACTGAGAGGTTGTCAGTGTTTTACAAAAAAACCCTGTATAATTATCACTAGTTTCGGTGAAGGAAAACATCGTGAGGAAACCAGCATGCCTGAGAGATATTTCTCGACGCCATGTTAAACAACCAAGTCAGAGGTCCATGGTCGGCATAAAAACTCTGACACCAATTTAGGTAATAACACACGAAAAGAAGAAGAATGTAAACTTGAATGAACACTTAATAAATTATGTAGTCGAAAACACTTGTATTTATTTATTTATGTACACACAAAACACTTAACAGGATACAAGAGCACAAAGGTACTGCTTACTGCTAAAGATTTTTTTTCCAGCAGACCTGCGAGTGGAAAGATGGATAAGAAATGTAGACACAGTGTGTAGAATAGATAGAACAGGAAAATAATGAATTAGAGCTTAAAACAAACTTTATACCTATATAAAATGAACATACATACAAATAAATACACATATACAGGTTGTAACGGAAAGGGTATATACATACTTAAGGGTGTGCTACAGACCATCAAACTGATCATGTTTCTCATCATAAAACATGTTTTGCAGCAAAAAAAATATCAGCTGCCCAATACATTTGGGTCGAATAGGTATTGCAATTTTCTATGGGGCAGCAGAAATTTTTTTTGCTGCAAAACAGGTTTTGCCTGAGCCGCGGCGGCGATCTTTAGAAACCACCTGCTCCTCAACTCGCGCGCCGCCTCATCCCTCCGCGCCTACGCGGGCTTAAATTACACTCTAGGGGTAGGGCAAACAAGACTACGTGGAGTCTGTTTTGCAGTCATTCGTTTCTGTCACTAACTTTTGTAGTACTACATATTGACTTTTAAAGACAATATTTTAATTTAAGGTTAATAATTTCGTTGAACAAACAATATTCGTTGAAAAATAATTCTGCTGTTTGATAAGTTGGTCAAATAAAAAAATGTGATTGTAAAATTCTTTGAATTGTGTTTCTGTAAAATATGTTTCATTCAAGTAAATAGTAGTCGAAACAAAAATATTCGAAATAAAAATACGGGGACTAAATATTATGTGAAACATTTTCTGGGAAACGAAATTCTGTCAAATTTCTGTCTGCGAAACAAGGTGACACCGACAGCTAGTCTAATATACTATGAAACCAACATTCATTGCAGCCGCGGTCACAAAACACGGGAGCGAGATGACACGAGACACTACGTATTAAATGTCCTGCTCGCACTTTTTGCGACCGAAACTGCCAGGATTCTTGACTTTTAGTTTATTATACGTTTTCTTCGGCACAGGAAATGAAGTTCCGCAACAAGATGGTAGAATATGTAACGGACTGGGTGTTGGGTACCAGTCATCAGATAGCGCCGCCATTGCGGGCTGATGCGTCTTCTATTACCAGGTCAGTTTTTTCATTATTCATTATCGTTTAATTTCCTTGCAGACAGACTTCTGATCAACTTGGATCCAAACCAATATTTTGTATTGGCCAAATAAATACATCTAGTGCAGTACCTGCATAAGGTTTTCACTCCATTGAGCCGGAGCGAATCGGCTTGAACCGAACACGTGTCCCTAAATTAATAGCCGCATTTAGTTTAGCGCTTTGTCCAGTTGCGTTGTTTATTTTTACATATTTCTGTAAAAAAAAAACCCGGCCAATTGCGAGGCGGACTCGCGCACGAAGGGTTCCGTACCATTATTTATAAAAAACGAGCAAAAAAATCATATTCATTCTGTTTTTAGTAATTGTTGTTATAGCGGCAAGAGAAATACATAATCTGTAGAAATTTCAACTGGTTAAGTATCACGGTTCATGGGATAAAGCCTGGTGACAGACGGACGGACAGCGATGTCTCAGTAATAGGGTCCCGTTTGACCCTTTGGGTACGGAACCCAAAAAAAATGATTCAAAATGTAAAATAATAGTAGCCTACAATGATCTAGAACAAGATCTAGGGCTGTCGGAGTAGCCAGGGCTCCAGAGAGAGGGACCTCCACACTATGCGTGTCGTGACTAGGAGTACTGCTTTATGAATCAAGCCCTTGATCCAGCCGCGCATTAAAAGCCTCCTTAGGGGTTTGGCCGAGGTTTTTGGATTTAAGTTCATAAACCGTAACGACTATCGGTACATTGAGTCCACATCCCACATGTCGACAGCCTCGTGTGTATCTATGATTCTTTATTTATTTATTTATTACACAAAGGGCATTGGGTAAATTTGTATGGACCAGTGGCATGTTTTTTCTTAACAGCGGCCACAAAGATAATAGTTGCTAATTTATAGTGGAATATATGATAATAATGACACCTAAAAGAATTTTGCCGTAAATTTACGGCAAAACTCTTTTACTTTGACATCAGATATTTCAGCGCCAACATAATTATATTGGCGATGAAATATCTGATGTCAAAGTTGTGTTGTTCCTACTAACAGTTTGCATACTGTTACGTATTTTATCAAAAATTCACTCTTTGCTATCGTTTGCCGTATGTCATTACTTCCCAGAAATTGATCCTTAGCAGCGACACTATCGAATGGTGTAATAATACAGGATGTTTAGCTGCCTCGTGTGTCTCATGATTTATTGGAACGAAGTTCCTTATCGCGCGTTGTGAAAGGGGGCTAGACGGAAAAAAAACTTACGAAAAGTTGTCACGACACTTTTTGCTATAGTAAGCTATTGTAAGCTTTATCTCTTTAAAATAAAGTTGAAATTTCCTTAAATTACGTACAATTGGGGTGTGTGTGTGAGTAAGGATAGATATGATTATTATTTTGAGTGACCGTACTACAAAGTACAAATTCGGTTGTGCAGTTAAGTAAGACGTATTGCTTCGAATTAAGGATTAATCTTCCTTAAATTAAATATTTTATTTTTCGCACACTAACTTAAATCTAAAATGTATTGATATTATGTACGTGAAAGGAACTTCGTTCCATCCGGGTGTCCCTTGACACCTCTCAAGTTTTTATTATGAATCTTGCCTTTCTGCTTCTAGATACCTGGTCTGCTGCCGAGAATTAGACCAGGCGTGCATGGAAGCAGTAGCATCATTGCTGAAAGGTCTACCTCTCCAACCTGAGGAGTCAGATAGAGGGGATCTAATGGAAGCTAAGAGCCAACTGTTTCTCAAGTAAGTACCATGATCACCTGCTTAGCCTGGTCCTATGTTGGGGTCGTATTTCAGTCACATAGGCTGTAGAATAGCCTTTTTTTTCGGATGGGAAATCATCAAATGACTTCTCCCGCTCTGGGCGGAGCGGGAGGGAGTATCAGACTTGTACTGACTAAAACCCATCTATGTTCCTTCTTAGCCCTTTGTGTTCCAGGGCCACGGGCCAGGGTATCTCTTTCGAACAATCCCGCAACCCTGGCAGAACTGTTGAATAGCCTGCCTATGGCATTAAGTCCGTCTCTGTACATTCTACTTGAAGTGTTAAATAAATAAATAGCAGTATTTTACGTATAGTGACTTAAATCTATTATCGAATCAAAATCATTTATTTCAAGTACACTTTTGAATGATCTAGCAAAGACAACAATAAAAATGAAGCGACAGTTTTAATCACAAGACATAATAACTATTGTTAATGTTTGGCAACTACAGTACTGAAAGTACTGATCATTGACAATCAAATCTCCACAACCCAAAACTGATTGCGGTTGTCAGATTTTCTAGCTTTATAATACCTGTAACGAATGTCAAGGATCTGACGGAACCAACGGCTTTAATGTGCCTTCCGAGGCACGAGGCATGTTGATGTCTGATGTTATAAAATCTGCCTAGCCTTTTCCCAAATATGTTGCTAATTACAATATCCTAAAGATTTCCTCTCATTTAATGGTAAGAATTGCCGTTAGGATAAGAATTTAAAAATCCACGGATTAATTCCAAGTTTGTATGCTTAAGAAACTCTATTTCTTCCCAAGGTACTTCACCCTCTTCATGAATCTCCTCAACGACTGCAACGAAGTAGAGATGGCCGAGGGTCCAGGTCGACTGGAGACGCTCCGCAACGCTACCATACAGGCCATGTCTAACCTACTAAGCGCCAACATCGACTCGGGGCTCATGCATAGCATTGGTAAGTTAGACAGAAAGAAAAAAAACACGTAAGTACTACTGAGTTCACTGACGGTTTTCACCTTTATGCTCTAAGTAATAAGGTTGAAGAGTGGTTGTACGATAGTGAACCCGGTAGTTCAGTCACGGACTTTAATTGATGAGCCACTTTTGCCACTGTTCTTATTTTAGCTGTGTTGTGCAAATCGGGTTTAGTCGGTTATATTCTTACATAGTCCAGAGTGACTACCCAAAGTCAACCAATTGCAGGTCTAGCAACCGTTACCTAGCTACAATTTGTTTTAGCGTAGCCATAGTAACGCCGAGCGTACGGAGAAATTATGATTGGTAATTTTGACATCGGAAAAACTCGAACCCACAATTTTATCCGAATGCGTGGCGTCCAAGATGACGTTCATGACAAATTATTCGTTTCACCAAAATTCAAAATAATCTTCTCTGAAATTGACCATTCAACTGTCTGAAAACCAATATAAGGTTTTCAGAAATAAAGAGTATTTAGTGAACTCTAATTCAAAGGAGATCGGTAAGAAATAGATTGGATAAACGTATGTAACGTTTTATGGATTTTTCATTGACAACTTATAAGTCATTCTTCAACCTCTATTGGTAAAACCTTTTTCGATTATTAGTAATATGTCATCTTGTTTACGAGCATGCGGTTTGAGTTCTGGTTTTATCGTTTAATTTCGTGAATGGATAAAACTGCAAAATTAGAAAGTTTCAAAGTGGCTTATCAATTAAAGTCCGTGACTGTATATAAACCCTTTTCCACACATAACTTACGAAAGCACTAAAAGAATAAATAGGGAGAAAAATACGATATCAACGCAAACAGCTACCGCTGTGCGTGTGCGTGTCAAAGCACCACACGAGTTAGACACAGCATTGGTTCACCGTCGTGATGACGTCAACTGGTGCAGAATGGATAGGGTTACTTGCAATAGTTGAGGGTGGAACTCTTCATGACCCTCTAAACGACTGCACTGATGTAGAGATGGCCGAGGGTCCAGGTCCGATGGTGACGCTCCGCAACGCTACCATACAAGCCATGTCCAACCTATTCAGCGCCAACTTCGACTCGGGGCTCATGTATAGCATTGGTATGGCGATTATTTTAAGAAATTATACACTATGCCAGAAACTTTACGCGTTACCAAATACTTTCACGTGCATCATCTGCCTAGCCTAGCATAGTCGCAACTATGTTGGGGTCGCTTTCAGTCTAACCGCATGCAGCTGAATACGAGTATTTTGTGTTAGTGATAGTGTTAGCGGCCATGTCAGTTTAAAACTTTCCCTTGTTTTTATAAAGGGTGTAAAACACCTCTTTACGAAGCCGAAAGGCACTGGTTCTCCCTGTCATTGCGATCATTTTTTTGTTCTACACCATACCTGGGAACCTTCTAGTTACGGAGATATTAGGGGTCAAAGTTCCAACTTTTTGACTAGTATTTTTTTTAAATACAAGTTTTAAATATAAGATTTTTACTTTAAACACCTCCACGACCCCCGTACTATTTAATTCGTCCATCAGCACAAGGTTTTGAGTGCGTTACATTGAGTTCTTTATAATTTTTGCGTAAAGTTACTTAGTTTCATGTACAGAATGCTTGGTTGACGGCTTCGTGATGAGGTGATTTACACGGTGTATAATAAAATAAGTCTTTAAATGTCTTGACTGCAGATCATCTGTCAAGCAGAACAACTATCACCAGAGTAAGGAACCAGGAGTTATAGAATCGGTTCTCCAATTAGGAGTGCGTGTGCTTCCAAGAAACTTTCTCACTCTAATGTAAAGCCATCCTAAACGTACAGAAAGATATCACTTCAGTTCATTATTAGTTCTTCCTCACATGATTTAACCACACATTTCTCTCTCCCACAGACCTAGGCTACCACCGCGACCTTCAAACCCGTGCAGCTTTCATGGAGGTCCTCACAAAGATACTGCAGCAAGGGACAGAATTCGACACGTTAGCGGAAACTGTGCTCGCTGACAGATTCGAACAGCTCGTACAGCTCGTCACCATGATCTCAGACAAGGTAAGAAGAAAAGCCTTAAACATCTAATAAAATGGCGCGACCTATAAATACTTTCAACTCTGTGTAGCATCTTGCCCTTAGAAATTATACCCAGGGTCCCTTGCTCAACTGTCTGCCTTGCCTGCACTTCCACCAGTGCAGAATGGTCCCTGATGGTCTATAATGGTGGCCAATAATGATGGCTATTGCTGGTCAATGATGATAAATTCAGGCCCGTGGAGGTTAAAAGCAGTAATCTATAAAAATGATCCAGGATAGAATATAATAAAACTTTTGCAAGCAACTGCAGTAGCAGCTTTTCCAACTGGTTTCTTGTTCTTCTAAAAGATTGCCCTTAGTAGTAGATTGAAAAGAAAATTCCCATACGGACAGAGTGTCTCCTTCTTCATTGTAATTACTTCAATGCCCTCAGCAACTACTGAACGATAAAGGAAAACTAAAATAGCACCCATATACGTCGCGTCTCCAAGTTATGCGGTCTTCTGCCGTTTGACACATTTTTAGATCGCATCAGACCGTCTTGCCTTTAAATAAATGTTATTACTTGACTGAAGATTTTATGAATGAAAAATTTACCTAAATATTGGACATTATTGCCTATAAATCATATTGTATCTCCTTGACTTTATTCAAAATCAAAAAAAAAACAAAATCATTTATTTCAAGTAAGCCAACAGGCACTTTTGAATAGTCAAACAACAATAAGGTGCATCGCAGACGGCACACTTTTTGTGCGATCGAGTCTGCGGCGCACAAAAAGTCTGCATGGCGCGCAAAAAGTCGGTCGCGGATTTTTCACAGACTCAACGCACACGACGCACATCTTCGATCATTCTGTCGGCAGAGCTGTAGGGACGTAGACGCTATGGAAATCGTGCAGGGATCGCGAAGTATTATTTTGTACATGAAGTACAGCAAAATAAGAAGAAATAGAGAATTTTGGGTACATCCTATACTTTCGGAAAGATTACTGAAGGGACAGTTCCATACTAAACATTCAATTCTGAAACAATATCCGGATTTTTTTTTCAAATTTTATACAATGTCTGTTAATACATTTGATGAGTTGCTATTTATTTTTCTTTTTAAATGTCTATCATGATATTCTGCCTTAGAAGTATCATAAATTGCTGGTCTGTTTTGTATTTCTTGAATTAACATAGTTACATCGACCTCTGGCGCCATGATAATAGATCGCGTGCGTTACGTCCACCCCTAGCAAATGCAGATTGTCGACTAAAGTGTACGCCGTCTGCGTTAGCGCGCGTTGAAGCAAACGTTCAATTTTTTTCACACACTTTTTGTGCGGAGCGGCGCGGCGCGGCGCGGTGCGGTCTGCCCGAATTAAACGGATTTTTTGTGCGCCGGACTTTTTGCGCGTCGTGTGCGTTACTGCATATAATTGCATAGGTTCTATTTTCACAGACTAAAAAGTGCGTCACGGATAGTCTGTCGTCTGCGCAGGGCCTAAAAATTAAGCTACAGTCCCAGTCGCAAGACATAATAACTGTGAAAGTACTGTAGTTGCCCATTCCAAAGCGTAGATCTCTATGGAGAAGAATGGGCAAGAAACTCCATGGACACTCTTTTAAGGCGACAATAAGTGACCGCGACCTTGAGCGAGTAAAAGTGCATGCGTAACGCTTCACCGCGCACCAAGATTATTCGAAAAAACAAGCCACCTTGATTTATCAAACACAAGACAAATAAAAGCCGTATACTAAAATATGGGTTGTTAAATTGTCTTTCAGATGGTCAAAGTTTCATGAAAATACGTCCGATAGTTTTTGCGTTATTAAAGGTTTTTTGTCCGCGTTAGACATGAATTTACAAATTAATTACACTATGTTATAAAAATATAATTTCACATTTTCACAGATCAATTTATAAAGAAAATTGTCTAGTATAACATATATTTTTTTCAAATAAATAAGACTAAAAGTTTAGACGTGATGTTCAATTTCAAATCATTAAAAGTCGTATATCTGCGCCTTAAATCAGAATCTTGTTACAAAAACCTTGGTTACATAATTCATGTTGAGATGGTACATTATGTGAGAACGATGTAGCAAGACGTGCACGTTAAAAGTGTCCATAGTAAATAAAAAGACAATTAAAAAATAAAATAATTAGTTCGAAATAAGCCGTGGCAACTAAGAGATGACCAGGCACAACTGATAGCGCCCGTTCACGAACATGACGAATGGATCAGCCATCATTCAACTCAACCATTTTGAAGGGAACTAAATGACCCGACACACCCGCCACCATCAGCGTGACATTTAAGTGAGCATGACATACTCTCAACCGCCAGGGCACATTCAAGTCAATAAAAGACGTAGGTTTCCAGTAAATGATAGCTAGTACATAGTACTCACACAATATGGGCTATGCAGTTATATAATACTAAATTGAATTTATACTATGCAAGGATGGTTGTACAATCTTCAGCAGCTCCAACAATACTTTTTAATGCTATCATTTTATGCGCCCCTGTCCTTGTGGAGCAGGACCGGCATTATGATACAGCATATTGAATTTTGACTTATATAATTAATCTCTTATACAATTATTGTTCAGATTTATTTAAATTATTTGTAATTATAAAGATTAATAACTCAATTTTAATGTAATGAACCATATTTGTACGGCGGAAACGACAGAATATTATGATAGTAATACATAAAAGCTTTGTACAGTATTCTGACAAATAAATGCATTATATTCTAAAATTTTCTTGAGTGAAATGTTTTTTTACACCTTTTTGTCCACAGGGCGAGCTACCAATAGCAATGGCCTTAGCCAATGTCGTCAGCACATCTCAGATGGACGAGCTAGCTCGCGTGTTCGTCACGCTATTCGACGCGAAACATCTGCTGGCGCCGCTGCTGTGGAACATATTTTATAGGGAAGTTGAGGTGAGTGAGACCCGTTTTGTCTGCCGAGTTACGCTAGCGAATTTAAGTTGATCATGTATAAGAGCTCGTGGCTAAATAATTACAGCCGCACGGGTCGATCTTCAAGGTTAAGCCGTGCTTTACGAAGTTGGTCCGTGGCTGGGTGACCATATTACATACCGAGTTTTCTCCGTGCCTCGGAAATCAAGCTGTTTTATTTTAGCTGAACAGTTGAATACTGTTTCAAATGTGTGACATAGAGAAAAGTAATAGACAAGAATCGTATCTATTAGTAACTTAGCTTAAACTTAAACAATACTGCCAACTTAGATAAATGTATGGAACATTATACATCTTATTTAACAAAAAGGACTTATTAGTCTCCCACAAGGCAGAAAAAAATTGTTAGAATTAATTAAAAAAAAGATACAAAAAATAGAACATAAGTAAAAAAACGGGCCAAGTGCGAGTCTTACTCGCACACAGGGTTCCATAGCCCTAAAAATATTTTGAACGGTCATTCATTAGTAAACTTCCACTCAACCGTAAAACTAAATTTGTTTTTAATAGTCAGTTAATGAAAAACAAAGTTACTGCTGCAGTTTGGTGAAAAGTCCTATATCTCAAAAACTAAATATCAAATCTTATTCAAACCAATTTTCGTTGAAAGTGTTTTTTACGTTCTATATCCCAATTTTTTTTCAGAATTTTTCTTCGTTTAGAAATTAGAGGGGGGGGACACGTTTTACCACTTTGGAAGAGTCTATCTTTCAAACGATTGACTTTGAAAAAAAAATGGTTTTAAGAACCTCAATGTCATTTTCAAAGACCTATCTATAGACACCCCGCACGTATAGGTTTGATGTGTTGTTTAAGTATATTCAGGTGTGGAATTAATAAACTGGGCAAATAAGGATGGAACAGTTTTATTTGCACAGACACATGACGAGAGAAAAAAAACTTAGGTTCTAGAACATGCAAGGGTGACAGCAATGCTATGAAGTTACCACAGACAATAATATAGAAGTTAACATAGAGGTTTCGTTCATAAATTCCAACACTACCCCTTGAACGAATTTAATTAAATCACGACACTACCCCTTGAACGAATTTAATTAAATCACGACACTACCCCTTAAACTTTTCTTCTACAAAAAACACGAATGTTATTAATATAATATCGTAAACTATTACTACAATATTTTAAGAAATGTTACAACACCTAATAATAAATAAGAATAACAATATTACTCTGATAAAAGACACAAAGAAAACTTAACATGTTTCTCTCTATTTAACGGTTTAGTGAGCAAGTCAGCTACCATGTCACCTGTAGGCATATAACGGATTTCAATAAATTTATTATTTACAATATCCCTTATAAAATGATGTCTAATATCTATATGTTTGGTACGGGCATGAAACATTGAATTAGAGCATAGTTTTTGTGCGGACTGATTATCATTGTACAAATTTATCTTGCAATTAACTTGAAGGCATTCATTTAAAAAAATACGTAAAAACAACGCCTCTTTGCAAGCATCTGAAACAGCCATGTATTCTGCTTCAGTACTTGAGAGAGCCACAGTCCTCTGCTTACGACTTTCCCAAGATATAACAGAATCACCTAATTTAAATACATATCCTGTGTATGAACGACGATCAACCTCATTGGATGCCCAATCAGCATCTGTGTAGCCATTTATGACCAATTCGCCTTTAACATACTTAAGAAAGTAATGACTTGTACCTTTAAGATATCGCAAGACCCTTTTCGCAGCTTTCCAATGTGTTTCATTGAAACATTCGTTAAATTGGCTCAGAACACCGACTGCATGAGAGATATGGTCTGGAACAAACTGAAATATACATCAAGCAACCTATGAGATTTCTGTAGTCGAAACGAGTATCCTTGACTTCACTTTTCTTCAGTTTTGATCCAGTTTCCATAGGGGTTGCAGACGGTTTGCAATCAGTCATATTAAATTTACGTAGAACAGTTTCAATATAATGTGACTGATTCAAAGTAATCGATTCTTTATTCCTACATAAACTCATTCCCAATATTTGATGAGCTGGTCCCAAATCCTTCATGTCAAACTCTGACATGAGTTTTTCTTTCACCATATCTCTTTCTTTGGATATCGATGAAGAAAATAACATAATGTCGTCGACATAAAGGGCAATTATAACCATTTCCCTCTTTTGTCCTTTATAATAGACACATGGTTCTGATGGCATCCTATTGAAATGGAGTTTATTTAGTAATACTCCGTTAATTTTTTCATACCATGACTTTGCAGCCTGTTTTAATCCATAAACGGCTTTATCCAACTTATACACCTTATGTTCTTGTCCTTTCTTAACAAATCCTTCTGGTTGTTCCATTAGCACATGCTCTTTTAGATCACCGTTCAAAAAAGCTGTATTGACGTCTAGGTGATTTATTTCCAAATCATATTCTGCAGCTAGTGCTAACAACAAACGGATAGTCGAGTAACGGACAACAGGTGCAAAAGTTTCGTTATAATCAATGCCATACCTTTGCGTAAATCCTTTGGCAACCAGCCGTGCCTTGTATCTTAGGAGACTTCCATCTAAGTTCCTTTTTCTTTTAAAGATCCATTTGCATTTGACTGCTTTGTGATCTTTTGGTAGATCTACAAGGCGCCAGACTTTATTGGTATTAAAGGATTTATACTCATCTTCCATGGCTTCCTTCCATTCTTTGGCTTCATTGCCACCAAGTGCTTCCTCAACAGTCTCCGGGTCTCCAAGATCCCTGTACTGTTGAGCTACCAGATGTGCAGATAGATCTTCATCTACAGCATCAGTGAAGTCTGAAATTGTCGAGTCTTCACTTGAACTCCCTGGAATATAGGTTTCATCCAATGAGTTATCTGCTCCAGATGAACTACTACTTTCATTGATACTAAATACTGTGCCTCTGTTCCTATTTCTGTCATCAGAAGGACAATTTTCGGAGACATCCTGTGAACTTTCATCCCCAGTGTTGTTGTCTGCCGTACTTGTCGGTTCTGTATGTGAAATAACATGAATTATTACTTGATTAGTATCATCATCTGACAGGTCCTTCTTCCAAAAACAATCTTCTAAAAACCTCACATGGTGTGCTTTAATGCAATGCCCAAGGTTCTCAAAATCCATAAGTTTGTAACCCTTTGTGTTGTTACAGTAACCTACAAATATATATTTCTTTGCCTTCGAATCGAGTTTCTTGTGATTCGAAGTCAAAGCATAAGCCAAACAACCAAATGTACGAAGGTGACTTACATCTGTCTTCTTATTAGTCCATTTCTCCAGTGGTGTTATGCCCATGACAGCTTTTGTAGGTGAGCAGTTCTTCAGATACACTGAAGTGTTTACAGCTTCTGCCCAAAAACGTTTGTCAAGACCAGCATCTTCTAGCATACAGCGAGCTTTGTCCATGATGGTACGATTAGCTCTTTCTGCCACACCATTCTGTTGACTACAATGCGGGACAGTCGTTTGGTGACTGATGCCGTGCTGTTGCAGAAACTCCTGAAATTTTTTATTAATATATTCACCACCATTGTCGCTACGAATAGTTTTTATTTTCTTATCAGTTTCATTTTCCACAAGCTTTTTAAATATTTTGAATTTTTCAAGAACTTCACCTTTTGTTTTCAAAAAATAAACAAATGTTTTTCTTGAACAGTCATCAATGAAAGTAAGAAAATAACAAGCACCACCAAACGACTTCTCTTGCATTGGACCACATAAATCTGTATGTATTAAGCCTAAAATCTCCTTAGACCTACTATGAGACACTTTTGGAAAAGGTAATTTTGTCAGTTTTCCTTTAATACAGGCAACACATGATTTAAAACAAGTACTATCATAATTCATACCAATGACCATACCTTGTCTCATGACATTCATGCTCCTAGAGTTGAGGTGCCCCAGCCTGCGATGCCATACTTCCTGTGACACCAAGCTGCTCTGCTCTTGCTCTGACACATCACAGTCCAGTAGTGATTTACTGCTGCTGTCAGACACCATGCATTGAGGCTGCACTTCAACATTAGCTCTACTGCTATTTCCTATAGAATCTAATTGAAAAATACCATTCACATAACTAGCTGTAGCAATGGTCTCATGCCCGTCCATTATTTTACAGGTTTTAGAATTAAAAATGACTTTATAACCTTTTCTTGTTAACTCACTAACTGATAAAAGGTTAGTTGACAGTTGAGGAACCAAATAAACATTAGTTATTGTTCTAAAACCACTGTCTAACTTAATTCTAACTTGACCTATTCCTGCAGTACACAACTTATCACCATTTGCAATGTTCACAGAAAGTTCTTTAGTTGATTTCAATTCTGACATTACACTTTTGTTGTTGCACATATGGTTGGTTGCACCCGAGTCCACATACCACACATCATTCTTGAGATTCACCGACAATGCTGACAATAACACCTTCTGCTTGTCCTTGACATTACTCATTGGAGTCGTAGAAGCAGCATTCTTTGGGCAATTCTTCTTTGTGTGTCCTGGCTTCTTGCATCGGTAACATTTGATTTTCTTGACAGTAGTCAAGGCCGACGCAGTCTCCGTTTTGTCATCCCTTCTGTGAAACTCCTGTAATAATTTCATTTTCACAGTTTCACTGACAAGTTTGTCACTAGAATTCTCCAACGCCATGATGAGCGGGTCGTAATCGGATGTCAGTCCGCTCAACATGATGACTGCTATGAAGTCATCGTCTAGTGGAGAACCTATGTCATGCAATTGTTGTGTAATTTCCGTTATTTTCGTAATGTAAGCCTCCATGTTACAAGCATTCTCTTCGAGCTTAGTTCCAAAAAGCAACCGCAGTAATCCTAAGCGTCTGCACAGACCCTTGTCCTCATACGCCTTTTGTAAATTTGTCCATGCTTCATATGCTGATTTTGCGTTGCGCACAAGCGAGAAAGCATTAGGATGTACAGAAAGACAAATCTTTGCAAGCGCGCGCTGATTTTTTCTTACGTCTTTGCTTCCGTCGGTGGACTCAATACATTCGAGTAGGTCTTCATGCATCAGGAGCATCTTCATTGAAAACTTCCAGTTATTGTAGTTTTCGGCCCCCTTCAGCCTTTCTATTGGAATTCCTGTGTGGTGCGCTTCGCTGGTCATCTTTAACTTTTAGTATTGTAACCAAAGAAAAAAAAAAAAACAAGTGCCGATCGTTTTTGGTTTTTCTGCTTTTCTTTTTACAAAAATAACTTTCCTTATTTGAGTAGGTAACTGGGCCCATAACCTGTTGTTTAAGTATATTCAGGTGTGGAATTAATAAACTGGGCAAATAAGGATGGAACAGTTTTATTTGCACAGACACATGACGAGAGAAAAAAAACTTAGGTTCTAGAACATGCAAGGGTGACAGCAATGCTATGAAGTTACCACAGACAATAATATAGAAGTTAACATAGAGGTTTCGTTCATAAATTCCAACATGATGTTTTTTTTTTTTTAGTTTTAGTTCCGTGTAGGGGGGTATCCTTAATCTATATTTTTCTTTTTTTTTGTACAAAAATCATAAAGCGGTTCACAGAATACATCTACCTACCAAGTTTAGCTGTGTAGTCCTAATAGTTTCGGCTGTGACATACGGACGGACAGACAGACAGACATGACGAATCTATAAGGGTTCCGTTTTTTGCCATTCGGCTACGGAACCCTAAAAAGACATACTAAACTGGTCCCGTACGTGTTAAAAAAAGTCACAGCGATGGTTTATATGTAATTCAACTGTATTGTTTCCCATTCCGTTATGCACTTTCTGTCATTATTGTCATTTAAAGGAAAGTTATAATTAACTTCTTCATAGTTTTGAAAAACTCGTCTGCTCGACAACTTAATAACGCAATAATTATTATTGAACTGCCTCAATGAATGGCTTTGGAATGTGATGTGTTGTCTCGCAGAACTTTTGAGGAATTTATGGCCGAAATAATAATTCCTAAATTATTTGCGTAGCAGTAGATTAGGAAATTCAAACTATCCTCTTCATCTACAGGTCTCCGACTGCATGCAAACCCTCTTCCGAGGCAACTCTTTAGGCAGCAAGATCATGGCCTTCTGCTTCAAGATCTACGGCTATGGATACCTCCAGAGCCTTCTGGAACCTCTCATCACTGCACTCTTGGATCAGGCTGAAGAACGCGCGGATATCAGCTTCGAAGTGGACCCTGCCAGGTATGTGTCTATTCAACTTAGAAAATCTTCCAGGGGGGTTACTATGACGCTTAAAACATTATTGTTCCATTCCTATTCCAGAGTGGGAAAGAGAGGGAGCTAGACGACCTGTATAGCTCCGTCTCTTTTTCACTCTGGAATAAGAATGGAACAATAATGTTTTAAAACGTCATGGTATGCCACCTGGAATAACTTTAGAATATTCTAGAACCCCTGATCAATGCAGTCCTGGACCAGATTGAGAGGGGATATTAGTTTTGAAGTGGTTTCGGCGATTCCCTCCAAACCCATGTTTAAAGAGGCGAGCCTATTGCCAATTATAACATTTGTAAAATTGGTTTGTGAAACGTATTGCACCGTTTATTCATTGTTTAAAATAGTTACAGTACTGATGACAACATTTGTGTCAATTGTTTAATTTAGTGTTCTTATAATGTTTTTTTTTTGTATAGATTCTTTTTCATTTACCTATTTTTCATTGTACATTGTAGGCTTTGTAAATTAGTTTTTTTTTTCTTTTTCTACCTTTTGTAGTAAGCAACGACTTATTGTCGGGCCTACGCTGTCCTCCCATACTTAAGTACTAACGCTGTAACATTCAAATATTGTAAAACCAAATGATTTTGCACCTTTTGTCGACGTTTTTATAAGTGCGCATGTAGGCCTATGTAAAATAAAAAGTTTAGATTTGATATTGAACAAAATAAGATGGCATGGTTCGTTCTAATTTTAGTTACACGCCAATATATACTTGTCAAGCTATAGTGCTTTTCAACTATAATAGTATATTGTGTATTAAGGGCGGTAAGTAAGGAATTACGATCGAGGCTCTAGTAGAAGCCCGAAGTCGAAGACTGAGGGCTTTCTGAGTCGAGGTTCATAATTCCCGTTCCGCCCGTGAAACATACAATGTTTTTCATCACACTTGCTAGTTAATAATTATGAATATACACAAGTCAGCACATATTATTACGAAATACACCACAGATTATACAAATGTTTTGTTCAGAAACGTTAAAGGCAAATACTTACCTAGGTATACAGCCATGACGGAGTATAAAAAAAAAACGACGTTTTGATACAAAAAACTATCGATTATTTAGATTTTAGAACATTAGTTGAGTAATTAAATAACATGTAGCGAGATTGAATGAAATTCCTGTTTAAATAAGATTTTAAGACAATTTTTCAATTGCGTGTAAACTCCTTGCTTGAACTTGCATGACCTGTGTGCTGTCATGCGGTGCTGTAAATTAAAAAAAAAAATACTTACCGCCCTAGGGTTTTATATGGGGCATTACAGCCAAGTTAACCTGTATGTTATGACACTGTTTACGTGCAAGTGTGATGAAAAATATTTGAAAACAAAACCAAAAACAAAATTGTCTCTTTTACATTCAAAATTACCCGTAATTTTTGTTCTTTATTTTACACAGATTGGACCCAAACCAGGACATAGAAATGAACAGGTCAAATCTGATAGACCTGACTAAGGAGGTCTTCGACAGGATTGTGGGGTCAGCAGAAAAGTTCCCACCACAGCTACGAAGCATGTGCCATTGTTTATATCAAGTATGTTGATTTTAATCAAAACTGCCGTAGTTTTTATAAAATATTCTAAAAAAATCTCACTCATCTTACCCCAATTTACTTGGGGCCAACTTAGCATTTGTGTTTTTTTTTTTCTATGCATGTTTAAATCTATACTGTTGTTGTTGGTGTCTCCAGAAGATGGCATAATAGGGGATAATCCAATATTTTTTTCTTTGTCCGTCAGGTAGTTTATTGAAAAGTATTGGACACGTATTTTTTTCTTTTTTCACGTGGTCAAAAAATTACGGAGATATATTGAGTTGAAATGGCGCATGACGTCACATGTAGGTAAGTTTACTACCTACTTGTGACGTAGTAAGCCCCCACTCTCCAACTTTAATGAGTTTTAACTAAGTAATTGCTTGATATTTTGATAAAATAAAAATACGTGTCTAATATTTTTGTATTACCTGTCTGACGGACAAAATAGAATGTCGTTTTCTTTACCCAGTCCGATCATGGGCCCCTATTATGGGCTTTTGACTTGGTTTAACATACCGTCGAGAAATATCTCTCAAGTGTGCTAGTTTCCTCAAGATATGTTTTCTTCACCCAAACTAGTGATAATTATGCAATACGTACACGGATCCGAAAAACCGGCAAAGTGCGTGTCGGACTCGCGCACGAAGGGTTCCGTACCAGTATTTATAAAAAAAACGCGCAAAAAAATCATCATCTTTTTTTGTATGGGATGGGAGCCCCCTTAAATATTTATGTTATTTTGTTTTTTGTATTAATTGTTATAGTGCCAACAAAAATACATAATCTGTAGATATTTTAACTGGCAAACTATCACGGTTCATGAGATACAGCCTGGTGACAGACGGACGGTTGGATGGACAGCAAAGGCTCAGTGATAGGGTCCCGTTTGACCCCTTGGGTACGGAACACCTTGGGTACAATCAGAAGTGCGTGCCTTGGATTCGAACTCGTGTTCATATCTCTAGGCTATCACTTCTTATAGATATATCTGATGTTGAGTAATAGTGATGGAATGTTTGACTTCACCGGATGAAATACGTTTAAGATTTTGTCACTCTAATTAAAATCAACTTTAGTAAATGTTAAGATAACGAATAAAATCTTTGTGTTTAGGTACTAAGCAAGAGGTTCGCGCAATTCCCGCAAACGAGTGTCGGCGCTGTCGGCACTGTTCTATTCCTGAGATTCATTAACCCGGCTATAGGTATGCTAATAACAATAACTTGTATGATGTTCATTATAGGCCTTCACTCACAGCAGCCGATCTGTCTCGCCGTTACGATCCTAGAACGCGTCTTAAGAAGGATCTCTAGTGGGCCTTTCTCCATACAAACGTATTCCGCTGTTTTCTTCGTGGATAATGCGTCTAAAGCAATGAATTATTTTTACCAAAAAATCTAGGTCTAAATGAATACATGCCCCTATCATTTCCTTTTTTCAAAACATAATCACTAAAAGAATTATTACAATCAAAAAACCCGAAAAAAAATGCCGCCATTTTCAGACGACTATCAGACACGTTTTAACCAAAAAAGAAAATATAGAAGCATAGATATACTTTTCCTCTAAATTTTGATATAAGAATTATTTAGATCAGTTAGTTTTAAAGAAGAAAACAGCGGAATACAAAAGGTCTTTTGGTCAAGATTTTTGTAGGTAAAATCAACCTGAGCTGCAGTTGTCCCTTTCGCACTTTACTTTTGGGCTTGGTCGGGCGCAGCGCGACGGCAATATTTTCTTCAAATACCTATTCTTCAAATTCCTCGGGGCTAGAGTTCCCTCTTAAGAACAGATAGTCGAATCAGATCGCAAAACTCTTCACACTAGCTCCGATCACCATTCATTTTATTTCAAGATTACGTTCTGAGAAGCGTCACAACGCCATATCGATCTCTGTCACCGGAGACAGTGTTCGCATTAGCAGCATGCGACCACTAGAACGCGTTGCGATCTACCGCAGGCATACGCGGGCCGTAATTAGTGACAGAGAACGCATGTTTTCAAATTGTCAAACCTTATCGGCGGAACGGATCGGGCGCTGTGATTAAAGGCCTTGTGTTCTAGGGAACAAGTTTTAGGGGTATGAGGAACAGGGTGTAAAGTCCCTCAATACTCTATTGAAAAGGGAGGATCCTCCGGCCAGACAGGTGTTATGTCTGGTGGGCAACTGCTCGACAGTTGTTGTCGGGTGTCTCTATATAGTCTTAAGTGGATGTAAACTTTGCTTGCGAGATGTAGGAAATTGATGTTAGCTCTTCCGTCGTGTCATAGATGGCGCTGTAGTACTTTTTGTAGAAAGTTGCTTTTTGTCGGTCGCTACAAAGTCGTGTGATCGATAATAACCACTCAGTTTTTGGAAAAATACACATTAAAACCGGTTTAAAACGGTTTATGTTTTAAATGTGTCATACATTAGCAGGGGCCACATGAACATTCACAAGATGTTTGACAAGGAAAACTCTATGTGGTCGAACTTTGTCTAATATTTGATATGTCATATTTACAGCGGTTACTGACTGACAGTTCCTCGACTCATGTCACCTAAACTTTTGTCAGAAATATAAATGTCATAATTCTATCCTACAGTATCGCCCCAAGAAATGGGCATAGTGAACCGCCCCGTCCCATCCCACGTGAAACGAGGCCTGATGCTGATGTCCAAGATCCTGCAGAACATCGCCAACCACGTGGAGTTCTCCAAGGAACAGCATATGCTGCCCTTCAACCACTTCCTGAGAGCGCACTTCGAGGCCGGACGCAAGTGAGTCGCTTACTGATGTAGTTAGATAAAGTTCCCACTTCTGATGTAGTTAGATAAAGTTCCCACTTCTGATGTAGTTAGATAATGTTCCCACTTCTGATGTAGTTAGATAAAGTTCCCACTTCTGATGTAGTTAGATAAAGTTCCCACTTCTGATGTAGTTAGATAATGTTCCCACTTCTGATGTAGTTAGATAAAGTTCCCACTTCTGATGTAGTTAGATAATGTTCCCACTTCTGATGTAGTTAGATAATGTTCCCGCTTCTGATGTAGTTAGATAAAGTTCACACTTCTGATATAGTTAGATAAAGTTCCCACTTCTGATGTAGTTAGATAATGTTCCCACTTCTGATGTAGTTAGATAAAGTTCCCACTTCTGATGTAGTTAGATAAAGTTCCCACTTCTGATGTAGTTAGATAATGTTCCCACTTCTGATGTAGTTAGATAAAGTTCCCACTTCTGATGTAGTTAGATAATGTTCCCACTTCTGATGTAGTTAGATAATGTTCCCGCTTCTGATGTAGTTAGATAAAGTTCACACTTCTGATATAGTTAGATAAAGTTCCCACTTCTGACGAAGTTAGATAATGTTCCCATTTCTGATAAAGTAAAATATTGTTCCCACTTCTGATGCTGATGTCCAAGATCCTGCAGAATATAGCCAAACACGTGGAGTGTACTGATCCGAGGCCGGACGCAAGTGAGAAGTTAGATTGTGTTCCCACTGCCAAGACTTCGAACTTCGAAACGAAGAAAGCGACGTAGCACTAACTTGTATAAAAATGACTGGGCGTTTCTTACGCCCCTAAATGGTCGTATTTTATGTATTTTTATGCTTTAAGAGCTATTTAGCATCGTGCCCGTATCTTAAATGCTAAAAGCTAAATTTTAAATGTGTTTGAACACTTTTACTTCTTTTAATAACACTTGCAACGGGATATTTACCATGTGTATTATTTGTTTCGAGTTTTTACTTCTACTTAAGAAAGTATTTTCATAACTCGTCCTAGATACCCTACCTAATAATCTGGTTTGCCTATAAAACTAAAATGTTACCATTTGTCCCCAGATTCTTCATCCAAATAGCATCGGACTGCGAATCAGTAGACCAGACCTCGCACAACCTGTCCTTCATCAGCGATGCCAACGTGGTGGCGCTACACAGACTTCTGTGGAACCATCAGGAGAGGATCGGAGACTACCTGTCCTGCAGCCGCGACCATAAGGCGGTCGGCAGGAGGCCCTTTGACAAGGTAGGAAGGGACCAAAGTGTGAGATAGACGCACTAGCGGCGTAGCGACCATGTAGCTACGGCTGATATTACACTGCTACGGCGTAGCGCGCATTGCGCTACGGCGTAGCTCACACTTGGTCACGGCGTAGCTCTGTGCTACGGTGTAAATTGCTTTGTGCTACGGCGTAGCTTACACAGCACTACGGTGGCGCAGCTTGCACTGTGCTACGGTGAATAATCATGTTCGATTTGTATAAAAAGCTCTTCATTTGTGTAAATCTATTAACAAAAACGATTTGTTCTAGATGGCAACATTGCTCGCTTACCTAGGACCACCTGAGCATAAGCCAATTGAATCGTAAGTACCTTTTTATCTGACAGTAAAAACAAATAATAAATTAATACATGATGACTAGCTTTTACCCGCAGCTTCGCTCGCGTTAGGATCGAATATTTTTCCGTGGGAACCTTTAAGATACAGCTTATGCAGCTCTAAGATAATCTAGCTGCCAAATTTGAAAGAATTTTCGGAATAGGATCAGTAGTTTCGAAAATTACTCCCAAATGCCAACTTACAATCTTTGCCTCTTTATTATATACAGGATGGAAGTGCTCCGTCGCGAAAACGTTTACCACGTATCCAGTAAATCATTGTGAACCATTACTCTGTTTATTTGTGTTGTGTTGTTTTACTGTTACCACACGCATTTGGTCAGCACCAGCCTTTAATGGATCTGCTAGCGCCATTAGTTGTAAACTTAGCTGTATACTCTTTCATAGACTTAGTAATGGCGTCAACTAAATATACAAATATTTAATTAATTATTCGGTAATTAATTTGTAAAAGTACTTGCCGAGGTTGGTCCGTGAATGGGTGACCATAATAGGGGATCGGACTGGGTAAAGAAAACGACATTCTATTTTGTCCGTCAGACAGGTAATACAAAAATATTAGACACGTATTTTTTGTTTTATCAAAATATCAAAAAATTACTTAGTTAGAACTCATTAAAGTTGGAGAGTGGGGGCTTACTACGTCACAAGTAGGTATAAAACTTACCTACATGTGACGTCATGCGCCATTTCAACTCAATATATCTCCGTAATTTTATGACCACGTGAAAAAAGAAAAAATACGTGTCCAATATTTTTCAATAAACAACCCGACGGACAAAGAAAAACAAATAGGAGTATCCCCTATTACATACCGAGTTACCTCCGTGCCTCGGAAAGCACGTTAAGCCGTTGGTCCCGGCTGTTATTTGTAGATCTTTGACAGTCGTTACGAGTAGTCAGAAGCCAAAACACTGGCATCCAGTCTTACTAAGGGGTATCTTATTCTGCGGGTTGTTCGAAAGAGATACCGCGGCCCTGGAACACAAAGGGCTTAGAAGGAACATGGGTGGGTTTTAGTCAGTCAAATCTGACACTCCCTCCCGCTCCGCCCAGAGCGGGAGAAGTCATTTGATGATGTCCCATCCGCAAAAAAAAAAAAAAGGGGTATCTTATTACAAAGTAACTGGGTTGTGGAGGTCAGATAGGCAGACGCTTCATGTAAAATACTAGTACTCAGCTGCATCCGGTTACACTGGAAGCCGACCCTAAGATAGTTTGGGAAAAGGCTAGGCAGATGATGATGTGACAATTTAAAAAAAAAATCTGCTGTTCCATTGATTTTGTCCTGCGTATGTATTACAGTTATGTAGGAACAGGTGATTTTTTTCTAATTACCTGTCAAAAAGTTTAATTTGGGGAGCTCAGAATGATGTACTGATTACTTGGTAACCAATTTCGCATAGGTGTCCCTTTCACCTTATATTTAGCTTTTTAGTCTCAGAACTAATATATAATTCACCGTCCCCGGAGAATAAAATGATAACTGCAAAAACGCAACTTTTCGAAAAACAATAAACATGTTTTTGTCGATTGCGCCTTAAATACATTTATCATTATCTAGTCAAACATTTTTCACGAGAACATAATTTTATGACTGTTTGTCATATTAACAAGTAGGAATACATTTCGATAACATTATATTAATGCTTTACTCTCCTCTCGTAATTTAAGACCTGTGTTAAATCTTTGAATACTATTGTAAAATTTCGTAACTTCGTAAATAACAGTGTAAAAATTACCAAATAAAAATCGAGCAGATGAATAGGGGATAATCCTATTTTTTTTTCTTTGTCCGTCGGGTAGTTTATTGAAAAGTATTGGACACGTATTTTTTCTTTTTTCACGTGGTCATAAAATTACGGAGATATATTGAGTTGAAATGGCGCATGACGTCACATGTAGGTAAGTTTTATACCCACTTGTGACGTAGTAAGCTCCCACTCTCCAACTTTAATGAGTTCTAACTAAGTAATTTTTTGATATTTTGATAAAACAAAAAATACGTGTCTAATATTTTTGTATTACCTGTCTGACGGACAAAATAGAATGTCGTTTTCTTTACCCAGTCCGATCCCCTATTACCACCCACAGATCCCAAAATGCCATAACACTAAAACTAAGATAATGGCGGTTATCATTTTATTCTCCGGAGACGGCAAATTGTGAACGGATAAAAGCTATAAAAACATGAGTGTTACTCAGTCTGTCTTCCAGCACTTCGAGTCTACTCTTCTCCTCCTACGCACGTTGGTCATCCATAGACATCTCCTCGACCAACTTTGAGGAGTTCATAGTCAAGCATAACATGCACAAGAAAGAAGAATTCAAGAGCATCAAGAGTTTGAACATATTCTATCAGGCGGGAACCAGTAAATTGGGGAATCCTGTCTTTTATTTTATTTCGAGGAGATATAAGTGAGTAGTTCTATTTTGTTATAGAATAACATACACCGTGTAAATCACCTCATCACGAAGCCGTCAACCAAGCATTCTGTACATAGAAACTAAGTAACTTTACGCAAAAAGTATTGCTGGGTAACGACTTATTTTTGGGGGGTGTAAAATCATGTTTTGTGGTAGAACTCAATGTAACGCACTCAAAACATTGTGCTGATGGGCGGATTGAATAGTACGGGGGTCGTGGAGGTGTTTAAAGTAAAAATCTTACATTAAAAACTTGTATTTAAAAAAATACTTGTCAAAAAGTTGGAACTTTGACCCCTAATATCTCCGTAACTAGAAGGTTCCCAGGTATGGTGTAGAACAGGAAGAACCAGTGCCGTTCGGCTTCGTTAAGAGGTGTTTTACACCCTTTATAATGTTAATTTATATAATATAAATCTTTATTTCCCAAAAATACAGAATAGACATAACATTCGAGAATCATTGCTCTATACTACAATATTCTGATTTATATTATAGTTATAAATTTACTTTATTTTTATTTTATAATGTGTATTTTTTGTAAAAAGAATGGTTTAATTTATTTTTAAATGTTTATTTATTTGTAAAAAAAAAGTTAAATATAGTCTCCTTTCATTTCAATACATTTTTATTTGGAAATTAATCCTTTTTATAGTTGAAGCTGTAAATTTTTGGATCCTAATAATTAGGTGTCTTTATCTTGTCGTAGGAGTTAGCTTACAGCGTGACGAGGGATTCAAATTAGCACTCGTGGCATAAGACATTTCTTTAAGAGCGTTTACACATTACGACATTTCATACAAACTTTCAAGTTCTTATTTTCCGATATGACTGAACCGATTTCAATGAAACTTAATACGGATAGGCAGGATACATAGGTCTAAAAAGTTACTAAAAACATTTACAAAATGTCTTTAAAAAAAAAGATAATTGGAAATGTATGTTTCTATAGACAATTTATAATCGGTTTAATTTTGCTGTAACACTATTTTTCGAAAACGTTATTAGTAACTTTTAAGACCCATGTATCTTGCTTATGCGTATGAAGTTTCATTAATACCGGTTCAGTCATTTCAGAAAATAAGCAATTGGAAGTTTGTATGAAATATCGTAAGACGTAAACGCTTTTAACCGTTTGGTGATAACCATTTTTCTGTCCAACAGGATCGGCGAAGTAAACGCCGACCTCCTAATCTACCACGTGATCCTGACCCTCAAACCGTTCTGCCAGCAACCCTTCGAGCTGATAGTGGACTTCACTCACACCAACTCTGACAACAGGTTCAGGTGATGGTCTATCTTTGTAGGCTAGGCTCGTTTACATTAGTCGGTTTTTTTTAGTTTAGTCTAGATTTTTTTTTTCAATAAATCCTTTTTGGATATCTGCTTGAGATTTTTTGATGTTGTTCTGTTAACTTTTTCTTGAAGCATTAAAATGAAATATTTGAAAGTGTCACATCACACAAACAAAATCTTAGAGACACTTACTTGTAGTTTAAGCAAATCCTACGATTATTCGCTTTTTTTGACGGTTGTTACTCCGTTTAAATTCTTGTCTATTGCATAAAAAATTATGGAAAAATGAGCAGCGGTGGCCCATTGGTGGCAGCCCCGACTTACGAGCAGTAAGCCGTGGGTTCGAACCCAGGCAAGCGCATTACTTTGTGTAATTTATTTCATCAACGCTGCTCTCAAAAACGGTGAAGGAAAACATCATGAGGAAACCGGCATGTGCTAAAACTAAAAAATCGAAGACATGTGACATCTACCAAACCCGCACTGGGCCTGCGTGGTGGATTACAGCCCACTCCCTCTCATAGAGAGGAGGCCTGTGTCCCAGCAGTGGGAACATTATAGGCCGATGATGATGATGCATAAACATTATTGCATAAGTTATTACTTAAAGTCAAGTAATAACTTTAACTTGACCATAGATACGGGTGTTACAGTAAACTATGGCCATTTTGCCTCACAACTGACAACTTAGACAGTTTTAAAGTCAGTTGTTGTATAAAAAACTTAATCAGTCAGAATAAAATTGGAAACAGAGTAACTATCTAGAAGGTTTTCCAGACTTCGCTGAAGTTTTATTATAAAATATTTAAATATATTTCGAAAAATATTATTATTCATAGTGAAACTTACTGAACAACATCAAAAAAATTGAGCAGACATTTCCAAATACCAAAAAAAAAACTTTGAGTAATATAGTAATATAGTAATATAGCGTAAAGGTTTTTTTCCTTTATAACGACTTCTGTAGTTCCTATTAGCCCTGTTGTCCCTATTAGCGTCTATCTTTCTTCTTTTACACCCTAGATAGAGGGTACATTTGAAAAACAAATAGTTTTTTATGGAAGAAATAGTTATGACAAGACTGTCAACTATTCCTTGTGTGAACCTAGCGTTTTCTGAAATTACCCTAGTGACTTAGCATCCTTACCCTGTTGTTTCCGATAGCAATATGATCTGTTGTTAGAACGTATGTCAATGTCTATGATTGGTTGCTACTTTTATATTAAAGCAGTCAAGCTTACGAGACATTGACAGAAAGATTTTTAAATGACTTTCAAAAATTGAAGGTATGTTATCGTTTTCCTCTCAAGAATTTATTTCGTTAAAATTACTGAAACATTCCTATTTACCCAACTACAGCAAACCCAAAAAGAAGGTTTATGATTTTAGCAGTATATTTGCTCTTGAACTTGATAATTAGTTCGATGTCCCTTTTAGCAATACCCAATACCAATTGGATGGTTTTACAGAGTCGTTTGTTATCGACTAATGTAAATGAGCGGGAGGTAGGTCGCTTGCGAAACCTTAATGTATGGTTTCTTATACTTCAGCCAAAATCAACATACAATAGATAGCTCATGAGCGAATGATTCATTCTTTCTATTAGAAAAGTATCAGTTTATCACCCTAAACGGCGTAGATTACTCACAATCAGCAGTTTATGATGGAGAGGTGGAATAAATCCAAAAAACTAAAAAAAAAACGATTTCTCCAAAACAACCCAGTATGGTCTCCAAGTTACCGAGACCCAAATTGTTGCTAATGGGGCCAGTATCACCCATTTTAGGGAATGCACCCAATTACATTGGTAATTTTAAGTTAATCAACTTTGTTAAAAGAAAATAAAAATGTTTTTAATTTGGTTTCTTGTAACTTTCATAAATGTTATGATTCATGTTTAGTCAGTTTTTACAATGGCATGGCTATAACACAAGAAAAGAACAAAAATTTTGAATCAAAAAGCGTTTTTGGCTGGAGTATTATTAATCTTGTAGCTTAGAAAATAACGTTGCCTTTTGTAAGACTTTTGCTCACTTATAACAGTAACAACGTACTAACTTGGTTTCCACACCAATCAATCGATCGATACTTTCTCCTACCTACCTATCGATCGATTTTCGACTAATCCATGCCACCATTGATCGACGATCAATTCATTGGTTTGGTAACACCCTATCTCACTCACTTAACTTGCTTGCGGGAGTAAGGTTGGAATATACAATGTTAATCTTTGCCGCTGAAATAACCATACATATTTCGGTTTCTCAATGCGTTGATCAGATAATCTGCTTGTCTATATCTTAGCGTGTCGATGGCAATCTAAATTGTGTGGGCACAGAACTGAGCCTCTAGTTTGGAGTCTTCAGTAACGCCCAAAAGCAAAAGCGCGCTGTGTAATCCTAACGTAAAAACGTCGATTTTAAAATCCTATTAATAATATAAATGCGAAAGTTTGTGAGGATGTATGGATGTCTGGGTGTTGATATGTTGGTTACTCTTTCACATAAAAACTACTATATGGATCTGGATGAAATTTGGCAGTGGGATACTTTTTATCCCGGTAATACGATCCTATGGGACAATTACAGAACATAACGCAGGCGAAGCCGTGGGAATAAACTAGAATTTTCATAATTCAAAGAATTTATTCATATCTTTGGATTATACTGATTGTGCTTGTTGCAAACAATTTAACTAAAATGCTGTGGAATAATTGTAATTATTAAGCACGTTAAGTCGTTGGTGCCGGCTGTAATTTGTACATCTTTGACAGTCGTTACGAGTAGTCAGAAGCCAAAAAGTCTGACATCCAGTCTTACCAAGGGGTATCGTATTACCCAGTTACTGAGTTGTGGAGGTCAGATAGTCAGTCGCTTGATGTAAAATACTGGTACTCAGCTACATCCGGCTAGACTGGAAGCCGACCCCAAGATAATTTGGGAAAAGGCTAGGCAGATGATGCTGTGGAATAATTATATTTTCCATTAAAAAATGACGTATTTACTTAACGTATACACCGCGCGCTCTCTCTAGGGCCTCAGTTCCTGTAAGGAACAAACAGGATACGCATGACACGGTATTAAGTGCCGCGTCGTTTGTCTGCTATTAAGTCATACATGGTAAGATCCAAATATTTCCGGCCTACACACATAAGAATAATCAGATATACAATCAGTACTATTATCATGTCACTAAATTACTAAAGTTTTCTCAAGTTACCCACAATAAAAAAGTAATATTTTTGTTCAAAATAGTTTCCGTTTATTTAAATCCATTTCTGTTTCAAACTCAAACCATTTATTTCAATTAGACCATTACAGGAACTTTTGAAAGTCAAAAAACAAAATAAAAAAGCTACAGTCCCAGTCACAGGGCATAATAACTTGTGAAAGAACTGTAGTTGAGAAGATTGGGCAAGAAACTCCAGGGACACTCTTTTAAATCAAGATATGTTACAAAATCTTGGTTACATCATTCATGTTAAGAATAACATATATGTGAGAACGATGTGGAAATACGGGCAAGTTAAGAGCGTCCAGAGTAAAAGAGCAACAAGTTAACAGAGAACCTCTGAGTTTGTTTCGGCTGTTTCTTCTCAGAGTAGTCAGGTACGAAACACCGGCCCCATCTAGTTTAAAAAAAAAATGACGTGTAAAAGTGTTTGTAAAAACCTATTTGCAAAATAAACATCATTTATCATTTATTTAAAAGATTAAATCAGTAATAAAAAAAATATAAAGTACTTAATTAAAATAAACCGTGGCAGCTAAGAGATGACCAGTCACAACAGACAGCGCCCGTTCTCGAATATGACGCATGTATCAGCCATCATTCAACTCAACCATTTTGAAGGGAACTAAACGACCCGACACACGTTTTGATAATAAGCCTTGATTTTATGTTTGAAGCTGGAAACTTTTGGACCTTACTGATACGTGATACATAATAACGCTTATAATTAAAAACTAATATGTTTGTGACAGCTGATACTTAAAAACAGATTTAAAATGTATTCAGAAATCGAAATAAAGTTGAGAACTCTGCATTTAAAAATAAACAGTGTCAAGTTATTTGAGGCTAAGTGGCAAAACTCAGTAATATAAAACAACAAACGAAACTCATGACTGCTTCGTTGGTCTAGTGGTCAAGCGCGACTGCTGAGCATGTCCTGGGTTCGATTCCCAGGTCGGGCAAAATATAATTGGGTTTTCAAAATATTATTGGGTAGAAATTTCTAGTGTCTACGGATTCTGGATTTGTGCTCGGTTGGTGTGGTTTCTAGCGAATTCAAAACAAGTCCATAGCTGTAGGCGTTACAAATACGTGTTCCGTGCGGGAAACGACACCCCGACTCGCAGCGCAGCAGCCAATCGCCCAGCCACTGCGCCAACCGTGCCGTCGTAATTTCTTGTATAATAAGAAACTACCAACACTCATTTGTTTAAATTACAAGTTATGCCACTTCCACCCCCTCAAATAACCTCAAACCCTACAACCATTAACGTCCCCTCCATTTCAGAACGGATTTCCTCCAGAAATGGTTCACAGTGCTACCCGAGGTTGCGTATATAAACATCCACGCGTGCTACATATACAACTGTAACAGCTGGGTTCGCGAGTACACCAAGTTCCATGAGGCTATATTGGCGCCACTTAGGGTAAGTGGACTAAAAGACATTAAATATACCTATAGTAGGGCGTGGAATCTTAACTAGACCGGTAAAGGCAGTTTTTTACCAAGGGTAAGTTAGGGTAAAAGGAGAAAAACTACAAATTTTAACCCGAGGTTGGGTATAAAATAAATAAAATAAAATAAAAAATAAAATAAAATAAAATAAAATCTTTTTATTTCAGACATTGGTCCATAATTGTGTTAGTAAAAAAACGAGTTCTTTGTTTCATTAAAATGTTATAAAATCACTAATAAATTAAACAATGACATTAAATATAGACCCTATACTAGATCGACCCTATACTAGATCGTATATATATATATATAGACCCTATACTAGATCGTCACAGACGATTTTTCGCGAAGGGTAACTATGATTGCGTTAGGGTAAAATATGAAAAAAAAACGAAGTTATAAAAAAAAAATTATGATAAAAATGTCTTCATCATTGATCAATTACACCCAAGGGATCTGCTTATACCATTAACACAATTGCTGGAAGAGTTTCCTCCACAAATGGTGCACAGTCTGCCCGAGGTGTATATAAACATCCGCGCGTGCGACATATACGATATATCTATACGTACATATATACTGTAGATTTTATAAAGAATAAGTGGATCTGATCGGACAGTAGCGGTAGCCCAGTGGTGGTAGCCCCCACTTACGAGCAGTAAGCCGTGGGTTCGATCCCAGGCAGGCCCATTACTTTGTGAAATTTATTTCATCACCGCTGCTCTCAAAAACGGTGAAGGAAAACACAATGAGGAAACCGGCATGTCCTAGAACTAAAAATTCGAAGACATGTGACATCTACCAAGCCGCACTGGGCCCGCGTGGTGGATTACAGCCCACTCGCTCTCATAGAGAGGAGGCCTGTGTCCCAGCAGTGGGAACATAATAGGCTGATGATGAAGTGGATCTGAAAGTAAACAAACAATGGTAATTTTAAAACTAACATAACATTATAGTGATCTTTTAAATTTGGAGGCTAGCTCTGCTTATCACTGTTTAATTGTGTCATGACTGGTCGTCTATCAGGTACAAAATACAAATACAAATCATTTATTTGCATAACACAGGTTTAGAGGATGTTACAAAAAGTTTATAAGGTACACTGTATTATAACCATACGAGGTGTGCAAATATATTGGGAAAACTATGATTTTAAGATTATTCATACTATAATCAAGGGTATCTTAACCATTTCTACACAATTTTCTCCCCAGGGTAACCGCAAACTAATCTTCATTGACAACCACAGCCGCCTCAGCGAATACGTAGAGGCAGAACAACAGAAGCTGCCTGGAGCGACCCTCGCGCTAGAAGAGGACCTCAAAGTGTTCAATAATGCGCTGAAATTGTCACACAAAGACACTAAAGTGGCTATTAAGGTAAAGCCTATTCTAAGTTGCCGAAGTCAGTTACAGAACTGACCGATGGAAAGTTTAAATTTGTTATCAAACGTGTCCTTATTAAAAAGCATATTACAAAATTAAGGACTATGTTGAAGATAGAGAAGTTTGACCTGAGCCCCTACGCACATGCGGCTTCCCTGGTAGCTCATTAACGGCACATGTGTGGGATATCTCTAACAATTCTCAATCTTAATTTAGTTTTTTTTTTTCTTTTTTTCCTGCGACCGAACCGAGTTAATTACTCGGTATGTAATTATGGTCACCCATCTACGGACCACCCTCGTCAAGCACGGCTTAACCTTAAAGATCGTGTATACTTATTCCTAATAAATCTACTTTCCTTCTTTCTTTCTATACTTCATAATAAAAAAAAAAATGTTGTAGGTTGGGCCAACAGCTCTTCAAATAACATCGGTGGAGAAAACCAAAGTGCTCGGCCTACCCGTACTACTAAACGACGTGTATTATGCTTCCGAAATTGATGAGGTGAGTTTTTGTTAGCGTTGAGTTACTTAGAGCAGCGGTGGCCCAGTGGTGAAAGCCCCGACTTACAAGCAGTAAGCCGTGGTTTCGAACCCAGACATGCGCTTTAATTTGTGTAATTTATTTCGTCATGCTGCTCTCAAAAACGGTGAAGGGAAACATCGTGAGGAAACCGACATGTCCTAGAACTAAAACTTCGAAGACATGTGACATCTACCAACGCGCACTGGACCCGCGTGGTGGATTGCAGCCCATTCCCTCTCATAGAGAGGAAGCCTGCGTCCCAGCAGAGGGAACACTATAGGCTGATGATGATGATGACTTAGTATGATGTACAGAATGCTTGGTTGACGGCTTCATAAAGGGTACATTTACACCTTGTATTAACCATGGTCGTGTGGAATCGAGTTTTAAAGAGAGATGAGTTGTATGGATAAGAATCTTAGGCCACAAAAGGGATGAATGAAAGGCATTTGCTTGTAGCTGAGATGAGAATGCTAAGGGGGATGTGTGGTGCTAAGCTTTGGTTTCCAAGGAAAGCGGTGCCGTCATATAGCCGCCGTAATACAGCGGTGAAAAACGTCACTAGAACGTTGTCTATGTAAACAAAATGCGCGGTATCCTAGAGAGCAGTAACTGACACCGTAACGTCAAAAAGCGGTGCCGCCATTTGCATGACGGCCGTCGTGTCGGCGTCAGATGGTCTCGTGAACTTTTCATTGATAGCGGTGAAGCTTTTTTTAATACGTATTTGTGGTTTTTTTTTACCGGAACAACGTACAAAATGAGTTCCAACTCTTGGAGCAGTGAGCACGGCGAAATCATAATAGATTTCGTACGTAACCATGAAGCTATTTATAACATAAAAAGTAAAGAATACAGAAAAAGTCAATTGAAACAGAATTGCTGGCGTGAAATTGGAGAAATATTAAATAAAACATCATCCATTTTCTATCTTGGATACTGTTCGTTTGACGTTAACGCCTTTTTGCGTCCGTAATATTACGGCCGCTATATGACGGCACCGCTTTCCTAGGAAACCAAAGCTTTACGCGAATGGATAAAATAAGAAATGAGTACATAAGGGGCAGTCTGAAAGTGGCGCCGGGGACTGAAAAGATGTGTGGTAATCGGTTGTCGTGGTATGTGATGCGGAGGAATGAGGAAAATGTGAGGAAAGCTTTGAGTATGAATGTGGATGGTTATACGAGTAGAGGAAGACCAAAGAAACGATGGATGGACTGTGTGAAGAATAATATGGCAAGAAAGGAGGTGTCTCATGAGATGACAAGCAATAGAAAAGTATGGAAGAAGAAGACATGCTGCGCCGACCCCAAATAAATTGGGATAAGGGCAAGAGAATGATGATGATGATGAGTCACATAGATGCGACAGAGACGCCACTCTACAAAGCCAAGCTTCTAAAATTCGATTTTATTTACGGCCTTAAATTATTATTTTACTTAAATTAATAAAGCTTTGCTAAATCTGTACGTCGGGTAATGTTGTTATGTTGTTCCTGATAAATTCTCAGTAACAGGCTGGGGCTGTCAGCACTTGGTAACGTGGGACTTCAACGTCATCATCATCAGCCTAGCCTTTTTCCAAACTATCTTGGGGTCGGCTTCCAGTCTAACCGGGTGCAGCTGAGTACCAGTATTTTACATGAAGCGACTGCCTATCTGACCTCCACAACCCAGTAACTGAGTAATGCGATACCCTTTGGTAAGACTGGATGTCAGACTTTTGGCTTCTGACTACTCGAAACGACTGTCAAAAATCTACAATTGACAGCCGGGACCAACGGCTTAACATGCTTTCCGAGGCACAGAGGAAACTCGGTATGTAATTATGGTCACCCATCCACGGACCAATCTCGGCAAGCACGGTTTAAGCTTTAAAGATCGGCGGATTAAATCGGATCCCGTGCGGCTGTTATTATTTAGCCACGAGCTCCTCCGTGGGACTTCCACGTAACCGGCGCAATATAGTTGGTGGGAAGGTGGATGTACTATTCATACATGCTGCGAATTTTTTTGGGATATTAGTTCATTTCACCTAATCTGATTTTGTTGATTGCCCTTTTGATCAAGTGGTCGCAAGCGCTAATGCTGATATTGAGGTCCTGGGTTGGTATCGGGTTTTGTCATTATCAATTTTCCAGTAATACATGGACATAATAGGGGATGATCACATTTTTTTTCTTTGTCCGTCGGGTAGATTATTGAAAAGTATTGGACACGTATTTTTTCACGTGGTCATAAAGTTACGGAGATATATTGAGTTGAAATGGCGCATGACGTCACATGTAGGTAATTTTTATACCTACTTGTGACGTAGTGAGCCCCCACTCTCCAACTTTAATGAGTTTAAAAATAAGTATTTTTTTGATATTTTGATAATACAAAAAAATACGTGTCTAATATTTTTGTATTACCCGTCTGACGGACAAAATAGAATGTAATTTTCTTTACCCAGTCTTCACCCCTATTGAAGAAATTTGGGTGTACAATAACGGCCTGTTTCACCATCTACGACTAAGTGCCCATTTACTTACTGGGCAGTTAATTTGGTACAAATTCTGTTCCATTACTGAATTCATTCGGTCAATAGCCACTATTCGGACATCGTGAAACAGGCCCTAACATTTTGTTCTACATCCTCGTCGAATTCAAGGAGGTAACTATGCTAATGATTCTCGACCCGAATCAATAATAAAATGAGTAGGTAATTTCTTTTTCTTAGTTACGGAAATCGGTAAGTTTGAACACACCGGTGTTTTAAACGCGGCCCGTCTGATCTTCGCCCTATAGCCAAGCTTTCACAGATACAATCAATCTCAAACTTTTATTCGATAATTTCTAAACCACGCTAAGGGGGACATTCTATATAGATATACTGACAAACTTATACAACAAAAAAATCAGCGTTTATTAATAATTAACTAGGTACCGTAATTTAATTGATTATTGATGTCTTTTGTAACAACCTCCAGAATTTTGACGAGGATGCGAAACAACACCTTGGATATAATCTAATGTTTAACTTTGTTCCCAGGTCTGCCTAGTCGATGACAACCAGTTCTCTCTGTCAATAATAAACGAGTCAACGCCTTTGAGCTTCATACACAACGACTGTGATAATATAGTGCAGTCTATCATACATATTAGAAATAGATGGGAGCTGAGTCAACCAGTAAGTATTTTTTTATTTTCCCCACACTAGGAATTTCTCCTGTATCGCGGGTGCGTTTATAAACATTTAAACTCTCATACACAAACAGCCAGACCCGGATCAACTACCTGTAGGTCATGATCGAACCCGCGACACGCATCGCAGCAGTCGATCGCTCAACCACGGCGCCAACTGTGCCGTCAGTATAATATCGGGCATACCTTTTAAGTTCTGTCGCTTACATATTTGCCGCCAATTTTGAATTTGGAATTTTTCAATATTCAAATTTGTTGGAATTTAGAATATCAAAACAATTGAAGGAATTAGGATTAATGCAATTGTTTAGTCACAGCGTTGTTTTGAATCTGTCAAGTCATGTACGAAAATGAATCTCACTAAGGACAATTTCCGTGCAATAATATTCTTTAACTTCCAAAGAGAGGCCTTTTCGGAAGTTAAAGAACACATGCACTGAAGCCGCGTTCAGAAATTTCGGAAGTTCTCAACGCGGCTTCAGTGTTTCGAAGAGCTAACATCTGTATTCCATGATGAAGCTCCATGTCTGCGGACTGTGGAACGCTGGTATTTAGAATTCCAGCGTGAACACACCTCTCTTAGTTACAATCTCGTGAAGGACGTCCAAAATCCGCCTTCACTGAAGCTGTGAGACAACTTATCCTCGTAGATTATCATGTGAGATATTGGGAGATAGAGGCGTTATGCATCTCAGGGACAACCATTCAGAAGATTTTGCATGAGGCGCTTGGTGTAAGAACGCTAGTTTCCCGTTGGATCCCACATTTGCTTTCTGAATTTTTTCAAGTAAAACATGGCGGATTCATTTGCGAAGAGTCAATCTCTTTGCAAATGAATCCGCCATGTTTGTTCACACTTATGCCAGAAACGCTCTTTTGTGAAGACTCGCCAGAGAATTTTCTCGAACTGTGATTGAAAAACTCGAACTCCGTTTTTTTTTTTGCAAAAGCGCTATCAATTTTGAAAGTGAATACAGTTCCTTTCAGTATGCAAGCGTCTATATTTCACATTTCACTTATATCTCTAAATCATACCCTCTTCTACAGGACTCAGTAACTGTGCACCAAAAGATACGTCCCAAAGACGTACCGGGCACGCTACTAAACATGGCGCTACTCAACTTGGGGTCATGTGACCCCAACCTAAGGACTGCGGCGTATAACCAGCTGTGTGCCCTCACGGCTACCTTCCATTTGAAGATCGAGGGACAGTTGCTGGAGACTTCAGGTAAGCATCTTCCTGTCCTTGTCCTATGTCACTTCGGGGTCGGCGCAACAAATTATTTTCTTCCATTCTCCTCTGTCAACTGTCACGCTATCATTTACACCTTTTTAGGGTTCCGTACCCAAAGGGTCAAACGGGACCCTATTACTGAGACTTCGCTGTCCGCCCGTCCGTCCGTCTGTCACCAGGCTGTATCTCATGAACCGTGATAGGTAGCCAGTTGAAATTTCTACAGATTATGTATTTCTGTTGATGCTATAACAACAAATACTAAAAAAAGAATAAAATAAATGTTTAAGGAGGCTCCTATACAAAAAAAGATATTTTTTTTGCTGGTTTTTATAAATAATGGTACGGAACCCTTCGTGCGCGAGTACGACTCGCACTTGGCCGGTTTTTTCTTTCATATCATACCTATCGTCTCCCACATCGATATGTTGCCTTGCCTGACCTGTACGCGTAGCATGACCACCGTAGCAACGAGCTCTGCGACGGAGGAATCAACAAACTGACACATTGTCACTGTCTATCGGTCATTATGTCTATTCTTCCGTAGACAAAACTCGTTTCTACAGTGGTCATGCTACGCGTGCTGGAAGTCTTTAAAAAGACTGCGGATCCAGGTTCGTCGCAGCAAGTAAAACCTGCAAAGGTGGAGATTCATTCAAGACTCTGCCCAGCCCCCCTAGCATGACCGTTCTATCTCTATTCTACCAAGAAACGACAAGAAATCTTTTCTATACAACTTGACATTTCTTCTGGCCGAGCATGGCGCGCCCCGTCGACTCGCGTTTCTACGAAGACATAGACAGAAATTCTTTCCATAGCAACGGGGACGTATCACGTGATGTTTATATTCCCTGAATATTATTACGTATAATTAACAAACAAAAGTTGCCAATTGCACGAGTTTTTCATTTTTCGTGGGCGGGATGGTGTTGCTGCATCCTGGATCCAGGCCTGGATCTTTTTCGCGAAATTAAACCTAAATATTTTACATAACATTTCAACCTTTTGAACGTAACTCAACGCAACCACGAAACGTATTTCTCGTATTTAGTTTTTAATAAGACTAGTTTGACATTTTTGTCAGAAGTAATATTTCTACCCCCAAATGTCAAAAGAAGAAAAAATATGGTCGTCATGCTCGACGTTGTAGACTTGTGTCGACTGAAGAAAAGAAACATTTCTTTTCTACATTCTTAATATCGCCATGCTTGGGACGATAGAAATATCTGTCAAATTGTCGATTCTTCCGTAGACATTTCTACGTTCCCGTTTCTACGGCGGTCATGCTAGGCCGGCTGGAGTAAATATGGTGCTGTTCCACGAACGATGGGGCACTTAATACTGTGACCTGCGTATCATTACAGGAACTGATGGACGCTACAGAGGGTGCCAAACAAGTGGCTCAGTTCTGGGCTGACACAATTTAGATGTCCATCGACACTCAAAAAATAAGATTCCTCACACAACCCATCCATCGTTTCCTTGGTCTTCCGCTCCCTCTTCATCCATCAACATTCATACAGGGTGTAACCGATAGAAACTTGTTCAGTTTGAGGAATATACATACTTAAGGGTGTGCTACAGACCAAACATGCTTCTACATCGGACAAACATCGTAATAGCGAAAAAATTATCTGCTGCCACATACAAAATTTCAAAGCACATTCGACCCGAATGTATGGGACGCTATTACGATGTTTGTCCGATGGAGAAACATGTTCAGTTTGATGGTTTGTAGCACACCCTTAAGTATGTATATACCCTTTATACATCACTCTTTTTAACCCCCGGCCAAAAAAGAGGGGTGTTATAAGTTTGACGTGTGTATCTGTGTGTCTGTCTGTGGCATCGTAGCTCCCAAACGGATGAAGCGATTTTGATAAAATTGGTGTCATTTGAAAGGTATTTTAATCGAGAGTGTTCTTAGCTATGTTTCGAGAAAATCTGCTCAGCCGTTTGAAGCTCATCACCTCTTTTCTAGTTGATGAAGGGATTTAAACAACTTCTACAGGTCTAGTTGATTGGAAATTTGAATTCTTGTCACTTTCTCACCATGGGCATCGCCAGGGGGGTAGGCTGCACACCCCCCCTCCCCCCTATAAGCTAAAGTTTTTTTTTTAATTCATATCTTTCCTTGTTTTCGTTAATAAGCGAGAAGAGGCGCAACACCAAGAAAAGTGGAAGGAATGGGAGTATGCCCAGGAGTGGGACAGTCAAGGCTAAGAAAAAATAATTTAAGTTTAAAAAGCGTGAAATAAAAATTTAATTAAAAATTTTAAAAACCCCCGACGGACAAAACCTCTAAAAAACCAAAAATAAAATTAATCCACGCGTCGTAGCATCGGGGGACCGCTTAGTACATAAAAAAATATATATACAAACAAAGCGGACCCCCGACGCTACGACGCTTAGTGATTAGTCCGTCCTCATCACACGTCCATACCAAGACTGCCGATTCTCAATTGGGACTCCAATATTGAAATAAAACTCTATGAAGAGCATTTAGGGTTCAATTTGTTAATTATAACAAATTATATTTCTTCAATACAGGCCTATGCATTCCGTCCAACAACACGATTTTTATCAAATCAGTGAGCGAGAAACTTGCGCACAACGAACCTCATCTGACTCTCGAGTTTCTAGAAGAGTGTATACAGGTATGCCATCAACTTTTTTAAGATTTTATCAATAAATACAAATAGAAGTTAATCATGCGCAGGTTCGAGCAAATCTATACAAGGTGTTGTTTTGCATCCTCGTCAAATTCAAGGGGGTAACTATGCTAATGATTCTCGTCCCTAATCAATAATAAAATGGGTAGGTAATTTTTCTTTTTTACGGATATCGGTAAGTGTGAACCACCCGTGTTTTAAACGTGGCCCGTCTGCTTCTTGCCTAATAACCTCGCTTACACACATACAAACAATCTCAAACGTTTATTCGATAATTTCCTAGTTCCTAAACCATGTTAAGGGGGTTATTCTGAAATACCAATAATAAATAATATATATAATTAACTCTGTTTTTGTTTTGGTTATTTAAGTTTGTCTAACTTAAATAACCAAAAAAATCAGAGTTAATTAACTAGGTACCGTAATTTTAATTGATTATTTATGACTTTCTTGACCACCTCCTGAAATTTGACCAGGTTGCAAAACAACACCTTGTATACAGCGTGTACAGTCAGTGTCCTTTATTAATTGACCCATCTTCCCCTCTTTAGGTTTGAAAGACGGCTCATGTAATACAGGACATAGACTGTACCATAAAGATGTGGTCATAATGAAGACTGTCCCTCAAGAGCGTTCACACCTTACGGCATTTCATACAAACTTTGAAGTCCTTATTATCCGAAATGACTGAACTGATTTTAATGAAACTTCATACGCATAAGCAGGATACATAGGTCTAAAAAAAAACAATTAATAGTGTTACATCTAAATTAGACCGATTATAAGTTATCTATAGAAACAGAAATTTCCAATTATCTTTATCTTTTTTTTCAAAGATATTTCGAAAATGTTTTTTAGTAACTTTTTTGTTTCATCAAAATCGGTTCAGTCATTTCGGAAAATAAGGACTTGAAAGTTTGTATGAAATGCCGTA
Source organism: Cerastis leucographa (assembly GCA_963082945.1). Lineage (NCBI taxonomy): Eukaryota > Metazoa > Arthropoda > Insecta > Lepidoptera > Noctuidae > Cerastis > Cerastis leucographa. Next base: position 4,233,397 of record OY720374.1, on the reverse strand, counting down.
AGGCGTAAACGCTCATAATACGTATTTTTTCTTCATGTTGATGACATTAGTATCTTCTAGTTACAATGTAAAATTAATTCACGACAAGAATTTGTGCCTGATACTGAGCAAAAAAAAAAAAAATAAACAAAATTGATAATGTCATTCTAAAAAAAAGGTTTTGTTTTCGTCGTAGCTAAAATTGTGTCACGATATTTTATTTTTTTAAGTTAAATTATATGATTGACATTATATTTTATCATTATATGATTGCTTATACGCTTCAACATATCTGATGACTAGGAATCTAGATGTCCAGATTAAGACATCGATTGGATAAACCCCGTGGCGTTACTAATTAGAATTTTCTTCTCATAATATACATACATATTAAAATCTGAAATATATTTATGTACTTATTTCAGGGTTTCCGTGGATCTACAATTGAGTTGAAGCACTTGTGTCTGGAATACATGACACCGTGGTTGGCCAACTTAGTGAGGTAAGTTTTCTTCATGGACCGCATCACACAAAATTATCCGGTTTATCTTTTTTTCTTCTGGAGCTTTATTATTATTAATTCATTTATTTCAGACAAAGTCCATACATTTTACTAGTTAAAAATTAAAATTCAATAAAACACAACAATCCACAAAAGTAAAAAAATAAATAAAAAAAAACCCAATCATACACATTAGAATTACAATCAATGTCACAATTAAATTAAATTAAATTTAATGCTCTCTCTCTCTCTCTCTCTCTCTCTCCCGGTTTCTGATTATCCGTTAGGGTGTTAACCACATCAATCGATCGATAGGTTTACCTAGTAGAAACTATCGATCGACGTCTTCTAATCCATTCTAGCATCGATCAATGGCATCGATCGGCAAACGATCGATTTTCAAAATCAAAAGCCATTTATTCAAATTAGGCTGATAATCAGCACTTTTTGAACGTCAAAATTACAAAAGACAGTCCCCCGAAACGCCCGCCCTTCGCCACTTTCTAGCAAAAATTGATTGGTAAAATATCGCACCTGCAATGCCTCAGTCCTTGAGATTGTTATGTTGGACAACAGAGATGAGCATTTACTATCAGATTGTCCTGGTTATTTCGTACCCTGTAACTAACAAAAAACATAAAAAGTTTTTTGCATTATGGACACAAAACCACTCGTTAATTTAATGAAAAGCTAATTCGACGTCTTCTGGTGCCTCTGCAATAATAGGAGAAAATTCGTCTTTGAAGCCATCCTTTTTTTTTTTTTTTGCGAATGGGAAATCAAATGACTTCTCCCGCTCTGGGCGGAGCGGGAGGGAGTGTCAGACTTGACTGACTAAAACCCACCCATGTTCCTTCTTAGCCCTTTGTGTTCCAGGGCCGCGGTATCTCTTTCGAACCGCAGCCCTTGAAAGCCATCCTTCAGTCAAACAAAGCTACTAACATAGAAGCATACACCGTGTAAATCACCTCATCACGAAGCCGTCAACCAAGCATTCTGTACATGGAACTAAGTAACTTTACGCAAAAATTATTGCTGGGAAACGACTTTTTTTTTGGGGGGTGTAAAATCATGTTTTGTGGTTGAACTCAATGTAACGCACTCAAAACATTTTGCTGATGGACGGATTGAATAGTACGGGGGTCGTGGAGGTGTTTAAAATAAAAATCTTACATTAAAAACTTGTATTTAAAAAAATACTTGTCAAAAAGTTGTAACTTTGACCCCTAATATCTCCGTAACTAGATGGTTCCCCTGGGCCTCAAGTCTGCTATTTTTATAAACATCGTCATTCCAACACGACCCCATTGTAATTTTGCTAAAATTCATAATGGTCTGTCAAATTCTATGCCATTTCTTTCAATGGAGTGTCAGTGGTTGACCATTGTGAAGTCATAATGACGCCATTATATTAGTAGATTACCAAACTTGTCAAAATCAACAATAATAATTATGAAATCAATGATAGGCCATTTTGACACTATTGTAATAGCAGACTTGAGGCCCAGGTATGGTGTAGAACAAAAAAATGATCACAATGATAGGGAGAAACAGTGCCTTTCGGCTTCGTTATGAGGTGTTTTACACCCTTTATATGCAATGGCTCCCAAACTATACAATAAATTACCAAATCAAAATTAGATCAGCTAACAACCTAAATAATTTTAAACGTCAGCTTTTTAAATAATTGAATGAAAAAGCATATTACTCTGTCAATGAGTTCCTTAATGACAAATGATTAGCTAATTTTTGTCCAATATAATTTAATTTTGACAAATCTAATTTTGGTGAATATTTAATTATTAATAAATTTGATACGGATATAACTAATTTAATTTTAATAATTGTTATAATTAATTTAATTTTGATGATTTTAAATTTTGTTGACATTGTATTTTTTCATATATTCCCTAATATATGAAAAAATACAATGTTCCGTACCTCGAAAGGAAAAAACGGAACTCTTATAGGATCACTTTGTTGTCCGTCTGTCTGTCTGTCAAGACCCTTTTTCTCAAGAACGCACTGAGGTATCAAGCTGGAATTTATATCAAATACTCAAGTCTACTGTCCCTTGGAGCTGTGAAAAAAACTAATTTCTAAGCCAACGCAATCAAAAGATACAGCCGTTTATGCCGCAAATTTGCGCAAATTTTCGACACTTGCAATGAATCAAAACCTATAGGGTACTTCCCGTGAAATCAGAATCTTGAAAGTTGGTACGAAGCAGCGTCTTATAGCACAGATAAAGGAAAAATTGCGAAAACCGTAATTTTTTAGTTACATCATATTATAAAAATTATTTTAATAATTTTAAATTTACTACCCCTTTCCTCATGAACGCGTAGAGGTATTAAATTGAAATTTATAATACGTTAAGTCTATAATACCTTTAAGCTGTAACAAAGTCAAACTTCTATGTCAACGCAATCAAAAGAAACAGCAATTTAAGCCGCATATTTTCAAACTCGCAACTACTCACAAGGGAATCTAAACCTAAAGGTCCAGTCGACCTAGAATCTTGAAATTTGGCATGAAGCAGCAACAATTAATAGCACATATAAAGGAAAAATTACGAACACCTTAAATTTTTAGTTAGATCACATATTTTTATTTATTCTCTTCAGTAATTTTGGTTTGTATGGAACTCTCGGTGCGCGAGTCCGACTCGCACTTGGCCGGTTTTTTTTGTTGCTCTGTTTAAATTAATTTTAGTTTGAAAATTGTATTATTGACATTGTATTTTTTTTTATTATAATTAATTTAAATTTGATTATATTGACTTTAGTGACACAGTAACGCCACTATTTTGTATGCCTTTCGGCGGAACATAGGATGGACTAAACATTTTTTATACAACATCATTTTGTACCCTGTGTTCACAAAATTAATAAAAGAAATTGAATTAGAACATATTTAACTTGATAAATTAAATATACCAATCTAACGCCCCATTTTTTCAACAGATTCTGCAAACCTTCCGAAGAATCCCGCCGCCAGAAACAGGTAGCCCAAATCCTGGAAAAGCTGATTACCCTAACTATTGAGGAGACAGAGATGTACCCATCAGTACAAGCCAAGATTTGGGGCTCCATCGGACATGTGCCCGAACTTATAGATATGGTACTAGACAGCTTTATACAGAGGAGCGTAAACTCCGGTGAGTCGTCATAGCTTCTCCTACTCACTTATGCGAGCCTAGTACTTTGTGTAGCAACAAGATATGGGGCTCCTTCATAGATATGGTACTAGACAGCTTCATACAGAGGAGCGTCAACTCCGGTGAGTCATCATAGCTTCTCCTACTCAGTTATGCGAGCCTAGTAGTTTGTGCATCAACAAGTTATGAGGCTCCTTCATAGATATGGTACTAGACAGCTTCATACAGAGGAGAGTCAACTCCGGTGAGTCATCATAGCTTCTCCTACTCAGTTATGCGAGCCTAGCACTTTGTGTAGCAACAAGATATAGGGTTCCTTCATAGATATGGTCCTAGACAGCTTCATACAGAGGAGCGTCAACTCCGGTGAGTCATCATAGCTTCTCTCCTACTCAATTATGCGAGCCTAATACTTTGTGTAGCAACAAGATATGGTACAGAGAGCCTCAGTATTTCCTAACCCCTCAAGTTTTGAAATGTCACACTGCTACAACATTGAATTCGAATAAACTAAAGAATACTTTCAAAAAGAACTCAATGTTTCTACCCGGAATCGAACCATCGCTACACCGAGCTGCCTCGTACGAATACCGGCGGCGGTTTAACAAAGTAGCCAGCGATAAACTTCGTTCCACCATCAAGTCCTTATTTTCCGAAATGACTAACCTGATTTTAATGAAACTTATACACATAAGCAGGATACAAAGGTCTAAAAAGTTGCTAAAAAACATTTTCGAAAAATAGTGTTACAGCTAAATTTATTTGGTAATCGTTGCACCCAATAAAGTGATTCCCGACCCATTCTGCAATACCGATTATAAATTATCTATAGAAACAAAAAATTCCGACCATCTTTTTTTTTAAAGACATTTCGAAAATGTTTTTAGTATCTTTTTAGATCTATGTATCCTGCTTATGCGTATTTAGTTTCATTGAAATCGGTTCAATCATTTCGGAACATAAGGACTTGAAAGTTTTTATGAAATGCCGTAAGGTATAAACGTTCTTTAGAGTATTTTTCGTCTAATTGCCCTCGACTATAAATCTATGCAATAAATCACGGTGATCCCTTGCTTTTATGCTGCGTAAAAGAAGAACAAACACAATTGAAGAATCCGTTAGTTTGGACCTTATACTTTAACAAATACAGTACCGTAATTTTCTACGTTCTCCATACTTATGTTCTAACTAAGTAATTACATTCAGTTTAGTTTCGGAAAGCATTTCAAAGTCAGTTAAAGCATTTAGTCATATCATAAAGGGTATATACATACATACTTAAGGGTGTGCTACAGACCATCAAACTGAACATGTTTCTCGTCATATATTTTTTTTTTAGCAAAAAAAAATATCTGCTACCCCGTAGAAAATTGCAATACTTATTCGACCCAAATGTATGGGGCAGCTGATATTTTTTTTGCTGAAAAACATGTTTTATGATGAGAAACATGTTCAGTTTGATGGTCTGTAGCACACCCTTAAGTATGTATATACCCTTTCCGTTACACCCTGTATATGTTTTTGCAACATATGTTCCAGAACATTATTTTCTTTGCAGGACTCGGCTCCCCAATGATAGAAATCATGGCAGATACAGCAGTGGCCCTAGCTTCGGCCAATGTACAGCTTGTGTCCAAGAAAGTTATCGGCAGGATGTGCAGGGTAAGTTGTCAATGCTAAGGTCCTGAAAATTATAGGGGGAGTGATGTTAAGATGAAAGTGTTTAGGCATGAAAGATGTTAAGGATGAGAGATGATATCATTGGTTTAGTGGTTGGTAACAACTGTTAAGAGGGATTAGGGTTCGATTCCCAAATCGAGTAAAGGGCCATCCATAAATTACGTCACAAGAATTTCATGATTTTTGACTCCCCGTTCTTGTCTTAGCTGGTTACATTTGTGAGATTCCCATCTCCCTAGTGAGTGTGATATCACACATTTGGCAATGTGACGAATGTGTTTGGAAATGTGACGTCACTAAATTTAGGAACACTTCCACACTTTGTCACATTTCACTGACCCCTCCGCCCCCCTTAACGTGAGACGTAATTAATGGATTGCCCCTAAACTGTTATTGGATTATTCCAGTTAGAATTTTGGTTGTATTCTTACTAAACCTCTGCCCCTCCTTTGAAAAATACAGGGATGATATTCTGATAAGATGTTTTTGGGGATGTATTTTAAGTTTTTGATTATTGGGAACAAATGTATGATTATATTATTTGCATGACATGTTTATTTTAAAATTGATAAATTAATATTATAAATCCTTATTTTTTCTTTATTGATGTTCCCCAAATTACTGGGTTCATTACTACGATTTATTTGATGGCATATATTATTTTATATTTATGTTAGGTTGTTTCACATTCATGCATGAAAAGATCAGTAAAAATAAAACGTTCTCAACATTCTTTGTTGCCAGAAATATAAAACAATCATTTTCATTTAAAAAGTTTCAAATGTTGGAATTTCATTCTATGTTGTGGTAGGGACAAAGTCTGCAAGGTGGCTATAGTATTCGAAATATCTATGGTCTGGTATGAAGATTATGAGTTTCGGTGTGCCCAGGGTAAATATTCGAAGAAGCTTTGTAGCGGCACTACAAAAAGTACTAACCAACATAGTTCAAAATTTACTACAGCGCCATCTATGTGACAAATGAAGAACTAACATCAAAATGCTAAATCGCGGTGTTAAAGTTATCTGTGACTTTAGACTAGTCTTACAGAACAACCCGCTAACAACTGTCCGGACATTACACCCGTCTGGTCGGAGAATACTCCAGTTTCTATGGGGGAAGGAAAACTTTACACCCTGTTCTTCATACCCTATCCATAGACGCAACGATCTAAACGCTCGCTAGTCTAGGGAAGGGCTCATCACTCGACCCGTGCCTCTGTCGTGTGTGTTGCGCTTAAGAGAGACACCTTGCTGACTTTGTTCCATCTATATGTTTGTCTGTGTAAATTGAAGTAGAAGTGTTATTTCAAAGCGCCTCGTCCACTGTAGAGTTGATATTCGATAGTTAAAAAACTTTAAATATTGAGCTACAGCAATGTCATTTCGTCAAGCTAAGGGCATAGTGCACAAAGAAAGTTCTGTATGCAAAATTACATCCGTTTAAACAACTATTGTATTTTCTGGTAATTTTTCTTAGAATTTTCTCAACATCTAAATCCACTCAAGATCAAGTTATACACTTCCAGTATAACCTGACCTCGCTTTGTATGAGCTTCCCGTATAATGTTAGATCAGCGTTTACTGGTTTTGCGTAGCTTGATTGGTTGCCGTATTTACAACGAGGTAAATCTGTTAAAACAAAAACAAAATGAAAAATAATATCGGTAACATTTTGTGCGGACAATAAAATGAAATTGTTTTTTACGTTACCTATTTTATTCCATGTGCAAGGAGATAACATAACATTCAAAATGTGTAAACGGACTCCTCATGGAGCCGAAGCTTGGTTGACTAAACATTCTATATTTCAAATCAAGTAATTTTGAGCAAAAGATATTCCTGGGAAACGACGTTTTTTTAGGGACGTGAAAAAACAGGTTGTAATACTTAAAACATTTAACTGGTGGATGAATTAAATAGTAAAGAGAACGTGGAGGTATTTAAAGTAAAATTATAACATAAAAAAAAACTTTTCAAAATTGGAATTTTGAACCGCCAATATCTCCGTAAATAGAAGGTTCCCAGTGAAGAACAAAGAAAATATAGCAATAAAGTGTAGAACAAGTCTTTCGGCTTGGTTTAGTGTATTTTTACACTTATTGTATATTTTCAGACAATTTTGGCCCTTACAAGCATATCTTCTTACATTTGATGGCACGGTTGGCGCAGTGGCTGAGCGATCGGCTGCTGCGCTGCGTCTCGTGGGTTCGATCCCCGGACGGAACAAATATTTGTATGGCCTACAGATAGTTGTTCCGGGTCTGGCTGTTTGTGTATGTGAGTTTAAATGTTTGTAAACGCACCCACGATACAGGAGAAATTCCAAGTGCGGGGCACAGTTTAAAAAAAAAAAAACATATCGTAGAAATCCATTTTTGTTGGTAAATAAGACCTTAAAACTATCTACTGGTAACTCGTCCTTTGTGCACTATGTCACTGTAACTAAACTAGGAACAAATCACGTAGACGAAGCGCTTTCCTTTTAAGAACTATGTCAAGATACATAAGTGTTTGTGTCAGTCTTATGTAAATATGTGTACAAAGTACATGTGTTTCTGTCACAGGCCCTATCCAAACTGCCCAATAATATCCTGGGTCCCGTCACCCCGGCCACTGTGAGTTTTATTACATTTTTTCTTTTTTTTTTTGTTCTTTTTTTTTGTTTGTTTTGTAGCGAAATGTCTAAGTGAGCTGTGCATTTTTGGTGGTTGTGTAATGTATGAAGATAACTGTAATATATATTATTTAAAATATTTTAAAAATAATGTATTTTTTATTTATAAATTTGGCCCAGTTGTGCTAAAACGAATCAATCCACATCATAAATCGTACATTTTCTAAAGAAATTTATCATTTATTTTATGGATATTTTTTCTGGTCACTGAATCTTTCTTGAATTATTAGACGTCTGGTTGTGGAGGTCAGATAGGCAGTCGCTCCATGTAAAATACTGTTATTCAGCAGCATCCAGTTAGACTGGGAGCCACAACATAGTTGGGAAAAGGCTTGGCTGATGATGATGGGTTAGTTCTTTTTAGTATAACTGGACTCGTCTCAGAATACCTTGTAGAATAAACAATTCTGAGCCATCTTATACAGGTTGATTGGTAATTAGTGACCGATATTTAAACACGTGATTAAACTCACGATAACAAACAACTTTCCCATAGATTTATTTTTTATACTCATTCACTTTTGTCACAAAAATACAACAGCCGTATGAAATTCGCGCGCGCGCGCCTCTGGCCCATCAGCTTGTGATAAAATTGAATGAGTGTAAAAAAATGCTTCTTTGGGAAAGTTGCTTGTTATCATGAGTATAATCACGTACTAAAGTATCGGTCAGTAATTACCAGTCACCCTATATTACTTTGTAAAAATTTTTATGACCTTAAAATTGCAGTTGTTTTTATTATACTTTGCAACCGTCAATTTATTTTCAGTTAGTTTTTGTTATGCCACAATATTGTTTTTGGCGCACGATGCTTTTTGTGCACCCTGCAAGGGTTTTTAATTAAATAGGTATTTTCTGTATAAATTCTTTGAATAGTGAATCCTGTGTGTATCGGATTTAAGTTAAGCCGTTAAGCCTTTGGTTCCGGCTATCATTTGTAGAGTACCAAGAGGTATCGTATTACCCAGTATTAACTAGATGGTGGAGGTCAGATAGGCAGTCGCTCCATGTAAGCTGTTTGTATTCAGCTGCATCCGGATGACCTGGAAGCACAGTACTCATTACATACCGAGTTTCCCCCGTGCCTCGGAAAGCACGTTAAACCGTTGGTCCCGGCTGTCATTTGTAGATCTTTGACAGTCGTAACAGGTCGTCAGTGGCCCGAAAGTCTGACGACAAGTCTTACCAAGGGGTATCGTTATTACACAGTACTAACTGGGTTGTGGAAGTCAGATAGGCAGTCGCTCCATGTAAAATACTGGTATTCAGCTGCATCCGGTTAGACTGGAAGCCGACCTCAAGTTAGTTGCGAAAAGGTTAGGCAGGTGATATTGTAGACAATAATGTTTTAAGAGTAATTTAATAACCCTATACAGGGTGTAACGGAAAGGGTATATACATACTTAAGGGTGTGCTACAGACTATCAAACTAAACATGTTTCTCATCATAATACATGTTTTTTTAGCAAAAAAAATATCTGCTGCCCCATAGAAAATTGTAATACCTATTCGACCCAAATGTATAAGCAGCTGATAAATTTTTTTGCTGCAATTTTTTTTTTTGATGAGAATCATGTTCAGGTTGATGGTTTGTAGCACACCCTTAAGGATGTATATACCCTTTCCGTTACACCCTGAATAATTATGATGAATATAAGCTATTTTTCTTTTGTTTTTTTTTTCTTAGCTATACAAATATAATTTGCTTTTATTATGATTTTGAAATAGAAACACAATTGGCCATAATTGATCCGAAATTCCAAATTCCTTAAGTGTTTATAGATATTTGTTATAACTGTGTGCTTTAATAGTAGTTTTTAGTGGTAAGGCTTTCTTGTTAATTTGCTTTGTGAGTAGTGGAAAGCATGGTATTTCCAAAATGTAGAAAAATTAATTGTTGTTATATCAAATCATGGTTTCTCACGATCTACTGTAAACTGGCCCTTCGCGAAGCCGTCAACCAAGCATTCTGTACATCAAACTAAATAACTACGTATTAATGATATTGCAAGGACACGATTTTTTTTTGGGAGCACTTAACAAAAAAAAAATGACTTTCCAAATTAGTTCTATACGAGGCCAAAATGCCCATAAACTCAGCATGATGAAGTAAGAATAAAAAAAAGTCACAAAAAAAAGTTCACGTTTTACGGTAATGTAACGCACTCAAAACATTGTGCTGTTGGATGCATTGAATAGTACGGGGGTCCGGATGGCATTTAAAGTAAAGTAATAACATTAAAAAGTATTTGAAAAAAAAAAAACAAAAAAAGCTTGGACCCCCAAAATCTCTGTAACTAGAAGGTTACCATGTCAAGAGCAAAAATTTTTTTTCAATGACGGGGAAGATAAAAGTTTCGGATTCGTTAAGGTTATTTTAACACCCATTATATAGCTGTACAAAGATCTTTAGCTCGTGGTCAAAATCTAACGAAGCCATCTTGTTTTTGAAAACATTTGAAAAACGTTTACCAAAAGCGCTTCTCTGCCATAGCCATCAGATCCTTGTAGCGCTTTCTGCCTTTACCTCCAGACAACAGCAAAACTTTTATAAAAGGCAAAATTAAACAAAAAAATATCGACATACGATTCTCTGCGCAGATATATGTAGATATACCTACATAACGCAAGTATCACGATGCGTATGAAAACCAAGCGTGCCATTTTTTGACTACCCTACTTTGACGTCCTAAGGACAATTTAGTTACTATACAAAATGTTTAAGACGGGCACGCGAAGTGGTGCTCTTACGTTATCTAGGTAAATCTATATCTGTGTTTCTTGGTCTGGTATGTGTAAAATCAAAAAAAAAAATCGAATAATAATAGGGATGATGACTGGGTAAAGAAAACGAAATTCTATTTTGTCCGTCAATCAGGTAATACAAAAATATTAGATACGTATTTTTTGTTTTATCAAGTTAACAAAAAAATACTTAGTTAAAACGCATTAAAGTTGAAGAGTGGGGGCTCACTACGTCACAACTAGGTATAAAATGTACTGAGCCGTGACGTCATGCGCCATTTCAACTCAAAATATCTCCGTAATTTTACGATTACGTGAAAAAAGAAAAAATACGTGTCCAATACTTTTTAATAATCTACCCGAGAGACAAATAAAAAAAAATGAGTCACCATCCGTATTCTGTGTGTTTCAATGGCACGACACACATTGCCTCACTATTACGCTAGACGTAAAAAAGCCACTATGCTTTGGGTTTTTGGGGATCGATTCCCGTTTCATTTCGATCCCCGTTTTGAGAGATCTACGCTTTGGAATGGGCAACTAACAGTACTTTCACAGTTATTATTAGTCACAAGACGTGACTGGGACTGTAGCTTAATATTTATTGTTGTTCGTAAGGGCCTGTAACTGGCCTACTTGAAATAAATGATTTTGATTTGATTTGTCAGAAAAAGACTTTTCTAATACTAATTTCTCTGTAAAAGACCAGGGTCTGGATATTTACCTTACCTTGTAATATAGCTAAAAAGACATGCTTGCGTTTGTAGATTTATATAATCCCTAATACCGTTCAAGAAATATCGTTAAAAAGTTATCTTCAACCCAACTAATATGATATAATATTTCAGGTGGTGGACAAAACTTGTCATTCCCCGACGGCCATGTTGGAACAGCATATGATGTGGGATGATATCGCCATCTTAGCTAGATATCTGGTGAGTAAACTTTCACTTACCCCCACCGCACGTACTGTCCCTCTGGTGGGCGATGGCCTCCCTCTATTGGTTACTTTTGCTTAACACATGTCGTGTACGAGTATATGCCTTATTGGTCCTGTGAACGCAAGATGACTTCTGTGCAAGGAGAGTTTCCAATCTTTTCTAATCCACCTTTTCCCTTTCAGCTAATGTTATCATTCAACAACTGCCTGGACGTCGCCCGTCATCTCCCATACCTGTTCCATACCGTGACGTTCCTCGTGTGCTCAGGAACAGTTTCCATGCGCGCAGCCACGCATGGTCTGGTCATCAACATCATACACTCTTTGTGCACTTGTACCACGCCTAGTTTTTCTGGTAAGTAACATTACTTGTTCATCTAACTAGCCTTGTGCCAACTATGTTAATAGGGGCCTCGGTGAATTTAGGTAGAGACGTTGGGTACTCCAGTAAAAATAAAGTGCCAAAAGTCCTCATCGTTCCCATGTGTGCTAAAACAGGCATTCAAGAACAAAGGTTAAAATTTTCGGTTATATGGGCTCTCGAAAACGGTAAGTTTCATCAAAAATATAGCTCAGTCAAAAATTGAAGATCATAAAATTATCTACAAAATGGTGCATTTTTTTTTTTTTTTCCTAAATGAACATTCCTAAGATATCGCGGTTTTAAAAGTTGCAGGAGTTACATTCTATTTTTAACGTAGTTTTCCCGGTATACTACTCCACGATCTCTTATAATTTTTATGGGAAAATACTGTTTTTAATGCATGGAGGAGCTCGTGGCTAAATAAAGACAGCCGCACGGGTCGATCTTTAAGGTTGAGCGGTACTTGCCGAGGTTGGTCCTTGGATGGGTGACCATAATTACATACCTAGTTTCATCCGTGCCTCGGAAAGCACGTTAAGCCGTTGGTCCCGGCTGTCATTTGTAGATCTTTGACAGTCGTTACGAGTAGTCAGAAGCCAAAAAGTCTGACATCCAGTCTTACCAAGGGGTATCGTATTACCCAGTTACTGGGTTGTGGAGATCAGATAGGCAGTCGCTTCATGTAAAATACTGGTGGCTGGCATCCGGCTAGACTGGAAGCCGACCCCAAGATAGTTTGGGAAAAGGCTGGGCAGATGATGACTGTTTTTAATGCATGATGATTATTGATATTAACCTTTCACTCTTTTGACCTTGGCAGGTCTGCTTGATTGAACTGAATAATTTTCTTCTTACCCTTTTTCAGTCGTGTAAGGTCTACAGAATTGTTAAATCGCTTTTATTTAATATCATGTAACTAACAGAAGCAGATGGCGGAACGACATGGACAAGACCAGCAACCAGTGGTCCACATTGGTCCTGAATCAAAACAACTGGAAGTCATGGGGAGAGGCATTTGCCCAGCAGTGGGATGACGCAGGCCAACAGCATCAGTATGAACTAACTAACTGGTATTTCTCAGAGGACACCCAGCGCGTTCTCCGCCTGTCTCTCGACGAGTTCGCTCTGCCCAAGTTCTACCAGATGTTCGGCATATCGAAGGTGAAATCGGCCGCCGTCACCGCCTTCAGGAGCCCTTACAACAGACATACTAGTGACTGGTATGTTGTTTTACAGGTCAAATATTATTCACCAGCCAGCATGTCCTAGAACACAAAAATTGATGATAATTATGTGACGTCAACCTCAACCAATAGGGGATCGGACTGGGTAAAGAAATGGACATTCTATTTTGTCCGTCAGACAGGTAATTCAAAAATATTAGACGCGTATTTTTTGTTTTATCAAAATATCAAAAAAATACTTAGTTAGAACTCATTCAAGTTGGAGAGTGGGGGCTTACTACGTCACAAGTAGGTATAAAACTTACCTAAATGTGACGTCATGCGCCATTTCAACTCAATATATCTCCGTAATTTTATGACCACGTGAAAAAAGAAAAAATACGTGTCCAATACTTTTCAATAAACTATCCGACGGACAAAGAAAAAAAAAATTGGATTATTCCCTATTATGTGACGTCAACCTCAACCAATTATGTGGCGTCACCTGGTTACTCGTATAGACAATTCTTTCTTTTAGTAGCCAGTATGCTATTGTTCTCAGGAAACTATTAGTCCGATTTAAGAGCGTTCTCGCCTTACGGCATTTCAAACAAACTTTCAAGTCATTACTTTCCGATATGACTGAACCGAATTTAATTTAACTTCATACGCATAAGCAGGATAGATAGGTCTAAAAATTTACTAAACTACTCTAAAAATAATGTTATCGCTAAATTAGACTGATTATAAATTATCTTTTCGGCCATAAGATGTACATTTATTGAAAAAGAGGAAAAAATACCACGAACTTAGGAAAAATATTCTTTCGTGAATTTAAGCCTGATTTGCTGTGCACGAAAAGTAATAGTTTTTCAATTATTGCCCCATTCTTTTCAACATGGCGTCTTCCAGTTCGCAGTTTGCTTTCGTTCTGAAATCATGTCACACAAAAACATAATATCACATCGACGTTAAATTATGAAAAGTATATGTTTTTGTAATTAATTACTATTATTGGTCTCTTAGACTTAATTTTCAACTAATTATAAGCAAGTGTGGTGATTTCATCGTTAAAAACTATATATTAGGTACTTACTACTTTTTTGAAGTGTACTTCTGAACGAAAAATTCAAAATGACATTTTGTTCTGACAAGTGACAAAACCCATCGGTGTCCGTCAGTCAGTCTTGTTCGTCTCGTATTGTCTAACGTTTTATGAAAACAGAGAACAAAACAAATACGAAAGCATCGAAAAAAAACAGTTCTGATAAACGATTATTATCAAATAACAATTTCTAGGTTATGTAAACGTCATCTCTACAACCTGTCATGGCTGTCATAACTCTCGCGACAAACGTCAAACATTTTTAATTTTTATTATGTGCATTAAATCCATCTCTTACTATTTAAAAAATGATACTTTATTCTATTCAGGGGATTGTTTCCCACCTTTCCTGAAAGGTACAAAAGGTACAGGTCATGGCCGGAGTCCCATACAAAAATGAAACATCTCCTTTCCAAGCATCTTTTTTTTTACAAGACATTCAGTTTGATTTTAAAGTAATTTTCCACTTTAGTGTATTGTTTTTGGAAGCCGGATATTTTTATTTTGCAAAAAACGACATATTGATTTATGGCCATGCGCCAAATGAACATTTTCTTTCTATTTATATACTTTCAATGGTATTTACGTCTAAAAACTCTTCATAAACAACCCTTCATTATCGTCTCCAAGGTACTCAGAACATTCCTTCTCGACATGCACGGATGCGGCAACCACAGGCACCACTACCGGCACGACACACACGGACCGAGAGCGTCTTCCGCTACAGTCTCTCGAGATAATCACCGACGCCTTGTTAGAGATCATGGAGGCATGCATGAGGGATATACCCGACTGTGATTGGCTGCACACTTGGTAAGAATGGGAATTTCAAAAGATATATTTAACTAAAAATTCTACTGCGGAGTTTCTACAGTTATTTAAATTTGAGGTAGCATGCGGTCGTTGAACCCAAAGACCTTCAAACCACTGCTTGTTGCAGTTGAAATGAAAGAAATTATTTTCAACATGCGAAAATTAGAGTGAGGTGAGGAGCTCGTGCCTATATAATAACAGCCGCACGTGTCTCTCTCACTCTCAGTCTTTAAGGTTAAGCCGTGCTTGCGAAGGTTGGTCCGTGAATGGGTGACCAGAAATACATACCGAGTTTCCTTCGTGCCTCGGAAAGCACATACTGGTACTCAGCTGCATCTGGTTAGACTGGAAGCCGACCCCAAGACAGTTTGAGAAAAGGCTAGGTTTTTCGCATTTTACTTACGTCCTTGAAGTTAAGGCATAGAAACTGCCTATTCTGATCTCTGCTAACAAATTATTTCATTTTGACTTTTTTTTTGTTCACAGGACATCTTTGGCCAAAAGCTTCGCGTTCTGCTTCAATCCTGCGCTTCAGCCAAGAGCATTGATTGTCTTCGGATGTATAAGTAAGTTCGTTTTATATCAGATTTTTATTATTTCTAATTAAATTGTGCTATGTAAAGTGATGGCCTGAAACACAGGTTTAAATAAACCTAGATCGGGCAGGTCGCTACCAAACACCTGAATTGAACTATTATTACTTGCAACTGTTAAATATACAAGGTGTTGCTTTGCATCCTCGTCAAAATTCAGGATGTTGTCACATAATACATAAATAATCATTTTATAATACGGTATCCAGTTATTTATCAATAAACGCTGAATTTTTAGTTGTTTAAGTTTGTCAGTATATAGGAATAAGCCTCTTAACGTGGTTTAGGCAATAAGAAATTATCAAATAAACGTTTGAGATTGCTTGTATGTGTGGAATTGCGGTTATAGGGTGAGATTCAGACGGGCCGCGTTTAAAACACGGGTCATTCACACTTACCGATTTCCGAAAATAAGAAAAAAAAATACTTAACCAATTTATTATTGATTTGGGACGAGAATCATTAGCACAGTTACCTCCTTGAATTTGATGAGGATGCAAAACAACACGTTGTATTTATAGTGTTATAGCTTTCAATACTTTACCATAACATCTAGAAATCGATTAATTTTGCACCAGCGCACATAAAATTAGAAAGATATTAAATATTTTGCTAACAACCATAAATAGCATTTTATACTGCACTGATTTTGATATTGCACGACTCTAAACGACGGGCCGCGTTTAAAACACGGGTTGTTCACACTTACCGATTTACGTAAAGAAATAAAATAAAAAATTACCTACCCATCTTAAAGATTCGAGTTTTGAATCGTTAGAATTTGATAATTAATATTTTTATCCCTTATTTCTAGGCAAGAACGTGACAGATGATGACATGAAGCAACTACTGAGGATACTAGTGAAAGCATTGGAGTCGTTCAACGATCTAGCTTTATTGGAGGCTCTCATCATGGCTTTGACGAGACTACAGCCTCTGCTGTACCCGGTATGCGTGCAGATTATATGTATTTTTATTTGCAGTCACTAACACGATCATAAATACTGGAAAAGGAATATTTCTAGCTAACTTTCTTCTTATGCGTATGAAGTTTCATTAAGCTAGCTAACTAGAGGGCCGACCTAAGGGTCCTCGCTCACGGCGACTTTTTGTAGCGATGTTGTCGTGCGTCCGCATCGATACAGTCGCGAAGCGGTCGCTAGCTGTGTCCCCTCGCCCGCGGGCCCAGATTCAGTCGCGATGCAAACGCGATACTGATGCGCTTCTCAATTCTCAATTCTTTATTGCGTACCATTATGTTAATACATAGATGGAAGGGAAATAATTATATAAGTCACAATTATGGACCCTGTCGGGCACAGCAAGATCAAGTAGGAGAGAGGAGGAAGAACACTGGGTGCTTAATGTGATATATTATATTTTTAGTTAGCTAGTTAATAAATTAGTGTTTTAATATTACTTAATAGAATGTTAGAATTATTGTTTTAAAGATTATATACATTTATTCAATCAATTTTTAACATTGTTAAAATCATGTATTTTGTTAATTATTCATTGTTGTTTTATTACTATTATAATTTATTGCGTATTTTATACGTATTTAATATCCATGGTAAGTTCTTCTGTCGCGATGCAAACGCGATTCAGTAACGGCATAAAAATACCTGCGATCGCTACAGTTGCAAGATGGAGTCCGTTGAGACAACATTAGTCACGTTGTCTTTGGTGCTGCTTTTACGTAAACAGCCTAAGCGTAGGCAGTTCTTTCCCCGATGTCGTCCGACACGGTCGCGTGTTTGCATCGATACAGTCGCGGTACTGTAGGGTGTTAGTAGCGCGTTGGCATCGCTTCTGTAGCGCGTTGCAAATGCGACTAACGCGCAAAGGCCCTAAGGCCCCTCGCCCACGGCGACTTTTTTTAGCGATGCTGTCGCGCGTTTATGAAATGCGTGACTGCATCGCTACAAACACGGGTTAGTCGCATTTGCTATGCGCTACAGAAGCGAGCAGTATCGCGACTGTATCGATGCGGACGCGCGACAGCATCGCTACTGCATCGCTACAAAAATTCGCCGTAGGCGAGGGGCCTTAAGCTTGTTGGATCGACTATATCGTCAAATTCGCGGGAAACACCTGGATAAGGGAACGGACGCACAGAATCGGGAAGTGTGGCAGAGAAAAGAAGAGGCCTATACCAAGCAGAGGGTGATACCGGGCTGAAGTGATGCGATCGTTACTAAACAAACAAATAGTAAACATGATAACTATCCCGTTTGCGTTTTGCCAAACTGTATACTGACCCAGACCGGGGTTGCTCTGAGTTTGATCGCAGTTTGCCTTTGTAGTTGAAGAGCAAACTGTATACCCCGACTTCCCCTTCGTGTTAGGTTATTGTAAACTCTGCAGACAGAAATAGGAGCCCCGCGTAGCGGGGCTACGTCGACTATGCTTTATAAGCGAATATAAAATGTTTTGAGGTGTCACAGTTTGCTTTACATATGCATACATTATCAGATTGCTCTGAGCTCGTATGTACTTTGCTCCAATTAGTTGCTAGCAAAATGCATACCTTCTCAGATTGCTCTGAGCTTGTATGCATTTTGCTCAAATTTATTTGTGATTTTAATGAGCACGATGTAGTTCAGTACAGACTACGGGTGTCTGGGTCAGTATACGGTTTGGCAATACGCATACCGTTTCCAATGTTAATGATAAAATTGCGAATATTCAAAAAAGAGTTAAAACCGACTTCAGACCTGAACTTCAACCTACAGAGGATTGAAATAATCGGTGTGTGAAATATTTTAGGTAGTCAGATAATGACAATTTAGTCTTATGTAGTTTCTGCTTCAAAATTTATTTTGTTTTTGTCTATTAAGTGGCATAGGTACAACATAATCATTATCATCATCATCAACCTATAATGTTCCCACTGCTGGGACGCAGGCCTCCACTCTAAGAGAGGGAATGGTCTGTAATCCACCACGCGGGCCCAGTGCGGGTTGGTTGATGTCACATGTCTTCGAATTTTTAGTTCTAATAACAGCCGCACGGGTCGATCTTTAAGGTTAAGCCGTGCTTGCCGAGGTTGGTCCGTGGATGGATGACCATAGTTACATACCGAGTTTCATCTGTGCCTCGGAAAGCACGTTAAGTCGACATGCCGGTTTCCTCACGATGTTTTCCTTCACCGTTTTTGAGAGCAGCGGTGATGGAATAAATTACACAAAGTAATGCGCCTTCCTGGGTTCGAATTCACAGCTTACTGCTCGTAAGTCGTGGCTGCCACCACTGGGCCACCGCTGCTCTCTACACAATAATTATTTTAAAATAGTTTCTAATCAATGTACACATATTTCTTGAATATTGTTTTTAAACACTAAACAATTCCTTTCAAGGCGTCTCCAATCCACAAGGCACTGTTTTGGGTAGCGTTGTCTGTGCTGCAACTGGACGAGCCCACGTTATACGCGGCCGGACTGGCCTTCATGGAACAGAACCTGCACACGCTGGAGTCACAGGGGCAGTTCCAGCATAAGGTGAGCACATGATTAACTGTCTTATAGGTACAGGACTCCGTTCTTCCCAAAGGTTATCGTGAAAACATGTTGAGTAAGTTAGGTTGGTAGTCGCTCCATAAAAATAAAAAAACCGGCCAAGTGCGAGTCGGACTCGCGCACGAAGGGCTCCGTACTATTAGTCCGTCCGTCTGTCACCAGGCCGTATCTCATGAACCGTAATAGCTAGCCAGTTGAAATTACTACATATTATATTGTATAATGGTACGGAACCCTTCGTGCGCGAGTCCGACTCGCACTTGGCCGGCTTTTTTATAAAAATGAGCAAAAAAAACACTTTTTTGTATATAAGCCCCCCTTAAATATTTGTTTTATTCTATTTTTAGTATTTGTTGTTATAGCGGCAGTAGAAATACATAATCTGTAGAAATTTCAACTGGCTTACTATCACGGTTCATAAGATACAGCCTGATGACGGACGGACAGCGAAGTCTCAGTAATAGGGTACCGTTTGACCCTTTAGGTACGGAACCCTAAAAAAAGATGTAAATATTTAATTCTGTTACTTGATCACATTGCAAGCATAAATTTGTTACATTTTGATGAAAAATAACGCATCTAAAATAAAAAAAAGTGTCATTTTAGCTAGCTGTGAGCTTACTTTGCATATTCCACCATTTAAATGAAAGGTAAATATGCAAATCCATACTAATATTATAAATGCGAATGTCACTCTGTTTGTTTGTTTGTTACCTTTTCACGACTAAACGGCTGATCGGATCTTAATGAAATTTGGCAAATAGATAGATTTCAACCTTGGGAAGGACATAGGCTATACATATATCATCACGCTATGTCCAATAGGAGCGGAGCAGCAATGAAAAATGTTGCGAAAACGGGAAAAAATTGACGCAGACGAAGTTGCGCGGGACAGCTAGTTGTAGTTATGAACGTACCCTAAGAAATGGTAATCAGCTGCGTCGGGTTAGATTGGAACCCGACCCCAAATCAGTTGGTAAAAGCCTAGGCAGATGATGATGATGACTTGGAGTCGATTTAATTGTTAGTTGTTTCGTTAAGTAACTACGAGTATTTAACAAATGACTTCTCCCGCTCTGGGCGGAGCGGGAGGGAGTGTCAGACTTGTACTGACTAAAACCCACCCATGTTCCTTCTTCGCCCTTTGTGTTCCAGGGCCGCGGTATCTCTTTCGAACAACCCGCAGCCCTGGACGAGTATTTAACCTGACTGCAAAATTGACATGATTAGTTTCTAAGGAGGAGCTCGTGGCTAAATAATAACAGCCGCACGGGTCCATCTTTAAGGTTAAGTCGTGTTTGCCGAGGTTGGTCCGTGGATGGGTGACCATAATTACATACCGAGTTTCCTCCGTGCCTCGAAAACGTTAAACCGTTGGTCCCGGCTGTCATTTGTAGATCTTAGGCGGTCGTAACGAGTAGTCAGAAGCCAAAAAGTCTGACATCCAGTCTTACCAATGGGGTATCGTATTACCCAGTTACTGGGTTGTGGAGGTCAGATAGGCAGTCGCTTCATGTAAAATACTGGTAGTCAGCTGCATCCGGTTACACTGGAAGCCGACCTCAAGATGGTTTGGGAAAAGGCTAGGCAGATGATGATAGTTTCTTTGTTTACAGACGTTAGAACTGGTGATGATGGAAACTCGGGAGCCTTTGGAATGGCACTTCAAACAAATGGACCATGCTGTGGGATTGAGGTAGGTTATTATATTTACAGTGTTATAGCTTTCAATAGTTTACAATCATGTACCTTTTGTTTACTTGACTTATTTGGGGTAACCAATAAAAATTACTGAAGTACCTAGTTTTAACCAAAATTAAAAACGTACATTTTTCCAACAAAGATTAACTTATTCCTAACATAAAA
The DNA here is from genome assembly GCA_963082945.1 of Cerastis leucographa. Lineage (NCBI taxonomy): Eukaryota > Metazoa > Arthropoda > Insecta > Lepidoptera > Noctuidae > Cerastis > Cerastis leucographa. The sequence goes on along the minus strand of OY720374.1, from coordinate 4,212,293 downwards.
TAGTGCATTAAATTAAATAATATTAATGAATTATACATATATGAAATAATTGCCAAAATATAAAAACGAAGGTGCATGCCAGAAATAACTTGCTGCGCCGCCTTACATCTTCCAAATAGGGGGCGTCTTCCCAAGTTCTGCGAACAACTGGAATGGCGCTATGCTTCTCCGCTGGCGAATATGCTTGCCCAGTATGGGACCGATCTGCCCACGCCAATCTAGTGGATACAGCTCTAAATGAGACGTGCCGAATTATTAGTGGTTGCCTTAAACCGACTCCGGTACGAATGCTGTTTCCACGAACTGGGATTGCGCCTCCAAAAGTTCGTAGGACCATAGCCAGTCGCATCGAGAGGACGAAGCTACAAACTGACTCACTCCACCCAATGCACAGTTACGTCTCAGTACCCCAGAGGCTGAAAAGTCGTAAAAGCTTTTTTGGGTGCGTTGGCCCAGCTAATAATAGCAACGCCTCTATAGCGAGATGTGATATTTGGCGGGAGTTGCTTAAGCCCCCTTACGACTTCATCCAGCCTTCCGAAAGCCTTCCACCCGGGCATGCTTTGCCGTGGCCGACCTGGAAATCACTAAATAGACTCCGAACCCAGGTCGGCCGTAGCAAAGACAATCTCTTTAGATGGGGGTTCTTGGACGGCTCAGATCTCAAGTGTGTATGCGGCGTGCCTCCACAGACAATGGCCCATCTTCTATCTTGCGCTGCATGCCCCGTCACCTGCACACTTGAGGATCTCATGACTGCATCAGCGAGCGGAGTTCGCTTGGCTGAGTTTTGGGCTAAACAAATTTAGCGATTTGCCATCGACACGCTAAGAAGAAGAATGAATTATACACAAATTATAATAATATTAACAAAATAAATCAAGCAAAACAACGCATAATTTAATCATAATAAATTAATTTATGCGTTTTTGTTTTTATAATAAGTATCATAATTTAACATAATTTTCCTACAAAAATATGTATGAAGAATATGCATGTAATTGCAAATGTTTTAACCTTACCGTTATTTAAGTATTTATTATACAGACGCTAGCAGATCAAGTTAAAACAATCTGTTCATTTATATAATAGATTTTCAACTTTATTGTTAAAGAATAAGGTTCAAGGTTGATTGGGAAAATTTTACAGTTTCGCTGGCGTATGTACCACGCAAATATTACCTAAGTATTTTTAATATTCTTTCAAAATCAACTTATTTTTATTTTACATAGGCCTACATGGGCACTTATAAAACGTCGACAAAAAGTGCACGGTTCGGGTTAGTCGTTTCCTATGGAGAAGAATCGGCAAGAAATCCATGGTTACTCTTTTAAAATCATCAATATTTCTGTTATAGCGTTAGTTCTTAAGTATGGGAGGACATCGTAGGCCCGACAATAAGTCGTTGCTTACTGCTTACTACAAACCGTAGAACAAGATAAAAAGTTAAAAAGGATCTAGGGATCTAAATGGCCTCTTTCTTCCACAGCTTCCGTTCAAACTTCCACTTCGCTCTCGTAGGCCACTTGATCAAAGGCTACAGACACCCGGCCGCTGCCACTGTATCAAGAACCTGCCGCGTCCTCATCAAGCTGTTGTCTCTCGCCGCTAGTGTGGCCACACACCGCGACAAGTTCCACGTCACGCCCGACACCGTGGCTTATCTTACTGGTGAGTGTCTTCCAGTTCCGTCAGGCTTGGATTTCGAGCTCGTTTTCGGTGATAACAGCCTCGAACACCAAGGAAGTTGGTACACAAGGGACGATATTAACCTTTTGAACGCCGTGGTCACATATACGTGACAAGCAAGCGCGTGCCCTGTACGCCAACGACACAAATATGTGACAAAAAATGTGGTACACTATAACACGAAATAAGCAATTTAAATAATTACTTTTGTGTGTGTTTATTTAAATGACTTTAAAATGTGATCTATATATCCTAAATATTTAATAACTTATCAAGATATAAGTTAACAATACTTTTGAAATCCCTTTTTAAAGTGAAACTTTTATTACATCGTCTCAAACTTTTTCGTCTGTGTGTTGCATGTCGCGTGACGCTCGGCCGCGGAGTGGGGATAAAGTGAAAGGCGCTCTCACGAGCGCCTTTCACATTATTCCTACTCCGCGTTTTATACATTTTATACCCTTAATGAAATATTATTCCAAAAATTTTTAGTTAAATGTCTATAGTGTGAAAAAAAAGTTTCACCTTTACCGTGGTTTCATAAAACCACACGATCCTTTTTTAAAGTGAAACTTTTATTACATTGTCTCAAACTTGTTCGTCTGTGTGTTGCATGTCGCGTGACGGTCGGTCGCGGAGTAGGGATAAAGTGAAAGGCGCTCCCAAAAATTTTTAGTTAAATGTCTAATGTGAAAAAAAAGTTTCACTTTTACCGTGGTTTCATAAAACCACACAATCCTTTTTTTTAGTTGTAAGTATTTGAGGTAAATTTGTGGCTTGGCGTGGAGGGCACGCGCGTTCGTTTATGCTCTGGCGTTAAAAAGGTTAAGAGCGATTGCCTATCAGCGTCAGGTTAGCCTGGAAGCAGACTTAGCAGAGTAAAAAACGGTTTTTAGTTTGAAAAATCACATTTTACGGTAGGACTCAATGTAACGCAACTTACAATAAGCAACTTACTACAAAAAGTACTACAGCGCCATCTATGTCACGATGGAAGAACTAACATCAATTTCCTACATCTCGCAAGCAAAGTTTACATCGACTTAAGCGTATATAGTATAAATGTAAGCTCTTTCAACGGTTTTAAATCAAAACTTTCAAATTATATTATTGAAAGCACTCATTAATATTGTTACTAGCTTACCAGTTGAGAATAAGACCGTTGAACGTGTATCCCAAAACAAAGTAAAAACAAAATTATTTTAAGACTACACATTGTTTTTGTAATGGTGACCGTTACCTAGAATAAGTTTATTACACTATGTTATCATATGTTCTCATGTAAGTGGCTCTTTTGTCTTTTTGAGAATAAAGTATATTGAACCTTAATATAGAGAAACCCGACACGATTGTCGGGCAGTTGCCCATCAGACATAACACCTGTCTGGTCGGAGGCTCCTCTCTTTTCTATGGGGTATTGAGGAACTGTACACCCTGTTCCTCATACCCCTAAAGATGCATTGAATAGTACCGGAGTCATGGAGGTATAAACAGTCTTCTATTGCCTTTAGGCTTGGATTTCGAGCTCGTTTTCGGCGTCAGCGAGCCCGAGAACTAAGAAAATGAAATATGGTACTTTCAGTCAAAAAATCATTTTCGGCAACAGCCAGCATCCTCTTTAAAAGGATGTATAACTTTCTCTCAGTCCCTGTGCCCTGGCAGGCATCGGCCCTCTCGGACCACTTCCGATGTGCTGACATCTCCTTGAGGCGCGCGTGGAACACGTACGCGCCGTCGACACGGCCTGTCGTCATGAGACGGACGGACGGTGAGCTAGCACATTACTCACCGTCCACAGGCCCCCTTTTAGATTTCTCTTCTCAATATCACATTATTTCGTCCACAGCATTAGTCTGCGTGAGTGAAGAAGTCCGTTCCCGTTGTCACGTGAAGCATTCACTACCTAAATGGTTGCCAGACAATTGTGACCACTACTGTCCCACTGCTGAGCATCATCAGGTTAGTATTTTAACATACTTCTATTAGATCCACCTAGAAAGAATGAAATAAAAACATTTATCTATCACAGGGACATCATAAGCAGGATACATAGGTCTAAATAATTACTAAAAACTTTTTTGAAAAATAGTTTACAGCTAAACTAGACCGATTATAAACTATCTATAAAAATAGAAATTTCCAATTATCTTTTTTTTTAAACTTCAAAAATGTTTTGTTGTAACTTTTTAGACCTTTGTATCCTGCTTATGCGTATGAAGTTTCATTAAAATCGTTTCAGTCATTTCGGAAACTATACAGGGTGTAACGGAAAGGGTATATACATACTTAAGGGTGTGCTCCAGACCATCAAACTGAACATGTTTCTCCATCGGACAAACATCGTAATAGCGAACAAATTACCTGTCCTACAAAATTCAGGAGCTATTCGACCCAAATGTATGGGGCAGCAGATTTTTTTTTCACTATTATGATGTTTGTCTGATGGAGAAACATGTTCAGTGGATGGTCTGTAGCACACCCTTAAGTATGTATATACCCTTTCTGTTACACGCTGTATGGACTTGAAAGTTTGTTGAAATACCGTAAGGCGTAAACGATCTTAATCCATACTTTGTTTTGCTCTATTGAAACCCCCTTCAAACAATAAAGGCATGATGTTTTTTTTTTCAGTCGTCAATACTGATTCAGCCGTCAACGTCACACAGTTCCTGCCACAGTCGGCGACAGAAATCCTGGGACGTACTCGATCAAGTAGCTATATCTTCTGCACATGGCGGTGAGTTAAAATGATTTTAAAAATGACAGTCGTAAAAAATATGGGGGGTGATGAGTGTGGGTTTTTGCGGTGTCAAAAATACTGTCTGTATACAAGGTGTTGTTTTGCATCCTCTTCAATTTCAAGGAGGTAACTATGTTAATGATTCTCGACCCGATTCAATTTTAAAATGGGTTGTCATTTTTTTTGACGAAAATCGGTAAATGTGAACCACCCGTGTTTTAACACTTTTCGTACATGAGGAGCTCGTGACTAAATAATAGCAGCCGCACGGGTCTATCTTTAGACGGGTGACCATAATAACATACCGAGTTTCCTCCGTGCCTCAGAAAGCACTTCGGTACCGGCTTACGTTGATCCCGGCTGTCATTTGAAGATCTTTGACAGTCGTTATGAGTAGTCAGAAGCCAAAAGTCTGACATCCAGTCTTACCAAGGGTTATCGTATTACCCAGTTACTGGGTTGTGGAGGTCAGATAGGCAGTCGCTTCATGTAAAATACTGGTACTCGGCTGCATCACAACTTTTAAGTCTCCGGCTGTGGTTTCAAACTTCCTCTTATGTACTCATCCATACTTCCATACTAATATTATAAATGCGAAAGTCACTCTGTTTGTTTGTATGTTTGTTTGTAACCTTTTCACGACTAAACGGCTGATCGGATCTTAATGAAATTTGGCAAGAAGATAGATTTCAACCTGGGGAAGGACATAGGCTATATATCTTCACGCTACGATCAATAGGAGCGGAGCAGCAATGAAAAATGTTGCGAAAACGTGGAAAATGTGACGCAGACGAAGTTGCGCGGGACAGCTAGTTCTTTATATTGTCCACTGGCGTAACACCACACATCCCCCTTAGCATTCTCATCTAAGCCACATGCCTTTCATTCATCCCTTTTGTGGTCCAGCATTCTGATCCTATTCTTTAGCTCGTCTCTCTATACTCAATAATATTGACAGGTAAATCTCCAACACTACAATCGAGCAGCGGAGGGCACAGTCCCCACCTAGTCACCATACCGCATCAGGTAATATCATTATTATATTATTAAGTAGTTTTTTTACTTATTATTTTATTATAATAGAAGAATTTATTGCACCACTGTGCACCAAGCGTTTGAACAGTCGTAATCGGCTGCCAAATATAAAGTTTGTCATTGTGATTGGTTGCAATAACAACGTTTGAGTAACCAATCAAATCGTTGGATATGTGATATCATAATTTAGATATATGATAATCGTGGATGCATTTTTTTTATAAATCTTGTATGGCTCGATACTTATTTATGATCTATAGAAAACAAAATGTATTAAATAAAACAATAAAAACGTAAACAATACTATTTCAAATAAATAAGAAGTTCGCACGAAACAAAGAAACTTATTCTATTATTATATACTATAAGCGACAATCAAAAGAAATAAAAAAATCAGGAAATATACGAGCGACATAAAGGAGACCACCCAGTTTGAGCAAATTATTTTTTTGTCTAGTGATCATATTGTGTTTGTGATTGTGATTCTCTTAATCTCACAAAAGCATTCTCTTAACCTTCGGCAGGAATGTCTATAATACGCAAATGCCTTGCGTATCCTATGTGTGGAGCAGCAGCGATGTTATTCTGCCAATGTGGCAGGGTGCAATAATTATTAATAATATTATGACGACACGATTGGCGCCGTAGTTGCTGCGTGCCGCTCGGTTCGATCCCCGCACGGAACAAATATTTGTATGGCCTACAGATAGTTTTTCCGGGTCTGGCTGTTTGTGTTGGCGAGTTTAAATGTTCGTAAACGCAGTGCAGGGCCACGTGTTTTTTTTTTTTTTTAAAACTAGTGCGTGGAGTCCCTCCGCGCGGAAGAAGTGAAACTTCGAGTGCCACGCATTCACTCTCGCTCTGTCTCTTTCTATTCCAGGGGGAATTGAGCGTTTAACGCAACAGTGCTTTCATACCCCCTCCATGGTAGCGTTAAACGTTTAACGCAACCTTATTGGAAGTCGCATTAGAAGTTTCACTTCAAAAAGAGTAGCTTTTCGACCGTGGAAGGCAATATAAATGCCGATATAAACATTGTATGGATTGAATTCGAGCTCTAAGTTCTCAGTCAGAACAGATATTTTGTGTTTGAATAACACTTCCGAGAACAGACTTACGCATTAGGTATAGTAAAAAAAATGTTTATTATGTTATGCTCTATTTAAGTAATAAGTTTACTTTTGAAAGTACATAGCCTAAAAATATATTAAGGCTGGGTGATCTCCTTTAAAAGGATAGGAGTATATTCGTGTTAGTGGGTATTTTATTTACCCCAAAGACTTGTGCTTTTACATAAAAAGGTGGTGCAATAGATTCAATAGAATATTGTATGTCGATGTTTAGACAAGGAATGGCAGAAACAGGATTTATTTATAATTTATTAATATACATCTGGTTTGGGAAAGTAAAAAAAAAAAAAAAAAAAAAATCAGCGGTTGATACGACGCTTAAATAAAGAACTAAATATCAGTTATTATTAGTAAGTCTAGTATTTATTATAAGGAAGAAAAATCACACGTCATATTTTTTTTTAAAGATAAAGCGTTTTATAATTTAGCATCGCTGAAAATTGTGAGTGCAATGAAACAAAGTTAATTTTAACATTAACATAACTTTTGTTAGTTGAGGAAAAAAAAATCGAAACAACTACGAGAAAAAACAAATAATCCAACTGAGCTATGGTCAAAGTTTTTATGACAATGACCTTTTGCACCGTTTATAAAATATTTAAAATAAACCTGTCCGATTTGAAAGGGGCATATAGGTATACTAATGGCATCACCAAATAACATAGAAAACATAATATATTCATGAAAGTAAATTAATGAATTTTAATATGTATGACATTTGTGCTCAAATTACCGCCATTTTCATAAAATCTAATAAACTTTTAAACTGACATGGTCACTAACACTATTAATAACACTTGCAACGGGATATTTACCATGTTTGCTGTTGCAAACGCCATGATCACGGATAAACGAGTTTATCCGTGAAGGCGCGTGAACAGCGCCGAAATATCGGGAACTCGAAACAAATAATATACATGGTAAATATCCCGTTGCAAGTGTTATTAATAATCTAATAAACTTTTTAAAATCAAAAATTCAAATCATCAAAATCAAAATATTTTTATTTTACATAGGCCTATATGGGCACTTATAAAATGTCGACAAAAGGTGCACGGTTCGGGTTGGTCGTTTCCTATAGAGATGAACCGGCAAGAAACTCCATGGTTACTCTTTTAAAATCATTTGGTTTTACAATATTTGAATGTTACAGTGTTCAAAATCAAAATCAAAATATTTTATTTTACATAGGTCTACATGGGCACTTATAAAACGTAGACAAAAGGTGTACGGTTCGGGTTGGTCGTTTCCTATGGAGAAGAACCAGCAAGAAACTCCATGGTTACTCTCTTAAAATCATTTCGTTTTACAATATTTGAATGTTACAGTGTTAGTACATAAGTATGGGAGGACAGTGTAGGCCCGACAAAAAGTCGTTGAAAAAAAAAATGTCCACACCATCTTCAGCATTAATATGTTCGATCGTTAATTGTCTGTTTATGACGTCACTACTCGAGAAGCGACCTAAGTGTACCTGTGTACCATGTAAGTTTCCTCATTTTATTTATTAAAGTGAAACTTTTATTACATCGTCTCAAACTTTTTCGTCTGTGTGTTGCATGTCGCGTGACGCTCGGCCGCGGAGTAGGGATAAAGCGCCTTTCATTTTATCCCTACTCCGCGTTTTATACCCTTAATGGAATATTATTCCATTTTTTTTTTGTTAAATGTCTATAGTGTGAAAAAAAGTTTCACTTTTACCGTGGTTTCATAAAACCACACAATCCTTTTTTTTTATTGGGGTATTTTTTTTTTACTTGTTAGCCAAAAAACATAAATACCGAAACCTAATCGGACGGAGTTTTTTTTATATATTTTATAGATCAACGTGCTCGACAAAACGTTACACAGTGAAAATCAAGGAACATACAAATTATAGTATTCCTCTGCTCTAAAAATAATAGCGAAAAAGCACTCAACCCCAGAAAACCTTAACGAAAAACCTGCTCTTATCTCCTCACACACCGAGCACTGTTTAAAAGAAAAAATAGATAGACTTTCCCAAACAGATGACCGATTGGCTTGTTACCATTTCATTTGAAAGTTTGATAAGCTTTTGTGATCTGTGACATTGAACTATCATGACAGAACGAAAATTCTCATGTGTTGCGGTGAAAATACTTGAAAAAAATGTTTAAATGTTGTTAACAAAAATCAGTTCCATAGAAAAAAATAACGCAAAGGAATATAAGGGCTAAAACTTACATTTACTTGCTTTTGGGATGTCTCTGCCCATATTAGTTGAAATTTCCAGTTTACTATTCAATAAAGCAAGCATTTTAACAGGTATTTTTCACCTTTTGGCTTTAGTACAGAATTACCAAAATATAAAAATTATGTTTAGCTGCAACATGAATCTTCATCTTTTTATTCAATGTCATACCCAATTTCTTGAGAAAGGACTGAGTACCATTGACCAATATTTTCTGAATATTAAATTTGTGGCTCTATCTACGTGTTTTTGGAGGAGTTCGTGGCTAAATAATAACAGCCGCACGGGTCGATTTTTAAGGTAAGCCATCCTTGCCTAGTTTGGTCCGTGGATGGGTGACCATTATAATTACATACCGAGTTTCCTCCGTGCCTCGGAAAGCACGTTAAGCCGTTGGTCCCGGCTATCATTTGTAGATCTTTGGCAGTCGTTACGAGTAGTCAGAAGCCAAAAGTCTGACATCCAGTCTTACCAAGGGGTATCGTATTACCCAGTTACTGGGTTGTAGAGGTCAGATAGGTCGTCGCTTTATGTAAAATAATAGTACTCAGGTCCGGTTAGACTGGAAGCCGACCCCAAGATAGTTTGGGAAAAGGCTGGGCAGATGATGATGATCTACGTGTGTTTGTGGGTGTACTATTAGGTACACATCTGCCTAACTGTTTCCTACAAAACTGAAATATCAAAGTTATTAAAGGCAGTTATGTGTAATCCTAAATATACCCTATTAAAAATACGCCAAGATTGGTAATTCAGTACTAGAGCGTCAACACAAACAAAAATCAATCGTTACGTTGATTCATGCAGTCATTGATAGTAACGTATTTAGTTATTATACTTATGTTTAATATTATCTTATGTTTTGTTCTACTTCCTTTTCTTATGGCGGATTGAAGAGATTACTACGAAACCAAGTAATATACCACCACTGATTCCAACATCACCCAAAGGTTGATTGGGAAAAAATACTCACAGCATCAAGTCCGCCACTATAAATTTCTATGCTTTAAAGCTAAATAAACTTCTCAATATCTGCTTTTCAAAAATCAGGAAAGCGCTTCTTCAAATATAGTATCTACTTACAGCATTCAAAAGTTATTTATAACGTTATTTATAACGTTAATAAGCAGCATTACTGTAACGTTGGTGCCTTAAGACAGTTTATCTGTATATGTCCCATGTCGAAAAAGGATAAAGTACAGATAACTTAAAAAGACCTATTAGAAACATCCTTCTAATATTTTTTCTGAGATGTTATCAAACTGGTTTATGACGAAAGTGGAAAGCCCAAAAGCACACAACCGTTTACATTGTCAAATTCAACGATAATTAAAAACAGTTTTACTCTCTTCAATCCGCCAAAGCAAACTAATTCTATACTTATCTTCCAGTAAGTCCACGTACGTACTCATATGTCACTGTTGTCTTTTTACACGCTCCTACGGATTTGGTTACATTGTATCGTTCGTATTGTTAACTGATATTGTCCACAACCTGCTCGCTGTATTGCGTTATATCCGTAAACGTTATTGTTGAATATCGTTATTTTTTACTTGGGATATTTCCTTTCTATTTCGTTTAATACAAAAATTATGAATATCTTGAAATATATCATGCCTATGTCGTTTAATTTGACCAAACAATTTAATGTAAATGACAAACGTTATTTGGAAAATGCAATTAATACTAAACGAATATAACGCAAAACGTCACTCTATCCTATCAATTATTTACGCAACTCTAACTATTACTTCTTAAAACGAACGATATATTTTGAAAAACGTCGTTATTTAACTCGTTGATTAAAATAACGCGTTGTTATCAATATCGTTATTTCCCACTACGGTTTTTATTTTGCGTAAATAACTGTATTTCTGTATCAACATGCTTGTGCACTGCTTACCTCAATAGACATCAGCTAGAATGCTTTTCAAGACGCAGAGATCGTTCTCTGTACCTACTTCGAAAGATACCATCGGCCCGCCAAGAGTAACGACGTTTTTTCTAACGTTATTTTGTGATGAATACCTAATAACGCTTTGCGATGAATACCTAATAAAGTTGCGATAAATATCGGGGTGTTTTTAACGTCGCGTATCTAAGTGTTTTTTGAAAAATATAATATCTATATTGATATAAAAACAAGAAACAGCCTTAAGCATTATTCTTTAAATTAAAACTTCCAAGTCAATCATTAGTTTATTTAATTTTAGTCTATGTTTTCATAAATTGGTTTATGTTTTATCGCAAAACGTTATTTTACCCTTTACCCCAAAATACTGTGACCCTTTCAATATTATAGTGTCCATTAGAAAATCCCAAAATCCCGGTAATATTAAATTATTCAAAATTTGAAACCTGCATGGTTTACCCTTAATAATTGCCTATAAACGTAACAATCTTGTTTTGTTATCAATGGTAATATTATGAGAAGAATTTTTACCGAAAAATAAGCAAACAACCCATCCATCCAGCTCAACTCTCTCCAATCAACGTTAGTATGTAGTTTTTTCTAACTGGAAAAAATAGTGGCAATGTTTTATATTTAAATTTAAACTAAGATTTATACAGGTAACCGTTTTCTTTGCATACTGCAAAATTGCATCAATAAAACCGTTTTACATCAATGCTCGTTTTTTTTTTTCTTCAAGTTTTTCTTCTCACAATTTTACCATAGAAGACATCTCAAAACATTTAAACAACAAACAGCTAAATTAAAATAACTCATCTAAACTGACTTCAATACATAACTTCTAATCAAAATTTCCTCGGGTATCAAAAGAAGTATACACGTCATAGCTACAAGATATTCACTGTAGTATAAGTTTGATATAAAACACAAATCACATGCACAAAAATATAAATCTGTACCTACAAATCTTTTGCTTCGGGCTCGGATGAAATATCTTTTTTTTAGTATTGAACGGCTCACCTAATTCCTAAGACAGTTCTTTAACAGTGACTTGGTGGCAAAGTTATTTGGTCAAAATTGTCGGCCAATTTTCGGACCGACTCCGTACACTGAACATAGACCGATATCTGTCAGAAACCGGTGTCAAAACCGCGTCCGCAATGAACTCTAAGTGGTTTGGTCAATGCTTTACTCTTAAAAATCTTCGTTCGGAGTCGGCTCTAATGCCATCTGCCATTCGTACTCGTATCTGTATAAAACATTGGACGGATCTAGAACTCAGTTCAATTGGCAGTGATAACCTAGTGGTGTGACCGTCAGACTGCCAAGTCTCGAGTTTGAACCCAAGTCACGCACCTCTGATGTTTGGAATCATGTGCGTTTTGTATAATTATCACTTGCTTCGGTGAAGGATTACATCTTGAGGAAACCAGCATTCCTGAGAGATATTTCTAGACGCCATGTAAAGCCAACCTACATTATTGGTAAAAGGCTAGGCAGATGAAGAAGACATTGTACTCACCAGAAAAGCTAGGCGTGGTACACAAGTACACAAAGAGTGTAAGATGTTGATGACCAGAACATGCGTGCGTGCATGGAGACTGTTCCTGAGCATACGACGAACGTCACCGTTTGGAACAGGTATGGGAGGTGACGAGAACAGATTTTTCGGATTCATTTGTGTAGGAAAACATCGTGAGGAAACCACACCAGCATGCCAGATATTTCTCGACGGCATGTAAGGCCAAGTCCCTCTGACTCGTAATAAGGCACTAGCCACACGAAAAGAAGATTTCAATTGGGAACAAAAATGTTCTAAAGTCATAAAAATAAAACGTTCAATACTACAAAATTGACTTCGTTTGGGCACTGTAACAAAACGACTTATCACTACGTAAGTAACACAGCTAGAAAAAAACGAATATTCTACTCTTAATTGGACACTTCGCCACAATAGCCACGAGACACCAAGTATAACACACAACGCGCTTCTAGATTTAGCTGATTTAAAAAATAACTAAAAAGATACAAAATAGTTAAAAATATATAGTTTTTTTTAACGTTAAACGTATACATAGTTGCTTCCGAATATTACCCTGATGTCCGTTTTTATTATGTCTTTCACCCCACGTCCAAAATGAGTGTCGTCATTGTGTGGTCTCGAAGTTTCAACTGGCCTTCGTAAGTTAATTTATTTTTCCTTTGGTCCTGTCTTTGTCATAGTTTTACGACTTATTCTTGTGCAAATATATTTACAAAATTTTTATCGCCTGCGATTTCCAATATTATCCCCTTAAAACAGATTATATGCCGTCTTATCGCTGAATCTAGTGGCGGTACTTTAAGACCAAGTCTAAAAGCTTGGTATGCCCTTATACTACTACTAATCTTCATGATGTAATGGTTTCTGAAGAGTCTGCTTGCGTTATGAGCTTCCTGTATTATTGGCCCCTAATCACGCCACTGGTTCTGTCGGAACCAGGGTTGGTGGTCCCACCAGATTTAGTTTGACATGACGTTAAACAAAACAGCTTTGAAAACAGTTTCCCAAAAGACTTCCCCGCAACTTCAACTTGTGTTGTGGGCGATGCAATGGTTACTCGTTGAAAATCTAGGCGTTTTCAGCATGAAGTTATTATCACGGACTTTGCAAGGATCCCTAATCTTGGGAAAAGATAGCCTATGCCCTGCCCTAGCCTGTTCCCTCTACTGGTACACAGACCTCTTCTCTGTGGGAGACGGTGAGCTATAAGGGCTGAATCCCCACCTGGCAGTACGGAATCACACTTTTTCATGCTTCTATCCTTTTCATTCGCTCAGTACCGTCATTTGCTAGAGCAAAAAAAGATCGGACGAGCAGAGATACGGCCAAGCGTCACCGTTATATGGTTGGAGTTCCATGGACCCGAATAAAGTGCTTTGCCTCCATATTTAATGTGCGAACCGTTAGTCTGTTGAATTTACTGTCGGCTTATAGGCAAGCGTGCTCCAAGCTAGGGCGCATCATCGCTTCTCATCAGTCGAGTTGCGGCCAAACGCAAACCCATTTAGTTTAAAAATAAAGTTGAATCTGTGAGATGAGGTTCAACCCTAAACCACCACTTAAGCCCAGCCTGCAAAAAGCATTAAAAAAGCAAGCAAATTGGACCCTAAATGCAACCCTAATTTTTAAAATTTCCTCATTTTTTCCCCACAAAACTTCAAGACCACACCCCTCCTTGTCCCAGTATATGTATATCCCTCTTCTGATACGCACTTGTACTAACATCTTCACGCTGACGTACAGGACAGTGAGGGCAGAGCTCATAGCATGCAGCATGGAGCTACCGGCGAGTCGGCGAGAGAACAGGGTGATGGTGATAGTGGATTTGATGTGAGTATACGTTCTTTCCCTGCACATATCTGATTGTTGGTGTCAATCAATACAATTATGACCTTTCTAACGGCATATGACACAACTTTAACATTATGAAACAGCTCTTGGGACAAAACGCCAATTCTTCACAGTATCCGCAGTGATGACACCGAGCGTCCCTGGCTCCCTGTTTATGCGGCACAGGTACTTCCCGAAGCAACCATACCCCGAGAACACCTGCGTCGAAACGACAGGCAGCCGTGCCTCCTTCCGAGCCATTCCTCGAGCACTGGTCGCATCACCTCGATGGTGGCGAGGCGGTAGGGCGCAAAAGCTTGTCCCGCCACTCTGCCACCATCGTCGCTCCACCTTGCCCGAGATCCACCGCATACTCCTTTGTAGCGTGTCCATGACAATCTAAATTGTGTCGGCCCAGAACTGAGCCACTAGTTTGCCGTTCTCAGACGCGTCCGTCAGTTCTTGTAATGAAGAAACGGCACGATATTAAGTGCCCCATTGTTTGTGGAACCGCACCACATTTACACCCCAGGGCAGAGTCACCAATGAATCTCCACCACATACCAAGTATTTCTTATGCTTCACTTGACAAACAAACAAATAAGATATATATTTTTATCGCAACATTTGTACAGACTATTTCTGTGTCAGGATTGCGCTCTACCGGGTCCTTTGAATCTAAATTGTAATTTTCTTATCAGATGGTTGACGACGACGGCCGTGGCTCACCAGGCAGTACAGATGACACCGAGCGACCTTCGTCCACCAAGTCAGGAGACAGCGACTACCCTGAAAGTTCAACTAAGGTAATATTGACATAATGGATGTAAAAACACCCTTAACCTAAAGGCACTTGTCCTTCCCGTCATAGAGATAATGATTTTTTTTCTGGACCTGGCTCCCTATTCACAAACGCTCGGATTCGATTTCGATTCGATAAGTCGTATGTCTATCTTGTTTTAGCATTACGAAAGCGAGCGAGCTAGACATACGACTTTCCGAACCGAAATCGAATCCGAGCGTTTGTGAATACGGGGGCACATCTCGAAACCTTCTAGTTACTGAGATATTGGGGGTCAAAGTTCCAACTCTTTACAAGTACTTTACAAGTATTTTAAAGTGAAACTTTTATTACATCGTCTCAAACTTTTTCGTCTGTGTGTTGCATGTCGCGTGACGCTGACGGTCGGCCGTGCTAGTGTGAAAAAAAGTTTCACTTTTACTGTGGTTTCATAAAACCACACAATCCTTTTTTTTATGTTATGACTTTACTTTCACGACCCCCGTATTAATTAATCCATCAGCACAATATTTCAAGTGCGTTGCATTGAGTCCTACCATACAATGTGATATTACACCCCAAAAAACCGGCCAAATGAAGACATTTGGCCGGATTTGGAACTCTATGCGCGAGTAAGAACTCGCGCATAGAGTTCCATAGCACCAAACAATATAATAACAATATTTTGAACGGTCATTTAAAGGTAAAATTACACTCAACTGCAAAACTAAATTTGTTACTTTAATAAAAACAAAGTAACTGCTGCAGTTTGGTGCAAGTCCGCTGATGCATTTACCTTTTGGCGTTCGCATGACATTGACAGGGGGGCGCGGTTTTTTTTTTTTTTTTTTTGTAAAATGTGCTGAAATAAATACAAAATAAAGGTGTTAGTGATTTGGCCATGCACCAATGGATTTCACGCAGGCAACAGCTAGTTGTAACTAAACTGTTTTTTATTTTAACAGCAAGCTTCAACGGACAAAGACACGAGCAGCCCTGAGAGCAACAGTCTGCTCGACCCGTCAGTGCTCTCCGACTTCACCACCCAAGCACTCGTGCTCACCGTGCTTGCTACGCTCGTCAAGTATACTACAGGTGAGTGTTACAGCGAGCATCTACAGACACACGAGCAGCCCTGAGAGCAACAGTCTGCTCGACCAGTCATTGTTCTCAGACTTCATCACGCAAGCACTCGAGGTTGCTACGCTTGTCAGGTACACTACAGGTGAGTGTGACAAGATCATCAAAAGATACACGAGCACCTCTGACAGCTACCGTATGCTCAACCCGTCAGTGCGTGATTATATCTAATAATCAACTAAATCTCAACTAAAATAGGGTTCAAAATAGCGGGCAAGAGATGATTCCATGTGACCTGTGTTTGATTTATGTTTTGTTTTAGATGAGGATGAAATACGAATACTATACCAGTACTTGGCAGAGGGATCGGTTGTCTTCCCTAAAGTATTCCCAGTTATGTAAGTATTACTTTTTCATATTTTTTCCTAGCCATAATCATAACTGTTTTCGAAAATCTTTAGAAACGGAAATTAATGAAATCCGAAAAGAATTATTTGATGCAAATTGATATATTGTCATCGTGCAAAATCGTTACTTTCTCTGTTGCATGTGTTTGAGATTACATTTAGGTTCCACATAAATAGTCGAGTACAATAGGGGACCGGACTGGGTATAGAAAACGACATTCTATTTTGTCCGTCAGACAGGTAATACAAAAATACTAGACACGTATTTTTTGTTTTATCAAAATATCAAAATATTACTTAGTTAAAACTCATTAAAGTTGGAGAGTGGGGGCTTACTACGTCACAAGTAGGTATAAAACTTACCCACATGTGACGTCATGCGCCATTTCAACTCAATATATCTCCGTAATTTTTTGACCACGTGAAAAAAGAAAAAATACGTGTCCAATACTTTTCAATAAACTAACCGACGGACACAGAAAAAAAAAATTGGATTATCCCCTATTATACAAAAATGGAGAACGAAGTTTTCAGTGGTCGGATTTCAGTGGGATTTTTTATTTAGTTCCAAGAGGAAGGGAACAGAAATTAAAAAAAAAATGTTTGTCTTTTTTTATTACCTTTGGTTTTTTTTTTCGTTGATGATTAACTTGGAATTCGATGAATCAATATTGTGGCGTAATAGTGTGTGAATCCATTAAGTGCCAATTGACTGTTTCTTTGTACATCGTTGTCGATTTTTTATCCACAAATCCAGTAAAAATGTGATTATACTCTTGACGAATTACTTAATGATAAATTGTAAGTTATTTGACATTGATACCTTTTTAATTTTGATATTGTATTATTATCTTTGTTTCCATTCATTAATTTAAAAAATGAGATAAGTACTATCTCAATTTTTAATGTTTTTTGCTTATATTTCCTGTCTTAAGTTATGTTGTAATTTTATATATATTATTCTATTTTAATATGGTGAATGTTCTTTTTTTATAAGAATTACTAATGATGTGAAAGAGTGTACACCTTTAAGGTAGTTTTTTTGAGGAACTATTTATTATCAAGATCTCATGTAAAATGTACCAAAAATCACACCAATAAATGCATAGAATTGAAAAATAAATGCAAAAAAAAAGTCCCATACAAATCCAACCTCTATGAACTTCGTTTCAACTTTTCAGTATTTTTTGTCTAATAAAATTGTACTCGGCTAAAAGCGTCTCAAAAAATTGTTAGCCATAGCTGTTCTAAGTACTCAAATTTTGAGTGTTACGGTTTTTACAGACTAATATTTTTGTACTGTCCATCTCTGCCACTCCTCTTGCCAAATAACGGCGTGATGTTAATTTGTTTTTCAAATTCCTCTTCATACCTAATCAATGCCCTTATCACCAACAGCCACAGTCTTCTAGACATGAAGATCAACCACGTTCTGATGCATTGCCACGACCAGCTGATACTGAGCGCGGTGCAGAGCATTATACAGGTAAATATCGTCGATTTAGTAAAACTCTTAACACATCTTCATCATCATCATCAGCCTATAATGTTCCCACTGCTGGGACACAGGCCTCCTCTCTATTAGAGGGAGTGGGTGCCGGGCCCAGTGCGGGTTGGTAGATGTCATATGTCTTCGAATTTTTAGTTCTAGGACATGCCGGTTTCCTCACGATGTTTTCCTTCACCGTTCTGAGAGCAGCGGTGATGAAATAAATTACACAAAGTAATGCGCCTGCCTAGGTTCAAAACCACGGCTTACCGCTCGTAAGTCGGGGCTACTACCACTGGGCCACCGCTGCTCAAAACATATCTTCTAAGCATATTACTCTACTCTCTTCCTGTTCTCACAGACTCCTGTGTACATTTTTTTATCTTTCCTCTCGCTTTCCTGCAATCAAGAAGAACCATCACACCGTCAAAGTTCCAACTTTTTCAAATGTCTTTTTTGTTTATGAAATACAATTTATTAATATTCAACTTTACTTTAAATACCTCCACGACCCGCGTACTATTTTTGAAAACATACACATCATCTGCCTAGCCTATTCCCAAACTATCTTAGGGTCGGCTTCCAGTCCAACCAGATGCAGCTGAGTACCAGTATTATACATGAAGCGACTGCCTATCTGACCTCCACAACCCAGTAACTGGGTAATACGATACCCCTTGGTGGTCTCGTCGTAAATAATAACAGCCGCACGTGTTGATCTTTAAGGTGCTTGTCGAGTGGCGCGTGGATGGGTGACCATCATTACATACCGAGTTTCCGTGCCTCGGTAAGCACGTTAAGCCGTTGGTCGCTGCTGTCATTTGTAAGATCTTTGATAGTCGTTTCGAGTAGTCAGAAGCCAAAAGTCTGACATCCAGTCTTACCAAGGGGTATCGTTTTACCCAGTAACTGGGTTGTGAAGGTCAGATAGGCAGTCGCTTTATTTAAAATACTGGTACTCAGTTGCTTCCGGTAGCGGGAAGCCGACCCCAAGATAGTTTGGGAACAGGCTAGGCAGATGATGATGAGTTACTTAGTTTGATGTACAGAATGCTTGGTTGACGGCTTCGCGAAGTGTCCGTTTACACTTTGTATTTCGCCTATGCCCTGTAATTTTATTATTTATCTTGTCGTTTCTTTCAGAACATGATAGCCAGTGAAGACGCGAGCCAACAACAGTTGCATTACATGCAGAGTTGCGGTTTTGGTGGGCTGTGGAGATTCGCTGGACCATTCACCAAGGTTCGCATTATTATTTAGACTATTTATGAGCTCAAGCTTATCGCCCGGGTGTCACCACTGCGAGGACCGGCCGGAGGACACGGTGGAGCACACCGTGGAGCTCTGCCCCGCTTGGGCTGAGTACCGCCGTGTCCTCGTAGCGGCGATTGGCGGCGGCGACCTCTCGCGTCCGGCCCTGGTTCAATCCATGGTCCGTGGGAGAGGGAATGGGAAGCCGTCGCCTCCTTCTACGAAGCTGTCATGCTAGCGAAGGAGGTGGTGGAACATGAGAAGGAGAGAGCCTCACGTCCCAGCCGCGGCGACAGATGGCGCCATCGTAGGCGCGAGCCTGTGGACGGTGAGTAATGTGCTAGCTCACCGTCCGTCCGTCTTATGACGACAGGCCGTGTCGACGACGCCTGAGTGTTACACGCGCGCCTCAAGGTGATGTCAGCAAACCGGAAGGAGTCCGAGAGGTCCCTGCCAGGGTTGCGGGACTGTTCGAAAGAGATACCGTGACCTTGGAACACAAAGGGCTAAAAAGGAACATGGATGGGTTTTAGTCAGTACAAGTCTGACAGATTCCGCTCCGCCTAGAGCGGGAGGAGTCTTTTGATGATTTCCCATCCGTAAAAAAAGGGGTCACAACAAGTATGGAGCACTCTTTAAACTCTCAAATCGGTGTACCCTCTTTCTTGTTCGTTTTTTAATAATAATAATAATTTATTTCAATAATCGGATAACAGAAATCCATAGTGTTAGTAACATACCTTATACCTAGTGTTAGTACACAATAACAATGAGCTTGAGAAGCATTCTGCACAGAAGATGAACAAGTTTTTACTCGATCATCTTCTCCACAAAATGCCTCATAAAAGGGGAAAACAGACTCTCGGCCACTGTTTTTAGGATGCTGTTACTACTGGCCCGGGTGCTAGCTGCCAGCGACGCAATTTTCTTCCGCACGATTGCGTGAAAGCCGTCAGTACGATTCAATGTAAACATCTCTGACGCGCTACAGAACCGGGGCAGTCTCAACAGCATCCTAAAAATATTATTATATTGGACGCGCAGGACATCTAGCGACCTTTTGGTGTAACTGATCCATAGACCATAGTATTAGAGATTTTTGCGCTCGGTACCGCTACCACTGTCACTCACAACTCGATACATCCAGTCCAGCGATCATGGTAAATATCCCGTTTTCAACGTTAGTGATCATGTCAGTTTAAAAACTTATAAGCAAATATAATTATGTTCGGAAAAAGGGCCTCACTCTTTTGCCGAAAATATGTGTATCTATTTGCTTTTTCAAATCGATGTATTTAAGGTGGAAGCGCCAATGTAGCTCACGGATTTTGCTATTTGCAGGTCATTGCCAAGCTGTATGTTGATTAATATATGATGACCTATAAATAATCCAGAACCTGTTCCTTTTTAGAACTTAACAAACACCAATGTATTCTCTCCAGAACCAATGCACAGCAGAGAGCAGCGAGCTCTTCGTGAACTGCCTCGAGGCGATGGTGGAGACCTGTCTGCCCGGAGGAGACGAGGCCCTCACGCGAGCCCCGCCGCCAGACCCCGACCATCCCGACCCTAGCGACGCGCACCGGTACCCGGGTGAGTACTGCAGACCAGGCGCCAGACCCCGACCATCCCGACCCTAGCGACGCGCACCGGTACCCGGGTGAGTACTGCAGACCAGGCGCCAGACCCCGACCATCCCGACCCTAGCGACGCGCACCGGTACCCGGGTGAGTACTGCAGACCAGGCGCCAGACCCCGACCATCCCGACCCTAGCGACGCGCACCGGTACCCGGGTGAGTACTGCAGACCAGGCGCCAGACCCCGACCATCCCGACCCTAGCGACGCGCACCGGTACCCGGGTGAGTACTGCAGACCAGGCGCCAGACCCCGACCATCCCGACCCTAGCGACGCGCACCGGTACCCGGGTGAGTACTGCAGACCAGGCGCCAGACCCCGACCATCCCGACCCTAGCGACGCGCACCGGTACCCGGGTGAGTACTGCAGACCAGGCGCCAGACCCCGACCATCCCGACCCTACCGACGCGCACCGGTACCCGGGTGAGTACTGCAGACCAGGCGCCAGACCCCGACCATCCCGACCCTAGCGACGCGCACCGGTACCCGGGTGAGTACTGCAGACCAGGCGCCAGACCCCGACCATCCCGACCCTAGCGACGCGCACCGGTACCCGGGTGAGTACTGCAGACCAGGCGCCAGACCCCGACCATCCCGACCCTAGCGACGCGCACCGGTACCCGGGTGAGTACTGCAGACCAGGCGCCAGACCCCGACCATCCCGACCCTACCGACGCGCACCGGTACCCGGGTGAGTACTGCAGACCAGGCGCCAGACCCCGACCATCCCGACCCTAGCGACGCGCACCGGTACCCGGGTGAGTACTGCAGACCAGGCGCCAGACCCCGACCATCCCGACCCTACCGACGCGCACCGGTACCCGGGTGAGTACTGCAGACCAGGCGCCAGACCCCGACCATCCCGACCCTAGCGACGCGCACCGGTACCCGGGTGAGTACTGCAGACCAGGCGCCAGACCCCGACCATCCCGACCCTAGCGACGCGCACCGGTACCCGGGTGAGTACTGCAGACCAGGCGCCAGACCCCGACCATCCCGACCCTAGCGACGCGCACCGGTACCCGGGTGAGTACTGCAGACCAGGCGCCAGACCCCGACCATCCCGACCCTACCGACGCGCACCGGTACCCGGGTGAGTACTGCAGACCAGGCGCCAGACCCCGACCATCCCGACCCTAGCGACGCGCACCGGTACCCGGGTGAGTACTGCAGACCAGGCGCCAGACCCCGACCATCCCGACCCTAGCGACGCGCACCGGTACCCGGGTGAGTACTGCAGACCAGGCGCCAGACCCCGACCATCCCGACCCTAGCGACGCGCACCGGTACCCGGGTGAGTACTGCAGACCAGGCGCCAGACCCCGACCATCCCGACCCTACCGACGCGCACCGGTACCCGGGTGAGTACTGCAGACCAGGCGCCAGACCCCGACCATCCCGACCCTAGCGACGCGCACCGGTACCCGGGTGAGTACTGCAGACAGGCGCCAGACCCCGACCATCCCGACCCTACCGACGCGCACCGGTACCCGGGTGAGTACTGCAGACCAGGCGCCAGACCCCGACCATCCCGACCCTACCGACGCGCACCGGTACCCGGGTGAGTACTGCAGACCAGGCGCCAGACCCCGACCATCCCGACCCTACCGACGCGCACCGGTACCCGGGTGAGTACTGCAGACCAGGCGCCAGACCCCGACCATCCCGACCCTACCGACGCGCACCGGTACCCGGGTGAGTACTGCAGACCAGGCGCCAGACCCCGACCATCCCGACCCTACCGACGCGCACCGGTACCCGGGTGAGTACTGCAGACCAGGCGCCAGACCCCGACCATCCCGACCCTACCGACGCGCACCGGTACCCGGGTGAGTACTGCAGACCAGGCGCCAGACCCCGACCATCCCGACCCTACCGACGCGCACCGGTACCCGGGTGAGTACTGCAGACCAGGCGCCAGACCCCGACCATCCCGACCCTACCGACGCGCACCGGTACCCGGGTGAGTACTGCAGACCACGCGCCAGACCCCGACAAACAAAACACCTTGTATACTAAAGTACAAATGAAAAGCTATCACAAACGAGGGGAAGTGCAAAAAAAGTCGGCTTGTTTTTATGGAACTGCAGATGCACGTTCAACCCCCTGGAAATAATCCTGCCGGCGCCCATGGTTTCTCTATCTTTACTTCCCGAAGACAGCGAAAGCGGGTAATGTTTTTATGAACAAAAAATAACTATTTATTTTGTCTTACATTACAGGTGTACACCGGCAAGCGACGCTGTACTGTCCGACACAGGACACCTAGCATGAGGACGAAGAGTAAATACGGAGGGCGCTCCTATTTACTTGTAAGTATTATATTACTAGGAGAACAGCGGTGGCAACCCCGACTTACGAGCAGTAAGCCGTGGGTTCGAACCGAGCAGGCGCATTACTTTGTGTAATTTATTTCATCACCGCTGCCCTCAAAACGGTGAAGGAAAACATCGGGAGGAAACCGGCATGTCCTAGAACTAAAAATTCGAAGACATGTCACATCTACCAACCCGCACTGGGCCCGCGTGGTAGATTACGGCCCACTCCCTCTCATAGAGAGGAGGCCTGTGTCCCAGCAGTGGGAACATTATAGGCTGATGATGATGATGATTCTATTATTACATGACCTGGTGAAGGTTGCGGGGATCCGCTGGATGCGAGTCGCACGGGACCGGGCTATGTGACGACACTTGTGGCCGATGTCCCGCAGTGGTCGTCGCACAGCTTAAATGATGATGATGATGATCCTATTAATTAAATCATCATCTGCTCTCGTGAAATTTGGGTGTAGTATTAGATACACCTCTCCCTAATCCTTTCGGGAGTTATAGGCGTGATTTTATGCGAAAGAAAAAGGTAAAAATGATAGCGTGACCTTGACCAGTGGAGAATGAAAGAAAAAATTGGTCAAGTGTGAGTCGGACTCGCGCACGTAGGGTTCCGTACCATAATTTATAAAACGAGCAAAAAAATCACTTTGTTTGGAAGCCCTCTTAAATTTTAATTTTATCCTGTTTTTAGTATTTGTTGTTATAGCGGCAACAGAAATACATAATCTGTAAAAAAAAACAACTAGCTGACTATCACGGTAAATGAGATACAGCCTGGGGGTCTACTCTCTAAACACGAAATCCGTAGTTTCGGCCGAAGTCACGGTCGTTTCCTACTTCCTACTTCGTCCAATCGTATTGTCATACATGTTTAGTTCGGGCCCCAAACAAAACTTGTGTCCGTAAGTGAGAACACTTCTCCTTATTACCGATGTGTTTTCAAAACTCATGTATCTCAAAATATTAGGTAGTAGGGTTCATTTCGAAGTATAAAGCTAGTAACGGACGGATCCGTATTTTCGTTGACGGACTTAGAGAGTAGGCCCCCTGGTGACAGACGGACGGACGGACTGCGAAGTCTTGACCCGTTTGACCCTTTGGGTACGGAACCCTAAAAATGGTTCAAAGGCAGGAGATGAGAATTTACCATAACATAACATCACGCCTGTATCCCCGAAAGGTTAGGCAGAGCTGTACTTAATACTACACCCACATTTCGTCAGTTATGTTTAAGTCACATTTAATAGGAGCGGGCGTATTGCCATCAACCGGGCATGAATACAGACGTCGTGGCTGCTACTGAGAAATTCCTGATGCAAAAACCCAATAACACTTTGCCCCACCCGGGAATTGAATCCAGGACTTTATGCTCAGCAGTTGATTCCAACTACTAGACCAAAGAGGCAGTTTTTTTCATCACATTTGCCAGCTAATAGCGTTAATCATTCATATTAAAAAAACATACACCGTGTTAAACACCTCATCACGAAGCCGTCAACCAAGCATTCTGTACATGAAACTAAGTAACTTTACGCAAAAAATATTGCTGGGAAACGACTTTTTTTTGGGGGTGTAAAATCATGTTTTGTGGTAGAACTCACTGTAATGCACTCAAAACATTGTGCTGATGGACGGATTGAATAGTACGGGGGTCGTGGAGGTGTTTAAAGTAAAAAGCTTACATTAAAAACTTGTATTTAAAAAAATACTTGTCAAAAAGTTGGAACTTTGACCCCCAATATCTCCGTAACTAGAAAGTTCCCAGGTATGGTGTAGAACAAAAAAATGATCACAATGACAGGGAGAACCAGTGCCTTTCGGCTTCGTTAAGAGGTGTTTGACACCCTTTAGGTATACATACAAATACAAGGTGTTGTTTTGCATCCTCGTCAAATTCAAGGAGGTAACTATGCTAATGATTCTCGACCCGAAACAATAATAAAATGGGTAGGTAATTTGTTTTTGTTTTCTAATGTAAGGAAATCGGTAAGTGTGAACCATCCGTGTTTTAAACGCGGGCCGTCTAATTCTCGCCCTATAACCGCGCTTCCACAAATACAAACAATGTCAAACGTTTATTCGATAATTTATTATTCCCTAAACCACGTTAAGGGGGTAATCCTGAAATACTGAAAAACATAAACAACCAAAAAAAATCTGCGTTAATTAATAATTAACTAGGTACCGTAATTTAAATTGATTACGTGTGTCTTTTGTGACAACCTCCTGAATTTTGACGAGGATGCAAAACAACACCTTGTATACCCTATAACCCAACATTTACGGTCTCAATTCTCTCTTTACAGAAACAAGGATGTGACGTATTCAGAACCCCATAGCAAAGGGAACTTATGTACAAGAGAAAGTAAACCCCCACTCCATTCTACGAAGTATGGAGTAACAAGCTGTCAAACTAAAATAATACTTATTAGTAGTGCCTAACGGTCGAAAATGTCAACGCAAACAATTTTAGGATAAGTAGATGGTAAGCTCCAAAAGGTTTCTGGCCTGCACACATTAGAGATACAAAACTAAATAAAGATACAAAACTATCATGCCACAAAATTACAAAAAAAAAGACAGATGTCATAAAGTTCAAATTCCTTCGAAACCGAATGTCAATCCGTCTTACGAATTTTCCAGTTTTGGAAACCCTAACTCAATGACAGATGTCATAAAGTTCAAATTCCTTCGCAACCTACGTGACCTGACGCGAGATCTGACGCGAGTTTAACATTTTTTTTAACATAAAAGTGCACAAAAAAAAACAAATCTTTTTAGAATAATTCCAACTTTGTGAAGGTTTTGATTCATAGAATTTAATATAATATTCTTAGAGTTCATTGACCTAAAAATAAAATAGTTCAACGCAAACTGATACTGGACTATTATCTATACAAAATAAATACAATTAAAATGTCTGATTGTAATTTCAAAATAGCGTCTTTTTATGCATATGAAAGTATACGTATATACGGTATATTCAAACTTTCATAAGCATTCAGTAAAAAGTTTTTATTTCGAAACACTCTAAAAATACATTTTTTTTTATTTTTTGTCCGTCTGTAGTTTGTTCCGTGTAATCTCCGAATCGGCTGGCCCGATTTTGACGGGATTTACTGGCAGATAACTGATGTCATAAGGAGTAGGTACTTAGGCTGATCTGATTTTAGAAAAAGGAATAGAGTTCCGCACAAAACAAAACTTTTGAAATTCTTAACAAATCCGATTCAATATTTTTATAATTTTTAATAGGGACGAAGGTTGTAGGGCACAGCTAGTGTAATCATTTTCATAGATAATATTCATACTACAGGCCTACCGTTTGATAAAGATGATGCTCTAGGATATAGATATATATATACAGGATGTCCAGTAAATAGTACGACATAGTGCAGGGCTGATAGTTTGGGTTACACACTAGAACTACATGTTCCGCAAAATGTTACGGATTTACAGTTGATTTAACAGTAGTACACGCAACTCTAAAACATAACAAAATAATTCAATATAGGTAATCGTTTAATTCGAATGTATTTAAAGTGCAATAAGTACTTGTAGTGCAGTAAATACGCACATACATCCGAAAAATCGAGAGGTATTGTGTTCGAATTGGGACCTAAGACTTGGCAGTCCGACGATCACACCATTAGGTCGATGTAGTCACCTGGACATTTCAACGGCGCTATCTCTTACACGTTTTTGAAGTTTTTACTTACAAATTTATTGTGATGTTGCATTCTAGGGACGTTCGTAGGGATTATTTAAAAAAATAATGTGCACAAGATCTTAAAAATAAAGGAGTTTTAATGTATTTCATTTTAAGAAAAAACCTTTTCCATATAACGTGCTAATTATTGTAGGCCTTTTTTTTTTGCGGATGGGAAATCATCAAATGACTTCTCCCGCTCTGGGCGGAGCGGGAGGGAGTGTCAGACTTGTACTGACTAAAACCCACCCATGTTCCTTCTTAGCCCTTTGTGTTCCAGGGCCGCGGTATCTCTTTCGAACAACCCGCAGACAGTTGTAGGCTTAAATTTAACTTTAAGTTATACTTAGGTTATACTGAAATTATTACATTTATTGTTTTTCAAAATATCCCCACAGCGAAAAAACGTCATTGAACGGAAATGTTCATGAGTTAAATTAACTATTTAAAATTTGACGCAGACGAAGTTGCGCGGGACAGCTAGTATCTTATAAGTGTAGGTACGAATTTTCAATTAGATACAATTTTAAAATAAATTCAAATCAACGCACAGATTACTCCGTAAAAACCCGAACTTGTAGTGCGTTGAAATTGACAGTTTGCCAGGCAAGAATATATGTATTTATGAAAATATAGTAATTGCTTGTTGCCTCGTCGGTCTAATAGCCGCAAGGGACAATGCGGGACTCTTTAGCGAATGTTTTTGATAATAGGGATGATGACTGGGTAAAGAAAACGAAATTTTATTTTGTCCGTCAATCAGGCAATACAAAAATATTAGATACGTATTTTTTGTTTTATCAAGTTAACAAAAAAATACTTAGTTAAAACGCATTAAAGTTGGAGAGTGGGGGCTCACTACGTCACAACTAGGTATAAAATGTACTGAGCCGTGACGTCATGCGCCATTTCAACTCAAAATAACTCCGTAATTTTACGATTACGTGAAAAAAGAAAAAATACGTGTCAAATACTTTTTAATAATCTACCCGATAGACAAATAAAAAAAATTGTCACCATCCCTATTTACAGAAAATATTTGCTTATTATCAAATTCAATCTTTATCTAAGATAGTTTATAAATTAGTATAATAAAGCATAGGATAAATTGATCACGCCTATTCTTATATTCAACATTTAGTTATTAGGTATTCTGATAGTTTTTTTTTTATAAACATCTGAGCCGGTTAAAAAAATAGTGCGATTATTACAGTATGTTGCATACTGAGTTATACGTACTTACCTACATGACGGTAGATCTATATTAAAGTATACAAGGTTGGTGTCCCTTCTACCTTGTGAACCTATATGTATGTAAATAGTTTCTGTATAAGTAAAATTAACAATTTAAAGTATGTATGTATTAATTATTATGTATAAAATACTTGGGTCTTATAACACGGAAGATATGTAAGAAAAAAATTAGATATAGAAAAAAAAGCACATGATTTGTCAAAATGGCCTACAAGGCTTAAAAAGAACATAATTTACTTAAAAATTGATAAACTTGACTCGGTCTTGTAAAATATTGAAGCTTTTAGCTTTCATAGACGTCTATTTTTATTATTGTCTATTGCTATTAGACGAAATAATATCTGTTATAATGCTTGGTATACAACTCTTCTTGAAAATAAACTATTTGAAGAGACAGTTAAGAGAAAAAAACCGGTCTGCACTATGAAGTTTGTTTATCGATTTTTGGGACTTTCGGTGCGCGATTCCAACTCGCACTTGGCCGGTATTTTCTCAGGAGCACACCTTTTGCTTACGGCGGATATTATCTATAGCTCTCTATTATATGTAATATAATAAATATGTACATATTCCTATATATAAATCTTTAATAAAATGAATGTAACAGACATATTAATATGTATCAGTAGCCAGGATAAAACGAGAAAACTAGGTGACATGGA
This sequence comes from Cerastis leucographa, assembly GCA_963082945.1. Lineage (NCBI taxonomy): Eukaryota > Metazoa > Arthropoda > Insecta > Lepidoptera > Noctuidae > Cerastis > Cerastis leucographa. The sequence continues at coordinate 4,183,600 of OY720374.1, read as the reverse complement.
AAAGACGCTGCGTTGGTCATATAGAGGACAGACACTGTCCTTATTGGTGATGTTCTTCAGAAAGGTGCGTAGTACGTATGTGTGCGTGTTGACCAGCTGGCCTACCGTGACGTTATTGTTGTACTCCTTTTCCAGTGTGGGAAAGAGATGGCGCTAGACATCTTGTATAGCTCCGTCTCTTTCCCACAGTGGAATAGTTGTAAAACAATAGGGGATACTCACATTTTTTTTTTCTTTGTCCGTCGTGTAGTTTATTGAAAAGTATTAGACACGTATATTTTCTTTTTTCACGTGGTCATAAAATTACGGAGATATATTGAGTTGAAATGGCGCATGACATCACATGTAGGTAAGTTTTATACCTTCTTGTGACATAGTGAGCCCCCACTCTCCAACTTTAATGAGTTTTAACTAAGTAATGTTTTGATATTTTGATAAAACAAAAAATACGTGTCTTATATTTTTGTATTACCTGTCTGACGGACAAAATAGAATGTCGTTTTGTTTACCCAGTCCGCACCCCTATTCTGCTTTAAGACGTCATGGTAAGCCAGCTGATGTATGAATGTGGACAAGGCAAAAGGAGAATGCAAGGATCTTATCGGCATTCTGTTCATTATGCGTATCTTGAGAAATCACGTGAGTTATTAAAGAGAAACTTATATTACATCGTCTCAAACTTTTTCGTCTGTGTGTTGCATGTCGCGTGATGGTCGGCCGTGGAGTAGGGATAAAGTGAAAGGCGCTCCCAAAAATTTTTAGTTAAGTGTCTATAGTGTGAAAAAAAGTTTCACTTTTACCGTGGTTTCATAAAACCACACAATCCTTTTTTTTATTTATATAAACTTCACGTACATTGGTGGTACATAGGCAGACTTAATGCCACAAGGCATTCTCTACCAGTAAACCTTTTATGTATGTTTTCAGCCATTTTCTTATCTCATCCTGGCTACATTTAAACATTTTAGATAATTTATATAAAATTTTATATAGTTCTTACACTTATTATTGAGATATTTAAATATGATTTGAAATTAGACTTAAGAAAGACCACGGGCAATTTTGGAAGAATTTTATTTAAATTTTAGAAAAGTGTAAACAAAATAAATTGGTGGTTATTATCTTAAATAAATGTGTGTTAGGACTAAATATACAGATGTACAGAGTTCGCACTGCACTCTCTGCTTACCTCACATGCGGTAAAAAGCATGTTGTAACAAAGAAAATGCCCATTATCATATTGGACAAAGTTTGCAGACGTAATTTGGCCATTATTTGCACAAATGTGTACAAAAAGCTCACTAATTGCCTGGTTTTGTGCAAGATTATAAGGTACAATCTCAAAAGCGCCGAAACGCAAACCGCATCAGCAAATCCATTTATTTGCAATGACAGAACGCAGCGACATATCTGGTTTACATGTATAGTTTGGTTTAAACTTTATAGCAGCTCGGAAGTTAGCTGCGAGTGACGGCCAGCGCAAGCATTTTAAACTTTATTGCGGCCCAAAACATAACGTAACGCTTAAACACAAACATTAATTTAAGTATCAGCGTGGCGCAGAGGACGCATCTTCTTGACTTTATAATGCGCAGCCACTCGCAGCTAACTTCTGAGCCGCCATAAAGTTTGAACAGAACTATAACGGTTTATGAAAACTTGTACAATTGGGAATATCAGCATAGACGAAAGCGTTTTCAAAGCTGCTGCGTTGCTTTGCCATTGGTCTTTGTAGTTGCGGTCACCGCAGTCGATATTGCAGACAGCAATGATACGACTGGTGTCTCTAGAACTATGAAAATGCCTTTGGAAGTATATCTTTACTAGCATATTGTGTCCTGCTTTTTTAAAGTGAAACTTTTATTACATCGTCTCATTCAATTTTACCGTGGTTTCATAAAACCACACAATCTTTTTTTTTTTCTTTTTGATACTTTTTGCTATTGCAATGTGAACTCTGCACTTCTTGCAGGTAGATCATTCAATATGCGACATACTTGGATAAAGAGTTGTATTTTCAGTATTAATATTTTGTAAGAGTATCCAAATAAGACTAGGTCCATTCTTTATTGATATATATTTAGTTAAATAAATGCTATAATTATACAAAATAGTTTGGTGTTTTTATTATACATTCCTAGTGGCGTACCATGACGGCTTAAAACATTATTGTTCCATTCTCATTCCAGAGTGAAAAAGAGACGGAGCTATACAGGTCGTCTAGCTCCAGCTCTTTCCCACTCTGGAGTAGGAATGGAACAATAATGTTTTAAGCGTCATAGTACCCCCCCCCCCCTTGATATAATCTTTCTAGCATAACATCACGCCTGAATACCCCGAAGGGTTAGGCAGAGATGCACCTAAGACTACACCCAAATTTCATCAGTTATATTTTAAGTCCCATGTAAGTGGGGGCGAGCCTATTGCCATCAATCGGACACAAATCCGGCCTCCGTGGCTGCTACTGAGAAATTCCTAATGGAGAAGCCCAATATCACTTGCCCGATCCGGGAATCGAACCAGTAAGTACCTCATCCGCAGTAGTCTCGCTTGCGTCCACTAGACCAACGTGGCAATCAAAACCTTCTAAATGTATAGAAATGGAGAGCCTTCCAGCTGGCCTATCATGTCATGACGTCTTAAAACAGTATTGTTTCTCTTATTCCAGTGTAGGAAAGAGACGGAGCTATTCAGGGTGTTTAGCGCACACTATTTCCATCAAATTTGTCATTTAATCAAATTCTATTTGTTACTCGTGTGGTTGGCTAAACAATAAATAAAAATCAGAAATCTAAATAATATTTTTATTTTTATAACAAAATAAACACCAGACGGTTATCCCAAAAATGCCTACAACTATTAACAACTTTTAGTACTGCATTTTAACAAACAAAATATAAGTTTTTATTCAATTAATTGAATAAAACCAGCTGATTGCAGTTTAATTCAATATTAACAATTAAATTGAACATTACATACATTACATTTTAGTAGATAATATTTTATTTTTATTATTTTGCTGATATCGTTTTGGACGTAATGACTTAAAATATTTATGAAGCAAAATTAAAGTATGCCATGTCTAGCGTATCAAAAGATCCCGAAGTTAACGACAACCAAGGTATAATACTTAGCCGAAAATTAAAAAGGGTGGCCTGTCGTTTATTTTATTTTATTAACGTCAAGTGGAATGAAAAGCTGCATCAATATTAGTTGTAAATAATAATAAAATGTGAAATGCATAAGGAATTGTAATTACGTGGTAGGAAAACATTTAGTTAAATGTACAGCCAAAAAAAAAGTTATCATAATTAGGTTTGACAACAATATTATGAAATAAATTCTTTGTGAAAGAAAAGTTAAGCGAAATTACATTTTGTGCGTTTTCTTTGAGCAATTAAGTGAGCATTTTAAATTGCGTTATTTATTAAGTTACAGAGAAAAGATTAATATTCGAGTAGATTTTATTTTTTAAATGGAGGACATTAAATATATTTTTAAAGACAAACTCAAAATAAAACATTTTATTATTATTTTGTAAGCATTATTTTTCTGAGATTAACCTTCCTCAAACAAAAATTTGAAGAAATGAATTTAATTTATAATTTACATAATATTAATATAATAAATGTCAACTACTATTAAATGCATTCATGTATACAAAGGCGCATTTATTAACATTTTACATTATCATTGAAATACATAATCCATTTTTAAATCTTACTTTACAGTAAATAATGAATATACCGCGAGAATGTGAAAAAAATATTACATCAGTATATATTATATTAAAAAAATAATATATATTTATAAGTTTGAAGACAAAATTCATTATTCGCAATTGCGCTAAACAAAAGTAATATAAAAAATTGACGACTCCACCAAATTTGTGCCTATCAACATTTAACAGAAAATAATTCCCACATAAAAATAACTTTGTTTACAACAGTATAAGAAGTTACATTTTGCGCGCCAAGACAGCTGGATTTTTCATTATATTCTCAAGCAAGTATATATCTTTTTGACTTGAAAGAAAAGTTTTTCTACAAAATTCCTGTAGTATTCACCGAAATTTTTCAAAGTATCAATTCAAGTGACGATTTTTTTTATTTCCTACTATGGCTCGTACTTTTTCTCCAAAAACCCTTATTAATTAGAGAAAATTATAATTACATTTTGATATAATAATAAGTCATATTATTGGTAAGAATTGGGTCCTTCTTCTGGTTCATAGCGTTTCGATGGCAATCTGTTTCGGCCCAGAACTGAGCCACTTGTTTGGCCCTCTGTAGCGTCCATCAGTCCCTTACTTGAACAAATTGACTTAAATAAATGAGAAAGATTAAAGCTTCGTTCTATACAGGGTGTTAATGGACCTGTCAAACAAGCATTCTGCACATCAAACTAAGTATAACACTGCGCTAAAATAATTACTTTTCTTCGATTGAAAAACGATGGTTCACGGTAGGTAGCGCTTAATATAACGGACTCGAAACATTGTGCTGATGGATGCATTGAATAGCACAGGGGGCCTCTTTCTGCGAAGCAGTCATGCTAGCGAAGGAGGTGGCGGAACATGAGAGAGCCTCACGTCCCAGCCGACGCGGGACATGCCCCGGGCGCCACCGTAGGCGCGGGCCTGTGCCTATCTCAGCGTCCGTCCGTCTCATGACGATAGGGCGTGTCGATGGCGTGTTCGTGTTCCACGCGCGCCTCAAGGAGATTTCAAAGCAAATCGGAAGAGGTCCGAGATGGCCGATGCCTGCCAGGGCTGTGGGGACTTCGAAAGAGATACCGTGGCCCTGGAACACAAAGTGCTAAGAAGGAACATGGATGGGTTTTAGTCAGTCGTAAAAAAAGGGGGCCATGGAGGTATTAGAAGTAAAAATGTAAGGTTTCAAAACCTGTTAATAAGTTGACAACTTTGACCTTCAATATCTCCGCAACTAGAATTTCCTCAGATAGGTATGGTCCAAAACAAAAAAGTGATCGCAATGACGGGAAGAACAAATACCTCTCAGCTTCGTTTAGGGTGTTTTACACCCTTTATAGATTTCAGCCTACTTGCCGCTAATTCCATAAAACCAAAGTCTTTACTTATTATTATATCAAACTTCATTTAGTTTAGATAGCAGGGACCGAAAAAGTTCCCCTATAGTGGTTTTAATGAGGTTATTTTTTATTGTTTAGTGACAATCCTATAGTAAAGTTTAACCCGTATTATCGGCTAATGGCCTTTTCATTGTCATGCGTGTTTGCGCCCGCTTGCAGGCCAGGCACGCATGCGTGCTGCCCGCAACCTATCGTATTTATTCTCATGCGCATGGCCGCCTGGCCAACACGCATGACCCTGCCCTGGTAAACACGCATGACAATGAAAAGGCCTTTAATCAGTTAATAATAGCCGGTTCACGCGCAGAGTTCATTTTTATACATACAAAAATCCAAGCCCGGAGTAAGCCCGCACTCGGTGCTTTGTCACTACATTCTCGTTAATCAGCAATATTTAAATGGTTAACCCCATATATTATAAGGGTTAACCCGTATAACGGTTAATCGGTCCCTGATAGAGTAACTTTTGCCATAGCACCGACACTACACTAGATTTTAATAAGTTTACTTTCACGTTTCGAAAGACACTAATATTTTTGCTTTTATACGATTGCATTCAGCATATTTTTGAAGTGAAACTTCTTATGCGACTTCCAACAAGTTTAACGTTTTCATGGAGGGGGAATATTTTCTATTACCCACAAAGAGATGGCGCTATTACAAGATTTGTGACTACGTAGTTCTACTAGGTACGCAAGATGCGGCGTGCAAACAGTCATGCATTCGACTCTTTGGTGTGACCAGCCTTCGCTCAATTTCCATGAGTAGAATAACCTCGATAAACGTATGTAATAAAAAGTGTACAACAATAAAACAATAAAATTTAATTTAGAAGCTCAATAAATAACGAAAGTGAATGCGTGGCACTCGAACGCATGCGTGTAGTATTACGAAGTTTCACTTCTTCCGCGCGGAGGGACTCCACACACTATTTTCCGAGGTTTCTTGTAGGTGTTTGTAACTCCGTTTTTTTACCCCACTGAGAAGGGTAGTGTTTATAGCCTTATATATGGCCTAGCTGCCCGGCATTTTTCTGAACTGGCCCTATTTGACGCAGCCAGCTAGCTAGTGAGGCACACAATAATTATTCTTTTTTTATTGTTTTATTAAAGTGAAACTTTTATTACATCGTCTCAAACTTTTTCGTCTGTGTGTTGGATGTCGCGTGACGCTCGAGGAGTAGGGATAAAGTGAAAGGCGCTCTGATGATCGCCTTTCACTTTATCCCTACTCCGCGTTTTATACGTTTTATACCCTTAAGGCGCAGATATACGACTTTTAATGATTTTAAATTGAACATCACGTCTAAACTTCTAGTTTTATATCTGTGAAAAAAATATATGTTATACTAGACAATTTTATTTATAAACTGATATGTGAAAATGTGAAATTATATTTTTATAACATAGTGTAATAAATTTGTAAATTCATGTCTAACGCGGACAAAAAAACGATAATAACGCAAAAACTATCGGACGTATTTGCATGAAACTTTGACCATCTGAAAGACAATTTAACAATCCATATTTTAGTATACGGCTTTTATTTGTATTGTGTTTGATAAGTCAAGGTGGGTTCTTTTTCCGAATAATCGTGGTGCGCGTTGAAGCTTTACGCATGCACTTTTACTCGCTCAAGGTTGCGGGCACTTATTGTCGCCTTAAGGGAATATTATTCCAAAAAATTTAAGTTATGTCTATAGTGTGACAAAAAGTTTCACTTTTACCCTGGTTTCATAAAACCACACAAACTTTTTTTTAGACACATAATAAGTTTTCTTTTGTTTATATTTAAGTTTTTTTTTCTGTTCGGTACCTTATCCCCCATTAAGAGCGTTTATACTGGCATTTCATACAAACTTGCAAGTCCTTATTTTCCGAAATGACTGAACCGATTTCAATGAAACTTTATACGCATAAGCTGGATACATAGGTCTAAAAAGTTTTTATTAAATTATGTACCTACACAGATTTTGATAAAAATTTAGCACACGGATATAATATTTTGAGAATATCCTGTGAGCAAAAGCTGACTGTCCTGACTGTCTAAGTCCGACTAATTCACTAATTTATAACGTAGGGTCGTTTACCTCATTTTATTTCAGGATAATTAGTGTCTTCTTACACATGCCACCAAAACGAAAGATCCTAAATAGACATAAAGCTTGAATTCCTTAAGTAAAGCTTTTAAAATTAATCTAGGCTTTTAAAATTTATCTTTAAAAGAGCAACAAGTTAACAGAGAACCTCTGAGTTTGTTTCGGCTGTTTCTTCTCAGAGTAGTCAGGTACGAAACACCGGCCCCATCTAGCTTAAAAAAAAATGACGTGTAAAAGTGTTTGTAAAAACCTACTTGCAAAATAAACATCATTTATCATTTAGGATTAATAGAACTACCGTTTATTATGAATACATGTAATTTACCATTGATTAGTCCGTTTTATTATTCGATAGATATTTTCATCGTTTCGTCGACTTATTACACTTCTCTTGTTTAATTTGCTTTTATACTGTTATTATCAGCCTATAACGTTCCCACTGCTGGGAGAAGGGTTTCAAGATGTAGGTATAAAGATCTTCCTCTCCCATAGAGATGGGAAGATCCTCCGACCAGACAGGGTGTAGAATCTGGTGTGGTTGGCTAATGCCTGATAGTTATTGTCGGGTTTTATTCGACTAGTTCTAGATTAGTTTTGTTCGACTTTATACTCTTAAGTGGTGTACGACTTAGATTTTTTTAAGTTAGTTCTTATTTTTTTTTCATAGATGGCGCTGTAGTACTTTTTGTACAATGCTGTTGTACTATTTTTTGTACTACCGCTACATATTTAATAATTTACAATAATAGATATTTATACAGACTTATTCACCGACCCGAACAAGTCCACAGCCCACTCCATCTCGTAGAGAGCAGGCCTGTGTCCCAACAGTGGGAATAAGGTGATAAAAATGCAATCTAGTCATAGGTCGACGAAATGACTTAAAATTTCAAACTATTATACTATCAAATAGATACATATAGTCAAAACTCATAACTATTAACGTTACCCAAGTCCTTTAAACAATATTCATAATAACCAGGTAATTTAAATAACATGAGCATTGACAAAAAGAATACATATTAATATCAATTAATTGAATGTCACATCGAATTTAAATAAGTTTAACCAATTAATTGATTACAATAAATTACTTTTTTACAATTGATTACAATTTTTTAATGGAATAAATTGTTACTAAGAATTTTATGAGAGCCTTGTTAGCGGTTAATTAGAGATATTTTAAACAGAAAAAATTGACAAAAAATTCAATTAAAAAATCGGAAGCTCTTTTGATTATTATCTTCTTTTTCGTGTCGAGAGATTATGCAAAGTCCCCTCACTATGCCGTCAACCAAGCATTCTGTTCATCAAACTAAGTAACTACGCAAAAAATATTGTTGGGAAACGACTCTTTTTGGTGTTAATAATCATGTTTTACAGTAGGACTCAATATAACGCACTTAAAACATTGTGCTGACCTCGATATTGCTCAATGTATCCAGCATTGAGTGATACAGAGGTCGTGGAGGTATGGTTTTGTCTGAAAATATGTCCGCTCTATAAGTATTTTAAATCCCTTTGATTGTAATAGTAATTTCGATTATGAGCTGGATCTGGAAAATCGCTTTTGTTATTTTCTTAAGTAGAGAACTTTAAAAATGGCCTGAAAAAACCTCACGTCATGTAAGGATGGCCCCTTATGTAAAAGTCCCGTGCCATTGACGAGTCACAAACCGCGCACAATTCCAAACTACGCCGCTACTGAGAAATTCTTGATTAAAAAATCTCTAAGTAATCGCTCAAAAGACCTCAAAAACACTAAACAAGTATATTAAACTACATTTCCATCCCTCGTTCGCTTGCTAGCTCTTAAAGTCTTCAATGTTACATCTAGCTACGGTGGTTATACCCCAAACCCGACTAATCGACTAATACTAATCTCCCACTAGCGTTGACTCAAACTGCAATAGAAATAGAGGAATTAGTACACATACTCGTACCTACTTACATACATAAAACAGAAACCATGAGCGTAGATCAAAACTACCACGGACCGAAAAGGTTACCCCTATAAGGATAACATTTCGGCCCCTGGTAGTTAATAAATAAAATATGATGGATGTTATATAGTTTATGATCGGGTCATTTTTTATGAGTTGGGTGAAAAGCGATATAGTACAAGTTAACCCAAATTATAGGGTAAATCAGTCAATAACAACCGGGTTACACAAAGAGTTAATTATACTATATATTACGTTAAAAATTATAAACAAACTCTTCAGGTTTATTAATATTAGTAATGATAGTATGAATTAACGTTACCTGTATAATTGTCTACAGTTATGTCGCATTTTTTAACGTAGTGGCAGGTGTTTCGACTTTTTCTTTTTCTAATACTTCCTGAAAACAAATTTTAAAAAAATATGTGATAGTAGCAATATAATTCTAAACGATAGTCCCGGATAACAAAACCGCTTTTGTAGTCACAAGCAATTCGATACTCAAATTAATAACAAACGGGCGCTCCAGTTGACTAAGTTACAGTCATAGCCGCCATCACTGGACACGGCTCTTTTAATAAACACCTCTTTGTCCCAGGAGTCAAGGATAGCCCACTGTGCAGAGCCTGCATGGAGGAAGACGAGACAGCAGCCCACGTGCTTCTATACTGCCCAGAGGTTGCAACATACAGGGCAAAGTACTTCAGTAACCCACGTACTCTCCGCGAGATCGTCAGCAACACCAAGGAGCTGCTGGCCTTTCTCGGCGAACTAGGGTGGATCGAATAATGTTCCCACCCGTACGCAAAATACGCGCTTTAGACGTGGAGTTGCGGAAATTAGCCCGCTATACAATACAAAAATTATCAAATTGATATTCTGATATACATATATTTTGATGATCTTTGGCAAGTGCAGCTTAACTTTGGTGATCGACCCGCGGCCGTTATTATGTAGCCGCGAGCTCCTTCTTAGTCCATTTCGCCGTTTGTGCCTGAGTATGAGGGGTAAGCAGTAAGCTATACGTTACCTCGTCTGGTAACTCGCCAACATGTCCGTTGCGCAGAGATTCCTTGAGAGTGTCATCCTCATCGTCATCCGTCGGCACGTCATAGAACTCTTCGCTATCCATTTCACCGTCTGTGCCTAGGTAGCAAAAATGATATGTTTAAGAGCGTTTAAACCTTGCCGCTTTTTATAAAAACTTTCAAGTGCTTATTTTCCGAAATTACTGAACCGATTTAAGCAGACTCATTTTTTGTTTTAAATGGCTTAAAAAAAAAAAAAATGATTAATTAAGAAGAGAAGAAAATTTCTGTTTCTATAGATAATTTATAATCGGTTTCTAGCCAGAGCTATCCCACTCCTAGGCAAAGGCCACCCCTAATTCCTTCTACTTTTCTGTTTTTTGCCTCTTCTCTCCAATTAACGAGAAAATCATCCAAGGCGCCATCTTCGTCTGCCGCGACCCCGTCTAGCTGTCGACTATTTTTCGAAAATGTTTTTAGCAACTTTTTTGGCCTTTTGTATCCTGCTTATGCGTACGAAGTTTTCAATAAAATCGGTTCAGTCATTTCGGAAAATAAGGACTTGAAAGTTTGTATGAAATGTCTTGAGGTGTAAACGCTCTTAATTAGAAATTATATGGCGTTGACTGCCACGTTGGTCTGGTGGTAGTAAGCGCGACTGCTGACCATGAGGTCCTGCGTTCGATTCCCAGGACGGGCAGTGTTATTGAGGTTTTCCATCACGATTTCTCAGAAGAAGCCACGGACTTTGGATATGTGCCCGGTTAATGGCAATAGGCTCGCCCCCCTATTTCATGGGACTTAAACATGACTGGCGAAATGGGGTGTACTATTTGGTACACCTCTGCGTAACCCTTCTGTGATTACTGGCGTTATGTTATTTTATGAAAGGTAGCTTCACAGCTGACAGTACATAAACGTAACAATCAATACAATAAACATTACGCCAATTACGAATTACACAGAAAAATATTAAAATATTAAGCAGAGAGTGACTTGAATTAATTTACATTAAAAGGTATGGTGTGTGCCTGTGTGCGTGCGTGTGGGTGTCTGTAAATGCGTGTGATGATGTGTGTATGTCTATATACTTATGAGTAACTGGCACCAGTGGTGTAACTGATTATCTCTTTCTTGATCCAAGATTATTGTATGGGGTGTTGAAGAGTCTATAAAGGATATGAGCAAGATGTACCGAACAACGGGGTGAATAGTACGCAGGGGTGAATGGAGACAACACTTTGAATGGGAGGTTAATCATCATTTGCCTAGCCTCCCAAGCTTTATTGGGGTCGGCTTTCAGTCTAACCAGATGCAGCTGAGTAGCGGTATTTTACATGAAGCGACTGCCTATCTGACCTCCACAACCCAGTAACTCGGTAATACGAAACCCCTTAGTAAGACTGGTCAGACTTTCGGCTTCTGACTACTTGTAACGACTGTCAAAGATCTACAAATGACAGCCGGGACCAACGGCATAACTTGCTTTCCGAGGCACGGAGGAAACCAGGTATGTAATTATGGTCACCCATCCACAGACCGACCTCGGCAAGCACGGCTTAACCTTGAAGATCGACCCATGCGTCTGTAATATTTAGCCACGAAGCAATGGGAGGTTAATATTGAATTTATGTGGAATGTTGTCAGTTAGGTAATAAAATGGAATACAAATCAATTGGGATAAGGGCTGGGGATTGATGATGATAGATGACTCACCTAACACAGACTGATAGTCAGTGAAATACTCAGAGTCCGATGCGTAGCTCTGTTCTGCTACTTCAGCGGTATCACCACCAGGAGGCTTCTTTGCCGACCGCTCCTTGCGCGCTTTCCTATGTTTTAGGCGGCGTAAGGTCCTGGGAAAGAAAGGTATAATATTTACATTGAATTAAGTAGGATTTACACTGCTGAATTAACAAGTTTACAGATAATTAATTTTGTTTACAATTGGTATTTTTAGTTTACACTGGATTATTTCATGTTTACATTGAATTATAAATGTTTTGCATCGAATTTATCATAATTACGAATTACAACAGTTGCAATGATTGTATCGAGATCCGACAGCAGCGCATCAAAAGCAACTGACCAAAGCCCTCTCCAATAGCGCCATTGCATATTATCGCTATCACTAGCATTTCAGAAAGCCCTAGTTTTGTTCAACTAATCTCACGTGCAAGCACGGCGGGCTGTGCTGGCGCTGCTTCTGCGGCTGCTGAGAACCTCAAATGGCGTAAATACTGTAACCTAGTTTTGAGCAGTTTGATGTTGAAAAGCACGGGTCATGGGGCCCAAGAGCGCGTCTCCTTTTTAAGGAAATTTTCTCTTTCTCGCTGACTAATCGACACTTCGCGTGCCCAGACGGCTGGCGCTTTCTTTGGCCAAAGAATATAATTAGTATTGCCATTCAATGTGGTAATTCTGCCAGTCTTCTGGGCACGTTTCCTCATGACAGCGATTTGGAGTAATTTGACGCCTACGTGTTAATTATTTAGAATTAAAAAAAAAGATAAATATTTAATTGTTACTTGATCACATTGAAGAAAAATAACGCATCTAAAAAAAAGCGTCATTTTGGCTAGCTATGTGCTTACTTTGCATATTCAACCATTTAAATGAAAGATAAACATGCAAATTGTATATAATTTATGAACCGTGAAAACCATTGGTTGGGTCGATCGTTGATCTTATGAAAACAATGAACAATTTAAAATAGAGCCCATCCCGAAAATAAAGATAAAATAAAGTAGGATTATGAGTATGAACGGTTATAGTAAAGCTCATGTAACAATTTCTTTTAAGATTAATTATACTCATAACTACAATATCATTGATGTCCAATAGATGACACTAGTGGGCTGCTGCTGAAACTCAGCGTCAGGTGGTACACCTTGTATTGCCATCTGGCATGATGCTGAGCTGAGGCCCTTTAGGCATTATTAGTCTTTTTTGTTTATTTTTTTCGTATAATTTTTAAGGTGTTATTAATGCCAAATAAAATAATTATTAATGCCAAATAAAATAAATTTTCTTTCTTTTTCTATCTGTAGAGTAATTGTTAATGGATTATTTTAGGCGGTGGGACGGACATCGAAGTCTCAGTAATAGGGTCCCGTTTGACCCTATGGGTACGGGACCCTAAAAATGAACGCAAGTTTGTGCGTTTACTAGGGCGATACCACTTGCGTCAAGTTACATGCGAGCTTTTCTCGTTTCCTCGTTTACAAGCCGGACTCCACCAACAGAATTTCGTTATTCACACTTCTCGACTCCGCTTAGCTTTGGTGGAAACGGTTGAGCAGAGATGAGAGATATCTCTTAATTGTTTAGGCCAGCCTCCGCACTCGGCGCCAAAGTGCACAGAAGAGGCGAGCAGAGATGTGAGCGGCGTACGGTGAGCGGTGTGCTTTGAGGCACATCCTCGCACAGCTTCGGTGGATACACCCTATGACCCTTGCTCTTATCCTCTGCTCTCCGCTTCGCACAACTCCGCTTTGGAGGGTGGAGTCCGGGCCTCACGCATTTCAAATAAAAATGGGCACGTCAATGGACAATGACCTCTATCTATCAACATATCTATCACAATAAATTGTTAACATTTTTTTTAACGAGAGCAGCGGTGGCCCTGTGGTAGCAGCCCCGACTTACGAGCAGTAAGTCGTAGGCTCGAACCCAGGCAGGCGCATTACTTTGTGTAATTTATTTCATCACCGCTGCTCTCAAAACGGTGAAGGAATACATCGTGAGGAAACCGGCATGTCCTAGAACTAACAATTCGAAGACATGTGACATCTACCAACCCGCACTGGGCCCGCGTGGTGGATTACAGCCCATTCCCTCTCATAGAGAGGAGGCCTGCATCCCAGCAGTGGGAACAATATAGGCTGATGATGATGATGATGATTTTTTTTAATGTTATTATCTTGTTAATGTTATTTTCAAATTATTATCATTTTCTCAAGATTGTGAAAGTGTTGATTTAAGCTACATCTTGGAATCAAGGTGTTTCGGATCTGGGTCTCTGGGATCATGTCATATGGCATGCTATTGGAGTCGCGTTTGCCCAACAGTGGACTATAAAAGACTGATGATTTTTCTTCTTATCATGTAGTAATTGCCTAACCTGGTGTCAGTTTTTAAGCCGCCCATGGGCCTCTGACTTGCCTTTACATGCTGTCAAGAAATATCTCTCAGGTATGGTGTTTTCCTCACGATGTTTTCATTCACCGAAGCAAGTGATAATATAATTAAATGCATGCTGTCAGTCACAATCAACTTACGTCTCCTTCTGTAGCTCCCTCAGAGATTCTAGTTCTGTCCTCATGGAAGACACTTGCTTGTCCAGCCTGGCTACTTCTCTTACTGTAATAAAGAAAGATATTATTATGTAGTTGAAAAAGAAATAAAAATATTCAAGACTTAAACCTATTTTTCAATTTTTTTTTTGTAATACACTAGGAATTTCTTATGTTTCGTGGGTGCATTTACAAACATTTAAACTCACATAAACAAACATCCAGACCCGGAACAACTACCTGTAGGTCATACAAATATTTGCTCCATGTGGGGATCGAACCCGCGACACACAGCACAGCAGCCACTCGCTTAGCCACTGCGCCAACCGTGCCATCAAATTAACCTTAAATTGAATTATGTAGGTGGCAAGAAACAAAACATTTTTTTTTTTTTTTTTTTTTTTTTTTTCATTTATTATACCTAAGGACTTTTACACGTAGTGCATACCAGTCCCATTATACCCTAACCACATCTGACTGTCAATAGCTTATACTAATAATTTAGATATAAAATTTATTTCGATGCTATTAATTCAAACAGACACTTTGCTACCTTAGAATGAAATGTGTGTGAACAAAACATGAAAAAGAACATTATGTGAAGCACTATGTGACAGAAGACTCAAAAGGCAACACATATCGGACTTTGTTCCCAAACAAAGCCGGAATTAAAATAAAGACAGCTTCCTCACAGGAGGAACAGTTCTAACCAGACAATAACCCTCACAACAAATCTGCTAAAGGCATGTAAACCCGATTGCAAGATAAAACAGAAAAAAAAAACAAAAACATTGTATGGGATAAGTAAGGGTGAAAATAATAGTACAACCACTTTTTGCTAGTTATATCTAAGTCCCATGTAATAGGGGGCAAGCCTATTGCCATCAACCGGGCATGAATCCAGATTCGTGTCTACTGATAAATAAAAATAAAGGCATTAAAGAAAGTTAATACATTGATAATCCCTGCTTGTACACGCACACGGTAGACACATGTTGCATTTCAACAGATAGATAAGATAAAACTCTTCTGCAAAACGTAATCAGTGTTCCTAATAACTTCAATGAGTTCAAAAAAAGATAAGATTACTAAGAGATAGTTTCTTTGCTCACAACAAAAACATAACCTTAATTGACATTGTAAAGTTCAATTATAATTTCTTGCTTATAAACAAGTAGTTTAATGCTTATAAAAACGAATATTATCGTTGTATAATAAAATAATGCAGCATTAATATAGTAAAAAAAGTTTTAGCTAGTTGGTAAAAAAAAAAATTACTAACCTAACATAGATCTTCGCTTCTCAGCATAAATTTGTTCATAAATGAAGACTCCAGCGGCCCCAACGATGCCGACAATCGCAGCCCCAACCATGAGGCGAGGAGTAACATAGTTGCTATTCATAATTACCACGCAAAATTTTTACCTCAAACACAAAACTGATTTCGTCAATTTTTAGCACTTCAACGCACAAAAAAGAAGTAAGAACGGTAGTTAAACGAACAAATCCTACTTCGTAACAATATTTACGATGATAATCGCAAAAAAACACTAATTGTTGGAAAGTAATCAGCAGGACTTTAAATCAAACGTGGAATTCTGATGCAGCGATAAAATTGAGAACTTCAGTTTTAGAATAAATCTTGGTGGCACAATTTAATTGTAATTGGTGGTTTTAATTAGAAATTCCACATAATTTCGCTTAATTTGCAAGCGAAATCGGCAGTCAATCAAAGCAAACAAAATATTTATGGTTGCATTCCAGAGTTCCAGATTCTCTAACTTCCATTGATTAGAGTGAGCTAAAGTTATCATTTGTACCTTTTCTTTTTAAGAAATCATGCTAAATTATTGTACTAAAACTATATCATTGGAACTCCAACGCAACAGATAAAAAATTTAATTTTAAAAAATGTGTATGGAAAAATTAAAAAAAAAAACGTACACAGAACGTTGAAAAGTGATCAAAAAACATCCAAAATAACGAGTAAAATAGAAACGGCCGAAAAAGTAACATATTAACGTACAAAGTTGGATATTAGTTATCGATTTCCATGCGATTTTAAGACCAAAGTGCTGCGCGCCGTGGTAACTCGCAAAATCCAATTTTACGTTAGGTTAGTGTCCGGCTGTATATTAGAAAAATATGATTTGCGACCGTAACACGTACGTATTGACAGAATCATAATAATCAATAAAACCCTCTAAGTTCATTAATTCCTATTGAATGACTATTTCATGAAAAAGTTAAATAAAGATTACAACTCCGAAAAGCTTGTTTCGGAACTGAATAATATTTATTTCAGATTTGATTAAGTTTGGCAAGCTGAAGGAATAATGGCGAAGCATATTATTATCACGTATGGTTAGGACACACGATACTCTGTGTCTCGCTACAACATTACGTTCCCGTGGAACCTATCTACGTGGAGAAAGCTGTGGGTCAAACATTGAATACCTGTGAATCGCCTAGTTATCTGGAAAAAAAAAGTTGACTTCCGAAAAGTAAATAAAAGAAGGACACACTTAATTAAGTGTGTCCTTCTTTTATTTACTTTTCAACTAATCTATTAAAAAAAAAATCTTTATGGCAAGACTTAGGGCAAACTGTCACCACAAAAAAACTTCAAATGTCAATAAGTTGTCAAATCGAAAAAATGGCAAATGATGCATTGTTGAATTTGTTGCTATCGGTGCAATATTTTACTTACTGATAATATTACATTCTAAACTGCATACCGTTGAGACAATAGTTTATACGATAATAATCTAATAGTTCTAATAATCCAATCCTGTCAACTGAATCCAGTGTTTTGCATAAAACCCGTTTGTGTGGATCGAATTATTATTTTAAAACTTCTTTTTGTCGATATTTATTTATATATCTCTTGAAAACATTGAAAATAATGGGTGATAAGGAAGAAAACGACAGTAAAGAAAAAGAAATACCGCGAACAAGTCAAGACGGAGGTTTCCAAACCCCTGATGCATTAACTGAGGGTAATTTACTATCTTTAGATAGTAATAAAAATACCGAAAATAGTAGCACCATATCTGAAAATATGCCTCGTGCAGCAGCCATAGAAGGCTCTGGAGATAATGCTGGCCGCAATGTCCAGGAAAACTCAAAACTTGATAAAATAGAAGCAGAATTGACTGAAATGTCAAAGGATATAATAAATATTGATGCAGGTAAAGGTAGTGGTGACTATACAACCAAAGCAAAGGTCAGCGTCATAGATGATAAAATAATTGAGGACATAAATAGTGAAACTAATGCTAAAGCATCTAACACTAGTATAATTTCGGTGAGCAATGGAAGTAATGATGATCTTCTTGACAAATGTGATTATATAGACCTTGAAAAGGCTGAAGATCCTGACGACGATGATGATATGAAACTAAGATGGGATGAGGATGATGATACTATCACTCAATCTTTGAATGATGATAATGCAAATATTGATGATAAGAATGATGGTATTCTGACAGAAGACCAACTTTTGGAAGATTCTTCTGATGTTCCAACTGAAAAAGGCAATCTTGAAAGTGTAACTCATATAGAATCAGAAACTAGCCCAAAACTACAGACAGACAAGGCTGATCATGAAAAATGCTTGGAAGACAAGCTCTTAGAAAAACCTGACGATAATACTGAAGCAATAAAAAGCCCTGAAATGGTTCTATCTTCAGAAGAAGAAGAAGACTCTGAAATGAACAGTGAAACAGGCTGTATAGCTCAGACCAAAGAGATTATTGGCATGAAAAGTAAGGATGAACAATATACTAAATCTGCAGAAAAACAAACTTGCGAAGAAAGTGTAGATAATATCATTAGACTACATAAAATATATGAATTAGCTAAAAGTGATTATGAAGCAAGAAAAATTATGCCATCTTCTAGTAATGATGTTTTGTCAAAAGATAATCTTTTAGAAGACTCTGAAATCAATAGCAAGCCAGAATTTATAGCTTTTGCCAAACAGATTGTTGACTTCTGCGAAAGTATGGATGAACGGGTAAAAGAGGCAAAATCTCCAGAGAAACTAATGACAGAAAAAGAACTGTTAAATCTCCTTAAACAAGCTACTCTATTAACAAAATCTGAAAGTTTGTCAAAAGAAAATTGTTTAGATTCTGGTTCTTCATCAGATTATGAGGGCAAGTTTTCTGAAGGCAAGCTTTCTGAAATGTGGCATAGTGATGCTTTCAGACAACACATAATTGAGTTGCGTCGTGCAGGTGTATTATCTAGCAACCGTGACAAGGAATTCCCGATGAACAAAGAACTAGATGATGATGTTCTGCTAGAAGAAAAGCTCTTAGAAGAATCTGAAACTGCTGAAGTTATTCCTGAAAGTGATGTTACTATGGAAGTTGATGAAGAAAATGAAGAAGAGTTACTGAAAGATCATGGAGGGCAAAATGATATTTGTAGTCCTATGGATGTTGATATTACTGATCCATTTACAGAAGATCAATCGAAGATAGAAGACAAGATTGTAGATCAGCCAATGGATGATGAATCTGAAATAGAAAAGATAGAGGTAGTTCAAACTAATGTAGAACAGACTGATGTAGATCAAACAGCAGACGAAATCAAAGTAATGGATGAATCTGATACTCAATTACAAATAACTGAGAAAATCATTGATCAGCCGGTTGAAGATACAGGCAAAACAGTAGAGGTCATCAAAGATATACCGGCTGTAGAAAACACTGAAACAGTGGAATCTAATAAAGAGACAGCTATTGAGGATCAAGCTAAAAAAGACGGGAAAAATACTAAGTTAGCTGTATCAGAGATGGAAAATGTAAATCAACAAATGGATGATGAGAAGAAAATGGATGAAAACAGCAAAGATCAACTAAGTGCAAAAACACATACTACAAAAGAGTCTATCAAGACTTCTGAACCATCAGATGCACTCGCTGTTTCAAATATTGAAATTGAAGGACAACAAAAATCTATCCCAGATAAATCCACACTTGAGAAAGTAATTGAAAGCAAAAAGGAGCAAGAAAAACCTAAATTACAAACAGAAAGTGTACATGACGACATTCATTTTGAAAAACTCGAAAATTCTAAAGAAATTTCTGTACTAAATTCAAGTGACAAAAAGAATGTGACTGCTGAACTTGGTAAAATTTCAGCTTCAAGTTCTTCAATATTTCGAGACAGCCTGTCACCTATCAAGAGTTTCCATGGTGTAAATAAAGCAGATGTTATGCTAGAAATACCTACTCAGGAATTAATAGACATGGATATGACAGATTTATCCATGAATCTGGACCATTCTGAAGATTTAGACGAAAATATGGAAAAAGAGTCAGAAGATGACAAAACAAATGATAAGTCTATAGCTGATGATGACAAAGTAACTGAGAAATCATTAGATGATATAGCAAAAGTCGTTGATGCCACAGCAAACCAAAACGTAGTAGCTCAAAACAAAGTTACTGAAACACATACTGATAAAAGTACCGATGAAAATGACTCAGCTAATAAGAAATCAGTAGACCAACAAACCACTCTACTATTGCTGCAATTATTGGAAACAACAGTAGACAAAGTAGCTACAGAAAGTAAAATTGTGGAAAGGGGGAAAAAAGATGAAACTGTTGTTGAAGCGACTATTGAAGAAAATATGGAAAAGATGTTTGCTGATGATGAACCGGAAGTTACTAAAGAAGTCCCTGAGTGCATTGGTAAGTTTTCTAAATGATCTATAGACTGCAATCAACCCCAGAGCTGTTAGGATCGATCTTTAGGTTAAGCTGTGCTTCCCTAGGTTAGTTCGTGGACTAGTGACCACCCATTGCAAATCGAGTTCCCTTCATACCTCGGAAAGCACGGTAAGACGTTGGTCCGGCTATCATTTGTAGATCTTTGACAGTTGTTACAGAGAGCTATTAGTCCAAAATACTGACAAAAAGTCACACTAAGGGTGTATAGTATGGGCTGCGGGTTGTTCGAAAGAGATACCGCGGCCCTGGAACACAAGAACTCGGTCAAGTCTGACACTCCCTCCCGCTCCGCCCAGAGCGGGAGAAGTCATTTGATGATTTCCCATCCGCAAAAAAAAAAAAAAAAAGGGTGTATCGTATTAGCTGGGTTGTGGTTGTCAGATAGGCAGTGCCTCCATGTTAAATACTGGTATTAAGCTACATGCGGTCGGATTGGAAGCCAACCCCAATATAGTTGGGAAATGGCTTGGGGCACATCGGTTGGATGGTTTCAAAGTCGAACAAAGGTCGAAACATTTTTTGAGTTTTATATATTTAGGGTGACTAGTATTTAGAGAGCAGCGGTGGCCCAGTGGTAGCAGCCCCGACTTACGAGCAGTAAGCCGTGGGTTCGAACCCAGGCAGGCGCATTACTTTGTGTAATTTATTTCATCACCGCTGCCCTCAAAAACGGTGAAGGAAAACATCGTGAGGAAACCGGCATGTCCTAGAACCAAAAATTCGAAGACATGTGACATCTACCAACCCGCACTGGGCCCGCGTGGTGGATTATAGCCCACTCCCTCTCATAGAAGAGGAGGCCTGAGTCCCAGCAGTGGGAAAATTATAGGCTAATGATGATGATGATGATGATGAGTATTTAGAGACCGATACTTAAATACATGATTGTAGTCATGATAACAAATCACTTTCCCAAAGAAACATTTTTTTTACTCATTCAATTTTATCACAATAACACAACAGCCATATGAAATTCGCGCGCTCGTGCGCCTGTGACCTATCAGCTGTTAGACGTGTGACGCCGTTCTGTCTCAATACTATCGTACCGTGCTACAGTGGGTAGGCAGAACACCCGCACGGCTCGCAACCCTGAATTTCATATGGCTGTTGTGTTATTAGTAAAGTGAAAGAGTATAAAAAAAAAAAGATTCTTTGGAAAAGTTGTTTGTTATTATGAGTACAATCAGGTGTTTAAGTATCGGTGACTAATTACCAGTCTCCCTATACATATAGATAGAAGTAATAATTATAGTGGAAGCGCGACTTTTCTACGCCTAAATTCGCTCTATAAATCTCAACTCTAAGACATTCAATCTTTCAGCATCAACAAGCCAAACCCTGGACCAGCCATCGACATCCACCACACAAATGACTCCGGACACATCAGATGAAGTTCCAGACGTCTCAGACAGTCTGGGGCTGCTAGCTGAGTCCACGCGCCGTATCGAAGATGATGAAGAAAACGAATACGATGATGATGGTGGTGATGATGATGATTTTGATCAGGATGGTGAGTTAGATATTTTGATCAGGATGGTGAGTTAGATATTTTGATCTGAATGGTGAGTTAGATATTTTGATCAGAATGGTAAGTTACGGATACATATATGTCTAAAAAGTAACTAAAAAATGTTTCCGAAATTTTAGAAAAAAGATATTTGGAAATTTCTGTTCTACGGATAATTTATAATCGGTCTAATTGAGCTGTAACACTATTTTTCGAAAATGTTTTTTTTAGTTACATTTTAGACTTATGTATCCTGCTTATGCGTATGAAGATTCATTAAAATCGGTTCAGTCATATCGGAAAATGAGGGCTTGAAAGTTTGTATGAAATGCCGTAAGTTGTAAATGCTCTTAAAGACAGTCCGCGCCAAAAGTTGTGATCTTAGTATACTTACGGCGCCTCTGTATCGATGCACTATCTGTAGTCATTACGTTATCTATACATCTGCAGGGTGATTGGTAACTTGGTCAACACCTTGAAATGGATGATACTAGACCAAATTTACAACAATTTCGACCCTGATAACTTGGGGTCGAAATTGGGTACAAACTGGGTCGAAAATAAACTTTATAAGTTATTTGTAAAATTTCAACCTCACTACAATAAAAGCCTGATTTTGAGAAATCTACGACGGGCAGGATGTTAGGATACTTTTATTTAAGAAAAAGAATTAGGACACCATGCAAAAAAATTAAAACACAAAAAATTGTTAACGAAATCTGATTGAAATAGGGAAGTTATATTTTTATAATAATTTCACGCGGAAGACGTTCAACACCTAATTTCATTAATAAAATTGCAGAAAGCAGCAACCAAGTCTCGGCAGAACAATCTGAAGACTCGAATCCAGCAGCCGTAGAGTCAGAACCAGTAGCAGAGCCGGAAAACAAGGAATTGGGGACGGAAAACAAGAAGTTGGAGACCGAAATCAAGGAATTGAAGACGCCAGACCCAAAGGAGTCAGAGTTTCCGTTCTTGCGTGAAAGTTACGCCCATGATAAGGGGCAGAAGGTGCATATGGGGTTCGGGACGGTGAGTAATAGATTTAAAAAAATAAATAGAAACCAACATATTTATTTGCGCTAAAATATGACGCATAACGGCATAACATAAGAAGAAAAAAAACATTAAGTAAGAGTAAAACGAAGGAGATGACGGGACGAACTGCACAGGTTCCGTCAGTACTGAAAGGAGGACTTACTGGTTCGTGAAATGGAAAGAGTGCAGGGAGGCCTTTGCCCAGGAGTGGGACAGAGCAGTCTAGGAAAAAAAGGGTAAAATATGCGTCACATACACACAAAGTAGACATCGCTGAGCCTAATGCTTGCTTGCTTATCATCATCATCTCCTGATACCAATTTATTGGTGTATGATCAGCATGTCAACTTCTTACATAACATAATATCACACCTGTAATCCTCGTAAGGTTAGGCAAAGGTGTACCCAATACAACAGCAACATTTCTCAAGTCCCATGTGATCAGGGGGGAGTCTATTGCCATCAACCGGGCACGATGCTAGACTCTGTGGCAGCTATTTTTGAGGGAAAAACGCAATAGTCTGTCCGTCTGTCTGTTTGTTCCGGCTAATTTCTGGAACGGCTGGACCGGTTTTGACGGGACTTTAACTGGCAGATAGCAGATGTAATAAGGAATAACTTAGGCTACTGGTATTTTTGAAGAAAACAATAATTGCTTAATCGAAAAAAAAAAACTAAATAACTTTTTTGTTAAATTCCACGCGGACGAAGTCGCAGGCACAGCTAGTTAATCAATAAAATTATTTTGCAGATGGATTTACAGGCAGAAACAATAAGTGAGATGAATGAAGAGGCAACATCAGCTGTAGCTGCGTTGTTGAACTCTGGTAACCCCGAAATTGAACCAGCTAAGGTATTTAGACTTTAATTTTTATATTATGTCTATCCTATACAAGATGTCGTTTTGCATCCTCGTCAAAATTCAGGAGGTTGTCACAAAAGACATACATAATCAATTTAAATTACAGAACCTAGTTAATCTATATATATAAAAGAAAGTCGTGTTAGTTACTTCACTTATAACTCAAGAACGGCTGAACCGATTTAGCTGAAAATTGGCAGGGAGGTAGTTTAGAGCCAGGAGAAGGACATAGGATACGGTAGGGTAGGGTAGGGTAGGTAGGTAGGATAGGGTAGGTAGGTAGGGTAGGGTAGGTAGGTAGGGTAGGGTAGGTAGGTAGGGTAGGTTAGGTAGGGTAGGGTAGGTAGGTAGGGTAGGGTAGGTAGGTAGGTAGGGTAGGTAGGTAGGGTAGGGTAGGTAGGTGGGTAGGGTAGGTAGGTAGGGTAGGGTAGGTAGGTAGGGTAGGGTAGGTAGGTAGGGTAGGGTAGGTAGGTAGGGTAGGTAGGTAGTAAGGGTAGGGTAGGGTAGGGTAGAGTAGGTAGGTAGGGTAGGGTAGAGTAGGTAGGTAGGTAGCGTCGGGTAGGGTAGGTAGGATAGGGTAGGTAGGTCGGATAGGGTAGGTGGGTAGTAAAAAGTGCATTGCAACGCATGCTGGGTACAGCTAGTTATTAATAAACGCTGCTTTTTGTTGTTGTTTAAATTTGTCAGTATTTCAGAATAACCCCCTTAACGCGGTTTAGGGAATAAGAATTTATCGAATAAACATTTGAGATTGTTTGTACGTGTGAAAGCACGATTATAGGGAAGTATCAGACGGGCCGCGTTTAAAACACGGGTGGTTCAAACTTACCGATTTCCGTAAATATGAAAACAAAAAAAAATACCTACCCATTTTATTATTGATTCGGATTTAGAATCATTAGCATAGTTACCTCCTTGAATTTGACGAGGATGCAAAAGAACACCTTGTATAGTCCCACTGCTGGGCAAAGTTCTCTTTTCAACGGTCACGATTCTGTGCTACTTTTTTCCTATTGCCAAGCAAGACATTCAGTTCTTCCCGTTTTAATAGAAGGTCAATTATAAATTACCTAGCGAAACGCGAGACATGTCTGGCGGTATCGTGTTACCTAAATAGAAAAAGAATAGATTGTCACTCGAAAAAGGGCTTTTGATTCATCGATAACAGTGAATAAAACTCTTATTTAGTCAATAAGGGAATACACTTTTTTATAGCTCGTTACTCAATAATAACAGCCGCACGGGTCGATCTTTAAGGTTAAGGCGTGGTTGCCGAGGTAGGTCCGTGAATGGGTGAACATAATTACATACCGAGTTTCCTCCGTGCCTCGGAAAGCACGTTCAGAAGTCAGGAAGTCAAAAGTGAAAACTCTGACATTCAGTCTTACCAAAGGGTCGTATTACCCAGTTACTGGGTTGTGGAGGTCAGATAGGCAGTCCCTTCATGTAAAATACTGGTACACAGCTGCATCCGGTTAGACTGAAAGCCGACCCCAAGATAGTTTGGGAAAAGGCAAAGCAGATGATGAACAGTGATGTGAATAAAACTCTTTAAATAGAAAAAAAATAATAAATGACTGCCTCACACCGCATTATTGACATTCTGACGCAATATATATGTTGCTGAGTCGGCATATCAAATTCTATGAGCAGACAAAAATAGCTCATAAGGTTATGAACCCAAAGTCAGCAATTTTTGCTGTGTTTACTTGTTAGTGAGTTATATAAAACTGCTTGACATGCATAAAGAGGCAATCAACTCTTATAATATGTGGAAAATGTCGTTGGTTATATATTTACTCAAACCCTAGCTGTAATTCTGTGTAATAGTGTAATGTGTAAACGTTTGTTTTCCTAAATAAATAAATAAACTCACGAACTTAGTCCGATATACAAGTTGTTGTTTTGCATCTTCGTCAAAATTCAGCAGGTTGTCACAAAATACATATATAATCAATTAAAATTACGGTACCTAGTTAATTATTAAAAAAACGCTGCTTTTTCTTGTTGTTTAAATTTGACAGTATTTCAGAATAGCCCTCTAAACGTGGTTTAGGGAATAAGAAATTATCGAATAAACGTTTGAGATTGTTTGTATGTGTGAAAGCGCGGTTATAAGGCGAAGATCAGATAGGTTGCGTTTAAAACACGGGTGGTTCACACTTACCGAATTCTGTAAATAAGACAAAAAAAAACTACGCATTTTATTATTCGGCTCGAGAATCATTAGCATAGTTACCTCCTTGAATTTGACAAGATTGGAAAACAACAGTTTGTATACAAAATAAATAAATAAAATTGAAGTGTCTGTTTGTTAATTCAAAATAACAGCTTTTTATTGCATGCATATGAAAGTATATACGGAACTTATAAAAACTATGTCGTCATAAGCACTATTTAATTACTATACTATACTTACAAACAAGTTGCTATACAAACTTCAAAAAGTACTTTTCCCGAGGAAAACAACAATAACGTTCTTATAATAATATATAGATGGCGCCACGTGTCCGAGACGGTTATTGTCTAATTCGAATTTAACGCAAGCGAATCCGCGGGCAACAGCTAGTAAACAAATAAATTTTAAATAGCAACCAATTTTTATTTACTTAAGAAGGTATTTTGGACGACAAATTAATTATTATTATTAACTTCTCAGGCCCCAGAAAAATCCCCGAAAGACGCCCCAGAAGAAATGGACATAGAAACAGTAAAACTGTCAGACACGTCTGATAATGAGGCAGACGTTGAACTTACTATGGTTGAAAAGACTGAGGGTGAATCTAACAAGGAGGTTGAAGGTAAGTCAACACATTAAACATCTATCTATAAGGTGTTGTTTTGCATCCTCGTCAAAATTCAGGAGGTTGTCAGGAAAGACATAATTGGTAATAAATTCAGATTTTTTTTATGTTGATTGAATTTGATAGTATTCATTTCAGAATAACCCCTTTAACGTGGTTTAGGGAATAAGAAATGATCGAATAAACGATCCAAGAGAGAGCCTCGACCAATATCTGTGGAGGCTCTCCTTAGGCAGCTGGATCCAGCCCTTGGGCTTGATTCAGAATCCGGTACTCCTGGACACGGCTCGTATTGTTAGCAGGTTCCTTTCTCTGAAGATCTGACCGCCTGTAGCTTGGACCCTGTTCCCGATACCGATGCGCTACTATTTTTTTTTTTCATATTTTTTAATGCTTTTTTTTTAATGATAGAATCATTACAGGAATAAGAAAAATTAATAAATGATTTTTACTGATTCCATAGACAAACAAAAGCAATCACCAGCAAAATCACCATCTAAATCCCCACTTGAAAGCAAGCAAGTCTCGCCCAAGGGATCACCAAGCAAACAGATCCAGTCTGCCAGTAACCAATCGCCAAGCAAGATGAAGAACTTAGCTATAGCCACGCAAGTGGCTAGGTCCGTTGTTAATATTGTAGATTTGGAGGAGAGCAGCTCTTCGGATGACGGTAAGAGTTACGCTTTTATTCACTTCAGGACAGTCGCTTATACAAAATCTTTGAAAAAAAAAAACAGCTGTTTTCTACAAAACTGCATTAACAAAAATTGTTGTTTCATACATAGGGATCGTCCATTAATCACGTGAGGCTTGAAAGGGGGGGCGGGGTTCAGCGAAAATCACGAAATATCACAAGGGGGGGAGGGGGGTGTAGTAAGATATCACGTGTATTTATTTTTGCTTCAAACGCGCTATTCTGAACCGAAAAGCGGCTTGTAGTGTGACCTTGACTCGCCGTTGCCAGGCAACGAACGAAGTACCTGTATTTAAAGATAATATTCTAAAAAATTTAAGATTCTGTGTAGCTACTAAAAATAACGAGATTTTGGGTGGGGGCGGGGGGGTTCGTTTTAAACATCACCAAGGGGCAGGGGGGGGGGGTAAAAATGCTAAAAAAAACACGTGATTAATGGACGGCCCCATATGGTGGGGTTCAGAATTATATAATGAACACGGGCTACCCGTCGGCGTCTCTTCCACCTGTATACAAGGTGTTCTTTTGCATCCTTTTCAAATTCAAGGAGGTAACTATGATAATGGTTCTCGACACGAATCAATAATAAAATGGGTAGGTAATTTTATTCTTATTCACGAAAATCGGCGCTTTCACACATACAAACAAACTCGAACGTTTATTCGATAATTCTTAGTAACGTTAAGGGGGTTATTCTGATATATGGACAAACTTAAACAACCAAAAAAATAAACATTTATTAATAATTAAATAGAAACCGTAATTTAAATTGATTATTTATGTCTTTTGTGACAACCGCCTGAATTTTGACGAGTATGCAAAACAACACCTTGTATAAATTGCATTATGTAATAAATTGATGGGTTTGATTTTTTTTTTGGACGTCAATTACATGTTTGCTAAATCGTGCTACAATCAGGAATCGTACTCGAATCGAATCAGGTATCTGCGGGGTTCCACTTGCTGATTTTATTTAAGTCGCTATTTACCTAGTTTACTCCATCGCATCAACATCTATAGTATTAACGTTTGAAACAAGAGTAGATTTTTAGGGGTATGAGGAACAGGGTGTAAAGTTCCTCAATACTCCATTGAAAAGGGAGGATCCTCCGGCCAGACAGGTGTTATGTCTGGCGGGCAACTGCCCGATAGTTGTTATCGGGTTTCTGTATATATACTGAAGTCGATGTAAATTTTGCTTGTGACTTGTAGGAAATTGATGTTAGTTCCTCCGTCGTATCATAGATGGCGCTGTAGACTTTTTGTAGTATGTTGCTTTTTTGTGGTCGCTACATCACTCCCCCCCGGAGACCGGAGGTCGATAGTTGAATGAGTCTACTCTTTTTAGTATTTAGCCGTGCCAGTTGAAAGCTCGTTGCCGCATTGTTCGCGGTGAGTCGGAACAGTCTGCGGTGGTGATGCGAACCCCAGTGAGTCGGGGCCGGCGCTGCGTTTGCTCCGGTGTGTCGGACGTGGTACAGCACCGCGATGTGGCAGACAGCTAGAGAGGTGTCGACCGGGAGGTAGAAGCTCTCGACCGGCCGAAAGTGCAGTATGCTGTGCCATGGTCGCTTGATGAGAGGCTGAGGGTGCTGGCCAGGAATGCGCTTCCGCTGCATGCTGGTGGTCAGGAATACCCAGTTGAAGCTGGCTGGCTGTGAGACTCGCTGCTCGAAAGCTGGAGGAAGTGATGCTGATGTTGATGACGTCACGTTGCTCGAAGGCTGCGCTGACGTCCATTTCGGGGTCACCAGTTTTAGGAGTATGAGGAACAGGGTGTAAAGTTCCTCAATACTCCATTGAAAAGGGAGGATCCTCCGGCCAGACAGGTGTTATGTCTGGCGGGCAACTGCCCGATAGTTGTTATCGGGTTTCTGTATATATACTGAAGTCGATGTAAATTTTGCTTGTGACTTGTAGGAAATTGATGTTAGTTCCTCCGTCGTATCATAGATGGCGCTGTAGACTTTTTGTAGTATGTTGCTTTTTTGTGGTCGCTACAGATTAAACGAATAGGTTCGATTTTTTGTCAAAAGTAATTTATTTTCGAAATCACTTTCAAATTATCAAAGTTTGGTTATTTCCGTGCATATTTAACAAGTTCTTAATATCAAATAATGCACTTATTTTTTCACTAGTTGTATAGGTACTTAATTAAGTTGTTGTTCAATCAACAATAAACCTAAATACTTCGGCTCAAGACCAATTGCTATTTGCTTCAAAAAATAACTAAATGTGTACTGCTTGCAATAAGCGTAACCAAGATGTAAAATCTAAATATGTGTACGGCTGAAATGCCAAGTGTAGTGAAACCCATACATCTTGAGTACCTATGTTAGCTGACTATGTTCTGGCATATATACATATTTTCGACGGCACGGTTGGCGCAGTGGTTGAGCGATCGACTGCTGCGCCGCGTGTCACGGGTTCGATCCCCGCACGGAACAAATATTTGTGAGGCCTACAGATAGTTGTTCCGGGTCTGGCTGTTTGTATGTGTTAGTTTAAATGTTTGTAAACGCACCCACGATACAGGAGAAATACATAGCGTGGAGCATCGTTTAAAAAAAAAATATACAGGGTGTATATGTTACGGGAAATTTGATAAGTCCGGGCACTATTAATAATGGCCGGTCTGTATTCATAATGCCCGACTCAATTGGGCGATATGATTAAAACAGCATGATTAATCACTTTTCCCGGCCATTATGAATAATGCCCAACATATCTTGGGCAAAGTAATAAAATAAGTGAACTGTAGTGTTTTTGTTTATTAAATAAATGAAATTAAACTTACAAAATTTTCATGAAAATTTAACAAAAAATAACCTAACCTAACCCAATTGCCCGGCTACAAGTAGGGAATTATTCATACTGCCCGGTCCAACTGATAAATTCAAGCTATCTCAAACACTGACTTATTACATGGACCACGGGCCGTCGGGCATTATTAATAATGGCCGGTCAAAGAGATAAATTAATCACTTTGCCCATCGCTCTTGGGCATTATTAATAATGGCCGGTCCTTATTAATAATGCCCAGTTAATCACGTTGCCCGTAACATCTATACATACAAAATTCTATATCTATTCGACCCAAATGTATGGGGCAGCTGATATTTTTTTCGCTATTACGATGTTTGTCCGATGGAGAAACATGTTCAGTTTGATGGTCTGTAGTACACCCTTAAGCATGTATATACCCTTTCCGTTACATCCTGTATAATTTCTAAGATATTTTGGACCTGATACGAAATTTCTAAACCCCATCTTCCTCAAACCACAGATGTACAAGAAACGGAAGTCCAAAAAAAACAACCACCGGAACCAGAGACAAAAGACGGCAAACCGGGTTCCCCTGACCCTGACTCAAAAGTTACCAGCGTCAATATACCAACGGGCATAGATATAATGTGTACTTCTGGTGGAACCACCTCTGAGATTACAACCAAAGATGGGGAGGCTGTCATCAGTGGGGTCCCTAAACCACCACGCCATAAGCCTGTAAGTACATCATAACCAGTGATCGGATAATCGGATGCATATTTACCTAAAGTTCATTTTTGGTTAGGAAATTATGGAAGCGGCTTCTTAAAACATTTATTTATTTATTTAATTTGGCTCTTCAACAATGAGTACACTATACATATTACAAAAACACATTACGTATTATTATTTATGTTATGTATGTTATATATATATTATATAACACATTAAAAAAAAAAAAACCCGGGATTCCAGAACATTCGGGAATGCGAAACTAGTCTGTAACATGGTGAAGAAACGTCGTCTTTAGCATGTGGCATTTATTTAAAAAAAAAAAACGGGGGCATTACATAGTTATTAAAGTGTATTTACTTGAAGTTTATTTTAAGTTAATTAATTATATAAGTCAGTTAATTTTAATTAATAAGTAAATATACCCACACCCGATTTGATTCTATAATAAAAACAGTAAATTTGTTGAATCCGAAATCCCGGGATTTTTTAGATACAAAAGTGCATTCCATAATATTATTCAACGCCTTAAACTAAGTAAATATTCCTACACCCGATTTGATTCTATAGTAAAACACTAAATTGGTCGATTCCGAATTCCCGGGATTTTTTCGATACAAATGTGCATTCCATAATAACCAACACCTACACGTCGACCAATCTATACAAATAAATAAAATTGAAGTGTCTGTTTGTAATAATAAAGTAACTGCTTTTTACTACATACATATGAATGTATATACGGTATATTTACTGCATACATATGAATGTATATATTTTTTTATTTTTTTTTTACAATTTTGTTTGTCTGTCTGTTTGGTCCGGCTAATCTCTGGAACGGCTAGACCGATTTTGAAGAGACTTTCACTGGCAGATAGCTGATGTAATAAGGAGTAACTAGGCTACTTCTATCATAGAAAAATTCTAAAATTAATATAAAAGAAAAAACTACATAACTTTTTTGTTAAATTGCACGCGGACGAGGTCGCGAGCACTCCTAGTTCTATATAAAAATCTCGTATCGCGGAGTTTGTTACCAAACTCCTCCGAAACTGCTGAACCGATTTGTATGCAAAGTGTGCATATCGGGTAGGTCTGAGAATTGGCCAACAATTATTTTTCATACCCCTAAAACCCATCAAAATTTCCAAGCGAAAAAAATAGCGGGTAGCAGCTAGTCCAGCTATAAAAACCCAGTTTATACGGATCTCTCATCGTACTGGAAATATAAGCCCCATGTAATGGGGGCGGGCTTATTGCCATCAACCACAAATCCAGACTCTGTGGCAGCTACTGAAAAATCCCTCATGGAAAAACCCAATAACTATTGTCTCGACCCGGGAATCGAACTTAGTACCTCATGCTCAGCCGCGATTGAGACTAACAGACCAACAAGGCAGAAAGCCTAAGTATACTAGAGTTTCATTCGGAATTTCAGTTTTTGTGATAATGAACTTAATGTTCGATTTAATAAAGATGGAATTCCAATGTATTAAAAAAAAAGATATAATAGTGCGTGGAGTCCCTCCGCGGGGAAGAAGTGAAACTTCGTAATACTACACGCATGCGTTCGAGTGCCACGCATTCACTCTCGTTATTTTTTTTATTGAGCTTCTAAATAATATTTTGTTGTTTTCTTGTTGTATTATTTTTATTACATAATTATTGCATAAGTTTATCGAGGTTATTCTACTCATGAAAATTAAGCGAAGGCTGGTCACACCGAAGAGTCGAATGCATGACTGTTTGCACGCCATCTTGCGTACCTAGTAGAACTACGTAGTCACAAATCTTGTAATACTGCCATCTTTTAGTGAGTTTTAGAAAATATTCCTCCTTCATGGTAGCGTTAAACGTTGAACTTGTAGGAAGTCGCTTATGAAGTTTCACTTCAAAAAATCTTTAGGACGTTATTATTACAATGTTCCCTCAAATATCTACTTTGATTTCATAACGCTACAAGTAGATATTTGATGTGTAAGGGAAACGAAAACGTGTACATTTTTGGGCGCAGCAGTATGGCGAATCTATGCATTGTTCAATCTAAAATCACCTTAGACTACATAACATTAAAGTAGGTAATTGAAATGTATGTAAATTACTTTTTTAATTTTTTCAGGCCCGATTGAATACGAGTGAAGTTTCGATCAAGACTGTTAGTTCCTCCGAACCAATGGTTATACCTGAAACTACGGTAAGAATACAAATTTATAAATCCCAATTAACTTGCTTTGCGATTATCGGCTTTAATTCGTTTGCAATGAGTTCAGTTTTGTATTTAATTGTAGTTGGAATTGCAGCGGAACCACGTTTGTAAAGTCTATCGAACGTCAGTGGTAACGCAAAGCTGGAATATATTTAAACGTTTAATTATTAAAAATAAACTTTTAATACATAAATTATATATATACACGGTGTAAATCACCTCATCACGAAGCCGTCAACCAAGCATTCTGTACATGAAACTAAGTAACTTTACGCAAAAATTATTGCTGGGAAACTACTTTTTTTTGGGGGGGTGTAAAATCATGTTTTGTGGTAGAACTCAATGTAACGCACTCCAAACATTGTGCTGATGGACGGATTGTATAGTACGGGGGTCGTGGAGGTGTTTAAAGTAAAAATCTTACATTAAAAACTTGTATTAAAAAAAATACTTGTCAAAAAGTTGGAACTTTGACCCCTAATATCTCCGTAACTAGAAGGTTCCCAGGTATGGTGTAGAACAAAAAAATGATCGCAATGACAGGGAGAACCAGTGCCTTTTGGCTTCGTGAAGAGGTGTTTTACATCCTTTACTTATATATATTTTTTATTTGTACGATATTATTTATTTGTATAGCAGCTAACTATATACATTATAACAATTAGAAACTAGGAAATTAAATAACTTAATCTTTTAACTATCAAAGGACATCCAAAAACTCCTCAATGCTGTCAGCTGCTAATGTGCTCAAGAGATTGGCGATGTTGCCACGTTGTATGGCAATGCTTAGCCTCTGGCCAAATAAAAGCCAGCCCTTGGGTTCACCAGAAGCTTCTACTAGGCGTTTTAGAAAGTTCCTTGAAAAGGCTCTGAGCACTCGGACCCCGCGGCCCCAGTGTTAAAGGAGATCACCCGGATTGGGTTAATTTCAAAAGTTAACAAATATAAACTCATTATTTGAATAAAGCATTACATAATAAACAATTTTTTTTACTACGCTTAAGTTGTAAGTCACTTCACCAAGAAGTTATTCTGCCACAAAATATCTGAGAGCACTCAGATGGGGTTTTTTTATGCCGGCCAATTAACTACTTTTGAAATCAGCCCAAAAATTAATGGAGGTTGGGTGATCTCCTTTATACAGGGTTATTTGTAAAACACCGATAACCTCTCAGGACTATGTTATTAACATCATAATGAACAACTTTTGTTCTATGACTTTTAAAAATTCATCATATTTTAGTTCATCAGATTTTCATACAAAAATAATGATATTTAAATTGAACGCTCTAAATGTTACGAAGTCTATGCGAAGCAAAAATCTAAAAAATCTAAATCAAAAATCAAAATCAAAATATTTTTATTTCACATAGGCCTACATGGGCACTTGTAAAACGTCGACAAAATGCTCGGTTCGGGTTGGTCGTTTCCTATGGAGATGAACCGACAAGAAACTCCATGGTTACTCTTTTAAAATCATTTGGCTTTACAATTTTTCTATGTTACAGCATTGGCACTTAAGTATGAGTGGACATCGTGGGCCCGACAATAAGTCGTTGCTTACTACAAAACGTAGAACAAGATAAAAAGTTACCAAGGATCTAGGAATCTATAAGGCCTACAATGTCCATACATTTACAAACAATCGGTAAATAAGAAAAAGAGTCTATACAAAAAAAAAAAAAATATAGCAAAAAGACTAGATTAAACAAGTGACACAAATGTTGTCATCCGTGCTGTAACTATTCTAAACAAAATGGTGTAATGATTAAGAAACTATTGTAAAACATCTGATTAAAAATAATGGAAAAAAGTAAATAAAAAAAAAAAAAAAAAAAAAAAAACAATAGTACAATAGCGAGGGAGCATCTGAGTTTCTTGCCGGTTCTCCTCCACATAAGAAACGACTAACCCGACCCAAGCACCTTTTTGTCGACGTTTTATAAGTGCCCATGTAGGCCTATGTGTTTTTTTTTTATTAATTATGATGTTTTTTTTTTTAAATATTGGTTTGTTTTGCAGATAAACGAACAGACATCAACACAACCTAAACCTAATCTGAGTCTAGAAATATTCAGTCTAGATTCTGACGAAGAAGATAGTTCGACGAAAGGTGAGATTTAGATATTAATATCCTAATTAAAGACTGGGCTGCCTCGTTCGTATCGGGCTGTTCATGCTGAGCATGAACTCCTGGGCTTGATTCCCGGGGTGGGCAAAGTTATTTATTACTTGGTTTAAAGTGGAGCCAGAATGGGATATTATTAATTGCCTTGTTCGTTATAGTTTCAGGCGTGTAAGAGTGGTCCTGAGTTCGACTTCAAGGTCGTTATTGATTGTAGTTTCCTAGGGTTCCGTACCCAAAGGGTCAAACGGGAACCTATTACTGAGAGTTCGCTGTCCGGCCGTCCGTCCGTCTCTCACCAGGCTAGTGGTAGTAGGTATCTCATGAACCGTGATAGTTGTTCAGTTGAAATTTCTACAGATTATGTATTTCTGTTGCCGCTATAACAACAAATACTAAAAACAAAATAAAATAAATATTTATGGGGGGCCCATACAAAAATGTTTTTTTTTGTCGTTTTTATAAATAATGGTACGGAACCCTTCGTGCGCGAGTCCGACTCACATTTGGCCGGTTTCTTTATATTTTTTTAACTTTGCCCCACACCAGGAATTTCACTTGTATCACATACAAAAACAGCCAGACCCGGAACAAGAACCTGTAGGCCATACAAATATTTTTTCCGTGCGGAGATCGAACCCGCGACACGCAGCGAGCAGTCAATCGCTCAGCCATTGCGCCGCCGTTTTTTCTACCAGGAGTTCAGGTTGTGGTTTGAGTTTCTGCCATAAATCGGTCGTAAATATACTTCCTGTCGAGGCACGTGTTACATGAGTGCATGGGACTAAAATAAAATATCGTTTCAATATAGTATACGCTTCTGCCTACCACTTCTGTAAATATATATGAAATCATGTTATACAATATGTTAAAAATCATCATATACATATGTAGGTGTAGCAATGACATTCCCAAATAAAATATTCTTGAAACTTAAAATATGAATGAATTTTAAAATGCATGATTTTTGTGCCAAAGTCCCCTAAATACTAACAAACTTTTAAAACGTGACAACACCATCTTCGGCATAAGTATGTTCGATATCGTCAATTTTTTTTATATAAGGCGTCACTACCCGTGAAGCGACCGAAGTGTCGTCTGTGTTGCCATGAATGTTTCCTCATTTACATTTTATTTAATTTTCAGCGGCGTTTTTTTTTCTTGTTTTCCAAATAGGATTACATGAAAGAATCTAATCTCGATACCCAAAAATACCCCCACCGATCGGCCAAGTTTTTTTTTAACGTGTTTATATATTTAATTGACAGCCACAGAACAGGAGGAACCACGTGAAAAATCGAAATGTATCAACTACAATTGCACAAGCGACAACAACGTACCATATAGGGTTGCAGACACAGCAGAGAAAGCGTACTACGGCGCGAGCAAGAAGAGACGAGCACAGGTGTGCCGGACGTGCTCTGATGTGGTCACTGACAGGACTAAGGTATGTGGTGAATTATGGCCCACATGGGTGATTATGGCCGGGGTGGGTGATTATGGCCCACGTGGGCGATTACGGCCCACGTGGGTGATTATGGCCCACGTGGGCGATTACGGCCCACGTGGGTGATTATGGCCCACGTAGGTGATTATGGCCCACGTGGGTGATTATGGCCCACGTGAGAGATTATGGCCCACGAAATATATTATGGCAGACGTGAGTGATTACGGCCCACGTGGTTAAAAATATGGCCCACGTGATTGAATTTTGCACACTTGGTTGAATATGGCCCACATGGTGGATTATGGCCCACAACACTAAGGTAGACCGTTAGCTTGTTCCACAAAACCATATTTGTACGCCAGAAACGGCAGAATATTATGATCGTAATACATATTCACATAACAGCTTTGTACAATATTCTGACAAATAAATGCATTCTATTCTATTTTAAAAATAAACTAAAAGTACCTTTACTCTTGCCCAACAGGGTCTAATCCAGGGTTTGAAGAACCTGACTCCTCTCCTAGACCTGGATATGCGCAAGTCATCACAGGATCTGGTAGAGATATCAGATTCTGACTCTGACGACGAAATGAATTCTGAAGAGCCGAAGGAGGTCCTTGGGAAAAAGGGGGCGAAGTAAGTTTAAAGTTTTTTTTTTTAGAAACTAAGCACGTTAAGAGCGTTTACGCCTTACGAGATGTCATACAAACTTTCAAGTCCTTATTTTCCGAAATGACTGAACTGATTTTAATGAAACTTCATACGCATAAGCAGGATACATAGGTCTAAAAAGCTACTAAAAACATTTTCTTTTTTTTCTACAAATAATAGACACACATTTCGCCAGTTACGCTTAAGTCTCATGTAATAGGAGGCGAGCCTATTGCCATCAACTGGGCCCAAATCCAAACTCCATCGCTGCTACTGAGAAATTCCTGAAAGGAAAACCTAACAACTTTTCACCCGACCCGGGAATCAAACCCATGAATTCCTGTTTAGCAGTCCCGCCTTCAACCAATAAACAAAAGAGGCAACGAGATTTAAAAAAAAACAGCGTTATTTCAACCGATACCCGTCATTTCTGTGAAGTTACGCTAGCTAATTTAACTTGAACCCGTTTTTTTTCAACAGAATCGTAGAAGACAGTCTAAGCCAGTTTTTGAACGACACCTGGAAGAAATACAATATGGATGCGCGTCTCAAAGAGACGCAGATCATGTTAGATGATGAAATCGAGAAACTGGAACGTGAGTATTTAAAACTGCTTCAAATATCTATTGTAGTATAGTGGTGACAGTCTCGGCTAACGAGTAGGTAGATCTTGGGTTCAAATCCAGGCAGACGCGTTACTTTGTGTTATTTATATTATAACCACTGCTCTGAAAAGGGCAACGCCCTATAATCACTTGATGTTTGAACAACGGGGAGGGGTCAGAAAAAAAACACAATTAAGAGGGATCTCTTACTAGAGATCGTACGGAATTCCGCTTTTTTCTTCGTGGATAATACGTCTAGAGCAATGATTTTTTTTTTCCAAAATAGTTAGTATTTATTAATACATGCCCCTATCATTTCCTTTTTTTCAAAGAATTATGACAATCCAAAAACCCGAAAAAAAGCCCGTTTTTACCGCTATGTTTAGACGACTATCAGACAAATTAGATAACCAGTCACCCGATATATATATATTTTTAATTTTGGTTACAGAAGACAGCAAAGAAATCGACGAAATGCTGAACGCATGTCAGGTGGCAACAGACAAGCTTCGTTGTGACTTGTACGCGACGTTCGAGTGTCGCCGGCAACAACTGCCACCAATAGTTATACAAGACACGCCTGAAATGAAGGTAAGCCGTATTTCTTCATCACTAGCTCCAACTTAGCTAACAAAATATTAGCTAGCAAAACTCCGCACACATCATCTGCCTAGATATTTTGGGAAAAAGGCTTTTCCCAAAATATCTTGAGGTCGGCTTCTAGTCTAACCGGATGAAGCTGAGTACCTGTATTTTACATGAAGCGACTGCCTATCTGACCTCCACAACCCAGTAACTGGGTAATGCGATACCCCTTGGTACTGGATGTCAGACTTTTGGCTTCTCACTAGTCGTAACGACTGTCAAAGATCTACCAATGACAGCTGGGACCAACGGCTTTCCAAGGCACGGAGGTATGTAATTATGGTCACCTATCCACGGACCAACCTCAGCCCCTGTGAACACTTGGTCCGACCGATCCGGATGGAGA
This sequence comes from Cerastis leucographa, assembly GCA_963082945.1. NCBI lineage: Eukaryota > Metazoa > Arthropoda > Insecta > Lepidoptera > Noctuidae > Cerastis > Cerastis leucographa. The sequence continues at coordinate 4,144,946 of OY720374.1, read as the reverse complement.
TCTAGGATCGATTTTATAGGTCAAGTAAATTGTTTTTTTTTATCGATCATAAACGTTGAATTATAGATTTTTTTAATCGATTCTAGAAACTTGAAAACGAGTTCCGATGTTTTTCAAAGGTGATTAAGTATAAATATATTATTAAAGTGAAACTTTTATTACATCGTCTCAAACTTTTTAGTCTGTGTATTGCATGTCGCGTGACGCTCGGCCGCGGAGTAAAATATAAGATAAAGTGAAAGGCGCTCGTCAGAGCGCCTTTCACTTTATCCCTACTCCGCGTTTTATACGTTTTATACCCTTGATGGAATAATATACCAAAAATTTTTAGTTAGATGTCTAGTGTGAAAATAAATTTCACTTTTACCGTGGTTTCATAAAACCACACAATCCTTTCTTTATACTGAAGCGAGTGGTCTTATTACACAACCATATTGTTATTTAAACGATCCGAGCACCTATTTTCTATGGATCATGAGTACCTACCGTGCTTTTTAGGATTCAGTACTTGGAGGGTAACCAACGAATCTATCTCTAGGAAATCGATCTATCAGAAGTCAATTTATTTCTGAATCGATTCTTTCCTTCGATTTGGATAGATTTAAAAATCGATCTTGTTTAGGAATAATCGCCATCCCTACCGGTACGTCTGTCATCTGCCTTGACAGTTGCATTTGCGTGAGACGAAACACAAAAATAAAAATTGTTTCACAACGGAACTATGAAATACATATTATACAGTACCTACGTTATGATTATGAAATTACTAATTATTTAGCTATTTATGAGTTTAATATCATTATCGTAATGTTTTTATGTAAAGGCTCATACTTACGTAACTCGTACAAATGCAGAGAACGAAACGTCCATCATGACTAAACGGAAATGTACCTAGCACTCGTTAATTTACTATTTATCTTAAAATCATAATTCCGGGTACGAAAACAAAATACCTAAAGTGAAAAGCTTGTAAAAAATAAGCAAATAATTTGTATATCTATTTGGTTTTCATACGTGCAACTTTTCTAGACTGCTTTTGGCCAATCTCCTTTATTGCTATTCAGCTGGCGGCGCGACTATGGACCTTCGTACCAGCCAGTCTTTATTCAAACAATATTTGCGTTCGATTTCTTTGGCGCTGAACACTAAGATGTTCCAAATTCAAAAAGTGCGCCGCAAAGATAATTGCGGCGCACTTTTTGAAATAACGAGGATTAAAAACTTGTTACTGCTCGCTAAAAGTTTCTTATAGAAAACACTACCTTTGGGTGCACTTAAAGGCGAACCAAATCGTCCTTTTGGAATAGATGAGATAAAAAGATAATTGCGGCGCACTTTTTGAAATAAAGAGGATTAAAAACTCATTACTGCCCGCTAAAAGTTTCTTGTAGAAAACACTACCTTTGGGTGCACTTAAAGGCGAACCAATTCGTCCTTTTCGAATAGATGGGATGAAAATACATATATATTTCTCTTTTTTGCAGTATATTGGACAAGAAGAGGAATTTATCCCCCCTGTTATCACTGAATCAGCAGCGGTAAGCTTTGTCTTACTTTTCTATAACTCTTTTAAACTTTTGTGAACCTGGTCAAAATGGTTATATTCTTCAGAACTTGTTTATTTATTTATTAGGGTCAAAAAACAGTTACCCTACGAAATACAGATAAATTCTTAAGAGCGTTTACGCGTTACGGCATTTCATACAAACTTTCAAGCCCTTATTTTCCGAAATGACTGAACTGATTTTAATTAAACTTCATACGCATAAGCAGAATATAGGTCAAAAAAAAATACTAAAAAAGATTTTGTTTAAAAAAAAAGATGATTGGAAATTTCTGTTTCTGTAGATAATTTTGTAATCGGTCTAATTTTGCTGTAACACTATTTTTCGAAAATGTTTTTTAGTAACTTTTTAGACCTATGTATCCTGCTTATGCGTATGAAGTTTCATTAAAATCGGTTCAGTCATTTCGAAGAAAAAAAAGACTTGAAAGTTTGTATGAAATGTCGTAAAGTGTAAACGCTCTCAAGGTAAATATGCATCCGAATATCCGATCTCTCTATAAAAGTACACCTCTACCTAAATCGTTGGGGATGACAGTCGTGATCTTATGCAAGCTCAGTAATGAGGATTAAACCAAGTAACAACATTTCACAATAGGGGTGCGGACTGAGTAAAGAAAACGACATTCTATTTTGTCCGTCAGACAGGTAATACAAAAATATTAGACACGTATTTTTTGTTTTATCAAAATATCAAAAAAATACTTAGTTAAAACTCATTAAAATTGGAGAGTGGGGGCTCGCTAAGTCACAAGTAGGTATAAAACTTACCTACATGTGACGTCATGCGCCATTTCAACTCAATATATCTCCGTTATTTTATGACCACGTGAAAAAAGAAAAAATACGTGTCCAATACTTTTCAATAAACTACGCGACGGACAAAGAAAAAAAAAATGGATTATCCCCTATTTGCAGACTCGTCATGCCAAGCGTCGTTTGTCGTCAACCACAATTGACCTTGTGCCTGCCAAACGTCCCGCCATACCGCTGGGCTACGCTCCTTTAGATTCTGTAGACGCTGGGGTAAGTAAATATTAATGTCAAAGTTATTTCCTTGATTACTGCTAACAGTCTGGGTCTATAGTAAAGATGGGTGTGCCTCAAGGTTCAATTCTCGGGCCTTTTCTATTTCTTGTCTATATCAATGATCTCCCTTATATGATGGCCAAATTATCGGATATAATTCTATTTGCTGATGACACTTCGCTAATTTTTAAAATTCATAGAAAAGATACGGATCTCATTCATGTCAACGAAAGTCTAACTGTTCTCTCGAAATGGTTCGCAGCTAACAATCTTTTACTGAATGCAAACAAAACAAAATGTCTCAAGTTCTCTTTACCAAATGTAACACAACGTGACCTAAATTTAAATCTTGACGGTAAAAAACTTGATGTTATCGCGGAAACTGTATTCTTAGGGATTACTATCGACTCAAAACTGCAGTGGGGTGCGCACATTGGAAGTCTTTCGGGGAGGTTAAGCTCAGCTGCCTATGCAGTTAGGAAAATAAGGCAGTTAACTGATGTAGCCACAGCTAGGTTAGTATACTACGCTTATTTCCACAGTATTATGTCTTATGGCATTCTGCTGTGGGGATCGGCAGCAGACGTTGATTCAATTTTCATTTTGCAAAAGAGAGCAGTCCGCGCGATCTATAAAATGGGTCCTCGCGAGTCCCTCAGAGAAAAATTTAAAGAGATCGATATACTGACACTGCCTTCACTTTATATCCTAGAATGTATTTTATATGTCCGCAAAAACCGAGGGCTTTTCAAAATTAGAAGCGACTTCCATAATATAAACACGCGCAGTAAACACGAAATTGTAATACCCAAATTTAGATTAACAAAAACTAGCAAGTCATTTCTTATAAACAGTATACGCTTTTATAATAAGCTGCCAAAGTCAGTTACAGAACTGACCGATGGAAAGTTTAAAAATTGCATCAAACGTGTCCTTATTAAAAAAGCATATTACAAAATTAAGGACTACGTTGAAGATAAAGAAGTTTGGCTGTAGTTCCTTCTGCTCATGCGGCTTCCCTGGTAGCTCATAAACGACACAAATGTGTGGATGTCTCTAACTATTCCCAATACTATTTTTTTCATTCTTTTTATTCTTTTTTTTTTTTACAATAGTTTTTCAATAATTGCACCTCTCGTTCATTGTTCAGAATAGTTACAGCACTGATGATAACATGTGTCTATTGTTTAAGTTAGTGTTCTTTTATTGTTTTATTTTTACTTTTGTATAGATTCTTTTTATTTACCTATTTTTTGTGAATGTGTGGACATTGTAGGCTTTGTATTTTTTTTTTTTTTTTTGTTTTCTCTATTACTACCGTCTGTAGTAAGCAATCGACTTATTGTCGGGCCTACGCTGTCCTCCCATACTTAAGTACTAACGCTGTAACTTCAAATATTGTAAAACCAAATGATTTTAAAAGAGTAACCATGGAGTTTCTTGCCGGTTCTTCTCCATAGGAAACGACCAACCCGAACCGTGCACCTTTTGTTGACGTTTTATAAGTGCCCATGTAGGCCTATGTAAAATAAAATATTTTGATTTTGATTTTGATTTTGAGTTTCTTCATATTTTTTCAAAAATGAACTTTTTCCTATCGTATGCCGTATGTCATTACGTCCCAGAATTTGATGCTTAACAGCGACACTATCGAATGGTGTAATAATACAGGGTGTGTTTTTTTTCGAAATCAACGGGTTTGATTCCTGGCTAGGAATATTGATTTTTCAAAAAGCCAATGATGTATATTTATTATTTATCAAAATCGGGCTCGAGACTCCTTTGAGTGTTTTTCGCTAATCCTCATAGTTTCGGTTTTAGCCTTCCACCCACTTGAAAAATTCAGCCTGTATATCTCGGCTCCGATGCATTATGGAAATAATTGTTCGTAGAAAAAAATCAATGTCTTACTGTGTTCTAATGGAAATTTTTCTTTAGTGGCCGCAGACTTAAGAAAATCATGCCACTTTTACCCAAACCCCTTTCTTTAATTGATTTTCAACTTTATCGTTTCAGAATTAGGTTGATTGGGAAAATTTAAAATTATTAATATTTTGTTACTTCAACAATATGAAAATTCACTATGTATTTTTCTTCATTCAGGAAAAAGCAGCTATTCCTGCACCGGAGAGTAAACTGGATGATGACGTAAGTAGTATTGTAATCTATGCATAATTACACTAGCTGTCCCGCGCAACTTCGTCTGCGTCACATTGTCCTCGTTTTCGCAACATTTTTCATTGCTGCTCCGCTCCATTTAGTCGTAGCGTGATGATATATACCTATAGCCTTCCTCGATAAATGGGCTATCTTATACTGAAAGAATATTTCAAATCGGACCAGCAGTTCCTGAGATTAGCGCATTCAAGCAAACAAACAAACTCTTCAGCTTTATAATATTAGTATAGATACAAATGAATACAATTTAAGTGTGTTTATGTAATTTTAATATAACAGCTTTTTACTGAATGCATATGAATGTATATAACATACTTTAACAATTTTTTTTTTTTTTTTTTTTGTTCCGACTTATCTCCGAATCGGCTGGACTGATTTTGACGGGTCTTTTACTGGAAGATAGCCGATTAGAAACGTAGGGTACTTTTATTTTAGAAGAAAGATTAGGGTTCCTTCCAAAAAAGGGGGAACCCATTCGTATAAAATCCGATTCAAATAGGGTAGTAATATTTTTATAATAATTTTACGCGGACGATAGTCGCGGGTAACACGTATTTGACTAATTATATTACCCTACACCAATATTTTATAGTAATACTAGCAGCAGCCCGCGACATCGTTCGCGTGGAAGTTTTGATCGGTTTTAGGGGTATGAAAAATAGATGTTGACCGATTCTCAGACCTACCCGATATGCACACAAAATTTCATACAAATCGGTTCAGCCGTTTCGGAGGAGTTTGGTAACAAACACCGCGACACGAGAATTTTATACAACTTGTTTTTTTTTATATCCCATAACTCTAGGGTTATATTCTGTAGGTAAAAATAATACTAAAACTAGTAAAGTAGGTGGTCCAAAAATGCATAGTTTCGGAGATATCATCAATCATAATTTACATAAATCAAAAATTATCTATCACCAGTATAACGAAACTTTTTTTTTTTTTTTTTTCTTTATTTATTTAGAGAGGGTTTTAATCTAGACCGATTATGCCACCCTCATTGTTACAAATTAACTTATAATACTAAACAAAAAATCAAAATCACCTTAAACTACTTCTGCGATTAATGCCACAAGCTACGAGCCTATACAACATCCTGGCTGCTTCTGAAGCGGGGGCAGCCAGGACGCTGTTACACACCCCAGTCTCGCAAATATTATCATATACAATTAACAGCTCTCTTCTCTCCAGCTCGTTCCGAACACACTCCATGATAATATGGTAAACATCTTCAATCACGTTGCATTCTACACAATTTGGCGACTCAACTTTACCCATTAAGAATGCGAATTTGTTTAAGGGTATGTGTCCGGAACGAAGTCGAAGAGCTATAATTATTGTCTGCCTTCCCATATTGGCACTGTCTATCCACGTTCTTTTAGACACAGTTGGTTGAATAGTGGCGTACCATATACCTTTACTGCGGCTCCTTTCATTAAACGAATCTTTACTTTTGCGAAGTTGCCAAACTTCGCAGTACTGTAGTAAAATAGTAGTAGTTTCATTGATATTTAAAGCTAAGAAAATGCGAAACAACAAAAAAAATGTATGATTGAAACTTAATTCATGCCGGTTGATTCTTTGCTATTGTTACGAGCTGGGTATAGGATAAATTATACACACTACAAATTAAACACTAAAAATCTTTAATTAACTCAAAACACTAGACACACACTTAAACTTAATCACAATTACACAACTGATCACTATTCGCTTAACGCACTTGTAGTTCACTTCGATCGCTTTGTTTCATAGCCAAAATCAAACTAACTCCTTCCGCTAACCCGTCGCCTATTTATACGGCCGACCCACCTTCGAGAAACTACCACAACTTCCGTCAATGTCTAGGTAGTTCCTTAGGGGGAACCCAACCTTCGAGAAAGTTCTACAACCTTCCTGAACCTTCTAGATAGCTCTATAGTCGAACCAATCCTTCTAGAAAGGTCCAGAACTTTCTCGAACTTTCTAGACACTTCAATCGTGGAACATTCTAGGATTGTTCTCGAATCTTCTAGACGTACTGGATCATTCTAGACTCGAACGTAATCCTAGAATGTTCTACGACGTAAAAATATGGTCTCAATCATATCCTAGAGTTATGGGATATAAAAAAAAAACAGGTTGTATATTAGAAGTTATGGTCTAGAACAAATAAATATCGCAATGACGGGGAGAAGAAGTGCCTTTCGGGTTAGTTAAGGGCACTTTTACACCCATTATACGCGTCTCAGCTTGCTCTGCGTCCCGGATCGGTCTATCGCGAGACGTCTCGGAAGAGACATCTAGGGAGCTCTCAGTCGACGGTTTACAGCCATCATGAAACTACTTTAACACTCTTACCTAGAAGACGCTGAAACAATTTGGGTGTACTATTAGGTACATCTCTGCCTAACTCTTCTGGGATTACAGGCGTGATGTTATATGTTATGATTGCTTTTGCAACATTTTTAAAGTGAAACTTTTATTACATCGTCTCAATTTTTTTCGTCTGTGTGTTGCATGTCGCGTGACGGTCGGCCGTGGAGTAGGGATAAAGTGAAAGGCGCTCGTCAGAGCAGCCAAGGCCAATATGGCGGCGCCTATAGTTCACAGCAACTGACCGTGTTTAAGTTAAATGTCTATGGTGTGAAAAAAAAGTGAAACTTTTATTACATCGTCTCAAACTTTTACGTTGTGTGTTGCATGTCGCGTGACGCTCGGCCGCGGGGTATACGTTTTATACCCTTAATGGAATATTTTTCCAAACATTTTTAGTTAAATGTCTATAGTGTGAAAAAAAGTTTCACTTTTACCGTGGTTTCATAAAACCACACAATCCTTTTTTTTCTACATACATTAATTTATAATTTATATCGGGGGGCTTACTATGTAGTTTTAGTTTTAGTGTGAGAAAGAGACGGAGCTATATATGACTACCGCCACCTATTTCTCGTACTGGAATATGATTAAAACAATACAGCTTTAAGACGTCATGGCCACCTGATCATACACTCATTTTTTTTTTCTAACCCACAGAAAGATATATCAGTAGTAAAGTTATCAGCGGAAGCGGCTCCGGCTGACCTTCCCCCTCCAGGCGAGATTTCCCGACCGCCCTTAAGAGTGGGCATGCCGGTCTATGCCATGAAGAACGAGTTCGGACCCTGGCTCAAAGGCAAGGTGCTCGAGATGCAGCCTAAGAATCCTGGTCTGGTAAGTAGTAGCAAATAAGTCCCTGGGTTTTGGAGGAGCTCGTGGTTAATTTATATTTTTTATTTTTATTTAGTGGCGTGCCTCCGATGAAACTGGGACAAAGCCTAACTATACAAATGACGATATTAGGGTAAAAAAACGGTCTATGTTATGGCATTGGTTTCTAACGTTTTTGTTTTCAGATTATATAAATATGCCTAAACATAAAACTGCAAACAGTGGTGTCATTGCATATTTTATATCCCGTAAAAAAATTACAACTATTTCATTATCAAGTTTGAAGTAAATTATATAAGAGCCATCTATTAACTTAAATGTAACAACTGAACTCTGAGTCTATTCGTTTACTTCGATCGGTGCAGTCGCTATGGGCCAAATATTCAAATGACCGCTAGATGGCGCACAAACAAATTTGCGCATTAGTGTGAAGAAACTTTAATCACTTCAAAACAAAGTTAATTCTAAAAACAAGAACTATAAAAAATAATATCACAACAAAGAGATGCACCAGTAGTGGAACACTGTCAGTCGTCGCACTGGAGCTCCGACAGTGTAGCGCTTCACCATGTCCCCGCTTCGTCTCTCGTCTTTTAAAACGTCTCGTGCGACAATGCAACGCTAATATGGCATATCACTAAAAAATATAATGTAAAACGACGCAGCGACGACGCAACGCATAATGTGGCATGCCACTTAAAAATAAAATGCACAACGACGCAGCATTGACGCAGCGACGATGCAACGCAACGCACTAACGAGGCCTCAGCCATACTCAGTGGCAAGACGTTCGTGCTACTTCGGGAACACGAAGAATACCGAAGCGCCGCCGTATTCTGATTTAACTGTATTTGTTTGTTCCAGGGCCAAACGTTCTCCCTCTGTCGCGTGAGATTTGACCATAAAGCCAAGTCAAACGGAAAGGTGTTGCCAGCGAGGTCCATCGCTTATTCTGAGCCCGCTGATGTTAGAATGACAATTGGTAAGTTATTTCTTATTTAGCAAGAATATTTTTATAGGTTCCAGAAATTTGTCCAACTTACATGGGCAGGACATGTTTGTCGCATGCCGAGCGAGCTGTGGGCCTGCAGAGCTCAGGATTATTTTACTTTACTTTTATTTTATTCGTCTGTATGCATGTGTAAGCGGGCACGCCCTCAAGACTAAATACTGCCTCCAGACATAAGTCTGGAGGCTTTATTTAACTTGCGTATATTTTATTTTATTATTGGTGTGTGCTAGCTGACATGTGACATTAATTTGATGTAATGGATTCCTTGTTTATACAAGGTGTTGTTTTGCAACCTCGTCAAATTTCAGGAGGTGGTCACGAAAGACATAAATAATCAATTAAAATGACAAACGAAACAAACGCTAGTTTTTTGGTTGTTTAAGTTTGTAAGTATTTCAGAATAACCCCCTTAACGTGATTTAGGGACTAAGAAATTATCGAATAAACGTTTGAGATTGTTTGTACGTGTGTAAGCGAGGTTATAAGGCAAGAACCAGACGTGCCGCGTTTAAAACACGGATGGTTCACACTTACCGATTTCCGTAAATAAGAAAAAAATAATACCTACCCATTTTATTATTGAGAATCATTAGCATAGTTACCTCCTTGAATTTGACGAGAATGCAAAACAACACCTTGCATAAACTTGTTGAACACTATTTTATAGAATCTGGTTCTTCTAATCTAACAGACAGATGTGTTGCTGGGGAGTTTGTTCCGCCACTTCTTCTTCCCAGCTAAAACACTAGGAAGTGGCGAAGGGCGGGCGTTTTGGGGGACCGGTCTCTTGTAATTTTGACGTTCAAAAAGTGCTGATTATCAGCCTAGTTTGAATAAATGACTTTTGATTTTGATTGGTGCTCTGAAACAGTGACACGGGGTCGCGTTAGACCACGAAGGTATTGGCAGGACGAACTGGATGTCTTCCTTGAGAATTTGAAAGAAGTAGCACAGAATAACCATCGGAAGGAATTGAGAGAAGCCTTCCTTTAGTCACATGTGTTCCATCCCTCCTCATCACATGTCCATACCAAGACAGACGACTCTCTTTCATCTTTTCTACAACGGGCGCCACTTTCAAACCTCTTCTTATATGCTCATTTCTAACTTTATCCAGTTTAGTCACTTCACACATCCAGATCCTAGGAGCTAGTGATATATAATCATTATTGTTTCTCAGGTACTCGTCTTATAGCGCTGTTCAAGGATTCGAATAAGCGCGAATCTTATTACTCGGGCGTTGTCGCTGAAATACCGAACCCGGTGAATAATTATAGGTAAGTCAGCTTTCTCTCAAGACCAAGGCGTAGATGGCTCGACGAACTTGACTGTTTTTGAAGGCACGGTTGGCGCAGTGGTTGAGCGATTGACTGCTGCGCTACGTGTCCCGGGTTCGATCCCGACACGGGACATATATTTTTTATGGCCTACAGATAGTTGTTCCGTGTCTGGCTGTTTGTGTATGTGGTTTTAAATGTTTGTAAACGCATAAAGGAGAAATTACTACTGTGAGGCAACGTTTAAAAAAAAAAAAGAAAAAAAAGAGATGGGATTGGTTGGTGGATTGGTAGAGAGTCGGAAAGGGACAGGGAGTACTTTGCCTTGCAGTGGGACTTTGTGGGACATCACATGTTTATACTAAACTCAAACTCAAAGCATTTATTTCAATTAGACCATTATAGGCACTTTTAAAAGTCAAAAATTAAAAAAAAAACGCAAAGCTACAGTTTCAGTCACAAGGTATAATAACTTGTGAAAGTACTGTAGTTGCCCATTTTCAAAGCGTAGACCTCTATGGAGAAGAATGGGCAAGAAACTCCATGGACATTCTTTTAAATAAAATATGTTATAAAATCTTGGTTACATCATCCATTTAGAAATACGGGCAAGAGCGTCCAGAGTAAAAGATTAAATCAGTAATTCAAAAATAAAGTAATTAAAATAAACCGTGGCAGCTAAGAGATGCAGTCACAAATGACAGCGTACGTTCACGAACATGACGCATGTATCAGCCATCACTCAAGTTAACAATATTGAAGGGAACTAAATGATCCGACACACCCGCTACCATCAGCGTGACACTTACAGTACATAGTTTGCAGTACATAGTACTCACACATGTGCTATGCAATTATATAATACTAAGAGATTGAATCTATACAATGCAAATATATTTTTATAATCTTCTGCAGCTTTAATAATCTTCTTTAGGGATGAAATATCAGGGATGCTACTACTGTTCTATCTTTGAGTCCGCACAATTCGACAAAATCTATACCTATACAGGGTGTAACGGAAAGGGTATATACATCCTTAAGGGTGTGCTACAGACCATCAAACTGAACATGTTTCTCATCATAAAACATGTTTTTCAGCAAAAAAAATATCTGCTGCCCCATAGAAAATTACAATACCTATTCGACCCAAATGTATAGGCAGCAGATATTTTATTTTGCTGCAAAAAAAAAATTATGTTGCGAAACATGTTCAGTTTGATGGTCTGTAGCACACCCTTAAGGATGTATATACCCTTTCCGTTACACCCTGTATATAAAAATCAATTGCTATTCCTTTGCCTCCCTAAAACTCGAGAACGGCTGGGCCGATTTAGCTGATTTTGGTTTTGAAATGTTTGTTGTAGTTTATAGTCCAGGGAAGGTTTAAAAGGTGAGAAAGGTAAGGTAGGGTAGGTAAAGCGGGTAGGTAGGCAGGGTAGGGTAGGTAGGTAGGAAAAAGTGCATGGCAACGCATGCCGGGTACAGCTAGTCAATTATACAAGTTGTAAGCGTAGCGTACCCTTCACAATGCCGTTAAGCCAAGCATTCTGTACATTAAAATAAGTAAATCTACTCAAAAATTATTCATGGGAAACGGGTTTTTGGGTGAAAAATAACGGTTTACGATAGCGAGCAAAGTAATTCAAAACATTGTGCTGATGGATGCATTGAATAGAACAGAGGTCAAGGAGGTACTCAAAGTAATGTTGAAACAATTAAAATATGTAGGTATTAAAAATAAAAATGAAAAAGTTGGAACTCATTTACTCCGTCACTAGAAAGTTCCCAGGTCCAGCACAAAAAAAAATGCAATGACGTTAAGTACAAATGCCTCTCAGCTTTGTTAAGAGTGTTTTTTACACCATTTTTGTAGGTCAGAAGCCGCTCCACTTATCTCGATTAGCCCCGAGCCGCTGTACGCTGTACATGATTCAACAAAAGTAGATGCTCTAAGAAGCTCCTCTTTTTTTGGAATCAGTTGATGAATAAAAATAACAATTCTTTTTTCTCTTCAGATACTTAGTGTTCTTCGACGACGGTTACGCTCAGTACGTACAGCATCAGTACACCCGGCTAGTCTGCGAGAGCTCCGCCTTAGTGTGGGAGGAAGTGCATCCATTATCGCGCGAGTTCGTACGCGCCTACCTGCTGGCTTACCCCGAGAGACCCATGGTCAGACTACACACGGGGCAAAATCTCAAGACTGAGTGGAACGGTGAGTCGAATGATTTTTTTATGGGTCATTTTTCGCCATCATGGGCCATCATGGACCATTGTGGGCTTGCATGGACTATAGTGATCCAGTATGAACTATTTTGGGCAAGGATGGATAAATTTAAGCCAGTCTAGACCATTGTGGGATAACATGGGTCGTTGTGAGCCAGAATGGACTATCATGGGTCACTTTGAACTAGCGGGCCAGCATTGTGGGCTAAGTGCGTTGTGGGCTAACTTCAACTTTCGTGGTCCAACATGGACCAGTGCTAGCCAGCATGGACCATTATACGCCATAATGGACCATCATGTGCCATCATGGACCACTATATGCCAGCATGGAACACTATAATATGCCATCATGGAACACTATATCCGCTATCATGAACCACCCTTGGCAGTCGTTTGAAAGGAGAATAGGCCACACTTGACCACTCAATAGGTACAGCATCAGTACACCCGTACAGTCTGTGAGAGTTTCGCCTTAATGTGGTAGGAAGTGCATCCATTGTAGCGGGAGTTCGTGCGCCTATCTGCTGGCTTACCCCGAGAGACCCATGGTAAGACTGGACTGCACACGGGGCAGAATCTCAAGACTGAGTGGAACGGCCAGTAAAAGTAGTAACAAAACCGGCCTCCACAACGGCTTAGCGTGCTTTCCGAGGCTCGGAGGATCCGTGGACCTACCTAGGCAAGCGCGGCACAAGATCGATCCGAGCAGCTGTTATAAATTACCAAGAGCACCTCTTCATCCATCATATTTGTTCATTCTTCTCCATGATTATTAAATCTTAATTAGTTAGTATCTTTCAATAACTTCTAACCATTCTTTCAGGAAAATGGTGGGCATCTCGTGTGACCCGAGTAGACGCATCACTAGCTCAGGTGATGTTCGTGGAGGACGGTCGGCGCGAGTGGATCTACCGCGGCTCAACACGACTCGCGCCCTTGTACCTCGAGCTGCGCGCCGCCGAGAGACACCGGCCCCGGCCCATGCCGAGGAGCAAGGCGCAGCCTAGGGTGAGTGTCTACTGTGACCAGCATGGACCATCACTAGCTCAGGTGATGTTCGTGGAGGACGGTCGGCGCGAGTGGATCTACCGCGGCTCAACACGACTCGCGCCCTTGTACCTCGAGCTGCGCGCCGCCGAGAGACACCGGCCCCGGCCCATGCCGAGGAGCAAGGCGCAGCCTAGGGTGAGTGTCTACTGTGACCAGCATGGACCATCACTAGCTCAGGTGATGTTCGTGGAGGACGGTCGGCGCGAGTGGATCTACCGCGGCTCAACACGACTCGCGCCCTTGTACCTCGAGCTGCGCGCCGCCGAGAGACACCGGCCCCGGCCCATGCCGAGGAGCAAGGCGCAGCCTAGGGTGAGTGTCTACTGTGACCAGCATGGACCATCACTAGCTCAGGTGATGTTCGTGGAGGACGGTCGGCGCGAGTGGATCTACCGCGGCTCAACACGACTCGCGCCCTTGTACCTCGAGCTGCGCGCCGCCGAGAGACACCGGCCCCGGCCCATGCCGAGGAGCAAGGCGCAGCCTAGGGTGAGTGTCTACTGTGACCAGCATGGACCATCACTAGCTCAGGTGATGTTCGTGGAGGACGGTCGGCGCGAGTGGATCTACCGCGGCTCAACACGACTCGCGCCCTTGTACCTCGAGCTGCGCGCCGCCGAGAGACACCGGCCCCGGCCCATGCCGAGGAGCAAGGCGCAGCCTAGGGTGAGTGTCTACTGTGACCAGCATGGACCATCACTAGCTCAGGTGATGTTCGTGGAGGACGGTCGGCGCGAGTGGATCTACCGCGGCTCAACACGACTCGCGCCCTTGTACCTCGAGCTGCGCGCCGCCGAGAGACACCGGCCCCGGCCCATGCCGAGGAGCAAGGCGCAGCCTAGGGTGAGTGTCTACTGTGACCAGCATGGACCATCACTAGCTCAGGTGATGTTCGTGGAGGACGGTCGGCGCGAGTGGATCTACCGCGGCTCAACACGACTCGCGCCCTTGTACCTCGAGCTGCGCGCCGCCGAGAGACACCGGCCCCGGCCCATGCCGAGGAGCAAGGCGCAGCCTAGGGTGAGTGTCTACTGTGACCAGCATGGACCATCACTAGCTCAGGTGATGTTCGTGGAGGACGGTCGGCGCGAGTGGATCTACCGCGGCTCAACACGACTCGCGCCCTTGTACCTCGAGCTGCGCGCCGCCGAGAGACACCGGCCCCGGCCCATGCCGAGGAGCAAGGCGCAGCCTAGGGTGAGTGTCTACTGTGACCAGCATGGACCACGGTTCGTCATGATGGGTCACAAAGAGCGCGCATAGACCACAATGAGTGATCATGGACCATGATGGGCCAAAATGGACCACTATGGCTCAGCATGGACCATAATAATATGGTTTACTTTGAGCCACCATCTGAAGAGACAATGGACCAACGTGAACTCCATTTACTGTATGGTTCATAAAACTTTCGAAAGCGTTGGTAAGTTTAAGAAGGAGATAAAATGAAATCTGACGAAAACTCAGACTTCCTTTTTTTACCTGACGCCCAAAAGGAAGGTAATGTTTTTGACATGTATAAAACTATTACAATATAAAAAACTAATATAGAAACCGCGCCCAAAATAGTGAAGTGCAACGGTTTTATCGATAAGCATAACTTATAACAGATAATCTTTGTCAACAGTTAAACATGCCGTACGTCGAGTACATTCGATCTGATGAGCCAGAATCCAGCAAGCCAACAGAGGCACAGGTGCAGGTCCAACAGCAAATGCAACAACAGCAGCTGCAGCGAGACGAGGTGAGAACCATTTATTGTTTACAAGCTTATGCCCGCGGCGTCGCCGGCGTGGAGTTCGATAATTGTCCCACGGGAACATACTATCGGGATAAAAAGTATCCTAAGTGTTAATCCAGGTTATAAACTACCCGTGTGCCGAATTTCATCCAAATCCATTCAGTACTTTTTGCGTGAAAGAGTAACAAACATCCATCCATCCTCACAAACTTTCGCATTTATAATATTAGTAGGACTAGCTTTTGCCTCGGCTTCGCTCGCGTAAATTTACCATTTGACAATAACCGTCTTGGACACGTGGCGCCATCTATTATCATAAGAACGTCATTGTGGTTTTCCTCGGGAACAGTATTTTTTCGGGATGAAAGGTACCCTATGTCCGTTTCTGTACACCTGACAACGTATATACAAAAATTCAGGATGATTGGTTCAGTGGTTTAGGAGTGAAGAGGTAACAAATAATAAAACTTACTTTCGCATTTATATGATTAAGTTAGGATTAGGATTAATACTCAAAATACATGCTTTTGTTTTTGTTACCCTGATTTTTCCCGCTTTTGCGCAATGTTTGTGTCGTTGAAATCACACGTAGAACAGTGAACGCTATCGGATATCGAAACGTACGACAGGCGCACGCAACCGGCCGACTGTCTCTGAAATAACCCCAAGTATGTTTAATCAATCAATTAATCATTTTATTATCAGGCAACTAAGGCCTAGACATAAAATACACAAAATAATCTTAAACAAAAATTAAATTAAAAATTTAATATCAGAAAAAAAACCTCTTAAAAAAACAAAAATAACATCCAAGCGTCGTTGCGTCGGGTGTCCGCTTTGTTCTATGCTTTAAAAATGTATTAACGTCATAACAACAATAAATGCTCTCTTCATCAGGAGATTCGTCGCCAACGCGCCGTGGCCAAGAAGTCCACATCAGCACCTCAACCATATCCACCGTCGAATCAGGTCATGCCGCCCGTCAACACAGATCCTGTCACCAGCAGAGTTGTTGTAAGTACCGTAAAATGGAGGATCCCTAACATGGGGGTGAATCGGGACGAAACTTAAAGTATTTTATAAATTTATAGTTAACTAGCTGTCCCGCACAACTTCGTCTGCGTCACATTTTCTCCGTTTTCGCAACATTTTTCATTGCTGCTCCGCTCCTATTGGTCGTAGCGTGATGATATATAGCCTATGTCCTTCCTCAGGTTGAAATCTGTCTTCTTGCCAAATTTCATTAAGATCCGATCAGCCGTTTAGTCGCTTACTTTCGCATTTATAATATTAGTTAGGATTAGTATTGTAAAAGAAATTTCAA
This sequence comes from Cerastis leucographa, assembly GCA_963082945.1. Lineage (NCBI taxonomy): Eukaryota > Metazoa > Arthropoda > Insecta > Lepidoptera > Noctuidae > Cerastis > Cerastis leucographa. The sequence continues at coordinate 4,128,353 of OY720374.1, read as the reverse complement.
ATAAATCAAATAATAAATAAATTTTAAAAGGAATTTTCACGTTATTTAAATATTATTGGCAGTCTAAAAATAGTCTATTGTTTATTAAATTAAAATGTAAATAATCCCAATAGCTTTTTAGTGACGAATTATTTGTTTTCAACGATGAAATCTCATTCATAGTTTTGTACCTATTCTCCCTCGCATCCATATACACCTCGTTTTACCGGTACCGGTAAGGAAATTGATTTTACCTTTCTAGAAACCCTTATCATCATCTGCTTAGCTTTCTCCCAGCTTTGTTGGGGTCGGCTTCCAATCTAACTGAATGCAGCTGAATACATTGTATATGTATTTTTGAAGTGAAACTTCTTATGCGATTTCCAACAAGGTTGTGTTAAACGTTTAACGCTACCATGGAGTGGGTATGAAAGCACTGTTGCGTTAAATGTTCAACGCTCCTGGGGAGGGGGAATGGAAAGAGACAGAGTGAGAGTGAATGCGTGACACTCGAACGCATGCGTGTAGTATTACGAAGTTTCACTTCTTCCGCGCGGAGGGACTCCACGCACTATTTTTTTTTTTAAATTTTGTTATACAATAATTTGTCTTTTCTATTTAACAGTACTACACACCGAAGAATGCAGTGAGACCATTGAAGATGGTGCCGCATAGATGCACTCCTAAATGCAAAAGGAGTGACGTTCTCTCACTAAAGGAGCTGAGGACATACAATCCGCTGGCGAAACCGTTACTGAGCGGATGGGAGAGGTAGGTTTTAACCAAGATATCGCAGTGGTGTGACCTGAGGAGCTCAAAATAATAACAGCCGCACGGGTCGATCTTCAAGGTTAAGCCGTGCTTGCCGAGGTTGGTCCGTGGATGGGTGACCATAATTACATACACCTAGTTTCTTCCGTGCCTCGGAAAGCACGTTAAACGGTTGGTCCCGGCTGTCATTTGTAGATCTTTGACAGGCGTTACGAGTAGTCAGAAGCCAAAAGTCTGACATCCAGACTTACCAAGGGGTACCGTATTACCCAGTTACTGAGTTGTGGAGCTCAGATAGGCGACTTTCGCTTTTTGTAAAATACTGGTACTCAGCTGCGGCTAGACTGGAAGCCGACCCCGATAGTTTGGGAAAAGGCTGGCAGGTGGTGACCCCAGTGGTGTGACTGTCGGACTGTTAATCATAGGTCTCAAGGTCGATCCCAAGACACGCACCTCTGATTTTTCGGATTCATGTGCGTATTGTATAATTGTCACTCGTGAGGAAACCAGCATGCCTGAGAGATATTTCTCGATGGTATGTCGAGCCAAGTCAAAGGCCCATGGGTGGCATAAAAACTTTGACACCAGGTTAATTCTTAATACTTTTATGTTTGTGTTAGCCTTGCTTTAATGTCCCACTGTTTTGCCTTTACAATATTCATTCTATTATCATCGACTGCTGAGCTGAATGTCCAGCTGGCAAGTATTTTTGGTTTTTCCATCAGGAATTTTCTCAGTAGCAGTCACGGAATCTGTGCCCGATTGATGACAATAGGCTCGCCCCCTATTACATGGAACTTAAACATGATTGAAATGTAGATGTACTACAATTTGGTGCACCTCTGACCTGGATAACAGGCGTGATATTATGTTATGTTCATTGAATAATTTTTGTTTCAGACAAATAGTCCGCTTCAAGGGTCACAAGGATGTGATGTACCGCGCTCCGTGCGGCCGGCGTATCCGTAACATGCGCGAGCTACATCACTACTTACGTTCCATAGACAGCGACCTGCCTGTCGATCTTTTCGACTTCCATTACTCCACTCACTGTCTGGCAGAGTTCGTGTTGAACAAGTGTCTTGTTGGGAAAAAGGTATGTACACGTAAAAATAATTAACCTATTATCTATCATCTTTAAATAGTACCATTTCCTGTTTTATAAGTTTCGTTAGATCGTTTATGTAGATGATAAACAAATACGGTCCTATAATACTTCCTTGGGGCACTCCATACAGGGATCTGACATAAATATTTCTATCATTTGTTATTCTTGCTATTTGTGTTACTTGGAATCTGTTTAAAATACGATTTTATAAGATTTAATGCATTTCCTATTACCTCATACTTTTCTAGTTTTTTCGAGAGTATTTGATGATCCACGTGATCAAAAGCCTTTGATATGTCCATAAAAATCGCAGTTATATATTGCTTGTTGTTAACTTACTGTTTCTTCCCCAGGACCTCTCCCACGGCAAAGAGAACGTGCCGGTGCCGTGCGTGAACTACTACGACGACTCTCTCCCGGAGTTCTGTTCCTACAACACCGAGCGCACTCCCACCGCCGGCGTGCCGCTCAACTTGGAGCCCGAGTTCCTGTGCGGCTGCGACTGTACCGACGATTGTCAGGTATGTTACGTGGACGAACATGGACCACTGTGCAGCTGCAGTGGCCCATCATGGAGCGCTGTGACCCATCATAGATAACAATGGCTCAAAATAAACCACAGTGTAGCTTATCGTGGAATATTATACCCCATTACGTATTACTATGTCCACTATGGCCCTTAATGTGGCCCATCATCGTTAACCATATACCATTATTGACCACTATAGAATAAGAATAAATAGAATAAAAAATATTTAAAAGGTATTACAAAAAGTGTACATTTAGGCGCAGTAGTATTATTTCTCATACAATGGTATAATTAGTACTTATAAGTAAACTATAACTAAAACATATTCAAATGTTGCAAGTAATGATAGTTAAATTCAGAAGTTTGGTAGCGACCTGCCCGAACAAGGTTTATTTAAACCGTGTTTCAAGTGTTTCAGGCCAATGACCCATCATGGATCTTTATGGCTAATCATGGACCACTAAAACCCAACGTATGCGGAATCCCAATGGATATTAATTTGAATATTAATTTTATGAATTTAATTTGGATATTAATTTTAACAAACTTGCTTCAGGATAAATCAAAATGCGCCTGCTGGAAGATGACGCTAGAGGGCGCTCGGACTATCGGACTGCGCGGGCCTAATGTGGGCTACGTGTACAAACGTTTGCCCGAACCGTTACCTTCTGGGATATACGAGTGTAATTCTAGGTAAGTCTTGTTTACCCTAAGATATGATTTTTATAGTCTTATTTTTCTTACTTGTCTTATTTGGTAAACAATTATGGTGTAATGGTTACCAAAGACAATTGATAGCGTTGGGTAGTTATCGAATGAATACGGACAAAGCTAGGCAAGTGCGGTTTAACTTAAAAAAAACGACCTAAGTAGCTGTTATTGTCTTATGAATGTGATCTTTATTTTGTCTGCAGGTGCAAATGCAAGCATACGTGTCTAAATCGCGTGGCACAACATCCACTACAGTTGAAGTTGCAGGTAAGGCTTACCTTAGACTGATAGAAAATTCTCTATATATATGTCGCATCATGGGTGGCCGAGGTGCGAAGCATCGGGTCTTCTTCACGATCCGACATAGTTTTGGGTAGATGTGGGCACTATCGTGTGTTCTCGAACGAAAGAACTTTTAAATTACGATAACTTTATTTAAACTAACGGTTCACAAGAAACAGACACGTGCGTAACCAACGCACGTGTCTGTTTCTTGTGAACCGTTAGTCTGAGCGTCTGCCAAGACTGTTGGAGTTCGACTGTCGCAACACTCCGTCCCTCTGCTAGGGTTCACTGCATCCCCTCTACCGACGATCGTGTCCAAGCGTTAGGGCGCGATTGCGTTTCTAGTGATGATATTATTAATTCCAATACGAATTGTTAGATGGCGCACCATGGCGCCATCAATCCACGACATATATATATATATATACTAGCTATACCCGGCGTATATGCGATGCAATCTACTTTTTCCTACCCTACATACTTACCTACCCTAATCTACTTCTCTATCCTACCCTACCTAACTACTTTACCCTACCTACCTACTGTATCCTACCTAACCTACCCTACCTACTTTTTAGTAACCCTTGTTCGAGTGGTCGCAAGTGCTACTACTGAGCATGAGATCCTGGGTTCGATTCCCGCATCGGGCAAAATGTTATTGCGTGTCCCATCAGGAATTTATTAGTAGCAGCCACGGAGTCTGGCTTTGCCAATGGTTGATGGCAATAGGCTCGACCCTATTACATGGAACTTAAAACATAACTGGCGAAATGTCGGTGTACTATTAGGTACATCTCTGCCTGACCCTTCGGGAATTACAGGCGTGATGATATGTTATGTAATATTGATTAATGAATCCAAACTCTTGAATCTTGTTCTACGTTTTGTAGTAAGCAACGACTTATTGTTGGGCCTACGCTGTCCTCCCATACTTAAGTACTAACGCTGTAAGGGATCGTCCATTAATCACGTGAGGCTTGAAAGGGGGGGGGGATTAGCGAAAATCACGAAAAATCACAAGGGGGGAGGGGGTGTAGTAAGATATTATCACGTGTATTTATTTTTTCGTCAAACGCGCGATTCTAAACCGAAAAGCGGCTTGTAGTGTGACCTTGACTCGCCGTTGCCAGGCAACGAACGAAGTACCTGTATTTAAAGATACTATTCTAAAAAATTTAAGATTCTGTGTAGGTACTAAAATATACGTGATTTCGTGATTTTGGGTGGGGGCGGAGGTTAGTCTTAACCACTTTTCACCAAGGGGGAGGGGGGGTTAATAAAACATCACGTGATTAATGGACGGCCCCTAACAAAAATATTGTACTGAAAACCATGAAAAAAAAAACAAATGATTTTAAAAGAGTAACCATGGAGTTTCTTGCCGGTTCTTCTCCATAGGAAACGACCAACCCGAACCGTGCACCTTTTTGTCGACGTTTTACAAGTGCCCATGTAGGCCTATGTGAAATAAAAATATTCTGATTTTGAAACAACGGATTATTTGACAGCTATTTGAATTGCTGACTTAATTACAGGTATTCAAGACCCCTAATCGCGGTTGGGGTATTCGCGCTCTCAACGACGTGCCCAAAGGTTCGTTCCTGTGTGTGTACGCTGGTAACCTGCTCACCGATGCTACGGCTAACTTGGTAAGATCATTATTCTAGAAATACAAATATCGAAACACACGCGTGAATAACAGTTTTCTCTGACAGAGATAACCACAGATTGTCAACTGCTTATTACGGCAATACTTTCGTATGACTAAAAGTTTTTTTAATGTTTTTTTTTTTTATTAAAAGGATTAGGGTTCCATGCTCAAAAATTAAATTAATTAAAACCCTTGAAATTGTCAACAACATCCAATTTAAATAGGGACGTAATATTTTTCGATTCAAATAGGGTAATCTTATATGTAACAAGGTGTTGTGTTGCATCCTCGTCAAAATTCACGAGGTTGCCACAAAAGACATAAATAATTAAATTACGGTATCTAGTTAATCTATATATATAAAAGAAAGTCGTGTTAGTTACTTCACTTATAACTCAAGAACGGCTGAACCGATTTAGCTGAAAATTGGCAGGGAGGTAGTTTAGAGCCAGGAGAAGGACATAGGATACGGTAGGGTAGGGTAGGGTAGGGTAGGTAGGTAGGATAGGGTAGGTAGGTAGGGTAGGGTAGGTAGGTAGGGTAGGGTAGGTAGGTAGGGTAGGTTAGGTAGGGTAGGTAGGTAGGGTAGGGTAGGTAGGTAGGGTAGGGTAGGTAGGTAGGTAGGGTAGGTAGGTAGGGTAGGGTAGGTAGGTGGGTAGAGTAGGTAGGTAGGGTAGGGTAGGTAGGTAGGGTAGGGTAGGTAGGTAGGGTAGGGTAGGGTAGGTAGGTAGGGTAGGGTAGGTAGGTAGGGTAGGTAGGTAGTAAGGGTAGGGTAGGGTAGGGTAGAGTAGGTAGGTAGGGTAGGGTAGAGTAGGTAGGTAGGTAGCGTCGGGTAGGGTAGGTAGGATAGGGTAGGTAGGTCGGATAGGGTAGGTGGGTAGTAAAAAGTGCATTGCAACGCATGCTGGGTACAGCTAGTTATTAATAAACGCTGATTTTTTTGGTTGTTTAAATTTGTCAGTATTTCAGAATAACCCCTTAAAGTGGATTAGGGAATAAGAAATTATCGAATAAACGTTTGAGATGTTTTGTTTGTGTGTAAGCGAGGTTATAAGTCGAGGATCAGACGGTCCATGTTTGAAACACGAGTGGTTCACACTTACCGATTTCTTTAAATAAGAAAAAATAAAAATACCTTCCCATTTTATAATTGATTCGGGTCGAGAATCATTAACACAGTTACCTCCTTGAATTTGACGAGGATGCAAAACGACACTTTGTCTATTTTTATTCCATTTACTTAAACAAATTGTTATCAATATCATGAAACTTCTCCCTTTATTTGCAGGATGGTCTGAACGAGGGCGACGAATATTTAGCAGAATTGGATTATATAGAAGTAGTAGAACAGATGAAAGAGGGATATGAAGAGGACATCCCTGAAGCTGATAAGAAATTGGACAAGGTATTTACTTTACTATTTATGTACACAGAAAAAACATAAAATAATTGAGTACAAAGGTACTGCTGAAATACATATGAAATTGCCAGCAGACCTGCGAAAGGAAAAATGATAAATAACTGGTATGTGTAATGGCACTACAAAAAGTAACACAGCAACATAGTGCAAAAAGTACTACAGCAACATAGTACAAAAAGTGCTAAAGCAACATAGTACAAAAAGTGCTACAGCAACATAGTTTAAAATGTACTATAGCAGCATAGTACAAAAAGTGCTATAGAAACATAGTACACTTACACTTTTTTCCTTTTTTTCAGTAGCCTGCTGTCCTTACACATAAATACACATGAAAATATTTTCGAGATATCTTTAAAAAAAAAAGATAACTGGAAATATCTGTTTCTATAGTTAATTCATAATCGGTCTAATATAGCTGTAACACTTTTTTTTGAAAATATTTTTTGATGACTTTTGAGACCTATGTATCCTGCTTATGCGTTTGAAGTTACATTAAAATCGGTGCAGTCATTTCGGAAAATAAGGACTTTAAAAGTTTGTATGGTATGTCGTAAGTCGTAAACGCTCTTAAGAAGATATACAAAAACCCGAAAACAACTGTCGGGCAGTAATCCACTAGACACAATATCCGTCTGGTCGGAGGATCCAGGGAGGATCCTAAGATCCTCCTTATTCTAAGGAGTATTGAGGAACTTCTTTGTCCTATCAAAAGTCCTTCATAAACATATTGTAAATAATACTTGTAACGGGATATTTACCATGTTTATTATTTGTTTTGAGTTCTCGATATTTCGGCGAACACCCGCAATAACTTCAGTTCAGTCCGTAGTTTTATCTTGTTCTACCTTTTGTAGTAAGCAACGACTTATTGTCGGGCCTACGGTGTCCTCCCATACTTAAGTACTAATGCTGTAACATTCAAATATTGTAAAACCAAATGATTTATAAGAGTAACCATGGAGTTTCTTGCCGGTTCTTCTCCATAGGAAACGCCCAACCCGAACCGTGCACATTTTGTCGACGTTTTATAAGTGCCCATGTAGGCCTATGTAAAATAAAATATTTTTACTTTGAGTTTATCCGTGATCATGGCTTTTGCAACAGCGCCGAAATATCGGGAACTCAAAACAAATAACGAACATGGTAAATATCCCGTTACAAGTGTTATTGATAGTGATAATGACCATGTCCATATTTTTGTCCTACAGAAAGAACAAGGCAAGGATGGCGAAGACACTGAAGAAGAGCCATCATCATCTTCTGAAGACGAGGGGACCGGCTCAAAGACTGACAAGGAAGATGATGACTTTAGACCTGGGTACATAGCACTTGAGGGAGGGGCTGGCGTTGCGGAGTTCAAGTAAGTATTCATACTCCATCGTCTGCCTAGCCTCTTGCTAAGTACGTTGGGGCTCACACAGACCGGCTCGGAGAAGAGAGCAGATTTGTTATTACGTTTACGAGTTTTGAATCATTGTAATAAGGTTTATTTTTACATGTCACTTCTTTTATTATTGAGAATGCTTGAGAGTAAACCTAACGCGCTTAGTGTGAAATCATAAGAGGAGCCGACCGGCTGCCTCTGATGACGTTCTCTTGCGACCGGCTCCGATTGCGTACTTTCTCGCTTTGAATGCATCGAAAACAAAACTTGGACTGCGCGGAACTGGAAGTATATACCGCCTTTGGTCGGCTCGGCTCCGAGCGCATCCGTCCGGCTCCGAGCGCATCCGTCCGGCTCCGAGTGCATCCGATCAAAAACAAAACTCTTCCAGCCGGTTTATGTAAAACGGCTGTCGGCCACGGCCAGTTCCAAGCATATAACTCGCGCCGGTCTGTTTGAAAAGAAGAGCGCCGGATTTGTTCTCCGAGCCGGTCTGTGTGAAGGGACCCTGATGCGGCAAAATCGAAAATACAGGGTAAGATTTAAGAAGCTTTTCAAGACACTCTATACACGCCATGGATTTCGGTAACGAAGCATGATATAACATGAAAATTAACCAGGGTTCGTAATTATCAAGATCAATAAAGGGTGTAAAACACCTCTTAACGAAGCCGAAAGGCACTGGGTCTCCCTGTCATTGCGATCATTTTTTTTGTTCTACACCATACCTGGGAACCTTCTAGTTACGGAGATATTAGGGGTCAAAGTACCAACTTTTTGACAAGGATTTTTTTAAATAAAATGTATTTTTTTTAGTTTAAACACCTCCACGACCCCCGTACTATTAAATCCGTCCATCAGCACAATGTTTTGAGTGCTTTACATTGAGTTCTACCACAAAACATGATTTTACACCCCCCCAAAAAAAAGTCGTTTCCCAGCAATAATTTTTGCGTAAAGTTACTTAGTTTCATGTACAGAATGATTGGTTGACGGCTTCGTGATGAGGTGATTTACACGGTGTATATTCTTTGATGGTCCGTGGATGGGTAACCACCCATCATACCGAGTTTCCTCCGTGCCTCGGAAAGCACGTTAAGGCGTTGGTCCCGGCTGTCATTTGTAGATCTTTGACAGTCATTACGAGTAGTCAGAAGCTAAAAGTCTGACATCCAGACTTACCAAGCGGTATCGCATTACCTAGTTACTGGGTTATGGAGGTCAGATAGGCAGTCGCTTTATGTAATATACTGGTACTTAGCTGCATCCGATTAGACTGCAAGCCGACCCCAAGATAGTTTGGGATAAAGGCTGGGCAGATGATGATGGAAGAAATCCCATAAGTCATAAGACATATCCCTACTTAACATTATAAATGTGAATGTAAGTTTGTTTGTTACGCTTTCACGCGAAAACTACTCAACCGATCATCATGAAACTTTGTACACATATTCTTGGAGGTATTAGAAGTAACATAGGCTAAATATCATCACGCTACGGCCAATAGGAGCGGAGCTGCAATGAAAAATGTTGCGAAAACGGGGAAAATGTGACGCAGACGAAATTACGCGGGACAGCTAGTATTAAAATAAATTGGTCCGATTTCAGTATGGTAACATTTCAAAAACCCGAACCTAACAAACTAGCACCCCTCAATACCTAAGCTGATTAAAATTGTGACAGTTGAAAATGTTCATAACATGTATTTATTTCTTGCAGCAAACGCCTCCGTAGACGCGAGAAATCGAAGAAAGATAAAGAAAATGCGGCGGCTGACGATAAAGAAAAAGATACGACGAAAGATAATAAAGAAACAAAGGAAGGGAATGCTGAAGAGGATTGTATTACTATTAGTGATGATGAAGAAGGTATTTTACATTCAATATTGAATCTTAACACGTTTGTTTAGAGGATAGTTTCAATTGGCCAGATAAACTGTGATGTACTCTAGAATCGAGTGATGAAATTACCATTAGTGATGATGAAGAAGGTATGCTTTCATTCTATATTGAATCTTAACACGTTTGTTTAGAGGATAGTTTCAATTGGTCAGATAAACTGTGATGTACTCAAGAATCGATTAATCAAGATGATTGTATTTACTATTTGTGATGCTCACGAAGGTATGTTACATTCAATATTGAATCTTAACACGTTTGTTTAGAGGATAGTTTCAATTAGCCAGATAAACTGTGATGTACTCAAGAATAGGGGACCGGACTGGGTAAAGAAAACGACATTCTATTTTGTCCGTCAGACAGGTAATACAAAAATATTAGACAAATATTTTTTGTTTTATCAAAATATCAAAAAATTACTTAGTTAAAACTCATTAAAGTTGGAGAGTGGGGGCTTACTACGTCACAAGTAGGTATAAAACTTACCTACATGTGACGTCATGCGCCATTTCAACTCGATATATCTCCGTAATTTTATGACCAAGTGAAAAAAGAAAAAATACGTGTCCAATACTTTTCAATAAACTACCCGACGGACAAAAAAAAAATAGGATTATCCCCTATTGGTCAGATAAACTGTGATGTACTCAAGAATCGATTAATCAAGATGATTGTATTTACTATTTGTGATGCTCACGAAGGTATGTTACATTTAATATTAAATCTTAATAAGTTTGTTTAAATATTCAAAAACACAATATAAAAAAAAATTACATAGGCCTACATGGGCACTTATAAAACGTCAACAAAAGGTGCACGGTTCGAGTTGGTCGATTCACAAGCGTTAAGCGTGGCAAATACAATTATACAAGGTGTTGTTTTGCATCCTCGTCAAAATTCAGGAGGTTGTTGCAAACATAAATAATTAATTTAAATTACGGTTAAATGTAATAAAAACTTTTTTTGTTGTTTAAGTTTATCAGTATTTCAGAAAAACCCCCTTAACGTGGTTTAGGGAATAAGAAATTATCGAATAAACGTTTGCGGTTGTTTGTATGTGGTTATGATGGGCGAGTATTAGATGGGTCGCGTTCAAAATACGGGTGTTTCACACTTACCGATTTCCGTACATAAATAAAAATACCTACCCATTTTATCAAATACCGAGAATTAATAGCATAGTTACCTCCTTGAATTTGACGAGGATACAAAACAACAGCTCTTAGAATATAATTTGGTGGAAGCGCTTTGGTTGATGGAGCCACACTGCCGATTCTGGCGATGACGTCTTTAATGGCATGCGCTGACAGAACAACTATATAAAATTCGGTTTGCTTGTCCGCCTGCGTGTAAAGATGGATACAAAAGAATCAATATGAAATGCTAAGAACTATATGCTAAGAATGCTAAGAATACTCTAAACAAAACAATAGGTACATTCTTATATTTTAGTAGTTAAAAATAATCTACGCCACGTGGATTTTTTGATTTTCGACCATAACGCGTTCCGAGTATTTTTGAAACGGCCAGGACACGATGTTGAGGTAAGTAAATGAAACTTGTCAACGAAGACGGATGTAGTCGAGGGTGATAATGCCTAAATAAAAATCCAAGATTACGGACGCAAAAACTATCATAATTTCGTCATGTGAAGAGTCGTATACAATAAGATTATCTTGAAAATGTCTAAAAGATATTTATTTATAGGTATCAAAAACAAAGACTACAAATATTTGCCTCTGTTTAAACTATTTTAAAACAGCGTCAATAAAATAAATTGAAATATCGATTCGAAATAGTTAAATTTAATATCGTCGTTTCGAGCTCCATAAAATTGTAAAAATAAAATGCTTTAAACAGTATTCTCCTGAATTCGGCGTACTATAGTCCAGTATAAATGAAAACTGCAGTGTTCATCTTATTAGGATACATCACGTGTCCACTTATGTGTGCAGTGAACAAAAAAGAAGCAGAAAATAGAACAGAAAAGGCAAGAAAAAGTGATACTTTAGTGCGATCAGGCAATATAGAGGAAGCAGTCGGTGCAGAACAGCTAGGGCATGTAATGATAATAGATGCTACTAAGCCACCACACAATTTAGATCAACCAGAAGATGTAGTAACAACAGATGCTGTGGTACCATCTAACTATACAGAGCAACCAGAACATCTAAAGATAACAGATGCTGTAGAGCCTCCAGATGATACAAGGCAACCACAAGATTCAGACATAACAGAATATTCATATCATAAACCAAGTTCGGCGTACGAAGTTTCAATCCACGACTTGGATTGGAGCAACACTACATTACCAGTCGATACAGAACAGGCAGATTATAGAGATGACGAGCACCCAGTAAATCCACCAGATGATACCAAACAACCAGATTATATAGACAACAATACAGAGCAACCAGGATATAAAGAGACAATAGTTAAAGTAAAGCCAACAGATGAGACTAATCAACCAGAGTATATAGACAATACAGAAGAAACTAGTGGAGCAAATACTATGACGAGCCAAGTTATGACATTACCAGTCGATACAGACCAACTAAACAATTTAGATACATCAAGCAAAGTACCAGAAGATGAAGATGTAAAACTAACGCAACTGGTGAACATCGACACTACAGCTGCAGCTTTAAATACAAAAGACACTGTAAACGGGGATGCTACAGCTGAACCAACAACGCAAACCACGAAGACACCAGAACTAAAAACAACCGACACAGGCCCTGCTACAATTAAAGTGGAAGACGCACTGAAGATACTTGAAAAAAGTAAAAATAAATATGCAAAAGCCAGCATAGCTTTAATACACAGATTGGAATGGCTAAGGTCCACGTATAATGTAACAGAACTCGTCATTGACCACAAAGTAGATGTGCATGAATTCGATAAAACTTACATCAGTGCAAAATCTCCAAAAATTATGAGAATGAATTTCGAAGATGGCTTTACGTATCTTAAAAACGCTATAATGAATGTCACCACAAAATTTGACATATCGTTGATGAAATCAGCGTTACTGAAGATATAATTAGTGATTAGTAAACTAAGAATTCTGTCAGTTACGTTACAAGAAATAAAAAGGAAATATTTAGCCATTTATTTGCAGCATTTCTTTATAGTACTCAGCTTATTCATTATCTGCCTAGCCTTTTCCATACTATGTTGGAGTTGGTGTCCAGTCTTACCGGACACACCTGAATACCAGTATTTTACATGGAGCGACTGCCTATCTAACCTCCACAACCCAGTTAGTTCTGGGTAATACGATACCCCTTGGTAAAACTGATTGTCAGATTTTTGAGCCACTGACTACTTCAATTCTCAGCACATTGTTATAGTACAGGATACCGTTATAGAACGACCTTCACCGAGCTGGTTAATGGATGAAACGTATTTTATATTCAATTTAATATGTCAATAAACATATTGCATATGGGTTGTCTAAAAAAATTCAAATGTATATTGTGTATTAAGGGCGGTAAGTAAGGAATTACGTTCGAGGCTCTAGTAGAAGAGAGGTTCGTAATTCCCGTACCGCCCGTGAAACATACAATGTTTTTCATCACACTTGCGAGTTAATAATTATGAATATACACAAGTCAGCACACATATTATTACGAAATACGTGAACTGATTTGCGGATGGCGGGCTGTTTGCCCACACCACAGATTATACAAATGTTTTGTTCAGAAACTTTAAAGGCAAAATACTTACCTAGGTATATACAGCCATGACGGAGTGTAAAAAAATAAAAAATTCGACGTTAATTATGTTTCGGCGGTCGGGAATTTAGTTAAAAAAATATTTATTTATTACAATATTAATTTAATTATAGGAATACAGGATATTAAGCTGATGGCTGATGCAAGACTGAATATAATGCAAAGAAAAATAACTATCTCTAATTTCCGGTAAATGCATAGTTGCAAAACGACGCATGCTGACGGTGACCGCATACTCAGCGTAAACGTCTGTTACGACGAGTTAACTCCTCCCTCCATAGGATAGAAGCAACTCTTGCTTCTGGCGGCGTCCGCGCTGCCCTTGGTGTCCTCCGGGATGTTCTTCGTTTTCCACTGGTACAGTTTCCAGGATGCTGCTGCGACCAGTAGGATATATAAGATGATTGTGTTCCAGCTTGGCGTAGCTGCTATGATTGGCCAATTATCTTCTTCTGGCACGGAGATGTCACCTGCTTTGTTGATAAGTTCGTGGATGCTGTCTAATGATATGTCTTCTAATTGGAGTTCGTATTGTATTGAATGTTCTGAGACTTGATGCTGCTCCGGTAGCGGTATGACCTCGTTGATGACGACTGTGTCGGTGTGAGACCGCAGTGTCTTGTTCATGACGTTCATCTGGCAGTCTTCCGTTAGTGTAACGAGATGATTTCCAGATAGCTTCTTATAATCTGTCTTGGTGTTGCATTGTGTTTTGGTGACTTCGTCTTCTTTGAGAACAAGTAGCCAGTTGTTGTCTCCGATCTTCTGAACTTTTCCTCTTCTTAAGTTCATCTTAGCGTGAGTGCAATTTGCTGGGCGATGTTGAATGAGTGATAGTATGCAGTCATCTGTGTCTTCCATTCTTCTGGTGTCAAGGAGCTTGCAGAGCTGGGTGTTATCGGTCAGTGGCTGACAATCTTCTTCCAGGTAAGCGTACTCATCGTTACCAAGTGCTAGGTATTTGGATTTAGGGATGATAGTAAGGTTATTTTTATTTGGGATAGAATAGAGATGTATAAGGTCATAGGTTTTTGAGGTAATCGAGGGAATTTCGAGAATAAACGTAACTGCGTGTTCTGTGCTATAAGCTTTAACTTTAATCGACTTCTCTATCCTGTATATGTTACTAATGCTAATACTAGCTACTGGTTTAAACATAAACCTATGTTCTAAGTTCCTTAACTCTTCTATTAAATTCTGAGGACTTATAATACTAGGATGCATGGTGCCCATCTGAGCAAAAGTCATAGCATCTTCTAATAACATTAACCTATCTAATATTATCTGTAAACTAAAATCTATCTGTACGTAAATGTCTAGGAAATGTAAATGGTTAGACAGATTATTTGAATTATTAGTAATATTTTGTAATAAACTAGCCAAATGCTTCTGATTATTATTTAACTTTGTTAACTGTTTACTGAACTCACCTATAGTATTTTGTGCTAATACTATGGATTTCCTTTGTGAATCCTGAACATTTCTAACTCTGTTCTTAATGTTTAAAATTTCTTCTTCAAACTTAGCTGCATCTTCATGGTCGAGATTACCTGTGATAGACTTAACGACAGTACCTAATCCGTCTATAAGACTACGTCGCTTTCTAACTTGCGGTGTTAAAAACTTAATCTTATTACCTATAGTATTAAGGCTATATTCTATTTGATTCCTATATGTTTTATGTAACTCTCCAGATGCTGTACTTTCAGCGTTTTTGGTGCTTGCATATAGTGACATCAATTGGATAGATGTAAAGTGCAGATTGCTAATGTTGTAAACGCAAGCAAGGCTAAAGTAGTTGTCTTGTTTAAGGAGTTGACCTTGTTTAAGGAGAAGGATACCATTATCGTTGCCTACATTGGTAATGGTTACGGTTGCTGTTGTGTTGAGCACGACGGCTCCTGCGATGAAGGTCCTGCAACAAGATGAGGCCTCCGTAGTAACTTGAAGTGAACCCTAATGGACTTAGAATTTGGGTGGTTACCTATTATTTCAGCCACGTTATTTGGGTGAAGGTGTATGATCTTGTATGGTCCTTTGAAGACTGGCTTCGTTTTGTCACTGCGTGCTGACTTTGCTACCTGTTTATAGACAGTTTCACCTACCTTGAATTTAATTTCTTCTGCTTCTTGGTTACGTTTAGCAATCACCTGCTCCTTGTTTTTGGACATATGTGCAGCGATGCACTCTTGAACTGCTTCTGCATTGGCACGGTGCTTAATAACATAATCTTGGTAAAATTCTTTTGGGTAGTATAACTCTAGTGGGTTTCTGGATGCTGTGTGTCCGAATAATAACTCATGGGGTGTATAATCTGTAGCCGAATGGATAGCGTTGTTGTACGCTATTATAGAGTACTTCATAATTAGCTGTATAGGGTCATCTTTGTTAGTCATTCTTTGTATCCTAATTATTTCGGCTAGGGTAGAGTGTAAACGTTCAATAGGGGAATTAGAGTTGGGGTTATAGGGTGTCGTAAAGTGTATGTGGATGTTATGTAGTGCGCATATTTCTTTAATAACATCGTTGTCAAATTTAGTATCCGAATCTGTAGTTATTTGATTCGGTAAACCTAACACTGAGAAAACGCTTAGCAATGCTTCAGCTATGTGGACACTACTACATGCTGTTAGATGGACGGCCTGGGCGTACTTAGAGAAGTTATCAATGACTGTAAGGAACGTTGCACCTCCGGTTGAATACAGGTCCATAAATATATGTTCCATCGGTTTACGAGGTGTATCGGTTATAGCTAAAGGTGGTTTCAGAGGGTTGCGCTCATATTTAGATTTCAAACAGGTGTCGCATTGATTAATGAATCCTTGAATGGTGAGAAGCATGTTGGGCCAGTGATAGTTTCTGTGCAACTGCTTGTACGTCTCCTGAATACCACGGTGAACAGTCTTACCTTCGTGATATTTCTTAATCAACTCTTGTTGTTCAGGTTTGTTTTCTACTAGGGTAACGCGCGTTGTGCATTTAAGTAGCTTAGGGCCTCTATCATTAAATATTGTTGTGTAAACTCTAGAGAAGGCATGATATAATTCTTCGTTATAAAAGTAACAATGGAATATACGGTCAGCGATGGTATGTTCTTTAAGGAATCTAATTATCTCGGACTCTGTGTTATTTACTGGGATAAAGACATCTTTTATTACTACCTTTGAGTTGGTGGATCTGTTATCTACTCTATACGTAGATCCGGGCGTTGACCTAATGTGAAACTGTTTCAGCTGCCTATCGATAGCGTCAGTAATTATGGGAATACCTTTATTTTCGTTGTCAGGCTGGGTATGTCTTGTAGACACTAGTTCAGGTTCAGCTGACACTATACTCATGCTATCTGTGCCTGTGTGAGATTCGGTAATGCTTGGGTTTTGTGATTGTATATTTTCATTGGGTGCTACTTTATCTGTTTGATTTTCGGCTTCCCTACGTGCGTTTTCGAATATTCTGTTAATCATCTCATCGTCTTCGTTATCGTCTAAATTAACAACTAGAGAGTCGACACTGCCATGGAAGATTTTAACACGTGATAGAGCGTCTGCGTTAGTGTTTTGGCGACCTTTCTTGTATACAACCTTATAGTCGTACTCCGAGAGTTTTAAACGCCATCTAGTTAACTTAGAATTAGGATCTTTTAATGACATTAGCCAGGTAAGAGGCCTGTGGTCCGTGTAAATGATAAACTTTCTACCGTAAAGATAAGGTCGGAAGTATTTGATTGCCCATACGATGGCGAGTAACTCCTTTTCTATCGTAGAGTAACGCGATTCTGTATCTGATAGTGTTCGGGATGCAAATGCTACAGGTTTGTCAGCTCCTACTATTCCTTGGGATAATACCGCACCTAATGCTACATCTGAAGCATCGGTGGTGAGGATGAAAGGCTCATCGAAATTCGGATACTGTAGTATTGGGGCGTTAGTTAAAATTTGTTTGCACTTATTGAAAGCTTCTAAAAAATCTGGGGAGTGTATAACTTTACTATTTTTCTTAAGACAAAGGGTCATTGGTTTAGTAAGTTTGGCGAAATCTTTTATAAATTTCCTGTAATATCCGACTAAGCCTAGGAAGGCTTTAATTTCCTTCTGGGTCTTGGGTATGGGGAAGTTAAGTACGGCTTTTATCTTGTCTTTGTTTGGTTTTAAACCTTCATCTGTTAGTTCGTGTCCTAAGAAGTTAACCTGTTTTTGTAGGAACTGTGATTTATCTAGCTGGATCTTTAGATTATGTGTTTTGAATCGATCGAATACTTGTTTTAGTTTTTCTATGTGTTGCTGCAATGACGTAGATATTATTATTACGTCGTCTAAGTAGGTATAAACATTATCTATGCCTCTTAATATATGATCCATTAGTCTTTGAAACGTACTTGGTGCATTCTTGAGCCCAAAGGGCATTCTAAGGAACTCATAGTGTCCTCGTTCAGTGGTAAATGCGGTTTTTTCAATATCATTAGGGTGCATTTCCACTTGGTGATAGCCGCTAGCGAGGTCTAGGGTTGTGAAGTATTGTGCTCGTCCTAATCTATCTAATATGTCGTGTATATTTGGTAAGGGGTATTTATCTTCAATGATACGGTCGTTGAGTCGTCTGTAGTCAATTACAAGTCTCCATTTGACGTTTCCTGAGGAATCGGGCTTTTTGGGTACGATATGCACGGGACATGACCAGGGGGATATGCTTTCTCTCACGATACCTTGGTGAAGGAGCTTATCGACTTGTTTACGAATTTCTTCGCGTTGTTTGGGAGCTTGTCTGTAACTACGTACAAACACTGGTGTATTATTGCTTAATCTGAGCTCGTGTTTAACAGCGTGTGTAAAAGTAAGTGGTGTATCTTCTGCATAGAACAAATCCCTATACTGATAACATAACCGGGTTATTTCGCGCTTTTCTTCTTCGTTCATATGATCTGTACGGATTTTCTGAAGGTTTTCGTTTAAAATCTGGTCGATGTTTGTTTGAGCCTGTGTGGTATTTATATCGTGACTATAATTTTTATTGGCATTGGAAAATATCTCTAATTCGATTGACGGGTTTAACGGGATACACTTCTTCTGATCGCTATGATTAATTACTGACGTCTTAAATGAACCGTTTGTAACGTTAACTATAGCTGCTGTGGACATTAAACCATCTGACCAGATTAAATCGTCGTGAATATATTGTCCGTCTAAATAGTTGGTTTTTACTTTGACAATCTTTTCGCATCTGGGTTCGATACTTATCTTTTGTGGTGGTGAACTAAAGTGTATTGGTATTTCCGCTGTAGATGTACGTAACACATTATTATTAAAATCAATGTTACTCTTTAATTTTTGCAGAAGGTCAATTCCGATAAGACCTTTATATTTTGGGTCGAAGTCGAATATTAGGAACTTATGTGTTATATCGCTATTAAACGCGGGGGGTAAGGGAAGGTACACTACTTTGTCGTGAACTGATGAACTGTGTGCCGTATTAATTTGAAAGGGTTCTGTTTCTACACAATACTCAAATATTGTGCCTGCAACTACGTCAGTTGCTATAGTTGAATGACTGGCCCCTGTGTCTAATAGAAACTTACCGTCAAATTCGGGTAGTATTATGTACGGTAAATATTTCTTGGTCTGGAAATTTATTGAAACTAAGTCTGGTTGTCTCGGTTGGTGTCCAAGGTAAAATCCTGGTTACAACCTACCTCTTGTTCGTCCATGGTTACATTCGGCTCGAGCGCTATGCCGTTACCGTCTGTAATATTGTTATAGAGCTCCATGTCACTGGGTCCTGGTTGATCTTGAGTGGCCATCTGCATTGGAATATAGAACAACTGCTGTGCGAACTGTGGTTTTTCTGACTTACCTGCCGTACGCATTGTAACGTCCGATGATACTGGCGTGAGAACCGGTGGTTTTGGAATGTTAGGTTGGTTCCTAAAGTTGCTTGAACCATTTGGTCTAGAGTTACCTGATGCTGGTTTGGCCTTCCAGGGCAATACGGATTGTACCCATTGTTGACGCTGTTCGGGGGTCATATTATTTTGTTGAGGTACAAAGTTTTGTGCGGGAATAATGAAGCCAGGTGCAAATGGGTTTACTGTATTACGCATGGGATTATTATTGCCTGGTTGTTTAGATAACTCCTTTGGCTTTGCTTGTGACGTTGAAGGGTTATTATTATAATTAGCTCTATTATATGAAAGCCTAGCTTCTTCTTGTCTAGCCGCTATAATGGCTGCTTCGAAGGTGTCCGGTTTGGCGATTCGAACGCCCAACGAGACGTGGAAGTCTAACTGGTTTATGTACTGTTCAATAACCATCTTTTCGTAATATGATTTATTACCATGTTCTCCTACGGAATATAGAGTATCTAGCAGCTCACGGAGGCGTTTGCCGAAGCTCTCAGCGTCTTCTGTCTTAGACTTACGCACTCGCGTTAGCTCCTGCATTACTTGTATTTCGTTTCTTGGTTCGCCAAGACGCCTAATTAACGCATTCTTGATTGATAGCCATGAGTTTAAGTGGCCTTCGTACGCTATTGCGTCTATGGCTAGACCACTGAGTCTACTTTTAATTAAACAGATGAATGCTGGGTGCGAACGATCTGCTTCGGAAGTTAACTGTAATAAGTTTTCTACTTCCCTAATATAATAATTGAGTAATTTAGAATTGCCATCATATCTTGGCATTAGATCTGCGATTAGTTTGTAAGGTTTATAGTTAGCATCATAGTCCCTGAGCGACATTGTTTTTCTGCAACTTGCCTGCCTAGTGGCACTTGCCGCAAAACAATAGAGGTGTCAAATTAAACACTTGGAATTTACTCGTGGGATACTTAACGCTACTTATTATAATTTTGTGGTTGCCTACTGCGATTTTAGCTTAAAGACAGACACACATTTACTAACATAAAATACACAATTAAAATAAGACAGGAAATCGAGCAAGGACACTTGGTAAACAACAAGAGCACTTACCAAAGTAGCCACTGCATCTCCTGCCGAGTCGAGTCTCTGCCAACACAGCTTCCTCCAATTCTCCGGAGATTTATCCCGATGACCGTAGAGGTGTCCGACCGCGCGATAGGTTCTTTGTAGATCACGAAAGAACGATTTGAGAACCGTCGCTCATAAGATGAAGAGTTGGATTCGATCTTAGAACGTCGCGATCCTACCGGCTGCGCCAATTATGTTTCGGCGGTCGGGAATTTAGTTAAAAAAATATTTATTTATTACAATATTAATTTAATTATAGGAATACAGGATATTAAGCTGATGGCTGATGCAAGACTGAATATAATGCAAAGAAAAATAACTATCTCTAATTTCCGGTAAATGCATAGTTGCAAAACGACGCATGCTGACGGTGACCGCATACTCAGCGTAAACGTCTGTTACGACGAGTTAACTCGTTTGGATACAAAAAACTATCGATTATTTAGATTTTAGAACATTAGTTGAGTAGTTCAATAACATGTAGCGAGATTGAATGAAATTCCTGTTTAGATAACATTTTAAGACAATTTTTCAATTGCGTGTAAACTCCTTGCTTGATGAACTTGCATGACCTGTGTGCTGTCAAGCGGTGCTGTAAATTAAAAAAAAATTACTTACCGCCCTAGGGTTTTATATGGGGCATTACAGCCAAGATCACCTGTATGTTATGACACTGTTTACGTGCAAGTGTGACGAAAATTAAAAAAGAATATACTTACCGCCCTAGGGTTTTATATGGGGCATTACAGCCAAGTTAACCTGTATGTTATGACACTGTTTACGTGCAAGTGTGATGAAAAATAAGTTTTATCCATTAACCAGCTCGACGAAGGTCGTTGTATACCGGGATCTTAGACTATTACTGGCCAGTGTTTTTTCCTTTTCTGCTCGCGAATTCGCATGCCCAGTGTGTCATCGTTCGGCCCATGTTACGGATGTCCATAGTGGTTAATGAAACCTGTCGCTTCGTAATGGGGTGTTCAAAACCCGCGCACCTTAAAACAATGCTGTTCCCATTAGCGGATGTAGCTCTACCAGTCGTGTGCCGAGAAATAGCTACTCATACTGGGGGGCCGTCATTTAATCACGAGAGTTTCGAAGAGGGGGGAGAAGTTCAGAACAAAATCACGTAAGATCCACGTGATTGACGTGGATTTTACGTGGTACCAAAAAATAAATTATAAGTACACGTAAGTACGTGTACTTATTATTAATAAAAAATAAATAAATAATAATAAATAAAAATAAATTACGTATTATTAAGTAATAATACGTAATTTAATAATAAGTTTTTTTCAATAAAAAATTAGAAACCCGAGCAGGCGAATCTGTGTCAAAACATCAACAACGAAGACAATCTGATCTTTTCCAAAGTAAAAAGATACACGTGATCCTTTATATCTGATATCACTCAATTTTTTAAATCATCATCATCAGCCTATAATGTTCCCACTGCTGGGACACAGGCCTCCTCTCAATGAGAGGGAATGGGCTTTAATCCACCACGTGGGCCCAGTGCGGGTTGGTAAATGTCACATGTCTTCGAATTTTTGGTCTCAATTTTTTAAATAATATTATTTTATTGTTATAATTTATTTTGAAATTTTAATTATGCATGATTTTCAAACATCTCTTATTTTAATTTTAATTCGGAATATTTGAGCTAGATGCAGACCTCATTTGTACGCCTCCAGGCTTAACATAGCGTTCTGTTCACCAAACTCAAGATCTGTATTTCTTTACCTGTGTTAACAAATAAAAGTGATTTGATTTCATGCTGTGAGGGGGAGGAGCCTAAATCATCACAATGCCTTCTGGTTCTCCGGTTTTTGTGCGAGCAAGTAGATAAGGCACCAAACGGCATGCATATCGTTTTTGGTGGTTTCGAAGGCGCTGATAACAATATTGAGTTCAAAGAGTAAGCCCAAGATGGCAGATGTGAAAATTCTCGAAATTTCGACATGAGTTTCGTTTTCGGGGTATTTATGGGTGCTGAAAACGATATTGAGGTCGAATCGAATATCCCAGACGGCAGACATGAAAAAAAATAGTGTCTTTGGATTGTTCGCGGCCAATAATGAAACTACATAAAAAAAATTGTGCGTGGAGTCCCTCCGCGTGGAAGAAGTGAAACTTCGTAATACTAAACGCATGCGTTTGAGTGCCACGCATTCACTCTCGTTATTTTATTGAGCTTCTAAATAATATTTTGTTGTTTTCTTGTTGTATTATTTTTATTACATAAGTTTATCGAGGTTATTCTACTCATGGAAATTGAGCGAAGGCTGGTCACCGAAGAGTCGAATGCATGACTGTTTGCACGCCATCTTGCGTACCTAGTAGAACTACGTAGTCACAAATCTTGTAATACTGCCATCTCTTAGTGAGAAATAGAAAATATTCCCCCCTCCATGGTAGCGTTAAACTTGTTGGAAGTCGCATTAGAAGTTTCACTTCAAAAAGTTGTAAAAAGACCCTGAACGAAGCCGGAAGACACTTGTTCTCCCCGTCATTGCGATATTTTTTTTGGTCTGGGGCATACCTGGGAACCTAGTTACGGAGATGTTTTAGGTCCAAGTTCCAAAATTATCATTACTTTTTTTTTAATACAAGTGTTTAATGTTATCATTTTACTTTAAATACCACCATGACCTCGGTTCCTAGCAAAAAAAAATGCGTAGAGTTACGAGTACCTAGTTTTATGTACAGAATGCTTGGTTGTCGTGTTCGTGAAGGTTTCTACCTTGTATAGGAGACAATAGCATAAGAAACAGAATTTAGTAGAGCGGTGAAAGATCAGTTCGGACTAAGTTCCTAGCTTAGGAACTCAGTCCGTACTGATCTTTACGATCGCTCATCACAACAATATACGAGCCAATACGTACGGTCATAGAACAATGTGGTTTAAAATCAGCAGTATTAGTTTCTAGGACTAGCTGTCCCGCGCAACTTCGTCTGCGTCACATTTTCCCCGTTTTTGCGACATTTTTCATTGCTGCTCCGCTCCTATTGGTCGTAGCGTGATGATATATAGCCTATAGCCTTCCTCGATAAATGGGCTATCTAACACTGAAAGATTTTTTCAAATCGGATCTGTAGCTTCAGCTTTATTATTAGTAAGTATTAGATTAGATTAGATATTAGATTTACACCAGCTACCACTGTTTGTCTCTGCATCACCCTAAGGTTGACTGATAGAAAATGCCTATGGCATAAAGTCCGCTTCTGTACTATAAGTACTCCGTACTATAGAAGTGTTGAAATGTCGACTACATTTTGTTAGGTATTTTAATTTAATTTTAAGTTTGCATGCCGAAATAAGTCGGCGAAATATGTGAAACCTTTTTATTTATAAGACCATTATGTACCATATTTCATGCAAATAAAGAATCTTGAATCTTAAATAATTATTAATTATGTTATGCTTATGTATATTTTTTTTTCAACAGTACGAGAACCTGCAAGATTTATGGCACAAACAAACATGGGAGCTAACGAGTATATTTCTAAATACAAGTAAGTAATAAAAAGAAACGATGGATGGACTGTGTGAAGGATGATATGGCAAGAAAGGAGGTGTCTCATGAGATGACAAGTAATAGAGAAGTATGGAAGAAGAAGACATGCTGCGCCGACCCCAAATAAATTGGGATAAGGACAAGAGAAAGATGGTGATGATGCTGATGAAGACACCAGAGATTATTGAACTGGTATCCTACCATGACATCTTAAAGCTGTATTGTGTTACTCTTATTCCAGAGTGGGAAAGAGACGGCGCTAGACGTCCTATACAGGGTGTAACGGAAAGGGTATATACATCCTTAGGGGTGTGCTACTGACCACCAAACTGAACATGTTTCTCAACATCAAAAAAAAATGCAGCAAAAAAAAATATCAGCTGCCTATACAAGGTGTTGTTTTGCATCCTCGTCAAATTCAAGGAGGTAACTATGCTAATGATTCTCGTCCCGAATCAATAATAAAATAGGTAGGTAATTTTTAATTTTTTTCTTTTTAACGGAAATCGGTAAGTGTAAACCACCCTTGTTTTAAACGCGGCCCGTCTGGTTCTTGCCTTATTACCTCGCTTACACACATACAAACAATCTCAAACGTTTATTCGATAATTTCTTAGTCCCTAAGCCACGTTAAGGGGGTTATTCTGAAATACTGACAAACTTAAACAACCAAAAAAATCAGCGTTTATTATTAATTAACTTGGCACCGTAATTTTAATTGATTATTTATGTCTTTCATGACCACCTCCTGAAATTTGACGAGGTTGCAAAACAGCACCTTGTATATTTGGGGCAAATAGGTATTGTAATTTTCTATGGGGCAGCAGATATTTTTTTTTGCTGAAAGTCATGTTTTATGATGAGAAACATGTTCAGTTTGATGGTCTGTAGCACAGGGTGTGCTACAGACCGTCAAACTGAACATGGTCTGTAGCACACCCTTAAGGATGTATATACCCTTTCCGTTACACCCTGTATAGCACCGTCTCTTTCCCGCACTGGATACTAAGTTATTGATATTTCATCGCATTTGTTTTTATCTGATATTCTTTCTGGGAATTTATTCCGTGCAGAGGTCATCGTCGAGGAGCTCGTGGCTAAATAATAACAGTCGCACGGGTCGATCTTTAAGGTTAAGCCGTGCTTGCCGAGGTTGGTCCGTGGATGGGTGACCATAATTACCGAGTTACCTCCGTGCCTCGGAAAGCACGTTAAGCCGTTGGTCCCGGCTGACATTTGTAGATCTTTGACAGTCGTTACGAGTAGTCAGAAGTCAAAAGTCTGACATCCAGTCTTACTACGGGGTATCGTATTACCCATTACTGGGTTGTGGAGGTCAGATAGACAGTCGCTTCATGGGGTCATCGTGTGCCTCGCCTTTTACCAACTTTTTTGGGGTCGGCTTCCAGTCTAGCCGTTTGCAGCTGAATACCACCTAATAGTAGCTGAATACCCTATCTGACCGCCACAACCCTGTCAATACTGTCATACGATAGCGACACTCCTTTGTTAATACTGGTTGTCAGACTTCCGCGTTTTTGGACTAATAGTAAAGACTGCAAAAAAGCAACATATGACGGTTGGGACTAACAGCTTGAGTTGCTTTCCGAAGCAGTGAGGAGTCTCGGTATGAAATAGTCGGTCACCCATCCACAGAATAACCTCGGCAAGCTTTGCTTAACCTTAAATTTGAGCCTTGCGGTTGTTTTCTTTACCCACAAGCTTCTTTATACAAAGTGTTGTTTTGCATCCTCGTCAAAATTCAGGAGGTTGTCCCAAAAAACATAAATAATAATCAATTAAAATTACTGTACCTTGTTAATCCTACTAATATTATAAATGCGCAAGTTTGTGAGGATGGATGAATGGATGGATGGATGGATGTTTGTTACTCTTTTACGCGAAAACTGCTGAACGGATTTAGATGAAATTTGGCACACAGGTAGGTTATAACCTGAATTAACACATAGGATACTTTTAATCCCGTCGTACGATCCCATGGGATAATTATCAAACTACACGCGGGTAAAGCCGCGGGCACCAGCTAGTTATTAATAAGTGCAAGGCACCAACTAGTTATCAATAAAAAATTTTTGGTTGTTTAAGTTTGTCAGATTATTTAAATTACCCCCTTAACGTGGTTTAGGGAATATGAAATTATCGAAATAGGTTTTCAAGATAGTTTGTATGTGTGAAAGCGTGCTTATAGGGCGAGGATCAGATGGGCAGCGTTAAAAACACGGGTGGTTAACACTTACCCGATTTCCGTAAATAAGAAAAAAATAAAAATTACATAAGTACCCATTTTGTTATTGATTCAGGTCGAGAATCATTAGCATAGTTACCTCCTTGAATTTGACGAGGATGTAAAACAACACCTTGTATTATAAATTCGGGTCGAGAATCATTAGCATAGTTACCTCCTTGAATTTGAAGAGGATGCAAAACAACACCTTGTATACGAAATTGAAGTCATGATCATTTTCCTACACTTATCGCAGTTTATTTGGGGTCGGCACAGCATTGTCTCTTTTTCGACTATACTAGAGACCAAACCCCGGGTCCTATTTGGATGATTCTTACGTATGAGTCAGGTACGTAACACCGGCCCCATCTAGCTTAAAAAAAAAATGACGTGTAAAAGTGTTTGTAAAAACCTACTTGCAAAATAAACATCATTTATCATTATCATAAAGTATGGGAGGACAGCGTAGGCCCGACAATAAGTCGTTGCTTACTACAAAACGTAGAACGAGTTAAAAAGTTACCAAGGATCTAGGAATCTATAAGGCTTACAACATATTTGATTAATTAGTGTGTTGTGTTTATTTCCAGATCTGTTCGTACACTGTTTGGTAAGGACGAGGCGTGCTATATCATGGACGCTAAGGTTCAAGGCAACATTGGCAGATATCTCAATGTAAGTACCAATTACCCTAACTAAAGGTTACATAGTCGATATTTTTTCCATACAAATTTCGGGACGGTATTACTTCATTGTTTCCATTGTCCACATCCAAAATTTAACATGATATCGTTTTGTTCGAATTATTAATTTTCATTAATAATTCGAACGCTTACAACCCTAATCTCTTCAAAGTAAGAGTGGACACGCTACTTCTGGGTAAGCTCGTACCATCGTCGACTTTGTCTCTGTCATCTCTGACCTAGACTAGAGACAAGAGCAAACCCATCTCAAATAAAAAAAAACTTAGTTTTAAATTGTTTTAAGATGTAACTATACGTTTTTAAGTACAACTAAAATATGTAGGCCTTTAATTTATTTCTCCTATATCCTAGAAATAAAAATTCGAAGACATGTGACATCTACAAATCCGCACTGGGCCCGCGTGGTTGATTACAGCCCACTCCCTCTTATAGGCCTTTGTCCCAGCAGTGGGAACATTATAGGCTGATGATGGGGATGGCTGATTTGGGTGTATTAGTGATAGGAGCTTATTGTCTGGTGATGCCACGGGAGTCTCGGAACTCACTCCAGATGCTCATTTAAACTAGTTAGTAAGACAACAGAAGATACTAGGAACATTAGTGTTCAACGTTCTTGCTATCAAATAGCTAAATGTAAAAAAGGGGCTAAGCAGAATTCTTTGCAATTATTTAATCAAAATATTCAAGGTTTCTCTTCTAAGCAACTAGAGATTGAATTATTTTTAGAAAAAACAAAGTTTGAAATTATTTGTTTCACCGAACATTGGTTAAAAGTCAATGAAATGCTAATAAATTACGCAAATTACAGTTTGGGCAGTTGCTTTAACCGAAAATCTAAGATGCGTGGGGGTTCATTAATCTTAGTTAAAAATAGTATTAAATTTAAGTCTCGGAACGATATTGTTGATCTTTCGGTTGAGCATAATATTGAACTGTCTTGTGTTGAGCTGGATAAGCATATAATAGTGTGCGTTTACAGACCCCCAAATTATCAAAACTACTCCATATTTGAGGCAGTAATGGAAGATGCTTTAGCAAAACTTGCAACTGGTAATAAATCACTGGTTATTTGCGGTGACTTTAATGTTAATATTTTAGACAAAAATTCAAATAGTAGTAGATTTTTACATCTTTTTAAATCATTTAATTTGTTAAACGTGTTTTCGGAAGCAACCCGAATTACTACAAATACTGCTACATGTATTGATAATGTTTTTTGTAACTGTAACTACTTAGATAAATCCATTGTTAATTACCTCCCTTCTGATCACAGCGGTCAAACCGTTGTTTTCGAGTACCACACACCTTTGCAAAAAATTCAGATAAACTCTAGACAAATAACACCCAGCAATTTGAATAAATTTAATAATAACTTAATTAGTAATTTAGGCATTCCGGACCATATTATTGGAAATGCAAATAAATTTTATGAGGAATTCTTTTCGGTGGTTCACATAGAGTTCAATAATACATTAAAAATGAAAACTAAATCTATTTACCCTAAGTTTATGTTCAGTGACTGGGCAACTAAGGGTATTAGGATAAGTAGGGAGCGATTGTTTGAGTTTTACGGCCTTAAGCCTTACATCAACTCGGAGACTTTTAATAAATATGTTGCAACTTATTCAAAAATCTTTAAAAACACTTGCAAGGTAGCTAAAGCTTTATTCATTAGCAACAAGATTAAGTTCGCCGATAACAAAATAAAGACGGCTTGGAAAATTATCAACAATGAAACTAATAGAAATAAAAAATGTAATAATGATATCAGACTAGAGACTTCACGTGGTCTTCTAAGCTCTAAAAACGAAGTAGCTCAAGAATTTGTAGATTTCTTTACCAATATCCCGCAGAAAACTACCGAAACCTTAAATTCCTCACCCTTGCTTTCTATTGATTTATTAAAAGCGAACGTTTCAGCCTGTCCGGTTGAGTTTCAATTTAAGCATATAAACCCCATAGCAGTCATTAAAGCTTTTAAGGAAATCAAAGTCAAATTAACCGAAGATTTATGGGGAATGTCTATTAAAGTGTGTCAAGCTATTATTGACACTATAGCACCGTACTTAGCCTTAATATTTAATTTGTGTGTGGACCAAGGAGTCTTCCCGGACCTAATGAAATACAGCAAGGTAATACCACTTTTCAAATCTGGGGACAGTAAAGATACCAATAACTATAGACCCGTATCCGTGTTGCCGGTTTTCAGCAAGGTGTTTGAAAAGGTGATGCTTAATCAAATGCTCACCCACTTTAATACCAATAAAATCTTACATGAGAAACAGTACGGTTTCACCAAAGGACGTTGTACGACTGACGCCGGTGTCACTTTATTAAAACACATATATACCGCGTGGGAAGAGGCACAAGATGCCATAGGAATCTTCTGTGACCTCTCGAAAGCATTTGATTGCGTAAATCACCAAACATTGCTCTTGAAACTTGAGCATTACGGTTTAGGTAAACTTGCGCTCAGTTTAGTAAGATCGTATTTGAATGATAGACAGCAGCAAGTACAAGTAAATGGTGTAAATTCGATGGGTTTAAAAGTAAAAATGGGTGTACCACAAGGTTCGATATTGGGTCCTTTCCTCTTTTTAGTATATATTAATGACCTACCCCATTTATTTAAAAACCAACCACAAATGGTGTTGTTTGCTGACGATACTTCTTTAATATTTAGGATAAGCAGACGTGCCACAAATCTTGACGACGTAAATAACGCTCTTATGCAGATTCATAAATGGTTTACCGCTAATAATTTAGTATTAAATGGGAAAAAAACTAAGTGCATAAGATTTTCTCTCCCAAATGTCAAATGTAGTGACTGTGACATAGTATTGAATCAAGAGAAACTTGAATTTGTCGATGAAACTGTTTTCTTGGGGATCACGCTCGACTCAAGGCTACAATGGGGTCCTCATTTAACATCTCTTGCAGGACGGCTGAGTTCAGCAGCATATGCTGTCAGAAAAATCCGTCAATTTACTGATGTAGATACCGCGAGGATAGTGTATTTTAGTTATTTTCATAGTATTATGTCATATGGTATTTTACTATGGGGACGGGCTGCAGACATCGAGTCTATATTTATTCTGCAGAAAAGAGCTATCAGAGCCATATATAATCTACGTAGGCGCGATTCTCTAAGAGAACTGTTTAAGGAAATTAACATCATGACGGTACCTTGTCAATACATCTATGAAAACATCATGTACGTTAGGAAAAATCTGCATTTATTTAGTAGAAGAGGTGACCGGCACCACTATAATACTAGAAACAGGGACCAACTAGTTCAGCCAGGTTTCAGGTTAGCTAAAGTAGACTCATCTTTCATGGGGTATTGTTTAAAATGTTACAATAAAATACCTCCCCCCATTCTGCAACTGAATGAAACGAAATTTAAATCTTGCATAAAACGCACACTATGTAGGCAAGCATATTATAAGTTGGGGGATTATATTGATGATAAAAATGCTTGGCTCAATGCTGGTCCTGCTCCACAACCATAGGGGCAATCGGAATCATCTGAATTACAAAGTGAAGTTATTGTGAAAGCTGCAGAAGATTGTAAAAATATATTTGCATTGTATATATTCAATCTCTTAGTATTATATAATTGCATAGCACATGTGTGAGTACTATGTACTGTAAAGCCACCACTTAATGAGTACCTACATCTTTCATTGACGCGAAATTACCCTGGTGGTTGAGTGAATGTCATGCTCACTTAAATGTCACGCTGATGGTGGCGGGTGTGTCGGGTCGTTTAGTTCCCTTCAAAATGGTTGAGTTGAATGATGGCTGATACATGCGTCATGTTCGTGAACGGGCGCTGTCAGTTGTGACTGGTCATCTCTTAGCTGCCACGGTTTATTTTAATTACTTTATTTTTAATTACTGATTTAATCTTTTACTCTGGACGCTCTTAACTTGCCCGTATTTCTACATTGTTCTCACATATTTGTAATTCTTAACATGAATGATGTAACCAAGATTTTGTAACATATTTTGATTTAAAAGAGTGTCCATGGAGTTTCTTGCCCGTTCTTCTCCATAGAGATCTACGCTACGGAATAGGCAACTACAGTACTTTCATAAGTTATTATGCCTTGTGACTGGGACTGTAGCTTCGCGTTTTATTTTGTTTTTTTTTTTTACTTTCAAA
The DNA here is from genome assembly GCA_963082945.1 of Cerastis leucographa. Classification (NCBI taxonomy): domain Eukaryota; kingdom Metazoa; phylum Arthropoda; class Insecta; order Lepidoptera; family Noctuidae; genus Cerastis; species Cerastis leucographa. The sequence continues at coordinate 4,097,266 of OY720374.1, read as the reverse complement.
AGTGCCTGTAATGGTCTAATTGAAATAAATGCTTTGACTTTGACTTTGATGATGATGAATTTATTTGTTATTCTCTTCCACAGCACTCCTGTCAGCCCAATGTCTTCGTACAAAACGTATTTGTAGACACACACGACCCTCGCTTCCCCTGGGTTGCATTCTTCGCGCTATCACTCATAAAGGCAGGCACAGAACTCACGTGGAATTACAACTATGACGTTGGTTCGGTTCCCGGTAAGGTGCTCTACTGTTACTGTGGCGCTGTCAATTGTAGGGGGCGGCTTTTGTAATTTTTTTTGTTTGAAGGTAGTACGATATTTTTTTTGTAAGTAAAGGTAGATATAGATAAAAAATACGGGTGTAAGGGACACCGTCTCGAAAACGCTACCCGAAACCACGTACGAAGTACATCATTCTGAAAAAACTACTGTTACATAATTTTTTTTTTTTGCTTATTTCGTTTTAAAGAAAGCTTGCAGACTAATAATAATTTTTAATTTCATTGTAGGAAACAGCAAATTTTTTTACGAAATTATCGATGTAGACATTCAAAAAATTCGTCATTTAAGTTTGACATAATTGGAGCATTAAATAATATATAATTGTTCAATTAATTTCTAATGCAATACCATAATAATTTATGATTTTCAAATATTTTATTTAAAAATTTGTAATCCTCAGCTAGATTTGCACACCATATTTGTACGCCTTCTAGCATAACACAGCGCTCTGTTCGTCAAACATAAGATCTGTACTTTTTTACCTATGTTAACAAATAAATTATGATTATATAAAACTAGCCTATGCCCGCGGCTTCGCACGCGTGGAGTTCGATTACTGTCCTACGGGATTGTACTATCGGGATAAAAAATATCCTATGTGTTAATTCATGTTATAAACTACCCCTGTGCCAAATTTCATCCAAATCCGTTCAATAGTTTTCGCGTGAAAGAGTAACAAACATCCATCCATCCATACTTATAAACTTTCGCGTTTATAATATTAGTTGGATTTATATGTGAGGGAGTTCAGAATGATGTACTTGGAACTTAAGCGTTTTTGCATCGGTGACGCTTATACCCCGTATAAGAACTGACATACTGTTCTAATGGATTGGAGATAACTTAATGGTTAAAAGAGAAAACTAAACTTTAACTCAACTACATACAATTCTTTTCGGAATGACAGTTTTGTTCTGTAATTCTGCAATTGTTTTCTCACATTTTTTGACACCGTCAGATGTTGAGATTTATTTGATAGTTAAAAACACCCGACAGAAAAAACCTCTAAAAATTAAAAATAAACTAATCCAAGCGTCGTAGCGTTGGGGTTTTGCTTTGTTTTGTGCTTGAGCTAAGCGATCTACTTAGATTTTGTTTAAATCGCTTCATCAACTAGGAAAGAGGTGACGATCTTCAAACGGCTGAGCAGATTTTCTCGAAACATAACTAAGAACACTCAATTAAAACACCTTTTAAACGAAACCAATTTTGCCAAAATCGGTTCATCCGTTTAGGAGCTCAGATGCCACAGACACACAGATACACACGTCAAACTTATAACACCCCTCTTTTTTGGTAGGGGGTTAAATATATTCATATGAACTCGTTTTACCAGCGTAATAATTTAGGGTCGAATTGTTGGAGCCATCTTGTATATTAAGAGAATAATGTTGCTTAGAACCTTTTCAGCCTACGATTGGTTGTGGAGTTAGTCAAACAAACAACTTTCTCTGTAAAACAAATAAGTTGCTTAAAAATACATTTTAGTTGAGAATTAAATACATTAAACAAATGTCTACTTCTTGAAATGATCGCTTTTATATCAGAATTTGTAATAATAGAAATTGTTTGTAACAGTTCTTGATGTGTCTATAAAAAAAAACTTGTACTTCTTCATATGATTGCTAACTAGTAATATTATAGGATCTGATAGCATTTAAAATAATTTGACTGAAAATAATCAATACTTCTGCCTTACCCTTCGCCAGATAACAGGCGATAGATATATATATATATATATATGTGTATTATTTATGTTAGTTAATAAATTAAAAAAACTTCGCAAAAAAAATACTGTGAAGGATTTTTGTTTTGGATTATATTAGTATTATGATGCCTATTGTATGTTGTATATATATTTTTTATTGTTTTTTGGTGTAGTTGCTACAGTACTGTCACAAGTTATTATGCCTTGCGACTGGGACTGTAGCTTCGCGTTTGTTTTTTGACTTTCAAATGTGCCTGTAATGGTCTAATTGAAATAAATGCTTTGAGTTGTGAGTTTATGTCAATGGTTTAAACTAAATTACAGTAAGAATTTATCAATACCTACTTCTTTGATAGAAAAAACTTGAGCGGTGTCAAGGGACACCCGGATGGAACGAAGTTCCTTTCACGTACATAATATCAATACATTTTAGATTTAAGTTAGTGTGCGAAAAATAAAATATTTAATTTAAGGAAGATTAATCCTTAATTCGAAGCAATACGTCTTACTTAACTGCACAACCGAATTTGTACTTTGTAGTTCGGTCACTCAAAATAATAATCATATCTATCCTTACTCACATACACACCCCAATTGTACGTAATTTAAGGAAATTCCAACTTTATTTTAAAGAAATAAAGCTTACAATAGCTTACTATAGCAAAAAGTGTCGTGACAACTTTTCGTAAGAATTTTTTCCTTCTAGCCCCCTTTCACAACGCGCGATAAGGAACTTCGTTCCAATAAAACATTGAACTGTCAAAATTGAATATTGATATCAGTAAGGGTCAAAAGTTTCAGGCCTACACACATTAATCAGAGATACAGAACTATCATAAAACTATCATGTCACTAAATTATTGAAGTTTTCTCTAGTTGCCCACATAAAAATGTAATATTTTTATTCAATCCTTTTTTGTTTGGGTATTAAGAGCGGTTACACCTTACGGCATTTCATGCAAACTTTCAAATCCTTATTTTCCGAAATGACCGAACCGATTTTAATGAAATTTAATACGCATAAGCAAGATACATAGGTCTAGAAAAGTTACTAAAAAACATTTTCGAAATGTTTAATAAAAAAGATAATTGTAAGTTTCTTTTTCTACTGATAATTTATAATCGGTCTAATTTAGCTGTAACACTATATTTCAAAAAAAAATGTTTAGTAACTGTTAACGCCTGTGGTGCAGTGTCTAGTGTAGTGTTTGTGTCGCGCCTTTGCCACCACAAAAAAAGGGCCAGGCGCGCGCCGTACATTCAATGATTATTGTGTTTTTATTTTTATTCTTCCACCTACTTTTTTTCATTACGTGTCGAAAATCTGTCATCGTAGCGGCAACATCTCGCTCCGCATATTAATATTGTAAAGTACAGTTTTATACCTTAATAAACACCAATACCTCAAAAACGGGAGTTTTCATCGAGAAATCTGAAGCCCCAACAGTAACTTTTTAGACCTATTTATCCTGCTTATGCTTGTGAAGTTTCATTAAAATCAGTTCAGTCATTTTGGAAAATAAGGACTTGAAAGTTTGTATAAATGTCGTAAGGTGTAAACGCTCTTAATCATTAATTTTATTTTTGAAGTCAGTAACTTTTGGACAGTACCATGTAACAATATAGATATAAATAATAAACATTATGTTAATAATCAACCTTTTGAACGCCAGAGCATAAACGCACGCGCGAGACCTCCTCGCCAAGCCACAATATCACCGCAAATACTTACAAATAACAAAAGGGATTTCTAAAGTATTGTTAGCTTATGAAAAAAAAAATGAAAATATTTTTTTTTTTGAAAATGAAAAAAAAAAATGAAAATATTTTTTATTTTACAAAAAGCTTCTTATACAATGAATTGTGTTTGGAGCCTCCTTTTAGACAAACAATGCCTGTGTTAGGAAACTCCGCTCTTCCATATCTTAGATGTAGTGTTACAGTTACAGTTAAATATCTTATATAAATCAATATTCTAACATCTTGAGTATATATCATGTGGTGAGAAGCGTAGTGTGCTTTAGTGTGGTGTGGTGTGTGTGTAAAATATAGTGTGGTTTGATGTGATTCGATGTGATGTGGTGCGGTGTGTGATGTGGTGTGGTGTAGCGTGTTGTGGTGTTTAATAGTGTAGTGTGTGGAGTGGAATGATGTGTGCATCGTTATGGTGTGAGCTTATTTCTTGATAAGACATTTAATATTTAAGATTTTTTAAAGATATATAAATCAACACACACAACAGTAATGATTTAAATTGCTTATTTCGTGTTATACTGCACCACATTTATTGTCACGTTTATTTGTGTCGTGTGCGTACAGGGCACGCGCTTGCTTGTCACGTATATGTGACAATGGCGTTCAAAAAGTTAATGATACAGTAGGTGTCTATAAAAACAATGCATATGTGTCTTAAAATATAGTGTAGTCAACGTATAATAATAGGGATGAAGACTGGGTAAAGAAAACGAAATTCTATTTTGTCCGTCAGACAGGTACCTAATACAAAAATATTAGACACGTATTTTTTGTTTTCATAATATATCAAAAAATTACTTAGTTAAAACTCATTAAAGTTGGAGAGTGGAGGCTCACTACGTCACAAGTAGGTATAAAAATTACCTACACGTGACTTCATGCGCCATTTCAACTCAATATATCTCCGTAATTTTATTCGGACCACGTGAAAAAATAAGAAATACGTGTCCAATACTTTTCAATAATCTACCCGACAGACAAAGAAAAAAAAATTGTGATCATTCACATCTATTACTTAAGGGTTGCGCCACACCTAGCATCACGGAACCGTATTTTTTCATGCGCCTATCCTTTTCAGTCGCTCAGAACCACCATTTGCTAGAAAGAGAAACAGAGCGTGCTGATTGTCGTAATAAGATTCAAGTACTTTTCTCAAAATGTATTCAGTGTTAGTTTTTAAGATTTTCTTGTAAATATTCTCCGTTTATGAGTACCTAAATCTAATAAATTAGTACATAATTGTGTTTGAATGTTTTATTTATCTTTAGCTAAAAGCTTGCTAACACCACACAAATCATTGGATACTAATCTATTAACGTTCGCTACACTAGCGAAGTCGTCCTTTTAAATTATCTCTTCTGCGCCCGCGATCTACCTAGCCTACCTTCCAGTCTAACCGGATGAGCTGAACATCAATATTTTACATGTAGCGACGCCTGTCTGACCTCCACAACCCAGTTAGTCATCATCATCTGCCTAGCCTTTTTCCCAAACTATCTTGGGGTCGGCTTCCAGTCTAACCAAATGCAGCTGAGTACACCAGTATTTTACATGAAGCTACTGCCTATCTGACCTCCACAACCCAACTTGGTAATACGATACCCCTTAGTAAGACTGGATGTCAGACTTTTGGCTTCTGACTATTTGTCACGACTGTCCAAGATCTACAAATGACAGCCGGCAGCAATAGCTTAACGTGCTTTCCGAGGCACGGAAGAAACCCGGAAAGTAATTATGGTCACCCATCCACGGACCAAGCACGGCTTAACCTTAAAGATCGACCCGTGCGGCTGTTATTATTTAGCCGTGAGCTCCCCACAACCCAGTTAGTACTGGGTAATATTGGGTTTTCATACTTTCGGGCCACTATAGACTACCTGTAACGTATTTTATTCCCAATTGCCAACCGGGGGCAATCCACTGGGGGCGAATGAGAAACGACTGTCAAAGATCTACAAATAACAGCCTCCCGGCTGTTATTTGTAGATCTTTGACAGTCGTTTAAGCCATGGTCACCCTATCGAAACTTACAAAACGTACTGAAGGTTTAATATTCTGAATAAAAAAATGTTTTTGGCTATAATCGGTAGTTCTACATATAAATACGTGTTGTTTACAAAAAAAACAAAAAAGTTTTATTATTAATTCGGGTCGAGAATCATTAACATTGTTGTCTCCTTGAATTTAAAGAGCATGCAAAACAACACCTTGTATAGAATAATAAATCTCTTTGCTAGCCTAAGTTATTTTACTAAAATAAACCACATTTATTTTCATAATTTTCCATTTATTTCATAGGCACATTTAGCTGACCAAATTATCTTTTAAAGATCTTATTTCTAAAGTTTTCACAATCCCGGCATGATATAAGCTATGTTATGTAGCGTGTCCTGCAACAGTCGCGACGGCGGCGCTATGGCGGGTATAGCGCGACACACGCTCAGAAGCGGAGCGAGCGAGCAGAGCAATGTGTCTAGGAGCACGGATACTGAGCCGGAAACTGCGATCTGGCCCTGTTGGGAAGAAAATGTTGGGTTAAACATTGTATTTGAGATAGGAGCAACGGTGGTCCAATTAATACGGCCCACAGTACTGCACAGTAGGGTGGAAAATCTTTTATGTATGAAGAGGTGTGATATAAGTTTTTTTTAATATTTTATTGTTCCTAAATTAAGTAATAAAAGACAAGCTGCAATACTATTAAGTTAGTTTTAAGTTATTTTGCTGCGCCCTAACAGGGTCATGTACCGTCTAGTTTTAAGCCCATAGCTTGTAACTGTGATTGTGTACATTTTGCATTAAATAAATAAATTATGTCCAATTCGCCGCCCTTTATTTTTTTTTTACGGATGGCAAATCATCACATGACCCCTCTTGCTCTGGGCGGAGCGTCAGGGAGTAACAGACTTGTACTGACTAAAACCCACCCATGTTCCTTCTTAGTCCTTTGTGTTCCAGGGCCACGGTATCTCTCTCTCTCAGTCCCTGTGCCCTGGCAGGCATCGGCCCTCTCGGCCCCCTTCCGGTTTGCAGACATCACCTTGAGGCGCGCGTGGAACACGAACACGGCCTGTCGTCATGAGACGGACGGACGGTGAGCTAGCACATTACTCACTGTCCACAGGCACGCGCGCTGATGGATGTCCTCCATGGCCATGGCCCCTATACTACTCGCCTTGTTTATGTGATTATTATTTATTTGTTTATCAGACTCCTTATGTAAAACGGTCCACTTTATCGTTAAGCTCTATTTAATGTTAAGCTATAACAAAAAAAAGGTGCGAAAAAGTTGAAACTTTGACCTCCAATATCCCCGTAACTAGAAGGTTCCCAGGTATGGTCCAGAAAATAAAAATTATCACAATGACGGGGAGAACCAATGATAAATGAATGAAACCAACCAATTCGGCTTCGTTAAAGATCTTTTTAGACCCATTATTGTTATCATGGCCTTTCTTGATTATGTCGCAGATAACACTGCTCCAACACCAAATGTTTACTCATAAACTAGTTACAAAAAAGTGCGTGGAGTCCCTACGCGCGGAAGAAGTGAAACTTCGTAATACTACACGCATGCGTTCGAGTGCCACGCTATCACTCTCGTTATTTTATTGAGCTTCTTAATAATATTGTGTTTTTTTCTTGTTGTATTATTTTTATTACATAAGTTTATCGAGGTTATTCTACTCATTGAAATTGAGCGAAGGCTGGTCACCGAAGAGTCGTTTGCATGACTGTTTGCACGCCATCTTGCGTACCTAGTAGAACTACGTAGGCACAGATCTTGTAATACTGCCATCTCTTAGTGAGTTTTAGAAAATAATCTCCCTCCATGGTAGCGTTAAACTTGTTGGAAGTTGCATAAGAAGTTTCACTTCAAAAACACAAACCTCATGCTCCTTCAATCTCTCTCCTATGATAGCGAGGCTCTCTCCCAACAGACGCAGATGTGCGGCAACCTCGACTGCTCCACATCCAGTCACGCGGTACATGCCAGCGCTGGTCGCTGCTGAAGTTGCAACCGGCTGTAAACAAATCAAAATCATTTTTTTCAAGCAGGCCAGTTACAGGCATTTTTGAATAGTCGAACAACAATAAAAATGAAGCTACAGTCCCAGTCACAAGACATAATAACTGTGAAGTATATTTGCCCATTCCAAATCGTAGATCTCTATGGAGAAGAATGGGCAAGAAACTCCCTGGACACTCTTTTAAATCAGAATCTTGTTACAAAAACCTTGGTTACATCATTCATGTTGAGATGGTCATTATGTGAGAACGTGCTAATTCTTTCTCACATAATGAGACGTGCACGTTAAAAGTGCCCATAGTAAAAACAAAAAAGACAATTCTAATATAAAACTTGAGAGGTGTCAAGGGACACCCGGATGGAACGAAGTTATTTAATTTAATTAAATAAATAAATTAAATTAAAATATACGAAATAGAAAGACGAAACGAAAATAACTGGCTTGCTTTCTATGAGAGAGAGAGAGAGAGGGAGAGAGAGAGAGAGAGAGAGACAGACAGACAAACACGCGCACGCCGCACGGCTTACAACTATAGCAAAAAGTGTCGTCACAACTTTTGGTCTTAATTTTTTCCGTCTAGTCCCCTTTCGCAACGCGCGATAAGTAATTCGTTCCAAAAAAAAATCAGTGCGTGGAGTCCCTCCGCGCGGAAGAAGTGAAACTTCTACAAGGTTAAGCCATGCCTGCCGAAGTTGATCCGTGGATGGGTGACCGTAATTACATATCAAGTTTCCTCCGTGCCTCGGAGGAGCCAAAAGTCTGACATCCAGTGTTACTAAGGGTTATCTTATTACCCAGTTACTGGGTTGTGGAGGTCAGATTGGCAGTCGCTTCATGTAAAATACTGGTACTCAGCTGCATCCGGGTAGACTGGAAGCCGACCCCAACATAGGAAAAGGCTAGGCAGATGATGATGTAATTAAATAACTGACACTTACCACTAAAGCCTGTGTGGGCGGCGTGGGCGGCGTTGGCTGCGGCTTGGGCGGCGCGCGGGGCGGGCGACCCGGGCCCGCAGACGTTAGAGGACGAGCTACAACACAACATGTTGAAGATTAGCATCACCAGACGATAAAATACTGACTACAGAGTTACGGGTCTCCTCTCTTTGGGCTGTAAAGTTTAAAGCTATATGTATACGGGGTGGAAGTGTCTCTTTTTATTTTTAGAGTCAGCTCACACCGAGACGCGATGCGACGCGACGCTGCGCGCACACTTTAAAAGAGCGATTCAAAATATAACTTTATTTTCTACACGAAAAGATACACATTTCGTTGTGAGAATTCAGAATACGTTGCGCAACGTATTCTGAATTCTCAAGGTGCGCGCAGCGTCGCGTCGCGTCGCGTCTCGTTGTGAGCTGACCCTTAGCGTGTCGACGACAAATCGCTAAATTTATTTAGCCCAAAACTCAGCCAAGCGAACTCCGCTCGCTGATGCATTCATAAGATCCTCAAGTGCGCTGGTGACAGGACATGCAGCGCTAGATGGCGCGGTGGGCCATTGTCTGTGGAGACACGCCGCATACACACTTGAGATCTGAGCTGTCCTATATTATATCTATAGAGATTGTCTTTGCTACGACAACTTGGGTTCGGAATCAATTTTGAGATTTCCAAGTTGGCCACGGCAAAGCATAACCTGGAGGAAGACTTTCGATAGCAGTGTATCATTCTGAACTGCCTTCGACATAGAAATTTTTCATCGGTAATTTTAAAAAAATGTGCTGTTCTATACAAAGTAAGAAAAAATATTTATTGCACTTTATTAGGAAACAGCTCTTTTATGTTGAATTATAGGTCTCCTCTCTATGAGAGGGAGTGGGCCTTAATCCACCACGCGGGCCCAGTGCGGGTTGGTAGATGTCACAAGTCTTCGAATTTTTAGTTCTTTAGACATGCTGGTTTGCTCACGATGTTTTCCTTCACCGTTTTCGAGGTCAGCGGTGATGAAATAAATTAAACAAAGTAATACGCCTGCCTGGTTTCGAACCCACGGCTTACTGCTCGTAAGTCGGGGCTGCCACAACTGGGCCACAGCTGCTCTCATACTTACTTGGGTTAGATATGATGATCTTGTTAGCGGGTTGGTTGGTCTGCTCCTTCTGCATCGCAAAGCGCTTAGCCTTACGCTTCCATAGATAGCGTTCATTGTAGTTAACCTGACAACCACAAAAAACTAGTTATTTTTCACATTTTCACGGTAGCATTTATTTCATTATGTACTAGCTATCCCCGGCATGCATTTCAATGCACTTTTTACCTACCCTATCTACCTACCTATTTACCCTACCTACCTATCTACCCTACCCTACCTACCCTTCTCACCTTTTAAACCTTCTCTGGACTACGATCAAACATTTTAAAACCCAAATCAGCCAAATCGGTTCAGCCGTTCTCGAGTTTTAGCGAGACTAACGAACAGCAATTGATTTTTATTTATATAGATAGAAGATAGATGATACACCCATACAATGAATTCGCGTTTTAGGAAGGGTGTTATTTGTAATAAAATATATAGAGTTTTGAATGAATGTATTTTTTTAATACATGTGGGTATTTTGTTGTACAATTGTGCTCCTACAATTTTTTTTGTTGTTTATTTTTAGTTCTCATCTTCGGCAAAATCAGAAAACTAGCTCTGCGAGTGCTACGTTAGGCTCACTTTTGTAAACGATAAATTAGTCTATATATTTTTGTTGAGTGTCTTACGAATGAAAATACATCTAATATTTAAAATTCTCGTGTCGCGGTGAAATCGGTTCAGCCGTTCATGAGTTTGGCAACAAAACCAAACTCCTCCGAAAAGGCTGAACCGATTTGTATGAAATTTTATATACATAACGGGTAGGTCTGAGAATCGGCCAACATCTATTTTTCATACCCCTAAAACCCATCAAAATTTCCAAGCGAACGAAGTCGCGGACAGCAGCTAGTGTATTGTATATATTTAACTTTGTATAATATAAGTATGGAAGTATACAGGGTTATTTGTAAAACACCGACAACCTCTCAGGACTATGTTACTAAAATCATAATCAACAACATTTGTACTGTCTTTTAAAAATTCATTATATTTTAGTTCATCAGATTTTCATACAAAAATAAAAATATTTAAATTGAACACTCTAAATGTTACGAAGTCTATGCGAAGCAAAAGAAAGCGATAGTACAGTCAGTGAGCAGAATTACCTGACCCATTTGCCTCTTTTTTGCTTTGTGAGATGGGTCAGGTAATGGTGCTAGGTACTGTACAATAGTGAGGGGAGCATAGTCGTGTTTTACAAATAACCCTGTATAAGTATGGATCACTTGTTCCAGGCTCTCTCAGGTACTGTAAATAAGTTCTTACATTAGACCACATCTCGCCCAGCCGTTTGGATATCGCAGAGAAGTCCATATAAGAATGTTTACGCAGGAGTTCGTTGCGCGCCTCTTTCGCCCACATCATGTAGGCTGTGATACGGGTTTTACCTAAAATATAGAGAATGTTATTTAACTATTTATGTACACACAGTAGAGAACACAGGAAAAAAAAACATAAAACATTTGAGTACAAAGGTACTGCTTATTTCATACGAAATTTCTGCCAGCAGACCTGCGAAAGGAAAAATGAAAAAGAAATGTAGACGATAGTGTGTGAGAGAATGAAAAGAAAAATATGTTTATGTGCCTAACCTAACTTAACCTATACTATTACCTAAATATAAATACACATATAACTAAATGTAAATACATAATGCTAAGATATATAAACAAATATAAATACATATATAAATCAGATTTGAGAGGAAAGCTAATGCTCTTTCACTCTGTTTTTGAATAGCGTTTTGGTTTTTGTTAATTCAAAACATCTTTAAAAAAAAATAAAAAATACATATACATTTCTACATACATGTTTAAGTGCCAATTTAAATAAGGCAATCCTATTGCCATTAAGCAGGCCCAAATCAATAATACTTCTCAGACTTGTTTGGTGGGAATTTCTAAGTTCCTTTTTAAGAAGTTAACCACATTCAACGGATTATTGCCGATTCCAGATTTCGGTATGTTCGCGCCTGCTGCGGTGTCCCATTCACATTGTATTTTTGTAGGTAGTTTCAGAGATTAACTCCTTAATACTAATCTTACTTCTTTATAATATTAGTACCTATAGAATGCAATTTTCCAAACCACACAATGGGTCTTAAACCGCAGCAAGCGACAACACGGCAAGCCCAGAAGGAGATGGCATGACAAACTTAACTCTTTTCACAAGGATTGGCAAATAGTTTATTTTTTTATTTTATGGATTGAGTAGATAAGTGGTAAGAGGGGTTTTCTGCCTTTTCACAGAAAATTGTTTGCCAGATTTTCACTTGCCACCCAACGTTTCGCAGAATTTTTATATCATTTGCCAACTAAACATTATATTTTGTTTTATTTTCCAACCTCACAGTTACCAATCCCCTGGCACCATTCCCATGAAAAGGTAATGCACCGTTCTTGAGAAAAAACAATTATTGTAACCTAATCTCAAAGCATTTTACATTCGCCTAAAAAACGTAGTCGACGTAGCATTTCTATTTCTGTCTACAGGGTTTACAGTAACCTAACACGAAGGGAATGTCGGGGTCTTAGATCGCTCGCACCGCTCGCTCACTAGACCCCGCCATCCCCTTCGAACCTAACCTGTCCGAGTCGGGGTGCCCCAAGTCCAGAGCTCGCTTCACTCGCTCTTGCATACAAAATCTCCTGGTAGCAAAAGTAACATTGCCTATTGTACACACAGACAATCAGTGGGGCTACATTGGGGATTTTTAGGTTGTTTTAAAAACGGTATGTTTGACAAATGATAAATGTGCCAAACGTCTTGTGTCATTATAATAATCAGCTTAACAATAATTCTACCAAATGAAACGTTGTCATACAAAAATTTGCTAATCGTTAGTTGTCAAAGTGAAACATCGGCGAAACGTTGGTTGGCAAGTAAAAATCGGACAAACAATTTTCTGCGAAAAGGCAGGACACCGTGGTAAGAGGGCAATAAAGAGGCTAAGTGCGGAAACAGCCAAGCTTACCGTGGTAAGAGGGAAGGAAAGCCTTTGCCCTGTAGTAGGACACAAATGGGTAATATAATAGAAACCCAATGTCATAATTACCAAAACCAGCAAGCCTAACAATGCAGCGGACGAACTCGCTAGAAGGGGTTCAAGCATGGCAGCAGTGGGACCAGAACCCATCGTGCCACTCCCCTTCGGGTATCTACGAACTTTGGTAAGGAAACGCACCAAGGATCAACACCACAAACTGTGGCTAGACCATGGTGAGTGTAGGCAGGCCAAGGAGGCACTTCCTACTATAGACGGCCACCTCACCAAACGGGCGCTTCCGCTGACCAAGCCACAGCTACGCATAATCACAGCCGCCATTACTGGGCACGGCTCTTTTAATAAACACCTCTTTGTCTTGGTACTCCCTTTCTTCTCCTAAAATTGTTTGTCCGAAAATCATTATCCATAACACGTTTGCTATAAACTTCAGTAACCATAATGTTCAAAATCCCGAAATTTTGTTTGACATAATTATCTTTAGTTCTAAAAGTATTCTGTCATAATATCGAGTACTATAATTATAGAATCTCCTAAATTTACAAGACCTAAAGTCATATGTCCTAAGTATTATGTTAAATAATGCGTATTATTCCGAATGTTCATTTATAATATTTTTTTTAGTTATAAAACATATGCTAAAAATTTGGTTTTAGTGACAGTAACGAATCGCTGTAAATCTGACTCCACGCAGTCTTGTCTGCCCTACCCCTAGAGTGTAATTTAAAATCGCGTAGGCGCGGAGGGGTGAGGCGGCCTGCGAGTTGAGGAGCAGGTGGTTGTAACACTCGCCGCCGCGGCTGAGGCTGGCCGGCTAAGCCGGCCAGCAAGCCGAAGCTGCGGTGGTGAGCGTTAAACCCATCTGCGACGATAAACTCGCGAGGGACCGCCGGAGCGCCGCAGCGCCGGAGCCGTGACAGAAACCATGCCTGCTGCATGTTGCATGCTTGCTTGCATGCTGCATGCTGCGTGCTTGCTTGCATGCTGCATGCTCGCTTCCTTTACAAAAACCACATGGTCACAATCAACTGCTTTATTTTGTACATGTATAATATATTTCATTAGGTATGATAAAAATAAAAAAAGTTCTAATAATATTATTATTATAAATAAACATTATGTAATTTGAATTTAGGACTTATAACTTTTATTGAAAACATTTTTATGTCTTTTGTATATTATTGATTGTAATATTTATGACAAACGGATTTAGGACATATTATATTTAGGGATTTCAATTTTATGGCATGTGATATTATGTGATGTTAAGTTCGGGTGAATTATCATTCGGACAAATGATGATTAGGACAAAAAAAGTTATAGTTCTTTAAATTATGGATAAAAATGTTAGGTGACACAATAGAGAACCCTTTGTCTTAGCAGTCACAGATAGCCCACTGTGCAGAGCCTGCATGGAGGAAGACGAGACAGCAGCCCATGTGCTTCTACACTGCCCAGAGGTTGCAGCATACAGGGCAAAGTACCTCGGTAACCCAGGTACTCTCCGCGAGATGGTCAGCAACACCAAGGAGCTGCTGGCCTTTCTCGGGGAACTGGGGTGGTTGGAGTAATGTTCCCACCCGCACGCAAAATACGCGCCTTAGACGTGGAGTTGCGGAAACCAGCCCGCTATACAATATACAACCAGCAAGCCTGAGAGTTTAGCCACACAATAAAGAAGAAGTTATATTACCTTTATCCTTCCTCTGCGCCTTAGCCCTGCCAACGACTCGTCCATCTTTAACAATCAGCTTCTTCTTGCTGCTCTTCTCAATCATGTATAAGGAGTTGGCAGGAGTGCGGGTAGAACCGTCATCGGAGGCCGAGCTGTCAGATTCCATGCTGCAGTTTTGTGGCTCACCGCTTTGGAGAAAAGAGGATGAATTATTAAATGTGGAAGTATTATAGTATAAACATATGGAAAAGGAAAACTATGCTCTTAATTAATAGAAATTCAACTTTTTATAGGTAATATTATACATAAAGGGTGCTTATTGCTGGGCTGGCTGGCCTTCAAGGCAAATCAAAACATAACCATATGCCTAACAGATTTTACTATTCGGTAAACGAATGTCTAAGTGATAGACTTGTAGTCTTAAACGTATCTATAATTTGCCTCAGACCTACACCATTATTGTTTAGTAGTTTGTTTGTTTTATAGTGGTTTATAGTAGTTTTAATGTTATACTAGCTGTGCCCGCGTGGAATTAGGCTAGTTCTATTTTTTCTAAAATAGAACTAACCTAAGTTGCTCCTTATTACATCAGCTATCTGCCAGTAAAAGTCCCGTCAAAATCGGTCCAGCCGTTCCAGAGATTAGCCAGAACAAACAGACGGATAGACAAAAATTTAAAACAATAATATTTTGGTATATGCATATATAATATGCATGTAGTAAAAAGTAGTTATTTTTTTTATAGATTATTTGTATATGTTGTATTATTTGTATTGAAGATGTATAGATAATTTATGAAAATACTTCTTCTCCAAATTCACTTATTTGCTGTGCCCTTTGATCATTATAAGTTTACCACCTAAGAAAAACATGTGGAATGCAATAAAAGTATCGAGTATTGAAAGAGAACAATAAATAAAAAAATGAAATCTTTGCAATATTTATATGTAGGTAACATTATAAATGAAAAAGATTACCAGTCCATTTCACAATTCATGAATGGTTTCCACAAAAAATAACATATTGAATAGATAATGTTCACTTATGCACTCTCTTCTTTTATCTCATAGTCTGATAGGATAACAATACAACACAATTAAAGAGAGAATATAATAGTTCAATGGTTTCCCAACAGAACTAGTGATATTCTAAGACCACAAAACCTTAAAATGAAATAGGTAGGTAAGATATTGCAGCAGTTAGCCCACCCACTCTAGCTCGAGCGATCACCCATTTTCGAGCTTAAAACTTAATATCGTCAAAACACAAAGTATAGTCCTTTGGAACCCAATATAGAGTTAAAACATTTGAAACACCACAAAACCATAATTGCAAGAACATGTAGATGATTCTTGGACCCTTGATTATTCTCTCTTTTTCGAATATGTGATGGAAATCTGCAGTCTTACCTGTCAGCATTTTCCCCTGGATTATCATAATAATCGGATTCACTACCAGATGCTGTGCCTGTTTCCTCAACCTGACGGGGCGTAGCGCTCTCTTGTGGCTGAAAATCCGGGGTCTCTTCTGGCCTAAACCCAACATAGGTCTTAATAGGCGTTTGGCGACGGAATCTAGTCTCAATATCATCTGGGGACTCAAAGTCCATCAATTTAGAACTTTTCTTCCTCACACGACCGCTACGGGATATACCAGTCACTTCTAAATCTGAAAATTTCAACAAAATATTCTCATTTTTGAAGGGAACACAAATTGCTATTTACGAGGCTTTGCAGCGTCGTAAATAGCAATTTGTGTTGCTGGATTTTTAGTTCTGATGGTTACCTTCTTGCATTTTGATGGTGAACGGCGAATTGGAGGGTGAATTTGCAATGTTTACTTTTTATTTCACTTTGAAATCAATATTTTTCAGCAATACGACGCTATCAATCAAATAATTTGCAAATTGACAGGAAGGAAGTTTTTTTACGTCCGATGCAACGACGTCAGCGTCCTGTTGATGTCATTCAGCCTACATGAAAAAGTTTGGGTACGTGGTCTTTGAGCTAGTGGTACCATACAAAAATAATTTTCTCCCAGATTAAAATATTAATGTGGGAAAAAAATACCTTTATCAACTGTTGTATTTTTAGTAAACTACTTTATTTTCGAGAGCTTGGATTTATGAAATACATACTACTTTCGCCCAATTTCACTCGTATCATGTTCGGAAATGATCCCACAGAATGTATTAAATATAGCCTATCGCACTCGGAAATTTAATAATTATTAATTAATATAAATTGGCCGAAAAACCGATGACCGTTGGGATAGACGTGTTCTCGAGTGAAGACCGCAAATTGGCAAGCGTAAGGTAGGGCACCCTCGTTCCTCAGGCTCGGTGGAGCGATCATCTTCGCAGGGTAGCAACTAGATGAGAGTTGCCGAGAATCGAGTTAAGGGGCGTACGATTGGAGAGACCTATGTCCAGTGGTGGACTGTTGTAGGCTGATGATCATCATCATCTGCCTAGCCTTTTCCCAAAATAACTTGGGGTCGGCTTCCCGTCTAACCGGATGCAGCTGAGTGCCAGTATTTTACATGCAGCGACTGCCTATCTGACCTCCACAACCCAGTAACTGGGTAATACGATACACCTTGGTAAGACTGGATGTCAGACTTTTGGCTTCTGACTACTCATAACGACTGTCAAAGATCTACAAATGACAGCCGGGACCAACGGCTTAACGTGCTTTCCGATGCACGGAGGAAATTCGATATGTAATTATGGTCACCCATCCACGGACCAACCTCGGCAAGCACGGCTTAACCTTAAAGATCGATCCGTGCGGCTGTTATTACTTAGCCACGAGCTCCTCCAGGCTGGTGATGATGAAGTATAAAATTAATCTCTCAGATTTTCGTACCCGGAGTATTTGTAGAAATAGGAATAAATAAAACAAATCTCAAGTAACAATCACATTTAATTCAGTAACACTGTCTTATTAAATGTACATACATATTGGAATATTGAGTTAATCTAAAATAATGTATTAAGACAACAAAGTCTTTTACTATAAATGGATGCTAGGTGACTTAATAATCTGATTTCAGTTTTAAAAGTGGTATCAAACGCTTATCGTTATTCTGTAGTTTTAATTTTAATTAAACTAATTTCCTTCG
Organism: Cerastis leucographa; assembly: GCA_963082945.1. Classification (NCBI taxonomy): domain Eukaryota; kingdom Metazoa; phylum Arthropoda; class Insecta; order Lepidoptera; family Noctuidae; genus Cerastis; species Cerastis leucographa. The sequence goes on along the minus strand of OY720374.1, from coordinate 4,079,604 downwards.
TAGTTGTTTAGAAATTGAATAGGAACTATTGTACTGTATTCCATGTATATAAAACTTTAGATTAACATTGGTAAACTCAACAAAATTCTTTTTGACATAGACAATTAATACGCGCTGAAAGACAAAAGAATAAATACACATAAAATGAACCTTTTATTTAACACCACAATTTATTTAAGTATATATTAAAAATTAAAAGTTTCTGTGATGGTTTCGCCACAGAAACTTGTAATTTATAATGCTAGAAAACAATACAATTAATTTTACCCTTAAAAACATTATTTTCGAGATCGCAAATGATATAAAAATGTGTTTCAAGCAAGCATAAGAAAAGTTGAAGTGTTAACTTAGTTAAAAAAACTCCTTCCTTTGAAATCGGGTAAAAATGTAGGTGACAAATAAAAAATTGGTTGTCTGTAAAGTCGGTTTACTGACGATAGTTGAACGTGACAACGCTATAGGGACGCGTGCCTCTCACTCGCTCTCATTGTGAGCGCATAACGTGAGCGGAGCGTAACGCAGTTTCTTGAAGTGTCACCCGGCAAACCAATTTATAAGACGTTGTCACGTCAATAAAGCATGAAATTATAACCCAAAGTTAGTTACTTGTACGAAGTTGTAGATATTATGGTTATTATACTGATTTGTGGACAAATCACACCGGGTTTCTAAAAGGCTGATCAAAAAGGTTTGTAAATTCCTTTTTTTACTGACAGTTGGACTGAAATATCAACAGCCCAAGTTACCCCTTTTTCTTTCAAAGTGATGTTTTTTTTTTTTTGGTAGTGGTAAGAATTAGCGTTTTGAGGGCTAATTCTATTTTGACGTTAAAAAATTGCTGATATTCATTCAGCCCAACTTTATAGTATAACATGGAATTTTACAAGAATCAATTCAATAAGTTTTTTAGAAAGCGGAGATTAGTAAATATTTTCATAGAATTTCTGCGACTTACACTGTATGTTAAAACTTATGGCGATCATAATTGAATAGTAAGAGGTTCCTGCATTATTAATATTACACGAAATAAATATCTGTGGAGATATTTAACTCTCAAATTGCGTTAGAAGTTCAACTTTCAAAGTATAACCTAACCTTAAAATATTGATAAAGAACTATTGCCTTGCCGAATAAATGTAGTAGTTACTATTGCAATGAATTGGGACGGTTATCAGTCTTTGATCGAAGAAAAACTACGCATTACGGCCGATATTTTGACGACACGGTTGGCGCAGTGGTTGAGCGTTCGATTGCTGTTCCGTGCTGGGTTCGATCCCCGCACGGAACAAATATTTGTATGGCCTACAGATAGTTGTTTCGGGCTGTTTGTGTATGTGAGTTTAAATGTTTGTGAACGCACCCACGATACAGGAGAAATTCCTAGTGTGGGGCAACGTTTTTTAAAAAGAAAAAAAAAAAGTCATTATCCAAAATTGGACTGAGATATCTATTATAGTTTAAAAATAACAAATATATAACATAACATCACGCCTGTTATCGCCGAAGGGTGAGGCAGAGATGTACCTTATGTATAGTACACACAAATCCAGACTCCGTGGCTAATACTGAGAAATTCCTAGTGGTAAATCTCAATAAAACTATGCTCGACCTGAGAATCAAATCCAGGACCTCATGCTCGGCAGTCAAATATATCTTAAGTTAAAATCGGCATACAATCCGCTACATATCTCCACAGAATACTTACTACTCCACAAGATGCTAAATAATAATTGTATCAAAAATAACCCTTTTCTTAGAAGTTATAGTGTGTTTATTTATAGAAATATTATTTAACTATGTAAAATTCAATGGCTTTGACTAGAATCATTTACTACCGTTCTTGATGTAATTCTTAAAGTATTTAAAAAAAAAAAAAAAATAATTCAGGGCGTTTCGTATAGCTATTGATTTTAGTGTTGTTTATTCAATATATCATCGGGACTATCAAACCGTGTTTCCATAAAAACTAAATATAATAAATAATAATTAAGTAATTCTTGTTACATCGACGACTACAATTTATTCAAAGATTCCACCTAGACACAAAAGCAGGAACCTCGTACACGAAAATCAGGCGATAAAATCAACTGACCCTACCAATGATATTGCCGAAAATAATCGCCATTGCCATTATGAGACCTATTCCAGTCAAGATCTGGTTCGGTTCTAGTAAAACCTTGTTTTTGTCATTATCCTTTACTTGGTCGACGTCTTCCAAGTCTTGGTGTACTGCGGATAATGCTTTAGTGATTTCTGCGTCAGATTTTAGACTGGATTGAGAAGCGCTTACGATTGCTCGTGTTAAGTCGCGGAGCTGTAAGTCTACTGTCCTTTCACGACGCTGGAGGTGTTCTGTGAATTATGAAATATATATTTATAATTGCTGATACTGTTAGCCTGCGTCATCCCACTGCTTGGCAAAGGAACAACTATTATTTATTTATAATTTATAAGGGGTGGAAAGGACACTAACGCGAAAACGTTTACCACGTACTCGAGACACCTCTCACCCTCCCACCCCCTTGTCGCACAATGTCACACTTTGTCGATCCCCTCCCTCCCTTAACGTGTGACGTAATTTATGGATGGCCCCTAAATAGGTACTATTTGGATGAAGCAATACGATCATTTGCTGTTTTGTTTACCACTCACTACGTACGTCACACTTTGTCGATCCCCTACCTCCCCTTAACGTGTGACGTAATTTATGGATGGCCCCTAAATAGGTACTATTTGGATGAAGCAATACGATCATTTGCTGTTTTGTTTACCACTCACTACGTACTCGTACTGAGTACGTAGTGACCTAAATCATTCTTAAGCCAATATAAAAAAGAACAGCTCTTTCCTACAAAAGTGCAATACCTACACGGTGAAAATGTATAGAACAGCTGATTTTTGTCCCAACCTGAGAAAACTCAGCAATCAAAGCAGTCATTGATTTAATTTCAAAGAATAATTGATGTTTTTTTTATTCTTACCTATTAAAGATGCCTGTTTGTCGACTAGATGGTTTATGTTATCCTGCATTAATTCTAAGTTTTTCGCGAGATTTTCCTGTAAAAAAAATATTTAAAAAATGGTAAAAATAAAATATAAGATGTAAATTCAGGATTCTTCAGGAACACCAACAAGCATTCTGTAAATCAAACTAAGTAGAAATTCTACAAAAAACGATGCTGGGAAACGACTTTTTTTTGTGTACAATCACAGTTTACGGATGCATTGAATAGTAGTTAGAAAGTTAGTAGTTACAAACTTTTTTTTTTTAAACGTGTGAAAAAGTCTGAATTTTGACCTTCGATATCTGCGTAACTACAAGGTTCCCAGGTATCGTCTAGAACAAAAAAAATATCGCAATGACAGGAAGAACAAGTACCTTTTGGCTTCGTCAATAGTCTTCACAACCTTTATAATTATGTTGTAAATGCTTTCTTAAACGGAATACATTGCTGGCTCACGGGCATTTTTGCCAACCATTGTGACCCATAAAATGAATATTAATCTATGTTCATTGTTTTAATTTCCTATGCCTCGTGTCTCATTCACGCCATATGTCCAGCTATAAAAACTCACCTGATAAGTAAACTCGGTTTTCATAGCTTCTGTAATGTCCGCCCTGCTGGCACTGCCCCCACCTGCGATGGTATACAACACGCTGGCACTTCTGGCCATCTGTTGCTCCATCATTTCGCGAAACTCTGACATCTTCAAGTGATTGTTGATTGATGAGCCGGCTATACCGAGCACTGTGCCTGGGGATGGGATGTGAGAAACAGTTAATCCGTACCTGTCATCCTTTTCATTACTGTGAGTCTCGTAACTCATAACATAACAGCACGCCTTTAATCCGGGTTAGGCAGAGGTGTACCTAATAGTAAACCCAAATTTTGCCAGTTATGTTTAAGTCCCATGTAATAGGGGGCGACCCTATTCACATCAACCAGGCACAAATCCAGACCCCGAAACTGCTACTTATGTTAAATTCCTGATCGAAAAACCCAATAACAATTTGGCCGACTCGGGAATCGTAACCCAGGGTAATCGTAATCCATTGTGACCACTAGACCAACGCGGCTGAGCGATGTAGCAACTCTGTCCGTATTTGACCTTTATGCCATTATAGCGACTGAACGGGTTTAGATACTAATACTTTTTGACGGCACGTTTGGCGCAGTGGTTAAGCGATCGACTGCTGCTCTGCGTGTCGCGGGTTCGATCCCCGCACGGAACAAATATTTGTATGGCCTACAGATAGTTGTTCCGGGTCTGGCTGTTTGTGTATGTGAGTTTAAATGTTTGTAAACGCACCCACGATACAGGAGAAATTACTAGTGTGGGGCAACGTTTTTTAAAAAAAAAAACTTTGGATAATTTGGCAGTTGGATTGAATTGGACCTATGGGGTTGGAAAATAGGATACTTTTTTGTTAGCACGTTTTCGTAAGATAATTTCCGACATCCACATTCACGGTCGTGATCAAAACCTCGTTAAAAAATAAATAAATAATAATCATTTATTAACAGATCATACAATCAATCAATAAAAGCAAAATCTTTCTGCTTTTAAAGTGCTTACTTATAATACAACAGATCTATTCCGTTTTATGAAATCTTTTTCATAACAAACTCTACATAGATGACGAAAATATTGGATGACGAAAATACATATGGCACAACAACATATTAAACTAGCAAATTATGGTCAACAACAGAATAAGTAGATACTACGCCACCGAATGAATAAGACGAGTACGTGTTTTAGTAATGGTGTCATCTGTAAATATTACACGAATTTGTAGTGCTGTATATTTAAGCTTTCTATCCGCCTCTAAGACGGCCCACTGACCAAGATTTGATTTAGGTGTTACTGTAAAACAGGCATAAGGAGACATGACTTTATTTTCAATTTGGTGTGCCAGGATGCTGAGCTAGATTTATTTACATAATCCAGAAATTTCAAATTTTAAGTAACTTTTTCTTTGAAGTGTAACTTTATTGAGCAATGATTTTTTCTTTTGTTTATTCACTTCAGATATTACTATGCTTAGCTCTCCCGGTTTGTCAATTTTTATACATAGTTTATATAAGTGAAAACTTGTGATTAGCCTTCTTCTACATATTACTTCTGACTACTTGATTGTACTATCTGTCAATTTTATGAAAACGATTTAATAAAATAAATAAATCAGCGAGCAGCGAAAGCGCAGAATTTGTCAATTTCCAATTATTTATTAACACTTACCAAAAATAGAGGCGACAATATACCAATACTTGTTGCGCTCAGCGTGTGCTCTCTCCCGCTCGTGACCCAGCTTGACGGCAGCAGACATAGTGGCGAACAGTTCCCTTTCCTCGCGTTCAGCATCGCCGAATAAAGCGCGGAGGGCACGTTCTTGTACGATAAACTAAAAACATTCGTTCATATTTTATAAATTAATATTCATTTATTTCAGGTACTACATGGCCCATATTAGAAAACATCATTAAATTATTCCAAAGTAAACACATATTCAATCAATTTATATTCATTACAGTCTCTTAGGTTAAAATGTACTTCATTTCCCTGAATTAAGTTGCTTATTTGTTGGCAACGAGGTGTTGGTTTCGGTATAAAAAATAAATAGATTAGGTGTTCCATTACCAAATCAAGTGATTTTTGGTAATGCAATTTACCCACATTGTGTGGAAAATGTTTAATGCTGGTAACATTTTTAAGCCAAAAGGCTTGGTATCACATTATACCTGCATTTTTTTTTTTGGTATACATTTAGAAAAAACTCTCTCAAGTTCATCTCGTTGAATTACTTTTTTATGAAATAGTCATTCAATGGGATTAAATGAACTTAGAAATGAAAGAACAAAAATGGCAATCACTGTTAAAGCATTAAAATAAAAATGCATGTAAAGTTCATTTGTCTCACCCTCTGATCTATCCTAGGCCATAAATATTATCTTGATGTAGATTTTATTTAACAAAAACCAACCTTATGCTCCTCAGTACAGAGATGCAAATACTTGTCATCTCCCTTCATAGTGTTCTGCATTTCAGCATGTAGCTCCTTCAGTTTCATCTCAACATCGGCTACCTGTCGTCCAAGCTCACGCCTTCTATCTTGTGCTGCCATGAATCTTTCCTGGAATTTGTTGAAATGAGTTTTGTTGACAGAAATATTGTTTTTGATGGAACTTCTATTTTTTTCTTTTTCGTGTGGTATAGTGCCCAATCTAGTGTCAGAGTTTTTAAGTTGTCCTTGGGCGTCTTTACTTAACTTTTGAGGAATATAACACTCAATTTTGTTTGTCTTATTGATAATAATCAGCCTACGACATTCCCACTGCTGGGCCACTAGGCCTTAGTGGTTTAGGACTTGTTGTTTGCCTCTTTGTTTTGGTTTTTTACAAAACTATGTGACTCTAAAGAGCATGCATGATGTCATACTCATACAAGATTTAAAAGATTAAAATCTCTACAAATAAGATAGCAAACAGAAAGTTCTACATAGATATTATCAGATAAAAACGTCTACAGTACATCATCTACTACAATGATTAAGCATGATTTGCATTAATCTACATAATATATAACAGTGACTATTAATAACTTTTATATTATTTTAATTGTATGATGTAAGCATGTGGAAACAATGTATGAATACCATGACGTTACTCATAGAAAAAACATAGGCTTATTAAGCAATGACCTTCCGCTGGTCTTCATAAAATTAAAAAATTATAGATGTGGGGGTTTCTAACCTGTGCATCAACGACTGTGTTTTGTAGAGCCATAATCTCTTCCACACCAGTGAATTTCTCATATCTGTTAACCATATCCCGTACTCTTTTCGTCACAGTTTGGTATTTTAACCTTTCTGCGATTTCTGTTACTTTTGTAGCTGGTACATATCTAGTGACCATTTTTTCGACATTGTCACGGCTAGTAAAATTAGGTAAATGCACTTTGTCTTTCAGCTTTTGCGCTATCTGTCTGAGTTTTTCTGCTGCCATATTTACATATTATTATTGTTATAGATTTTACGAAATTTATTGAGTAAATAACATTTTTTGGTGTAATGATTTCATTCCCAGACACCCCAGATGGGTTCGGGATTTGACAGTGACAGATTCGACGTTTGACGTTTGTTGAAGGTTGATGCGATATTATTATTTCGTTCGGATACGCAGCACAAGAGTATGGCCATGTGGAACGAAAGAATAGTTTGTCGGCTTCATATTCTGCAAGTCCATTGGTGTTAGCACTGACAGACGGCAAACAATAATGTTTCTTCTATTTTCGGTGTGCCGTGGTACATCTGTATTAAAACGTTTTAAGCCCAGTAGGCGGCCCCGTTTAAATAAATGCTAAATGCACTCGGTCTACCGAACTTTAAATCGTCGTTTATTTGTCGTCGTCGTCGGTGTATTTAGATCTAACGCCCTCTGGTGCCCTGCTAGTTGAAGTCTTTTTAACTGGAAGTAAGAAGCTTTTCTAACCAATGGCGTAAGGTCCTTTCTGAAGGGTCTTGAAATGTAAAACACGGTCACCCACGGACAGATCTCGTCACGCTTAGCTTAACCTCCAATCGACACGAGCGGTTACCATTATACCACGAGTCTAAAAAAAATCCTCACACTCTTCTAACCCTGTAACATTGTTATGAAATTACACATGTAAGTATTAGTTAAGAACTATTTGTACGCAATATTAAAATGTTATGAATAAAAATGTTGATAAACTTGCTGCTGACCCGCGCAACTTTCTCCGTTTTAGAAACTATTTTCATTGTTTCCCATTGGTCGCAGTGTGATGTTATTTAACCTATAGCCAAAGACATTCAAACATATATATCTTTTTTATTAAATCTCTTTGCCTATAGCCTTCCTCGAAAAATCCCGAAATTAGCGCCTTCAACCAAACAGCTTCAGCTTCAACTTCAGCTATAAAATATTAGTATAAAAATATTGATGGTTATATTGGCAGAGTGTTCTGGAAACATCTCTGGATGTCATCAAGTTCACGAAAACCACGTGTAGTATGACCACATTAAGTATGCAGTTCAAAGTGGCTTTGCTTTTCAAGATAATTTGTATCGATATGTCAAACTTGGTACATTTATTTTAGTCTAAGATTTTAGTTCTCTGTTTGCCCGCCTGTTATAAGTTGGTTCTGGTGTACCTACGATCATGAAAAGAGATAACAATTTATGCCTAAAAGAATGATGTTATGGACACGCAATCAATGTTTTTTATATGGAGGTGCTCGTGGCTAAATAATAACAGCTGCACGGGTCTATCTTTAAGGCTAAGCCGTGCTTGCCGAGGTTGATCCGTGGATGGGTGACCATAATTACATATCTAGTTTCCTCCTGCCTCGGAAACCACGTCAAGCCGTTGGTCCCGGGTGTCATTTGTAGATCTTTGACAGTCGTTTCGAGTAGTCAGAAGCCAAAAGTCTGACATCCAGTATTACCAAGGGGTATCGTGTAACCCAGTTCCTGGGTTGTGGAGGTCAGATAGGCAGTCGCTTTATGTTAAATATTGGTACTCAGCTGCATCAAGATAGTTTGGGAAAATGGTAGGCAGATGATGAAGAGATTCAATATATGACTGAGGTGTAGTGACATAGTACCTACTATTTGACCCTCCCTTGAAGCATTACGCTCACGGCTCAATGCACCTACAGGATAGTCCAGTTAAGCAAAGATGTCAACCTCATAGGTTGACAAAAAAAAAGACCCAATGCTAACCGATCCTAATGAAGAGTTCTGAGATCAAATCTAGGCTAGCACTTTACTTTATGTCATTATTTCATTACCATTGCTTTGAAAACCATGATAGAAAACATCGTGAGGAAACCGGCATGCCCTAGATCATCATTTTCCTGTCCTTGTCCCAATTCTTTTGGGGGCGCAGCATGTCTTCTTCTTCCATACTTCTCTATTAAGGCGGAAATATACTTACGTGTCGTGGCGTGTCGTGACGCGCCAGAAGCAAATCGATTTCATACAATTAATATGGTTAGGGACATATTTGCATGGCGTGTCGTGTCGCAACGATGTAGGAAACCGAATGCTTCTGGCGCGTCACGACACGCCACGACACGCAAGTGTGTTTCCGCCTTTATTCGCTATTTCAGCAGTCACCTTCTTTCTAGTCACATCATCCTTAACACCTTTTTGGTCTGCCTCTTCTTTTATGGCCTTATATATTCATACTCAAAGCTTTTCTCAGCACATTGTCCTAATTTCTCCGCATCACATTCACATGCTTTACACAACTTATCAGTCACCGGCGAGGAAGTCTGAAAAGTTAAAGTTATGTTATGAATACTCATTTCTTATTTTATCCATTCGCACACCCCACATCCCCCTTAGCATTCTCATATCAGCCACATGCAATTGCCTGCCATTCATTCCTTTAAGGGCCCAAGACGGCAGGGCTAACTACCATGCCTAGATTAAAATCCAAATAATAGCAAAAAAGAACATTTAGAACTTAGTCAATCAAGAAAAATTAACCACTTGTTTGAGAATTTTGCTATCATGAGGGGGGTATAGATAGATACTACTCTGACGAACTCTTCATCTTTAATTTTCTTTATTTGCATTCCTGTGTAAGATCTTACAATGGGCTTAAAGCTAAAGTACAATTGCGAACCATGCAGGTGATAGCAAAAAAAAAAAAATATTGGTTATTCGGCGTTGACACGTAATGTCACAAACTCACGAGTTATTTGAACATGTTTGAACATTGCTGTTTACAAGGAAGTATTTCATCATCATCAGCCTTTAATGTTCCCACTGCTGGGACACAGGCCTCCACTCTATGAGAGGGAGTGGGTTGTAATCCAACACGCGGGCCCAGGGCGGGTTGGTGGATGTCACATGTCTTCGAATTTTTCCTCAAGATGTTTTCCTTCACCGTTTTTGAGGGCAGCGGTGATGAAATAAATTACACAAAGTAATGCCTGGGTTCGAACCCACGGCTTACTGCTAGTCGGGGCTGCCACCACTGGGCCACCGCTGCTCTCAGGACGTATTTACCATCTTATAAATAACCTGAAGAAGTTTATGCATTAATAAAGTTACATAAAGACATCAAACAAATTGTTTGTTCATAAATAAACAATAAAACTTTGTAACAATGTTTTTAAAGTGGCTATTATTTAATTTATTTTATATTAATGGAGTGCTAACACTCAGTTGATAGCTTTTAATTTACCTGTTTGAATAAATATTTAACTTCAATAAATATGCAGTTAGACAATACGCTGAATGCCTCCGACCTATACCATAACGTTTCAAGGCCACGACCCTTATCGCAGATTCCACCTCCTCCGCAAACCTGGCCTTATTGAATACCGGCCACCTCCGGGTGCCGCCCCTCCTCACCTCACCGATCTCTCGGGACTCGAGAGCCTCCTCCCTTTGCCTCGGATTCCACCACGCTTGGTGGTGGAGATCTTGCGAGCCGAGGCCAACTAGCCTTCGGAAGACGGTCGCCTTTCGGTCTGGACCGCTTGCGGAAGAACTTGCTCTGCGCCGCAGCCCCGGCTTCTAGCGGCGGGAGCTCTCCGAGCTTCCTGCACTCACTTTAACGACGTCGTCAGTGAAGGACCCAGTCCTTCTCTGTCTGCTCGGTAGCAGGGTGAGTTAGCACTGAGCCCGCGCTTGCTCCTCAACTGTGCCCTCTGCGTTTCAGAGAGTCACGAGGAGAAACGCCCCGTTGGTCCTGGTTTGACCTCTCCGTGTCAGAATATTCGCCAGAGGCAGTTACATTTCTCGGAGAATAGGAATCTCTTCCCATTCCTCGGGGAAGGACACTGCCCGCGTCCAGGGAGCACCGGCCCAGCAGCTGCTGTTCCCTCCAGACGTATTGAGAGGGACTAGCAGCCATCAGGCACACGAGGTTTTCTGACGCAACTCCCCCAATTATCTAACCTCACGTAGGCTAATGTAACTAAATCATTGTCCGTATCACTTCAGAAACTGCTCACGATTCTATTAGAAGACGTGCCGACGTTTTAGACAAATATCCTTCTTAGTTTTCCTTCTGGCATATACTTAAATAGTGATAAACTGCTTTGCAATGTGATTGCAACAGCAGGTGTAACCCCAATTTGCACAATTTGCACTTAGTATGCGCAAATTTGGGTGATGTTCGGAATGAAAACTTGACATCGCATTAGCAGCTATTGCTTGTGAATGTGTGAAGATTGTAGGTTTTGTAGAGTTTTGATGGTTGTTAACTTTTTATGTTGATGTTTTTTGTGTACTAAGCAACGACTTATTTTCGGCTCTAGACTGTCTCCCTATACTTAAGTACTAATGTTTTAACATGATAATATTGTAAAACCAAAATCATTCTAAAGATTCAACATTGGGTTTCCGGCCCGTTCTTCTCTATAGTGCTCCTTTAATGAAAGTTTAGCGCCCATGTAGGGCTATCTGGTGGCGTACCATGACGTCTTAAAACATTCCGACGAACGTTCCATTCTTATTCCAAAGTGAAAAAGAGACGGAGCTATACAGGTCGTCTAGCTCCATCTCTTTCCCACTCTGGAATAGGAATTGAACAATAATGTTTTAAGCGTCCCCAGAAGTAAAATATTTTTATTATGAGATGAAGACGTCGGCATTTCTTTCTCTTTTCTTCATTCTTTTTTTAAAACGTTGCCCCACACTAGGAATTTCTCCAGTATCGTGGGTGCGTTTACAAACATTTAAAATTACATACACAAACAGCCAGACCCGGAACAACTATCTGTAGGCCATACAAATATTTGTTCCGTGCGGGGATCGTACCCGTGACATGCAGCGCAGCAGTCGCTTGCTCAACTACTGCGCCAACCGTGCCGTATTTCATGCTGACTAGCAAAATAATGCACTAATCAGGGACCGATTAATCAGGTTAAAAGGTTTACCGGTTAAACCTATAACCACTATACGGGTTAAGGCGGAAACACACTTACGTGTCGTGGCGTGTCGTGACGCGCCAGAAGTATTCGGTTTCATACATCCTTGCGAAACGACACGCCATGCAAATATGTCCCTAACCATATAAAATGTATGAAACCGATTTGCTCCTGGCGCGTCACGACACGCCACGAGATGTAAGTATGTTTCCGCCTTTAGATTAACATAACATCACGCCTGTAATCCCCGAAGGGTTAGTCAGAATTGTACCTAATAGTACACCCACATAACGTCAGTTATATTTTTAAATCCCAAGTACAAGGGGGCGAGTCTGTTGCCATATCATCCTTCACACAGTCCATCCATCGTTTTATGGGTGTTCCTCTAGTCAAGAAAGACCCTATTCGTATAATATTATAGTCGTCGTTATGCTTGGTTTCCCGTACCTAGATCTCTAAACGCACCAACGCGCACTGCGTGTCGCACGAATCACGACGTCCTACTCAACGGCACAGATAAAACTAACTAAGTATCATTTACTTATACTTATTATGTTGAATGTGATGAGAGGTAGGCTAGGTCAGGGAATATTGACCTCCTGCAACGAATAAGAATGTTTGCATGATAAGAATTTAGACATTTAGGTCCTCCTAAATGTCTAAATTCTGGCTCTTGGCTAAATAATAACAGCTGCACGGGTCGATCTTTAAGGTTAAGCAGTGCTTGCCCAGGTTGGTCCGTGGATGGGTGACCATAATTGCATACCGAGTTTCCTCCGTGCTTCGGAAAGCACGTTAAGCCGTTGGTCCCGGCTGTCATTTGTAGATCTTTGACAGTCGTTACGATTAGTCAGAAGCCAAAATTCTGACATCCAGTCTTACCGAGGGGTATCGTATTACCCAGTTACTGGGTTGTGAAGGTCAGATAGGCAGTCGCTTCATGTAAAATACTGGTACTCAGCTGCATCAAGTTAGACTGGAAGCCGACCCCAAGATAGTTTGGGAAAAGGCTAGGCAGATGATGATGAAGAATTTAGACATTTAATAAATTGGCGTATTTCGCTATACCCGACAGACTGACAAGTCATTCGGTCTCAAGTTCGAGCCCAAGACACGATCTGATTGAAGGAAAACATCTTGAGGAAACCAGCATGCCTGAGAGATGTTTCTCGACGGCATGTAAAGACAAGTCAGGGGCCCATGGGCGGCATAAAAATTCTGCAGCCAGGTTTGGCACAGGACTGGTCATCTCTTAGCTGCCACGGTTTATTTTAATTACTTTATTTTTGAATTACCGATTTAATATTTTACTCTGGACGCTCCTAACTTGCCCGTATTTCTACATTGTTCTCACATATTTTTAATTCTTAACATGAGTGATGTAACCAAGATTTTGTTACATATTCTGATTTAAAAGAGTGTCCATGGAGTTTCTTGCCCATTCTTCTCCATAGAGATCTACGCTTTGGAATGGGCAACTACGGTACTTTCACAAGTAGGTATGCCTTGTGACTGGGACTGTAGCTTTGCGTTTTTTTATTGTTTTTTTGACATTCAAAAGTGCCGGTAATGGTCTTATTGAAATAAATGCTTTGAGTTTGAGTTTGCACAAACCACGCGGTACAGAAGAACTATAGTAACTTCATTAGCAATCTGTAGGTCGTGCAGAACACAACAAGCTGGTCACGGCTTGCTAGTTATGACTTATGATATAATCTTAAGTAAATAAAAACTTAAATTAAAGCCTAATTACCCACCGGGTCGCGTAAACCCGCGTCACGCACACTGCAACCTTCTACGCATGCGCCCACTAAAGTTCTAACCTAACAACTTCACTCTTTTGCAATTTTAGGGGTTAGTAAGTAAAAGAGATTTAAAAAATAAAACTTTTTTGCAGACAATATAGCCGACTTCGGAAGTCAGTGACAAAAAAGGCAAAGATACAAACAATAATCACCGGCTTCAGAAAGTAAAGATATTTTTCACGTTTTTGTCTTTTTATGGAAGATGGTTTTTTTTTTTAAATATCTAAAATATGGTTTTCCACAAAAATACTTGTCAAGTATCAATTATTATAACGGTGAGCTGCGCTGGTGCGGCTGCTGCAGGTGCTGAAAACCTTAAACGGCGCAAATACAATAATTTAATTGGTAATTATGTATTTGAGCCGTTTGGGGTTGAAACACTAGGGCCATGGGGCCCGAGTGCCCATCTTGTGTTACGGGATATCGCCAAGCGGTTGGTCGATGCTTCACGGGACCAGAGGGCTGGCCTCTTTTTTGGTCAAAGAATCAGCATTGCCATCCAACGTGGCAATGCGGCCAGCCTTCTGGGCACTTTTCCTGTCGACAGCGATGTCGACGAATTTTTTGACGCCCTGTAATTTTGATACTTGTACATATTTTATTTTTATTTTATATTTATTTTTAGTCTGTAAATAATGTACATATGTAATATTAATAAAAAGGACAAGAATAAAGCACTAGTATCAAATTTACATTTATAGACGAAGACAAAATACAATATAAAGTAGCCTCGATCTCTCTTCCATCATCAGATTCTGATCTGATGACCATGCAGAGATCCCCTGGAAAGATAGACCCTTACAAGCAAAAATTGAATTTTCCATTAGTCCTCCTTTTTGAAGTCGGTCAAAAAGGCCAGCGGAAATGAGACAAAAAAAAAAACAAAAGTACACTAAAGACAAACATCATTAACAAAAACAATAAGTTTTACATTACCTGAACTACCTGAATGACCTACCTGAATGACAGTAGGCAACTGTCAATCAAATGCTATCAGCCAGCTTGTGGAGATCATCGCTCCCACCAGGCCCGAGGGCGTCTTACTTCACGTTTGCCGCTGCTCTTTCATGAATTTAAAGTAGCAATTTTTTCTTCGATTTCTAATGGTAAAATGAATCGAGTGCGTAACACCGAAATCCCCCGTCGTCGGACGAAAGTCTACGACGCTGGGGGATCGGGCGGTGCACCTCAAGGACCTTTGCTGGACATATAGCTACACGCGGAGATGGCCGATGGAGCAAGGCTTTGAGCGAGAGGTGGCCACGAAAACCAGGGCCGTCCTAAACCTCGTTGTGTCGACGAAATACTTGGATAAGGGACGCAAAGAACCAGTAAGTCATCATTATCATCTGCCTAGCCCCAAATATGTTGGGTTCGGCTTCCAATCTTACCGGATTCAGCTGAATACCAGTATTTTAGATGGAGCGACTGCCTATCTAACCGCCACAACCCTGTCAGTACTGTAATACGATACCACTTGGTAAGACTGATTCTCAGACTTTCGGGCCACTGACTACCTGTGACGACTGTCAAAGATCTACAAAGAGGAAACTCGGTATGTATGGGTCACCCATCCACAGACCAACCTAACCTAACCTGTCATTATTTAGCCAAGAGCTCCTCAAAAGTGTGGCAGAAAAAAGGGGAGGCCCATACACAATCGTGGGATTCCAGGCTGACATGATGATTATGGTGAAAATGAATCGATGCTGATATACGTATGTGATCCAGGCCTTTTTTTTTCGGATGACAAATCATCAAATGACGCCTCCCGCTCTGGGCGGAGCAGACGGGAGTGTCAGACTTGTATGACTAAAACCCATCCATGTTCCTTCTTAGCTCTTTGTGTTCCAGGGTCACGGTATCTCTTTCGAACAGTCCCGCAGCCCCGGCAGGCATCGGCCCTCTCCGGTTTGCTGACGTCTCCTTGATGCGCGCGTGGAACACGAACGCGCCGTCGACACGGCCTCTCGTCATAAGACGCGGCGGAGCAGAAGGGAGTGTAAGACTTGTACTGACTAAAACCCATCCATGTTCCTTCTTAGCCCTTTGTGTTCTCCTTCGAACAGTCACGCAGCCCCGGTAGTTGTGATTTAGGCCTTATTGACAAACTGTAGGTCTTGAATATAATTAGTCAACGGGTCGCGTCATCTTATGTCACGCGCGCCGTGACCTTCGGCGCGTGCGCCTACTAAAGTTGTAAACTGTTGCATTGCTAAGTTATGAGGGCCGGTGGCACCGTGAGCTACGATATAAAGTTAAACGATGGTTCAACATTATATTTTACTTAAACCACACGTGTCGTCGCCACCATTTTTTTCTAAAGGGTAGGAACGGGGAACCTAAACAAAAAGAACTAAAATTATACATACTCATAGTAAAGTACCTTTTACAGCTATTTGGTGCTTACCAAAAAAAATCCTTAATCGGGTTTTTAATTCATTCTCGGTGAAGCATCGCGAGGGCTGGTATGAAAAGGCACGGGAAAAGAGCTCATGGAAGGAATTGGTGAAGGCCTTTGCCAGTAGAGGGACAGTACAGGCGTAAATAATAAATACAAGGTGTTGTTTTGCATCCTCGTCAAAATTCAGGAAGTTGTGACAAAATACACAAATAATCAATTAAACTTACGGTACCTAGTTAATTATTAATAAACGCTGATTTTTTTGGTTCTTGTTTGTCAGTTTAACAGAATAACCCCCTTAACGTGGTTTAGGGAATAAGAAATTATCGAATAAACGTTTGAGATTGTTTTTAAGTATGAAATCGCGGTTATAGGGCGAGAATCAGCCAGGCAGCGTTTAAAACATGGGCGGTTCATACTTACCGATATCCGTAAATAAGAACCCATTTTATAATTGATTCGGGTCGAGAATCATTAGCATATTACCTCCTTCAATTTGACGAGGATGCAAAACAACACCTTGTATTTACGTCACACAAAAAAATAATTTAAAAAATACACGTGATATCCTCTCCCCCATCGTCATTAATCGTGTCTTTTTTCTGCCCAGCCCCCCCCCCCCCACCCCCTGGTCCAACCTGACGTATAACCTCTCACGTATTGCACACGATTAAAAAAAAAGCAGACAGTTCGACGCCTCTACCCACATATATGTATGTGACTACTCACCAACCAAGCGACTAGCGAAAGGAAAGCCTTGACAGTTGCCATGACAACTAACTTAATCTTATAAACTCATCAAGTAACCATGAACTCTAGAAACATTTATGCAACTTCACAGAATGGAAAATACCAAAATTATGGGCAATAATCTAGCTAATCATTGAAATTAAATAAAAGGCTGTATAAAGGCGCTACTCCTCAGCAGGCGATGGCTAAGCTACTCATTTGTCCCTTTAGAAGGCAAAGGGAATATATTTCACATCATATTTTTCAGCTCAAGAATTAAATAATGTGTTCACACGTTTCGGTCCCGTATATAATCACTGGCAAGGCAACACAAACTGATCGTACTTTTGTACTGAGACACTACGGTAAGTTGGACGAGAAGATACCACGCAACTTTCCGAACGCTGCCCAGACGAGTCGGATTCGACGATTGAGCTCTTTCTCAGATTCAGATTTATTCATTTATTGTAAAACATAGTTTTACATTATTGTGACGACCGAAGTACCTATGCTGAGGTAAGCTTAGACTAATATAAACAGTGTCGGGTACTGTGGCCCGAATAAACAGTTTGTCTGTCGCTAACCACTGCCTTTCATTGACGTTCCAATTATAAGTTCTTCTTTGGTAATACATTGAGGGCGCTTTGTTTTGCCTCTAGGGCGTACAAGTCTCGAAGAACCTACCCAACTAGACTGTTTGTCCCTGGTAGACATAATCTTCTACAACTTTGAGTGTAGAGGTTCCTTGAAGACGTCTCCCAGTGGAGCGGTGAACAGTTTTGGAGATATGACGTCTCCCTGTTTCACACTAACTTCGCTGCAGAAGGATAGGTTCCGAGGTCTGGTAGATAAACTCATAGGAATTTTGTTTATTAATTACCTGTATCTAGTAGGGAAATAAATTAGGGAGTGTAGTAGGGAACGCGTATTTATGTATTTTACAAATACCCACGGTACCACTCAACCACTGGTACCAGTAGGTCCAGTGGTAGGTAGGTTCTGAAGCAAGAAAAAAAAATACCAACGACACCACCAGTAGTGCGGTTTAGTAGTGTAGAAGGGAAGGAGGGTCCCTATTGTGCACTTGATGCGATTTGGATATTTTTTATAAAAGGGCATTGGGTAAGTTTGTATGGACCAGTGGCATGATTTTTTTTCCTAGCGGCTACAAAGATAATTGTTGCTAACGTATAGTGGAATCTATGATAATAATGACTCCTAAAAGAATTTTGCCGAAAAATATATCGGAGCTGGAATATCTGATGTTAAAGTTGTGTTGTTCCTATTCCTACTAACACTTTGCATACCGTTATGTATTTTATCGAAATATAACTATTTCCTTTCGTTTGCCGTATGTCATTACTTCCCAGAATTTGATCCTTAGCAGCGACACTATCGAATGGTGTAATAATACAGGGTGTCTTTTTTTTTTCAAAATTAACTGGGTCGATTCCTGGCTAGGATTTTTCAAAAAACCAATGATGCAGTTTTAGTTTTTATCAAAATCGGCTACTTACTCCTTTGAGTTTTTTTCGCTATTCCTCATTGTTTCAGATTTGGCATTCCACCCACTTGAAAAATTCATTCTGTATATCTCGGCTCCGATACATTTTTGAAATAATTGTTAATAGAAGAAAATGAATGTCTTATTGTATTCTTATTAATGAAATATTTTTTATTAGTGGCCGCAGACTTAGATAATCATGCCACTTTTACCCAAACCCCTTTGAAGAATTCCATCAATTTCTCGAAGTTCCTATCATCAAATCGTGACGTGATGTGATGACCATGGACGGAACCACCCTCACAAACAAAAAATAAATTTTCCAAATTGGTCCAGCACGCGTAACATGACCACTGTAGAAACAAGTTTTGTCTACGGAAGAATTGACATAATGACAGGTAGACAATGACATGTGTCAGTTTGTCGATTCTACCGTCGACATAGCCCGTTTCTACGGCGGTCATGCTACGCGCGCAGGCGTCTTTGAGTAATAGGGGAACATACAACAAAAACATAAAAGATTCCCACGAATAAAATAAATAAACGGTTTTGTTACGAGCATAGTTTTTAAATCATCATCATCATCATCATCAGCCTATATTGTTCCCACTGCTGGGACGCAGGCCTCCTCTCTATGAGTGGGAGTGGGCTGTAATCCACCACGCGGGCCCAGTGCGGGTTGGTAGATGTCACATGTCTTCGAATTTTTAGTTCTAGGACATGCCGGTTTCCTCACGATGTTTTCCTTCACCGTTTTGAGAGCAGCGGTGATGAAATAAATTACTCAAAGTAATGCGCCTGCCTGGGTTCGAACCTACGACTTACTGCTCGTAAGTCGGGGCTGATATATAGTTTTTAAATGAAAGTTTGTTTTAAAATTGTTTAATAAATAAATATAAAAAAGCCAAATTACAGTGGACGTTCGACTCAATATTTGTGTATGATATCTCACTTTAAGTTGACCCTAACGCAATACAAAGTGAATGTAAGTTAAGTAATTTAATCTAAAATAATGAAAGTACACATGGCGAACACATCAAGCATTTCTTGTATAACATTACCTCCCTTTATATAGTTTTCCCTTACAATGAGAGATCTGCATAAACTGGTTTTGAATAGCTTATTGGTTGCCGTGCATACATGTATTGCATTAGATCATGCTTATTTCGGTCGTTCAAAACAACTTGAGCAATCGTTAGTAATGTGTCTCTCAGTAATGCATTTCATAAAATGTACTCAGTCTTAAACTTGAAGTGCTGAATCATAGTTGAGTTTTTTAATTACAGATACATTACAGTTTTTTGAAGTGTAACTTCTTATAAATGCGACTTCCAACAAGATTGTGTTAAACGTTTGACGCTACCATGTAGGGGTAATAGAAAGAGACAGAGTGAGGGTGAATGCGTGGCACTCGAACGCATGCGTGTAGTATTACGAAGTTTCACTTCTTCCGCGCGGAGGGACTCCACGCACTATTTTTTTTTGCTATTTCCAAACCACTCCAACTCCTGTGCGCCAGAATCAACAGTGGCGTCCGCTAGAAAAACACCAAGAGACAATGAAGCTCAACAAAGTCCCAGAGAAACAATTCAACTGCTTGAATCCCGCAACGAAATTATTCAGAAAAAGAATAGCGGAGGAGTAGCAAAAACATAATTTCCACTTCTCTCCATACCAGCAGGAGACAGAACGAAAGAAGGCCAATAGGCACAAAGGGACGTTTACAACTGGGATATGAAATCAAAATCAAAAGTCATTTATTCAAATTAGGCTGATAAACAGCACTTTTTGAACGTCAAAATTACAAGAGACCGCCCTTCGTTACTTCCTAGTGTTTTAGCTGGGAAGAAAGGCGGAACAAACTCCCCAGCAACACATCTGTCTGTTAGGTTAGAAGAACCAGATTCTATACAATAGTGTTCAAGTTTATAGAACCAAAGAATCCATTACATCAAATCAATGTCACATGTCAGCTAGCACACACCAATAATAAAATAAAACATTAAAATATATACTTAAGAGTAAACAAAGCCTCCAGACATAAAGGGCGTGCCCGCTTACACGTGCATACCGACGAGAAAAAAAAACAAAGTAAAATAAAAAAATAAAGTAAAAAAAAAACTATGCATAAAGGTATCAGTAAGCTAAATTGGAGAAAGAACATTAATGAAATGCACATGACACAGCTTGGAGAGTATGCGAGCTACAGCGGTTGTGGGCTGGCTTTGTTGCTAAGAAGGATGGCCGTTGTAGCAAACGAGTCCAGCCCCCGTATTCACAAACGCTCGGATTCGATTTCGATTCGGAAAGTCGTATGTCTTTCTCGCTCGCTTTCGTAATTTCGTTCCAAAACAAGATAGATAGCGTTAGTGAATAGGGGGCCTGGAGTGCTTCTCACACATATCCTTCATCATTCATCAGCATTTCAGCCGAAAGACGACCACTGCTGGACATAGGCCTCCCCCAAGTGTCACCACATTGACCGGTCCCGTGCGACTCGCAACCAGCGGATCCCCGCAACCTTCACCAGGTCATCGGTCCACCTAGTTCCCGCTTTCCAACGCATCGTCTTCCGGTGCGCAGTCGTCATTCCAGAACTTTTCAGCCTCATCGCCCATCCGTTCTGCGAGCAATGTGCCCTGCCCACTGCTACTTAAGTTTGGCAATTCTTTGGGCTACGTCGGTAACCTTGGTTCTCTTGTGAATGTCCTCATTTCTAATTTGATCATGCAAGGAAACTCCGAGCATAACCCTCTCCATTGCCCTTTGGGTGACTTAAAGCGATGAGGCCCATTGTGAGCGTTTCGTTTTCGTTTGGGATCAGAAATCCTTTTCAAGAATCAATTTAACATTGTAACTAGAAGTTAAGATTAGCACATCATCCACACGGACAAAGGAGAAAAAATGAATATTATAGAGGATAACTCATGAAGTATTGAAGCTAAGCTAATTCAATTTAAATGGATCCACCGAGCGAGCTTCTTCTACAAAAAGAAAAAAGAATCACGGGAGAAATTGGTGTACATGAAAACAAAAAAACTCTGGTCGAACATGTAACCTCTTTCTTTGTTCTAAGTCTGTTAATAATAGAAAGCATCGGTAAGTTACACATAAATTGGACATATTTCAAACACGCTTTTTGGACAAATAAATTTGTTTGTCTAAATCTTCTTGATAAACTTTGAATCACTATAACTGGGTTGTAGAAGACAGGCTGGCAGTCGCTTAATTTAAAATTAAATTACTGGTATTTACCAGCATCCACTTAGAAGAAGCTGACCCCAACATGGCTTCGGAAGGTTGATGAGATGATGATGATGAATACACAAACTTTCACGTTTAAACAATTAGTCAATTAAAATAACTAAAGTTTGCATCTTCATAGATAATCATTTTTTCTATTGATTGACTGATCTTGGGCTAGAAATACAGTACCTTTCCTTTTTCTCAGAAGATGGCTAGGCTGAACTAAACACTTTTTATAATGTTTGTTGATTCATCTGTCATAAATTCAGTTTTATATTCATCTGTCTTGTCAATATTATCAACCATACCATGTATCGCTTAGAAAAATAATATTAAATAATAGCTACTTTTTTTTGATGAAGAAAATGAGATGAGCGGTCAGCTAAAAAAATAATAAATTATATCATCCAAACCAGGTGGCGTACCATGACGTCTTAAACCATTATTGTTCCATTCTTATTCCAGAGTGAAAAAGAGACGGAGCTATACAGGTCGTCTAGCTCCATCTCTTTCCCACTCTGGAATAGGAATGGAACAATAGTAGATTGTATCATAAGGGAGCAAAACAATATTTTTACGGCGAGGGCGCTTTTTTTAATCCAGAGCGAAGTGAGGGATTCTTTAGTAGAATCCTGAACGTAGCGAGGGATTCAGAGTACGTCGCCCGAGCCAAAAATCTATTTTGCGCCCGAGTGATACACTCTACTTTTCATCACCCACTATGAGAAAATAAAAGGCCCCTCATATTGTATTGAAATATTATTATTAAAACATAGAGTAACAACTAAATTGAAATTAAATAGTATCTAATAATAAAACGACTTAAAACTTATATTTACGTTTGAGACATTTTCGCAATTGTGAAAAATTCTTCAGCTGGCGGCGCGACTATGGGCCGTCGTACCAGCCAGTTTTTATTCAAACAATATTTGCGTTCGATTTCTTTGGCGCTGAACACTAACATGTTCCAGATTTAAAAAGTGCGCGGCAAAATAAATTGCGGCGCACTTTTTGAAATAAAGAGGATTAAAAACTCATTACTGCCCGCTAAAAGTTTCTTATAGAAAACACCACCTTTGGGTGCACTTAAAGGCGAACCAATTCGTCCTTTTCGAATAGATGGGATGAAATAATGTTTTAAGCGTCATATAACCCCCCCTGGTGTCAGAGTTTGTATGCCGCCCATGCACCTCCTGTTTGGCTTAACATGGCGTCGAGAAATATCTCTCAGGCATACTGGTTTCCTCGCGATGTTTTCCTTCACCGAAACAAGTAACAATATAACAATACGCATGAATCTGAAAAACCAGAGGTGCGTGTCTTGGGTTCGAACTTGCGACCTACGACTTAGCAGTCCGACTGTCACACCACTAGGCTATCACTGCTAGAATAGGGGTGAAGATTGGGTAAAGAAAACGAAATCCATTTTGTCCGTCAGACAGGTAATACAAAAATATTAGACACGTATTTTTTGTTTTATCATAAATTACTTAGTTAAAACTCATTAAAGTTGGAGAGTGGGGGCTCACTACGTCACAAGTAGGTATAAAAATTACCTACATGCGCCATTTCAACTCAATATATCTCCGTAATTTTATGACCACGTGAAAAAAGAAAAAATACGTGTCCAATACTTTTCAATAATCTACCCGACAGACAAAGAAAAAAAAATGTGATCATCCCCCATTACCAATCACTACAACATTATTATTACCTAACATAACTTTCATTGTATAAACAAACGTCATTTCCTATTGTTGATCTCTTCTCCGCAACAGCTGCAACAAAACATGCATTGTTAGTCTGTTCCACAAAACAAATAAACAGCCAATCAAATTAATCTAAGTTTAACTAAACATGGTGTCACCTGCCGGAATGATTGATGGCGTATGTTGAAATTCGGAGCGCGCACAGAACGCGTGTCTAATTCTAAACGAAGGATGTGCACTGCGTAGAGTTAGCAGTGCTTAGTGTGTTTGCGGGGCCTGTGGACGGTGATTAATGGGCTAGCTCATCGTCCGTCCGTCTTATGGCGACTGGCCGTGTCGACGGCGCGTTCGTGTTTCATGCGCGCCTCAAGAAGATGTCAGCAAATCGGAAGGGGTCCGAGTCCGACGCCTGCCAGGGCTGCGGGACTGTTCGAAAGAGATACCGTGGCACTGGAACACAAAGGGCTAAGAAGGAACATGGATGGGTTTTAGTCAGTACAAGTCTGACACTCCCTTCCGCTCCGCCAAGATCGGGAGGAGTCATATCATGATTTGGCTCCAATCATACACCGATCCATAAGCCGAATCATATCCGACTCGGCTGGGCAGAGTTCGGGAAGTTGCGTAGTATCTCCTCGTCCAACTTACCGCAGTGTCTCAAGACGAAAGTCTATGACCAGTGTGTATTGCCAGTGATTACATACGGAACCGAAACGTGGTCGCTCACACTGGGCCTCATCAGAAAGCTCAAAGTCACCCAAAGGGCAATGGAGAGGGCTATGCTCGGAGTTTCCTTGCGTGATCGAATCAGAAATGAGGACATCCGCAAGAGAACCAAGGTTACCGACGTAGCCCGAAGAATTGCCAAACTTAAGAGGGCAGGGCACATTGCTCGCAGAACGGATGGGCGATGGGGCCGAAAAGTTCTGGAATGGCGACCGCGAACCGGAAGACGAAGTGTTGGAAGGCCTCCCACTAGGTGGACCGATGACCTGGTGAAGGTTGCGGGGATCCGCTGGATGCGAGGCGCACGGGACCGGTCAATGTGGCGTCACTTGGGGGAGGACTATGTCCAGCAGTGGACGTCTTTCGGCTGAAATGATGAATTTGATCATACACCATCATCATCTGCCCAGCCTTTTCCGAACTATGTTGGGGTCGGCTTCCAGTCTAACGGGATGCAGCTGAATACCAGTATTTTACATTGAGCGACTGCCTATCTGACCTCCACAACCCAGTTAGTACTGGGTAATATGAGATCCCTTGATAACACTGGTAGTCTATAGAACACCCACGACCTGATCTGACGACGTTGACCAATAGGCCACCTCTGCCTAACCCTTCGGGAAATTCAGGCGTGATGTTTTGTATGTAAAAATGATAAAGGCACAGCGTGATTGACGTGGGTCGTTCATGACACGTTTCAAGAGATTGCTGTCACAGATAGTTTATTTAGTGTACTTTATTTTTGAATTACTGATTTAATATTTTACTCTGGACGCTCTTAACTTGCCCGTATTTCTACATCGTTCTCACATATTTGTAATTCTTAACATGAATGACGTAACCAAGGTTTTTATTACACATTTTGATTTAAAAGAGTGTCCATGGAGTTTCTTGCCTATTCTTCTCCATAGAGACCTACACTTTGGAATGGGCAACTGCATAATAACTTGTGAAAGTACACAAGTAATTATGCCTTATGACTGGGACTGTGACTGCGTTATTTTTTTGTTTTTTTGACATTCAAAAGTGCCTGTAATGGTCTAATTGAAATAAATGCTTTGAGTTGAGTTTGTCCTTAGGTTTTTCGTGTTTGATGGTTTTAAAATGAATCATTCCCGCTATGTGGATATACTGGCAAAATGAGGGTGTTTGGTGGTTTCTAATCATTAGCCTATAATGTTCCCACTGCTGGGACACAGGCCTCCTCTCTATGAGAGGGAGTGGGCTGTAATCCACCACACGGGCCCAGTGCGGGTTGGTAGATGTCACATGTCTTCGAACTTTTAGTTCTAGGACATGCCGGTTTCCTCACGATGTTTTCCTTCACCGTTTTAGAGAGCAGCGGTGATGAAATAAATTATATACACAAAGTAATGCGCCTGCCAGGGTTCGAACCCACGGCTTACTGCTCGTAAGTCGGGGCTGCCACCACTGGGCCACCGCTGCTCTGTTATGTACAAATAAAATGATAAAGGCACGGAAGCGTCGGATTCACGTGCATCGTGCATCGCACGTTTCAAGAGATTGCGGAATCTGTGTGGTCCATTCGTATCTAAATTCAGTCTATTTGACGTAAATTTACTAACCTGGACTAACAGTCGTTAAGTAATCAGTGACTTGAAAGTCTGAACACCAGTCTTACCAAGGGTTATCGTATTACCCAGTACTAACTGTGTTCATCATCTGCCTAGCCTTTCCCAAACTATGTTGGGGTCGGCTTCCAGTCTGACCGCATGCAGCTGAGTACCAGTATTTTACATGAAGCGACTGCCTATCTAACCTCCACAACCCAGTAACTGGGTAATACGATACCTTTTGGTAAGACTGGATGTCAGACTTTTGGCTTATGACTACTCGATACGACTGTCAAATATCTACAAATGACAGCCGGGACCAACGGTTTAACGTGCTTTCCGAGGCACGGAGGAAACTCGGTATGTAATTATGGTGACCCATCCACGAACTAACCTCGGCAAGGACGGCTTAACCTTAAAGAGCGACCCGTGCGGCTGTTTTTATTTAGCCATGATCTGCTCCACGAGGTCAGATAGGCAGTTGCTCCATGTAAAATACTGGTGTTCAGCTGAATCCGGTTAGACTGGAAGCCCACCCCAAGATAGTTGGAAAAAGGCTGGGCAGATGTTGATGTGTGGTCCACTTTTATCCGTGCAGTCGGTAGTCTATTTGACGAGAATCGACTGACCTCTCCAGCTGCCGATTAAACTATCAGAACACGAATTATTAAAATAAAGCTAATTGCTTTCACCTTTGGCTCAGAGTTTAAAATAAGTTTCTTGTTATCAATTGTTTCTCAGCTTAGTACGTCAATCATGTTACTTATGTGTTTTATAACACATTTGCTCGTAAAGGGTCTCTTATTGCACCAAGTTCAGTATCGTAATGTATCACATTACGCACTAGTGCGGTAATGTAAAGTAAAACGCACGGCTTATCATAATGCTCCGTCTAAAACGAACGGTACTTTTTTAAATCTTAGCAAAGAGTTTTTATGTCAGAAAAGTAGTCAACATTTTATGAATAAAATTAAGTTGGGAGATAAAATATAATAAATAAACATTTACTTAATTCTTTAATTTAATCAATTTTGATCATAAATTACAACCATTTATCTGTAACAAAACACAAAAATATTAATTTACTTTATTAGTAATACTGGCTGTTTTTGTGCCTTTGCCTTACAAAAAGCGTAAAAGTTATTCCGCGCGCTTTCTCTTTACGCTGTATTGTTTTTGTTTGAAAATGTCATCCGAATTTTATTTATTTTCTCGCAAATGTGTTATAAAACGTCGTATGACATACGTGCGCTTTGATAATTACAGCCTCTGCTTTCTTGTAGCCCTCGCCTACGGCTCGGGCTAGCAATATCGCCTCGGCTGTAATTTTCAACTTACCGCACTTATATCATAATGTACTATTACGTATCGGTACAGATCTACCAGGAAGCGTATGCGCTTCGGTTATCTTCGTATATCTTCGGAAATACGAACTCGCAATGGTTGGAGCTAATAATAGAGATGGTATAACTATGAAATTACACATCATTACATTACACATTAAACATCATGTATAAGGAAATAAAAAAATTAAAAAAAAAACTTTTGAGTTTGAAAAAGTTGTGCCGAGACAAAACTTTATACAAAAGCGCAATGACAGGTTACTATATGGCGCGACGTTCGTCCTAATTCAGAAACCTATACAGATCTTAGTTTACAAGGTGGCAGGGACACCTACGCACAAACCCTCCCACATAGAAATTATTCATTGGTTTCTATACATACGAATTAATAAATAAAATTGAAGTGTCTGTTTGTAATATTAAAATAACCGCTTTTTACTACATGCATACAGTGAATGTTTATACGGCACATACATATATACCTATCAAAATATACTTTTTTACAATTTTTGTCTGTCTGCCTTTTTGCTCCGGCTAATCTCTGGAACGGCTGGACCGATTTTGATGGGACTTATACTGGCAGATAGCTGATGTCACTTCTATTTTAGAAAAATAAATAATAATTAAAATAAAAATGCAAAAACGTAAAAAAAACTAAATGACTGAGTAACTTTTTTGTTAAATTCCACGCGGACGAAGTCGAGGGCACAGCTATTTTAAAATAAAACAGCAGTTCCATACATTTTGACCGTGTAGGTACTACACTTTTGTTTTTTGTTTTAGTTACCGACAAAAAATGTCTATGTCCCGGGTGGTAATGATGTGCTGACAACGTGGTAGGTAACCGTTTGTGCGTCGATGTACAGTCACGGACTTTAATTGATGAGCCACTTTTAATAAAAACTTTCCAATTTTGCAGTCTAATCCATTCACGAAATTACACGATTAAACCCGAACTCGAACCGCATGCTCGTAAAGAAGATGTCATATTAGTAATAATCGGAAATAGTATTATCAATAGAGGTTGAAGAAAGACTAATAAGTTGTCAATGAAAAATCTATAAAATGTTACATACGTTTATCCAATCTATTTCTTACTGACCTCCTTTGAATTAGAGCTCATTAAATTACTATTTGTTTCTGAACACCTTGGATTGGTTTTCAGACAGTTGAAATGTCAATGTCATAGACGATTATTTTATATTTTGGTGAATTGAATAATTGTCATGAACGTCATCTTGGACGCCACGCGTTCGGATAAAATCGCGGGTGCGAGTTTTTCCGATGTCAAAATTACTACGTTACTATGGCTACGCTAAAACAAATTGTCGCTAGGTAAGGTTGCTAGAACTGCAATTGGTTTACTTTGGGTAGGCACTCTGTACTATGTACGAATATAGCCGACTAAACTCGATTAGCATTACACGCCTAAAATACAAACAGTGGCAAGTGGCTCATCAATTAAAGTCCGTGACGTACCTTCCATCTTGATAGATACTGCACGGCTGTCATTTATTAGATCTTTGACATTCATCAAAGGTCATACTTGCTTATTTTTCTGTCTGAACTAGTCTTCATTCTCATCATCAGCCTATATTGTTCCTACTGCTGGGACACAGGCCTCCTCTCCATGAGAGTAATGTAATGTGGCTGTAATCCACCACGCGGGCCCAGTGCGGGTTGGTAGATGTCACATGTATTCGTATTTTTAGTTCTAGTACATGCCGGTTTCCTCACGATGTTTTCCTTCACCGTTTTTAGAGCAGCGGTGATGACAACTGGGCCAACGCTGCTCCAGTCTTACCAATAGGTATTGTATTACTCAGTACTGACTGAGTTGTGGAGGTCAGTCGCTGTATGTAAAAATAGTATACACCGTGTAAATCACCTCATCACGAAGCCGTCAACCAAGCATTCTGTACATGAAACTAAGTAACTTTACGCAAAAATTATTGCTGGGAAACAACTTTTTTTTGGGGGGTGTAAAATCATGTTTTGTGGTAGAACTCAATGTAACGCACTCAACACATTGTGCTGATGGACGGATTGAATAGTACGGGGGTCGTGGAGGTGTTTAAAAGTAAAAATCTTAAATT
The DNA here is from genome assembly GCA_963082945.1 of Cerastis leucographa. NCBI lineage: Eukaryota > Metazoa > Arthropoda > Insecta > Lepidoptera > Noctuidae > Cerastis > Cerastis leucographa. The sequence continues at coordinate 4,050,555 of OY720374.1, read as the reverse complement.
GAAATCTTGTATTTAAAAAACTACTTGTCAAAAAGTTGGAACTTTGACCCCTAATATCTCCGTAACTAGAAGGTTCCCAGGTATGGTGTAGAACAAAAAAATGATCGCAATGACAGGGAGAACCAGTGCCTTTAGGCTTCGTTAAGAGGTGTTTTACACCCTTTATAAGTAAAACTGGTATTCAGCTGCATCTGGATACCTAAACTGGAAGCGGACCCCGACAATCCCTACACAGTTGGGAAAAGGCAAGTGCGGGGATCGAACCCGCGACACACAGCGCAGCAGTCGATCGCTCAGCCACTGCGCCAACCGTGCCGTCAAAGCACATTGTAGCAGAAATTGATGACATAACTTCATAGCATATCATTTTTCAAATTAATTAAAGTCTTTACCACGAGTGGACAATTAATCTGCAAAAGATGATACATGACAGTTTTATGAACGAACATAAACAATCTAGACTTCTTAGCTAGACTTATATGAATTTATGTGCAGGCATGTGCATTAATGACCTTTGTAGTTTACCGGGTTCGAGTTCGTGTCCGTGCACTAATATGTCGTTGAATTATTATCGAATAGCTGGAAAGAACTTCATGGGTTTACCCAAGGTTAAAGGATGTCTCAATGGCCAAGGTAGAACAACAATAAAATAAGACATTGCACTAACTCATGGACATGTGAATATGCATTGTTCCCACCCTCAGCTATGGAGCACAGACATGGTCTTAGGGTTATGAAAATAAAATCAAAATATTTTATTTCACATAGGCCTACATGGGCACTTATAAAACGTCGACAAAAGGTGCACGGTTCGGCTTGTTCGTTTCCTATGGAGAAGAACCGGCAAGAAACTCCATGGTTACTCTTTTAAAATCATTTGGTTTTACAATATTTGAATTTTACACCGTTAAGTATGGGAGGACAGCGTAGGCCCGACAATAAATCGTTGCTTACTACAAAAGGTACAAAAGATAAAAAAAAAAAAAAACTACGATTTTACTTTCACAAAAAATAGGTAAATGAAAAGGAATCTATACAAAAGTAAAAATAAAACATTATAAGAACATTAAATTAAACAATTGACACAAAATATGTTGTCATCAGTGCTGCACCCATTCTGAACAATGAATGAACGGTGCAATGATTTGAAAACTATTGTAAAACATCTAAATAAACAGAATAACATATGAATAAAAAGAATAACATCTGAATTAAAAGAATAATCTGAATAAAAAGAACAGTGTACTTCTTCATCCCACATTGAAAGGGAGGATCCTCCGACCAGACGAGTGTTGTGTCTGGTGGGCAACTGCCCGACAGTTGTGATCGGCTTTTTTTACCAACGCGAACGGCTTAAGAGGGGACTCTAGTCGGTATTTCTCCATACAAACGTATTCCGCTGTTTTCTTCGTGGATAATGCGTCTAGAGCATGATTTTTTTTTCCAAAAAATCTAGGTCTTATTAATACATGTCCCCTATCATTTCCTTTTTTTTTAAACGTAATTACTAAAAGAATTATGACCATCTAAAAACCCTAAAAATAGCCCGTTTTTACCGCCATGTTCAGACGACTATCAGACAAATAAGTTTTTAGCAAAAATAAAATAATAGAAGCATAGATATACCTTTCTTCTAAATTTTGATATAAGAATTATTTAGATCAGTTTAGTTTTGAAGAAGACAACAGCGGAATACAAAACCTCTTTTGGTCAAGATTTTTGTAGGTAAAATCAGCCTGAGCTGCAGTTGTCCCTTGCGCTCTTTACGGAGGCTTGGTCAGGCGCAGCGCGACGGCAATAGTTTCTTAAAATCAAATCAAATACTTTTAATTACCGACTAGAGTCCCCTCTTAACGTTCTTTCCGAGGCACGGGGGAAAAAAACATGACCTGTACAGTTCACAACCAAAAATTCCTATCAGGAGAAATCAGGGCGTGTTTTCCCAAGAAACAGAACGCGATCAATACACCTAAACCACGATCATGATGGGTTATGATGGGTTCTGCCGATGTCATAATTGTTGTGTATTGACACGGAAGACAAGATGTGCTGATCTAGTTCCATTAAATTTGTGAAATTTGCCTTGATTTCCCAGCTGGGTAGTTGACACTTAAATTAACAAACCAACGGCTCAAGGATTTATAAAAAAAAAACTTTTGAAATTACAAACAGACACTTCAATTTGATTTATTTATACAAGTGTTGTTTTGCATCCTCGTCAAATTCAAGGAGGTACGTTTGCTAATGATTCTCGACCCGAATCAATATTAAAATGGGTAGGTAATTTCTTTTTTTTTTTCTTTTTACGGTAAGTGTTAAACGCGGTCCGTCTGATCTTCGCCTTTTATCCTCGCTTACACACATACAAAAAATCTCAAAAGTTAATTACACCACGTTAAGGGGGTTATTCTGAAATACTGTCAAAAACAACAACAAAAAAAACCGGCCAAGTGCGAGTCGGACTCGCGCACCGAGGGTTCCTTACAAACCAAAATTACTGAAGAGAATAAATAAAAAATTGTGATGTCACTTCAAATTTAAGGTTTTCGGAATTTTTCCCTTATATGTGCTATAAAAAATTGCTTCATGCCAAATTTCAAGATTCTAGGTCGACTAAAAGTACGGTCAGCAGCAAAAGTCGCTTTACATAACCAAAATTATAAGACGTCTTAGTTTTTGAATGATCCATATTAACAGACTGGAGCAAAAGACATAACAATATTTTCATCAATGGTTATACAAATTCGCAAAACAATATAACATCAGATCACACTGAGCAGCACAAAACTTGGTGTTATATTTATAAGTATTAACCGACTTTGATGCTGACTGTACTCTTTAGGTTTTGATTCCCTTGCGAGTAGTTGCGAGTTAGAAAATATGCGGCTTAAATTGCTGTTTCTTTTGATTACGTTGACATTGAAGTTTGATTTTGTTACAGCTTAAAGGTATTATAGACTTGAGTATTTGATATGAATTTCAATTTGATACCTCTACGCATTCATGAGGAAAAGGGTAGTAAGTTCAAAATTTATAATAATATATTTATTATTGATGTAACAAAAAATTTACGGTTTTTGTAATTTTTCCTTTTTCTGTGCTATAAAACGTTGCTTCGTACCAAATTTCAAGATTCTGATTTCACGGGAAGTACCCTGAAGGTTTTGATTCCCTTGCGAGTGTCGAAAATTTGCTGCATAAACGGCTTTATCCATTCATTGCGTTGGCTTAGAAGTTTGATTTTTTCACAGCTCCAAGAGACAGTAGACCTAAGTATTTGATATAAATTTCAGCTTGATACGTCTACGCGTTCCTGAGAAAAAGGGTCTTGACAGACATACATGGACGGACAACAAAGTGATCCTATAAGGGTTCCGTTTTTCCTTTCGAGGTACGGAACCCTTTAGGGTTACCAAAAAAAACACTGCTTTTTAAAGCAGTGTTTTTTTAATAAATAACTAGGTGCCGTAATTTATATTTGTTATAATATGTCTTTTGTGACAACATGCTGAATTATGACGAGGATGCAAAACAACACCTTGTATAGATGATAGGAAGACATCTATGACGCCACTGGTAATACAAATGTTGAAGTCGACATAATAAAGTATTGATACAAATCAAATGACATCCTAGACCTACTTAGAAATTCTGCTCAGCATTCAACTTAAATTGGACGTCGTACATTAACATATATACAATAAACTCCTTGTTTCTTCTGAGTTATTGATCTCATTATGTATGTCATCTATACTCTGTACATACAAATAAATACAATTGAAGTGTCTGTTTGTAATATTAAAATAACCGCTTTTTACTACATGCAATAAGAATGTAGCCAGATCAATAGAATTGATCTCTTCATGAAATGGTTGTATTTCATGAAATGGCCAATATCCGGTGCTCACATCATGATATGGTCTGCCAGATCAATAAATAATCAGCGTTTAACGATATGAATAGTTAAACGCACGGCTACTTCATGATATGGTCAAACATTAGTGATCATATCGTAAAATAGTTACATTATCCACCGTTAGAGGCTATTCCAGAGTATATTCCAAAATAACATTTTTTACAATTTTCGTCTGTCTTTCTGTCTGTTTGTTCCGGCTAATCTCTGGAACGGCTGGACCGATTTTGACGGGACTTTCACTGCAGATAGCTGATGTAATAAGGAGTAACTAAGGCTACTTTTAGACGACTATCAGACAAATTAGATATGTTTTTAACAAAAAAGAAAATAATAGAAGCATAGATACTTTTCCTCTTGATATAAGAATTAATAAGATCAGTTTAGTTTTGAAGAAGAAAACAGCGGAATACAAAACGTCTTGTGGTCAAGATTTTTGTAGGTAAAATCAGCCTGAGCTGCAGTTGTCCCTTTCGCACTTTACGGGGCTTGGTCGGGCGTAGAGCGACGGCAATAGTTTCTTCATATACCTACCTATTCTTCAAATTCCTCGGGGCTAGAGTCCCCTCTTAAGTTTAAGCAGTGCTTGCCGAGATGGGTTCGTAGATGGGTTAACATAATTACATACCGAGTTTCCTCCGTGCCTCGGAAAGCACGTTAAGCCGTTGGTCCCGGCTGTCAATTCTAGATCTTTGACAGTCGTTACGAGTAGTCAGAAGCCAAATGTCTGACATCCTATACATATACTGACGTCTTACTAAGGGGTATCGTATTACCCAGTTACTGGGTTGTGGAGGTCAGACAGGCAGTCGATTCATGTAAAATACTGGTACTCAGCTGTATCCGGTTAGACTGGAAGCCGACCCTAAGATAGTTTGGGAAAAGGCTAAGCAGATGATAACTGAAAACCGTATTAAGGCTCCCTTCTACCTACGCTGATGGTTGACGTTATGCTATCTAGCTTCCGCCTGTGGCGTCGCTCATATTGAGGTCTTAAAACATTATTAAATGGCGGAGCAAAACATACCTAAAACTGTGTCTACATTTGTGACATTTTAACGGACCTAACCGACCTAATATAGTAACCGTCAAGCCAAGTCGGCCGGAGTAAAGACAATTTCTGCAGGTGGGGGTTCATAGACGGCTCAGACCTCAAGTGCGTTCGGACGTCTCTCCACAAACAATGGCCCACCTTCCATCTTGCACCGCATGCCCCCTATCACCTGCGCACTTGTAAATCTATTTACTGCATTAGGAACTAGCACATTTGCGCGAAACCGCAACGATATGCAATCAACCGGGCATACATCCGGACTTCGTGGCTGCTATTGTGAAATTCCTAATGTAAAACCCAAAAACACTTAGCACGTCCTGTAAGTCGAATCCAGGACCTGAAGCTCAGCAGCCTCAGTTCCGACCACCAGACCAACGAGACACGTAAGACGTACGTTCTTTATAAGAGGTCTTTGTTTTTAGCTAGTTAATTTGATATTCTAATTGCATTTATTTGAATCTTCCTCGTTATAAATCATTGCGTGTGCCTAATACTAAATAATGTATTTCGTTTTGTAGTTTCGTTTAAAGTGACTGCCTTGGTTTAGAGGTCGCAAGAGCAGCAGTTTTTTTTTTCTGAAATAAAACCTAGGAATTTCTTCTGTATCAAATCAAATCATTTATTGCATCCATAAAGTACAATAATCAGGTGGTCAAAAAAAAATAAACACGATTATGGACCCTGTCGGGCACAGCAAGTTTTAAATAAGTAGAGAGAGGAAGAGCGGTTCTCTAAATTCTCTTGGGTGCGTTTACAAACATTTAAACTCACATACACAAACAGCCAGACCTGGAACAACTATCTGTAGGCCATACAAATATTTGTTCCGTGCGGGGGTCGAACCCGCGACACGCAGCGTAGCAGTCGATCGCTCAACCACTACGCCAACCGTGTCTTCATAGGCTTACTTACGCATACGAATTGACGGCGTCGTGTTTCGCTGCGAGGTGTCACGTAGCTACATTGCCCAGTACTAACTGGGTTGTGGAGGTCAGATAGGCCGTCGCTTCATGTAAAATACTGGTATTCAGCTGCAACCGGTTAGACTAGAAGCCGACCCCAACATAGTGTGGAAAAGGCTAAGCAGATGATGATGATGTACAAGTGCCTTTTCAAAAATCAAAATCAAAATATTTTTATTTCACATAGGCCTACATGGGCACTTGTAAAACGTCGACAAAAAGGTGCCCGTTTCGGGTTGGTCGTTTCCTATGGAGAAGAACCGGCAAGAAACTCCATGGTTACTCTTTTAAAATCATTTGGCTTTACAATTTTTGTATGGTACAGCATTGGCACATAAGTATGAGTGGACATCGTAGGCTCGACAATAAATCGTTGCTTACTACAAAACGTAGAAAAAAATTTTTCTATAATAAAAATAAATAAGTTCCATATCAGCATGTGCCCATAACAAGTTACTTTCTAACCATCTGTCTGTCACTTTGGACCGCCACTGTTCTGTTATCAACAGTCACCTTGTTATCACCGAGGGGTCACAGAATAATACGATAATTTCTAGTGTTGTTTAGAACAATAATTTGCTTTTATTTTGCATATCATACTATGACAGCGGGAAATACAAATTTTGATGGATGAATAGGGAGTGGAAGACCAAGGAAACTATGGATGGATTGTCTTAGGAATGATAAAAATATTATTATACAGTATGTTAGGTTAAACGAGGGACATATTGAGGGAGGGTATTCAGTATTCGATTCTCGTCCCAAATATGTAAAAAACCTATAACGTATATAGAAGAATTTTTAATGTTTTGTTTAGTGCCTAGATATTTTGGACTGTCCTAAGCCAGGTAAGTTTAAAGTATGAAGGGAAAATGGATTATAGAGAAGAGTCATTGCCCCGCTCACATGTTCAGCGATAGTCGCTAGCGCAAGGGTGTATACACGTTGCGTGACATTTGCGCACATTTTGGTATGGTTCTGTCTGTTATTTATCAGTGTTTTTTTTTGTTTATATTTTTATTAGTATCATGTTAGCATGTACTATTATGGGTTTGAATATGTCCCTCGTTTAAACTAACATACTGTAGATAAGAAATTAGTGGCCTTTCTAACAGAATTTTTTTATTATTCGATTAATGATTTTTTACTGGACACAACTTTTTAATCAGCGATGTGTATAATAAGTATAATTAATATTATCTTGAACATTACGTAATATACATTAATTTTTAATTTTATTCTGTACTAGCTGTCCCACGCAACTTCGTCTGCGTAACATTTTCCTCGTTTTCGCAACATTTTTCATTGCTGCTCCGCTCCTATTGGTCGTAGCGTGATGATATATAACCCTATGTCCTTCCCCAGGTAGAAATCTATCTTCTTGCCATATTTCATTAAGATCCGATCAGCCGTTTAGTCGTGAAAAGGTAACAAACAAACAAACAGAGTGAAATTCGCATTTATAATATTAGTATGGATGTAGTAACTTTCTAATTTGATATTTTTCAATAATAATTAATGTATATGTATAATTGCAATAATTCTAACTGTGACACCTTAATTTGTAATTCTATTTTTAGAATTTTAACACTTTTTACAATTTTTGCGTGCCTGTTTCAGGCACATTGTACATGGCTCACTCCTTCCTATTCCACCTGTATTTTAATGTAACCTACATTCATCTTAGATAAAGGGTGTAAAACACCTCTTAACGAAGCCGAAAGGCACTGGTTCTCCCTATCATTGCGATAATTTTTTTGTTGTAGTCGTTTCCCAGCAATAATTTTTGCGTTAAGTTACTTAGTTTCATGCACAGAATGCTTGGTTGACGGCTTCGTGATGAGGTGATTTACACGGAGTATATATAAAAATCAATTGCTGTTCGTTTGTCTCGCTAAAACTCGAGAACGGCTGGGCCGATTTAGCTGATTTTGGTTTTGAAATGTTTGTCGTAGTCCAGGGAAGGTTTAAAAGGTGAGAAAGGTAGGGTAGGTAGGTAGGTAGGGACGTAGGGCGGGTAGGTAGGTAGGTAGGGTAGGATAGGGTAGATTAGTAGGTGGGTAGGGTAAGGTAGGAAGGTAGGAAAAAGTGCATTGCAACGCATGCCGGGTACAGCTAGTTGCAAATAAATAATTTGATTTGATTTGATGAAAGAAAAAGTGTGAAGGTTGACAGAGGAGAATGGAAGAGAAAAACGTCTTGCGCTGACCCCAAGTAACATGGCACAACGGCAGACAGGTGATAGAGATGAGTATGTCAGCGGGGACTTCTGGTTATCTACCAGTCAGCGGATACGCTGGAAGGCGACGCCCTAGAATGGACATACCATACACTGACCTTATTGGTGATGAACTTCAGAAAAGTCAGGTGCGTTTAAGGTTGTATACGTACGGAATTTAAGCTTAGTGTCCGGAATCCGGAAGAATTCTAAACCGTCTGGAATTTTCGAAAACCCGAATTCTAAAACTATCTATTACTTATAATACACCGTGTAAATCACCTCATCACCAAGCCGTCAACCAAGTATTCTGTACATGAAACTAAGTAACTTTACGCAAAAATTATTGCTGGGAAACGACTTTTTTTTGGGGGGTGTAAAATCATGTTTTGTGGTAGAACCCAATGTAACGTACTCAAAACATTGTGCTGATGGACGGATTGAATAGTACGGGGGTCGTGGAGGTGTTTAAAGTAAAAATCTTACATTAAAAACTTGTATTTAAAAAAATACTTGTCAAAAAGTTGGAACTTTGACCCCTAATATCTCCGTAACTAGAAGGTTCCCAGGTATGGTGTAGAACAAAAAAATGATCACAGGGAGAACCAGCGCCTTTTGGCTTCGTTAAGAGGTGTTTTACACCCTTTATATTTTTAAGCACATCGCCTTCGATCAGTAATAGTACCGATCGAAGAACATCGCTATTACTTCCAGTTCTAGCGCAAACACTGGCGCAAACACTTGGATTAGCACTGGCGTGTGCATATTATAATACGATACCTTAGGTAAGACTAGTTGACAGACTTTCGGGCTTCTGACTGTAACGACTGTCATAAATCTACAAGAGGAGAGGAGGAAATCGTGGCTAAATAATAATAGCCGCACGGGTCAATCTTTAAGATTGGTCCGTGGATGGGTGACCATAATTACGTACCGAGTTTCCACCGTGCCTCGGAAAGCACGTTAAGCCGTTGGTCCCGGCTCTCATTTGTAGATCTTTGACAGTCGATACGAGTAGTCACAAGCCAAAAAGTCTTACATTCAGTCTTACCAAAGCGTATCGTATTACCCAGTTACTGGGATGCGGAGGTTAGATAGGCAGTCGCTTAATGTAAAATACTGGTACTCAGCTGCATCCAGTTAGACTGGAAGCCGACCCCAAGATAGTTTGGGAAACGGCTGGGCAAATGTCGGCCGGTAGCAAAAGTTCAACGTGCTTTCTTATTCATTGAGGGAACTAGGTATGGTCACCCATCCACGGACTGACCTCGGCAAGCACTGTTTAATCTTGAAGCTCGATGGGTGCGGCCATTTTATCTACAATTTTAGTTATAAAGGCCACCGTGACAGAAATTCGGTCAAGAAAATATGAAAATTACTCACTCAATCAACTAGTAACTTCTTAACAACGTTCGTGCTTAAAGACACTTTATTAAAATTACCTAAGAGTCGTTAGGTTAGATTATCTAACGTTACGCTAAGTATGTATTGGAGACGTGGGTCAAAGCTAAACCAACCAGTTTGGTTGGTGCTAGGGATGCGCGTTACTTGCAAACCAAAATATCGATAGAAATATCGATATTTTGGTTCGATTCGGCCAGTTGTTACGGGTAGTCTGTCTATGACAACCAGTCTTACCAAGATACACCCTGTAAGGCTGTACAGTACTACCTGGCCTATGGAGGTCAGATAGGCAGTGGCTCCATATAAAATACTGTTATTAAGAGCGTTTACGCCTTACGGAAATTCATACAAACTTTCAACTCCTTATTTTGCGAAATGATTGAACCGATTTGAAATGTCTTGAAAAAAAAAAAGATAATTGGAAATTTCTGATTCCATGTATAATAATCGGTCTAATTTAGCTATAACACTATTTTTCGAAAATGTTTTTTGTAACATTTTAGACCTATGTATTCTGCTTATGCGAATGAAGTTTCATTAAAATCGGTTCTGTAATTTCGGAAAATAAGGGCTTGAGAGTTTGTATGAAATGCCGTGAGGCGTAAACGCTCTTAAGTCTTAAGCTGCATTCGTTTCGACTGGAAGCTAACCCCATAGTTGGGAAAAGGCTAGGATGCTGACTTTGGATCGATTCGGATGGCAACTATAATAATTTACAATACGAGACGATTCTAGGATCGCTAGGCAGATGACGAAGGGCAGGTGAATGTTGAAATGAGTAATAACTTCGCATCCGGGTAACCTATGTTTCACCCAAAAGAAATTGACAATTTATCACTTCCCAAACAATTTTCCGCATAATTTCATTTGCCAAATTATTACTAAGCAAAAAATCTTTTTACAAATAATTGTAACGCAAACCCAATGTTTGGCAAGTGAACGTTTAAACAATAACTTGTTTACCAACTAGTACTTTTACCACTTTTCATGTAGTCAAATATTTCAGTTGGCAAATATTTAGTATCGCCAATTTTCAATTTACCATTTCTATTCAGTCAATTGCTTAGTTAATGACAAAAAATTTGCATCTATAAGTTAGTTGCACTGAATATACAAATTAAATTACAATGTGTACTGTTAAGTGGGTAGATGGTAAATCATAAATGACGCTCAATGTGGGTTAGTCATGCAAAACATTATCACTGTGTTTTCCATATTTCTTCCTATATAATCTCAGTTCTAACCTAACCTAACCTAACCATTTTTCTTTTAATAATTAACCCCTTCTAACAAGTTCGGTTCTCGAAAGCCTGCTAAATATAATCTCTTTTTTTCCATATTTTTCTAGTCGTTTCTGGTTCTCGCTCGGCTCCTGCGACAGTGGTGACACATGGCGTCTGGCTCCCTGTAACCTAACCTAACTTTTTTTTAAATATAATTTCCATAAATAACCTGGTAACCATTGTTTCAGACAACTTCTATCTTATTTTTGCCTTTATATTTTTTGTCATAGCAAATGTTTTGACCTGACGTTTATTGTCTAAAGAATGATTGCTGTAATAAAACATTTAATTAAAGACTAAATGCCATAATAAAATTATCTTTGGTAATATTCTGCCAAGTAAAAATTTGACCAAATGAAAAAGTACGTAATAAAATCATTCCAAACATTGCATTGGTATAAAAAAAGGTTGCTAAAATTTGTTCCGGTAGTGAAATTTTGTCAAAATCTTTTCGGCAAAACGGCAGGCTCCCTTCGCATCCTGTTGTATCGATACTATAAAGTATCGAATTGTACATGACTATTTGGTGTTGAACGCCTCAAAAAGTATGTTGCTGTGCGACTGTCATTGACCGATAGACGAACGAACTTATACTGGCTGTTTAATTCAAATATTTATTTATTTATTACAGCCAATAATACTAAACTTTTTTTTTACGAATTGGAAATCATCAAATGACTTCTCCCGCTCTGGGCGGAGCGGGAGTGAGTGTCAGACTTGTACTGACTAAAACCCATCCATGTTCCTTCTTCGCCCTTTGTGTTCCAGGGCCACGGTATCTCTTTCGAACAGTCCCGCAACCCTGGCAGGCATCGGCCCTCTCGGACCCCATCCGGTTTGCTGACATCTCCTTGAGGCGCGCGTGGAACACGTACGCGCCATCGACACGGCCTATCGTCATGAGACGGACGGACGGTGAGCTAGCCCATTAATCACCGTCCACAGGCACGCGCCTACGGTGGCGCCCGAGTCATCTCCCGCGGCGGCTGAGACGTGAGGCTCTCTCTCTCTCACGTTACGCCACCTCCTTCGCTAACACGACTGCTTCGCAGAGGGAGGCGACGGCTTCCCATTCCCTCTCGCTCCGGACCATGGATTGAACCAAGGCCGGACGCCTGAGGTCGCCGCCGCCAATCGCCGAATTAAGTGATCCTTTACTCGGTCTTCTCGCAGAACCGCAAACATTCTAACATGATCTTTTTCCATTCATCAGCAAACAAGTCCAATCCAGAGTTGGATATTTATACAAGGTGTTGTTTTGCAACCTCGTCAAAATTCAGGAGGTGGTCACAAAAGACATAAATAATCAATTTAAATAACGATACCTAAGTTAATTATTAATAAACATAGATTGTTTTGGTTGTTTATTCTTGTCGGTATTTCAGAATAACCGCCTTAACGTGGTTTAGGGAATAAGAAATTATCGAATAAACGTTTAAGATTGTTTGTATGTGTGAAAGCGCGGTTATAGGGTGAGGATCAGACGGGCCGCGTTTAAAACAAGGGTGTTTCACACTTACCGATTTACGAAAAAAATAAAATTACGTACCCATTTTTTTATTGATTCGTGTCGAGAATCTTTAGCATAGTTACCTCCTTGAATTTGACGAGGATGCAAAACAACACCTTGAATAGGGTTATGTTAATTTAACATAACATCACGCCTGTGATCCTTAAAGGGTTAGGCTGAGGTGCACACAATTGGGGATGAGCGATTTTTTACCGACTTCTAAAAAATGAGGAGGTTTTGTACCTATTGGGTCGTCACTTTAATGTTTATGAACACCGATTGCTCCGTGATTACTGAGCCAATTTACGTGATTCTTTTTTATTTCGTAGGTTTTTTGAAGTGAAACTTTTTATGCGACTTTCAGCAAGTTTAACGCTACCATCGAGGGGGAACATTTTCTAAAACTCACTAAGAGATGGCAGTATTACAAGATTTGTGACTACGTACTTCTACTAGTACGCAAGATGGCGTGCAAACAGTCATGCATTCGACTCTTCAGTGTGACCAGCCTTTGCTCAATTTCCATGACCATGACTTAAGTAATAATTATGTATGTAATAAAAATAATACAACAAGAAAACAACAAAACATTATTTAGAAGCTCAATAATATAACGAGAATGAATGCGTGGCACTCGAACGCATGCGTTTAGTATTACTAAGTTTCACTTCTTCCGCGCGGAGGGACTCCACGCACAATTTTTTTTTTACGATAAACTTATTTTTATTACATATGTACATTATTTACAAACTACAAATAGATCTAAAATATGTACAACTATCACAATTACGGTGCGTCAAAAAATTCGTCCACATCGCTGTCAATAGGAAAAGTGCCCAGAACGTTGACCGCTCTTGACCGAACTTGTTGAGTGCAGAGTCTTTGGGAAAAAAAATGCCAGCCCTCTGGTCACGTGAATAGTCGACCAACCGCTTGGCGATATCCCGAAATACGCGTTTATTGATCCCAAACGAATGGACCGATTTTGGCAGTTTTAATCAACTTCTAAAAAAGGAGGAATTTTTCAATTTGGATGTTTGTATTTTTGGGGTTCCGTACCCAAAGGGTCAAACGGGACCCTATTACTGAGACTTCGCTGTCCGTCCGTCCGTCCGTCTGTCACCAGGCTGTATCTCATGAACCGTGATAGGTAGCCAGTTGAAATTTCTACAGATTATGTATTTCTATTGATGCTATAACAACAAATACTACAAATTGAATAAAATAAATATTTAAAAAAATCTTTGTATGGCAGCCCCCATACAAAGATTTTTTTGCTCGTTTATATATAAATAATGGTACGGAACCATTCGTGCGCGAGTCCGACTTGCACTTGGCCGGTTTTTTTTTATGTTTGTTCGCGCATATCTCCGTCGCTTGCCAACCGATTAGAAAAATTATCTTTTGTTGGAAAGGGTAACTTCCCAAATGGTCCCATAAAATTTTTATCGAAATTCGAAAAGCGGTTTTTAAAAAACCCAAAAATGTAGTTACTCTGCATTGCGTTTTTTGTTCGCAGTTAACTCCGTCATTTAATTAACCATTTTCTAAAAAAGTAGGAGGTTCTCAATTCAGATGTTTGTCAAGTTTTTTTTTTGTTTTATGTATGTTCGCGTATATCTCCGTCGCTTGCCGACCGATTTCAAAAATTCTTTTTTTGTTGGAAAGGGTATACTTCCCAAATGGTCCCATAGTCACCAAGTCGGGATCTGTTGATGGAATCTTTGCCAAATCGAGGGAACTCTTCAAATTTTATAGGAAAACGTAAAGTGATTTTGGTATTTTCTACAACAAGTGATGAAGCATTTGCGTTCAATGAGAACCATTCTATTATCAGGTCTGATGATGAATCCAAGAGATAGGCACCGAAACTCTATAATAAGACAATGTAGCTTAGCTGTGTTTGAGCTTGTTAGAATTGTAAAAAAAAAAAAAGTATTTAAATAAGTACAACGGTAATTAGAGAGGTTTTTAACCAAGGCTACGGTAATTATATACTCACGTGCTTTGTTAGTAGTACACTGACGTTAGAAATCTGCAACTGCTGATAGGCCGCGGCTCTCACTAAGAAAACGCAACGCGTACGGTTGTGATGTACCAAATACTGTTATTCAGGGATGTGCACCCGAGAACAGAAAATGTCACGGCAATTATAACTTTCGATCGGACATGCGGTTACTTAATGATAATTATTTAAAGACTGGTTCTATTGAGTCGATATTTTGATAAGCGATATGCGTTGCTTAACTTAGTTTAAAACGTTGAATGGATCAAAGTAAATCTGTACGATATAAAAATTACAAGCTAGTTTTAACATTAACTTGGTGTGCGGACACGCCACGGTAATTAGAGAATAGGGGTTCTTTGAACAGATTTTATTTTAATTTAGTATAAACTACTTAAAACAGAACCCAATATTTTTGTTTACAGCTAGATATGGATGCTAACTATCATAGAAAAAAATCTGCATGATTGAATTTGATAATATTACGGATTATCCAAGTCCGGACACGTAAAAACTTACAATCGGAGAATGGCCGTACTTAGCTTGGTACCGACTCATTATGATGAAGATTGTTTATGACATTTTAATATTTTACTGTGACATTAATTATTATGACCATCAAACCTTTATTTTATTAGACGCACGTGTATACAAAGATTAAGGAAATAAAGTAAAAATTAATTAAAGGTCTAGGTTGACTATTAAAATTGTAGGTTTTTATATCTTCATGCACGTATAGGGCTCGGTCATCTATCTATCTATATCTTCTTCTATATATATATAAATAAAAATCAATTGCTGTTCGTATGTCTCGCTAAAACTCAAGAACGGCTGGGCCGACTTAGCTGATTTTCGTTTTAAAATGTTTGTCGTAGTCCAGGGAAGGTTTAAAAGGTGAGAAAGGTAGGGTAGGGTAGGGTAGGGTTGGGTAGGTTTGCAACAAAAGTGCATTGCAACGCATGCCGGGGACAACTAGTATATAAATAAAATTCAATTGCTGTTCGTTAGTCTCGCTAAAACTCGAGAACGGCTGAACCGATTTAGCTGATTTTGGTTTTAAAATGTTTGTCGTAGTCAGGGAAGGTTTAAAAGGTGAGAAAGGTAGGGTAGGGTAGGTAGGTAAGTAGGTAGGGTAGGGTAGGTAGGGTGTTCTTCTTCTTTGTTGGGTAGGTAGGTAGGGTAGGATAGGGAGGTAGGTAGGTAGGTAGGAAAAAGTGCATTGCAACGCACGTCGGGTACAGCTAGTAAACAATAAACATATTCCTTGTGGAAAACTTCTTTTTCTCAATATGGAGAAAAGAAAAACTTCTTTTTTTTTAATACAGGGTGTAAACGTACCCTTCACGAAGCCGTCAACCGAGTATTTTGTACATCGAACCCTAGATCGGAGCTCAACTAAGCTCTACGTATTTTGTACATCGATTAGGGTTCGATGTACAAAATACGTAGAGCTTACACTAGGTGTACGCAAAAGCTCTACGCAAATAAATATTGCTGGGAAAAGAATTTTATTTTGATGTGAAAAGTTGATGTTGAGCATGTTTGGAGCTAGCTATGAATAGATTTACGAACACAATCGGGTCCAGTTAAAAAAACTAACACTTGTTTGCTGAACTGGGCATATTTTGTGCTCACCCACAATATTAAATTTGCTTAGTAGTCCATGTTTTTTGTTTTGTTTTATATTATGTGTATTTGTTTTTTTTTTACAAATAAATAGTATTCACACACGCACCCATCCATACACACACACACCCCCACTCGCACTCCCACACGCACCCCCACACACACATACGCCCCCATGCATGTTCGCATAACGGCACGGCGGCGGCACCTCCTATTTCTAATTTAATATTTTTGCATCCTGGCTGTATTGTAATTTGCTCTAATTTTATTTACTAACAAACTTTATTTTAAAAAAGTCGGTTAATTAATATTGTTTTTTATTCAATTTTTAAACTAAAGGACCTAGAGTAATTTTGGACCAATTACTCAACAGTGATAAAACCTATCCCATATGCAAGCTTTTAGGGTATTATTAATTTCTTATTATGGCAGCTACATCGAATTCGAGCGCGAACATGGTGTTTTGGAACGTTTTCCATACTGACAAAGCATCAAAATTCAGTGTCGAAACTGTAAACAAAATATTTTTTACTATAAATAACATTTGTAACGGGATATTTACCATGCTTACTATTTATTCTGTCAAAGTTGAAACACAAAAAAAAAAAAAACACAGACATTTCTAATATGTTAATATCGGCTCTTAACCAAGGAACTAGGATGGATTTTGAACTTTTAGGGTCATTAAGTGGACTGGACTTAGTATTGAGCAATTTAATGCAGTTGTAGAAGAAACTTCTTCACTGAGCCAAGTGGCTAACCGTCCTCGTACTGTACTTGGTATTTATTTGTCTAAACTTCGTACAGATGAGTCCAATGAACGATTGGCGAGCCTATTTAATATGTCACGCAGAACTCTGGAAAGGAAATTGGCACTAGCCAGATAACATCTGACTGGATATTTTGTCAATATTCATTTAGGCATGGACAACATAACTAGAGAAAATATGTTACAATGGAATTTACTTTTACCAAAGGGTTGCAATGACGACATCTTTATTGAAAAAAACAGTAATTTTCTCTTTCAGAGGCTATCATATAGCCATCATAAGTTCCAAAACCTTTTAAAACAATTTTTAATAGTTAGTAGTGACGGTTACATTATAGATGTTCTTGATCCGTACCCAGCTACAACAAGTGATGCAACAATAATGCGCAACTTGTGTGAGGATGAAAATCACGCTTTTCATTGGTTTTTTGAACCAAATGATGTTTTTATATGAGATAGAGGTTTCAGGGACTGTATTATAGATTTAGAATCACTGGGACATGAAGCACATTTTCCTCCTACAAAGGATGGAAATGAAAGTCAGTTGACGACAGAGCAGGCTAATAAATCTAGATTAGTAACAGCAATTCGCTGGCTGGTGGAAGCAGTCAATGGCAATTTTAAGAAAAGATTCAAATTGCTTCGCCATGATTATTTTAATAGAGCGCTGCCACATATTATTATGTTTCCGGATTTTAGAATTGCAGCTGCGCTAATAAACGCGTCCTATAGAGTTGCCGTAAATAATAGATTTGCTGGAGACATTTTGCGCATTATAAATGCTAAGATCAACACCCCGAATCTTTTATTTGACTATGTGACATTAAAAAATCTTAACAGACAACTTGTCGCGTTTGAAAGGATAGATGCTCATCTTCCTCAGTTGCGTCTTGCAACTTCTACTTCCCGGTATTAACGGATGATGATTAAGTACTTCTGTCCCTTGGTTCATATCAGTGATGATTTACACGGTGTATACCTATATACACCGTGTAAATCACCTCATCACGAAGCCGTCAACCAAACATTCTGTACATAATTATTATCATTATGTACTAAGTAACTTTACGCAAAAATTATTGCTGGGAAACGACTTTTTTTTGGGGGGTGTAAAATCATGTTGTGTGGTAGAACTCAATGTAACGCACTCAAAACATTGTGCTGATGGACGGATTGAACAGTACGGGGTTCGTGGAGGTGTTTAATGTAAAAATCTTACATTAAAAACTTGTATTTAAAAAAATACTTGTCAAAAAGTTGGAACTTTGACCCCTAATATCTCCGTAACTTGAAGGTTCCCAGGTTTGGTGTAGAACAAAAAAATGATCGCAATGACAGGGAGAACAGACACTTCAATTTTATTTATAACATAAAGGGTGTAAAACACCTCTTAACGAAGCCGAAAGGCACTGGTTTCGGCTTCGTTAAGAGGTGTTTTACACCCTTTATGTTATAAATAAAATTGAAGTGTCTGTTTGTTATATTAAAATAACCGTATATATACCAAAATGTTTTTTTTATTATTTGTTTTCTGTCAGCCTGTCTGTTTGTTCCAGCAAATCTCTGGAACGGCTGGACCGATTTTGACAAGACTTTCACTGGCAGTTAGTTGATGTAATAAGGAGTAACTTAGGCTACTTCTATTTTAGAAAAATCTAAAATTATTATAAAACTAAATAACTTTTTTGTTAAATTCCACGCGGACGAAGTCGCGGGCACAGCTAGTTCAAACTAAATGTTAATCAATACACGAATAAACATGTTGTTTTATTTTTGTTTATAATAATAATATGTTTAGTTCCTCGCTAGAAGCTACCAATAAATATATTTTTTGATGTTCGAAATCACCTTGTTGGCGCTCGATTTCGGGTTGGCTCCCATAGTAACAGTTAAATAATACCCCAAAATCTTTCTTTTGGAGTAGGTTTCATTAATGTTGAGGATTTGGTCCAGTCTCCATACAAATTTGCCCATGGTCCTTTGTTAGTAATCCTGATTTTATTAAGATTATTTAACTAGCTTTTATTCTAATTTCATTCAATAATTCTATTTTTAGTGTATAATTAAATGTAATGTTAATTTTAACTATAACATACTTAATGAAGACGTTTTACCTGAAAATAAAACGTTTATTAAAATACTTACCTGATCCGAAGTCTAATATATAATGAGATAAGCCATCGCTTCCGCTTCCGTTTTTCTGTCTCTTTTCCTCCTTTTACGCATATATCGCCGTCCCTTTCGCACATCCCACCACCACAGGCAGCGACTTTTCATCGAGAAGTTAGTTTATTTCACCCGGCATTAAAGTTGTTGTTTTTGCATTACCACAGGCAGTATTTAAAAGTATTAGACTTCGGATCAGGTAAGTATTTTAATAAACGTTTTATTTTCAGGTAAAACGTCTTCATTAAAAGACTGTACCGTGATCCGAAGTCTAATATATAATGAGAGATGTTTGTTATCGCCTGGTGGTGGTGGATAGCGTCAATGTGACTATGCATGAAGATAGTTAAAGTCTGTATCAGCTGAATGTATTACTAACAATAGGTATAGCATTATAATAAAATAAAATCTTATATTAAATAAATGAATTTTTATTTCAATTTCAACTCAACATACAATAATTATTCAACAGATTAATTGAACCTTATTCTCTTTATTAAACGAATGCACTATTCTATGAGAATCATATGAATCGTATTATAATTTTACAGCTTGAAAAATCGGCATTACAGTCTGATTATTGTCTCCACCTGATTGTTCTATCTGGCGACAGTAGAACTTTTTAAAAGTTTTATGTGACCTCCAGTTTCCCCTGGAAAGAATATCTTCTAGCGGCGTATTCTCGATCCAACTTTTAGAGGCCACTGCAGCTCTAAAGCTACCAGCTGATGCTTCTACTCCCGCATCCTTTAACAATTTTTTAATCCAACCAGAAATCACACATCTGGAGGCAGATTTTGGCGAACCGCATGTAGTTATAAAGAGGTTTTTACAATCAGCAGATTCCCTTCTGGTTCGACCGACCTCAATTAACCTGTTTACCCAATGAACTGGATCCAAACTTTTGCTTTTAATGTTAACATTAAGCCTCCAACCAGACTGACGATAATTGGCCGAATCAGTCTTAGATCCGAAAATTGGCCATAAGATGACGTAATCGCTATGGATAATACAGTTTTCAGGATTAATTCTAAGAAGGGTTAAATCGTGCACCCTTCTTCCAGAATAGAGTAGTAAAATAGCGGCAGCAGTTCTAGATATTTGGTAAAGGCTGTTTACATTTGGATCTATCTTAGACAAATAATTAAAAACTAAATCAACGTCCCACACCGGGGCTTTAGTTGGAGTTGGTTTCGATAAAGCAATCGACTTCAATATCCGCCTTACAAAGGGATGGTTAGTAAGACTCTCTGACTGTTCTGGATCGCAAAGAGTAGAAACTACCGACTTATGGACTAGGATTGTATTGTAAGAAAGATTTTCATTGTAGAATAAATCAGTCAAAAATCTCGCTAGCTCTGAACCCGTAGGCTTATATGTAGATACATTGTTCTGTTCTGACCACTTTATCCACCTAGACCATGCGGGTTTGTAAGTTTTAATTGTAGAAGGACGCCAACTCTTAAAAAGCAGGTCTCTTTGTTTAGGTGTCCAATCTTTTAGCTGGTTACCCCAGCCCCACATCTCCAAACCTCCAGCTCCATCTCTTGTACGTTCTGAGGAGGGTAACCCGTAGATGCATCTACCAGAACCTGGTGAAGGTTGTGAATTGTCCAAGGAGGTCCTATTGCCCGGCTCCGTAGATCTGGACGCCAAAAGACTTTCTCCCATCGTGGTGTTACTATGAGGTAAATTCCCCGACAAAAATTTAGATGTTGAAGGACCTTCGGTATTAGAAACGGAGGGGGGAAGACCCATGCGAGTGAATAATTCCAGGTTTGTGACAGGGCGTCGTAAAATTCCGCTCCAGGGTCGTTGAAATCTAGAGTGCAATACCTGGATACCACGCGAGTGAATCGAGTCGCAAACAAGTCTATGATCGGGGTTCCCCATTTCGTAAATATTAGAGAAGTGGCTTGGGGTAAAAGGTGCCACTCTGGTGCTGGGCGATAGCGAGAGAGCCGATCGGCTTCGGCGTTGTATAGACCAGGAATATGGAATGCTGTTAAATCTATGTGATACAAGTCCAATAGTTGGAAAATCTTGTACGTCAAATCCAATAGATCTTGTGACTTTGTCCCCCCTTCGTGGCGCAGGTAAGAAACAGCCGTTTTGTTGTCGCATTGCAAGTGTATGGCAGTTGATTGGAGGCTCAGACCGTGCTCTTCCAAAACTTTGTAAATGACGAGAAGTTCCTTCACATTCGAGTGCATCTCTTTTTCCGCAGGAAGCCAATCTCCTGAAAACTTCATGTTGTGTATCCGAGCGCCCCAAGCTATAGCCGAGGCATCTGTTACCATATACAGCGTGGGTTGGGGAACGCATATCCAGGAGCTCTCTTCTAGATGATCGAGCCACCATATTAGATCTAATTTCGATTCCTCGTTGAGAGTCACAAGTGGACTGTGATTGTGGATAGTTAGCTTTTGAAGCTGACGATAATTGAGCCTGCCCCGAGGAATCACGAAGCTCGCAAAATTCAACATGCCTACGAGACTTTGAAGATCTACGAGCTTTATCATGAGACTTTCCAATAATTTTGAAATTGTCTTTCGTATTTTGAGGCATTTTGATTTTGGGAGAAACTTGCGATTGTACCATGGATCCCACACAATACCCAGGTATTCTAGACTTTTTCTTGGCGTGAGCACGGATTTTTCGAAGTTTACTTTCCAGCCTAGATATTGCAGCATATGCAGAGCAATATTTATGTGCTCCCTGAGCATAAAAGGGTTGGTGTTTGCAAGCAAGAAATCGTCTAAATATACCAGCACCCTGATTCCTTTTTGGCGGAGTATCTGGGCCACCCAATTGGTCACGGAGGCAAATGTTTTTGGAGCCGAGCTCAGCCCGAAAGGCAGGCAAGTCATCTCCAGTAATTCCTGGCGATACAACAACCGTAGGAATCGCCTGTGCGTTTTCCTGGTTGGAAGATGAAAATACGCTTGTGAAATGTCTATCTTCGCCAGCCAATCGTTTGACTGAATAAAAGCTGGAATTTTTTGAACATTTATCAGTCTGAATGGTGATGTTAGGACGAAACGATTTAAGGATTTTAGATCGAATATCGGTCTCATAGATCCGTCTGTTTTCGGAACGAGAAACATGCGGGATAGAAAACTCTGGGATACTGGAACAGGAACTAGCACGCCTTCTATCTTCATCTTTTCTATCACTGCTGTCATTTCTGGGGTTTCGCGTGTGGCCTGCCGACTGGTGTAAATTTCGGGCAAATGAAGCGGAGGTCGTTTCGAAAATGGGATACGGTAACCTGAAATTATCTTGAGTACGTAAGTGGGTGCACCCATTTCCTCCCATCTTTCTCGGTAATGCCTCAGCTGGCCGGCACGGAAAAGACTCGGTGAGTCAGTATTTCCGATTTCCTCTCCTATCCCGGTGGGATGAGGGAGAGTTTTGTCTAGCTTGTGAGTTTTTGTTCCCTGCTGGCCGATAGTCATTCCTTCTATTGCCTGATACTCCACCTCTACCTCGAAAGGATTTATTAGAGCTAATGGCACCACGCGGCTTAGTATGAGAGGGCTGAGCGTTGCTCGCCCTATAAGCAGGTTGATTATTGTATCTGCTAGATGTACTAGCGGTTGGACCCGTAGTATTTGGACCGGTCTGCGTAGCAGGAGCGCGGTCTTTAAATCGAGGCCAAAATATTTTTCGAGAATCTCCCATTTTTTCCAAGGTGGACGAGAACTTCTCCGCGTTGAAAAGATTACTACATGACGGGGGTATCTTGCGCAATATGGTTTTATGTAAAGGATCTTTAACCGAGGCCAAGACTGCTTCCCTTCTATGTTGAATAATCTCAGCTCTGTGGCCGCAGACCAGCTGAAGAGCATCATTAGAAATCTTTGAAAATTCACCCGCAACAAAAATTTCCTCAATCTTTTTATGAATTGCATCATAATTCAGGTCAGGCGTAGCCCTTGCCCACGATAGAAAACCGCGTAGCTCCTTCTCAAGATGATCCTTCTGTTTTATTAACGCATAACTAATAGACGCAAAGGCTTTATCAGCATTTGTTGTCGTTCGAGACGCGTCGTAACGTTTTATTTCCTCATTTGCTTCTAATTCTGTAAACCCGGGGGTATGACGGTAATTTTTCTGCACTTCTGCATATCTCACGTTTTGCCACTCGACATCATCAAAACGTTGAATATTTTTTAAAAGCTCTAGGTACAATGGCTGCGTTTTCAACACATCAGGTTCCTTTAACTTGGTTCCAATTGATAAAGAAAAATTTAATTCATTTTCATTTAAGTCAGAGTTAGTCTCAGAATATAAATTCCTACTAATATTATCATCGATAAAATCATTATTGTACACTTGATCACCTTCAGAAAATTTATGGCTATGTTCATGAGTTAATTTTGATTTAAGCTCACTAACCTCTGCTAAAAGCTTATTTAATTTGTCATTGTTATGCGAACGATGCCTACGTCGTTTGGGTCGTTTGCGTCGGTGACGGCGTGAACGTTTTTCAGATGATGAACTCGTATCGGAACTGCTACTCGAATCACTGCTTTCAGAAGTTGATACTGAGCGTGTAGCACGTCGCTTATTGCCATTAGTATTGGAAACATTTGCTTGATCCCTTAGATCCACATAATTGATTTCTTTATCACTCATATTTCATACGCAGTCAGTATATTTAAACTAAAAGCAAAGCATTAACTATAGTTATAAATTACGAATTAATACACAGGTAAAATCAGGTTCTGTACGACAAGGAATTTAAAATTGGAACACCAACATTCAATCGAATTTAAAATAAACGACGATATAATTATCAAAGATACACATTGAGGGTATACGAAATAACAAAAAAATATCGAACGGTCACACCGTTATTTTAAATAGTTTGAACAACGCACCGACACAATGGAGGAAAAAGATTCACAGATCTATGCACTGTATAAACGAAAAAACGCTTACCAAAATCCTGTTCTATAGTGTACACAATATTATACGGTCATAAAATTTTCGAACAGTGCACGTTCGTTTGAAGCGAAAACAACAACGTCAATGCCGGGTGAAATAAACTAACTTCTCGATGAAAAGTCGCTGCCTGTGGTGGTGGGATGTGCGAAAGGGACGGCGATATATGCGTAAAAGGAGGAAAAGAGACAGAAAAACGGAAGCGGAAGCGATGGCTTATCTCATTATATATTAGACTTCGGATCACGGTACAGTCTTTTAATTTTAAGTAATATAAAGGGTATTGCTCATTCTTGGCTTTAACGTGGACAAGTTGTTCAGTTAAAAGTATTTTTACTATTAAATATAATTAAATCTAAAATGAATATTTTTTGTATACTCGTAGTTGGAAAGTAAATCTAAAAACATGTCGTTTAAAAAGTATTTAATCCGATTGAGTAACAAAAGAGTCGCCATCTTTTTGGTTACCAGCTGATTTTGTGTTGCCACATTAATAATAATAGTGAGTTGTCTCTTTTTAAGATAATAATCGCTTTCTAAATCCGAGTAAAAAATATGTATTTTCTTGAGAATTTATTATCAAATCAACTGATTTTCAAACGCATCTGTGTTTATTTTCCTTTCAGTACTTTAAAAATGAACAAAACACTAATCGTTTTTGACCTGCAAATCATTTTCCATTCGATTTTAATAATAAATCGATTATTGTACAATCGTTTTTTTTTGGCAACACCTGTCATCTGTCAATAATGACGTACAGTGAAAAATAAACATTACATTACATTCGCTTTGCCTCGAGCAAAGACTCCTTGCGAACTTTTCTGTTTTTGTTTTAATGGACTCTGATACCGCTCCAATTGAAGACCCGGGTTTACCTTTGGACACTGTATCTGCTCATGATGATGACCCTGGCGCTATTTTGTTAAATATTGAACCGGCTTGAAATGAAAACCTTGTATGAACATTGACGCTCCTGTGCAGGATCTTATTGCCCATCGGGAATGACGACCCTATGCGATGTGTCAATTGCGGCATTGATATTATTTATGGCAGAAGTCGCACTCTGGAACCCATTGAAATACTAACAGTAATTCGACATTGGACTGCTCCACAAGTGGTAAGCTAATGTTCTATTATTATTTTTAAAATAATCATTGCTATTATCCATACAACCTGAATAAAAATAAATATGCTTATGTTTTATTTGTAGGTTACAGCCCAGAGCTTTGTCTGTCATTCTTGCTGGATGTTGGCTCTCAACAACGCAGCGGCTCAAGAAAATGAACCAAGCACAAGTAGTGGTCAGCAACGACAATTATGTGTAAATTGTGGATGTTCAATACTACATACTAGATATCATGTTTTGCATACAAATTCCGAAAGAGAAACACACATAAGAAATCTAATTATGGAGTGGATATCACCATGGCTGGTACTGTCCTTTTTATGTATTTTATGTTTGCATTTAGAATATATTAAATAAAAAATACTATTATAGAAATGAAAATATGTAATACATTATGTGTGAGGAAAAGAAAGATGTCAGTTTGTGTTTCAACCAGTGACTATGAATGAAATTCTTTTAGGTTCATGGATCTGACCGCATCTGCCATCCATGTTGGCAATGTGCTGATAGAGCACCACTTCCTGCTTTAATATCTGCAAATGTACCAGCATAAGCAGAAACAATAACCTTACCGGATTATACTAGAGCACCTGATACACAGGCTTTTTGTTTTTGTCCCTGTTGTAACTCATCGCAGAGATTGAGTATCCCAACATTGCTAAGGGGGAGAGAGCCAGCAACCTCTTTGAAGGTTTACCTTTAACTGGCAATTGCGCTTTGTTACGAGGAAAAATTCAAAGCGGGCACATAAGCCGAAAAATATATTTACATCATAATTAATAATGATCTGCAAGGCAGAGAAGCAATAACTCAATATTGTTGCAATTGCCTTGTACAGCAAAGAATGGTGGGCTGCTGTGCTCATGGACCATAATATGGTACTTAAGCTGGGCAAGGCACAACAATAGGCAGGCAAAATAATATTAGACTGCCTGCCCAGTTTTTAGATAATATTTTATTTATTTGTGATTCGGAATAAAAGTTATTGAAAAAATTATTATTTTTATTTTTTTCCATTTAAATGACCTCAGGATGAGTTACTACCACATTAAAAGGAAGAAAATATCATTATAGGAAAGCTACAAATCATGTTTTTTGGAAATAAAATACTCATAACTAACGTTTTTTCAGCGACAAGCCTTATCATTACACATGCTAAATATGAACTATTTTTACACTTTCCAGCAATCTTATTACTATAATTCGTTTCTTAGAGGTATAAACTATTAAAAACCCCTGTTATTAAATATTATAGCTAATGTCCACGTTAAGCCAAGTTACCCTAACAAAGTGAGCAATTCCCTGTCACCTTTTGTTGCATTAAACTTGCCTAATTTTAAACTAAATGGAAGAAGTCCCTGGCTCCTGAAATACAAATACTCTAAAGGCGGACACTCACTTACGTGTCGTGGCGTGTCGTGACGCGCCAGAAGCATTCGGTTTCATACATCGTTGCGACACGACACGCCATGCAAATATGTCTCTAACCATATCAAATGTATGAAACCAATTTGCTTCTGGCGCGTCACGACATGCCACGACACGTAAGTGTGTTTCCACTTTAACCCAGCTCTTGAGCCAGGGTGTCACAAAACTGTAACCAGTTTTCATGGCGATTGAGAAATTGATTAATTTATTATTTGTGGCACGTGCCGAAGAAGCCTTTTATTTTTAGTGGGGCATTAATTAAATAAAGTAAAAAAAACCTTTACATAATTATGCAAAAGTCAATTAAAAAA
Source organism: Cerastis leucographa (assembly GCA_963082945.1). Taxonomy (NCBI): domain Eukaryota; kingdom Metazoa; phylum Arthropoda; class Insecta; order Lepidoptera; family Noctuidae; genus Cerastis; species Cerastis leucographa. The sequence goes on along the minus strand of OY720374.1, from coordinate 4,023,830 downwards.
AAACCTTCACAAGAATGAGTCGCTTGTATACAACAAGAAATATACAATCTACTGAGACGCGTGAGCTCGCCGAATCTAGGTTTAGAAAGTCTAGTACGAGTCCTTGATAGCTCCATTTAGGACCTAGCGCTATTTTAAGTTGTGTCGTAAAAATGATGCAGCGGTCAACCACTTATCGTCCTACACCATAATCCTAAAACCAATACTATTTTTTTAAACGTTGCCCCACGCATACAAAATGTTGTTTTGCCTCCTCGTCAAAATTCAGGAGGTTGTCACAAAAGACTCAATCAATTAAAATTACGGTGCCCAGTTCAGTGTTCCACGCGCACCTTAAGGAGATGTCAGCAAATCGGGAGGGGTCTGGGAGGGCCGATGCCTGCCAGGGTTGCGGGACTGTTCGAAAGACATACCGTGGCCCTGGAACACAAAGATGGAACATAGATGGGTTTTAGTCAGTACAAGTCTAACACTCCCATCCACTCCGCCCAGAGCGGGCCCTACCGCTCATTTGATGATTTCCCAAGCAAAAAAATAGGCTTTCTACTTATTTCGACTTCCAGTTGAGCTGGATGCAGCTGAATACCAGTATTGTACATGGAGCGAATGCATATCTGACCTCCACAACCCAGTAACTGGGTAATACGATACCCTTTGGTAAGACTGGTTACCTGTAATTAAATGACTATCAAAGATCTACAATTAATGATAGCCGGGACCAACGGCTTAACGTGCTTTCAGAGACACGGAGGAGAATTTCTATGTATATAATGGATGGTCACCCATCCACGGACCAACCTAGGCAAGCGCAGCATAACCTAAAGATCGACTCGAGCGGCTGTTAATGTTTAGACATGAACTCCTCTCCTTTTTTTGTTCTAAAATTAATCCATCCATACTAATATTATAATTGCGAATGTCACTCTGTTTGTTTGTTTGTTACCCTTTCACGACTAAACGGCTGATCGGATCTTAAAGAAATTTTGTAAGAAGATAGATTTCAACCTGGGGAAGGACATAGGCTATTTATCATCACGTTACGACCAATAGGGGCGAGCCTATTGCCATCAACCGGGCACAAATCCAGACTCCGTGGCTGCTTTTGAGAAATTCATGATGAAAAAACCCTATAACACTATGCCCGACCTGAGAATCAAACACAGGACCCATGCTCAGCGCATCCAACGTTCTCTAATTTTATTTATCAGTGAAAAAAAGGATTGTGTGGTTTTATGAAACCACGGTAAAAGTGAAACTTTTTTTCACACTATAGACATTTAACTAAAAAAAATTGGGAGCGCCTTTCACTTTATCCCTACTCCGCGGCCGCCCGTCACGCGACATGCAACACACAGACGAAAAAGTTTGAGACGATGTAATAAAAGTTTCACTTTAATAAATAAATAAAGTTGACCTTGACTATCTAAGTTTATTGCCCTACATAATACTGCTATCCCCGTTACAACCGCCTTGAATCATAAGTGTGTTTTTATTAATTTTGTTTTACGTAATTAAATATTATGCAAATTGTATGCGGCTTTACCTTCGGCAAAAGAATAAAAGTGCAAAGAAGCGACACTCGCGCTTCAAAGCATTCTAATATGCCTACAAGAGTAACTGAGTTACCGATGTGCTTTATCCTGTATGTGGCGATCTTTGTGCATTTTAGAAGCGTGGTAGGCCAAACAAAAGATGGATTGAATCAGGAATAACATATGTCGGAGCCGGTTATTAGTACGGACAGAAATTGAAATCGGATTGGATTGAATCGGAAAGCGCGCCAAAAGCGACCTACTTACCAGTCTACCCACTCCTAAGCGCGCTTACTACAGAGTCGTGATGTTTCGAGTTCGCTGCAAGGACGACAGTCAGTGTCTGATCGCGGTGGAGTCAAGACGTCCCGAAATTGTATCCCGATTCATTGTGCCTAGTGTTATTGTGTTGGGTTGTAATTTCAAGTTATTGATCGATAAAAGCAGTGTACCGTGTGTGTGTGTATTGCACGAAACCCATGTTCTGCCCACATGATGACCGAGTCCATCATAACATCACGCCTGTAACCCCGAACGGTTAGGCAGAGGTGTAGGTACCCATTAGTACGCCCACATTTCGCCAGTAACATTTAAGTTCCATTGTGCCCGATCGATGGCAATAGGCTTGCCCCTTAGATAAGTGATCGGCTACTGAGAAACTGCTGATGGACAAACCCAATTAAGCTTTACCCGACCTGCGAATCGAATCCAGGACTTCATGCTGTGTTGACCCTCTAAGTAACATGAGACAAGATTTGTTTAAAAAAAAAAAAGTTGCCTCACACTAGGAATTTCTCCTGTATCGTGGGGGCGTTTTCAAACATTGAAACCGACATACACAAACAGCCAGACCCTGAACAACTATCTGTAGGCCAACTATGTGTATCTGTTACAAATATTTGTACCGTGCGGGGATCGAATCCGCGACACGCAGCGCAGCAGTCGATCGCTCAACCACTGCGCCAACCATGACGATCCAACGATGCCTAGTGTAGGATCGATGACATTACTATTTGCTAATAACTTTGATAATTTCACAGAGGCAAATAATAATGAAAATTATTATTTGCCCCTGTGAAATTATCAAAGTTATATTATTAACTAGCGGCCCGCCCCGGCTTCGCACGGATGCAATTCTGATACTAAATACACTACAGAAAAACTGTGAACGTTGTATATAAAAAAAAACATAGCGGCCCGCTCTGGCTTCGAACAGGTATAAAATATATAGCTTATGTCACTCACTGAAAAAATGATTAAAATCGATCCAGTAGGTTTGATTTATTCATTACTGCCCGTGGCCCGCACGCGTTTAATTTGGAGTAAAACAATTCCCCTTTCCATATATTATGAAGATTTCCTGCTATCTTTGGAATATCTAAATTCATACACTACATTTTTACTTATTTACTTTTTACATTTTTACCTATTTATTTTAGTTTTACAACATATATTACAGAATGTCTTTATATACACATTCACAGTTTTCTTGTCATGAGACAATCCAAACATCCCGCCCGGGCCGGCCGGTACCGCCGCAAACGCTACGTCCCGCAATTTTTTAATCTGTAATATCTTCGAAATTATTAATTTAAATCATATGCTGTAAAGAGCCATATAGATCTATATTAAATCAACAATGTATTTAAGGTATTTAATTGGATAAGGATTAATGCTGTATTGGTTAAAATCGCTTCAAAAATTTGCCATTATTTGTCGTAAAAAGTAAATGACAAAAAAAAATATTGTGGGATATCCACAAGAGATAGACATATACCATCGCGGAGTTTCTGTAGACCTTTTTAATGTGTACAATACTTAGTACATTATTTTGATAAATCTCGTAGGGTTCAGCCTGCGTTTGCAATGTAAGCGGCAGAAATGTAATTATTTACGACATCACATTAGAAACCTCAAAAAAACAGTATTTCTCCAATATTCAATGAATGTTATTACATATAAACCTTCCTCTTCAAGCACTCTATCTATTAAAAAAAAATGCATCAAAATCCGTTGCGTAGTTTTAAAGATTTAAGCATACATAGGGACATAGAGACAGAGAAAGCGACTTTGTTTTATACTATGTAGTGATTATAAGTTATTGTTGCAATGAATTGTGTAATAATGTTGTCACAGTCAAAACTTGGGATTTGCATGCCTCAATTCTTTATGTAATTAATTACCCATATTAGCGAATTTGAATTTGATGATGACTGGCTTTCTCATGTTCCTCCATGCAGTAAGGGGCTGTGTAAAACACGTAAGGCAATGCAAGACCAGGCAAGGTTCGGCAAACTGAGCATTAAAAAAGAGACTGTCAGACATGTATTAATGAAAGAGACGACACTCTACAAAAAACAGACCTACTGTAAGAACGCGAGTTGCCGCTTCTACATAATTGATTAGTCTATGCCCTCAGCGATACAGCCTGACCTAAAGTGTTGAGAAATTCAACTTTATACTAATACATATAAATGCTAATTTTATATTTAAGTTATTTTTTTTTTAATAAGCTTAGATAGAAAAAAAAACGCGCCACTTATTGACCTTAGTCATCAAGTATCGAACTTTTCTAAAAGATCTAGCAATATGGTAGCTTCGTTGGTCTAGTGGTAAGAAACGCTGCTTCTGAGCACGAAGTATTGGGTTCAATTCCTAGGTTGGGCAAACTATTATAAGGTTTTTCCATCAGGAACTTCTTAGTAGCAGCCACGGATGCTGGATTTGTGCTCGGTTGATGGCATTAGACTTGACCCCATTTACACAGGACTGACAAAATGTGGATGAGTTGAGTTGATTTATTTTGAGTTGACTTATGTCAAGCCGAAATATTAAAAACTTTTTATCTGTTAAATTACTTTCTTTTATATTGTTTCAAGGAGTTCACAGGTGAGCTTAGCTTTTTTTTTAAGGTTAACAAAAGAGAAAATCCGATAATGGCGCCCGGAGGCAATCGGTTGTCATGAGGGTTCGCATCCGGAACGAGGTGATCACACAGACAGAGAACCACAGTTGTCGACATAGCTTACAGAATACGTAGGCTTTTTTTTTTTTTTTTGCGTATGTGAAATCATCATATGACTTCTCCCGCTCTGGGCGGAGCGGGAGGGAGTGTCAGACTTGTACTGACTAAAACCCACCCATGTTCCTTCTTCGCCCTTTGTGTTCCAGGGCCGCGGTATCTCTTTCGAACAACCCGCAGCCCTGGAGAATACGTAGGCTGAAGTGGCAATGGGCCGGCTATATTAGCCGTAGAACCGATGGGGTAGACGTGTTCTTGAGTGGAGACCGCGAATCCCCAAGCGTGAGGTGGGAAGCCTTCAGACTCGGTGGAGCGATCTTGGCAGGGTGGCTGGTAACAACTGGATGAGAGTTGCCGAGAACCGAGTTAAGTGATGTGCTATTGGAGAGGTCTATGCTCGGAAGGTTGCGTGGTATCTTCTCGTTCAACTTACCGCAGTGTCTCAAGACGAAAGTCTATGACCAGTGTGTGTTGCCAGTGATTAGGTACTATACGACCGAAAAGTGCTCGCTCACAATGGGCCTCATCAGAAGGCTTAAAGTGATCTCAAAGGGCAATGGAGAGGGCTATTCTCGGAGTCTCCTTGCGTGATCAAATCTAAAATGAGGAAATCCGCAAGAAAACCAAGGTTTCCGACGTAGCCCGAAGAATTGCCAGGCTTAAGTGGCAGTGGGCAGGGCTCATCAGGCTCAGGACATAGCTCGCAGAACGGATGGCCGATGGAGCCGAAAAGTTCTGGAAAGGCCACCGTGAAGCGGAAGATGATGCGTTGGTAGGCCTCCCACTGGGTGGACTGATGACCTGGTGAAGGTTGCGGGAATCCGCTGGATGCGAGTCGCAAGGGACCGGTCAATGTGGCGACTCTTGGGGGAGGCCTATGTCCAGCAGTGGACGTCTTTCACCTAAAATGATGATGTCCAGCAGTAGTCTGTTCAAGGCTAGTGATGACTGTCTGTCTGACCTCCACAACACTAACACAGGTAAGGTAAGGCGTTTGACTTAATCGGATTATTATGTCATAAAATATCGAAAACAAGTTTAACATAATCTTATCACAATAATTGAAGTATTGATTTTTATTTATTGTTGTTCAAAACAGTGGTTATTTATAAAAAAGCCTTAACCCACTGAAGGTTGCCGATTATAGTTTTAATAAAATTATACCGGAAGAAAGATAAATCTTAAAAAGAAACATATTATTTAATTAAATCGTACAAACTTGTGTTTTCGTTCCGATATTTTTTTACGGATGGTTATAGAAGTAGAGGAAGAACAAAGACACGATGGATGGACTGTGTGAAGGATGATATGGCAAGAAAGGATGTGTCTCATGAGATGACAAGCAATAGAGAAGTATGGAAGAAGAAGACATGCTGCGCGGACCCCAAATTAATTGGGATAAGGACAAGAGAATGATGATGATGATGGTTTTTTTTATAATGCCAATAAATCAGTTTTTTAACCGACTTCTGAAAAAGGAGGATGTCGGTTCATAAAATGGGATAACTCATAAAGTATCAAAGCGAAGTTAATTAAATTCATATGTTAATTATATTCTCTGTACACGTGCAGCCTGTGGGTGAATCACACCCAAAAAGCATACGAAGCCCTCCGCGTTCAATATAACAACGCATTCAGAGCGTTGATGGGGCTGCCGCGACACTGTAGTGCCTCGGGCATGTTCGCTGCCGCTCGTGTAGACTGCTTTTATGCAACAATGCGTAAGCGTAGCGCGTCCCTGGTGCGCAGGGTGCGCGGCAGCCCCAACAGCGTACTGATGATGATTGCCGACAGGCTCGACTGTATGGACAGTCGAGCCTGTCGGCAATCATCATCAGTACGCTGTATGTATGGACATACGACGCTGCAGTGACTTGCACGTCATCTGCAGTAGTCGTCGGCTGTCTACATAAATTGTGACAGGTGTAATGTTGATTTCTTATTTTAGTTTGTATTTTGTATGGTTAATTGTGTGTCGTGTATTATTTGTTATTATTGAATTTTTGTGTATTTTTATGTATTGAATGATGAGTCCTTGTCACTTTAATAAATAAATGAAATTAATTAATATGGGACTATCGGGCAAGTTTCTTCTACCAAATGAAAAAAATATTCACTTACGAGTAAATCACACCAGTAATCACGGAGAAATCGGTGAAAATACATGAAAAAAAAAAGATGCTGGTGGAATACATCACCACCCTGTTTTTTTGAAGTCGGTTAAATTATAAAGATTTGACTAAAATAATTCTGAACAATTTAAAAAAAAAAATACATTTCATTGAAATAGGAAACACTAGCTGTGCCCGCGATTTCGTCCGCGTGGAATTAGAATTTTTCTAAAATAGAAGATGCCTAAGTTACTCCTTATTACATCAGCTATCTGCCAGTGAAAGTCCTGTCAAAATCAGTAAAGCCGTTCCAGAGCTTAGCCGGAACAAACAGACAGATAGACTGACAGACAGACAAAAATTGTAAAAAATGTTATTTTGGTAAATGTACCGTATATACTTACATTCTTAAGCTGTAGTAAAAAGCGGTTTTTTTTTTAATATTACAAACAGACACTTCAATATTATTTATTTCTATATGTATACAGGGTTACTGGTAACTCGACGTATTCCTTGCAGGACGTCATAGTAGGGTTAAAATGCAACAAATTAAGCCACCAAATGTTCTACCGAAATTCAGTAGTTTTTGAGTTAGTTCGATTTTTAGAGTTTTTATGAATAATCCCAGATTAAATCATTTGAAACCAATTTAAAAATTATTTACGGCGCGACAGTACAGAAATTTTAAGTTATTATCGTAGTTGATGCCGTAGCAGATCTTTGTTAATAATTAAAAGTTCAAAAATGCCTTAAACCTTGGCAAATATCACTAATCAAACATTTTTTTTTTTGTAATTTTTGTTATTACTCCATACAAATTGTTGTCTAGTGCAAAAATAAAATACTACGCCTGATGTACAAATTACTAGGAAAATATCCTTGTCTTATCAGCTATTCAGAAAGGTATGATTGTCAATACTTTTGCATGTATGACAGGGTAGAGAAGAGTTTTATGGGGAGCAGGTAAAATTGTAAGACAATCAACATTTTGTTTGTTATTCGTAGTATTCGTAGTTTTACCTGAGCTTGAACTCCAAACACACGGTAAGCTTTGTGATTGGTTACTATTGTTCTCTCGGCATGACTCGGGGTGCGATTTTCTGGTCGTCAGCGTTAGTCAGTCTCAACTCTACGTCGCGTAAGCTCGTGTTTTGTTATCTGGCTATCCCTATCGCGTATCTTGCTCTCGTGCTGTGCTGTGCCTTCATAAGTGCTGACTATGGCTGCATATTCTAATCCAGAATACGCTGACATAATTTACTGTTACGGACTTTGTGACGGTAACGCTGCTGAAGCGCGGAGAGAATATGGACTTCGCTTTCCCAACCGCCGACTCCCACACGTTAGTGTCTTCGGATCGACTTATCGGCGAATATCTGAAACTGGCAGCGTCCAAAGAACCAGGCAAATTGACACTGGTCGTTCCCGGAGATACACGGCTGACGACGAAGAGCTGATTCTTCAACGTTTTATTGACGACCCCAACATATCGACAAACATCGTAGCGCGTGAGCTTGGTATGTCACAGTGGAAAGTCTGGTCTGTAGTTCACTTGTCAGGCCGACATCCATATCACTACCAACCAGTCCAGTCATTAGAAGAGGGAGATCCGCCGAGACGGCTTGAATTTTGTCGTTTCATGCTGAGTGCCGACGCCGAAGGCGAAAACTTTTTAAAAAACATTCTGTGGACCGATGAGTCATGTTTTGACCGTGATGGTATCACAAACTACCACAACTTACATTACTGGGCACCGAAAGCAGAAGCAAACCCTAAAAAACTGAAACCAACCGCATCCCAGCGTAGGTTCTCGCTTAATGTTTGGATGGGTATTATCGACGACAAATTAATCGGCCCACATTTTTTACCCCGAACACTAAATGGGGAACTTTATGAAGATTTCCTTAGAAATCATTTAACACCACTGCTCGCGGATGTACCGGAAGAAAGAAGAGCAAACATGATTTATCAACATGACGGATGTCCAGCCCACTTCCGAATCACAATTCGACAATTGCTGGATGAAAACTATCCAAACCGATGGATAGGGCGCGGTGGGCCGATTCCGTGGCCTGCGCGAAGCCCTGATCTGACGCCCCTAGACTTTTACGTCTGGGGTCATATGAAAGACCTAGTTTATGTGACCCCAGTAAATTCAATTGAAGAACTAAGGGAGAGAATAACAGATGCGGCGGACCAGATGAGGGCAACAATCACATCAAGAATCACAAAAACTGAAATGAGGAAGCGAATAAGAACATGTATTCGAAACCGAGGGCAGCACATCGAACAAGACGTGTGAAATGTATGTCATAAAAGTTATTAAATTGAAATTTATTAAAAATAATAATAACATTCACGAAATTGTTTTATTTGATTTTCCGAATAATCACCTTTTTGTGAGACGCACGTCTTCCTGTACTAAATCAAAAACGATTTTCATAATGTAGTCCATGACTTTGTATTAACATTCATACCTTTTTGGATAGCTGATAAGATAAGGATATTTTCCTAGTAATTTGTACATCAGGCGTAGTATTTTATTATTGCACTAGACAACAATTTGTATGGAGTAATAACAAAAATTACAAAAAAAAAAATGTTTGATTAGTGATATTTGCCAAGGTTTAAGGCATTTTTGAACTTTTAATTATTAACAAAGATCTGCTACGGCATCAACTACGATAATAACTTAAAATTTCTGTACTGTCGCGCCGTAAATAATTTTTAAATTGGTTTCAAATGATTTAATCTGGGATTATTCATAAAAACTCTAAAAATCGAACTAACTCAAAAACTACTGAATTTCGGTAGAACATTTGGTGGCTTAATTTGTTGCATTTTAACCCTACTATGACATGACGTCCTGCAAGGAATACGTCGAGTTACCAGTAACCCTGTAGATAAGTGCATCGAACCATTTTGGGTTAGTTTAAATTAGCACGGTTAACCAAAGTAGCTGACCCTACCTATCAGTAAACCGTGGAAAAAAAACATCGAAACAACATTAAAAATATATAATTTGTTATGTCTACATAAAAATACGGATACGAATATAATCGGTTAAGCTAATTACTACCAGGGACCGAATTACCGTTTTTTTTTTGTATAACGTTACCGTTATGCTAACGATAAAAAAGTAACGATATTAATAACGATACCCGTAGGTACGTTAACGTTATCTAATCTATACTAATATTAATAGCTGAAGAGTTTGTTTGTTTGTTTGCTTGAACGCGCTAATCTCAGGAACTACTGATCCGATTTGAAAAATTATTTCTTTGTTAGATAGCCCATTTATTGAGAAAGGATATAGGCTATATATTATCACGCTATGACCAATAGGAGCGGAGCAGCAATGAAAAATGTTGCGAAAACGGGGAAAATGTAACGCAGACGAAGTTGCGCGGGACAGCTAGTTAATAATATTAGTATCGGTAAATATTACCTTATACCGGTAATTTATACGGCTATTTCTTTCTAACGATGTCGGTTGATGACAAACACGGAACAGAATTGAGTTGTTAGTGACAGTAGTATGGTACGTAGCGCAAAAAACGAGGGTAGTTCTATTGGTCTGCTCATAAACAGCCATCCGCAATAACTTCAGTTTATCCGTGATCATGGCGTTTGCAACATCCTGGAAACATCGGGAAATCTGTTCCTTGTTATATATATTTTTTTAATTTTATTAATTTATGCTGTCTCCTACACACAAGTGTTTTAAATTCTAAAATAATATTATCATCAAGGATTTTTTTTTTTTTTTGATAAATTTGTAAGTAAGACCATAATGTACCATATTTCATGCAAATAAAGAATCTTGAATCAAAACAAATAATAAACAGGGTAAATACCCGTTATTTATTTATTTATTTAAACTTCATGTACAATAGTGGTACATAGGCGGACTTAATGCCACAAGGCATTCTCTACCAGTCAACCATAGGGTCAAATACGGCAACATAGTGGTAGGGTACAAAAAAAAAATTACAAATAACTACTAGTTTTCAAAAATTCATACACTTACATAGATACTAATACACATTATACAAATAAAATATACTAATATATATTATAACTAATACCAAAATAAAAAAGGAGAAACCTAATAATAATTACTATGACTAGACTTAAAATTAAGAGTTATTTAGTCTGACTTAAATAGTGGTTGCGAACTTTCTTTTTAAAAGTACAAGTTCCGTTACAAGTGTTACTGATAATATCATCATCATCATCTGCCTAGCCTTTTCCCAAACTATCTTGGGGTCAGCTTCCAGTCTAACCAGATGCAGCTGAGTACCAGTATTTTACATGAAACGACTGCCTATCTGACCTCCACAACCCAGTGACTGGGTAATACGATACCCCTTGGTAAGACTGGATGTCAGACTTTTTGGCTTCTGACTACTCATAACGACTGTCAAAGATCTACAAATCATAGCCGGGACCAACGGCTTAACGTGCTTTCCGAGGCACGGAGGAAACTCGGTATGTAATTATGGCACCCATCCACGGACCAACCTCGGCAAGCACGGCTTAACCTTAAGGATCGATCCGGACGGCTGTTATTATTTAGCCACGAGCTCATCCCGTTACAAGTGTTATTGATAAATAATATTTTTATTTTTTTATTGAGTAAGGTCAGTTTAAAGTGCTCGTAATCAGTTATCACCAATATGCAATGCAGTTATTACTAGTAAATATGTACTTGTTATCAATGTTATTGTAACACTTGGATTCGCCGGGGTTGTGTATACAAAGGTAATTAAAATATGTTTTTTTTTAAACGTTGCCCCGCCCTAGGAGTTTCTTCTGTATCGTGGGTGCGTTTACATAAACATTTGAACTCACATACACAAACAGACAGACCCGGAACAACTAGGTCATACAAATATTTGTTCCGTGTGGGGATCGAATCTGCGACACGCAGCGCAGCAGCCAGTCGCTCAGTCACCGCGCCAACCGTGCCGTCTAAATGTATTTCTTCAAATAACCTAGTAATGATACAAGACCTAATTTTCAAAAATTTTAATTTGTGAAGATTTCCGGCCTCCACCAAAAATGCTAATTGTGAGAAATCTACGACTTTCAGAATGTTACTTTTTCTTTGTAATTGATTTTTATAGTGCCCCACAGTGTACCCATATTTTTATAGTGTCATCGGACAGATATCATATATAAGACATTGCTTCAAACATTTGAACACCTGGAAATACCACTAAAGACGATCCATTCGACTTTGGTAGTCAGAAGTCAGTGCCAATTCTTTTTCTTTTATCCAGCGCAATAAATGCAACGACTTCCCAAATTGTTTCACAGATTTTTTTTGTCAATATGTATTGTTTTTTGTCTTACATTTAATGTTTATTTTCGACCATGACCTTCTAGATGTCAAACAGAGGTGTCTCTTGTAACTTCCTCCTTTTTAATATAAAAATATTTTCTCGGAACCAAAACGCGTTAAGGATCATTTACATGAGGACAGTTTCTCGCTTCGAATTGACGAAAAAGTCGAAGATAGTGGGCGTGCGTTATAAATGGGTACGTTCGATAATTTACCACTACATATCAATAAATAGGTAGGTAGGTTGGTACTATATCATGCCTGACTACTACTATACTATACTTCTAGACGGCATGTAAAGTCAAGTCGGAGGCCCAACCCACGTGTTGTAATGACAATATAAAAAGTGTCAATGTGAACAAAAAGTTGGTTGGTCCATGGATGGGTGGTCGCCCATTACATATCGAGTGCCTCGGAAAGCACATTAAGCCGTTTGGCCAGGCTGTTATTCCAAGTAGATCTTTGACAGTCGTATCAGGTAGTCAGTGGCCCGAACAGCGCCCGCACTCACTAGGTTGTGGAGATCAGATAGGCAGTCGCTCCTTGTAAAATTAAATTAAAAATTTAAAAAACCCCCGACAGACAAAACCAAAAATATTTTTAAAAGGTTTTTTTAATATATTAAAAGGTTTAGAGGTTTTGTCTGTCGGGGGTTTTTGAAATTTTTAATTTAATTTTTATTTCATGCTTTTTAAACTTAAATTATTTTTTCTTAGCCTTGACTGTCCCACTCCTGGGCTTAGGTCTCCTCCCATTCCTTCCACTTTTCTTGGTGTTGCGCCTCTTCTCGCTTATTAACGAAAACAAGGAATATATGAATTAAAAAAAAAATAGCTTTTAGGGGGGAGGGGAGTGTGCAGCCTACCCCCCTGGCGATGCCCATGGTTACAAGTGACATGAATTCAAATTCCAATCACCCGTATAATATGGACCCGTAGAAGTTGTTTAAATCCCTTCATCAACTTGAAAAGAGGTTATGAGCTTCAAACGGCGGAGCAGATTTTCTCGAAACATAGCTAAGAACACTCTCGATTAAAATACCTTTCAAATGACACCAATTTTATCAAAATCGGTTCATCCGTTTGGGAACTACGATGCCACAGACAGACACACAGATACACAGAAACACACGTCAAACTTATAACACCCCTTTTTTTTGGTCCGGGGTCTAAAATATTGATATTCAGCGACATCCGGCTAGGCTAGAAGCCGACCCCAACATAGTTGCGAAAAGGCTAGGCAGGTGCGATGATGAACAAAAAGTATATCGAGTTGCTAAAATCGCAGTTTGGGAATATATCCTGACAAATCTCATAATGACAATAATCGAAGGCGAGTTTTTGTTTCTCACTTGCGTGCAAACAAATCAGAATACAATAAATAACCACTTACACTTCAAACAAATTATCTGTGAAGGCGGGTAAATTTTGAAGTAAAATTAATGTAGGTAATAATTTTGACACAACGATGCTTAATTGACAATCAACGCCATCTTGACCACTTGTGTTGCTATATTTCTGATATCCTGTCATTTGATTGGCTGTTTTACCAATGTCAGCACTTGACACGATATTATTTTATCGAAAAAATATAACCGATTTCCAAAACACACTAAAAAGTGCAAAATAATTTTACTTTCGACAGTCGGTGGCTTATTTGTTTCATTTACTTTTTAACCGACTTCTAAAAAAGGAGGAGGTTCTCAATTCGGATGTTTGTATTTTTTTGCCACCGTCTTCCGAAAATAAAATTATTTTCCGCTTTATAGTTTTTTTTGGAAGTCGGTTATATTTTTTCGACCTCAGCACTTTAGACACACACATCGTCCATACATACTACAAAGGACAAAATGCATAACAAAGAGGATGACTCAAAAAGTACTTAAGAAAAGATAAGAAAATTCATTTGGGCCCACCGGGCACGCTTTCACTACCAAATGAATGAAGAATCATCTAAATCGGTTCAGTAATCACGGAGTAATGATATATAAAGGTGTACATACGCGAAAAATGTACATAATTAAATAAATAAATGTTCATAAAATTAAAACTACTGGGGCGAACTATATTAAATTTTTATGGGACCAAATAGCAACTATTTCGCATCAAACTAAAGAAGAATCACGCAAATCAGATAATAAATCTCAGCGTAATCGTTGTACAGAACATACATAAAAAAACCAATCGAATTGATAACCTCCTCCTTTTAGAAGTCGGTTAAATAGTCTCAACAAGCGAGAATCTTTCCTCTTGTAAACGAGCCTTCGCAATATTGCTCCAGTTTTTCGCCTTTATTTCGTTGATTTTTGTTAATGGCCAAGTTTTTGGAGCTTTTAAGGTCAGGCTCGTGAGAAACCTGTTTACCCGACTGCTCACGTAAGGTGTGTTGTGTTTTCGGTATTTTCACTATCACTGAGGCTTTTGAAGTGCTTCGATAATTATGATTGTTGTTTTTAGTCCTCCCGTCCCGTATTATCTGGTTTCTGCGCAGTGACTGGGTTGTGGAAGTCAGGAAGGCAGACGCTCCATTTAAAGTACTGGTTTGCAGCTGCACCCGGTTAGACTGGAAATTGACCCCATCATACTCAGTTGGGAAAAGGGAACTAACATCATCATCGACTTCCGAGATCTTTGTTTTTTTTTGCAGGTTGCCCTGAACGTCCACTGCAGAACACACCTCCATTCGTATTTTCAATCAAAATATTTTATTTTACATAGGCCTACATGGGCACTTATAAAACGTCGACAAAAGGTACACGGTTCGGGTTGGTCGTTTCCTATGTAGAAGCACCGGCAAGAAACTCCGTGTTTACTCTTTAAAAATCATTAGGTTTTACAATATTTCAATGTTACAGCGTTAGTACTTAAGTATGGGAGGACAGCGTAGGCCCGGCAATAAGTCGTTGCTTTACAAAAGGTAGAACAGGATAAATAAAAAAAGAAATGGCCACGGTTTTAATATCAGTTATACCAGCTACCAAATTCGTCATACTTGAATGAATGGAATGGCCCACGATAACGCAATGGATTACGATGCTACTCAACTTTTGAGTCTCTCATTATATTTAGGTATTCATAACCATAATGAGAGGAACTCGTGGCTGAATTAAAAAAGCCGCTTTGGTCGATCTTTAGTTAAGCCGTCCTTACCTAGGTTGGTACCTGAATGGGTGAGTAACCATTACATAGGTACAGAGTTTCCTCCGTGCCTCGGAAAGCACGTTAAGCCGTTGGTCCCGGCTGTCATTTGTAGATCTTTGACAGTCGATACGAGTAGTCACAAGCCAAAAAGTCTGACATTCAGTCTTACCAAAGCGTATCGTATTACCCTGTTACTGGGATGTGGAGGTCAGATACGCAGTCGCTTCATGTAAAATACTGGTATTCAGCTGCATCCGGTTAGACTGGGAGCCGACCCCAATATAGTTGGAAAAGGCTAGGTGTATCGGTAAGTATTGCTAAACAAATTTAGAGCACTGTCCTATTTTCTATTTATCGTTTCAAAATGGTTTTAATTATGTTTTATACATCGTTTAGTGCTTAATACATTTAGTGATTTGTTGTGAAAGTAGGACTTAACCTTAATTTAAATCTATACTAATAATATTATAAAGCTGAAGAGTTTGTCTGTTTGGTTGAACGCGCTAATCTCGAAAATTCCTGTTCGAATTGAAAAATTCTTTCAGTATTGGATAGTCCATCTATCTACAAAGGCTAAAGGCTAAATAACAGCACGCTGCGACCAGTAGGAAAGGACCATCAAAGAAAAATATTGTAAAAACGGGGAAAATGTGACGCAGACGAAGTTGCGCGGGTAAGCTAGTTGTGAATAAACAAAATAGTGATTTTTTAACAAACAATTAAATGGAAACATATAATGAAACTTTTAGAAAAATAAAAACTTCTTAAAAAAAAGAAATAAAGATAATTCTTCTTATAATTTTACAGAAAGTAGTGCGTACCTAACTACTTAATTACAGGTAAGATATAAATTAACTGAAAGTTGTTCCTTACGAATAAAAAATTTGTCCGCGGTTGTCGGAACCAAAAGGGCTGTCAAAAATTCAATTATTTTATTGAAGGTATTATTCGAAAACAGTTATCTAAAGGACTAATTTATTTGTTTTAATATATATATTTTTTTAATGTTGTCTCTTTTGCAATTAGTTTATTAATAAGTACAGTCTGTAGCAAAAACAAATAATAAGTTTAAAAAAGACATGTTTACGTGTTTATTGGGTGACTGGTAATAAGTGACCGATACTTAATAACGTGATTGTACTCATGATAACAAACAAATTTCCCAAAGAAAAATTTGCTTGCACCACTCGGCGAACGAGGCAATCTAATATACAAAATTCTCTTATCGCGGTGGTTTGTTACCAAATTTCTCCGAAACGGCTGAACTGATTTGTATGAAATTTTGTGTGCATATCGGATAGGTCTGAGAATCTGCCAACATTTATTTTACATACCCCTGAAACCCATCAAAATTTCCAAGCGAATAAAGTCGCGGGCAGCAGCTAGTCATCTTATAAAGATTAAGTCGTCAAATCTACGGTGAACGCACCTAGCATTCATTATTCCGTCCTACAGTCATATCCTTGCATTGTAGAACCATGACATTAATTTGGGATCACAGCGTGAAGTGACAAGTAAATACTTAGTACATATAAACATCAGTTTGTTTTTATTTTTTTCTCGGAAAGCAATAGTATAAACATTCGTTTTTTTTTTCTCGGAAATCTTGTTAAGCCGTTGGTCCCGGCTGTCATTTATATATTTTTGACAGTCGTTACAGGTAATCAAGTCTGACAGCCAGTCTTACCAAAAGGGTATCGTATTACGCAGTACCTATTAACTGGGTTGAGGAGGTTAGATAGGCAGTCGCTCGAAGTAACAACTGGTGTTCTGCTGCATCCGGTTAGACTGGAAGCCAACTCCAATCAAGTTGGGAAAAGGCTAGGCAGATGATGCTCATTATCTGCGAAGTTTTTTCGAACAATGTGATCAGTTTCCAGACTAACTAAATGAAGCTGAATTAGTACCATTATTTGTATAGGGAGCGGCTGCCAGTCTGACCTCTATAACCCAGCTACTTGCTCATTATACCCCATGGTAAGACTGGCGGTCAGACTTTCAGGCTTCCGACTAACCGTAACGACTGTCAAAAATGACGAAAATTACAGGCAAATTAAGATCGAGTCTTTAATTTCCAACCTAAAATATGTTATTGACACTATATTTTATGACATGATATAAAAAGGGCGGAAGGGACACCGCCGCTAAAAGGGTAAAAAACTTTATCGGAATTAAAAAAAGGAAATAATAATTAAAAAAAAAACAACCTACGCGGTCAAAATGTATCGAAGAGGTAATTTGTTTTTTTTTTTTTATGAATACGTGGTAGGCACCCGTTTGTGCGTTGGTACCCCTTCCAGTCTGTATATTAAGACACACCGTATTTGTTAATAAAATATGACCTAACGTAAAGTAAATACAATGTATCTGTAAATACTCGTAAAATACACGACAAGAAGAAAGGATAATAACAACTTCAACGTTAGACGTTAGAAGGACAAGAGTTCAAGTTGATTTAAAACTTTGATGCAATTTTGTGTGCCTACTCTTATTATAAATAACAATTGCCAACAAATTAAGAATTACTTAATAGCTAAAAAAAACTAGTAATATTATTTTATAGAAAAAAAAACCAAGAAAAAACAAAAAAAAAGGATTGTGTGGTTTTATGAAACCACGGTAAAAGTGAAACTTTTTTTCACACTATCTATAGACATTTAACTAAATTTTTTTGGAATAATTTTCCATTATGGGTATAAAACGCGCAGTGTGAAAGGCGCTCTAACCAACGCCTTTCACTTCATCCCTACTCCGCAGTCGATCGTCACGCGACATGCAACACACAAACAAAAAAGTTTGAGACGATGTAATAACAGTTTCACTTTAAAAAACGAAAAAAATAATTTTCGAATGAAAGAAACAACAAAAATTACTTTTGATACTTAATTAATAAGCAAAACTTCGAAACATTTACATACAGTTACCTAGTAAAGAAATTGCGGTTAACAACCCCTCTCAGGTCGGTCAGTGTTATTGAGTTTTTCGATCAGGAATTTCTCAGTAGCAGTCACGGAGTCTGGATTTGGGCCCGTTCGATGGCAATACGCTCGACCCTTATTACATGAGACTCAGTAGAGGATGAATTTAAAAAAAAATTGTGCATGGAGTCCCTCCGCGCGGAAGAAGTGAAACTTCGTAATACTACACGCATGCGTTCGAGTGCCACGCATTTATTATCGTCATTTTATTGAGCTTCTAAATAATATTTTGTTGTTTTCTTGTTGTATTATTTTTATTACATAATTATAACATAAGTTTATCGAAGTTATTCTACTCATAGAAATTGAGCGAGGGCTGGTCACACCGAAGAGTCGAATGCATGACTGTTTGCACGCCATCTTGCGTACCTAGTAGACAAATCTTGTAAAACTGCCATCTCTTAGTGAGTTTTAGAAAATATTCCCCCTCCATGGTAGCGTTAAACTTGTTGGAAGTCGCATAAGAAGTTTCACTTCAAAAAAACTCATCTTCGTTATAATTGGAACTCAAGGCAAAATGTCAAGTATGTTGTCAATCGTTGAATGAATTTGAGATTTGTTGATACAAAGGTTCGCAAAAATATGTCAAAGTACTAAAAAAATAGATTAAACTCAAATAAATATGGACAAACGCATAAACACTATTTAAAAAAAAAACGAACACTATTAGATTCGTCTTAAAAATATTCTTAAAACTAAATAACATCCTCAATCCAAACAGTACCAACTTGTAATTTGAAAAAAAAAATCTAATACCAATTATAAACAGACTTCTAAAAAAGGAGTAAGATTTTTTTTATTCGCCCTTCGCCATCAAAATTCACGTCCTTAATCGAAGAATACTACGTAGCGGTTCGTGGATTAAAATTATAAGTAAAGGCCGTTTGACAGATGAATGGTACTGAGCTAAGGTTAAGTGCAGCATTTCGCAATAGACCACGGCAAGGCAGGCCGCGCGCGCGCCAATTCGAAATTTAAATACTTTAATCGAAAATACGATTTTATATTCTTTTTTTCTTGTGCTTCGATTGTTTTGTTTTTTTTTTTTGTAAAGTGCATGGACTTTTTGTTGTAATGACTGTTTTGTGAGTTTGGTTATTCTATTTTGTTGGTGTTCTTTTTTTGAAAGGTTAGTTTTCTTTTTCTTTTCTTTTTTTTAGTTACTAGATTTAATTAGTTGTGTCCTTAAAAAACAAGCATAGACATAGATATTTTAGTTTTTTTATTTGCAAAATGAAATTAAACGAAATTAAGTATTTTTTTTTTAGCAAACCTTTAAAATCTATTTAAGTAAGTAGTTATTTAATAATGAGATAAAGATAAAAACATAATCATACTAATTAATTTATTATGTACATAAAAACGTATTATATAACGGTAGTAAACGTAAACGCAATAGCTCTAATTTTCATTACCATTTTATTGAGTGTTTGAGCCTACATCGAAACTATGGTAATATTTAAAACAGTATAGTTAAATCGTACAATTGTATGTAATACAAAATACAATTAAAGGTGTTAGGTGAATGCATAAAAATAACATAAAAATATAAGTAAGTATTTATTTACACAACAACTAAGGTCTCACACTCAAGGCACCCACAGAATATACAAAAAAAAAAATACAAACATCCGAATTGAGAACCTCCTCCTTTTTTAGAAGTCGGTTAAAAAAAAAAACGAAACCACAACTTTGGACGTCAAAAGTAAGAATCATGAAAGAATAATATAAAAAGAATAATCGAATAATTTTAGTAAATGTACGCAACATTTAATAAAATTATTCGATTATTTAGATAGTATAACAGAACCTAATTATAAAAAATACTGATAATTTTACTTTCAGTTTACAATTTTGAAATAATGCACTTATATTAAACATTTTAATGCTTCAGAAATCTGTACACAATAGATTAAACTCTGTCTCTTAAACTTGTTTATCCCGTATCTTATGAGACAGGAAGGGAAAAACATTATAAAATGTATAAAATTTCAAATTGAAACCAAAGACCATAAATAAACATCAACTGAACTAAAAATCTTATGCGCGTTACCGCGTTTGAATCGCAATCGTCTAGAATAATATTATATGTATAATAAAGTGGTACATTTATTGCAAAATATTATGGTTCAATCCTAAGATTTATTATCAAAGTAAAAAATAAAAGTTATCGTATGTATTACAAAGTTATAGAAGGAAGCACAATTTTACTTCTTATTTACTTTACTTTTCTAGTTTAAAAGAAAAATTATGACTTTTAAAGATTTAAAAGAAACACAATAACGATACCAATCTTCGTGTCACAATGTTAGTTACCATACTCCGAAACGGCTGAACCGATTTCTATGAAATTTTGTGTGGGTAGGTCTGAGAATCGGCCAACATCTATTTTTCATATCCATAAAAAAAAACCGCGATCGAAGTCGCGGGCAGCAGCAAGTATAATATAAAAATCTTTATTACAAGTAAAATGGGTACAATAAATCTCCATAAATATTCTCTAGCAAATATCACTGTTTTTTTTACATTGGGTGTCAAAGCAGTGGTCAAATCCAACCGGGTACATTCTAGAATCTGAGCTGACATTCCAACCTACCTAGTTTATAATAAACCTATAAATACTTATTTATAAATGAAAGGATCTTTTTAACCCCCGACCAAAAAAGAGGGGTGTTTACATACGTAATTGAATATTACGTATGTAAAAAGATCTTTTATAAAAAAAATATTAGAATCTAAAGTAAAACAATTGTTTTCATGAAAATAGGTATAGTAAAAAGGGTATCATTTAAGCTATCACCAATTTAATTAGTTTTGTGTTTCTTAAATAATAGGGTTTGTCCTCAAAATAGTAGATCTGTCACCAAAATGTAGTCACCAAACAATGCAAAATCAGTTCCACAATAAATCACCTAAAATCCTGAGATATAAGGTCTAGTACCAAATAAATGTTTTTGTATGTATTATAATAGGTGTGTCCTAATAAGTATTTAAGCAAACTAATTTAAAGAGATCACCAATAAATCATATCATGTTACTAGAAAATTGCATTAAGCTCAAATAGTAGTCGACGGAGCCCCGCTACGCGGGGCTCCTATTTCTCTCTGCAGGGTTTAAAGTAACCTAACACGAAGGGGATGTCGGGGTCTTAGTTCACTCGCTCCGCTCGCTCACTAGACCCCGCCATCCCCTTCGAACCTAACCTGTCCGAGTTGATGTGCCCTATGTCTCTAAGGAACTGATCTATTTATTTGGTGACAGATCTACCATTCTGAGCACAGAGCTATTATTTAAGTAACAAAACTGTTATTATAAGAACGAAGTTTATATTCATGTAATGCAATATTATTTTATTGGTTATCGATCTCTTATTTTACTGATAATTCATACCTGGGAACAATTTTTGTTTATCTGAGAACGAAAATATTTCGTGGCGATAGATCTATTTATTAGGTGATACAACTTGATGACAAATATAAATTTTGGTGATAGAAAATATAGTTCCCTAGTAAAAATATGAAATATTATTTTAATTTCGTGCCACTTATTTCTATACCATTTACGTAAAAGGATTAGGTACGTAGTATTATTTTTAATTTGACGTTTTATGAATGCAAACTGATATTATTTCTAAACAAAGATGATATATTAAAAAAAAAAACATAACACTGAGACTAAACTTAAAAACGCCTCGCAATTATTTTTCAAATCCAGAAAATATACTATTCAAAATTGCAAATGAGCACTTACTCAGCTTGCAAAAATTGATTTTGTAACAAAGATTTAATAATTTCGTAATCCAACTGTGTTTCTCTTAGAACACACATCCGGAAAAAACAGTCATTCGGGATGTATGTGTATGGATCAGAACGACTGTTTTTAGGCCTGTAGGGCATATCAATATTGGGTTTTGGGTTTCCCAAAGCGAAGAAAGTCAATAATTCAGTCACAGCATGGTGTAACGCCAATCAGTGACAAAGGTCTTGTAAAATGAGTAAAAAATCACCTCGTCCTTATTATGAACTTGTCATTTACAGCATGTAGCAGAATTATTATAATTTACAGAGATAAAAAAAAAACCAGCCAAGTGCGAGTCGGACTCTCGCACGAAGGGTTCCGTACCATTATTTATAAAAAACGAGCAAAAAAAATCAATATCTGTGTTTAATTTTTTGTATGGGAGTCTCCTTAAATATTTATTTTATTCTGCTTTTAGTATTTTTTGTTATAGCATCAACAGAAATACATAATCTGTAGAAATTTCGACTGGCTAACTGTCACGGTTCATGAGATACAGCGTGGTGACAGACGGACAGCGAAGTCTCAGTAATAGGGTCCCGTTTGACCCTTTGGGTACGGAACCCTAAAAATGAGATTATGTGATAATGTTACAGAGAAATAACAAACTTGTAAAATACTTGGAACCCCCAATGGGTTCCAAGTATTTTTTTAATACTCGTGTTATCCTTTATAACTTTACTTTAAATTCCTTCACGACCTCTTTACTATTCAATGCATCAATTAGCACAGTGTTTTGAGTGCGTTACATTGAGTAATTCATTCAAGTAGAAGATACGCACAACGTCAACACTCGCCATAAAAAGAGGATATATATGCGCTCCATCCTCAACAATTAAAATTTTAAGTGACAGCCCATAATACAAGGTGTAAATCACCTCATCACGAAGCCGTCAACCAAGCATTCTGTATATGAAACTAAGTAACTTTACGCAAAAATTATTGCTGGGAAACGACTTTTTTTTGGGGGATGTAAAATCATGTTTTGTGGTAGAACTCAATGTGACGCACTCAAAACATTGTGCTGATGGACGGATTGAATAGTAGGGGGTCGTGGAGGTGTTTAAAGTAAAAATCTAACATAAAAAACTTGTATTTAAAAAAATACTTGTCAAAAAGTTGGAACTTTGACCCCTAATATCTCCGTAACTAGAAGGTTCCCAGGTATGGTGTAGAACAAAAAAAATATCGCAATGACAGAGAGAACCAGTGCCTCTCGGCTTCGTTAAGAGGTGTTTTACACCCTTTATATGGTCTTTATATGCCAACACGTTTAAAACTGAAAAATCAGTAACAAAATCCTAAAAAAGGCTAAAACTATTCCTAATCCAAAAATGTTTCTACTCAGTAAAATAATATTTAGAGTCTAGTTAATTAGTAATTTTTTTTTTCTTTATTTGGTAATCGGTAAGTGTGAACCACCCGTGCTTTATTTGCACTGCGCGTTCACACATACAAACAATCTCAAACGTTTATTCGATAATTTCTTATTCCCTAAACCACATGAAGGGAGTTATTCTGATATACTGACAAACTTAAACAACAACAAAATTCAGCGTTTATTAATAATTAACTAGGTACCATAATTTAATACTGAATTTTGACGAGGATGCAAAACAACACCTTGTATAAAGGAAATAATTAAGTAATAATAATTATTTAATGCATGCTAATTTAGGACGTTAAGGGCAGGCGAATGTTAGTTGCAATGCTTGTAAAAGAATAAGAATAAATTTATTAAGCTAAGACATAACAAGATAAGACTTAGCAGCCTTGTCTGTGACAAGGCTGCTAAGTCGTATGTACCAACTTCAAATGACACCGACATTTTAGGTACATAAACTTATTTCGCAATAAAAAAATTGACTTTGACTTTGTCCTACCGTAAAACTAGATTTTTCACCAAAAAAAAAAGTCGTTTTCCTGCAATAATCTTGATTTGATGAACAGATTGCTTAGTTGGCGGTTACGTGAAGGGTACGTTAAACTCCTTGTTTAAAAACTAAATGCTTTGTAAATGAGTTGCATCAAAATCCGTAACGCAGTTATGAACTTCTTCATTGTGCGTACGCGAAGACAGACAGACATGACAAATGACTTATTTTTTTAAGTACCTAAACATAAGGGGGTTTGTTTTAAAAGCTGATCGTAAACATCTGAACTCTGAACAACATAGTAACACGATATATTAACGTGTCATGTGACGTGAATACGTATGATAATTAAGTATGTTTTCCTAATTTTAAACGTTTATAGATAAGTCTATATAATGTGCGTATTTTTCCCAATTAAAGATGTAATGTTACATAATATTTAGGTGTCATGTTTTTCTTCTTCCGCGAGATAATTTATAAAAATGCTTATAATGATTAGACCAATTAATTTTTAGGGTTTCGTACCTCGAAAGGAAAAAACGGAACCCTTATAGGATCACTTTGTTGTCCGTCCGTCTGTCTGTCTGTCAAGACCCTTTTTCCCAGGAACGCGTGGAGGTATCAAGCTGGAATTAATATCAAATACTCAAGTCGCTTGGAGCTGTGAAAAAAACAAACTTCTAAGCTAACGCAATCAAAAGTTACAGCCGATATGTCGCAAATTTTCAACACTCGCAAGGGAATCAAAACCTACAGGGTACTTCCCGTGAAAGCAGAATCTTGAAATTTGGTACGAAGCAACGTCTTATAGCATAAATAAAGAAAAAATTGCCAAAACCGTAAATTTTTAGTTACATCATATAATAAAAATATTTTTAAAAATTTCAAGTTACTGCCGCTTTCCTCATGAACGCGTAGAGGTATTAAATTGAAATTCATATCAAATACTCAAGTCTATAATACCTTTAAGCTGTAACAAAATCAAACTTTCTATGTCCACGCAATCAAAAGAAACTTTCAACTTGAGCTGCAAATTTTCAAACTCGCAACTACTCGCAAGGGAATCAAAACCTAAAGGATACTTCCAGTCGACCTAGAATCTTGAAATTTGGCACGAAGCATAGTTTTACAGCACATACAAAGGATACTTCGGAAAACCTTAAATTTTTAGTTACATCACATGTTTTTATTTATTCTCTTCAGTAATTTTGGTTTGAATAGAACCCTTGGTGCGCGAGTCCGACTCGCTCTTGGCCGGTTTTTTTTTACTATGACATGTTTAAACTTTGCTTATCGTAGCAATAGTGTCTATTCATTAGTGACCAACGAGGGAAAATTTATTCTTGTGAAGGTCGTCTTGCACCCCATAATGATCAAAACATTTCGCCCGAAAAATTTTGGCGAACATCCATATAAAATTTCATCGGTGCAAAAAAAATGTGTCCTTACGGAAATAAACATAATTATGGTTACATGCAGCATGTTGAATGCTGCAATCATTTTTAGGTATCATATACTCGTGTTACTCTTGTTATCTCCGAAATAATCATCACGATTGGACACAGTTTCAGAAGCAGTCAGATTATTGAGATCTGCACGTAAAATTGTCCATCAAAGAATGCGTTCGGACTCGCGCACGAAGGGTTCCGTACCATTATTTATAAAAACGACAAAAAAAACTCTTTTTTGTATGGGAGCCCCCTTAAATATCCATTTTATTCTGTTTTTAGTATTTGTTGTTTGTTGTATCTGCAACAGAAATACATAATCTGTAGAAATTTCAACTAGCTAACTATCACGGTTCATGAGATACCTACAGCCTGGTGACAGACGGACGGATGGACGGGCAGCGAAGTCTTAGTAATAGGGTCCCGTTCAACCCTTTGGCTACAAACCCCTAAAAAAAGAAATACTTAATTGAAATGCTTGCCAACATTAATTAGAATCATATTTTTAAGTCAACTTCTCGTTACTAAAGGACCATTATGATTGTAGCTTTGTTTATGTTGTAAATGTTTCTAACATACATTATGTAATCATCTAATGTCTTCTTAGAATTAAAAATAAAGTTATCTTTAATTAGTGCGGAAACATAAAATCATTACTGGCTTAAATTGATAACAATGATGTTTTGCTCATAGAAAAAACATATATCACGTTTTTTTTTCTAAAATAATAATCTAAGTAGTTATTGGGTCAGATTTATTTGCCCTTTTAAAACAAAAAAAAATGAAGCTAGCAAATGACAACACATCTTCAATCGTAACAGCGTTCATTAGGAAAATAAATACTTACAATATTATGGAAAAATACATAAACCCGCTTTTCACCGCGAATGCAATCAGGCAAATACTTAATAGCGCGCCAAAAATTATGGGTCCAGCAAGTTTCTTTTACTTTCTGAACGAAACTCGTTTTAAAAAGTGAAGTTGCTCCACAGTATTAAGTACCTACTAATTTTGGTCAATGGGCTTTCAATGGATACGCCTTGTTATGTTTTTGTTTACACCGGTGAAACTTTATGATTTCATCTTTTTTTTTTGGCATTTTGAAATTGGAATGTAACATTAAAAACATCATCACTTTTCGTCTCAAAAATGGAGAGGTACAGTGATGTTGTTTTTAACGGTTATTTTTTTTATTTTTTTTTTGTATTCAACCGAATATAAAAAAAAAATAACATTTAATTACTAATTACCATGTTGTCTAAATATTATGGTAGATATTTTTGTTTCTTTAATTTATTTATTTTATTATGTTAACCAACAATAATGTTCACACCGAATTCGGATACATCATAAACTCTTAAAATAAAATTCAAGCGCAACAAAACAATAAATTCGAAAAATAAGCTAACTTACTGAGTTATAAACGCCAATATTAAATCAAATTAAAATTAATGAGTAAATAGGTAAAAAATGTAAACAGTAAAATTGATTCATAACGGACAATAACAACATTAGTAAATACATATATAAAATTAAATTTAAAAAAAAATACGTTGGTGAATTCATGAAATTATAAAAAAAAACATCGACATAAAATTAAAATGCACTGAATAAAATTGGTGACAAAAAAGAAAATTATAAAATAAAAAATTGTGTGACACAATTTTATACAAGCTGTTGTTTTGCATCCTCGTAGGTAAAACTCGAGGAGGTAATGCTTCTCGACACAAATCAATAATAAATTGGGCAAGTGTTTTTTTTTTCTTATTTAAGGAAATCGGTAAACGTGAACCAGCTGTGTTTTAAACGAAACCCGTCTGATCCTCGCCCTATAAAAGCGCTTTCACACATACAAAAAATCTTAAACGTTAATTCGATATTTTCTTATTCTCTAAACCACGGGGGGGATCTCTAAGGGGGTTATTCTGAAATACTGATCAATTTAAACAGCAAAAAAAGCAGCGTTTATTAATAATTAACTGGGTACCGTAATTTAAATTGATTATTTATGTCTTATGTGACAAATTCCTGAATTTTGACGAGGATGCAAAACAACACAAATTGTATAGTTGATTATTTATTTTATGCTAAAATATTTTGTAGGCAAACATTGCTTCAATTAGGTGTCTGCTTTTTTTTTAGTGAGATTATGTTAAAATGCTTAAGTCGTTTATTGTATGATTGTATTTTTTTGGCGATACCATTGGAGAATGCGAGGTGCCAAGCGAAGCCCTGCGAAGCGTTTCTGGACTCGTTCAAGACGCAATGAACGTCTTGCGTTGTGAGGGTGCCGAACGACTCTTTTATAGGTATTCCAGGATGCTAAGAATTATGCTGTTTTACAGTAGTATTTAGGTTCTATTGTGGCGAAAGGTTTTACTCACTCTTTTTATAATACTGTCGAGGTGTGGTGTGAAAGTTACCTTTTGTCAAACAGTACCTACACTTAGCTCCTTTATTGTTTCTCAACTCCGGATATGTAGTAACTACTGCGTATTTGTATGTTCCTTATAGTGACTTTTATGAAAAAAAATTGTATGACAGGTACAGTCAGCACCAAAAATATGTGATGATTGTAATAGAACGTAATGAACGGAAAAGTATCCCATCTTAATAAATGCAAAAAAAAAATGGGCTATATTTTAACTATTATTTGTTGTCTTCGACCATTACCGACTATTATTAACCTTGAAACCCAATGAACAATACAATGATCGAATGATTGTTTACGTTGTATTTAATCAATTACGTACTTAAATGTTTATTTATTAAATTCGTTAGGTACTTTGTTTTTAAATTAAATCAGAGGTCAAAAAAAATCAATGTGAATCCCTAATACCTACCTTGTCTACTGTATTTCGAAAAATATTGTTTCAACAAAATTAGGCCGATTATAAATTATCTATGGAAACCGAAATTGCCAATTATTATTATTATTTATTTAAAAAAAAGATTTATAAAAATCTTTATTTAAGAACTATGCGCCACAAAACCGTTTTCACGGTTTGTATGTGAAAATGTTAGTGCGGACTTAATTAATACTAATATTACTTGTAGCTAACAATTAATAAATCTTAGAAACTACTTATTTACCCTCGCTCAACAATCTGTCAACCATCTTCCTAAAAAAAATATGGCTTACTTACAAACTCCTGAGGCCGAACAGTTTAAGCGATGTGCCAAACTTTTTTTTTTCTGACTTCTTTTGATATGCATTGCGTAAACGCTCTGTATAAAAAAACCTGTGTTTGTCTGAACAGTGTTTTTCTTTCTTTTCAGTGTTTTTGTTTCGTGTTTCTTTCAGTGATTTTCTTTTTTTTTTTCTTTTAAATAAAAGTGATTTTTATAATTGAATTGAGAACGGTAAGGAATTAGATTCATTAAAGCCCTCAAATTTCAAAGTTATTATTCTGATATCATGTTTAATCGAATTTGTTTGTAAATACGATTTGTTTAACTAAACATAATATGACGTCTCTGATTCGCTGATGTAGCGGTCGCAAAAAGGTCCAGGGTAAGAAAAAACCAATCACACTTGGCAAAGTGAGATTGGGTTCACCAGGACAGTGGCATGTTCTGGTGACATCCCAGGACAGGCAAAGTGTGATTGAGTATTTCTTCTTCCATCAGGAAGTTCCAGTCCCTCCAGTCTCCTCTTCCAGCCACGGAGTTTGGATTTGTGCCTGATTTATGGCAATAGGTTCGCCCCCTATTACATGTGACTTAAACATAACTGGTGTAATGTGGATGTATTGTAGATACACACGGTGACATTTCTAACTATACAACACCAGTATAACATAACCTCGCTATGCATAGATATCTAATACAATCAGAGATCCGTATAAACTGGTTTTGTATACATTGATTGGTTGCCGAGGATAAATTTCTGTCTTACCTTCCAAAGACCACAGGTATGGTGTTATGTTTTTTCATCATCTGCCTGCCTAGCCTTCTTCCCAAACTATGTTGGGGTCGGCTTCCAGTCTAACCGGATGCAGCTGAGTACCAGTATTTTACATGAAGCTACTGCCTATCTGACCTCCACAACCCAATAACTGGGTAATACGATACCCCTTGGTAAGACTGGATGTCAGACTTTTGGCTGCTGACTACTCGTAACGACTGTCAAAGATCTACAAATGACAGCCGGGACCAACGGCTTAACGTGCTTTCCGAGGCACGGAGGAAACTCGGTATGTAATTATGGTCACACATCCACGGACCAACCTAACCAAGCACGGCTTAACCTTAAAGATCGACCTGTGCCCGCTGTTTTTATTTTGCCACGAGCTCCTCCTCATGATATGTTTTTTGTTATCAATAAATTCAAAGACTTGTCGTCAGGAAATGACGTCTTTATCTAGGCAAACAGAAAACAGTACTTGTCATTGATTCAATCGTCACGGACATGCGGACGTTATAGAGATGATAAAACTACTAATCAGTACAATGATAATTCATTGGTTGTATTTCCAATTAATTCAAATGATTGAGATTGATATGGCTCTATTTATTGCAGCTGAGCATTGACAAATTAATGATTAGAAAATAAACTATGAGAAATAAACACGACATCATCTGC
Organism: Cerastis leucographa; assembly: GCA_963082945.1. Classification (NCBI taxonomy): domain Eukaryota; kingdom Metazoa; phylum Arthropoda; class Insecta; order Lepidoptera; family Noctuidae; genus Cerastis; species Cerastis leucographa. Next base: position 3,993,995 of record OY720374.1, on the reverse strand, counting down.
CTAAGCTCTTCCCATCTATCTTGGGGTTGGCTTCCAGTCTAAACGCATGCAGCTGAATATTTTACTTTTCTTGCCCATTCTTCTCCATAGAGATCTACGCTTTGGAATGGGCAACTACAGTACTTTTGCTGGTTATTATGCCTTTTGACTGGGACTGTAGCTTTGCGTTTTTTTTTTAAATGAAAACTTCTTTAGCGGCGTTGTGCACTTTCGTGATAGGTAAAAAAGGTAAAAAAATCGTAAGACGGATTGACATTAGGTTACGAAGAAATCGAAATTTATGACATCTGTCATTGAATTTGGGTTTCCAAAACTGGATAATTATCTTATGCACAAAAATAACATTCGGTTTCTCCAAAGAGAAAAAATTTGTAAGACGGATTGTAATAGTTCTGAAGTGTTAAATTTTTAATGTAATAGAAATTGTCATGTTTGTGTACGATAGCGCAATAAATGAATATTGTATTTTACCACATAGATGATAGTACTTTTAAATACTAATAATTAAAGCAATTCGTGCGAAATTATTCCCTAACCATTCCAAAATATCAAAAATGCTCAACGTTAATATTCATGTTTTCACTTCTACCGGCACTCTCTGAGTGCAACCCGTTTTTTGGCTTTCAAAAGTGCCTGTAATGGTCTAATTGAAATAAATGCTTTGAGTTTGAGTTTACTTGGAGCGACTCCACTACCCAGTTAGTACTGGGTAATATTATACTCCTTGGTAAGACTGGTTGTCAGACTTCGGACTACTGACTGCCTGTAACGACATATACTTACGTAGTTACACAAACATAAGTTTTAATATTCATAAGTGCCTGTTTGTGACCTATTTAAAAATAAAAGGTTTGAAATTGACTTGGAGTTTTTCGTATAATAGTTGGTACAGTCAGCGGCAAAAATATTAAATTCAATTGAATTTGAATTGGTTTGTTATGCCAAAACCACGGCAAATTGAGACTGATTATCATTATTTCATTTCTTATGTTAAATCACCTTGACAATGAAATTGGCAAAAACTTGGAATTGAAATAATATGTCATTCATTTATGATTGATGTTGATATCTTTTAATGCCCTCTAAAAAGTATTTTTTTTAGGAATGTCACTGAAAACCCTAAATTAATACAAACTGTTGTTTTGCATCCTCGTCAAATTCAAGGAGGTAACTATGCTACTGATTCTCGACCCGAATCAATAATAAAAAAATAAAGTTTTTTTTATATTGTTTTACTGAAATCGGTAAGTGTGTACCACGCGTGTTTTAAACGCGGCCCATCTGTTCCTCACCCTATAACTGCGCTTTCACATATACAAACAATCTCAAACTTTCATTTGATAATTTATTAGTAGCTATACCACGTTAAGGGGGTTATTCTGAAATACTTTCAAATTTAAACAATAAAAAAGCAGCATTTATTAATTATTAAGTAGGTACTGTAATTTAAATTGATTACTTATGTCTTTTGTGACAACCTCCTGAATTTTGACGAGGGTGCAAAACAACACCTTGTATAACATTAGGTACCTCAATTATCTTGTCATTGCCAAAATATAGAGCCAATTATTTATTTTTGTAAATATACTTTCGACCCATATTAACCTTTAGTTTTTGTTTACTATGGAAAAATATTTAAGTGATTTTTTTTATTAAATTCAAGGTCACTCGTGTCATATGAGTTCATATTTTTTTATACAACTTAAGAGTTCTTTTAAATTAATACAAAAATATATACCTACATTACGTAAATCGTACGAAAGCTGTTGAAATGTCTAAGTAGTAAATATTTTTTTGTGGGATTAACACTTTAGCAAAGAAATAAAAAATAGTGCGTGGAGTCCCTCCGCGCGGAAGAAGTGAAACTTCGTAATACTACACGCATGCTTTCGAGTGCCACGCTATCACTCTCCTTATTTTATTGAGCTTCTAAATAAAATTTTGTTGTTTTCTTGTTGTATTATTTTTATTACATAAGTTTATCGAGGTTATTCTACTCATGGAAATTGAGCGAAGACTGGCCACACCGAAGAGTCGAATGCATGACTGTTTTGTACGCCATCTTGCGTACCTAGTAGAAGTACGTAGTCACAAATCTTGTAATACTGCCATCTCTTAGTGAGTTTTAGAAAATATTCCCCATTCATGGTAGCGTTAAACTTGTTGGAAGTCGCATAAGAAGTTTCACTTCAAAACACAGTAACATTTATGCTTAAATTGTCCTTAAATTTAAATTGTCCGATATGTGAAATGATCTTTGTGCTGTGTTTATCTGCTTAAGAATTTTGTTTGTCTCTCAGTTTTAGAAAAAGTTGCCCTTCTATGGTAGCGTTAAACTTGTTGGAAGTCGCATTTAAAAGTTTCACTTCAAAAAGTTGCTGCTGAAAACGTGGTATTCCTTTGTGCGTATGATGGAGACATTATTATAAGAAAACAAATAAGAAGCCAATCATAGATTTATCACCATTGTTATTTGCTTTAATTATCTATCATTCTTAGACATTGAACTACCAACTACTGTAGTTATTGATCTACTAGCAGACGATAAGTTTACAAATATTGATAAAGATTATCACAAAATCAATAACACAAAGTGCCTTGTCTTGTTCAGTGTCAGTCTCGAGAAAACACAAAGGAATAGAATTGATCAAATGGTTATTTACCACTGCTGGGAAAATATCTACCCTGTGATGTTCACTAGAATCACTACTTAGAGTTTTGGGTTCAGAATAAAACTACGAAATTAAAGTAAGTAAAGAAAAACTCAAAGTTAACGTCCAGTCACCACTGGCGAAACGCAAACCTAATTCGGGTAAAAAAAAGAAATATTTCGGCACTCACTCTAAATGCCACCATTGAGTTAGGAGCTAAACTAATTTGTATACTTATCATACTAGATGGGCACCGGCATTTTTTTTTTCAGAAAGCATCCCTAAATATATTAGAAACCCCATAGCCTTTTACTCTTTTCTATCTGTGTCTACTCTAATTAAAATACGAAAAAAATAGTTTCATGAACCTGACATACCATAACTTCTGTAACACTCGCAGGATTATTATATCCATGAAATAGGGGATGAGTCTATTGCCATCAACCTGATCGAAACCCACACGACAAAAAACACTACTGAACCGAACCGATTTTGCCGATTTTTTCCGAGACAGCTTACTTAGTGCCTAAAGAATAGACAGAAGTAATTTGACATTACTACTTAAGTTTCAAACACGAGACCCTGACAATTATAGTAGTTTTGCAAGACTCCTAAAAGGACATAATGCAAATTAAATAACATTAAATGAGATTTCAAATTTTCAAAATTCGAAATGTCACCTGAGGCACAATCAATTTATCATCGTTCTAATAAATGCAAAAAAAAATGAATCTTGAAACAATCACCACTTATTTTTGATACCGAGTGTACATTCGATCAAGGTTTATGGTATTTTTTTTTTCAAGAGAGACACACTCTGTCATCCTCGAAAACGCGGCAAATTTCGCAAAATAATTGGGGAACAATGTGTTTTTTTATTAAATAAGTAGGTACTAGGTGGTGCTCCAACTTCCCCACAAAGAAGTTATGTTGTCATTCTAAAATCTGTTCATTAACTTCAATTACTGACTGTACTCTTGATGAAGTCATCGTAAAAGATTACATCTCCATCAAGAAAATCTATTCATATAAAATAAGTTTTTGCATAGCAGGGAGCAAAGATTTAAATCGATAGATGCATCCCAACCGCAACAAAAGACTTTTGTTTAATTGACAATGACATTTGAATCACTGAGTTATCAGTCAATAGGCATAATGACTAGGTAAAGAAAACGAAATTCTATTTTGTCCGTCAGTCAAGTAAAACAAAAATGTTAAATACGTATTATTTGTTTTATGAAATTAACAAAAAAATACTAAGTTAAAACGTATTAATGTTTGAGAGTGGGGGCTCCCTATGTCACAAGTATGTATAAAATATACTTACTCGTGACGTTATGCACCATTTCAACTCAATATATCTCCGTAATTTTATAATAACGCAAAAAAAAGAAAAAAAATACCATGTCCAATACTTTTTAATAATCTACCCGATAGACATAGAAAAAAACAAAGTCATCATCCCTATAGAGAAAAAAATAGTCCACATCCCTATTACTGACAAAAACTTGCACTGACTCGCCAGGACCATCTCAGACATTAACCTGTATGGTCCTCTTGTGACTTGACCAAGGTTATAATCATCCTCATCATCATTCACCAGCTCTTATCACCAATTTATTTGGGGTCTGTTCTTCCATACTTGTCTTTTACTCGTCAACTCAGCAGTCACCTCCATTCTTGCCATATCATCCTCCACACAGTCCATCCATCGTTTCTTTGGCCTTCCTCTACTCTTATAACCATCGACATTCATACTCAATACTTTCCTCACGGCATTTTCCTCATTCCTGCTCATCACATGCCCATGACAATGACAACCGATTACCACAAAACTTTTCAGTCACCGGCGCCACTTTTAGACTTCCTCTATACGTACTAACTTCATATCTTATTTTATCCATTCGCATAACACCACACATCCCCCTTAACATTGTCATCTCAGCCACGTGCATACATACTCTGAAAGTAGGTCTGAAGTTGCCTGAGGAGAGGGATGAAAGTAATACTTTTCATACCTAGGGAGAATCGCTTTCAACTGACAGATCTGATGTCAAATTATAAAAAAAACCTAGTTCTATTTTCACATTTTTATTGAACCATGTTCCAACTTTCTATGCAGCCACGATGTAAAATTGAAATAACTTTAAATTAAGTATTGATTAATATATATTTTTTAAATAGCTTTATTATAATTTTGTTTTAACAATTTCTTTAAAATAACATAGATTTGGGCAAAGTATTTACCATTTTTTCAATAGTGAAAATCGAAAAATAATGGCTGAATAGCTGGCTGACCACAGAAAAAAAAAAACAAAATAGGCGGGAAAAGTTATTGATTCATGTAAAATAAAATTAACTCATTTTTTCTATAACTAACTCATGTTTTTATTTTTACTTTCCTTGTATTCGTAATGAAAAGCACATTGTATACCTGGGGTTAAAGACTTATTTAGTCCCTCGAACTATTGGCCGAGCCAAACCCCGTCTCGGTACTAAATAAGAAACTTTCACCCCTAGGGTAACAATGTACTATTCATTCATCCCTTTTGTGCCCAACATTCTGATGCATACAAGACAGCAGGTCTAAACGCTCAGCAGTGTTCATAAATATTTCGCGCGCCTTAAGTGCGGTGAGCCACATCTATGGTTTAAATCTTTGAGTTTGAGTGGCAATGACCGCGATATATAACAATGAAAGATTATAAGGTAAATACCGACTTAATAAGCTGACGACAATTATGACAGAAAATTCTTTACATAAGCTAACATGACGCTTGTATTTTTTTAAGGGGTAGGCTGATTTCGGTAGTTATGTTACTGGGTCTTCAAGTCCGGAGTCCGCTGAATCATCATCGTCATATCATCACGCCTGTAATCCTGAGTTGGTTAGGCAGAGGTGTTCTTAATAATACACTCCCATTTCGCCAGTTATGTTTAAGAGCGTTTATACCTTACCGCTTTTCATACAAACTTTCAAGTCGTTATTTTCCGAAATGACTGAACCGATTTAAATGAAACTTTATACGCATAAGCAGGATACATAGATCTAAAAAGTTACGTCCTAATAGTTTCGGAATAGAGTGGCTGTGACATACGGACGGACAGACAGACAGACATGACGAATAAGGGTTCCGTTTTTTGCCGTTCGGCTACGGAACTCCAAAAATGTTTTATTTTATTACTTTTCCATTGATGATTAAAAAAATGGTGCTCCAGTGGTTCCGGGCCCTACATAAGATCATAGGTCGAGAATTCAAACCCACGCATGTACTTTACTTTGTGTTTATTATTATTTCATCACATAAGTAATCTTATCATACTCTGCCAGTCATACTTCATCATTGGCGCTATGTTTAGAATAATAATTAAGTTTTACATAGATAGAATCGGAGGAGCTCGTGGTTAAATAATATCAGCCACACAGGTCCATCTTCAAGGTTAAGCAGTGTTTGCCAGGATTGGTCCGTGGATGGGTGACCATCCATTAAGTACATAAAGAGTTTCCTCCGTACCTCGGAAAGCAAGAAGTAGTTGGTCTCGGCTGTCATTTGTAGATCTTTGACAGTCGTGACAGGTAGTCAGTGGCCTGAAAGTCTGATAACCAGTCTTACCAAGGAGTATTTAAAATCAAAAGTCATTTATTGAAACTAGGCTGATAATCAGCACTTTTTGAACGTCAAAATTACAAGAGACAGTCCCCCAAAACGCCCACCCTTCTCCACTTCCTAGTGTTTTAGCTGGGAAGAAGAAGTGTCGGAACAAACTCCCCAGCAACACATCTATCTGTTAGGTCAGAAGAACCAGATTCTATACAATAGTGTTCAAGTTTATATAAACAAGGAATCCATTACATAAATTAATGTCACATGTCAGATAGCACACTCCAATAATAAAATAAAATATTTAAAAACATACTCAAGAATAAATAGAGCCTCCTCCAGACATACAGGGCGTGCCCGCTTACACGTGCATACAGACGAATAAAATAAGAATAAAGTGAAATAAAATAAAAAAATGAACTGAAATTACCCAGTACACACTTGGTTGTGGAGGTCAGATAGGCAGACGCTCCACGTAAAATACTTGCCAGTATTTTCTCAGCTGAGTTCTATTAGACTGGAAGCCGACCGGCTTCTGACCGAATGCAGCTGAATAGACCGGCCACTGACTACCTGTAACGACTGTCAAAGATCTACCAACGGCTTTACGTGCTTACCAAGGCACGGAGGACACTCGGCATGTAATCGATGGTAACCCATCCACGGACTAACCTAGGCAAGAGCCGCTTCACCTGAAGAGCGACTCGAAAGGCTACTATTATTTAGGCACGAGCTCCTCAGGTCATTATCTTCTTCTTCTTATACAGGGTGTAACGGAGAGTGTATTATACATACTTAAAGGTGTGCTACAGACCATCAAACTGAACATGTTTCTCATCATAAAATATGTTTTGCAGCAAAAAAAATATCAGCTGCCCCATACATTTGGGTCGAATAAGTATTGCAATTTTCTATAGGGCAGCAAATAATATCTTTTTTACTGAAAAAAAAAAATATGACGAGAAACATGTTCAGTTTAATGGTCTGTAGCACACCCTTAAGTATGTATATACCCTTTCCGTTACACCCTGTATATGAAATTCTCGTATCGCGGTAATTGTTACCAAACTCCTCCGAAACGGTTGAACCGATTTGTATGAAATTTTGTGTGCATATCGGGTAGGTCTGAGAATCGGCCAACATCTATTTTTCATACCCTAACCCAGCCATACTCAACCTTTTTGTTATAGGGGCCACAAACACCTTTCAATCATGGTGTTGCGGGCCGCAAAAAAACAATTATTTAGATGTTAATAAAAAAACGTAATTCAAAATTAACAATGCATTATTATAAGTAATTACAATTTCAAACTGAAGCCAACTCCAACTCCAAGTGGGCCAATCATTAAGGCCGGCCAGACGGATCGCATGCGGCCCGCGGGCCGCAGGTTGAGTATAGCTGCCCTAACCCATCAAAATTTCCACGCAAACGAAGTCGCGGACAGCAGATAGTAACTTTATGTAAGAGGGGTTGTGGGACCTTCAACTGTAGAGGTCATTAAGGTTACTAGGTTAGGTTGAACAACCACAGAGCCGAGTTGACCGTCGAGGCCAACCACTCTGTGAGCAATAGATTGTAAAGTTACTCACTAAGAACTGCCATTTTCATGCGTTGTATGCTTTAATATATTGAGTGTGTTTTAGTAACAAAATTTTTAGTGATAATATCACGGCCTTATACTCGAAAGAGTTGAGCAGAACACAGGCCTCCTCTCAATGAGAGAGAGTGGGCTGTAATCCACCACGCGGGCCCAGTGCGGGTTGGTAGATGTCACATGTATTCGAAATTTTTGTTCTAAGACATGCCGGTTTTCTCGAGATGTTTGCCTTCACCGTTTTGAGAGCAGCGGTGATGAAATAAATTACACAAAGTAATGCGCCTGCCTGGGTTTGAACCTACGACTTGCGAACCGTAAGTCGGGGCTGCCACTACTGGGCCACCGGTGCTCTCTAGCAGAAGTGTAATGGATGTAAAATACCCCTTAACGAAGCCGAAAACCGCTTGTTTTCCGCATAATTACGAATTTTTTTTCTGGACCATGCCTGGGAACCTTCTAGTTACGGAGATATTGGAGGTCAAAGTTTCACCTTCTTAAAACTTCTTTTTTTAGGGTTCGTACCCAAAGGGTAAAACGGGACCCATTACTGAGACTTCGCTGTCCGTCCGTCTGTCACCAGGCTGTATCGCATGAACCGTTATATGTGGCCAGTTAAAATTTCTATAGATTATGTATTTCTGTTGCCGCTATAACAACAAATACTAAAAACAGAATAAAATAAATATTTAAGGGGGCTCCCAGACTAGCTCGTTTTTATAAATAATGCTACGGAACCCTTTGTGCGCGAGTATGAGTCGCACTTGGCCCGTCTTTTTTTGTCACTCTACTTTAAATACCGCAATGACCTATACTTTTTAATGCATCCATCAGCGCAATGTTTTGAGGGCATTACATTAAGTCTTATTTACTGTAAACCGTGATTTTTCACCTCAAAAATAAAGTCTCTCAGAATTACTTAGTTTGTTGCGCAAATTCTTGGTTGACGGCTTCGTGCAATCCGTTAACACCTTGTAGATTGATAGATTTATTTTTAACTAACTGTACCCGCGACTTCGACCGCGTGGAATTTAAGAAATAGCCTAAGTTACTCCTTATTACATCAGCTATCTGCCAGTGAAAGTCCCGTCAAAATCGGTCCAGCCGTTCCAGAGATTAGCCGGAACAAACAGACAGACAAAAATTGAAAAAAAAAAAATGGCGTATGTACCGTATAAACGTTCATATGCATGTAGTAAAAAGCGGTAATTTCAATATTACAAACAGACACTTCAATTTAATTTATTTGTATACATGTTTAAAATGATTAATCTAGTACTGGCCTAGTACTATTTCGCTCCGAATAACGTGTAGGTAGGCTCTTTACTTTATGTAAATTATTTCTTTACTGCTCGTAACATCCAACGTGTGGCAACCAGCATGTCCTAGCTAGAACCAACGCGCATTGGGCCCGCGTGGGCTACAGGTTTACAGCCCACTCCCGCTCATGGAGAGTGGGCTTGTGTCCCAGCAGTGGGATCATTATAGGGTGATTATGCTGTATACGCATGTTTGGCCTTATTGATGGCAAGGTTAGCGTATTGGCTGATGCGCTGCGTGTCACCGGTTCGATTCCCGCATAGAACAAATATTTATAGCCTACAGATAGTTGTTCCGGGTCTGGCTGTTTGTGTATGTGAGTTTAAATGTTTGTAAACGCACCCACGATACAGGAGCAATTACTAGTATCCTAGTATAGATCTGACTTACAGCTTCTTCAGAAAAATAAATCTGAACAGATACAGTATTATGACTACAAAGAATGAAAGTACGTCGATCGGTTCATCGCGAAATTATAAATTGCCATTGAAATAACTTGAGCGAACCGGATTTTTGGGAAACAACTTACTTGCTCCAGATATTGTTTTCACCTTCGTCTGAAAGTTAGGGTTGTCAACGTCGTTTTTGTTTATAATATAAAATAAATTAATTAATGAACGGCTCGCAACGGTTGTGTGTAAATAATCAACCTGTAATTTGTACAGGGTGTAACGTAAAGAGTATATACATACTTAAGAGTTTGCTTCAGACCATCAAACTGAACATGTTTCTCCATCGGACAAACACGTAATAGCTAAAAAAATATCAGTTGCCCCATACATTTGGCTCGAATAATATAGGTATTAAAAATTTGTATGGGGCAGCAGATATTTTTTTCGCTATTACGATATTTGTCCGATGGAGAAATATGTTCAGTTTGATGGTCTGTAGCATACCCTTAAAAGTATGCATATGTTACCGGCCAAACCCGATTTCAGGCCAAACTAGTTTGTCCTAGGCCAAACCGGTTTACTGGCTTATCGTGTCAGGATAACTCAAACAAGCGCCCAACTCGGATGTAGCAGCGCTCGCCACGCTCGCTCGGCACGCGCGTTTAATATCACAGTTCTAACCTAACCTAACCCATTTAGTTAGTGTGCTCTATATGATCCAGTTATGATGAGCCATTGTTTGGCCTAGGATAAACTAGTTTAGCCGGAAATCGGGTTTGGCCGGTAACATATACACCCTTTCCGTTACACCCTGTATATTTTTGGAAATCACAAATAAAAAATATTCGCGGCTGGTTTGACTGGTTGCATTGTATGAGGAATGATAATATGAAAGAGAAAGGAGTAAATAATAATGTGGTGACTTCTGATACGCGAGAATGAAAGAATAAAACGTGTTGCGCCGACCACAGATAGAATGGTACAGTCGGTATCAGAAGTCGGTTAACACTTGTCAATATTACACCAAGTTTTGTGCTGATCAGTGAGATCTGGGGGGTTACTGTGACGTCGTTGTGGCCGATTGGAGCCTTTTTATATTGTTTATGTTTTTTTTTTTTTCAGTGCAACATTATAATGACAAGTGAAAAATAAAAAGAATATCAAAAATAGACAAAACGTGAAAAAGTAAAAATATAAAAGCATAAACAATATAAAAAGGCTCCAATCGGCCACAGTCGTCTATTGTTTCTTTCTTATTCCAGTGTGGGAAAGAGACGGAGCTAGAGAGGACCTCTAGAGCCATCTCTTTCCCACTCTGGAATAAGATTAAAACAATACTGCTTTAAGACGTCATGGTAGACCACCTGATGTAATATTGTTTTGCGAATTTGTATAACCATTGATGAAAATATTGTGATGTATTTTACTCCAGTCTGTTTACATGGATCGTTCTAAAACTAAGACGTCTTATAATTTTGGATATGTATAGCGACTTTCGTTGCTGACCGTAGAAGACAAGGGCAGGAAGATGATAATTCGAGGCTGGTTGAAAGGGAGGAGTACCTGGGGTGATATAAGCGAGGCATTTGCCCAGCGTACATTCAATGCTAGTATTGCTAATACATAGCTAATACCTTAATAACTATGAAACAGATGTTGAGAGACTGTTGAAGGAAACTAACCTGCAAGAAAGATTTTTTTAACAAAATAATACCCCAATTTAAGAGCGTTTACACTTTACGGCATTTCATACAAACTTTCAAGTCGTTATTTTCCGAAATGACTGAACTGATTTTAATGAAACTTAATACGCATAAGCAGGATACATAGGTCCAAAAGTTAATAAAAACATTTAGGAAATGTCTTTAAAAAAAAGATCATTGGAAATTTCTGTTTCAATAGATAATTTATAATCGGCCTAATTTAGCTTTAACACTATTTTTCGAAAATGTTTTTAGTAACTTTTTAGACCTTTGTATCCCGCTTATGCGTATGAAGTTTCATTAAAATCGGTTCAGTCATTTCGGAACAAACGGACTTGAAAGATTGTATGAAATGTCGGAAGACATAAACGCTCTATATTGTCATAAGTCATTTCTTCATTTGTGAACACACGTACAATAAATAGTTGTTATAAAAAATTACAAGCGCGCTATGTTATACCCGAAGGCGTACAAATATTCCTAGAGGTCATTGACATTAAAATTGATAACAGCGTATTAATTACTTAGCTGGAATGCATAAAGGGTGTAAAACACCTCTTAACGAAGCCGAAAGGCACTGGGTCTCCCTGTCATTGCGATCATTTTTTTGTTCTACACCATACCTGGGAACCTTCTAGTTGCGGAGATATCTACAACCCTAATCTCTTCAAAGTTAGAGTGAACAGGCTTCTTCTGGGTAATCTCGTACCATCGTCGACTTTGTCTGTCATCTCTGACCTAGACTAGAGTCAAGAGCAAACCAAAAGCAAATAAAAAAAGGCAAACTAGTGAGAAATCCCCTGGTTACAACAAAATGGCAAATAATTAATTAACATAATTTGCATTTTTCGATTCTGACAACCCTAACCAAAACTGTTTCAGATGTAAAAAAAAAATAAAGAAGTAAGGTAAAAGGTACCTAGTTTAATTTTAAGGTTACCGTTGCATATGACGCATTAAACAACTGTCTGCCAATGACCTAAGATGTATTCGTTAACATGACCGGTGACTGTCCATTGATGAATGTGAATCTTCTTCTATAACGTGTGGTTATTGCTTAGCCAGGTGGCGTACCATGACGTCTTAAAACATTATTGTTCCATTCTTATTCCAGAGTGAAAAAAAGACGGAGCTATACAGGTCGTCTAGCTCCATCTCTTTTCCACTCTGGAATGAAAGGAATGAAAGGACTGGAACAATAATGTTTTAAGCGTCATAGTAACCCCCCCTGGTGTCAAAGTTTATATGCCACCCATGGGACCTTAGCTTTACATGACGCCGAGAAATGTGTCTCAGCCATGTTGGTTTAGATTGCTCACGATGTTTTCCTTCACCAAGTGCTAAGTTGCTTCATTCATCATTATCAGCCTATAATGTTCCCACTGCTGGGACACAGACCTTCTCTCTATGAGAGAGAGCGGGCTGTAATCCACCACGCGGGCCCAGTGCGGTGTGGTAGATGTCACATGTCTTCGAATTTTTAGTTCTAGGACATGCCGGTTTCCTCACGATGTTTTCCTTCACCGTTTTTGACAGCAGCGGTGATGAAAATAATTACACTAAGTAATGCGCCTGCCTGGGTTCGAAGACGAGCAGTAAGCCGTGGGCTTACTGCTCGTAAGTCGCGGCTGCCACCACTGGGCCACCGCTGCTCTCTGAAGTTGCTTCAGCGAGTAAGATAATTATACAATACGCACATGAATCCAAAAAATCAGAGGTGCGAGTCTTGGGATCAAACTCGAGACCAATGTCAAGACATTGGTCTTTAGTTTTGAGCATTCTGACGGTAACAGCGCTAGGTTATCACTGCTTATGTATTATATGAATAACCATTAAGAGCGTTTACACCTTAAGGCATTTCATGCAAACTTTCAAGTCCTTACTTTCCGAAATAACTGAACCGATTTAAATGAAACTCAATACGCATTAAGCAGGATACATCGGTCAAAAAAGTTACTAAAAAACATTTTCGAAATGTCTTTTATTAAAAAAGATAATTGGAAATTTCTGTTTCTTTACATAATTTATAATCGGCCTAATTTAGCTGTAACACTATTTTTCGAATTTTTTTTAGTAACTTTTTAGACCTATGTATCCTGCTTATGCGTACGAACTTTCATTAAAAACGGTTCAGTCATTTCTGAAAAAATAGGACTTGAAAGTTTGCATGAAAATAATATAAAACCTTTTTTGAAAATAACCAACTTCCAAAAAAAATACACAAAAAACTGGAAATTAAATTTACTTTCGGAATTCGCTGGCAAAAAAAAGTCCCCATCTTCCGAAAGTAAAGTTATTTTCCACTTTCATGTTTTTTTTTTTTAATTGAACCATTGACAAGCAATATAAGAAGACCGGAACCAAAGACAGCCATTTAAATCCAATGCCATTGCATCAACTGACATAATACAAACAAATGGAAAGATGATTGTCTAAATTGGCTGTTGCATATAAAATTTGGGCCAATTTCCTATTGGGGTCACGCTAATAAGCATCGGCTATTGATATGCAGCTAAATTGGCACTATTTAAGAGTTAATAGTTTCCCATGGTTGTTTTGTAATGAAGAGGTTATGTTTGGCAATGATGCATTGCGATTTTATTGAAGTGAAAACTTCTTTACCCGCGCTTGGGAGGGAGAAAAAACTATGGGTTCGCGTCACATGCTCGAGACGTATAGCTCCAGGCTAGCGACGCTTAGTAAAACAGCCTGTGAACTGTGCACAGATTTAAAAATTCAAAAAAAAGAACTCGGCAATTTCATTGTTTTGAGTTTTCACTTCCGTCAGTCCTTATTACTGCCTCTGTTTTTTTTTATTGTAGTGAAACTTCTTATTCGACTTTCAACAAGTTTAACGCTACCATAGAGGGAGAATATTTTCTAAAACTCACTAAGAGATGGCAGTATTACAAGATTTGTGACTACGTAGTTCTACTAGGTACGCAAGATGGCGTGCAAACAGTCATGCATTCGACTCTTCGGTGTGACCAGCCTTCGCTCAATTTCCATGAGTAGAATAACCTCGATAAACTTATGTAATAATTATGTAAAATAAATAATATAACAAGAAAACAACAAAATATTATTTAGAAGCTAAGTAAAATAACGAGAGTGAATGCGTGGCACTCGAACTCATGCGTGTAATATTACGAAGTTTCACTTCTTCCGCGCGGAGGGACTCCACGCACTTTTTTGATTAGCCGGCAGTGTTTTGTTTATGTCATTGAGGCAATAACGCCTATAAAGGCTGTAAGCAGACCCTCACGAAGCCGTCAACCAAGCATTCTGTACATCAAACTTGCGCAAAAGTTATTGCAGGGAAACGAGTTGTTTTTTGTTTGGATTGATAAATCACTGTTTACGGTAGCGCTCAATGTAACGGACTCAAAACTTTGTGGTAATTTATGCAGTTATTAATACAGGGGTCATGGAGATATTTACAAAGTTATGACATTTCAAACTCGTATTTATAAAAAACAACGTGTCAAAAAGTTGGAACTTTGGCCCCAATATCTTCGAAGCTAGATGGGTTAAACTCAAACTTAACTGCAGCTGAGTACTAGTATTTTACATGAAGCGACTGCCTATCTGACCTCCACAACCCAGTGACTGGGTAATACGATACGCCTTGGTAAGACTGGATGTCAGACTTTCTGCTTCTGACTACTCGTAACGACTGTTAAAGATCTACACTTGTCAGCCAGGACCAACGGCTTAACCTGCTTTCCGAGGCACGGAGGAAACTCGGTATATAATTATGGTCACCCATCCACGGACCAACCTCGACCAGCATTGCTTAACCTTAAAGATCGACCTGGGCGGCTGTTATTATTTAACCACGAGCTCCTCTAGATAGATCCCTGTTTTGGTCTAGAAAAAAAAATACGGGAATAACGAGTTTCACTCGGATTCGTTAAGGTAAAATAAAATTAGCTAGCGAAACGCGCAGTCTGCATATCTGCCTGCCTAGCATTTACCCTATTATGTTGAGGTCGGTATCCAGTCCCACCGGGCTCAGTTGAATACCAGTATTTTAATGGCGCGACTGCCTATCTTACCTCCAAAACCCAGTTACATAAAATAAAATCACGCTAGGATTCCAGAAGGTCTAAGCAGTGTTGTACCTAACAGTACTCACACATTTCGCCAGTTATGTTTAAGTCCCATATAATAGGGAGCGAGCTTATTGCCATTAACCGGGCATTAAACCAGACTCCGTAGCTGGTACTGAGAAATTTCGCTGGTGGAAGAACACAATAACAATTTGCGCGACTCGGGAATCGAACTCGCATCTCATGCTCAGCAGTATCGTTTGCGACCACTAGACCAATGAGGCAGTCATACTAATCGAGACTTTGATGAGTTATTTACAGTCGAAGTCGGTTGTTTTATTTATATACATAAATGAAATAACTAAAATATCAATAAACTTTAAAAGGGCGTCAAAAACTCCTCCTCAACGCTGTCTGCTGGTAATCTGCCCAAGAGACTGGCAGCATTGCCACGTTGAATGGCAATACTTAGCATCTGGCTAAAGTAAGAACCAGCCTTTGGGTCACGGGAAGAGTCAACTAGGCGTTTCGAAATTTCCTTAAAAAAGGCTCTGAGCACTCGGACCCCACGACCCCAGAGTTTCAACCCCAAACTGCTCGAAAATATAGTTACCACAAAGGTACTATATACTATATTTATTACTTACGCCACTTGAGGTGCTCCGCTGTCGCGGCGGCTGCCTCAGCAAAGCACAATGAGCTTGGAAGATGTGATGGCGCAAGAGTATCGACGCAAGTTGCGTCCCACACTAAAGGCCTACCCATTTTCCAAGGAAACAGAGACATGCCGTCCGGTTTTTTTTGTTTTATTTTAAAAATAGTTTCAGAAATTAGGTGTAACCGTGTTATTTTAAACAATCATTCTATCAAGTCATGATAAGGTCAAAGATAGTTCAACGGTTTTCAACATACATTTGTTATCACTATTACACTATCACTTGACCCCTTATTCTTGTTAGATGAAAGTAAATATCATACAATGTTTTATGATGTAAATAAAGCTGTGTTCACGTGTGACCGTAGGACTGCCCAGACTCAAGTTCGAACCAAAGCCATATGCACCTCAGATTCAGAATCATGTTCCTATTATACAAGGTGTTGTTTTACATCCTCGTCAAATTCAAGGAGGTTACTATGCTAATGATTCTCGTCCCGAATCAATAATAAAATGGTTAGGTATTTTTTTTATTTTTCCACCCGTCTTTTAAACGCGGGCCGTCTGATCCTCGCCGTATAACCGCGCTTTCATACATACAAACAATCTTAAATGTTTTTTAGATAATTTCTTATTCCATAAACTACGTTAAGAGGGTTATTCTGAAAAACTGACAAAGTTAAACTACAATAAAAATCAGCGTTTATTAATAATTAACTAGGTACCGAAAATTTAATCGATTATTTATGTTTTTCGTGACATCGTCTTAAATTTTGACGAGGATGCAAAACAACACCTTTTATAATTATCACTTGCTTCGGTGAAGGAAAACATCGTGAGGAAACCAACACAAATATTCGGTTTTTCATTCACGGGTTTCGGTTTTCGGGGTCGTCGTAATCAGTGACGTCGTAATCGCGCAAAAGTCTATTCGCGCATATGTCCATTCGCGCAAGTGTCCCTCGCGCAAATGTCTTTCACGCAAATGTCCTAGATCCTGATGCAGTAAATAGATTTACAAGTGCGCAGGTGATAGGGCATGCGGTGCAAGATGGAAGGTGGACCATTGTCTTTGGTTAGACACCGCATACGCACTGGAGGTCTGAGCCGTCCGTGAACCTCCATCTGCAGAGATTGTCTTTACTCCGGCCGACTTGGCTTGACGGTTACTATGTTAGGTCGGTTAGGTCCGTTAAAATGTCACAAATGTAGACGCAACCCTAGGTATGTTTTGCTCCGCCATTTAATAATGTTTTTAGACCTCAATGTGAGCGACGCCACAGGCGGAAGCTAGATAGCATAACGTCAACTATCAGCGTTGGTAGAAGAGAGCCTTACTACGGTTTTCATTTATCATCTGCCTACCCTGTTTCAAACTATGTTGGGGTCGGCATCTAGTATTTATAACTGTTTGCAGCTGAATACCAATGTATACTATTATCATAAACTTCAGTTTGGATGAAAGCAGTTATTTCGGAACTACTCGGAAGCTACAATGTCCCCGAGTGTATATACATAGGCTATATACATAGACTATATGTAAAATGTTTCCAATATTCGATTTTTGGGTGACCTATACTGATACACCTACATATCTCGACGTGATTGAGAGTCACCCAAATTCAAAGGGCATTGGGTAACTTTGTATGAACCAGTGGCTTGCAGCGGCCACAAAGATAAACTGTTGCTAACGTATAGTTAACCCTAGAAGCCCAATCATATTTTTACGGCTATAAAGCCGAATTATACGTAAAAATGACGTGCAATAATGTAATCGATTATATTTAATCATTTTATATTGGATATATACTAGGTTTTGTATTATATATTTAGTATATAGTCTAATAAAATAAAACAATATCAATTAAAGAAAGTTTGCTTTTTATTTATACTTTTACAATAATAACTTTGCAAACCTAAGAAATTTTACCAACAATTAGATCCTTCTTAGTTTTTCTTACATAATAGTATTTAAAAAAAAAATAACCATATTAAAATTCTCATTCTTAGAATTAAATAAACTCTTATCAACACAAAATATAAAATAGGAAGAAAAAAAATTTTCTTCATACACAGTCTTGAACATTTGTAAAAGTTACGTAAAGCCCAAACATACGTCAAATGTACGTACAATAACGTTATTACGACAAAATGGCGGCACTTACAGAAGCTACGCAGCCGTCTCCTGATAGATCTTGACAGCTACTGGGTTGGTACGAACGGTCCAGTGGTGCGTGTGAAAATGATAGCGTATTTTCGTCGGGGTATACGTCAAAATGACGTAGATTGGGCTTCTAGGGTTAAAGAAACAGTATTTTTGTAGGTAAATATTAAATACGAATTTAAATACACCCCCTAATGAATTGTTCACATCCATGGACCAAACGACCATCTACGGACCAACACATATTCGATAATATGAGTCTCCTGTACGTCTGTTATTATGTAGCCACGAGTTCCTTTCCTTTTGTTTTGTAAAGAACTTCAATGGCAGAACGAAAACAAAAGACTGTAGAACCATTAATGACAACGTGTCTTTCATAAACGCAGCTGTCAGTTATGTAAAGAATATAATTTCGTAATGAATTCAATAAAACTGAGTTTCTGTAGTAAAACTGAATATTTGAATGAAATAGTTAGTATCTTTAACGCACGTGCTGAAATACAAAGCTAATTTTAACATGGAGTAAAGTGATATAATAGCCTTTTTTACCCCCCCCCCCCCACTCAGGGCGGAGCGGGAGGGTGTCAGACTTGTACTGACTAAAACCCATCCATGTTCCTTCTTCGCCCTTTGTGTTCCAAGGCCACGGTATCTCTTTCGAACAGTCCCGCAGCCCTGGCAGGCATCGACCCTCTCGGACCCCTTATAATAAACTCGTGTAAGGACGTGCAGTGGTTGTAAGATTCATTATTAGCTTATAATATCTCCATTGCGACTGGGCTGTCGTTTGTAATCCCTCACGCGAGCCTAGTACGAGCTGATGGATCATCATCTGCCAAGCCTTTTCCCAAATAAGTTGAGATCGGCTTCCAGTCTAACCGAATGCAGCTCAATAGCAGTATTTTACATGATGCAGCTGCCTAACTGACCTCCACAACCCATTTGGTACTGGGTAACCCGAAATCCGTTGGTAAAACTGGTTGTCAGAATTTCTGGCCACTGACTATATAAGTACCTTTAACGACTGCCAAATATCTACAAATGACAGCCGGGACAAAAAAAGATTGTTGCTACTTCTTCAAAATATTTCTTAAAATAGACAGAATAGGGGATAATCCTATTTTTTTTCTTTGTCCGGCGGGTACTTTATTGAAAAGTATTGGACACGTATTTTTTCTTTTTTCACGTGGTCATAAAATTACGACATATATTGAGTTGAAATGGCGCATGACGTCACATGTAGGTAAGTTTTATACCCACTTGTGACGTAGTAAGCCCCCACTCTCCAACTTTAATAAGTTCTAACTAAGTAATTTTTTGATATTTTGATAAAACAAAAATACGTGTCTAGTATTTTTGTATTACCTGTCTGACGGACAAAATAGAATGTCGTTTTCTTTACCCAGTCCGATCCCCTATTGCATACTATACCAAATATGATCATTGATCTGCATCTACATACAATCCCATATCTGCCACACAGATTTTCCTGCGACTGCAAGCTAACCCTTATAGGGGTACCTACTAAAAGGGGGTAACAAAAATTAACGCAATCATTCATGCGAATCTAGTTTTTATTTGCTTTATGACCTTGCAATATGTCTTTTAATGTCTTTTGAATGCAAAATAATTATCGCAGCTATATATCATGAAAATCCGCGCAAAAACACCCCGAAACACAACATTTAAACTGTCATTTTTATAATTAGTAGTACAAAAGTACATCAAACTGACCTATTTATAATTAGTGCTGAACACCATTTTTTCTTAAACGTCAAATAAAATTACCGGTTTTTAATTTAAGAGTTGCAAGAAGAAAAATAATGGACGAAATTTAAACGAAAGATGACGTGAAAAAAACTCCTGTCAATATTGATGAGGATGCAAAACAACATGCATAGCAGTGCATGTTGTTTTGCATCCTCGTCAAAATTCAGGATGTTGTCACAAAAGACATAAATAATCAATATAAATTATGGTACCTCGTTAATTAATAAAAAAAACTGCTATTTTTGTTGTTTAAATTTGTTAGTCACACCGTCGGTTCACACTTATCGATTTCAGGATATAAGAAAAAAGAAAATTACATACCCATTTTATAATTGATTCGGGTCGAGAATCACTATCTTATTTACCTCTTGACGAGGATGCAAAACAACATCTTGTATAAATAAAAGCTGGTATTAAGTCATAGTTGCGATGTTGTTTTTACTTGATCCGATGTGAACGGACCGGTCAACAACGTTCATTTTGCTATACAAGTTAGAAGCAGTAGTATCACGAACGTTTCCGAAGATAAGAATGTGCGGACTTTCATGGTAACAGGAGGTCTACTCTCTTTCTCCGAAAAAACGCACACAATAACATTCAATACATTCGTTGTCTGTGAATTCGAACTTCTTGTGTGCGACCGCAAATTATATAGAGTAGGGTCACAAACGTAACTACGTTTAATTTTCGTTCGTTGCCGAAGTTATGTTTCGGAGAAAGAGAGTAAACCTCCTGCTGCGATTGGTTGCCCGAATACACGACAGCCAATGAAATCACTTGTTACAATACTGACATCATCAATTGTCTAGCCTTTTCTAATTATACTGGGGTTGGCTGTCATTTATAGAACTTTGACAGTCGTTACGGGTAGTCCGAAAGTCTGGCAACCAGTCTTACCAAGGTCGCATGGCATAGTACTAACTGGGTTGTGGAGGTCAGATAGGCAGTCGCTTCATGTAAAATACTGGTATTCAACTGCATCCGTATAGACTGGGAGCCCCCAAAATAATTGGGAAAAGGCTAGGCAGATGATGGACAAGTACCCTAAAATAAAAAAGGGTAAATTACTTCTAACAACGTCATTCATTATACCATCCCACAATGGCCTACAAATTGCAAAAAAAAAAACGTAAGTTACGTTGAATTTCGCGGACTGTCCTGGCGTTTTCACCTTTTGTTTTGTCTGGCGGGTACTTTGACAGTACAAAATTGCCTGTAACTGGTTTACTTGAAAGAAATGCTCGAGCAAGACTTCTGCCGCATACCGGTCGTGTTGTACAAACATTGCCGTTACAAGGCCAGCTCAAAGTTTCGATAGAATATTGCAAAACCGATATAACGTGTCGATTATACTTTATATAATGCAGCTTTATTCTGCAGCGCCTTTTATAACAAAACGAATATAATCAAAAGTCAAAATAAGTTGGGAAACCGCACTTTTGTAACGTCAAAAATTACATAACTGTGTAACCACAAAATCGGGCAATCGTTCTATCAATGGGCTTCGAAATACGATGTTTTCGATCCATAAGGTTTTATATACAAGGGGCAAACGGCAAAACGACCAAAAAAAAAACACTTGTTTGTATGGGAGCCCTCTTAAATATTTATTTTATTTTTATTTTGCTTTTAGTATTTGTTGATATAGCGGCAACAGAAATACATAATCTGTAGAAATTTCAACTGTCTAACTATCACGGTTCATGAGATACAGCCTGGTCACAGATGGACGGACAGCGAAGTCTTTACTAGTCATAGGGTCCCGTTTGACCTTTTGGGTACGGAACCCGGAAAAACGAGCGCCGACCCCAAATAACATGTGACAAGGGCAGGAAGATTATTATTTAGTCAGCTGCATCCATCCCCCGTATAAGCGTTTTATTATTTTATTCTTCATCGCCATTAGACCTGTACCAGGAAATTGTAATGTAAAGAGTTTTTTTGGATAACCCATCTGCAGTTTCCGCATATTAAGATTAATTTGATTAAAATTTTACTACAAGCTTGCGGTTTGCACTTTACAAAAAAAATGATGATCAAAACATCCGGAAATCTATTAAACGATTATTAATTTACTTTTTTGGGATATAAATCAAATTGGTTGCCAGATAAAAAAACCTTCACTAGAAGCAATGCTTAAATTACGTCCGGTACACCTTGCTCAGCTCCCTTGCACGATTTTTTGCACGTTTTTATAAATAACTAGCTGTCCCGCGCAACTTCGTCTGCGACACATTTTCCCGTTTTCGCAACATTTTTCATTGCTGCTCCGCTCCTATTGGTCGTAGCGTAATGATATAGCCTATGTCCTTCCCCAGGTTGAAATCTATCTTCTTGCCAAATTTCATTGATCCGATGAGCGGTTTAGTCGTGAAAAGGTAACAAACAAACAAACAGAGTGACTTTCGCATTTATAATATTAGTATGGAATATGGATATGGATGGTACGGAACCCTTCGTGCGCGATTCCGACTCACATTTGGCCGATTTTTCTCTTCCAGTCTCCCCTATCAATCGTCACGTTACCATTTACTCCTTTAACCTTCCTTTCATTCCTCACCCAATCCATTCATTTTTGGTTTGATCTTCCTCTCCTCCATTCATCAACATTTATATTAATAACTCTTTTAGTCATGTATGTTCCATCACTCCTCATGACATGTCCATACCAAGACAGACGACATCTCTCATTCCCATCTCTGCCGCACGCAATCTTTTTTCATCTCTCATCTTCGATACACTACATTTTATTAAAGTCCCCGCAAGGTTGCCTGCTTGTCGGTCTTCTACAGGCTGTAACTCGGTGAGTGTGCCCAAAAATCCGACATCAACACGCACTGCAAGTTACCATCCCTACCTTATATTGCTATTCCACCCATTCGCACTCAACGTTTTCAAACGTCTTTCATAATGCGCACAGCAAAGGAGTGGAACAGTCTCTGCCTGCGTCTGTGTTTCAGAACGCTTACAACCCTAATCTCTTCAAAGTTATAGTAAACAGGCTTCTTCTTGGTACGCTCGTACCATCGTCGACTTTGTCTCTGTCATCTCTGACCTAGAGTGAAGGGTATTGTAGTATTGAGCAGCTCAAATAGAGCAGCGTCTTATGAATTTGCATATATCGCTAAAACCATATTTCATGTTAAACGTGTAGTAACACTATTTTACATAAATTTATATGCCTCTATTTTATTATCCACCTACTCAAAGCGATTGCGTACTAAAATTGGTAAGAACAGTGAATAATTAATTAATCATTTTATTTTAGTGCATAATTAAAACTGTGAAGTAGGCACTACTAAGAGCACGTGGCTAAATAATTACAGCCGCACGCGTCGATCTATAAGGTAAAGCCGCGCTTGCCTAGGTTTTTCCGTGGATGGGTGACCATCCATTGCATACCAAATTTGCTCCGTGCCTCGGAAAACTGTTGGTCTTGGTTGTCATTTTTTGGTCTTGGTTGTCATTTGTTTATCTTTGAAAGTCGTAACAGGTCAGTGGCCCGAAAGTTTGACGACCAGTCTTCAAGGGTATTTCTTGTCTATAGCTTTTTTCCCGTTACTAATTATTTTTAATTTAATTTGTATTTTTTTGTTGTTTATAACATTCTGTATCTAGTTTTTAAGGTAATTTCATCACTTCTGAGTAGTTGTTTATCTTTTAAACCCGTAAGTCTTGGGGGAGCTGGTGACCCGTAACACAGGTATTGTGTGCCTATTTAGGGCACCTGTCTCTCACAAATGTTTACCTGTGTCTTTGATAATTCCTGTTCACTGTAATGTTTGTGATGAGAAAATAAATTTTATTTATTACTTATTTATTGAAGTAAAAACTTCTTAAGCGGTTGAGCATGGTAAAAAATTTGTGATTGGTAAAAAATGTTAAAATCGCGTCAGGACACGTGACCGTCAGATTGATTAGGTTGCGAAGGAATTTGAACTTTATGACATCTGTCATTGAGTTTGGGTTTCCAAAACTGGAAAATTCGTAAGACGGATTATTGACATTAGGTTACGAAGGAATATGAACTTTATGACATCTGTCTTTTTGAGTTTAGGTTTCCAAAACTGGATAATTATCTTATGCACAAACAAAACTTTCGGTTTCTCCAAAGAGGTAAAATTCGTAAGACGGATTTTAATAGTTCTGAAGTGTTAAATTTTTAATGTAATATAAATTGTCATGTTTGTGTACGATAGCGCAATAAATGAATATTGTATTTTACCACTTAAATGATAGTAACTACTTTTATACTGATAATTAAAGCGATTCGTGCAAAATTATTCCCTAACCATTCCAAAATATCAAAAACCGGCCAAGTGCGAGTCGGACTCGCGCACGAAGGGTTCCGTACCAATATTTATAAAAACTGCCATTTATGATCTGCAAATAAGACTCGTTTTGAGTACAACTGACGCTTAGCGCCATCTATCGACATTTATATGGAGTTGTTCGAAATTTTCGAGTCAAATACAGTTGGTCGACTATTACTCGTAAACTTGTAACGCCTACTTAAGTGTGATAGTTTTCCTTTAAAATTCGTTATACAGGGTGTTTGGTTCATCGTTTGCCAAATCGAATAGGCCGAAAGGAGAGGTCATTTGCTATCTCTTCACGCCCTGTAACTCATTCCTTTTTAGACTTAAAATTTCGATTTCGCACGCGCGGCATCTTCATCTTATTTCAACTGTAGTTGAGTGTAAACGTATTTCTGCTTTGATAGTCACGAAAGCCGCATCAATGCGTTGGACTAAATCATCCCTAGTCTCAACTTCCGTGGCGTTATTTCTTTGGCTCGTTCTTAGACGTAAAGATCTAACAGAGTTAAGTCTGGGGAACGTGGAGGTCATGAAATAGCCATCCCAAAACACCGAAATAGACTTCCCCTTATTGTTAGCTGAGCTGCTAATTTTCCGTGTAGACATCTCTTTTGTATTCCAACAAGACGGTTGTCCCGCTCACTGGAGTTTAACTGTCAGGGAGTACCTATTACGTCAGTTTCCAGAATCATGGATTGGGAGGGATGGCCCTATTCTATGGCCTCCACGTTCCCCAGACTTAACTCCGTTAGATTTTTACATCTAGGGACGAGCCAAACAAATTTTCTACGCCTTGGAAATCGAGACAAGGGAGGATTTAGTCCAACACGTAGATGTGGCTTTTGTGAGTATCAAAGCAAAAATACGTTTACGCACAACTACAGTCGAGATAAGACGAAGATGCCGCGCGTGCATTCGCAACAGTGGTGGACAACTCGAACAAGTCTTGTGATTTCGGTTTTTTAAAGGGAAACTTTTATTACATCGTCTCAAACTTTTTTTTTAAAGTGAAACTTTTATTACATTGTCTCAAACTTTTTTTTTAAAGTGAAACTTTTATTACATCGTCTCAAACTTTTTCGACTGTGTGTTGCATGTCGCGTGACGCTCGGCCTTTTATACCCTTAATGGAATATTATTCAGAAAATTTTAGTTAAATGTCTATAGTGTGAAAAAAAGGTTCACTTTTACCGTGGTTTCATAAAACCACAAAATCCTTTTTTTTTTTATTTCAAATTCTTGAAACGTTGGTTCCTGTTTAAGAAAGAGATAGGACACTACGCACTAGTGACATAACAATATCTGTATACTTACTTGAGGCATGTTATTTATGCTAAAACTACTGTTCATACTGTAATTTCGAATATCAGCCTAGTGTCTCGATTAAACATTTAGTTAAAAATGTAATGATATTAAACGTTTTTTTGGGCATATTGCATACCGTTGGAAAGGGGACAGACAAGAGAACTTTTTAAAGGTATTCGAAGATCCCGATCGCTTTTAGTTTTTTTTTATAGCCGTTTAATGTTTTAAGTTCATTTTTCTTTTACAAAAAATTTACGAGCTATTAAAAAAGAAAGTAATTGTTCCTAGCAAGTAATTTTGTATTTGATAGAATCATACAACAGTAGACATCAAAATTAAATCGAAATTTAAAGTTTAAACAAATTTTTTATTTTTTTATTTGACGTAAAATGTTGAATTTTGGAATTTTTCAAAATTTAAATTAAAAAGTTCTTATAAAAAAACCGGTGTGGCAAGGAATGAGTTAAAGGGCGTGAAGAGATAGCAAATGACCTCTCCTTTCGGCCTATTCGATTTGGCAAACGATGCACATTTGAATTTCTAACTACAATCGTTTAGTTGGTAGAGGCGGGGGACACTTGACTCTATCGAAAATTGGTACATTAAAGCTTGATAAGTCACGAACGGTTTACTTAATCAAAAAACGGTCTTGCCAAACCCCTAATATTTTTGAAAGACCTATCCAACAATATCCCACACTATTGGAAGGGTGAAAAATAAAATTCTCATCCCCACTTTACATGTAGGTACCCTAAATAATTGTTTTTTCAAAGTTTATTTTACCACTTTTTCAGCGTCATTAACGTGTATACTCATGCCAAATTACAATTTTGTAGTACCAATAGTTTTTGAGGTAAACCGCGGACAGACGGACAGACAGACGGACATAGCGAAACTAGGGGTTCCTTGTTGACTACGGAACCCTAAAAATGCACAACGTTAATATTCAAGTTTTCACTTCTGCTGACACTAATTGGGTATAAATAGGCAGTCACTCCATGTAAAATACTGGTATTCAGCTGCATCTGGTTACACTAGAACCCGTCCCCAACATACATGGGAATTTGGGAAATGGCTAGGCAGATGATGATACAGTCTGACGTAACAGCCACATAAGAAAATTTTAATTTCGCGAGCTACCCTTGAGCTTTCACCTTAAGTGCTATATAGTACTATCAAATCCAACCATCATCATCATCTGCCTAGCCTTTTTCCAAACTATCTTGGGGTCGGTTTTCAGTCTCACCGGATGCAGCTGAGCACCAGTATTTTACATGAAGCGACTGCCTATCTGACCTCCACAACCCAGTAACTGGATAATACGATACCCCTTAGTAAGACTGGATGTCAGACTTTTGGCTTCTGACTACACGTAACGTCTGTCAAAGATCTACAAATGACAGCCGGGCCTAACGGCTTAACGTGCTTTCCGAGGCACGGAGTAAACTCGGTCAAATACTATCAAAAACTATCAAACTAAACTAAACTATCAAATCCAACCAAAACAATAAACTATTACCTCTAAAACATAAACTAAAATCCATATTTTAATGATTACCTCCGAAACTAGGACATGACCCTTCCAAACAGCGAGCTCTGGAACATAGCCAAGAAGCTATGGGGCTGCACAAAGGAGGCTTAATCAATAAGGTTCATAGCAGTTGAGTTCTGGATGGCAACCGTACATACAATAGCGTCCTTCTGTAAATTTCACCTGGAATCTCACTCAGGTGAGCACACACAATTCGAATTCGAACAATCGAACTCGTTTGTTTTTAAAAGTAAATCATCGCGGATTGACAAAGAGACACCGTTCGAATTTCGAAAAGTTCAAGACGTGGTTTCTAATCGTACTTCTGACGTTGGTAGCTCATCGTCATTTTACAGCCCTTGTCTCACGTTCTTTGGGGTCGGCGTAACACGTTTTTTTAGTCCATTCTGCCCTGTCAACCGTCACGCTTTTATTTAATCCTTTTTCTTTCATATCATTCGTACTTCACACAATCCATCCATTGTTAAACTTGGTCTTCCTCTCCTTTCCCTTATTAAACGTACCGTGTAAAACAGGGTGAATAAAGACGCAGGGGTGAATCGAGACCGTGTGCCTGTGGACGGTGAGTAATGGGCTAGCTTACCGTCCGTCCGTCTTATGACGACAGGCCGTGCCGACGGCGCGTTTGTGTTCCACGCGCGCCTCAAGGAGATGTCAGCAAATCGGAAGGGGTCCGAAAGGGCCGATGCCTGCCAGGGCTGCGGGTTGTTGGAAAGAGATACCGTGGCCCTGGAACACAAAGGGCTAAGAAGGAACATGGATGGGTTTTAGTCAGTACAGTCTGACACTCCCTCCCGCTCCGCCCAGAGCGGGAGAAGTCATTTGATGATTTCCCAACCGTAAAAAAAGGGGTGAATCGAGACAACATTTTCAAGGACTACGTTGAATTCATATTATGTTATTTATGTTACCAATAAGTATTCCCTTTATTCACTTTATTCGCTTTATTCGCTTTATTCGCTTTATTCGCTTTATTCGCTTTATTCGCTTTATTCGCTTTATTCGCTTTATTCGCTTTATTCGCTTTATTCGCTTTATTCGCTTTATTCGCTTTATTCGCTTTATTCGCTTTATTCGCTTTATTCGCTTTATTCGCTTTATTCGCTTTATTCGCTTTATTCGCTTTATTCGCTTTATTCGCTTTATTCGCTTTATTCGCTTTATTCGCTTTATTCGCTTTATTCGCTTTATTCGCTTTATTCGCTTTATTCGCTTTATTCGCTTTATTCGCTTTATTCGCTTTATTCGCTTTATTCGCTTTATTCGCTTTATTCGCTTTATTCGCTTTATTCGCTTTATTCGCTTTATTCGCTTTATTCGCTTTATTCGCTTTATTCGCTTTATTCGCTTTATTCGCTTTATTCGCTTTATTCGCTTTATTCGCTTTATTCGCTTTATTCGCTTTATTCGCTTTATTCGCTTTATTCGCTTTATTCGCTTTATTCGCTTTATTCGCTTTATTCGCTTTATTCGCTTTATTCGCTTTATTCGCTTTATTCGCTTTATTCGCTTTATTCGCTTTATTCGCTTTATTCGCTTTATTCGCTTTATTCGCTTTATTCGCTTTATTCGCTTTATTCGCTTTATTCGCTTTATTCGCTTTATTCGCTTTATTCGCTTTATTCGCTTTATTCGCTTTATTCGCTTTATTAGCTTTATTCACTTTATTCACTTTATTCACTTTATTCACTTTATTCACTTTATTCACTTTATTCACTTTATTCACTTTATTCACTTTATTCACTTTATTCACTTTATTCACTTTATTCACTTTATTCACTTTATTCACTTTATTCACTTTATTCACTTTATTCACTTTATTCACTTTATTCACTTTATTCACTTTATTCACTTTATTCACTTTATTCACTTTATTCACTTTATTCACTTTATTCACTTTATTCACTTTATTCACTTTATTCACTTTATTCACTTTATTTTTAAAGACCTTGTTGGCAACATCGTCATAACATCGCGCCTTTAATCGCCTAAAGGTTAGGCAAAGTTGTACCTATTGCTACACCCACATTACGCCAGTTATGTTTTAAGTCCCATGTTAGAGGGGGCGCGCCTATTGCCATGAACCGGGCACCATTCTAAACTCCGTGTCTGGAGGTCTACTCTCTTTCTCCGAAACGTAACTTGGGCAACGAACGAAAATTATACGTAGTTACGTTTGTGACCCTACTCGATATAATTTGCGGACGCACATAATAACATTCAATACATTCGTTGTCTGTGAATTCGAACGTAAATACGTTTTCTTCCAACTACGCAGTAATGGTATCATTAATCACTACAAAACCGATCACAAAGGATGTCTTTTTTGCTTAGAACCAAAACAGTGCAGAAATGTTGTCATTACTGCACTGTTTTCATTACTGCACTGTTTTTTATGTTTTATTTATACTAGTATATATAAAAATGATTCCCTATTTCCCTTGGTCGCATCACGCGTGAACTGCTGGACGGATTTCGCTAAATTTTTTTGTTGTTGTTTTTGTTATTGTCGGGACAAGGTTCTAAGATAGGTAGTGGGTGGGTAGTAGGCAGATCGTAGGCAGGTCTTAGGCAGGTCGTAGGCAGGTGGTGGTTCGTCGTAGGCAGGCGGTAGGTAGGTGGTAGGCAGGTGGCAGGCAGATGTTAGGCAGATGTAGGCAGGTGTTAGGCAGGGTGTAGGCAGGTGTTAAGCAGGTGAAATGTAGGTGGTAGGCAGGTCGTAGGCAGTTCGTAGGCAGGTGGTAGGCAGGTGATTGTATATCTTAGGCAGGTCGTAGGCAGGTGTTAGGCAGGTTGTAGACAGGTCATAGGCAGGTCTTAGGCAGATGTTAGGCAGGTTGTAGGCAGGCCAAAGGCAGGTCGTAGGCAGGTCTTAAGCAGGTCGTAGGCAGGTCTTAGGCAGGTCGTAGGCAGGTGGTGGTTGGTCGCAGGCAGGCGGTAGCCAGGTCGTAGGCAGTTCGTAGGCAGGTTGTGGTAGGTCATAGGCAGGCGGTAGGCAGGTCGTAGGCAGGTGGTGGTAGGTAGGTAGTATATTTTGTCACGGTATGACGGTAGTTGAAAGAAAAGTAGATTACGCACCTCGTTAAAGTGAGTTATTAATGCACTCGTGTTAATTTAGTGCCCTCGCATTCGTGCATTAATAACTCACTTTGCGCTCGATGCAACAATCTACTATTAATTTTCGTTCATTGCCGAAGTTACGTTTTGGAGAAAGAGAGTAGACCTCCTGCTACCAAGGAATTCCTGATGGAATAACCCAATAACACTTTGCCCAACCTGAGGATCGAACCCAGGACATCAGGCTCACCAAACGCGCTTGCAACCATTAGACCAACGACGCAGTTGGCATGGCAACATACCATATTAATCAAAGTTAAAAGTTTCACCTGCTTTTCTATTCACCACGTTTTAAGTACCCTAAAACGTGGTGAATAGAAAAGGTATATGTGAAACTTTGCAAGTGTGAACTATGCTTTACAATCTTATGTTGAAGCCTCGTTTACAATATTATCGTTTTAACACGAGCTAATCGCTCGATCAACATGCGTATGGCCACGTGGCGACTGCGGGAAAAACAAATGAAAAAAGTTGCTTGGAGCATATACCACTACAACGCAACGGTATTTATTCCAAGACAACCAAAGACGCGCCTGCATTTCAAAGTCGAAATCAAAACGTTTATTACGAAGTAATTGTTTTCGGTGTTATTTTATATTAGTGTACTTACAAAAGACTTGCCAGCCTTTTACAAGCATTGCAATTATCATTGGCCTGATGCAAGTCACAACGCCTGTGCTTGACATCGCCTACAACGAGGCATTCACGTTGCCAAGTTTTCGATCGCGGGACGAAATCATAACCAATGCATCTTCTACCTCAATAGCCCCCAATCTGGCTTACTTTTTAAACTTTCTTTAAATCATCTTCATCATGTTTTTAAC
The DNA here is from genome assembly GCA_963082945.1 of Cerastis leucographa. Lineage (NCBI taxonomy): Eukaryota > Metazoa > Arthropoda > Insecta > Lepidoptera > Noctuidae > Cerastis > Cerastis leucographa. Next base: position 3,962,974 of record OY720374.1, on the reverse strand, counting down.
CCTCAATTTTCTTCTTACAGAATCCAAAATGTCTTCGGAAAAGATTCTTCACGAAGACAACGGGTCATCTTCAGGCTCCCTAAGGTCTGAAGACAGTGATTCTACACCAGAAAGTGCCACAGACTCGCTAAATAGTTTATACCATCACAAGACCACAGAAGATACTTGTGTGGAGAGTTGTATAGAGAAGAGTCAATGTGAAGGGAGTAAGAAGAGAGGGGTTTGTTGCAGTAAGTAGACTATTTATTTAAAAAGCCTTCACTAGCTTTTACCCGCGGCCTCGTATTCGTTCATCATCACCAATTTCCTGCTCTTATATCAATTTATTTGGGGTCGCACAGCATGTCTTTTTCTTTCATACTTCTCGTTCGACTTCGTTCGCTTATTGTTGTTGAAAATTATGCCGCAGGAAGTTTTTAAATATAGCGTATGACACTCGGGGATAGGTAATGTAGCTTCCTATTGATGAAAGAGTCTTCGGAATCAAATCAGAATTTCCGAAGTTAACCCCTACATCTAAACTTAATTTTGGTTTTTTTTTTTTAACATTGGCCCACTCTTGGAGTGTCTCCTGTATCGTGGGTGCGTTTAAAAAAATAACTCGCATACACAAACGGTCTGGCCGTTTGTGTATGCGAGTTATTTTTTTTCCCGGAACGATTCCATACATACCGTGGAGGATCGAACCCGCATTACTGACATACCGAGATTTGTAGGGTAGGTTACATTACGTCTGACCTGTACATTATATACCAAAGGTATACGAGTACCCAAGATTTTATCGTACACATTTTGTACGTACACGTTTGCTTATTATGTTTTGGTGCAAAGGCCAGATCTACATAATTCTATAGTTGCTTCGAGTCAGGATTTTCGTCCTAATGATGCCAGATAGAAAAAACTAACATTTTGCCTGAACCGGATCCAACTCAGCAGTACTGTGTGCTTGACATCTAGCTAGACCAAAAAGAAGAAGCTTCACTTAATGAACATATTATTAAAAGTGTTACAAACACTAAATGACAGTCAAAGCTTAAAAGAAAAAAAACATAATTATTATAACAAATTTTAACTCCAAACTTCCTTGTCCCATCTTTGGCAACCAATAGAAAAAAAAACTAATTCTATTTTTAATCTATGCATTGACAAAGACGTCGTCCGCATTCGGCCTGGTTACGATCTTTGACAATGTGTGTCCTAGGGTTCCAATTACATATTTAGTTCTGCCATCATGTTTTGCATATTAAAAAGATGGCCAAGATAGAATCGCACCTTGTATTTCGGGTTCCGTGTGTCTAAATATAGATCCTTTTCTGATTATGGCAATGCAAGATTATTATTACGATAAAATCAGATGTTATCTTACCTGTAGATCCGATTATCCGCTCTGATTATTATTATTAGCCAGTCGGTTTTATCCTGTAAAGTATTAGCCTTCTCTTTAAGAGACGGCGGACGTTTTACAATCAAGTGGGCACAGTGCGGCAGGTGTATATCAATTCTTAGTTTTTTTTTTGTTTTACGACGTATTGTAGTTTCGTATAAATTTCCTTTCATCGGTTTGAGAGTAGTGGCATAATAATTAATGCTATGTCGTCCTAAAACTCCTAATTCAGGGCCATTATCAATGGCCATCCGCTGAAGACTAGGATCTGAATCCTCATCTTTTTACTCCTTGAAGCATCCAAGAAAGTCTCAAGGGGTATCGTGGTGCCCAGTAACAAGGTTACGAAGGTCAGACGGAAAGTGCTTGCCTAGGTGGGTCCGTGGATGGGTGACCACCCATTAGATACCGAGTTTCTTCCGTACTTTGGAAAGCACGTTAAACAGTTGGTCCCAGCTGTCATTCGTAGTTCAGTCAGTAGCCGGAAAGTCTGATAACCAGTCTTACCAAGGGGTATCGTGTTACCCAGTACTAACTTGGTTATAGAGGTGAGATAGTAAGTCGCTCCCTGTAAAATACTGGTATTCGGCTGCATCCAGTTAGATTGGGTCATAGTTGAGAAAAAGCTAGGCAGATAACAGATGATGATGATGTCACTTGGTCACCCGCTGTTAAGACCTAGGATCTTAATCATCATCTTTTATCTCCTTGAAGCATCCAAGAAAGTCACAGGAGTATCGTGGTGCCCAGTAACAAGGTCACGAAGATCAAATGGGCAGTCGATGAAAGCAAGATACTAGTATTCAACCGCATAAGTTTAGACTGGAAGCCGATCCTAATATATTTGGGAATAAGCTCGGCAGATGCGGTTCTATCAGACTCTTTCTGAGCAAAGACAGAACGAAAGGAAAATAGAGTAACTTGATAAAGAGATTTGAACGCGAAAGCCTGACTCAGCACTCCCATGGAACCCCAAAAAACAACTCCTATAAGTACCGCTCAAAATATAATTGCTATTAAAATTGATTCCCTAACACAAAGCCATAAGGATCATGCATCCTTCAAAAATAGTTTACCATATGCAAATACAATTTGGCCAAGTAAGTACTGGCTACGTCACATCAATTCTTCAAAAGCTGTAACACGTCACGGATATGACGTAACACACGTTTAAAAAGGATATTGAGGTCAGGATACTATTAATCTTTTATTGATAAGCGTAGGAAAACCGCTGTCGTCCAAACAAAAAATTGGACAGAAGGCTCGGTTTCATATAACAAGCGAAAACACCCGCGCGTATACATAGATGCGTACATTTAAACCAGAAAATGTATTCGCTTCGGTAATCTTCATTTCGTGTGCAAGATGCTCATGGTTAAATAACAGCCGCACGGGTCGATCGTCAAGGTTAAGCTGCGCTTCCCAGGTCCAGGTCGGTCTGTGGATGGGTGACCGTTATTACATACCGAGTTTCGTCCGTGCCTCGGAAAGCACGTTAAGCCTTTGGTCCCGGGTGTCATTTGTAGATCTTTGACAGTCTTTGCAGGTAGGCAGTGGTCCGAAAGTCTGACAACCAGCCTTACCAAGGAAGGGGTACTGTATTACCCAGTACTAACTGGGTAGTAGAGGTCAGATAGGCAGTCACTCCATGTAAAATACAGGTATTCAGCTGCATCCGGTAAGACTGGAAGCCGACCAAATTACCAAAAATCACAATAATAGATACTTTGGCTTTGACTTTGACACCAATTAAAGTTGGATAAAGGCTCGGCAAATTGTGTGAACCTTTGTTGTCCTTTCCGACGATTAAAGCATGTCTTTGTGTGCATGCGTTTTCGATCGCTTTATGGAGCTAATAATAAATCAAATCAAATCAAAATCATTTATTTCATGTAGGCCAGTTACAGGCACTTTTGAATAGTCAAACAACAATAAAAATGAAGCTACAGTCCCAGTCACAAGACATAATAACTGAGAAAGTACTGTAGTTGCCCATTCCAAAGCGTAGATCTCTATGGAGAAGAATGGGCAAGAAACTCCATGGACACTCTTTTAAATCAGAATATTGTTACAAAAACCTTGGTTACATCATTCATGTTGAGATGGTACATTATGTGAGAACGATGTAGCAAGACGTGCACGTTAAAAGAGTCCATAGTAAAAACAAAAAAAAAAACAATTAAAAAATAAAATAATTAGTTCGAAATAAGCCGTGGCAACTAAGAGATGACCAGGCACAACTGATAGCGCCCGTTCACGAACATGACGAATGGATCAGCCATCATTCTACTCAACCATTTTGAAGGGAACTAAATGACCCGACACACCAATACTGGTACTGCATCCGGTTAGACTGGCAGCCGACCACAACATAGCTAGGCAGATGATGTGTGGAGCTGAACTTCTGAACATTGCTGTAAGCTTGTAATAGGATGGGTGACATTACCATACAATGCCAGTTCGGATTTGAATCAGCTGTAAGTTGCATGTGTATGACCTAATAGAATTGGTTTCGTTACCTTGAACTTAACTTGGTTATAGTTGTCATGAGTTTTGAGTTCCAGAAAAATTGCGGACATGGCTATAGACACCGGGCACTGACATATCATTATCATTCCTTGGTCCCTATTTATTAGGGGTCGGCGCAGCAAGTCTTCTTCTTTCAAACTTCTCTATTACTCTTCATTTCTCCCGTCACTTCCTTTCTAGCTATAATCATCCTTCACTGACGTTTTTTCTTTAATTTTCTATTTATCCGTTCCGCCGTCCCAGCCGCCGCGGGAGACGCCCTGGGCCTGGCAATGCGGCTTGGCGAGGCAATTTGTGAAGCGACTAGCCGAACGGCGAAAATCGACCCGTGTAAACCCCTCATTATGACGACAGGTCGTGTCGACGGCGCTATCGTGTTCCACGCGCGCCTCTTTGAGATGTCAGCTAATCGGAAGGGGTCCGAGAGGACCGATGCCTGCCAGGGCTGCGGGACTGTTCGAAAGAGATACCGTGGCCCTGGAACTCAAAGGGCTAAGAAGGAACATGGATGGGTTTTAGTCAGTACAAGTCTGACACTCCCTCCCGCTCCGCCCAGAGCGGGAGAAGTCATTTGATGATTTCCCATCCGCAAAAAAAAAAAAAAAAAAGGGGTCATTTGATGAATTCCAATCCGAAAAAAAAAAGATGATTTAGCTAGCAATAGATAATAAGATACGATACGATACAATGCATTATGTATCTGTATAATTCTCACATCGTCAAAAGGCCTACCGAGGTCACTCAATGGACTCATCATTATGAATAAATAATTGATAGTTACACAACTAGATATTTAATTATTAACTGCCTCTGGTGTAGCGGTTGCAAGCGCTATAACTGCTGAGTATGAGGTCCTGGGTTGGATGCCCAGGTAGGGCAAGGAATATTGGGTCAGGAATTTCTCAGCCACAGTCAGAGGTACAAATGACGGTACAAATGTATGATTGGCTACTCCACTCCTCGGGATATGTTTAACAAATATCGGTCAGCACCAGCGAATCGCTGAGGAGCTCGTGGCTACATAATATCAGCCGCACGGATCGATCTTTAAGGGTAAGCCGTGCTTGCCGAGTTTGGTCCGTGGATGGGTGACCATAATTACATACCGAGTTTCCTCCGTGCCTCGGAAAGCACGTTAAGCCGTTGTTCCCGGCTCTCATTTGAAGAACTTTGACAGTTGTTACGAGTAGCAGAAGCCAAAACTCTGACATCCAGTCTTACTAAGGGGTATCGTATAACCCAGTTACTGGGTTGTGGAGGTCAGATAGGCAGTCGCTTCATGTAGAATACTGGTACTCAGCTGCATCCGGTTAGACTGGAAGCCGACCCCAAGATAGTTTGGGAGAAGGCTAGGTAGATGATGGATTTGTGCTCGGTTGATGGCAATAGGCTCGCCTCCTAATACATTAGACTTAAACATAACCGGTGAAATGTGAGTGTACTATTAAGTATACCTCTGCCCAACCCTTCGGTGAATACAGGCGTGATGTTATTATACCATCTTTTATACAAATAAATAAAATTGAAGTGTCTGTTTTGTATTTCTAAATAATAGCTTTTTACTGAATGCGTATCAAAGTATATACGGTAGTTTTAACATTAAACCTTTTTTTTTTGTCTACCTGTATTATCCGGCTAATCTCCGAAACGGTTGGACCGTTTTAATGGGACTTTTGCTAGCAGATAGCTGATGTTATGAATAAAGAGTAAGGCTTATGCTAAGTTTATTTTAGAAAAATAACTGGGGTGGTAATCTATACTTAATATTATATAAAGCTGAAGAGTTTGTTTGTTTGCTTGAACGCGCTAATCTCAGGAACTACAGATTCGATTTGAAAAATAATTTCAGTGTTAGATAGCCCATTTATCGAGGAAGGCTATAGGCTATATATCATCACGCTACGACCAATAGGAGCGGAGCAGCAATGGAAAATGTGACGCAGACGAAGTTGCGCTGGACAGCTAGTATTTTTTATAATAACGTCACGCGAACTAAGGTCAGAGGCAACAGCTGGTAGCAGAAATATAATTATGTCACTAGCTAGCTGTAACTTCTATCATTTACGAGTTAGTAATTAATCAAATGTGGTGAAGTAACTTTTCCTGCGGATGACCGTGAAAACCTGATCGTTTGTCAAAAATTAAGAAATACGTTTTAATTCATTCAAATTTCAAGGAAAATTGCAAATTAATCTATCCAAACACAACTCTCGGTCGAATTTACATAGAGAAGTAAATATTTACATTAAAAAAAAACATAACAAGACACCTGTAAGCGTTGCTAAATAATAACACCCGCACGGGTCGATGTTCGACCCATTACATAACGAGTTTCCTCCGTGCCTCGGAAAGCACCTTTAAGCCGCTGGTCCCGGCTGTCATTGGTAGATTTTTGACAGTCGTTACGAGTCACAAGTCAGTGGCCCGAAAGATTGACAACCAGTCGAGCCAAGGTATCGAATAACCTGCGGGCCTGTGGACGGTGAGTAATGGGCTAGCTCACTGTCCGTCCGTCTTATGACGACAGGCCGTGCCGACGGCGCGTTTGTGTTCCACGCGCGCCTCAAGAAGATGTCAGCAAACCGGAAGGGGTCCGAGAGGGCCGATGCCTGCCAGGGCTGCGGTTTGTTCGAAAGAGATACCGTGGCCCTGGAACACAAAGGGCTAAGAAGGAACATGGATAGGTTTTAGTCAGTACAAGCCCAGAGCGGGAGAAGTCATTTGATGATTTCCCATCCGTAAAAAAATAAACAAAAAACACTCGCTCCATGTAAAATACTGGTATTCAAGCCGATACACTAGTAGTATAGTTGGGGACACGCCTGCAATCCCCGCGTCACAAAGCAGATTTATTTGAACTATTTGTTCGAAATTACACCTAGGTACTACTTAGTTCCAGCATCATTAAGCAATCCGCGTACAACCATGTTTTTAAGTTTGCAATCACGATTGCTTTGTTTCCACTAAATGTTATGCAAAACATTTAGTTGAATTTTTACATCTGTTAGCGAAACATAATGTCGAGTACCTATCATCATCTGCCAAGCCTTTTGCCAACTGTGTGGGATCAGGAATGACCCAACCCTACCCCCTTGGTAAAAGAGTACTTGTAACGACTGTCAAAGATCTACAAATGACAGCCGGAACCAACGGCTTAAGAGCGTTGACACCTTTCGGCATTTCATACAAACTTTCAAGACCATATTTTTCGAAATGACTGAACCAATTTTATTGATACTTCATACGCATAAATAGGATACATAGGCCTTAAAAGTTACTAAAAAGTTTTTTAGAAATGTCTTTAAAAAATAAACATAATTTGAAATTTCTGTTTCTATAGACAATTTCCTGCCCAGGAGAAGATGGCGGGATGAGTTGGACTCGTTCTCTAAGGATTGGCCTACAATCGCACTAGACCGCGAAAAGTGGAAGGAGGGAAGGGAGGCCTTTGCCCTGCAGTGGGACAATATAGGCTTATAATAATATAATAATAATAGATAATTTATAATCGGTCTAATTTAGCTGTAACACTATTTTTCGAAAATGTTTTTTAGTAACTTTTTAGACCTATGTATCCTGCTTATTCCTATGAAGTTTCATTAAAATCGGTTTGGTCATTTCGGAAAATAAGGGCTTGAAAGTTTGTATGAAATGTCGCAAGGCGTAAACGCTCTTAACGTGCTTTCCGAGGCACGGAGGAAACTCCATAAGTAGTGGGTGGTCATAACCATCCAAAAAAACATATTATATGTCTACAATTTACGTCATCATTCTCTTGCACTTATCCCAATTAATTTGTGGTCGGCGCAGCATGTCTTCTGCTTCCACATTTCTCTATTACTTGTCATATCATCAGACACCTCCTTTCTTGCCATATCAACCTTCACACAGTCCATCCATCGTTTCTTTGGTCTGGCCTTATACCCATGTGCACATTTTAAAAGTAACAGTCCAAAATATGCATTTAAATAATTACTTAATTACACAGGATTCTTTTATTACATTCTTGAGTTCTTGACCGACGTTCACGGCACACACCGGAACCGATCATTAACTAACGTTAAACGGTTCCGTATTATTATTAAATTAGTACCTTCTTACCTAAGGACGTTTAACATACTTATTCTCTAACTTCGCAGCGAATTTGCTAACTCAAGGCCAGTCGATGATGCCGAGATGTCGGCAAATCGGAAGGGGTCCGATGCCTGCCGGGGTTGCGGGACTGTTCGAAAGGGATACCTTGGCCCTGGAACACAAAGGGCTAAGAAGGAACATGGATGGGTTTTAGTCAGTACAAGTCTGACCCTCCCTTCCGCTCCGCCCAGAGCGGGAGGAGTCATTTGATGATTTCCCATCCGAAAAAAAAGGCCTGCTGGAAGAGCTCGTAGGTAAATAATAACAGTCGTGTCAAACGTAAGCTTAAGCTGTGCTTGTCTAAGTTGGTTCACGGATGGTTGACATCCCATTACATACCGATTTTTCTCCTTGCGTTGGAAAGCACGTTATTAAGCCGTTGGTCCCGGCTGTCATTTCTAGATCTTTGACAGTCGTTTCATGCAGCCAGTGACCCGAAAATCTAACAACTAGTCTTACCAAGGGGTATCGTATTACCCAGTACCAAGAGGTCAGATAGGCATGTAAAAAACTGGTATTCGGCTGAATCCGGTTAGTCCGATCCTTAAATAGTTGGGCAAAGACTAGGCAGATGATGATGTATAGGATTAACAAAAGCCACCGAAAAGCTTATTTATTTACTCCCTGCCTGTGCGTGTAATTGATAAAAAAAAATTGTGCGTGGAGTCCATCCGCGCGGAATGCCACACATTCACTCTCGCTCTGTCTCTTTCTATTCACCCTCCATGGTAGCGTTTAACGTTTAACGCAACCTTATTGGAAGTCGCATAAGAAGTTTCACTTAGAAAAATACTACCGTATTTGAATCGAATTCAATTTCCATTTTTATCCTTTTTCCAAAATAGAAGAAACCTAGGTTACTCCTTAAAGCATCAGCTATATGCCAGTTAAAGTCCTGTCAATTCGATCCAGCCGTCTCGAAGATTCTAATTACGTTCTTACCGAAACCCAAGTAAAGAAGTTATTGTTTTAAATGCAAGTTTTTGTTTGAGAATTATTTTGCAACTTGCATTAAGTTGCATTATTCGCAAGGTTATTGCAGAAAATAATGTATGCAAAAAAAACGTTTTTACTTACATATATATGATTAAGAAATGTAATTTATCTATTAGGAGATTGACCTCGGTACAATTTCAGTAGGGTCATTCTCTAAACTGGAACATCATTTCGAAATTCGAACGGTGAGGTTGTGAATCCGCGTCGATTTACTTTAAAAACCGGTCAAGTGCGAGTCGGACTCGCGCACGAAGGGTTCCGTACCATTATTTATAAAACACGAGGAAAAAGTCCCCTTCCCTCTTCAATATATATTTGATTCTGTTTTTAGTATTTGTTGTTATAGCGGCCACAGAAATACATTATCTGTAGAATTTTCAACTGGCTATCACGGTTCATGAGATATAGCCTGGTGACAGACGGACGGATGGATAGCGAAGTCTCAGTAATAGGGTCCCGTTTGACCCTTTGGGTACGGAACCCTAAAGACAAATTCGTTCACTTCCACACTTGAGTGACTCTCCATCCTCAAATAGAGAGGAAGCTTGTGTCGCACGCAGCAGAGGAACGTTATATGCTGATTATGCTGTTCTTAAGCTACAAGTGACTACCCCGTTACAGTAGTGTGATACAAGCCAGACTGCTGAGCATGATAGCCTGGGATTTGATGGCCAAGCAGTGCTATCGTATTTTCCCATTAGCATTTCTCAGTACCAGCTACGGAGTCTGTATTTATGCGCTGTGTTGATGGCGGGCTCAAGCCCTGCCCTTACTAAACGGGACTTAAACAAAACAGTGAAATGTGAAAGTGTACTATTAGGGACACCTTTATGGCTCTGCCTAGCCCTTCAGGATTACAGGCGTGATGTTGTGTTAGGTTATGTATAAACTTTTTTTTAAAGCAGCTCAGACTTACGAACAGTAAGCCGTGGGTTCGAACCCAGACAGGCGCATTACTTTGTGTAATTTATTTCATCACCGCTGCCATCAAAAACGGTGAAGCAAAACATCGTGAGGAAACCATGTCCTAGAACTAAAAATTTGAAGACATGTAACATCTACAAACCCGCACTGGGCCCGCGTGGTGGATTACAGCCCACTCCCTCTCGCGAATTTACAAAGGCTCATCTATTAGAGTCACGACCCAGACTCTAATAGATGAGCTTTTGTTTGTGCACATTACTCGCCAAAACCTAATCTATCTCAGTAAAAAAATTTACTCAAATAGATTAGCTTTTGGCCTGGGTATTTTCAAAGAAAATGCACGGACAAAACCTAGTACTGTATCATACGCATCCAGGAGAATTTGGATGCAAGAGCGAGCGAAGCGAGCTCTGGACTTGGGGCACCCCGACTCTGACAGGTTAGGTTCGAAGGGGATGGCGGGGTCTAGTGAGCGAGCGGAGCAAGCGAACTAAGACCCCGACGTCCCCTTCGTGTTAGGTTACTGAAAACCCTGCAGACAGAAATAGGAGCACCGCGTAGCGGGGCTACGTCGACTATGCTTTATAAACGACTATAAAATGTTTTGAGGTTAGGTTACAATAATTAGTTTTTCTCAAGAACGGTGCATTACCTTTTAACGGGAGTGGTCCCAAGGGAAAACGGGTACACCCCCCCCCCCTCTCCTCCTCTCCGCCTGCCAAAGAATTCTAGATTTTAACAAAATAATAACAATTTCCACGTAATTATCCGCCTATTAATGAAGCTAACGATTGGTAAATATCGGTATCAAATTGAATAGCATTTGTTGCTGCAATGTTAGAAGGAATTTGTCTAACAAAGTCTTCGCGATTTTGGTTAATTTCTGTACTAGAATGGATTAGGGTTTTGGCAAGTTTTTGTCAAACAAAAGCTATGCCAGTTCAGTTTGCACTTTCACTCTAATGGTATAGCCTTTGTAAACACGCTTCCCTCTCATAGAGAGGAGGCCTGTGTCCCAGCAGTGGGAACACTGGCTGATGATAATGATGTATAAGCTTCAAATATTGCGTATTTCGTATGTAGACCATCTTCACACAGACTTCCTAGATTAACTACCTATACATGTAAGAATTTGAGACTATATTTTACTCAGTACTAGCTAGACAGAACACGTACTTTCGGTATGGATTGCAGCCAATGTATCCATCACTTGGACTCTTGCTATACACCGTTACGAAATACGAGCGTGATGATAAGAATTTTAAATGGAATGGTTTCAAATTAGCCTTGAACTTCATTGTATTTAGTTTATTATTGGAATGTGTAAAGGCTTTTTTTTTCTAAAACTTTGCTCCACTCTAGGAATTTCTCCTGTATCGTGGGTGCGGTTACAAATATTTAAACTCACATACACAAACAGCCAGACCCGGAACAACAATCTGTAGGCCATACAAATATTTGTTCCCTGCGGGTACCTATTGAACCCGCGACACGTAGCATTCAATCGCTCAACCACTGCGCCAGGCGGTGCCGTATACTACATGGCTAGAATTAAGGAGGTCACTGCTAAGATGACCAGTAATAGAGAAGTATGGAAGAAGAAGACATGCTGCGCCGACCCTAAATACATTGGGATATAGGGCAGGAGAACGTATGTGGAGGAGAATGTAATGAATACGTTCGCGTGAAATTATTATAAAACTAGCTTTTGCCCGCGGCGCCGCCCGCGTGCAGTTCGATAAATTGTCCCACGGGAACATACTATCGGGATAAAAAGTATCTTATGTGTTAATCCAGGGTATAATCTACCCGTGTGCCAAATTTCATCCAAATCCATTCAGTAGTTTTTGCGTGAAAGAGTAACAAACATCCATCCATCCATCCATCCTCACAAACTTTCGCATTTATAATATTAGTAGGATATTACTTCCCTATTTGAATCAGATTTTTAACCCTCGACCAAAAAAGAGGCGTGTTATAAGTTTGACGTGTGTATCTGTGTGTCTGTCTGTGGCACCTTAGCTCCTAAACGGATGAATCGATTTTGATAAAATTGGTTTCGTTGGAAAGGTGTTTTAATCGAGAGTGTTCTTAGCTATGTTTCGAGAAAATCTGCTCAGTTGTTTGAAGATTATCACCTCTTTTCTAGTTGATGATGGGATATAAAACAACATCCACTGGTCCGGTCGATTCGAAATTTGACATCTTGTCACTTGTCACCATCGCGGGGGGGAGGAGCTGCACCTCCCCGCCCCCCCTAAAATCTTGTATTCGTTAATTAGCGAGAAGAGGCGCGACACCGAGGAAAATAGAAGGAATGGGGGTTGGCCTATGCCCAGGAGTGGGACAGTCAAGGCTAAGAAAAAATAATATAAGTTTAAAAAGCATGAAATAAAAATTTTATTTTATTTTTTGTTAACTGAATAGCAGGCGACGCTATGAGGCTATGACCATGAATAAGACTACGGGCTGGTACTGACAAGTTCTTAAAAAAAACCACTGAAGATCTCGTGGTTTTCAGTTGCGCATGCAACTAATAAGCGAATTGTAGAAACTTAGATTGAATTGTATAGCGGGCTGGTTTCCGCAACTCCACGTCTAAGGCGCGTATTTTGCGTGCGGGTGGGTCACATTACTCCAACCACCCCAGTTCCCCGAGAAAAGTCAGCAGCTCCTTGGTGTTGCTGACGATCTCGCGGAGAGTACCTGGGTTACCGAGGTACTTTGCCCTGTATGCTGCAACCTCTGGACAGTGTAGAACTTAGATTGTTTATTTATTTAAGTTTTTTTGTTTCAGGTCCCGTAGTCCAGTGCGTTTGGGGTATTCTGTTGATACTCCTGTCAATAGGAAGCTTTATATTCACGCCTTTAGACTTTATGCTACTGGAGAAATTGAATATGAGACCGGGTGAGTTTAGATAATTATTTATTTATTCATCGCAATCACTTCTAACATTAGAGGGAATTCCTAAAGGCCTATTACACGCAGACCGGGACGGCATGGCAAGGGATTTTGCCGTCAGTCAGCGCACATTAGCCGCTTAGATACCGCGGCATTCCAGCGCCTTGCCACGGCACGACAAAGCACGCCTCGGCAGCTTCTGCTGACCGATACACTTTTCTTCAGTTGCGTTTGATCGAGTGTTGATGTGCCTCAGTTTTGTCAAAACGAGCGCTGGAGTCCTTGGCATGCCGTTGCCTACCGCAGCACGCCACGGCATCCCGCCGCGGGAGCCCGTGGCGTGTCTTTCAATGCCGTGCAACGAAATCCCTTTCGATGCCACGGCATTATTTTAAAGCATAGGCAATTTATGTCGTGTTTCTATATAGATACGTTTGAATGTCCATTAGTAAAAATTTTAATCCCTTGCCATGCCGTCCCGGTCTGCGTAGGCCTTGATGCGTTAGCGTGGTCCTTAAAAGCGTTTACACCTAGTATGAATACACCTTTTCCAGTATCAACAGCTATATTTATAAACGTGTATACACATAAACAGAACACAAAACTTGGTGCTAATATCAGTAGAAAACTTAATACAAGGTGTTGTTTTGCATCCTCGTCAAAATTCAGGAGGTTGTCACACAAGAGATAAATAATCAATTAAAATTACGGTACCTAATTAATGATTAATAAACGCTGATTTTTTTGGTTGTTTATGTTTGTCAGTATTTCAGAATAACCCCCTTAACGTGGTTTAGGGAATAAATAAATAAAATTTATCGAATAAACGTTTGAGATTGTTTGTGTTTGGGAAACGCGGTTATAGGGCAAGAATCAGACGGCTTAAAACACGAGTGGTTCATTCACTTACCGATTTCCGTAAATAAGAAAAAATATAAAAATTTACCTACCCATTTTATTATCGATTCGGGACGAGAATCATTAGCATAGTTACCTCCTTGAATTTGACGAGGATGCAAAACAACACCTTGTATACCACAGAATATGTTATTAATTTGCTTGGGGAATTAATCTTTGTTAAATAACAAAGATTAATTCCCCAAGCAAAACCTTTTGGTTCTTCTTCAAAAAAGGCGTGCCGTTTTTTTGCTGGAACTGAAAATATCAACCTTTACTTTTTTTTTATTTGACACAATGTGTCAAAGATTTGACCAATGAGTTTTTATAAACTCTTTGGTCATATCGATATACGTCAATCTAAATCACAACAAATCTTATTATTATTTAGAAATCATGACACACCTTACGGCATGTCATACAAATTTTCAAGTCCTTATATTCCGAAATTACGGAACCGATTTCAATGAAACTCCATACGCTTAAGCAGGAAACATAAGTCTAAAAAGTTACTAAAATACAATATAATAGTTTGAATAAATATGTGGTTATCGCTCATTCGTTATACCTAATTAACACTACGGTCCGTGTATGACCCATGATAACACACAAGACTCACAAAGTGATATGTCGCGTCATCCAGCTCGAAGGACCAAAAGATGTTGGGGTATTCTCGTCGTTGACTGATATCCCGGTAGTTGTCGTAGGAAGGTAGTTAATTCACACCAAACCACTGTTAGGTTCAATAGTTTAATTACGTTACGTTTGTTTAGTAAACTGAGCCGCACTTGATGCAATGCTATTATTGATCGACCCGCTCGTGGCTGAGTTTTAGTGACGACTAAATAAATAATTTAAAAAAAAAAACTATTTATTTCAGACATTTGGTCCATAAATTAAGTTAATAAAAACGAGTACTTTGTTAGGTACATTAAAATTTAAAAAAAACACTAAGTAGGTAATAAATTAAACAATGACATTAAAAAAAGCAATTACATAAAAAAAAAATAAAAAAAAACTCAATATAAGTTAAAAATAAAATGAGTAAAGTACGTTTAGCGTAATTAATTACGTGCACAGGAACGTACTTTTGCTGTATGAGCATTATTGGGTCGTACACATCCATTATATCCATATTCCATCTTCAGACGTCGTAAAAGGAAGGAAACTGGCATTCCTGAGATATTTCTTGACGACATGTTAAGCCAAGTTCATGGGCGGCATTATAACTCCAGGATAGACATTAACCATGACGAAATAGAAAAAGAAG
This sequence comes from Cerastis leucographa, assembly GCA_963082945.1. NCBI lineage: Eukaryota > Metazoa > Arthropoda > Insecta > Lepidoptera > Noctuidae > Cerastis > Cerastis leucographa. The sequence goes on along the minus strand of OY720374.1, from coordinate 3,947,938 downwards.
ATCTTCCATCTTCCACTGCATGCCCTGACACAATCAAAATCAAAAGTCATTTATTCAAACTAGGCTAATAATCAGCACTTTTTGAACGTCAAAATTACAAGAGACAGTCCCCCAAAACGCCCACCCTTCGCCACTTCCTAGTGTTTTAGCTGGGAAGAAGAAGTAGCGGAACAAACTCCCCAGCAACCCTGCGGACACCTGCGCACTTGATGGTCTTATCACTGCATCAGCAAGCGGAGTTTGCTACTTCGCATAGCTGAGTTTTGGGCCAAATACATTTAATAAAAGTTGCCATCCATATGCTAAGATCCATTATATTCGAGTTTCCTCCGTGCCTCGGAAAGCACGTTAAGCCGTTGGTCCCGGCTGTCATTTGTAGCTCTTTGACAGTCGTTACAGGTAGTCAGTGGCCCGAAAGTCTCGAAGAAATGACAACCAGTCTTACCAAGAGGTATCGAGTTACCTCGTGACTGGGTTGTGGAGGTCAGATAGGTCGCTTTATGTAAAATATTGGTATTCAGCTGCATTCGGTCAGACGGAAGTCGACCCCAATATAGCTGGGATAACCCGGCCAACATGAAAGAAATCACAGCCCCACCAATATCAGTCTAAAAGGTAAAAAAAAACACAGCAATGCTACTATTTGCTAAAAACAATGGAATAGGTAAGTAGTAAATTGATCGATCAAGCAATCACGTGATATAATGCACGTCTTCTCACACCTGTCATAATATTATGAATGCGTCAAACCAATGTTTATCTGAAGTTGTAGATCTTCTGGCACGTATTACGGCCACTTATTTGTAAAGGCGGAAACACACTTACGTGTCGTGGCGTGTCGTGACGCGCCAGAAGCAAACCGGTTTCATACATTTAATATGGTTAGGGACATATTTGCATGGCGTGTCGTGTCGCAACGATGTATGAAACCGAATGCTTCTGGCGCATCACGACACGCCACGACACGTAAGTGTGTTTCCGCCTTAAGTGTTAGGCAGGAACTGAAAATTACATCCATTTAGTTGACAGTCACTCAATGGGTTTATTAGGGTTCCATACCCAAAGGGTCAAACGGGACCCTATTACTGAGACTTCGCTGTCCGTCTGTCACCAGGCTGCATCTCATGAACCGTTATAGTTAGCCAGTTGAAATTTCTACAGAATAATTATTTCTGTTGATGCTATTACAACAAATACTAAAAACAGAAAAAAAAACAATATTAAAGGGGTTCCCATACAAAAAAGTTTGCAATTTTTTTTCTCGTTTTTTTTTTCTTATGTAATGTTACGGAACCCTTTATCCCCACTCCGCGGCCTACCTACTCCGCGCTATAGTGTGAAAAAAAGTTTCACTTTTACCGTGGTTTCATAAAACCACACGATCCTTTTATTTATCAGGGACAAAAAAACAGTTACATACGGGATCCCTTCTTTTCGCATAATGTTCTTTGTCCTAATATACTTCGGCATAACGATTTTGTCACAATTTGTTTTGGCATAATAATACTTCGGCATAATTTTTTTAGGCATACTCTTTATGTTGGCATAATCATCTTAAAGACTATTTTGTTTTGGCATAAATTTGATTCGCATAACGTTAGTAGGCCTAATGACTATTAGCATAATAATATTTAGGCATACAATTAATATGAATAAAAACAATTTTCATGCAAATGATTTATTATACATAACATTATGTAACTTAAACGATTTTTCAATCGCGAGATAACTTTTATCTGAAGAATATATTAGATGTTTTGACAGTTTTTGTATAAAAAAATATGTCAATCAGTTATCTTCTATTATGAGAAATAAATATGGCGGTTATTCCTCAGATAGAAGTTAAGTGATTGAAACAGTTGTCCGTAATTATGTATAATTTATATATGCTGTGCAACCAAAGTTAGTGACAGAACCGAATTGCTGCAAAACCGACTCCACGTGGTCTTGTTTGTCCTACCCCTAGAGTGTAATTTAAAATCGCGTAGGCGCGTGGGGCCGCCAGAGGCCCGCAGCGCCGGAGCCGTGACACAAACCCTGCCTGCTGCATGTTGCATGCTCGCTTGAATGCTGCATGCTGCATGCTTGTTTGCATGCTGCATGCTTGCTTGTTTGCTGCATGCTTGCTTGCATGCTGTATGCTTGCATGCTTGCTTGGATACTGTATCCTTGCTTGCTTCATGCTTCCTACAGCGAAAAAAAAACCAAATACCTATAAAAATATGTTTTAATATCATTATGCGTAAATAAATATAAATTTATGCTTTAGGATATTATGCTTAAAAAAGTTATGCTTTAGGATATTATGCTTAAAAAAGTTATTCTTTAGAACTTTATGCTTAATAAATTTATGCTTTAGAATATTATGCTTAATCATCATTATGGTTACAGAAATTATGTTTAAAAAACAATGCGTAAGCTGTTATGCGTAATTATATTATGCGAAAATATAATTACGCCAAACAATATTATGCTAAGTTATATTAGGTCTTAAAATTTTATGCAAATGGATAGGGAACCGTTACATACATATGTTCAAGTTTAAAATTATGTGTTGTTAGAAAAAATAGGTAAAACATTTAAAGTCGAAGATTGATCCCAGCGACTGTTATAAAGCCATGAGTTCAATAACAAAACCATCAAGCTCACGAAAATACAGACAAAATAATACTGACATTGAGTCAGAGTGGTTACAATGACGTCTTAAGGCAGTTTTTTTTTAAATCTTATTCCAGTGGGGGAAAGAGTCGGAGCTACAAAGTACTAGCGCCATCTCTTTCCCTCTCTGAAATAAGATTAAAACAATACTGCTTTAAGACGTCATGGCAGGGCACCAGGAAGTTGCATAAATAAGCACTTTCGTTATTATGTCACTTATTGTCACTTGCAAGTTTAAGGTCATCGGCAGTGTGTCTAGGTCAACTATTCAAGCAAGGTCGCTTAAATGTTATTCAAGGACAATTCTGGGCTGAGATAAAGAAAATTGTCACTGTCACGCAATTTTTTTTTTTAGTCAATCTTTTATAAAATTAAATATAATTTTGACTACGGCAAAGTCAAAAGGACTGTATGTATGTGTATTTGTAACATTTAATGTTCCACTGTAGTGCCGAAAATACTGAGCTGATTTTGATGAATACCTACAGATATCAATCGATTCCTTATTACAGTCCAGGTGCAGTAAAGTAAATTCGGCAGTTGCGACATCCAAAAAAATTGTGGTTGCTGTTTTTTTTTTATTTTGCTAACCAATTGGTTGTGTTTTTTTTTATACAAGGTGTTCTTTTGCATCTTCGTCAAATTCATGGAGGTACCTATTATAATGATTCCCGACCCGAATCAATAATAAAATGAGTAGGTTCCTTTTTTTCTTATTTACGGAAATCGGTAAGTGTGAAACCCCCGCTTGGTTCAAAAGTCTGATTCTCACCCTATAACCGCGCTTTCACACATACAAACAATCTTAAACGTCTATTCGATAATTTCTCATTCCCTAAACCACGTTAAGAGGGTTATTCTGCAATACTGACAAAAATAATCAGTGTTTATTAATAATTACTAAACTAGGTATCGTAATTTTAATTGATTATTTATGTATTTTGTGACAATCTCCTGAATTTTGACGAGGATGCAAAAAAAAAACCTTGTATACAATATAGGCTTGCGTTTGTCTGCATCTCGCCTGACGTGAAGCGATGATGAGGCGTAGGGTGGAGCACGCTTGCCTAGAAGCAACTGATTCACTCGAAGATCCAGATTATAATGATTAGGGAACTGAGAAGCCGACAGATGATAAAAATTCAATACGTATGTAACAGTCAATTGTCACATTGTCAATACGCATTGTTAATTAATACCTACATAAACAAACATACCATGATTGACCAAGTGTTTGTCCGTCTATAAAGCTTCCTCTATTTAGACAGTCAACATAAAATTATGATGTCAATATTTACTAAGCCAATATTGAAGTTTGTATGAGTTTGTTTAACAGGAGTGAACTTGGTTTTAAGGTCTTTGCACATTAAACAGACTTTACGACGACGTCTCGACTCATAGTAAGGCCCGGCGCACACTGACGGCATGGCAAGGGGTTTATAGTTGATGAATAAGAATATAACTTAAGATAATGACAATAAAGTTGAACTTTCAATGATGATGGTTGTCGGTACAATAAATTGCCATGTTATGTTTGGGCATGCCGGTCGGCAGCCTCGGTATCACTCGGGATACTTCGGCAGTCTTCGAGATGCTGGGCGGCAAGACGTTATTCGCTTAGCGCGGTACGTCGCGGCATACCTACGGACCGCGGTAAAGTTTCGGTCAGTGGGCGCAAGTGTAGGGATGCCGAAAGATATACAGGTTGGAAGGTACACCAACGCGAAAACAAGTGATAACCATTTTCGCGTCGACGTACATTCTAACTTGTATTATGCCGTGCCTTGCCGCCAGTGTGCGCTGGACCTTTACGGACATTAAAGACAACTCGTAGCTCATGCATCACTACACTTCAAACGTCTCATTTCAATGAGTCGGTGTCGAGTTCGTACAATGTGCGAACACCTTTTTGTTTCATGTTTATGGTTAAATTCATTTGTGTTTGATTTCTGACACGTGTAACTTATTGGATGTAATTTATCAAGGAACTAGTGCTACCCCGTGACATCGCTCGCTTGGATGTCGGAAATTATCCCACGGAAAGTGCTACCGGGATAAAAATAATCCTATGTAGGGTGTAAATAGACTCTTAACCAACCCGGGTACACAATAGTCACAAGGATTTATTGAACTAGTTTTATAGGGTTATTAGCTTCTTCTGCCCGCGGCTTCGCCCGCGTGGAGTTCGGCAATTGCCCACGTTTGTGTTCATCATCATTATCATCATCAGCCTGTAACCGTCCACTGCTGGACATAGGCCTCTCCCATGACACGCCACTGAGCACGATCCTCGATCACTCTCATCCTGCTCTTGCCAGCCGCCTTGCGAAGATCATCGCTCCACCGAGTCTGAGGACGTCCTACGCTACGTTTACCGATCCGTGGTCTCCACTCAAGAACTCGTCTACCCCAATGGTTATCGGTTCTTCGGGTTATATGGCCGGCCCATTGCCACTTCAGCGTGCTTATGCGGTGGGCTATGTCGATAACCTTGGTTCTTTGTCGGATCACCTCGTTACGAACTCGATCTTTCAGAGAAACCCCGAGCATATCCCTTTCCATAGCACGTTGAGCGACTTTAAATTTGTGGACCAACACTACCGTGTGTGTCCACGTTTCGGCACCGTACGACATGACGGGTAGGACGCACTGATTATAGACTTTCGTCTGTACCCCTTCGTCTTTACGTTTGTGTTACCCCCGCAAAATAATGTCGAAAATTGTCATTTTAATGTTATATAGATAATAGTTGTTGCCCGCGGGTTCGCTCGCGCGTAAGTGAAAGTATAGGATAAACAGCTGTGTAAAATTCTGTGATTTTCAAAGTAAGAAAGAAGCCAAAGATTCATTCTGGTTAGAAAAAAGTATATAGCGGAGTTTTTTTTTTCATTTTAGATTGTTAGTGACCTAAATGGGTTGAGCCAGAATTTATTTATTTATTTTTATTTTATAAATGTTTTCCGAGCTACGATGCCGTAGCTCAAATGCCGCGGTCATCCATCCACGCCTTTCGAGAGAGTTAATGGTGTAAATGAGCTAGCTTACAATTTTTTTTCATTCACAAATACTCAGATTTGACAAAACTATTTTTTAACTCCCGGAAAACCATATTAATAATGATTTATCCTAGCACCTCTTTGTAAATGACCTTTGCGGTGTTTCCTTTTGGGGCTAAAATTACTAAGATACTCGCAGAGCTCACACCGCATGCAACAGAAAACTGCTCATGTGAGAAACAGTTCTAACTTAAATCAATGCTAGTCATAGCCTAGGAGAGGATATTGAGACATTCTGTATTTTAAATTCCATTATTTGCACCTAGAATAGCGCCGAAGAAAATTCTCATTTTGTTATCAGAGACCCGGAAAACCGCGAAAACGACACCCATGAAAAAAAAGCCGAAAGTTTTCCTCGGTGTCATCTTGTATTTTCATGTTGACCTCATTTTCATTGTCAGCGATCCCGAAAACCACGAAAACGACACCTATGGCGGAAGAACAGAAAGTGTTTCTCGGTGCCATCTTGGATTTTCATTTTGACCTCATTTTCGTTATCAGCCAACAGCAACAGCAGCAACCCCGAAAGCAAAGTTATTCTTGACTTAAGACTATATGCCCGACGTCTGGCATAACACTCGTCTGGTCGGAGGATACTCCGTTTTCAATGGTGTATCGAGGAACTTTACCGACACTTTATCAAATCAATCATGCGGCCACAAGACAAACGAGACAATCAATTCATGATGGTAATGTTATTTTAAATATACTTTTGTCCCCAGGTATGCCACCATACGAGTGGTGGTCAGACCCCCCCGATGAGGTCAAGTTGAGGGCCTACGTGTTCAACGTGACGAACCACGAGAGATTCATGCAAGGTCTGGATGACAAGCTCAATGTTGAAGAAATTGGGCCAGTGGTTTATTTGTGAGTATATTTTTCTGTTTTTTTTTTGCTGTCCTTATTTCGCCGCAATTCGCCTGATGGGCCCGCGTGGTGGACTCCAGCCCATTCCATTTCATTCAAAAAAATGCGTACACGCTATTATGTAATCTACAGTCAAGGGATAGTTGTAAGCCATATTTTAAATCTTTGAAGCTTCTTACATTGCCGTCATTATACATCTTTGAGGTGGCAGTGTTCATTAAGACAAACCCACAGCTTATCGAAGTTAAAGCCCCAGCCGATCCACGGTTGAGAAAAAGGGAATCGAACATGCTTTGTGTTGATCGCAGTAAAACAGCACTCCTAAGTAAAAGCTTTTATAGAATGGCTCCAATTATTTTCAATAAAATTCCACGACATTTAAAGAACCTTAATAATAATATGTTTAAAAAAAAATTAAAACAATTTTTAATTCATAAAAGCTACTACTCCACAACTGAGTTTATGGAGGACAAGACATTTTAATTATGATTATTTTTATTTATTTATTTTTACTTTAATAATTGTGTGTGTTAGTACGTAAGGAAATGTGTATTAATAATATGTAATTGTGTTATTTAATTTAAAATTTTGTGTCTATTGTTTTGACATACCTAACTCTATTATGATTTGTATGCTCTCGGGTAAAATGTAGCGAACTAACCATTTCTGTATAACATCTTATTGTAATGAAACCTACATTTACGAATAAATTTAATTTGATTTGATTTGATTCCCTCTCATAGAGAGGAGACCTGTGTCCCAGCAGTGGGAACATTATAAGCTGATGACGATGATGATGACTATAGGTACGGGTTTCAGACATTGACGAACATATTGCAATTGTAACCTCAACCAAGGCAAAGTCGTTTGGTAAGATATTAACCACGAAGCAATAAAAACAATGACAGCAGCCCATCACACCATGTCTTCGCGCCTAACGATCGTAAAATTACACACCATTTTGATAATTACACGCTCTTTAAGTCTTGGTTGTGTTTGTCTGCAATTTTTGACACTGCAAGGTCGAAGGTTGGGCGAGGTCAGGGTTTTGATTATTATCAAAACCAGCTTAATACCGTTGGTTCCAACTTAATACCGTTGGTGAACCAACGGAATGCCGTTGGTTCTACTAACGACATCCTCCCCCTCCCCCCCCCCCCCTAAAGTCTTAATTTTTTTAGTTTTAATTTTCCCTGTTTTCCTTAAAAAGATGAAGGAATGGGGGAGGCCTGTGACCAGCAGTGGTTAAAAAAATTAAAATAGTTTTAAAAGTATGAAATATTTTTTTTACAAAAATTTAAAAACCCCTGACTGAAAACAACTCTAAATAACTTAAAATAAATTGATCCAATTGCTTCGTAGTGTCGGGGGACCTCTAAGTAGACCGCTTAGCACAAGCACAAACCAAAGCGTTATTTTTAGTTATTTAGAGGTTTTTATTGAGAGCGGCGGTGGCCCAGTGAGAGCGGCGGTGGCCCAGTGGTGGCAGCCCCGACTTACGAGCAGTAAGCCGTGGGTTCGAACCCAGGCAGGCGCATTACTTTGTGTAATTTATCTCATCATCGCTGCTCTCAAAAACTGTGAAGGAAAACATCGTGAGGAAACCGGCATTCGAAGACATGTGACATCTACCAACCCGCACTGGGCCCGCGTGGTGGATTACAGCCCACTCCCTCTCATAGGAGAGGAGGCCTGTGTCCCAGCAGTGGGAACATTATAGGCTAATGATGATGATGATTGTGAGGAAACGTACCTATCGGTCGTAGACTGCATGAGAAGAAGCATTTGGTATTCTCTATGTACTACTTCCTTGTTTTTTGTTTAGAGTTTGAATACATTACGAGTTTTGTTACTATTAGCACATAGGGCTATGGTGTAGTGTAAACTATGCTATAATATTATTATTAGCTGTTTTCACGACCTTCGTCCGCGTGAAATTATTGTTAAAATATCTTCCCTAGGTATTTGAATTGGATTTCGTAGCAATGTCAGTGTTTTTTTTTGCACAGAACCCTAAAACGTTTTCTAATAAAAAAGTCAAAGTTACTTCCTATAACATCAGCTATCTGCCAGTAAAAGTCCCGCCAAAATCGGTCCAGCCGTTTCGGAGATTAGCCTGAACAAACAGACAGAAATGTGTTAAAAAGATTGTTTTTTTTTTGTAACAAGTACCGTTAAATATACTTTCTTATTGCAATCAGTTAAAAGCTGTTATTTTGAAATTAACTTACCTTGTTAGTTAATATGTATTGCACCAACCCAGCAACTGAATTTTAAACCAGTTCCAACCAACAGACTGAGCTGAAATTTTGCAGAAACTTTTTGGTTTTGGTGACAAATGACAATACATTTTATGACCGACTTGACTTGACACTGCGCTCCAAAATATAAATTACTGACGTTGCTCAAAAAGCCGCTACACTGAAGTGGGACTGGACTGGCCAAGTCTGCCGTACGCCCGACGAGCTGTGGGCCAAAATAACCACGATGTGGAGCCCTGACACAGCCAGGATGCGACGCGATAGACCTCACATGAGATTGAGGGACGAGATGGACAGAACCAACGACCAGCGGTCCACATTGGCCCTGGATCGATCAATTTGGAAGTCATGGGAAGAGGCTTTTGCCCAGCAGTAAGATGACACAGGCTATAACAAAACAGTAATAGTAATGATTTGATCCTACAGCCAGGATCGCTGTATATTTTTGAAATTGCGGTTTTTGTTAGGGTTAATCAATCTCTATTTCCACGACTAGCAGACACCTTTCCCCGTAACAGACGTGATAATAATCAACTGTGTTCGCATACGTCAAAGACTGCATTAATGGGAAAAAGCGTTTTCTGTATGGCTCCTAAAATTTATAACAAAATACCACAGACCTATAAAGCATTACCAGTAAATTTGTTTTAAAAAAAGGTTCGAAATTTATTAACAGATAAGTGTTATTATAATATAAATGACTTTTTGAATGACACTGTTTGACATTTTTTTTTTTCTTTTTCATATTTTATTAATCTTGTTTTTTCACACATTTTCGAATAATTTATTTTATAATTATGACCTATCAATGTATGACTGACTACTATGTGGGTTTTGAAGCGACTTTGTTATTTCGTTTTAATTTTGTAATTTATTATTGTATTTTTTATTTTGTAAATTTTATAAATTTGTACGCCTTGCGGGTGAAACATGTACGTACTATTAATATTGTGACATCCTGCATGCTTCATTGGCATGTATACGCATGTTTAGACAAATAAAATTATCTTTATCTTTATCTTTATCGCCTCCTCACAAGAGAACTCCTCAACGGTTCTTTGCACGGACACGAAACTTTGTCAACGCATTCAATGTTGATACATAACCTTAATTTTATGATAAAAGCTTAAGTATTTTCTTTAAAATTTTACTTCAAATGTAGGTGTCCATTAGTAAAAGATTTTTTCTAATCCTACACCCAAACTTACAAGCTGTTTTTTTGCATCCTCGTCAAATTCAAGGAGGTAACTATGCTAATGATTCTCGACCGGAATCAATAATAAAATGGGTCGGTATTTTTTATTTATTTACGGAAATCGGTAAGTGACCACACGTGTTTTAAACGCGGCCCGTCTGATTCTCGCTCTATAACCACGCTCTCACACATACAAACAATCGCAAACGTTTATTCGATAATTACTTATTCCCTAAACCACGTTAAGGTGTTTTTTTTTCTGAAAAACTGACAAACTGAAAAAACAAAAAAAACAGCGTTTATTAATAATTAACTAGTTTATGTAATATAAGTTGATTATTTATGTCTTTTGTGACAACCTCCTGAATGTTGGCGAGGATGCAAAACAACACCTTATAAATACAAACTACAACTTTATAATATTAGTGTTAAATGAAAACTGCTAACATCGATGGAGTGTTTCAGCGTCCTCAATTTCATTAAAAAGTCATTAAATGAGATTAAAGAAGGGCTGTATATTTAATGATATAACTCTTTAAAGCATTATTTATTACCGTCGCGAATCATATTTTAATCAACATAACCCCATACTGACCAGCAAATTCCAAAAAACAAGAACATTTGAATTTCGCGAGCTACCCTGGCGCTTCTACCTTAAGCCAGCGATGTTTGTACATCGCTCAAGCGCTAGAAAGCGATTTTACGCATTCTATGGCTCACTATCCTAAAGCTATTGAGCATAACGATCATTATGGTTGCATCATCGACCTTAAACACTACCATCCGTAATCCGTTATGTTGTTCGTCGTAACAATCGGAGAACGTGACGTCATTGTAAACCGTCTTTTATTTTGATTAGATGAAAAAAAAATGGTTTGCACTACGGGAGTGCCGGCAAAAGTGATTGAATATCAACGTTGTGCATTTTTGATATTTTGGAATTGTTAGGGAATAATTTTGCACGAATTGCTTTAATTATCAGTATAAAAGTACTATAATTTATAAGGTAAAATACAATATTCATTTATTGTACTATCGTACACAAACATGACATTTTATATGACATAAAAAATTTAACACTTCAGAAAGTAACTATTACAATCCGTCTTACGAATTTTACCTCTTTGGAGAAACCGAAGCGCGAAGTTTTTGTTCAAGTGCAAAGCATAATTTATTATCCAGTTTTGGAAACCCAAACTCAAAAAGACAGATGTCATAAAGTTCATTTCCTTCGTAACCTAATGTCAATCCGTCTTACGAATTTTCCAGTTTTGGAAACCAAAACTCAATGACGGATGTCATAATGTTCAAATTCCTTCGCAACCTACGTGACCTGACGGTAACGAGTCCTGACACGAGACCTGACGCGAGTTTAACATTTTTTACGCCGCTAAAGAAGTTTTCAATTCAAAAAATATTTATATATATTGGATTACATCATTTCGCATCACATCACAGTCATGTCAATCCTGTTTGATGTCATTTAGAAATACGGAATGCTTCGAAAACGATCGCCGTACTCTCCAACCAACTTAGCTGTGCAGGCGGTAAAACACAGAACTAAAACAAATGTACCAACCTTGACATATCGATGCAAATTCTCTTGACACAAGCAAAGCCACCTTGAACTGCAGACCTAAAGTGGTCATACTACACAGTCTAGCCCTTTGGTTCGGTTCATTCGTAACCTACATCTTGGAAAATAAAATACCGTACTATTCTTTTTCACAGTTCAATAACAAGAATTCATTCCATTGATTCGATCAATTGCAATGCCCAAATGAAATGTAAATGTTTTGACCATTCATTTGGGCATTTGCGAGGAAGCCATCTAAGGCATCTTTTCCTTGGTCTGCCGCGATCCGTCTAGCTAGACAGTTTCGCGGCAGACCAAGGATAAAAGGAAGGAAAGCTAAACTGAAGCCCTGATAGAGAGACAGGGCCCAAGGGCCAGGGTCTCAGGGCTACAGTCTTGCGACATCCGGCAGACATGGCCTGCCCATTCCCATTACAAATTGGCGTGAAGAAGCACAACTGCCACTGCCTACCCGTTATGAGCGGCAAAGATTTGCAAATGACAGCCGGGACCAACGGCTTAACGTTCTTTCCGAGGCACGGAGAAATGTAATGGGTGGTCACCCATCCATAGAATCAACCCTTGGCATCCTTGGGGCTGTTATTATTTTGCCACGAGCTCCTCTAGAGTGGGAGGGGGAGAGTACTAGTAAACAAAAAATATTAAAACGATTTTTTTGACTACGTTATGGGACTGCTGTATTTCATATATGCAGGAATTCAGGGTCACGCATATGTCACGTTTACATTTTTAACAGTTTTTATTTCTATTTTCCAGAGAGAAACTCGTCCATTCGAACGTGTATTTCAACGAGAATAGCACCATGACGTACACAGCGAAGAGGTTTCCTATCTTTCTGCCTGAACTCAACACTATTGATTTGAACGCTACTATCATAGTGCCAAATGTTGGAGTTCTGGTAAGTGAACATTTATCCTTACCATTATTTTATAAGTGCGAAACGTAAGTCTTCATCGGTGTGTATGTTGTTTTCATTTCTTACTTTTTCTTCCTTTCCCTGACTTCTTTGATAAGTTAGTGGTCGCAAGCCGCCTCAAGGAGATGTTAGCAAATCGGACGGGGTCCGAGAGGGCCGATGCCTGCCAGGGCTGCGGGACTGTTCGAAAGAGATACCGTGGGCCTGGAACACAAAGGGCTAAGAAGGAACATGGATGGGTTTTAGTCAGTACAAGTCTGACATTCCCTTCCGCTCCGCCCAGAGCAGGAGAAGTCATTGGATGACATACCATCCATAAAAAAAAAGTAGTCGCAGGCCCGACTAAGCAAAACGAGTTAGGTTTTAACCCCAGGTTTAGGTACACGGTCTTGCCCGGTATCTGTATTTATGCAGTTAAAACATAATGTTTACTTGTACAAAGATCACTATTATAACGTGTGACCAAGATTGGAATTAAGACCGCCATCTTATTGTGTCCATGCAATTACACGAAACATTTTCCCAAGTATTACCATTCTTCGTCTATTACCCATTCTTCTTCTTTATTTATTGTGTGATTAGTGCTTAACCTCACGTCAGAGTTTTTATGTCACCCATGCACCTCTGACTTGGCTTTACATGCCGTCGAGAAATATCTCTCAGTCATACTAGTTTCTTCACGATGTTTTCCTTCACCGAAGCAAATGTAAATAATAATACGCACATGAATCCGAGAAATCCGAGGTGCGGGTCTTGAGTTCGAACTTGAGACCTATGACTTGGCAGTCTGGCGGTCACACCACTAGCATTAATACCGATGTTCTCGAAAGTCATAAAAAATAAATCACCGAATGTATAGTTTTCTCGAAAGTAAGAGAAGTTTTCAGAAAAAATTAGTCAATTAATGTTGCTATTTATGATTTTCTCGGTAAAGTTATGCCAAGTGTAGATAACATATACTACCCATCTATGCCCTGTATGTGTACATGACGAAAGCCTTCGATCATGTCGATCATAATATAGTTATCGATAAATTAGAAAAATAAGGCTTACGCGGCAAAGTTCTAGATCTTACCATATCATATTTATGCAACCGGCAACAATACACAGAAATATCAAATATAAATATTTAAACTAAGCGTGAAATCAGTTATCGGTCAAAACTTACAACGGTGAACTACGGTGTTCATCAGGGGAGCGTATTGGGTCCCCCACTATTTCTGATGACATAAATGATCTTCCAAAAACGGTCAAGCACCCAACAGTATTATTTGCTGATGATCGTACAATAACAATAATAAATATACCATGTTTGACATGTTGATTCAAATTTTCTGGACAAGTAACGCCATCCTGAACTGCACACCTAAATTGGTCATACCAAAGACTACAATATATAAATATGGGGTCATACTATAAGCATTTTGTCATCATGTAAATGATCTTGCGATCTTGGCAAGTGCCAATCATATGTTTTAAAAATTACCTTTTAAAATTAATGGTTACTACGAGGACGTTTGTTTTAGTAGTAAGTGATTTAATGAGTGTTTTGGAGGCTAATGTACTTAGATAAGGTTAGAACATCATAATTATCGTGCATTGCTTATTGGTTCATTTCCGCGTAGTAAAGTTGTAGGTATTCTGCGTCTTAAAATTCGGATGTTGATTGGGCTGGATAAAAAAAGCGGATACTTTGTTAAGGTTATTTGATTTGATTTAAATCTCTCTGCATAGACAATAACTCTAAAATAAACTGCCAAGTAAATCAATTCAAGTACAGTGTACTCTCTAAAATAATTTACATACACTGTACTTGAATTGATTTCTTGATTATGGTGCGATCGTGCATGGCTGGATCTTTTAGCGGTTTGCTGGAATAGATTGCGCAGATAGTTTCGATTTTAACCACGCGTCAAAACACCCATATAACACTGTCATCATCATTAGCCTATAATGTTTCCACTGCTGGGACACAGGCCTCTTCTCTATGAGAGGGAATGGGCTGTAATCCACCACGCGGGCCCAGTGCGGGTTGGTAGATGTCACATGTCTTCGAATTTTTAGTTCTAGGAGATTTCCTCACGATGTTTTCCTTCACCGTTTTTGAGGGCAGCGGTGATGAAATAAATTACACAAAGTAATGCGCCTGCCTGGGTTCGAACCTACGGCTTACTGCTCGCAAGTTGGGGCTGCCACCACTGGGCCACCGCTGCTCTCAACAAACACTGTAATTAATTTAAATAGTGTCTTTTTCGATCCGTAGCAAGCCAGACCAGAGTTTTGATTGAAAATTCTGTCATTAAGCCCATATTAAAGGCATTTTTATTAATACTTGAAACGGAATATTAACCATGTTTATTATTTTATATTGAATTCTGGATAATTTGGCACTGTTGCAAGAGCCAATCATGATCACGGAAAAAAAATATCCCGTATCAATCCACTGGAAAGTCAGTTAAAAAAGAATACAAAAAAATATTGCCGGCTTCCAAAAAAAAACACTAAAAAGTGTGAAATAACTTTGCTTTCGGAAGTCGGTGTCTTTGGTTTACTTCATTGACTTTAGTGTTTTTTTTTTTGGGAGTCGGTTATATTTTTTTTTTGTTTTTAATAAAGTTTTATTGTACCCTTTTTAGTTGTATCTCACATAAATCCTATTCAAGTATCAATTTTACTTTGTAACTAGACCCCAGCACATCGTCTATACAGTATACGAAAAAGAAACAATTTTGATTTAAAAACCAAACTACTGATTCAATATTGATGAAATTTCTATAAAAAAAAAGATTTTATTCAAATCCGTTGGCAAGCGAAGGAGTTATGCGCGAACAAACATAAAAAAAATACAAAACTATTTTTAACCCCCGACCAAAAAAGAGGGGTGTTATAAGTTTGACGTGTGTATCTGTGTGTCTGTCTGTGGTATCGTAGCTCCTAAACGGATGAACCGATTTTTATGAAATTAGTTTCGTTCGAAAGGTGTTTTAATCGAGAGTGTTCTTAGCTATGTTTCGATAAAATCTGATCAGCCGTTTGAAGGCCATCACCTCTTTTCTAGTTGAAGGGAAATTAGCAATTTCCACAGGTCTGATCGATTCGAAATTTGAAATCTTGTCACTTCATCATGGGCATTGCCAGGGGGGGTGGGTGCTAACCCCCCCCCCCTACCGAGCTGACACGCAACACCGAGAAAAGTGGAAGCAATGGGGGAGGCCTATGCCCAGTATTCGGAAAGTCAAGGCTAAGATCAATATAAGTTTAAAAAGCATGAAATAAAAATTAAATTAAAAATTTAAAAAACCCCCGACACAAAAAACCTCTAAAAAAACAAAAATAAAATAATCCAAGCGTCTTAGCGTCGGGGGACCGCTAAGTAGACCGCTTAGTACAAGCACATAACAAAGCGGACCCCCGACGCTAAGAAATTTTTAATTTAATTAAAGACCTTAAATCAAAGCATTATCAGAAAGACATATAAATGCATTCGCAAAATGTTATTAACCATAAAACATCACTACTTACTTAACCTATGCTAATAATGCCAAGGACTAAAAAACAATTTAAATAATAATAGATTTATTTAGAAACAAAGGTTTATGGCTTCTCTACTATATTGATGTTCGAAATCAATATAATGGTTACGTTTCCGTGAAATTAAATTGTTATTTGAATTGTTTACTATTCTTTAAGTGCTTTTAGAGGATCTATAAGCACTAACTGCACACTGAAAGCACGCGCAAAATATTGTTGTTCAAGGATCACATCATTGGGCACGTGACTATACTCACAATAAAATTGATTTGTGTTAATATTATATTTTTTACAATTATTGTAATGAATAATTAATGCAATTTCACAAAAACAAATTACTAATTGTATATAAATTGAATTGAATTTACTATTAGTTAGCAACAACACGCCCGCGCGCTGTCAATGTCGTACAAGCGGCAAAAGATCTTTGTAGCACTGCTGACGCCGGGGATCGTTGCGACCAAAATTAAAAATATTTAACGGCGGGTAGCAAATAATAGCAATGGCGTGTAGATGCGATACGGGAACAGCACTAGAAGTTTTATTAACATGGCCTGATTCGAGCCAGACTGCTGTATGATGATCACAAAGTTTTTTTTTCATATTATGTCGTGTAGTGTGTATTTTCGTAGGTTGTGCGTTGTTTCGTCGCTAATTGTTTCATCGAATTTCGTTTCACATAAATTGTTTCTCATATTATCATTTCATAGAATAATCAATACGCAGCGCAGAATACTTACTTTGAAGAAATTTAAATCATCAATTTTTGTTTCAAATAAAGTTTAATGTTAGAATATTCATATCATACAATAACAAATCAAATATTCTTTATCCACATGTTGTTTGTTTCACATAAAACTTATTACGAAGAATTGCATTTTATCGAGTGACAGTTTCTAAAACTCATACCTTTGAAAAATACATACCCTCCTATAAAATTACAACACCGCATTCACAAAAATAATGCGGTTAAATTCTTGTCAAGCAGGAAAAGTCTTTTTATTCTCACTAATGGTGTTCATGCCTGTTGCACGCAGCATCCAAGCAAGCATGTAGCATGCAAGCAAGCATGCAACATGCAGCGTGCAAGCAAGCATACAGCATGCAATAAGCATGGTTTCTATCACGGCTCCGGCGCTGCGGGGCTTCGGCGGCCCCACGCGAGTTCATCGTTGCAGATGGTATTAACGCTCACCACCGCAGCTTCGGCTTGCTGGCCGGCAAGCCGGCCAGCCTCAGCCGCGGCGGCAAGTGATAGATACCTCCTGCTCCTCAGCTCGCGGGCCGCCTCATCCCTCCGCGCCTACGCGGGCTTAAATTACACTCTAGGGGTAGGGCAGACAAGACTACGTGGAGTCTGGTTTGCAGCCATTTGTTTTTGTCACTAACTTTTTTAGTACAACATATTGACTTTTAAGGACAATATTTTAATTTAAGGTTAATTATTTCGTTGAAATAAAATACCATGGAAACATACATCGAACTAACAATATTCGTTAAAAAGTAATTCTACTGATTGATAAATTTGTTAAATAAAAAAATGTGATTATAAAATTCATTGAAGTGTGTTTCTGTAAAATATGTTTCATTCAAGAAAATAGTAGTTGAAACAAAAATATTCGAAAATAAAAATACGAGGACCAAATATTATGTGAAAAATTTTCTGGAAAACGAAATTCTGTGAAACTTCTGTCTGCGAAACAAGGTGACACCATTTTCGTAGTATGCCCATATTTTTCCAGTTTAAATTAAGAATAAAGTCCCAAGTACCTAATAGAAAAACCAAACTCCTGAAAATAAAATCGAACAACACTCGACCCGACCCGACCTTTAAATTGGACCTCATACTCACTTTGCCGACCTGGCTATCGAACCCAGGGCTTCATGCTCAGCAGCCGCACTTCCAACCACTAGACCAACCAGCACGCGTAGCATGACCACTGTAGAAACGGGTTATACACCGTGTAAATCACCTCATCACGAAGCCGCCAACCAAGCATTCTGTACATGAAACTAAGTAACTTTACGCAAAAATTATTGCTGGGAAACGACTTTTTTTGGGGGGTGTAAAATCTTGTTTTGTGGTAGAACTCAATGTAACGCACTCAAAACATTGTGCTGATGGACGGATTGAATAGCACGGGGGTCGTGGAGGTGTTTAAAGTAAAAATCTTAAATTAAAAACTTGTATTTAAAAAAAAAAACTTGTCAAAAAGTTGGAACTTTGACCCCTTATATCTCCGTAACTAGAAGGTTCCCAGGTATGGTGTAGAACAAAAAAATGATAGCAATGACAGGGAGAACCATTGCCTTTCGGCTTCGTTAAGAGGTGTTTTACACCCTTTATTGACGGAAAAATCGACAAATTGTCATCGTCTATCTGTCATCACATCGATTATTCCGTAGACAAAAGTCGTTTCTACAGTGCTCATACTACGCGTGCTGGTAGTCTTCCTCAGTATAAAAATAAGTGAAATTTTCCTTAACACAAAAATCGTTTTGTTTCCAGGGCATCTTCTCCTACCTCCACGACGCGAACTACTGGGTGAAGACCGTCCTAAGATCCCTAGTTAACATGTACAGTCCAGAGCCGTTCGTCAAGAAAACGGTGTACGAGTACTTGTGGAACTTCACCGATCCTGTGCTGGACGTGTCCAGGAGTCTGGTGCCTGGACTAGTACCTGTTAATAATGCTGGGATGTTGGATAGGGTGAGTACAAAATCCGCAAGTTTTACGAACTAAGTCCGGATGTGCAAAACTAGAAAATACACTGCAAAAACAACGCGCGGGTAGCTCCCCTTTGATATTCTGCCCAATTCAAATCAAAATCAAAATATTTTATGCACTTATAAAACGTCGACAAAAGGTGCACGGTTCGGGTAGGTCTTTTCCTATGGAGAAGAATCGGCAAGAAAATCCATGGTTAAATTATAATCACTACATAGTATAAAACAAAGTCGCTTTCTCTGTCCCTATATCCCTATCTATGCTTAAAACTACGCAGCGGATTTTGACGCGGTTTTTTTTAATAGATAGAGTGATTGAAGAGGAAGGTTTATATGTATAATAAAATCCATTGGATAATGGAGAAATACTGTTATTTTTGAGGTTTCTAATGTGATGTCGTAAATAATTATATTTTTTCCGCTTACATTGCAAACGCAGGCTGAACCCTACGAGATTTATCAAAATAATGTACTAAGTATTGTACACATTGAAAAGGTCTACAGAAAACTCCACGATGGTATATGTCTATCTCTTATGGATATCCCACAATAACATTTTTTTCTCATTATCTTTTTACGACAAATAATGGCAAATTATCAGCATTGCACCCGTGCGAAGCCGGGGCGGGTCGCTAGTTATCAAATAATCTGATGCTGATGATGCTTAATATGATGAAAATATTCGTATTCGCGTTAGAATTCGCGAATATCATTTTTTAATCACACGCCGTTTCTATAAGTCTCCAATTCGACTTCTAACTAGTCACGCGTTTCAAACGCATACATAATTTGTTGTATTGCTCGGATTCGATATCGATTCGATAAGTCGTATTTGTATCTTGTTTCGGCATTACGAAAGCGAGCGAGATAGACATACGACTTTCTGAATCTAAATCGAATCCGAGCGTTTGTGAATACGGGGGCAGATCCAAAAGTCGCACCGTTACCTAGGTGTGATTGTGAATTAATGCAGACAATTCATAGACTTTTCCACTGCTAATACAGGTAGTAAAAACCA
Source organism: Cerastis leucographa (assembly GCA_963082945.1). Lineage (NCBI taxonomy): Eukaryota > Metazoa > Arthropoda > Insecta > Lepidoptera > Noctuidae > Cerastis > Cerastis leucographa. Next base: position 3,928,112 of record OY720374.1, on the reverse strand, counting down.
CATAAAATCTTACCAATGGATTTCGTGATGCTCAGTAACTGGATTGTGGAGGTCAGATATGCAGTTACTCCATGTAAAATACTGTTTTTTTAGCTACACTCGATAAGACTTGAATCCTATGGGAAATATTTTAATGAGGTGTATATATATTCCAGATCTACTCCGACTTTACAGACGAAATGACTGTGAAGATAGGTCCTCAGTGGGGCCACCAGGAGTTCTTCCAGATCGATCGGTTCAGAGGAGAACCACAGCTCCCTGGATATGATGCTGAAGTAAGTACTTAGTAGATGATAATACTTACTAGATAATACCACGCCAGTAATCCCTGAAGACAAACGCGACCTAATATACTTTGAGTTATAAGTCGAGCTACACGATAACTGACAAATGCTTGCACTGACTGGACAGGTCCACTCAAATCAGTGTGGTTCTTTCTTCAAAAGACCATTTCAGATACTAATCTGCATAGTCCTCATGTAAATTGAGCAATGTCTGGACTTTAAAAGAGTAACAAGTTAACAGAGAACCTCTGAGTTTGTTTCGGCTGTTTCTTCTCAGAGTAGTCAGGTACGAAACACCGGCCCCATCTAGCTTAAAAAAAAATGACGTGTAAAAGTGTTTGTAAAAACCTACTTGCAAAATAAACATCATTTATCATTTATCAATAGTACACCCACTTTCTGAAGCGATTAAGGAGGCGAGCCTAATTGAGGTCAATGAGACCATGTTATTCTTTGGATAATATAATCGGTCTTTTATGTTCCCACTTCTGAGTTAAGGGTCTCCTTCCATTCCGTGCAAAAGAATTGGCCAAAACCCATCACACGGGCCTAGCGAGTCACATGTATTCTTACACGTCCTAGCGATCCTTCTCCTAACAAAATATTCTTAAGTTGGTTTTTAAACGCTAAATTGTAAATTTACCAGGCCTGTCCAGACCGTATCTTCGGTTCCACTGAAGGTGTGATGTACGCCCAGCGGCTGACCAAGCAAGATGTGCTGAAGTACTGGAGGAAGACTGTTTGCAAGCTTATGCCGCTTTATTTTGATAGTAAGTTCGTCAGCCTCCCATTTAATTTAATATTGTCAATGGCCCCGACTCAGAGCCTAGTCGTAATCATGCTAGCACCCTTTTTCCACCGACTTAGGCCTCCTTTATATCTTCTGCCACACATCCCGGTTTTGTAATGTCCCTCATCCAGGTGTGTCTGACGACGTTGACAAAATTGCCAAACCTACTAGCTTTTGGAGGGTTCTAGTTTCTTTGGACCTGTTAGATATATTTTACATGGTGCACTATCCGTTTCACTTCCACTAATTATGTCATGCTTTGTGCCATGTTTTCCTGGTCTGCTCAAGTCTCATCTAGAAATTTTCCTTTGTGTCTTTTATTTCAATATCACAGGTCGCAAATGTTGTAGGAATATCGAGAGGAAACCAGGATGTCTAAAAGTCAAAAAGTAATAAATAGAATCACTTAGCACAGACAACATCAAATTAAACATACAATTCGTAACCGCAACACTTTTGAAAGGTTATGAACTGGCGTGTCCTCTTGTAACTCCTAAACGTCTGGATAAAAATCTTCTGGTGGGGGCGTAGCCATCTTCTTCCTAGAGTTATTAAAACTTAAAGTCAACATAACGACCACACTCTAACTGTGTCATCATCATCTTTCTGTCCTTGTCCCAAGTTTCTGAAAAATATATTTTTTTTTAAGTTTATTTCAATTACATGCTTCTTAAACATACATGATTTGGAGATCACCTTTTTAAGCAAGGAGATGCTTGCGTTAGGTGTCTCCGCCCTTCCACTTAACATTAACAGGGTATGCTATTGAAAAATATAAAAATAAAATAAAATAAAAAAGGATTGTGTGGTTTTATGAAACCACGGTAAAAGTGAAACTTTTTTTCACACCCTATCCCTACTCCGCGGCTGACCGTCAGCGTCACGCGACATGCAACACACAGACGAAAAAGTTTGAGACAATGTAATAAAAGTTTCGCTTTAATAACAAAACGAAACAAGGAGCGCGCATGTGTGGTGCATGCGAGTGGGTTTTTGAGTATGTGTGCGTGTGTGTGTGTGTGTGTGTGGGTGTGGATGTGAATGTCTATTACTACGTATGAGTTGAGTTAAATGAACTCAACTCATTAGGTTACGTTACGTTTTCATCTTCCATCACTCTAAGTGTGCCAAACATTAACAGTATAACCTTTTCTTTTCCAGGCGAGCTGACGATGCACAACGTCCCCCTCTACCGCTACAACCTATCGGAGAGTGTCTTCGACCGCGTCAAGAACGAAACTGACTGTTATGACACTGACCCAAGTCTTCCACCAGGACTCAGCGATGCATCGAAGTGCTACTTTAGTAAGAATATAAATTGGATTTCCTTTTTTTTGAAGTGAAACTTCTTATGCGACTTCCAACAAGTTTAACGTTTTCATGGAGGGGGAATATTTTCTATTACCCACTAAGAGATGGCGGTATTACGAGATTTGTGACTACGTAGTTCTACTAGGTACGCAAGATGGCGTGCAAACAGTCATGCATTCGACTCTTCGGTGTGACCAGCCTTCGCTCAATTTCCATGAGTAGACTAACCTCGTTAAACTTATGTAATAAAAAGTGTACAAAAATAAAACAATAAAATATTATCTAAAAGCTCAATAAAATAACGAGAGTGAATGCGTGGCACTCGAACGCATGCGTGTAGTATTACGAAGTTTCACTTCTTCCGCGCGGAGGGACTCCACGCACTATTTTTTTTTAATCAAAGCATTTATTTCAAGAAGGTCAGTTATAGAATACTGTTCAACTTTCAAAACATAGATAACTTTATAAACAGTAAAATGAGGTTACAGTCCCAGTCACAAGGCATAATAACTGAAAGTACTGATGCCCATTCCAAAGCGTAGATCTCCATGGAAAAGAATGGGCTAAAAACTCCATGGACACTAACCATGAATGCCCACTGCTCGGAAATACTTCCTTATTTTTTTTCAGGAATTCTTTTCGTTCGCCACTTCTAGCTCCCCATTGCAAGACTTGGATTTATCAAATAATATTCTTTATAATTCTGCGTCTGAACTTGCTTTCTACTCGTAAAGAGTGAAATGCAAAAAAGAAAACTTCGTCCCGTCTCAGAAATAATACCAACATGCAATTTCAAGCTCCTTATTGAAGTGAAACTTCTTATGCGACTTCAAACAAGTTTAATTATTTAGAAGCCCAATAAAATAACGAGAGTGAATGCGTGGCACTCGAACGCATGCGTGTAGTATTACGAAGTTCTTCCGCGCGGAGGGACTCCACGCCTCACGCACTATTTTTTATTTACTAGTGAAGGTATTTTATGGGCACAGCTAGCTATTGATTATTAGACTTCATGGTGAATTTAACGCCAAATATTTTCAATTATTTGATATTTTGTTGAGGTTTGTTTTAATCTAAAACATATTTGTCTACTACAAATAAAGATGACTGAATAAAATGTGACCACTTTAAGTGTGCAGTCCAAGCTGGCGTTGTCAAGAAAATTTGCAACGATATGTCAAAATTCGGCACATTTTATTTTAGCATCACTATCACTTTTTTTTGTAGCAGCCGCTAGAAAAAAAAATCATGTCACTGGTCCATACAAACTTACCCAATGTCCTTTATTTATATTTCATTTTTGTTTCAGACTTCCCAATGGTGGTGTCCTACCCTCATTTCTACGCGGGTGGCATTCCGAAAGACCGCTTTGTGACAGGTCTGACACCAGACAGGCTTAAACACAACTCTTTCGTTATTTTGGAACCAGTACGTAGTACATTAAATATATATCGAAGTATATTTGTCGCATCCATAGTGGGTAGTATCAAGTGCGAGAGCTGTGCGCATTTTCTATTTCAACATTTTTAAAAGAAGCCCGGTCTCGGGATTTTGCGCCTAATTTAGTAAAAAAATAGGAAAGACAGATCTGTGGACTTTTGATGTTTTTAGTAAACTGTCTATCTCAGCTGAATGAGGTCTGCCTTTTTGCATCGCCTTTTGGTACATCATCATCTGATATCAACTAAGTTCGAGTCAGCTGCCAGTCTGACCATATAATACAGAATACTAGAATTTTGAATAGAGGGACTGCTTATCTGACCTCTACAAGTTAGTTACTAAAACGATACCTCTTTCAAAGACTGGATGTCTGAGTTTGGAGCTTCAGACTACCTGTGACGACGGTCAAAATATCTATGAATGACAACTGGGGCCAACAGCTTGCCATTGTTCTGTTGGTCTTTTATGGTCTTTAAATATTATAAGTCTACTCGTATATTGTCCCGCTTCATGGCAAAGGCCTCCTCCTTCCACTTTTAGCGATTTAGTGCGATTGTAGGCCAATCGTTTGACAACAAGTCCAAATCATCCTGCTTTCTCCTTCTGGCAGTAACGGATTTACTAGTAGGCTGAGTAGGCTAGAGCCTAGTGCGGCAGAGTTTTGGGGCGGCAAATTTAGGGACCGAATTTTATTGTTTTTTTTTGCTACCTCGTAGAAATCAAAAAGATTTCTGCATGGCGGTTTTCTGATGTTTTACAGATAAGTCTGCAACAAATTTTGCGGATGACTATCCCTTCTCACTTGTCATTGTACATTCGGTGTCGCAAACTTCCATGTTCTAGAGTGAAACAGCTACTTCGCCGCCCCCCAACCAGTAATCGGCCTCTGCGCCCTCAGTCCACACGTTGTATGAGTGAAAAGAGTGAAATTGCAGAAAATGTATTTCCCTCTCCGCAATATTAACGGTATCAACCCATACATGTCAGTCCTACGGAATGACTATCAACCCCTCTTTTATTAATCGTACATGATTGAGCTTTGATTGGCTCAAAAATAAACCCAAAAATTATTTTACGTGCAATTTCAAAGAAGCGTTGGATTGTAAAAATAATCTAGGACATGAAAATTGTAGAGGCAAAGGCGGTTAAAACTTTACAGCCTATACCTTGAAAATTTGTAAGTCCATACTGCCTCCTGGGCCTACTTTTCTTGCTAATTGGCATTCATCGAGTGGTTTTTTTGCCACTTGCTCCTCCGAAATGCGGCAGATGTGACCAGCCTAGTTCCATTTCAACCTAATAGCTGTAAGGCCAGCATCGTCTATTTGGATTTTGGGATTTCTACTCCTAATAATCTCTATCTTGTTTTACAGTACACCGGTACGCCGTTCGAAGCTGTGGCTAGAATGCAGAGCAACCTTAGAATCCATGACCTTGCAGGATTTGATGAAAAGTTTACCAAGCTGTCCAATAGTGTGATACCTTTGTTCTGGGCTGAATATGTGAGTATTTCTTTATTTATATAGATTTAACAACAGCTTCTATGTACAAAATATCCTAAGTAATAGTACATTGTGTATTAAGGGCGGTAAGTAAGGAATCAAGATCGAGGCTCTAGTAGAAGGCTTTCTGAGTCGAGGTTCGTAATTCCCGTACCGCGCGTGAAACATACAATGTTTTTTAACAGATTTGCGAGTTGATAATTATGATTTTAGACAAGTCCTGGTTTTTTAGAAGTCGGTTAAAAACTTACCGCCTTTTAAACTTAATCTAAAATGAAAATTTTGTAATAATAACTTTATTTAAGTTGATAAATATATAATAATACAGTTATTTAACAGTTACTTTAGTTCTGAAAACAGCAACGCAAAGACGACCTTATTGCCACGAAAATCAAGATCACTGTAGTTTTAACAATGATACAAAGTCAGAAGTCAAATGACGCTGGGGCTGCTTGTCAATAAAAAACTGGCCAAGTGCTAGTCGGATCGCGCATATAGGGTTCCGTACCATTATTTATAAAAACGAGCAAGAAAATCACTTTTTTGTATGGGAGCCCCCTTAAATATTTATTCAATTCTGTTTTTAGTATTTGTTGTTATAGCATCAACAAAAATACATAATCTGTAGAAATTTCAACTAGCTAACTATTACGGTTCATGAGATACAGCCTGGTGACAGACGGACAGCGAAGTCTCAGTAATAGGGTCCCGTTTGACCCGTTGGGTACGGAACCCTAAAAATGCACCGATATGTCAAACTTGGTACATTTATCTATGTTTTGTGATTTCCCGCCCTGCACAGATAAGGTTAAATTGTTTGAAGTGTAGATAATCCTCTTTGTTTTAATAACCGCCATTTTTTTTTTGTTGCAGCATCAAGAAGGCTTGCCATCACACATACGGAAGGCCATTTTCTTCTCTAGAGTGATTCTGCCACCTTTATCAACAATAATATCAACGACTATGATCCTTCTAGGCATTTACTTATTAACCAAACTTATATACCGAAACAATTTAGAAAACGATAGCCTGAAATCCATACTAATATTTAAAAGTAAAAATGCAACTAAAAATAAAATACTATCCTTTGAAAAGGAATCCTTTTTGAAGGCAAGTTAACTTTTTTAAACATGTATTATTGTGTATGTCTTTGAGTCGATATTTTTTGTACAATGATGTTTTAACGCGTGGACATAGTCGGAACCAACGCGGCCATCTTGTTTTGTAAACTTCATTTGACCGCCAAAACATTCTTGTAGCACTGTAAATGAGTTTACACTGCAAAAAGTGACTTGTCTAACTAACTTAGTAGACAAAGATTAGATATAACTAAAGCTACAGCAAAGATTAGTTTTAAAACAATTTATTTATAGAGAATGTAAGGTCTGACCATTGCAAAAGTTAACATTACGTAAAAAAACAAACTGAGTTGGCCTTTTTACGTTGTATGATTCAAACATACATCCCCAGTAAGTAACTGTTAAACGAATGGCACTAGCATAGCTATAGCCAAGCATCGCATCATTTTTTAATCTGTTAATGTAATTTGATATTTTCAAGAGCTTGGCCTCATTGGTCGATTAGGGACTTGTCTGTAGTCACGCCATCTACAATGATCTTTGACAGGCCTTATAACCCTGAAAAGAGATTCTACAACGACACGGCACGAGACGACGAGACGGCACGGTTGGCGCAGTGGTTGAGCGATCGCTGCGTGTCGCGGGTTCGATCCCCGCACGGAACAGATATTTGTATGGCCTACAGATAATTGTTCCGGGTCTGGCTGTTTGTGTATGTGAGTTTAAATGTTTGTAAACGCACCCACGATACAGGAGAAATTCCTAGTGTGGGGTAACGTTTTTTTAAAAAGAAAAAGAAAAGAAAGAAAAGACACTGTATTTTTGAAGTGAAACTTCTTATGCGACTTCCACCAAGGTTGCGTAAAACGTTTAACGCTACCATGGAGGGGGAATAGAAAGAGACAGAGCGAGAGTGAATGCGTGGCACTCTAACGCATGCCTGCGAAATTTCACTTCTTCCGCGCGGAGGGACTCTACGCACTATTTTTGTTTTTTTTTGTTTTATTATTATTCTTTCGACTCAAGACATGCAATTTTTTTTTTGGGAAAAGGTTTACAATGTAAATAAAGACTGAATATCATAATTTTCATGACATGACCAAAGTATACGCAAAATTTTATATAAATTGAGATAATATTTACGTTTATTTTCTTATTATTATCTACCTCAATAACGGATTAGTCGAACTGGTATGCATATACAATTGAACTGGGATGTTTGTTGACTAGCTGTGGACAGCAGACTCTGACAGCTAACACATCACCATTGATGTTTTTACCGGTTCGACCGAGCCATAAAACAAGTTTTTATCTTGTATCTCAGTATACAGAAAAAGAAAAAAACGTTGAAATTAAATTTACTGTCATCATAATATTTTTTTAGATTGTTTTTTTTTATGTTTTAGTTCGACATTTTTTTTCTTTTTATTATATTATAATTGCTGAATTTTATTATTATAAATTACTTAAAAGTCATTTCACACTTCTTTTAGCTCTGACTTTGCAACACTGTCAAAAAGGCGTGAACGTTATTTTCGCGGCATTAAGGTTGCTGTTACATTGCAGCTGTCAGATGGAAAGCAAAAGTGAAAGGACTATTAAGTACAGCCAAGGTTTTTTTTTTAGGAAACTTTTTCTATTGTATAGTTAAAAGGTGTAAGTTTAATAATAATAAAAAAATGCATTCGGGGGTAGTTTGTAGCTGTGATTGTTCCTAATTTAAAATAGTAGCATAAATTTTGCTCACTGTAGCTTTAAGATAATTTTAAATAAAGAAAACATTTATAAAATTAGTGTGTTTTATTTTTTGCCCACATTTATGCTTAAGGCGAACTCTCCGTTAGCTAGACGAGAACAGCCGGAGATAAAGTGACGGATTGATTCGCCCGGACGGACGGCGGCATTCCCGACATATGCCAACCGTGCCACCTTCACCATAAATCTCCAGTAGCTATTCGTCATTAACTTCATCCCTAATGCACAGACAGAACGTTCGGTTTCCAGAGCGTAACCAGGATACGGACGATGATCTATATCGAGCCCAAGCAGGGCCGATTCTGTGAAGCTCCTTACTATACCAGCCCCCGCATTCACAAACGCTTCGATTCGATAAGTCGTATCTATCCCTGAGGTCGTTAGTGTCGAGAAAACAGGTTTGCGCCAGTTCTCTTTAGCTACAAAAAGCGGGGTGAGGCCCTTGTCAATCGCGATCACAGCACTTATGTCTGGTGGGCAATTTCCCGACATTGTCGGGTTTTTCTATGTAATGTAGTAAACTTTGCTTGCAAGATGTAGGAAATTAATGTTAATCTTCCGTCGTGTCATACATGGCGCTGTACTTAGTACTTTTTGCTGTTAGTCGCTTTTGACGTGACAACGTCTTATATTGACGTGACAACGTCTTATAAATTGGTTTGCCGGGTGACACTTCAAGAAACTGCGTTACGCTCCGCTCACGTTATGCGCTCACAATGAGAGCGAGTGAGAGGCACGCGTGCCTTTCACTTTTTATGTCTGTCTCTCTCGCTCTTAGGCGGGCTAACCATGCCCGAGTGGAAGGGACGCGTGCCTCTATATATGTATATTTGTATATAAATACGTATGTATGTGTAAAGGTAAAAATAAAATTTTGTTAATATGAAATTCAGTGCGAGATTCTTTGTATAAATTAATGTTTTAAATATAATTCTTTGTATAAATAAATGTTTTAAATTGTTACTATTATTTCATCCTTCTTCCTACTATACGAATGAATATTCACATTAAAATTATTTTACCACTCAAAGTCGTTGTCACGTAAAACTTTCGCCCGTATACCGACTTTACAGGCAACCAATTTTTTTTCTACGTTGTTTTTGTAGGTTTATATCATGAAACGGACCTCGAACGCAGCGGCGCGATGACGGCAGCGGTACGGGTGAGGAGCGGCGAACGAGCGATGCACACCAGTCTAGAGGTGCCCACGCGTCTGCATTGACGTAGTGATGTGCAATTTTTTTGCATTTTTAACGACTTTTGCCCTCAATAAATCTAACGTTATGATGAAATTTGTATCAAAAAGAGGTTATCGTCGCTGTTTAGACATTTCGTTCGCGAATATAGACACTAATATCACAAAACACAACACTACGCCGCTCTAGCGCCGTGAGATCTACCCGCTTGCTTCGAGACACGAGTCTGCGTTGCCGCGTTGCAGCCCGCTGACTTCGTATCCGTAGTCTCAAAGCTAAACATTCTTAAAAACAAAAACTTCAAATTTCGTTGTAATTTCAAAAACATTTAAGAAACGTATGCTTTTAAAAGCACATCCCTAATTTTTTACCATTAAAAAAATTACAATCACTACTTTGCGACCAACGATGAAACAAAACGTAGTGAAAAAAAAGATATTTTAATGTATTTGCATACTTTTTTAGTTTTATTTACTTGTGACAAATATCGATGTATTATTTATCTGTATTATAAATTTGCTTGTTCAACAAAAGAAGTTGAATTTTAACCCAAAATCCTACGAAACTCTTACGGAAATAAATTAATTTATCTTTGTTTTGATTTGATTTCTGTCAGTAGCTGTCAGTGTCAATGTCAAAAAAAGGCCGAACACCCTGCTTTCGCTCGATGGAAATTCGCGGGTGTAAGCAAATTTTATTTTCTTTACCTGTTCATCATAGCTTTTTGTAGCTTTTAATTTATAAAACACATGTTTATAGTATATTTCCATCAATGCAAAAATATTATATCACACATTTATTGTCTAAACTTTTATGTAAATTAGTTGAACTGCGGAAACAATGACTGATTCTAAGAAAAATATTGAATTGAATAACGGTTGGATATTATGTCCTTCAAAAAGCTTGCTTGGCAAATTTTATTATTTCAATGTGCTAAATGGAGAAGCTGTATGGAGTCTTAACCAAACTGATGTACGTATAATTGTAAAATACCAAAAGTTGAATTGTTTTTTTACGGATAAACTTGTAAAATACTTGTTTACTTTTGACATGACATTGAAATTGCTATTTTGAAAGCGCAAGCATGTCAAACAGGTTTTAATGTTTTGACTTGCGTACTTTCCGCCATGTTTTTAGCCGGTATCAATAGAAAAAAATATTTATAGACTATATTAAAATCGTTTAAAGCGTCACGTTTCCAATTTTAGGCTATTCATGATATTTCAATGTAAAAATCTAAATAGCGTCATTTTTGTTGTTTTGCTGTCTGCTGGCGTATTATTTCTTTGAAATCATTAATTAAAAGGTTCTCTATTTAATGCAATAGAAATACTAAGTTATTCAACGAATTTATGTTGCTAATTAGTTTCAGAAATAGTTATTAAAAAGATTCGCGGTGTTTGTTTTCTGTCTACTTGAATAGTTTCGTAAGTTTAGCATTATTCATCTTTCTTTCATTCTTGAGCCTTCAGTTGAGCTCAACAACAGTCACTCAACAAGGCTCACTCAATATTTATTCAGCTAGGTATCAATTTTTACTGTAACTATTGTATTTGTGAAAACAGGTAAAAGTATTTGTGTTGCATTATTTAACAGGTTCATTTTAATGGCAACTCCTTTACATCCCACACATGGGCACCGGCTGGATTATTTCCAGTCTTTAGTTCCATCAAAAGCTCAAAATTCTTGCACTTAACCTCGTATATCGTTTCGTTTGTCAATTCGTTCAAGTAGCAACAAAAAATGTGGACAGCAACCTTTATTCACAGTAATTTAATTTTATAAATTCTAAATTGTTTCTATGTATTTTTATTCCTGACAGGGGGGTGCAAGTTCACCCCCTTGCACCCTGCTGCCAGCGCCCATGATCTCACATACGGCTTGCGAACACTATACAAATGAGGCAGTCATGACATATTAGCTAAGATTAAATTATCATGACCATCTGCAGCTATACATAGTGTAATGTAGAGGGTATATACTTAAGGTTGTGCTACAAACATCAAACTGAAAATGTTTCTCCATTGGACAAACATCTTAGTAGCGAAAAAATTATCTGCTGCCCCATACAAAATTTCAATACCTATTCGACCCAAATGTATGAGACAGCTGATATTTTTATAACTATGTTTGTCCAATGGAGAAACTTGTTCAGTTTGATGGTGTGTAGCACACCCTTAAGTATGTATACCCATTCCATGGCAACCTATATAAAAAAAAAAAAATTGTTTTCAGAATAAGGACATCAAAAAAGAAAGCAGCTTCCACAAAATAACAGACAAATCTCATGGTTATCCTGAACCAACCACATTGCCGGATGATAATACACCCATGCACCAAAATATTTACACCAGCACCCGAAGACCAGAGTTTCTACAACCTATTCCAAATACCCTCCAACCACCAACATTTGGCCAAGCCATCTTTCCTAAATATGTGGCCAATGCTGAACCATTAATGCACAATATTGTTTGGACTTCAGTACCATTCCCAATGTTCTGCCCAGAAAGAAAGGCAATGTTGGACAAAGTCACACAAGTATCCGATTTTGAAAGAGACTTTTTTGCGAAAGCTACTAATATACCATTAAGTGAACGCTTCAAAAGTTACCAGTCACCTGTTTGTTTTGATACGAAAAATAAGACTGTAAATCCATTACAAAAATACGAAACTTCCACTCCAAAAAAACCATTTCTCGAATGCGTTGCTGTAACTCAAAATAACTATCCAAAATCATTGATTAAGGAACCAGCATTAAAATTGGAACCGAAGTTACCTACGCCAAAAATTCCTATTGTTTTTAATAGTAATGAGAAACCAATTGTAAGTGTTAGCAGTAAAGTTGAAAGTACTAAAACAAGTACAGAGGTTCCAGTTACAGTTCAGAAAGACGGAGTTTTGGAGAAACTAGATAGTACTGATTTGAGATTCCGCTTGCTGGCAAAGAGAAAACCTTTGGATGCAACTGAAACGGCAATTGAAAGTAAGTTTTATCTTTTTCATAGACATACTGTCACTCTACAAGGTGTTGTTTTGCATCCTCGTCAAATTCAAGGAGGTAATTATGCTAATGATTCTCATCCCGAATCAATAATAAAATGGGAAAGATTTTTTTACTTATTTACGAAAATCAGTAATGGTGAACCACCCGTGTTTTAAACGCGGCTCGTCTGATCATGACCCTATAACCGCGCCTTCATACATACAAACATTCTCAAACGTTAATTCGATAATTTCTTATAACCTAAACCACGTTAAGAGGGTTATTCTGAAAAACTGACAAACTTAAAAATCCAAAAAATATCAGCGTTAATTAATAATTAACTAGGTACCGTAATTTTAATTGATTATTTATGTCTTTTTGTGTCTGTTCTTTTTGTGACATCCTCTTGAATTTTGACGAGGATGCAAAACAACACCTTGTATAGAGCCTTGACACAGGCACTCAGTGGCCAGAAATCTGACAACCAGTCTTACCAAGGAGTATTGTATTCATCATCATCAGTCTATAATATTTCCACTGCTGGGAAACAGGCCTCCTCTCTATGAGAGGGAGTGGGCTGTAATCCACCATGCGGGCCCAGTGTGGGTTGGTAGATGTCACATGTCTTTGAATTTTTAGTTCTAGAATATGCCGGTTTCCTCATGCCGTTTTCCTTCACCGTTTTTGAGGGCACTGGTGATGAAATAAATAACACAAAGTAATGTGCCTGTTTGGGTTCGACCCACGACTTACTGCGGGGCTCTCACTTGTGGACATCAGATAGGCAGACTCTCCATGTGATACTGGTATTTACTGATATCGGGTTAGACAAGAAGCCGACCCAAACATAGTTACTCCAACCCAACATAGTTTGGAAAAACCAGTCAGATGATGTAGAGCTCTGACACAGCCAGAAGGCGTCGCGGCAGACCTAATGGAAGATTGCTAGATTAGCTGGACAAAACCAACCAGTGGGCCTCAACATCCCTAGACTGTCTGAACTCCAGTTCATACTACCAATACACACTAAGGATCATGAGGCCCACTAGTCAGAAATCACGAGAAGATGCCTGTGCTCAGAAGTAGGATGAGGCTAACAGTTACATACTGTCTGTCCTGCTCAGAGGTTTTCTCAAGCAGGTCACAGTACTTCGGTAACCCAGGTACTCTGCAAGATCGTAGCAACACCAAGGGGTAGCTGGCCTTTCTCCGGTACTGAAATGGATTGAATAATTTTCCTAAATGTATGCTTTTGGACGTGGTGTTTTGGACACCTGCCCGTTATACAATGCAAAGCAACAAATTGTCTCACTGCTGGCCATGGGTGTCTTACCAAGTTTCGCCGCGTTTAGGTCTTCTGATATAAACAGACTCTACTTATAGTAAAACATTGAATTTTGGCTTTTATATTGTGTAACTTAAGGTAGAATTTTTAACAAGGCCATAAAATGTACGACGCGTGGTCTATGCGTTTAACTCTTTAAAGAAAAATGTTGCAAAAATAACCTTAATAAAACGATATAAAGGTCACATATTCAACTCTTTATTTATCCTAGTGGATTCTGCGTCGAGTCTGTGAAGACATTTTTTCGTCTCATATTTTGGTTATTTAAGCCCAAATCCTTCCCTTGATGCTGGATACTAAATTATTTCCATATTTTTCAGTAAAGAAACCAAAACCAAGTGAATCAACACCTCTAACTCTCAAGAAAAAAGTACAATTTAATATAAACAATGAAACAGATGATGACACCACGAATGACAAGAAACAAGAAGAATTTATAGTAAGTATCCATACAGATAAATAAAATTTAAGTGTCTGTAATTAAGGAGTAACTTAGGCTAAGTTACTTAGTTAGTTACTTCGGGAGCGTTAACACTCTCTCTGGGCAGCTCTGCAAGTTATAATAATGAGGAATTCAAATTTTGATAGCTACCTGACTAGCAAATGGGAATAGATCTAAACTAATATTATAAAGAGAAAAGGTTTGTTTGTTTGTTAACTCGAAAAGCGATTTAAAAAATTCAAAATAAAAAAAAATATAATAATAATAAGACATTTATTTCAGACTTAGTCCATAAACAGTTAGTAATACAAAAAAAAACGTATAAAATATTGTTAGTCACAATCTACAAATTTGAATTATGACCCAACATAAGCTTAGTTTCTTACAGACATTCAAATACAATTAGGTCGACATTCGCGTAAACATACATTTCCATGGTAACGACCTTATTATCTGCCATTTAATTACACAGAGAATTATCTGTTGCAGTCTTCATCTTTGTTAAGAGCTTTTACACAAGAGTGCAGTATAAAGCTGAATGCACATCCAAAATAAATACGACGCGTACGCATTGTCGTACTATAATCAATGTGTTAAAAACATATCTAATTTACCGTATTTGTTATTTATTTTAATATGCGTCCAGCTTAAATGTGCTACAAACAAGATTCCGCCATCTGTGCATACATCTTCACTGAATTTTGTTTGCAAAGTGCGTTAAGACAACAATAAGAAAAGGGGAGGGGGTTAAAAAATATAAAAATTATATTGTTGAACATATTATTATTTTACAATAGTTAATATCGAGTGTAACCACCATTGCTTGCAATAACAGCCAATAGTCTGGAACGCATTGATCCAATAAGGCGACTGCAAATATCACTTCCTCTCATATAATTCCAAATTTCGTTGCAATGTTGCTCAATTGCTTGCTTTGTTCTCTCGTTTCTGTTATCCCACATTTGGACCATAAGACCCCATAAATTTTCAATTGGATTTAAGTCCGTTATTATATTGTACTCGCAGAACACTGTATGTACCCTGCGTGCTATATTATATCACAATTGTCGCTGACGAAGTGCCAGTGTCTAATAAATTTCATGTTTTTATTTTCAGCCATTGACATCAAACCTAACACGGACCATAGACACTCCAGCATTATTGAAAGATAGAACCACAACCTTTTTTATAAAGGATAATATACCGAAGATACCTCAACCACATGCCAAGGACCAAGAACCAATATTCATACCAACCACCATCAACCAACCCCCAATTCCTATCAACCAGCAACCAACTTATAACAATTCAACTTGGTACATTGTAGCTGACACTGATGTTTTGTTAATGGATTATGAGTTCATAGACAAACTTGTGCTGTCAGGTAAATATTGTATTTTTTTAATCCTCTATTCATTCGTTCATCAATCTAGCACTACTGAGTTTCCTCTGTGCCTTGAAAAGTAAAAAGTTAAAATAGTCATTTTAAATTAAACTATTTAAACCCCCCCTAATAATGAATTATCCTACCTCTTTGTAAATGACGTTTGCGGTGTTTTTTGGGGCTAAAAATACAAAGTTACTCGCAGAGCTCACTCTCTGCATGCAACATAAAACTACTCATGTGAGAAACAGTACTTAAATCAATGCTCAATATCCTCCCCTAGGTTATGGCTGGACCTAGGGGAGGATATTGAGACATGGTGTATTTTAAATTTCATTATTTGCACCTAGAAGTTGAGGTCAAAATGAAAATCTAATACGGCGCCGAAAAAAATTCTCGTTTTGTTATCAGCGACCCGGAATCCACGAAAACGACACCCATGAAAGAAAAAACGAAAATTTTCTCGGCGCCATCTTGCATTTTCATTTTGACCTCATTTTCGTTATCAGCGACGATCCACGAAAAAACACGAATATAACAACCAGCAACCAACTTAAAACAATACAACTTGGTGCACCCTAATTTATATTGATTATTTATGTATTTTGTTTAACTCAGTGCTCCAGTCTAGTGGAATGCTTATATACATACTGGCTAAGTGGCCAGATACTTTTAAAAAATACTGTTCAATTTTAAAATTATTCTAGGAGAAGCAACCTCGAAAAATACACCGTTATACTGACGGTATACCATTTCACGTATCACTTTTTACTGTTCTTATCACATCCCACGATTCTCTTTCTAGATCCAAAATGCCGACTAGTAATACCTTTCGCGGTGGCGGTGGACATAGAGGCGCTTTGTCTGGGTGACTGTCACGGACAAAAGCGAGTCATCAACGCTCGACAGATCACGAGAAAACTGGCAGCGCCTCCTCCACACTTTATAGGTATCCATACTTACATACTGCGACATATCAAGCTATAAATTTCCAGTGTAACATGCCTCGCGTTTTATAGTTTTCCAGTGCAATCAGAGATCCCCATAAACTAGTTTTGTATATTGGTTGCCGAGCGAACTAGCTTTTCCCCGCGGGTTTGCTCGCATTATTCTCGGAAATGGTGGTATCTTCTCGTCCAACTTACCGCAGTGTATCAAGACGAAAGTCTATGTCCAGTGTGTGTTGCCAGTGATTACATACGGGACCGAAACGTGGTCGCTCACAATGGGCCTCATCAGAAGGCTTAAAGTCACCCAAAGGGCAACGGAGAGGGCTATGCTCGGAGATTCCTTGCGTGATCAAATCAGAAATGAGGACATCCGCAAGAGAACCAAGGTTACCGACGTAGCCTGAAGAATTGCCAAACTTAAGTGGCAGTGGGCAGGGCACATTGCTCACAGAACATATGACCGATGGGGCCGAAAAGTTCTGGAATGGCGACCGCGAATCGGAAAACAATGCGTTGGAAGGCCTCCCACTCTGCCTATGCCAGCAGGGATTACTGGCGTGATGTTATTTATCAATATTAATTGTTAAATATTTTTCCTCAGTTGAACCTCGGACCCCAGACAATGGAAGCCTAGAAGTGACCACTGAGTGTATTCTTCAATGCTGCATGAAAGCTGTTAATAATTATTATTATGTGGTAAGTGTTTGTTAACCTTGAGATTCATTTGATTTTTACTCTAAGAAAGATTTTAATTGTATTCTTTTCTATTTCTACATTGTATTTATTTATTTATGTACACACATAACACTTAACAGGACAATACATTAAGATACAAGAGCACAAAGGTACTGCTTATTTCAAAAGAAATTTCTTCCAGCAGACCTGCGAGAGGAAAGTTGGATTAGAAATGTAGACACAGTGTGTAGAAAAGATAGAACAGGAAAAAATTAAATTAGAGCTTAAAACAAACTTAAAACCTATATAAAATAAACATACTTACAAATAAATACACATATAAAAATTAAAAGTAGACGTAAAAACCTATAATAACCTACTATAATAACCATATAATACCTATAATATATATCAGAATATTACAGTATAGAGGAAAGGTAATGTTCTTTGACTTGCTTTTTGAAGAGAAATAAAGTTTTAGATGCAACAATGTACTTACAGAAGCAACAATATTGTTTCAAAAATTAAAATATTTACATAAATATTTTACATAGGCCTGTATGGGCACTTATAAAACGTCGACAAAAGGTGCACGTTTCGGGTTGGTCGTTTCCTATGGATAAGAACCGGAAAGAAACTCCATAGTTACTCTTTTAAAATCATTTGGTTTTACAATATTTGAAGTTACAGCGTTAGTACTTAAGTATGGAAGGACATCGTAGGCCCGACAATAAGTCGTTGCTTACTACAAAAGGTAGAACAAGATAAAAAAAAACGTATTTACGAAGCCTACAATGTCCACACATTCACAAAAAATAGGTAAATGAAAAAGAATCTATACAAAAGTAAAAAACGGGTTGCTCTCCGGGAGTGCCGGCAGAAAAGAAAACTTGAATATTAACGTTGTGCATTTTTGATATTTTGAAATGGTTAGGGAATAATTTTGCACGAATTGCTTTAATTATCAGTATATCATTTATGTGGTAAAATACAATATTCATTTATTGCGCTATCGTACACAAACATGACAATTTATGTTACATAAAAAATTTAACACTTCAGAACTATTACAATCCATCTTACGAATTTTACCTCTTTGGAGAAACCGAAGGTTTTGTTTGTGCATAAGATTAATAATAATTATCCAGTTTTGGAAACCCAAACTCAATGACAGATGTCATAAAGTTCAAATTCCTTCGTAGCCTAATGTCAATCCGTCTTACGAATTTTCAATCAGGTCACGTGTCCTGACGCGAGTTTAACATTTTTTACCCATCACAAAAGAGCACAATGGCGCTAAAGAAGCTTACACCTCAAAAATAAAACATTATAAGAACACCAAATTAAACAATTGGCACAAATGTTGTCATCAGTGCTGTCCTATGTAATATCTAGCTTGATTTGAAAAGAGTGGAGTGGAGTTCATGGAGTTTCTTGTCCATTTTTCTCCATGAGATCTATTATGTTGGAATAGGCAACTACAGTCCATTCACAGTTATTACGCCAAAAATTAGCTAACTACAGAGTTAGCTTATTTTGGTTTGACTATGCAAAAGTGCCTGTCTATCTATACAAATAAATAAAATTGAAGTGTCTGTTTGTAATATTAAAATAACCGTTACATTTTTACAACTTTTGTCTGTCTGTCTGTTTGTTCCGGCTAATCTCTGGAACGGCTGGACCGATTTTGACGGGACTTTCACCGGCAGACAGCTGATGTAATAAAGAGTATCTAAGGCTACTTCTTAAATTCCTCGCGGACGAATTCGCGGGCACAGCTAGTTTACTCGTAAAATAAATTCTTTGAGTTTGTTTGATTCGGTAAAAGTAGCTTTAGTGCTCACACAATCATTGGATTGAGTACTAACTCCTAAGCAGTTTCAGCGACTGCGAAGCGTGTGTTCCTAGGTTCGATACCCGAGCAAGGATTTACTCTGGTGTTATCCTACTAAGAAATGCTCACTGAGTGAACAGTCTAGACTCAGAATTTGTGCTTATTTAAGGGGCTACCCTTGCGTTTACCCCTTCATCATTAGCCTATAATGTTCCCACTGCTGGGACACAGGCCTCCTCTCCTATGAGAGGGAGTGGGCTGTAATCCACCACGCGGGCCCAGTGCGGGTTGGTAGATGTCACATGTCTTCGATTTTTTGGTTGTAGGACATGCCGGTTTCCTCACGATGTTTTCCTTCACCGTTTTTGAGAGCAGCGATGATGAAATAAATTACACAAAGTAATGCGCCTGCCTGGGTTCGAACCCACGGCTTACTGGTCGTAAGCCGTGGGCTGCCACCACTGGGCCACCGCCGCTCTCGGCTTCCCCCTTAATGGTGCATAATCCCATAACATTCGATTTTAACAAAACTGACGTAATGTGGTGGGTTCTCTATACATATCTGCCTGCCCCTTGAGTGAATACAAGCGTGATACTTTTTGTTTGATGTGAAGCCTAACTTTATTTTTTTCAGGTCCTAATAACGAATGACCCACACCTCAAAATGGAAGCGACTTTACAAAACATAACTTCATACAAACTTAACGAAATAAAAAATGGAGTCAATATCAACCCTTACACAACAGGACCCAAAAATATCCAAATCAACACCTCAAATAATGACATGGCCGCCAAAAATCTATTCAAACAGAATTTATGTCAATTCAGCAACTTAAATATTAAACCGGAAATAAGCTCACAGGAGAAAACAATAAAAATGACCTCGAGAAATGACGTACAGGAAAAAAAACAATATAACCAGAATTTTGGTTTATTTAATTTTAGGAGCCCAGTCAAAAAACAACTGTTTTTGAGCAGTGATAGCGAGGCAGATAATAGTGATAGTGATAAAATAATTAATATTACTAAACCGAAAAGTATGAAAAATATTGAATATATGACAAGACCGGATAGTGATGGAACTTCGGATATTAGCAGTGAAGTTTCGAGTCTAAAATTAATAGATAAAAATGTGTTAAACCGCCAAAATCCGGGCAGAAATCCATTTCTACCCCAATCTGTTAAAGCAAACGGTTTTGGTAACTTTGAACAACGAATCCAAAATCCTAACTCCGTTTTTAATACATACAATGACAGAAAGACAATTCCTAATCAAAACTCTGTTTCTAAACCAAATGATATTAATGATTTTCAAAAAGATTCTTTGGATTATAATTTTGTAAACCAAGAAAAAGTATTCTGTTCTATACCGATTACGAATTTTAAACTTTTTGGAACAAAACCGAAACCAGAAAATTCTGTGAAACCATATAATGTATCAATACTCCAAGAACCATTGTTGGCTACCAGAAACAGTAAAACCTTATTTAACCCTTCACAGTCCAGAATTAAAAAAATCATCAATACCGTTTCGAAAACCCAAAACCTCGAAAATTCTACTGCAAAAACTAAAGACAGCACAGGAGTATTTAAAATACCTAAACTTTTACCCTTCAAGAATCCAACGCGAAATACGTCCGTCCTATCCGAAAGTCCGACAGTGAATGACAAAATTGGGACGCGAACGAACATAGATCCCATAGACAACAATCTAAGGAGGTTCTGTATAAAAAGTAAAAATATGAGGGTGAAAATATCGAAAAGGATCGATGAGTGGAAATGCTGTTATATGCAAATTATGGAAGCAGCTTTGGGGAATATTTTGGAGGTATGATTTTAATTTAGTTTATAGTTAGTACTTTAATTCATCACTTAAGTACTAGTTCTTGCACACGCCATCGCTTGTGCGGCGGACGGTATTTATAACCACAGGAATATACATAGGGCGACAGATCAAACCATATATCCAGTATAACCTGACCTCGCTTTGATGATAACTGAATGCCTGATGATGATGAATGATTGCGTCCTGTACAATGAAAGATCTTGTGATTATTATTGCTTATTTTGCGGTTTATTGCGCAAAATATAGATATACTAAGGAAGCCCTGGCAAACTGTTTGGGATATATTGGTTTAATATTGTTATCAATGTTTTAATAGTTGAAATTTTTTATTTACAGAAAAATAGCATTTGTATGAAGAATACTGTAGCACCATTGACTTTAAAGGAAACATTAAATTGTATTAAAATGTTGTATGACAGTCATACAAAAATAAGAGATATCATCAATAAACTATCAGGGTTGCTAGAAAAGTGTATGATTTGTGTTCAAGGTAAGAACATTTTTTGACATTGAATTAAGACTCATATAGCTTTAAAGTGCACAATAACTCGCCCGAACGCCATTTTTAGGTTACTGTAGCCAAATGGCAAAAACGTAACCTTATAATTTTGTCATAATTATATAAGATACATGGTCCGAGCTCATTTGTCTGAGTTTTTTAATTAAAAAACATGGTGGCATTCTGTGAAAATTTCTGAAAAAAAAAAAACAATTTTTCAGGTAAATTAAAAAAGCCTGTAGCTCCAGAAGATTTTATGGAAATATTTGGATATGGTGTGCTACTAGTTCTCGAATTAAAGGTAATTTATTCATTATTTTTATACCTGATAATAATTAGATATTTGAGCGTCGCCGTAAGGCATGTCATACAAAAAAACGTCATTATTTTCCGAAAATGAAACTTAATACGCTTAAGCATAAGTTACTAAAAAAACTTTTTAAAATTGTCTTTAAAAATATCAGATAATTGAAATTTTCCGTTTCTATAGATAATTTATAATCGGTCTAATTTAGCTGTAAAACTATTTTTCGAAAATATTTTTTAGTAACTTTTTACACCTATGTATCCTGCTTATGCGTATGAAGTTTCATTAAAATCGGTTCAGTCATTTCGGAAAATAAGGGACTTGAAAGTTTGTATGAAATATACCTACCCTTAACAACTGTCAAAGATCAACGACTTCAGCTTCAACATGCTCGCATAAAAGAACTTCCTTCCTATTAAGGCTTATTTATTTTCTAGAACATTCGCCCGGAAAACGAAGAACTCAAAGAGGCAGAGCTACGTCTGAGCGCCTTACAAGCTAACTTAGAGAGTAACGCTAAGGAAATAGACCCAGAATTGGTCAAAACTCCCTCTGTAGGTTGCTCTGATACTGACCAGGATCAGGAGGAAGTTCGACCGCCATGTGAGTAATCCTTTACACACGACACACTTTTTAGCCGAATGGAAAAAAACGGAACCCTTAAAGATTCGTCAGGTCTGTGTGCCTGTCTGTCCATGCGTATGTCACAGCCACTTTATTCCAAACTATTAGGACTATACAGCTGAAACTTGGTAGGTAGATGTATTTTGTGAACCACTTTATGTTTTTGAAGAAAAAAAAAAAGGATTGTGTGGTTTTATGAAACCACGGTAAAAGTGAAACTTTTTTTCACACTATAGACATATAACTAAAAATTTTTGGAATAATATTTCATTAAGGGTATAAAACGTATAAAA
This sequence comes from Cerastis leucographa, assembly GCA_963082945.1. Lineage (NCBI taxonomy): Eukaryota > Metazoa > Arthropoda > Insecta > Lepidoptera > Noctuidae > Cerastis > Cerastis leucographa. The sequence continues at coordinate 3,905,573 of OY720374.1, read as the reverse complement.
CGTGGAGTAGGGATAAAGTGAAAGGCGCTCTCACGAGCGCCTTTCACTTTATCCCTACTCCGCGGCCGGCCGTCAGCGTCACGCAACATGCAACACACAGACGAAAAAGTTTGAGACGATGTAATAAAAGTTTCACTTTAAAAATTTTGGGAGCGCCTTTCACTTTATCCCTACTCCGCGGCCGACCGTCACGCGACATGCAACACACAGACGAAAAAGTTTGAGACGATGTAATAAAAGTTTCACTTTAATATAGATAGGATATACCAAACTATAGCGAACCTCTGCCTAAACCCTCAGACAAAACAGGTGAGATATTTATTTATTATCTTTTCAGTCATGAAAAAGAGATCATACGTAGTGGAGTATCTAAGGAAGCATTACGAAGAATGGAGAAATTACACGGAAGATTTGGGAGACCATTGTAGACATCATATTGAAAATGTAAGTTCATTTTTAACCATTTTTCAGTAACCGGAATTGCTATTTGCTTAAAAATAACAGCCGTACGGGTTGATCATTAAGATTTAACAGAGGATCCTCCCTTTTTTATAGGGGATAAGGAACTTTACACCCTGTTCCTCATACCCCTAAAGATGCAATAGTACAAGAGTAATGGAGGTATTTAAAGTAATTTAAAAATTTTAATCATGTGAATATGTTGGAACTTTGACCTTAAATACCTCCGTAACCAGAAGGTTCTTCGGTATGGTCCAGCTGGCCTACCTTGACGTCTTAAAGCAGTATTGTTTAGTCTTATTCCAGTGTGGGAAAGAGACGGAGCTATACAGGATGTCTGGTGCCATCTCTTTCCCACACTGGAAAAGGAGTAAAACGTCATGGTAGACCAGCTGAACACAAATTATGATCACAATGAAGGAGAGAACTAGTGCCTTTCGGCTTCGTGGAGAATCTTTATAACCTTTTGAACGCCATTGTCACATATACGTGACAAGCAAGCGCGTGGCCTGTACTCCAACGTCGCAAATATGTGACAAAAATTGGTGCACTATAACGCGAAATAAGCAATTTAAATCATTACTTTTGTGTATGTTTATGTATACAGGGTGTAACGGAAAGGGTATATACATACATACCCATCTGTCATCGAGACGTCAATTAGTACGGTCACGTTAATTCTGCTCCGTTACTTAAATTCAAAAATCATAGTAAAAAGTTATTGTGTAACTGCGTACTGTCTAGACACTGTGAGACGAAACCCTATGGGCTGCATTCACATAATCTTCTAATGGATTACAGTGTTTTTGAATGTGTAAATAGTGAAAACTAAAGTGTATTGTGACGGTGATCAATCAAAAGTTATTTTCATTGCAAGTTGTAATTACTAAATTATTTCCATCTACCGCCTGTTGCGCTAACTTCGTGTTGTCACCACAAGAGATTCATAATTTTGTACAAAATACTACTGTCTGGCTGGCCCCGAGCGCTAACGCTTGGCACCTATACTCAAGGTGTCGCGAGTTCGAGTCCTGCATATCACAAGTCGTCTTTTTGGATTTATTGTACTGACTGGGTGTTTGATTGTGTATTCAAAACAACATGTCTAACTGCGATACTTGTGGATTACCAGTTAAACAAAATGAAAAAATTACATGCATTAACTGTGACAAATTCTATCATCACCTATGCGTTAAGCTAAGTGCTACTGCGTTTAAAAGACTTGGTAAAGCTTCACGTTCTAAGTGGAATTGTCCGAGCTGTTTATCCGAACGTGAGTCTAATAAGTCGACGTCTGAGATAATTGGTGATAGTTCTGAAGGTGAGGATGATAAGATCAGTGACATACGACTTGTTATTCGGGAGGAAATTCGGAATACATTGCGAATTGAAGTTAAGAATATTATCAGCGAGCTTAGATTCGAAATGGACGAGTTAAAGAAACAGATCGATGAGTTGAAGTTATCCGGTTCGTTTGACATCTCTCAAGTCAACGATTTAAAAACTGAACTCCAGTGTGTGCAACGTGAGAACACTGAACTTCGTTCTCAGAACGCTGATATGCAAAAGACGATGGTCCAGCTGAAAACCCAAATAAACTCCCTAGATCAGAATATGCGTGAAGCGAATCTGGAAATTCATGGCCTACCCGAAAATAAGAATGAAGTGTTGCCGACCATTGTAACACAAATGGCTAATGTTGTGTCATATGCCCTTAAAGACTGCGACATTATGAAGTGCGTTAGAGTGGCCAGTATGAACAACAATAAGTCTCGCCCCCGCTCTGTAATAGTAAAGCTTCGTAGTCCCAGATGTCGCGATGAATTTTATTCAGCAATAACTAGATTTAATAAATCTCACCCTGAGGATAAATTGAACACAAGTCTTTTAGGTTATGGCGGTAGCAAGGAACCAGTCTATGTATCCGAGCACCTTTCTCCTTCATATAAATCTTTACATGCTGCTGCACGTCTTAGGGCCAAAGAGAAATCCTATAAGTTTGTCTGGGTTCGCTACGGTAAAATTTTTGTATGTAAAAAGGAAAATTCGGATACTATTCTAATTAAGGATGAGCAGAGTTTAGAAAAAATTATGTAATTACCTGTATTTATTAGTTTAGCATCTACATGTCATGTTTAGTTTTTATTTAGTTTAATGGCTAGTATTTCCATTTTTTATCAAAATGTGAGAGGCATGAAAACGAAGTCACATGAAATTCTTATGTCAATTTTAAATTCTGAGTATGACATAATATGTCTGACAGAAACGTGGTTAGATGACTCGTTCTTATCCTCTGAATACTTTGATCAAAGATATACTGTTGTACGCCGTGATCGTAGTGCACAGTTTAATGATTTGTACTCTAAAAGTTATGGTGGTGGGTTATTGGTAGCTATAAGTAATAAATATAATTTTGTTAATAAAACCGAGTGGCAAACCTCCGTTGAGGATATGTGGTTATGTATTGGTGCTGGGAACGTCTGTATGAATATTTGTGTTGTGTATTTGCCTTCTTATATACCTTGCCATATCTTTGTCCAATTCTTGGCCAGGGCTGAAGAAATTTGTTTGCGTTACACGGATTGTACCACTTTGATTCTTGGTGATTTTAATCTTCCTAGTGTGAACTGGCTAGAATCCAATGATCCCTTTCTAGGAATAAGTGACCCTAAGTATTTAGCGTTAAAAGACTTCCTCAACATCACCGGGTTTGTTCAAATGAATAATATCTGCAATGGAAATAATAATATCTTAGACCTCATCTTAGTGGATGAGAACTCTAGTCTTTCTGTTTCTAGTGCACCCCCCATCAGTAAACCAGATGTACATCATCCGCCCTTAGAATTAGCCCTTACTAAAACTTCTATTTCTAATTTAAATTATAATGTTTTGCAATCAAAATATATTTTCATTAAAACAGACTTTGAGGCATGTGTTCGAAATCTGCGCAAAGTAAATTGGGAGGATTATTGCCATTTGAGCTGTAATGATTATGTTCTGAAATTTTATAATATACTATGGGAAAATATAGATAAATACACGCCGAAGGGTAAACCTAAGAATAATTGCTATCCGGTTTGGTTCTCAGTGGCATTGATCAAACTTCTTAGGGAAAAGCATAAATACAGGATTCGTTTCAAACGGTATAATAACCCTCGGGACTACGACACGTTTGTTTCCCTACGGACGCGAGCTGGGAGAGCTATGGATGACTGTTTTAAAGATTATATAGAAAAAATTGAGAGTGAATTAAAAACAAATGTTAAAGCTTTTTGGCGTTATACTAAATCAAAAAAAACTTTCAGAGGTGTTCCTAACCAGGTTCGGTGGGGTGATCGTGTTGGTGAGGGTGGTAGTGGTGTGGCTGATCTATTCGCAGACTATTTTGCATCTGTTTACGATGTAAGTCAACAGCCTAGTAACTTGTCTCCAGGTTACTCTTCGTCCAGTTACAGTATGTACTCCATTGGCATCACTGAAAATGACGTTAGAGATTGCATCAAAAAGTTAGATCTTAATAAAGGAGCTGGTCCGGATGGACTGCCTCCTATTTTTATTCGTCTCTGCATGGATGCTCTTATTGTACCACTGCAGATAATATACAATAAATCCCTTATGGAAGGTACATTCCCCGATCTTTGGAAAATCTCACACGTTATCCCCGTACATAAATCTGGTTGTATGAATGACGTAACTAACTATAGACCAATCTGTATTATATCACAATTTGCAAAGATGTTTGAGGGTCTTATTTATAATGTAGTTTATTCTCATCTCCGTCATATAATTAGTTCGAAGCAACATGGTTTTGTGTCTAACCGTTCGACTATGTCAAACTTACTTATTTACACTACTTTCATTGGTGACACCTTTGAAGCTAGGGGTCAGGTTGATGCTGTTTATACAGATTTTGCAAAAGCCTTTGATCGTGTTGATCACTCAATTCTTTCTATGAAATTGAACTGTGCTGGCATTCATGGCTCTCTGTTGCGGTGGTTCGAGAGTTATTTAATTAACCGTTCTCAAATAGTCGCCTTGGCGGGATATGAATCTGTACCTTTTTCTCCTGGCTCTGGTGTTCCACAGGGCTCTAAATTGGGCCCTTTGCTTTTTTTGGTATTTTTGAATGATCTTTTAGATTTAATAAATTGCAACTGTTTAGCCTATGCTGATGATTTAAAAATATACTGCAGGATATCGGACCTGAGTGATTGTATGAAGCTTCAAAGAGATCTTGATGTCCTTCAACAATGGTGTTTCAACAATAGAATGACGCTCAATGTTAAAAAATGCCAGACTATTACATTCACGAATAAAGTGAATTGCATCAAATTCAATTATCATATAGATGGATCACTACTGAGCAGAGTATCAGTCATCCGTGATCTAGGTGTACTTTTTGATTCATCCCTATCCTTCCGTGATCATATAGATAATATAGTTGCTAAGGCTAAAAGAATGCTTGGCTTTATAATCCGTATGTCAAAACCTTTTCGTAATTATAGTAGCATTATTCTACTCTATAACGCACTGGTAAGGAGCTCCTTGGAGTATTGTTCCACTATTTGGTCTCCCTATTACTCTAGTTATTCTATTAATGTTGAATCTGTTCAGGCCCGTTTTGTTAGGTATCTATGTATGAAGAATGGCATCCGAAAAGCTATTCCGGATTATAAAGATAGGTTGGATCACTTTAAGATGATTAGCTTAAAAGAAAGACGGATCTTTTCTGACTTACTTGTATTATACAAAATTATAAATGGTTCCCTAGATGCGCAATTGGTGGAATGTTTTAACTTTAGGACTTGCAAGCGTAGCAAAAGATATCATAGAATTTTCCAATTGTCTACATCCACTTTAAATACCACCTTTAATAGCCCCCTAACACGTATGGCGAGGCTATATAATGAAAGGTCTAACTTGACAGATTACCCCATCGATGTTTTCTCTATGAGTTTCGCTTCATACAGACGTTCTCTATATAAACAGTGCCAACAATGTACACCTATGTAGCTCAATTTGTTTAATTTGTTTTGTTTTTGTAGTGTTCTGGAGTTAGGTCTATTGGACACACTTTTTCATATATTTTTTTTTTGTCTCTAATATTCATTAGTTAAATGCCATGCATACCTGTTATTTGCAAGGTTACTAAAATGCCCATTTTATATGTAAGTATATTTGAATTGTAAGTGACTGTGCTGTTGGTGTGCTTATTATTATAAATAAATAAATAAATACTTAAGGGTGTGCTACACACCATGAAACTGAACATGGTTCTCATCATAAAACATATTTTCAGTGAAAAATTTATCTGCTGCCCTATACAAAATTGCAATACCTATTCGACCCAAATGTATGAAGCAGCTGATATTTTTTTCGCTATTACGATTTTTTTTCGATGGAGAAACATGTTCAGTTTGATGGTCAGTAGCACCCTTAAGTATGTATATACCCTTTCCGTTACACCCTGTATATCTTTAAATTGTGATCGATATATCACAAATATTAAATGTCTTATCAAGAAATAAGTTGAAAATACTTTCGAATTCCCCTTTTTTTGAAGTGAAACTTCTTATGCGACTTCCAACAAGTTAAACGTTCTAATGGAGGGGGAATATTTTCTATTACCCACTCAGAGATGGCGCTATTACAAGATTTGTGACTCTAGTAGTTCTACTAGTTACGCAAGATGGCGTGCAAACAGTAATGCATTTGACTCTTCGGTGTGACCAGCCTTCGCTCAATTTCCATGAGTAGAATAACCTCGATAAACTTATGTAAAAAACGTGTAGAACAATAAAACAATAAAATATTATTTAGAAGCTCAATAAAATAACGAGAGTGAATGCGTGACACTCGAACGCATGCGTGTAGTATTACGAAGTTTCACTTCTTCCGCGCGGAGGGACTCCACGCACAATTTTTTTATTTGTAAGTATTTGCGGTGAATTTGTGTCTTAGCGTGGAGGGCACGCGCGTGCGTTTATGCTCTGGCGTTCAAAAGGTTAAACCTATTAGAAACTGATTTTGTTGCTGTCTGTCATTGCTAATGGGCGTCCATGCCGATGCGGTTTATGCTCAAAAGTAGCCTCGATGGTCTAGTGGTAGCAATGACGACTGCTGAGCATTAGGTACTGGGATCGATTGCCGAGTTGGGTAAAGCGTTGTTGGGTATTTCAATCAAGAAATTGTCAGTAGTAGAAACGGAGTCTGGATTTGTGCCGGGTTGATGGCAATAGGCTCGCGCCCTATTACATGAGACTTTAAACGTAACTGTCGAAATATGGGTGTACTATTAGGTACAACTCTGCCTAACCGCTCGGGGATTGCAGGCGTGATGTTATAGGGGTGAAGACTGGGTAAAGAAAACGACATTTTATTTCGTCCGTCAGACAGGTAATAAAAAAATATTAGACACGTAATTTTTTGTTTTATCAAAATATCAAAAAATTACTTAGTTAAAACTCATTAAAGTTGGAGAGTGGGGGCTTACTACGTCACAAGTAGGTATAAAAATTACCCACATGTGACGTCATGCGCCATTTGAACTCGATATATCTCCGTAATTTTATGACCACGTGAAAAAATCTCAAAAAAAAAATGAAAATGAAATGTGAAATGTTCTCATAGTCGTAACCTTCGAGCTTCAAAAAATCTACTTCTCCAAATTCCTTCTCACCGCACCGGTTTTTTATCAAATTCTTATGCTATCTCGACTATAAAACTCTGGAACGCGCTACCCATTAGCATTAAAAAAGCCGAAAGTAAATTCACTTTTAAAAAGAAAGTTCGCAACCACTATTTAAGTCAGACTAAATCTATATATATAAAAGAAAGTCGTGTTAGTTACTTCACTTATAACTCAAGAACGGCTGAACCGATTTAGCTGAAAATTGGCAGGGAGGTAGTTTAGAGCCAGGAGAAGGACATAGGATACGGTAGGGTAGGGTAGGGTAGGGTAGGTAGGTAGGATAGGGTAGGTAGGTAGGGTAGGGTAGGTAGGTAGGGTAGGTTAGGTAGGGTAGGTAGGTAGGGTAGGGTAGGTAGGTAGGGTAGGGTAGGTAGGTAGGTAGGGTAGGTAGGTAGGGTAGGGTAGGTAGGTGGGTAGGGTAGGTAGGTAGGGTAGGGTAGGTAGGTAGGGTAGGGTAGGTAGGTAGGGTAGGGTAGGGTAGGTAGGTAGGGTAGGGTAGGTAGGTAGGGTAGGTAGGTAGTAAGGGTAGGGTAGGGTAGGGTAGAGTAGGTAGGTAGGGTAGGGTAGAGTAGGTAGGTAGGTAGCGTCGGGTAGGGTAGGTAGGTCGGATAGGGTAGGTGGGTAGTAAAAAGTGCATTGCAACGCATGCTGGGTACAGCTAGTAACTCTTAATTTTAAGTCTAGTCATAGTAATTATTATTAGGTTTCTCCTTTTTTATTTTGGTATTAGTTATAATATATATTAGTTTATTTTATTTGTATAATGTGTATTAGTATCTATGTAAGTGTATGAATTTTCGAAAACTAGTAGTTATTTGTAATTTTTTTTTTTGTACCCTACCACTATGTTGTCGTATTTGACCCTATGGTTGACTGGTAGAGAATACCTTGTGGCATTAAGTCCGCCTATGTACCACTATTGTACATGAAGTTTAAATAAATAAATAAATAAATAAAAAAGAAAAAATACGTGTCCAATATTTTTCAATAATCTAACCGACGGACAGAGAAAAAAAAAAGCATCAAGAACAATAGAGGTGTTCAGTAAGTTAATCTTAGGGCAGGATGAGCAGGCAAGAAGTTGTGACGGCTTTGAGACTCCGATCTGGTCACATACCGCTTAATAGCTTCGGATTTATGATGCGCAAAGTCGATTCACCAAATTGTGATGTCTGTGGAGTCATTGAAGATGTGCATCATATCATGACGGAGTGTGCTCGTGTGGGGGTCCAAAGGCGTCAAGCTTTTGTCAATTGTTGATGTAGGCTTCTATAATAGCATTCTGGCCTCACCATTGTCCGATGAGGCTAGAACACTTTATTATATTATTATGTTAGCTATAAGGTTGCGGGTAGAATAGTTTAGTTTAAGTTTGTAATTTAATTGTTTGTAATCATCGGGGTGACATATTCTTTATAGAAAAAACCCTGTAAATAAATAAAGATTAAAAAAAAAAAAGTTAATCTTTTTCTTAATATTGTTTTTTCATACATTCCAGCATACAGACTTCAAAGTAGTAAGAACGTGCGGTAAAAATCTAAATCTCTTGAAATTAGACAGAAGAAAAACTATGACTATTAGCAAAAATTCTTTAGAAAATGATTTAGCCACTAGAATTAAAGATGGTCCAAAATTAATAAGATTACTTGAAAACAATCAAATCATGAAACCTAACAAAATAGAAATGATTAATACTACTAATAATGACACAAGCACTAAATTAATAGGTCTTGCTAATAATGAAAATTGTCAAAATGATTCTGAATTGATTGACAAAGACGATGACGTGCCATTGAATAAACTTGTTGAAATTAAAGACCAAGAAAAAAATATAAAATCAAAAGTAAAAGAAGATTTTAACGAAACTACTCATGAGAACAGTTTTCTAGAAGAAAACGCTGAAAAAGATGGACCGGAAATCATAAGAAAGATAAATCATAGAGCACCTCTTGATTTAGATCTTCTAGATTATTCCGAAATCTATGAACCCTCTATCATTGAAAATGTGGATTTTGACGTCATATCCGACAAAAATAAAAAATCTGAAGAAATTACGAACTTTGACGAAAATAATTTTGGAGTAACGGATACTATTTGTAATATAGACGACTTTTTTATCACACCTTCCGTTAGCCACGCATCAAGAAATACAGAAAATTCTCCTAACAAAAATAATTCAGGAAACACTACTAGTTATAATGTTAATTCTGTATCAGAAAATAACAATAGAAATAAAAATATTGAAGAAAAAACAATAAATAATAGTAACGAAGACGAAAGCGAGACTTTCACAGAAAATCAGGAAAGTTTCATCGGAAATGATAATTCCGAAACTCGAATGGACATTTCCGAAACTCCCAATTACGTTTACGGAACTCATTTGGATAATTCCGAAACTCATACTTTTGACAAAACGACTGAAATCGTACAGGATGGTAGTACAAATGATTCCGGTTTTGAAAATGATAGTACATACGCTCATTCGATGATCAAGATATTTCTACATGAGCTGAGTACTACGTTCAAAGCAATTCATTTATTTGTGTAAGTATTTTTCTCAGATTTTTTAAATCTAATTGGTGTCTAGTCTACTGAGGAGCTCGTGGCTGAATAATATCAGCCGCACCGGTCGATCTTTAAGGTTAAGCCGTGCTTGCCGAGGTTGGTCCGTGGATGGGTGACCATATTACATACCTAGTTTCCTCCGTGCCTCGGAAAGCACGTTAAGCTGTTGGTTCCGGCTGTCATTTGTAGATCTTTGACAGTCGTTACGAGTCGTCAGAAGCTAAAAGTCTGACATCCAGACTTACCAAGGGGTATCGTATTACCCAGCTACTGGGTTGTGGAGGTCTGTAAAATACTGGTACTCGGCTGCATCCGGTTAGACTGGAAGCCGACCCCAAGATAGTTTGGGAAAACCTGCTAGGCAGATGATGATGGTGTCAAGTCTGCTAGTTTCGATTCCCAGGTGGGAAATGTGTTATTGAGTTTTTCCATCAGGAAGTTCTGAGTAGCAGCCACGGAGTCTGGTTTTGTGATATGTTGATGGTAATAGGCTTACCCCCTATTACATGTCTATACTATTACCTTGAGGTCTGGGCTCAATAGGGATGGTGACTCATTTTTTTTTATTTGTCTATCGGGTAGATTAATAAAAAGTATTTGACACGTATTTTTTCTTTTTTCACGTAATCGTAAAATTACGGAGATATTTTGATTTAAAATGGCGCATGACGTCACGGCTCAGTACATTTTATACCTAGTTGTGACGTAGTTAGCCCCCACTCTCCAACTTTAATGCGTTTTAACTAAGTATTCTTTTGTTAACTTGATAAAACAAAAAATACGTGTCTAATATTTTTGTATTACCTGATTGACGGACAAAATAGAATTTCGTTTTCTTTACCCAGTCATCATCCCTATTCCTAGGTAGAGTAAACGAGTTATTAAATTTTTCCATCAGGAAGTTCTGATTAGCAGCCACGTAGTATGGATATGTACACGCTTGATTGCAATAAGCTCTTCCTTACACGGGGCTTAAGAGGGGACTCTAGTGGGCCTTTCTTCCATACAAACGTATTCCGCCGTTTTCTTCGTGGATAATGCGTCTAGAGCATTGTTTTTTTTTTCCAAAAATCTAGGTCTTATTAATACATGCCTTTATCATTTCTTTTTTTTTTTCAAAACATAGTCACTAAAAGAATTATTTTTACCGCCATGTTCAGACGACTATCAGACAAATTAGATAAGTTTTGAACAAAAAAGAGAATAATTGAAGCATAGATATACTTTTCCTCTAAATTTTGATATAAGAATTATTTAGATTATTTTAGTTTTGAAGAAGAAAACAGCGGAATACAAAACGTCTTTTGGTCAAGATTTTTGTAGGTAAAATCAGCCTGAGCTGCAGTTGTCCCTTTCGCACTTTACGGGCTTGGTCGGTCGCAGCGACGGCAATAGTTTCTTCAAATACCTATTCTTCAAATTCCTCGGAGCTAGAGTCCCCTCTTAACTCTTTCAGTCTTGGTGGTTAGTGTCACTAACCACCTATTCTCGAATTTTTATTTTAATATCCACGCCATATAGCGACAACCCGTTGAATTATCACGATAGTTCGAACCCTACTTGACAAGATGCAACCGATTGGCGGTATATTGAATAAATGACAGTTCACTTTCGTTGAGCTGAATTTTGCAGTAGCATACTTTTCTTTGAGTGTTCGATGAAAAAAATTGTGAATTGGGTAAGTAAGATGTTTTCTTTATTGTTTTTCGTGCAATGTATTCTTAAATATATATTTCATCCGTATTTACATAGAAATATTATTACTTTTGTGTATTCGTTGTGTATGGACATCGAAACTATAGTGGTTAGTAAACTAACCACCGTGCCTGTTGTGGATTTATGGTCATAGCCTAAATGAAATTTTTACAGGTAAGTCATGTGTCGTTTTCGTATTTGTTACAGTATGTCACGCCGGCTAAGAGATAGAGAATACTTGTTGGAAGATATTCCTTCAGGTAGCGAGAGTATTTGTAGCGATCAGGATGATGGAGAAGCTGGAGAAGATCAGCCAAATCCACTGGTGTTAGGCGATTTGATTGGCGAAGTTCAAGTAACCGATGACAACTTTGATTCCGATGACGACCATCCTTTATCTACATTAGTACGCCGGAATCGGCGTACTAATGAATGAAGGTCGTCGCTGATGCCACAGAGTCCAACACCGTAAATACAAACAGACCGACTACGATAGCTCCAAAATGAATGAAGAATTATAAGACAGACACACCCGGTCACTTTTCTGAAAGTGTGGCAATAACTGATCAAATTCTAAGCATGGAGAATGTTACACCTCTTCTGCTATTTCGGCTGTTTTGGACAGAGCATTTACAAGATATTTAATGTTTTCAAACCAACCTTTACGCTACTCAATCTGGAAAGACTTATACACCCACTACAACACAAGAACTTGACGTTTTCATTGCTTTGAACTTGGTGATGGGTATAAAAAAAATACCGAGCACCTGATTTTCATGACGGCTATATCTTGAAGTTCTACAGCTTCAATAGATTCAGTTGGCTTTTGAATTATTTGCACGTTTATGACAACTCCCACATTTTCTTGATTGTAGTGTGGTCAATGCCTTTTAAATTTATAAAGAACTGACTGCAGTTTTTATTGCAGTTTGTAGAAGAGGACTGCCTCTTCTCGCAAGGAACTCAGCATATTGACTCTGAAAGAATTCAGACGAAGCGTACACCAGGGTCTACTGGCTCCAGAATACGTGAGAGACAAACATAGGCCCGAATCAGTAAACAGCAACCGTAGTTCTGTGGCCTTTTCTCGAGGACCTGCATTTATAAAACGTCACAAGCCTACAGTCCCTGAAGAAATTCGTCTAGAATGCAGAGTCGCCATCAACCTGAGAGAAGCACTTCGAGCAGATGCTGCAAATATAGCTGTAAAGTAGCTCCAGTGCGAACTATATGGCAGTGCAATACGTGTTGAGTGCCCCTTTACATTCGCAAAGGATTTTCTTTTTTTCAGATTTAAATAAAAAGTGTTTTTTACGTTATTTTAAGCTCTATATAACATTTAATATTAATAAATATTATTCATAATACACCATAGTTTTCTTTGTATCAACAGTCATGGTGGTTAGTGTTGCTAACCACCTCATTCCTCGAAAGCCTTAGTAGCTAGATTTTTTTTTTCTATTTTATGTGATATTTTAGTCGTATATAATGCTAAAACTAAAACTTAAATGATTAAAATATTCTTAATATAAAAGCGTGACTGAAAGAGTTAAACAACTGACGAAATATGTGTGTGGTATTAGGTAGACCTCTGTCCAACCCCTCGGGGATTACAGGCGTGATGTTATATTTTGTATTTCAATATTTTCAGTAATAATTTCATTGAAGAATTCCATGAGACTGAATTATCTAAAATAAGGAAGGATATTCTACATTTTCAAGCAAGCAAAGCTTTGAAAGATATGGTGGCTATCATAGAAAAGTTACAATGGTTAGTATGACCTTATTATCTCACATAAAATGAACACATTGATGGATGAACGGATGCTTGTTACTCTTTCACGTAAAAACTACTGAATGGATCTGGATGTAATTTGGAACAGGGATAGACGATAGTCTGGAATAGCACATAGGATACTTTGTATCCCGGTAGTGTGATCCCGCGGGAAAATTACCGAAAAAACGCGGGCTAAGCCGTGGGCATAAGCTAGTTCACAAATATTTTGTGTTTATTAACATTTAAAACATAAGACTGGAACACCCTACTCTTATGAAATCGATATTTAATTTTCAAAATATTAGTGAATATCATGTTAGGTAGACCTCGCAGGAGATGGCGGGACGAGCTGGACAGAACCAACGACCAGTGGTCATTGGCCCTGGATCGAAAGATTTGGAAGTCATGGGGAGGGGCCTCTGCCCAGCAGCAGAATGACATAGGCTAACAGTAACAGTGAATGTTGGAATAGTGGATGAGTAAGGTTCCGTAGTAGTTGGCACCTTACACTTGCAGTTTAAGTAAGAAGTAGCAAGTACCTAAGTAAGTACTTGGAGTTAGGTGAGTTGACGTAAACACACACAGATTTGGTAACACTAAAAGTTTATTAGAGAACCGATCACAACTAAGTAAAAGTAGGTTGGATGCTAATCCGCAGTGTTCGCGTAAGTATGTAATTTGTCAACTAACTTAAAATTATACACCGTGTAAATCACCTCATCACGAAACCGTCAACCAAGCATTCTTTACATGAAACTAAGTAACTTTACGCAAAAATTATTGCTGGGAAACGACGTTTTTTTGGGGGGTGTAAAATCATGTTTTGTGGTAGAACTCAATGTAACGCACTCAAAACATTGTGCTGATGGACGGATTGAATAGTACGGGGGTCGTGGAGGTGTTAGTAAAAATCTTACATTAAAAATTTGCATTAAAAAAAATACTTGTCAAAAAGTTGGAACTTTGACCCCTAATATCTCCGTAACTAGAAGGTTCCCAGGTATGGTGTAGAACAAAAAATTATCGCAATGACAGGGAGAAACAGTGCCTTTCGGCTTCGTTAAGAGGTGTTTTTCACCCTTTATTGAACATTGTTTTAAATACAAAAGAGAAAAGTAGGTTGCTGCGTTTGCAGCCTGACGGTATATACGTAAACCGTACAGGATGGATTTTTTTGCCTGTATACCTATTTTGTTAACTGTACATACAAAACATCGCTACGAAAAAAATGGAGGTCTAGTAGTTATCAAGTGCGAGCATGTAGTCCCGGGTTCGATTCCCGGGTTAGACAACGTGTTATTGGGTTTTTCTATCCGGAATTGCTCAGTAGCAGAGTTGGGTTTGTGGGGATGAAGAGTTAAACATAACTCGCGAAGTGTGGATGTACCTTTCGGGGATAACAGTCGTGAAGATTTCCATTTACAGGTTACTAGCTTATGTTCCAGGCTATTATCTATCCCTGTGCCAAATTTCATCCAGATCCATTCAGTAGTTTTTGTATGAAAGAGTAACAAACATCGATACATCCTCACAAACTTTCACATTTACGATATTTGTTGGAGTGTCCATGGAGTTTCTTGCCCATTCTTCTCCATTGAGATCTACGCTTTGGAACGTGCAACTACAGTGCTTTCACAAGTTACTATGCCTTGTGACTGGGACTGTAGCTACGCATTATTTTGACTTTCAAAAGTGCCTGTAATGGTCTAATTAAAATAAATGCTTTGAGTTTGATGTAACATGAAATAATATTAATTTTTCAGTATAATCAAGAGGGAGGCAGCAGACGACACAGTTTTAAAGAGATTATTAAGACACGCAGGCGTCGAGGCGAGCACAGACAAGCGAGTTACACGATATAGGTAAGTTATTCTCAGTTTAGCTGGCAATAGGGATGATTACATTTTTTTTTAAATCTATTTATTTTAGAGGGTATCGGGTAGATTATTAAAAAGTATTGGACACGTATTTTTTCTTTTTTCACGTGCTCATAAAATTACGAAGATATATTGAGTTAAAATGGCGCAAGACGCCACGGGTAAGTAAATTTTATACCTACTTGTGACGTAGTGAATAAATTGAAATAAAACAGCAATAATAGCTATTTATGCAACTGTTACGTTATGGACGGTCTTTTAATACGAGTGCCATTTTTCATAGGCGCGAGTTATTAAAAGACCAATATAGTACAGTTGCATACAAGATTGTATCTACGAAGAAAGGAATAAAACAGATATAGATAAATAAGTATTTTTAATAGAAACTTAACTACACACTGACTATTGTTTATTTATATGTAGTCTTTATTAGGTATAAGGCAAAGATCTTGTAGCCGCAACAACCAAATAGTATACGATAGCTTGTTCTAAACTTGTTCCATTTTTAAAAACATCATTTACATTGTCTCGGTTTCGAAATTATATTATAGGTACCTGGCTGTATGTTCAGAATGTCTTTGCTTGTGTTTTAGAATTTATGACGATTCGCATAATGCAATCCGATATCGTTATGGGTATCATAATGAAACCGCTGTCAATTTTGTAATTCGAATATAACGAAACCGAAGTAGATATAGTACATTGTGTATTAAGGGCGGTAACTAAGGAATTACGATCGAGGCTCTAGTAGAAGCCCGAAGTCGAAGACTGAGGGCTTTCTGAGTCGAGGTTCGTAATTCCCGTACCGCCCGTGAAACATACAATGTTTTTCATCACATTTGCGAGTTAATAATTATGATTAATTAGACGAGTCACCACAAATATTATTACGAAATACTTGAACTGATGTTTAAGCGGATGGCGGGCTGTTTACCCACACTACAGATTATAGAAATGTTTTGTTCAGAAACGTTAAGGGCAAATACTTACCTAGGTATACAGCCATGACGGAGTGTAAAAATAAAAAATAAAATCGAAGTTTTGATACAAAATACTATCGATTATTTAGATTTTAGAACATTAGTTGAGTAATTAAATAACATGTAGCGAGATTTAATGAAATTCCTGTTTAGATAACATTTTAAGACAATTTTTCAATTGCGTGTAAACTCCTTGCTTGAACTTGCACGACCTGTGTGCTGTCATGCTGGGCTGTAAGTTAAAAACTGATATGAAAAATAATTTTTCATCACACTTGCACGTAAACAGTGTCATAACATACAGGTTAACTTGGCTGTAATGCCCCATATAAAACCCTAGGGCGGTAAGTATTTTTTTTTTTAATTTTCATCACACTTGCACGTAAACAGTGTCATAACATACAGGTGAACTTGGCTGTAATGCCCCATATAAAACCCTAGGGCGGTAAGTAATTTTTTTTTAATTTACAGCACCGCTTGACAGCACACAGGTCATGCAAGTTCATCAAGCAAGGAGTTTACACGCAATTGAAAAATTGTCTTAAAATGTTATCTAAACAGGAATTTCATTCAATCTCGCTACATGTTATTGAACTACTCAACTAATGTTCTAAAATCTAAATAATCGATAGTTTTTTGTATCCAAACGCCGAAATTTTTATTTTTTTACACTCCGTCATGGCTGTATATACCTAGGTAAGTATTTTGCCTTTAAAGTTTCTGAACAAAACATTTGTATAATCTGTGGTGTGGGCAAACAGCCCGCCATCCGCAAATCAGTTCACGTATTTCGTAATAATATGTGTGCTGACTTGTGTATATTCATAATTATTAACTCGCAAGTGTGATGAAAAACATTGTATGTTTCACGGGCGGTACGGGAATTACGAACCTCGACTCAGAAAGCCCTCAGTCTTCGACTTCGGGCTTCTACTAGAGCCTCGATCGTAATTCCTTACTTACCGCCCTTAATACACAATATACTATTAATGTTACTTTCTTTTATTTTCAGACAAATCGTAATCAAATGCTTGGAGCAGAGTCTTATACTGGAAAGTGCGTTGAAAATCATAGTTTCAACTACCATAGGAGATTTTGAAGCCCTTCAAACCAGCGCTGAAACTTTAAACTCAAGTTTAGGATATTTTAATATTTTCGAATAAGATTTAATTAAATGGGTATTAAGTTTTACTTTAACATGTGCCAAAAATGATCAATTTTAGTTCTTTTTTTTTTCATAAAAACATGAATAATAGGGATGTAGGAATTGAAAATGGATAATTTGTTTCTGTAAGTAGCTGAGCATGGGGTCGGGCAAAATCCTATCGGGTTTTTGCATCAGGAATTTTCCAGTAGCAGCCACGGAGTCTGGATTTGTGCCTAGTTGATGGCAATAGGCTCGCCCCATATTACATGGGACTTGAACATAACTAGCGAAACGTGGGTGTACAATTAGGGTTCACCTCTGCCTAACCCTTCTGTGACAGGCGTGATATTATGTTTATATTAGTTTAGTTATAGGAATAGCACATTTCTTTTACAGTCGAAATATAATTTTGTAAGTAAAAGAATAGACAAAAGTAATAATCCAATGTATAAATATGTCTATTATTCTAGGTGAAGTATATTATTTTAGCAAATCTCCGCCTGGTCGGGTCTAACCGGATGCAGCTGCTATTACTTGCTTTAAAAAACAATGTTTTTGACGTCGCATATTTTGAAATTTTACATGTTCATACAGATAGAGTTGGATGTTACGTGTTTCAATACGAAACGATTTCGAAATGTGACATCACGAAATTTAGGACCCCATCACGTAATTTATTGATGGCCCCTTACAAAATCGAATCTGGATTTGTTACAACAGGAGCTCTCTGCGTTTTTTTTTTTATTTTCATCTAAAATTAAGCGTACGACAATAATTTAGACATCCCTTCCGTCTGTGATTGAAAGAATATCATAATTTTAAGTTTAGAATTACTTATCGAAAATTATTTTGTAATGTGCATATGTGTATTATGTACAAAAAACCCGAAGTAAAACATAGTTTTAATTTAACCTTTTGAACGCCAGAGCATAAACGCATGCGCGTGCCCTCCACGTCAAACCACAAATACATGCAAATAAAAAAAAAAGAATTTCAAAACTTTTATTAATTTATTTCTTGACATTTAATGTTTAAGACATACAAGGTGTTGTTTTGCATCCTCGTCAACATTCAAGAGGTTGACACAAGAGACATAAACAATCAATTAAAATTACGGTACCTAGTTAATTATTAATAAAAGCTGTTTTTTTTTGGTTGTAGTTTGTCACTATTTCAGAACAACCCCCTTAACGTGGTTTAGGGAATAAAAAAATATCGAATAAACGGTTCAGATTGTTTGTATGTGTGGAAGCGCGGTTATAGGGCGAGTTTCAGACGGGCCGCGTTTAAAATGGGTGGTTCACACTTAACGATTTCCAAAAATAAGAAAAAAAAAACCTACCCATTTTATTATTGATTCAGGACGAGAATCATTAGCATTGTTACCTCCTTGAATCTGACGAGGATGCAAAACAACACCATATCACATTTTAAGATGGTCTGTGATGATACCCTTTCCGTTACACCCTGTATAAATCAAAACACACAAAAAAAATGATTTAAATTGTTTATTTCGTGTTATAGTGCACCACAGTTTTGGCACACATTTGTGTCGTTGGCGTACAGGGCATGCGCTTGTTTGTCACGTATATGTGACAATGGCGTTCAAAAGGTTAATCTAAGTTATCACCGTTCTCCTGTGCTTATCCCAATTTATTTGGGGTCGGCGCAGCATGTTATTGTCTTCTTGCATACTTTTCTATTACTCGTCATGTCACGAGCTCAGTATTTTATAGTTGCACGTGATTTTAACCCCACCCCAAACGTGATTTTTTCTGTCTAAATTGAGTCTAACAGTAATTTTCATGTAGTGTGGTCTATGGACCTAAAAAATGACCATAAATTATTATTATAAGTCAAACATGGGTAATGATTCCTGTATTGTTAATTTTTTATTGTTTAAGAATATTGTTGAACAATTTTTGTTTATTAACAGTTGATTTAATTATGAACTATGTGCTTTTATTTTTGACATCCCAAACTACTTCGTAACCTTTTAAAAAATCAAAATATTTTATTTCACATGGCCTACATGGGCACTTATAAAACGTCGACAAAAGGTGTACGGTTCGGGTTGGTCGTTTCCTATGGAGAAGAACCGGCAAGAAACTCCATGGGTACTCTTTTAAAATCATTTTGTTTTTATAATATTTGAATGTTACAGCGTTAGTACTTAAGTATTGGAGGACAGCGTAGGCCCGACAATAAGAGTCGATGCTTACTACAAAAGGTAGAACAAGATAAGATAAAAAAATAAAACCCCCGACAACAATATAAGGTTTTTTGTGTCGGGGGTTTTTTAAATTTTTAATTTAATTTTTATTTCATGCTTTTTAAACTTATATTGTTTTATCTTAGCTTTGACTGTCCCAATACTGGGCATAGGCCTCCCCCATTGCTTGCACTTTTCTCGGTGTTGCGTGTCATCTCGCCAATAAACGAAAACAGCAAAAATTAAAAAAAAAACTTTCTGGGGGAAGGGGGGGGTTAGCACCCCACCTCCCCTGGCAATGCCCATGGTGACAAGTGACAAGATTTCAAATTTCGAATCGATGAGATCTGTGCAAATTGTTAATTTCCCTTCAACTAGAAAAGAGGTGATGGCCTTCAAACGGCTGATCAAATTTTATCGAAACATAGCTAAGAACACTCTCGATTAAAACACCTTTCAAACGAAACCAATTTCATCAAAATCGGTTCATCCGTTTAGGAGCTACGGTACCACAGACAGACACAGATACACACGTCAAACTTATAACACCCCTCTTTTTTGGTCGGGGGTTAATAATATAGGGCGGCTCATACGGAATAGGGATGTGTTTGTTTGCCTAAATCTCAACGAAGTGACATCATTAAGTTAAGAGCGTTTACGCCTTACGACAATTAGTACAAAATTTCAAGTCCTTTCCGACTTAACCGATTTTAATGAAACTTAATACGCTTAAGCAGGATACATAGGTCTAAAACGTTATTAAAAATCTTTTTTAGTAACTTTAGCAAGAGTCTAGTCTAGACCCCCAGGGTCCTAAATACAAATAATCAATTCTATTCCCAGTCGAATAAAATATAATAAATAAATATGCGACATATTTGTGTATTTATGGTCCCCTGTACGGCGCGGCGGCGGTAGGGCGAGATAACGGGATTAGTGCGGTGACGTCACGGGCAGACATTTTTCTTCGGTTATTATTTACCTTTGCTATCTACCGTCGATCCACGAACTATAGTAATTAACTGAAAAAAATCGCGTGATTTTTTTTCGTGGATGATGTGACGGATGGACGTGATTATGCCTATACATTCTAGAAATTTGCAAATTTGTTCGAAAGTACCCATTCTTACACTACTCGTTAAATTAAAATATACAGTCGAGACATTACGTCATAAAAATAGACAAAACCTACCGAGCTCTAATCTAAAAATGCACTCAAAAAGTGCCCTAGCCATGTCAATGAAAGTCTATAATAAATTACCAAAAGTAATTAAAAATGAGCGTTTCATTCATAAATAATTAACAACATTTTTTTTATATAAATACTATTAATGAATACATAAATGACAAATTTTACATTAATATGGTTCACTAAATAGTCTTTATTATTTATTTAAATTATTGTTACTTTTGTGACTTCAAACTAATGAGTCAAATTAAAGCCCTCTCCCAGTCTCCTACTTTGCTGTGTCTTTATAGGGTCTATATTTATGTACCTAGCAAGCCCCTTGTAACATCTTTATTTACAATATGGAATGCAAAACATAATATATAAATATGATTTTTTTTACACTGGATCTATAATGGAATTAATGGTAACTGTTTGTGCGTCGATATCCACAGAGTATATCATCATTCATCCCTGGGGTCGGCGCAGCATGTCTTCTTCTATGCTTCTCTATTACTCGTCAATTAAACTAGGCCCTTTAAACATAATAATACTGCCTACACCTTCATGGACTACAAGACAGATGCTATGGCAATTTGGTGTAAAAAAATAAAAATGCTTATTACATTTTTGATGTACTTTATTTGATTGCTTTGATTACAGTAGATACCAGAATTATAACATGGTGTAGTTTTAAACGCATTATTATGAGCAGACAGTAAGGGTTCGCTCGAAACGTTACGAACAGGCTGCGTACACTGTCCGATATTTCAGTAATTGGCACATCATATCACATATATCACATCATTATTTTGAGAGCAGCGGTGGCCCAGTGGTAGCAGCCCCGACTTACGAGCAGTAAGTAGTAGGTTCGAACCCAGGCAGGCGCATTACTTTGTGTAATTTATTTCATCACTGCTGCTCTCAAAACGGTGAAGGAAAACATCGTGAGGAAACCGGCATGTCCTAGAACTAAAAATTCGAAGACATGTGATCTACCAACCCGCACTGGGCCCGCGTGGTGGATTACAGCCCTTTCCCTCTCATAGAGAGGAGGCCTGCGTCCCAGCAGTGGGAACAATATAGGCTGATGATGATGATGATCTGCCTAGCCTTTTTCTATGTTGGGGTCGGCTTCCAGCAGTCTAAACGGATGCAGCTGTAGGTATACCAGTGTAGCTTCAATATAAAAACACACGTTCGTTCGCTGCCGCTGCGCTAGCCCTAAGCCTCGCGATTTTTTTTTTGTAAATGGCATCGCGAAGTTCATCCTAGGAGGTTGTCGTCTGCTAACCGGACTATCCTGTGAAGAATGCCTTGACTGTAACGCCTCCAGCCAGGGCATAGAAACTACTTACAAACTAAGCGACTACACGCTAAGGGCACCCCCTGTGGGGTACGAGCCTCGGCTTAGGGCGTCGCTGGGAGGACTGCATGGGGACAGGCTGGATCTGAATGATATCATTATTTAAGGGCTGATTAAAAACTACTGGCGCAGCATCGCGGGTTGATTCGAGGGGAGGTAGGTTTCGGAAGTCGGTGGCAAACAGTCAATAAAACAAAGTCACCGACTTCCGAAGATAAAGTTATTTTAATGTTTTTATGGAAGACGGTTTCTTTTTTCAAAAAGATTTTTATTTGACGATTTGGAACACAAATACTGAAAGATCGAACAGTTTTCAATCTCCGCGTGAACCAGTTTGGACTTATTATAACAATTATTATTTTTCTAATGTACTAATCTTAGAATAATAACGCATAGAAGCCGCGTCTAGTATAAAACACGAGCGATATCGCGTGTCAAATTCATTTTCTTTGTGTGCGTGAACCGAATGTGTCTACGTTCCTCAAACGCACACAAATAAAACTTTCAGTGATGCCATTACCATGCCGTTACCCACAAAAAATGGGAAAACGCACCACTATGTTGCTTGATCAAATCAAAACAAGTATTTTATGTTATCAGGATCTGGATAAAATGTAGATGATTTTTCATCTAATATGACATATTTTTAAGGAAGGTACAGAATCGGCACCAGTATCCTATTTATAAAGACTAATATAAAATACCTGATGCCAAGTTAATTTCTCAAAACTGGCATAATATTTTAACGTATGCAATAGGTAGTAGGTACATCAAAAACATTTTGTTTTCCTAAACAAAAATAAGAACAAAATTGTAAGCAATATGGGTATTTTTTTCCTCACAAATAGCAACACCGTATTGTGATAAGTTAGGTTATTTAAATTTTTGTTTGATGATCGATTTACGTAAAAATAATTTGAAATAATTTGATCACATTTTTTTATGTTTTCCTGAAGTTCTACGACATCCCTTCACGCCAGAAACTGTCATTTTCAATTATTTTAATTGTTTTCTCGTGAGTTGTGTTCGACGGAGCGTGACCTTGAGTACTGACGGCTCGCTGAGAGAAGTTTGCCAATAATGGCAAAGTTTTTGTTGCCTCACTTTTTGCACGCGTACTAGGTTTCTATGCGTTATTATTCTAAGGTACTAATACTTGTTTACTCTAGTTGCGATTATTATATTTTTTGACATTGGCAATACAGATTATGCAATGGGTGGCAATGCTAAGAATTTATTTTGTTTGCAATACTTCGACAAAATGTAAGTACTAAATGCAAAATATTTACATAATACAAAGAAATAATAATAGGCACCTATGATAATAATAAAAAAAAAACATTATAAAATTTAGTCAAAATTAAAAAAAAATACAGGATAAAAATAAATTAGCCATAGCAAGAGTGAAATCACATTTACATGC
This sequence comes from Cerastis leucographa, assembly GCA_963082945.1. Classification (NCBI taxonomy): domain Eukaryota; kingdom Metazoa; phylum Arthropoda; class Insecta; order Lepidoptera; family Noctuidae; genus Cerastis; species Cerastis leucographa. The sequence continues at coordinate 3,882,213 of OY720374.1, read as the reverse complement.
ACAGATGAGCATTTTAGAGTATATCTATCTCATTCTGTCACATAGAGGAATCATTGGTGGAGCGAGAAGTCCGTTCGCAAGCTTTTGCAAGCAATAACCCGGCTGTGCTTGTAAATGTGTTTCCATCCTTAGATATCGATACTGATCGCGTTCTTGGGGTTCACTAAGTAAGTAATTAATAGTAGTTAAGCCCAGTTTACAAAGTATTTGCAAACATTCAAAAATCAATCATTTTTCCATCAATTCTAAAAGGATTTAATGTCAAAATTTCTGACTGACGAGAGTTCAAAAGTTCTCGTAGATGGTTTAATCTATACTTATTTTTTATTAAGAGGGCTATTACAATTTTTCTTGTATTTGAGTGTTGTTAAGGTTTTTACTAATATATGTACACAAATTGAAATATTTATTTAGAAGGCTCCCTAGAGGAATAATCAAACTTTCTTGGGCATATTTTTTTTAAATTATTAATTTAAAAAAAAAATGAACATACATTAGTAAAAACCTTAACAACACTCAAATACAAGAAAAAATGTAATAGCCCTCTTAAGTAAAAAAAGCTGAAGAGTTCGTTTGTTTGGTTGAACGCGCTAATCTCGGGAACTACTGGTTAGAATAGGAAAAAATCTTTTAGTGTTAGATAGCAATTGTCGAGGGAGGCTATATAACATCACGCTACGACCTATACGAACGGAGCATCAATGAAAATGTTGCAAAACAGCAAAACGTGACGCAGACGAAATTGCGCGGGTTTAAATAATATAATTATGATAAGAATTTAAAAAAAAACATAATTTTATAAACAGTAACAGGGTACCTTTCTTGCAAACTATCTTTACAGAAAAATAAGCCCTTAAAAACACTATACATAAATTCAATCTACATTAATACAAAGACATGGAATCGTCAATAACATCTAAATCTTAAATTACCCCACTGCTGCCAATAAAAGCTGTGCCACATCTTCCCTAGGGGATCGGGCGGCTAGCTTCATAGTCACGCCTCCGCCAGCGGACGCTAGCCGAGCCCTAACCAGCACGGGTGCTCCGCCCCTGAAAATACCGCCACCCCTAATGTCTTTGACCGTATCGCCTACAACCGCTCCCTTAGGGAGGCCTAGATGTTCGCAAACAGCCCTAGCTGCTTCGTTTATGTCATTTTGGGAAAGGACGAACGTATCACTCGCTTCGGGAGCATTTGCTGCGCGCTCCCAAGTCTGTTCCCAATCATCAGATCCGGCCCTAGCGCGAATTTGATCAGAACAGCCCATTTCGAATTCCTCCAAAGGATAGGAGTCGGCGTATCCTTCACCAGGGTCCGGAATTCCCGTATTGGGATCGCAATCACGTACTACGAATTCTAGCGTCGCTCCGAATGTGCCTAAGCTGTCCAAGAACGCGCAAGGGTACTCAATTATTACAAAAACGCTGTCAGGTTTGTCGTAAGCGAGTTTTTGGCAAGGAACAATGGATTTGATTTCGTATTCTGGTGGGACGTCTAACCTGACATGTACTTGCTCTAAAAGCTGGTCGCTTAGAGTGTTAACGCATTCGAATTGTAAAATGACATGGCGAGCATAAACATGCTTTAACAGACGAACTCTATACTCGGTTTCCGCTTCCGTCAAATCCACAGGAACATTAGTTTTGAAGACCGGTCCAAGCCGCTCAATGCCAGGAATTTTGGCCAACTGTTCTGCGTAGATTTCTTCAATAGACATTTGAACTGGTTTTCGAACTTCGATTTCGACTATAGCCTCTTTGCTTTCCTTTCTCTCTTCTTCGGCGGGGACTGTCAAAATGTTAAATGGCTCGTCTGGGGTTGTAGCTAAATGGTCGCGTAAAGCTTTCTCGAGTAGAACAGGGTTCGGTTTAGGTACGTTTACAATGTAATCATTGATTAGTTGTTGATCTCCAGTGTCTAAGATCGCGCTGTAGTATATAGCCCTGTCCCTCACTTCGTCTTCTTCGTCTAGTTGGCAGCGAGCGAGTAACACCCTAATATTTGGCAGCAGTTCTGGTCTTTGGGCCCCGAATTGAGCGACAGCAGACACGGCAGCCGCTCGAACTGGCCCAGACTCCAAAATCACTCTGTTGTAAATAAATCGTATGTATCTCGAAGGTTGGCGCGATTTAGGACCTTCACGTCCTAGTAAATGCAGGATACGGACAGCCAAAGCCGTGTGTTCGCAATCTTCGATGAACTCGCAGAGATGAGCGAGCCCCGTCTCCTTTGCCTCAGCGTTTTCTTCTACCAAAGCGATGATAGCATCTGCAATAGCTGCTTTGTATTCTAGACCACCTTCATCGCGTAACATTCCTGCCAAAAAGGCGGCTAGCGACTGATGTTTCCTCGGGAACTTTGTACACAACCTCCGTATAGCCCTAACAACGACAATTTTAAACTCGTCTGAGATTTCAGACACGAAACTCGATATTTGCTTCATCAACCTATCGACTGAGCTTTCAGCACCCGTTGCAAGTAAAGTAGTCACTGCCAACGTTGCTACAGATCGATTTGGGTCGGAAATCAAGTTCTCCAAGTCAACAGCGCAAGCTGCAACGGCAGTTGGATGTTTAGTTGTCAATCTTGCAAGGGTCCTGGCCCCAGCAAGTCTTAGAGACGCTTTCGAAGACCCACAGAATAGCTGAAGTACTGAAACGGCTGGAGCCAAGTCCCTAGCAGTCTTCCTAAGGTTGACAATCGCATGAGCGGCTTCATAGATAACCATTTCTGACTTATGGCGAAGACAGCACTCGATAAATTCAATATAAGGTTGAGCGGCATCAGAATCGTCGTCTTCGACGAGTTGGGCAGCCAAACGGATTAGCAGGCAGAGGGCGTAGGGTGATTTTAATGGAGCCCTAGCTAGCCGGGTCACCAATTTGACAGTGGAGAGTTTATCGTTCTTTCTGGAGCAAGCGGCGATGCCAAGCGCATGGTAGGAGACCATTGCATTCTCCGAGCTGATGGCTTCCTGTAAAATAAGAAAAGCATTTCATATAGTAGCTAGAATAGATTCGCACTTGTATCAAATCTGTTCATCAGACAAAATCACTTTTGACCGGTGTCAGTCAAAACCCTTATTAAGTTAAAGGGCGTTTTCTGTATTTTTTGTTTTTTGAGAGCGCCTCAGTTATAAACTTATAATTACCCAGAATTACTATAACACGATGTTTTTCAAAGGGTGACAGAAAAAAACCTAACAACCTAATGATTATCTAAGGAAATGTTAGTTATAGTTAAAATAGTTTTAACTGGACAAACGTAGTTTTGACTTATTAACAGTTTTGACTGTGAGATATCTAAAGTCAAGTTTATGTAATTAAACTTGAGGTTAAGTTATTACTTCTGCAACCTTGGCACGGTTGGCACCGTAGTTGAGCGATCGACTGCTGCGCTGCGTGTCGCGGGTTCGATCCCCGCACGCTACAAATATTTGTATGGTCTACAGATACTTGCTCCGGGTCTGGCTGTTTGTGTATGCGTTTTATAAGTTTAAATGTTTGTAAACGCACCCGCGATACAAGAGAAATTCCTAGTGCGGGCCAATGTTTTTTTTTTTTAGTTATGCAATGGACTAGAATTTGAACGTTGTAAGAACCGTCAAAGAAAGCAAAGCTAAGAATTCTAAATTTTACTCAACTAATCACTTTGATTTGTTATGGTTATGGTGCTAGTTTTATTGAGTTCTTTCATTTGGAAATTCTCCGAATGAGCCGGGGGGTCTACTCTTTAAGTCCGTCAACGAAAATACGTGTCCGTCCGTAAATAGCTTTATACTTCGAAATGAACCTTACTCCTTATAATTTTCGGATTCATGAGTTTTGAAAACACATCGTGAGTCAGGGCAACTGTCCAATTGTGTTGTCATTAATTTTTAGTTCGGACCCCTAACGAATCTTATGTCCGTAAGTGATACGGAGTAGGAAACAACCGTAACTTCGGCCGAAACAACGGATTTCGTGCTTAGAGAGTAGACCCCCTGGAGTCAGTAGTTGTGCCAAGTTAATGGCAGTCTCGCCCCCTATTACTTGAAACATATCGTCGTAATCATCATTTGCCTAGTCTTTTCCCAGCTATGTTGAAGTCAGCTTCCAGTCTAACCGAATGCAGCTTAATACCAGTACTTTACATGGAGTGACTGCCTATCTGACCTCCACAACCGCGACTGGGTAATACGATATCCCTTGGTAAGACTGGTTGGCAGAATTTCGGGCCACTGACTACCTGTAACGACTGTCAAAGATGTCGTCGTAATGTGGGCAGATAATAGATCCACCCCTGCCAACCTTCCGGGGATCTAGGGAAGATGTTAATGAATTGATTTATTTACTTACACATTGGTCACATATTTCATGGCAACAAGAGGGTATTCTTTGTTTTTCATTAGAAATTCCACTGCTTGTATAAGACTGTAATAAGTAATTTCTATCAATTTGAGAAGGGAAGTTTGTATCCTGTATTACAACAGATTATTGTCATAAATTAACACAGGCATTGTTTGTATAAAAGAAGGTCAACACAACACAATTCATTGTATATGAAGCTTTTTGTAAAATATAAAAATACTAGCTGTTACCCGCGACTTCGTACGCGTTAGGTTCGCGATTTGCCTAGAATAAGTTTTTTAGTAAGGAGGTTCTGGTTTCCAAATTTTTGTTTTGAATTCGTTACCTAATTTCTCCAGTATTAATACACCATCATCTGGCTAGTCTTTTTCCATCTATGTTGGGGTCGGCATTAAGTCCAACCGGATGCAGCTGAATACTTGGATTTTATATGAAGCGACTGCCTATCTGACCTCCACAACCAGTTAGTACTGGGTGGGTTATACGACTGTCATCATCATCTTCCTGCCCTTGTCCCATGTTACTTGGGGTCGGCGCAACACTTTTTGTTCTTCCATGCTCCTCTGTCGTTCGTCAAGCTATCATTTACTCCTTTTTCTTTCATATTATTTCTCACACAATCCATTCATCGTTTTCTAGATCTTCCTCTCGGTCTCCATCCACATTTATTTTCATCACTTTTTTTGTTTAAATTATAATCATCTCTGATACACGCAATCTTTTTTCCTTCTGCTTCAAAGGCCTGCATTCTGATCCTCTCCTTCCCTTTTACACTACTAAACCGCACCACTGGTGGTGTCGTGATCCACACAATACGACAGGTTTAGACTCACAGACTTGTATATTTTACCCTTTAACTTGAAGGGCATACGTGGGTCGCAAGTTATACGACTGTCAAAGATCTATAAATGACAGCTGGTATCAACGAATTAGCGTGCTTTCCGTGGCACAATGGAAACTCGGTACGTAATCGGTGGTCTCCATCGATGGACCAGCCTAGGCAAACGCAACTTAACCTAAAGATCGACCCTAGCGATCTAAATTGATTATTTTTCATTTGAAAGAACTTTCATGTGTAATCTCCATCTCAATATTTACACCCTTTTCATTCAGATGGAAAATCATCAAATGACCCCTCCCGCTCTGGGCGGAGCGGAAGGGAGTGTCAGATGACTTGTACTGACTAAAACCCTTCCATGATCCTTCTTAGACATTTGTGTTCCAGGGCCGCTGTATCTCTTTCGAACAATCCCGCAGCCCCGGCAGGCATCGGCCCTTGGCTTGCCTTGACCCCTTCCGATTTGCTGACATCTCTTTAAGGCCCGCGTGGAACACGAACGTCCCGTCGCACAGTGGAACGAATGTATGGGAGCGGTTGGACGTAGACATGTCCGAAAAAAAAGAGTAAAATTATGCCAAACTAATGATGCCATCTTATTCGATTACTTAATGCCTTCATAAATTGTGGTGATGAATTTCTTCATAACTCCCATATTTCGGGAGTAATTTGAGAAAATGTGAAATTTTACTATGAAAATGAGTGTATCGAGCTCTCTCCCTCCTGATTCCGGGCTTGTTTCAAGTAGCGGTCTCTAATATCATAATGCTATTACTAAGAGCTATATTTAATACTAAGACACATAGTGCGCCAAATGTGCACTTTCTGGGATAAAAGGAAATGAAAATTTAAAAAAAAAAAACGTTTTTTCCCCATTTGTATTTACTTTAAACCGCAGACAGACTTATTAAGAGGTCTATAAATATATTATATATATACAGAAATATATATTAACAAAAATATTCACAAGAACTGATGAGAGTATGACTTTTAAGTAAGTTGATAATAAATTACCTAGTTTCATTAAAAGTACAATAAATAATTAAGATGTAAGCTCTAATTTACTAAGTTACACATTTTAAAACAATAACATCATTTAATTATCTTCGTCATCATCATCATCATCAATTAATTCAAATTCAGAATCGATGTCCGCTAAATCATTTATGTTAACAAATTCGATATCACTTTTCTCAGAATCCGTAAGCTCATAAAATTCCTTAAAAGAAGATTTTTTTACAAACTTATTTCCTTTTGGACGGATACTTGTAACAAGTGGATCAGAAGACAGTAAAAGATTGTGCATAATATCTTCATTGCATGAGATACTGCTATGCTTTCGAGAATGCCCCTCTCTATATTTTCTAAAATCTTTATTTCTAGCCTCAGATGCCTCTTCGGATAGAAAACCAATGGGCACAATTGACATGTTCTGAACTATGTCTGGCCCATGCATTAAAATTTTATGAAGTGAAGAAGGCATATAATACCATGGGTATAACTCCACGTAAAGCTTAGCAGTATCAAAGCAGAACTCTCGGAATTTAGTTACGTTGATCTTCTCTCCTGATGAAATACACTGCAAGATCACACAGATTTTTCTTAAAAGCATAGCATCTATTCCGGTCAGTTCAGCAGATTTAGTGTAGTTTTCAAAAAATCTCCTTGCCGAGTTGCCATTGTTGGTGGATCCACTGCCTTGTTTCACAACATCGAGAAGTAAGCCCGTTTCTCTTCTTACAGCCTCTTGAACTCTTTTCTTCCTGTCATCAACTTGCCTTTTTGCTATATCACCCCTTACTTGCCATGATTTTATGTCTAATTTGTAGGAAATGTGTAATAAGCATTCCATTGAGCGAATCCAAGCGTGAAGGGTGCTTAAGCTATATTTATACATGTCCTCGTTTGCGTGTTTATCTTTGATTAACTCTAAATTATTCATTTCTTTAGGACAAGCCTTGCATATGTCACACACTGAAGCTGCTGTATTGGATATAATGGAATGAATTTTACCATCAATCATTGTCAACAGCAGTTGGTGTTTGACACTAATTCCATCAGTGATGGTGGATGGAGTTAAGGCTTCAATCTCTGCTTCGATTTCAGCCATCTCTCTCTGCACATTTTCTTTGGTTTCCTTTATAAACTTAAACAATATTGGCCGGCAAAATGAAGTGGACGATGGTCGCTCGTTTTCCCAAATTGTTACACCTTTTGAGACGAGCCGCAGTGGTACAAGACTAATCATAAAATTACTAGCAAGATCGATTTGCTCATCTTCACTCGTCCTTTGATGATAAATGCTTTGGCTAGATGATCCGTCAAAACCCCATTTGCTGGTCAATACGAGCTGTTGATTGGGATCAACAGGGGTTTCTAACGACCTAATAAGTCTTCTTGAGGTTAAATCCATCAAGGCTTGTAATTTGATTTTTGCAGAGCTCTCTGTAACTGTGAGATCTTCTTTGGCCGGATAGCACTTAATTTTTTCTTTAACCAACATGTAGTAACTCGGGTATTGAAGAGCTCCTTCTTGAGTGTTGAAATCCCGAAGAGTGTTATAGCGCCATTTCGATAAGTTCATCGATACATAAAGAGCCAATGCCTTCAAAGGGGATATTTCCCGTACCTGAATTGATTTACCTTCAATGAAGGCTTTGATTTTTGAGGCCTCTTCTGGATTCTCCGTCAAGTATTTCATAACATAAGCTGTATCGCTTTGTCCTGCCTTTTGAAGCGCCCTTTCGGCCGAAAACATAATTTCAGCGCTGCTACTGCTGCATGAAAGACTATCTTCAGTGCGTCTTCTTTTTTGCCGGTTACTAAGGTCCTCAAAAGATTTACGAGGACTAGGATGTGTACAAGTTGAAGCATTAGATTTAGCAGGAGAAATTATGGGCTCGATGACGTCACTTATATTTTCTGTAGAAGGTTCCATATTTTCATTCTGTAATTCCGGCCATTGAATTGCAGCCTGTAGCCAAATCTCATGTTTCTTCCGAAACTTATCTGTGCTTCTTCCAGACTGTGTCCATTTTGCATAAATGCGGTAGCAAAATCGACGACACCAGTCTTTTAAACTTGTTTCAGCACTTTCACATAACTGAACACAACTGTTATCTTTTAAAACACTGAACAAATAGTTAAAGTCGCGTAAATCTTTATGTGCGCGTGCGCATAAAGCAACGTGAATATCAAGATTTGTATTAAAATTTGGAAAATACATTGCGAGATTAGCTTGGATACAACGAGGTGTAAATCAACACTGATTTTAAAGTTACTAATAGTGACCTATTTATATAAAATCCAGGTATCCCAGGTATCCTTTGTTAAATATTGCAAGGTAATTAGTTATTGTGATAATTAGTAAATGATGCATGCTAAATTAGTGTATTAAGAGCCATTTAGTAATTAAATAATAGCAATGTTCTTATCAGTAATCATTAGTGCATCAGTTTTATATGTAAACCTTAAGTCCCTAATTATATATCCTAATTAGCTTATATCTTCTCTAATTGGCTGCTCAGAAATGTTATTGTAATAAGGTAAACCTTTAGAAAAACGGTTTTAATCAACAAAATAAACAAAAAATAAAAAAATTGTGTTATAAAATAAACATCACTCTTTATCCCAGAAAGTGCACATTTGGCGCACTATGTGTCTTAGTATTAAATATAGCTCTTAGTATTAGCATTATGATATTAGAGACCGCTACTTGAAACAAGCCCGGAATCAGGAGGGAGAGAGCTCGATACACTCATTTTCATAGTAAAATTTCACATTTTCTCAAATTACTCCCGAAATATGGGAGTTATGAAGAAATTCATCACCACAAGTTATGAAGGCATTAAGTAATCGAATAAGATGGCATCATTAGTTTGGCATAATTTTACTCTTTTTTTTCGGACATGTCTACGTCCAACCGCTCCCATACATTCGTTCCACTGTGCGTCGCCACGGCCCGTCGTCGTAAGACGGACGGATTATGAGCAAGCCTTTACTCAACATCTACAGACCCGCGTCTAAAATGGCCGACGCCCGGGGCGTCTCCCGTGGCGGCTGGGAAGCAAGGCTCTCTCCCTCTCACGTTTCGCCACCGCAGAAGGAGGTAACGGCTTCCCATTGCCTCTCGCTCCGCACCTTGGATTGAACCAGGGCCGGAAGCGAGAGGTCGCCGCCGCCAATCGCCGCTAAGAGAACACGGCCGCGCTCCGCCCAACCAGAGGAGTCCTCTACGTTGTGCTCCACCGTGTCCTCTGGGCGATCGTCGCAGTGGTAACAGCCGGGCGTTTCCTCCCGCCCGGTTCGGTGCAGGAACTTCCCGAAACAACCGGGCCCGGTGAGGACCTGCGGCAGGTGGAACGTGAGGGCGCCGTGGCTCCTCTCCAGCCACTTCTTAAAGAGGGGACTTATTACCACTATTATGGCGTGCCCTGACCCCAACAAAAATAAGGGTAGAATTTTCAAAAATAGTAAACACTCATGTGAAAATTACAAATAGCCCACTAAGCTTAACATTAAACCCACTTGGGGGTCAAAAATACCTTTCTACCGTACTAAGCACTGGCGAGATTTAAATTTAAATAGTTCAAAAGGAGAAGTAGTTCTTGAGTGATTAATCAGTGAGTAAATAGTATTGCGGTGTCATGTATAAATGAAACTAATATTATGTCCTAATCCAGATCATGACCTGTCTCTCTTGTGGCTTTGATCCAAATCCGGTTAGCTGTTTAGGTGTGAAAAGTTAAAACAGACTGATATATAGAGACCGTTTATACTGTATCGTTGGTCTAGTGGTCGGAAACGCTACTACTGTGTATAAGGTCCTTGGTTTGATACAAAACGCCGGGCGGTGTTTTATTTGTTTTTTATTTTTCGTTTCATTATAATAAGCTCGACCCTTATTACATGGCACTTAAACATAACTGGCGAAATGTGGGTGTACTAAATGGACACACCTCTGCCAAACCCTTAAGCGATTACAGGCGTGATCTTACGTGACTGCCGTTATTATCTGGTGCTTGTATGGCACCTGTATCTTTGCCAGTTTTCAGCAGAGCTGTCGTACGGGTCGTACCATTGACCAAGTAACACCTACTTACTTACATGTTAGCGAAGTCATTCTAAGATTAACAATGTATTTCTGTGATTTAAAATTTAACGCTGGCGCGACGATATTTATAGGCGTTTGTTAGAGATTGGCTGGTCAAAACATGCGGGGAACCTCAAGCAGCGTTAATAAAGTTTTAGGGGTATGAGGAACAGGGTGTAAAGTTCCTCGATACTCCTTAGAAAAGGGAGGATCCTCCGACCAGGCAGGTGTTATGTCTGGTGGGCAACTGCCCGATAGTTGTTATCGGGTTTCTCTATATATACTAAAGTCGATGTAAACTTTGCTTGTAGGAAATTGATGTTAGTTCCTCCGTAGTGTCATAGATGGCGCTGTAGTACTTTTTGTAGTATGTTGCTTTTTGTGGTCGCTACAAAGTAAACTTATCGGTAAACATATGTTCGAGTCGTTTGGGATTGAAACTTTGGGACCGTGGGGTCCGAGTACTCATTGCTCACAGCCTTTTTAACGAAATTGCTACACTCATAGCTTATGATTTCTGAGAATCAAGATCTGGCTTTTACATTGGCCAGAGGCTAAGCCCATGTTCAATCTTGGGCACATTAGGTACCAGTTTTTTTATAAGTTTGTGAATTTACATTTATAGTTGTTTAACTATTGTTTACATGGGTCAAAATAACTAAAAGGATGTATAAAACTTAAACTATTTAGTAATGATTAGAAAATCTTAAAGCATTTAAAAAAAATACAAAATACTTTACGAATTTACGTTACAAAAAAAAAACCAGTTGGGGCTCGAACCATGGTCATTTTTGGAAATCATACAGTATTAAAAAACAAAATAAAATACAAAAAGTGAATTTCATACTGGCTCCGGTTTGATCCTGGATCATGCGATTCGAGCGGCCGCTAAACCGTCGGGCTACTTACTTCGGTGACAATTGGTTTAAAATAGCCGTTCTATTCTAATGCTTGTCATGACAATTGTCAGTTGTCAAACAGTTAAGGAGTGCCGACATAATGCAATATTGCTCTCCTCCTAAAGTTATTAGCGTGATAATATATAGCCTATGTCCTTCCCCAGGTTTAAATCTATCTTCTTGCCAAATTCCATAAAGATCTGATCAGCCGTTTAGTCGTGAAAAGGTAACAAACAAACAAACTAACAAACAAACAAACAAACAAACAAACAGAGTGACTTTCGCATTTATAATATTAGTATGGATTTTTCAATTTAAATTGTTTTTTCAATAAGAAATAGTATAAAAGAGTTTTTATCTGATTTAATAAACATAAAATAAAAAATATACGGGATGGGAGGGACATCGACGCGAAAACGCGAAATAGAAATTTTTCATTTGTAATTTAAAAAAAACTGCTGTTTGTTGCACTTTTGTTGGAAACGACCGTTTCTAGGGTTCCGTACCCAAAGAGTCAAACGGGACCCTATTACTGAGACTTCGCTGTCCGTCCGTCCGTCCGTCACCAGGCTGTATCTCATAAACCGTGATAGATAGCCAGTTGAAATTTCTACAGATTATGTATTTCTGTTGATGCTATAATAACAAATACTAAAAACAGAATACAATAAATATTTAAGGGGGCTCCCATACCAAAAAGTGTTTTTTTTTTGCTCTTTTTATAAATAATGGTACGGAACCCTTTGTGCGCGAGTCCGACTCGCACTTGGCCGGTTTTTTTTTATAAAAACTAACGGAATTTTTCTATGCGGGGGGGGGGGATAGAATGATGTACTGTCTAGCGTGGCAAGCGTTTTAGCGTCGGGCGGCGTCCCTCCCACCCCGTATTGTAATATTAATTTTATTTGTATCTGACTGTGGAATCACCTTGGGTAAATTTATTTAAGGGTTCTGTTGCCAAAGGCACCTTGGCAAAAAGGGAACCCTTATGGATTCGGTCTGTCTGTCTGTCTGGAAGTCTGTCCGTCTGTCCTTATGTCAATAAGGTTTGAGATTAGGACTTTTTCATCAGAAAATAGCAGTAACTTTGTTTTTCATTTACATACCAAGGAAAAAGAAATGATTTTTCCGCTCACTGTAAATTTATGTTTGAATGAGCATTCAAAATATTGTATTATATTGTTTGGTGCTACAGAACCCTGTGTGTGCGAGTACGACTCAAACTGGGTGCTTTATTTTTTAGTTGCAACACTATTCTGAGATAGTTTGGTCTATTGCGATTGATTGACTGCATTCAGGATTCGTATTTTCAAGTAACAAAGACCTGTACTATAGATAAGTACTTTGACCTAAGTATTTAACTTTTATATATTTGTGTTAGTAATTAGTATATGAAATTAAAAGTATGTTTAAACGAGTATCTGATTAATACTATTGTAGCAGATAAAATTGAACTCTCAAAACGATGAAGGAAAACATCGTGAGGAAACCGGCATGTCCTAGAACTAAAAATTCGAAGACATGTGACATCTACCAACCCGCACTGGGCCCGCGTGGTGGATTACAGCCCATTCCCTCTCATAAAGAGGAGGCCTGCGTCCCAGCAGTGGGAACAATATAGGCTGATGATGATGAGTAGATAAAATAAATTATTAATGATTCAAGCACTCATAATAAATCGTTATCAGATATTTGAGACACATTTTTTTTATTGATAAAATGTGTTTTGTGATATAAATCAAAAATATGTAGAAGATAAGCATGTACATAGCGCCACATCATGGCATATATTTCCAGTATAACATGACCTCACTTTGTATAGATTTTCTGTACAATGAGAGACCAGCATAAACTGGTTTTGTATTGATTGATTGGTTGCATACATATATAATGGTATGATCAATAAACAGTTGACTGTTAATAATGCTTTTACTCTGCCTGACTACCTCTTTACTCTAGCGCGGGGATGGCGAACCAATGGCACGCATGCCATTGGTGGCACACCCCACAATATTTCGGGCACGCCATTGATATTAACCATATTTTTATCTACCTATGGCCTGCGCTCATTATTTTCAGAGATGATTAACATTATAGATTCACAAAGTAACCTCCTACAACCTTAATTCAAGTTATTTGTCATCTAATCTGCAACACAGAAGTCATACTAATGTTACTTTCATTTAAGTTATACATATAACAGAAACCTTTAGTACTATACAGTGCCAATAGTTATTTTTTGGTATTTAAAGAGTTTTGAGAATAAAGACTTTAGTTTTCCTAACAATCACTAAGTTAAAATTATTTGGCGACACATCAATGGCCTCATTAATCATTTCTTTAGAAAAAATGGCATGTTGATCCAATGGCAGGTTCGCCACCCCTGCTCTAGCATCAAGCAAGCTAGTTGATTAAAAACATTGCAACATTTATTCAACTTTTCATGACTTAATAGGGGACGATCACATTTTTTTTTTTAAGTATTGGACACATATTTTTTCTATGTATATGTGTACATGCTATTACCTGTCTGACGGACAAAATAGAATGTTGTTTTCTTTACCCAGTCCGCACCCCTATTGTGCTCAGTGTTGAATTGTAATTTCAAGTAATTTGTTGGCTTAATGAAAGCAACCAAAGTCCAACCAAAGCTCAGGCTTTGGCCCAATCATCATCCTCACTAAGCAGAAAGAAATTTTATTATTTCAGCCTTATCCGAAGGTAGTAGTAGCAATGGCCAATTAACCAGCTTCAGGCGGATACAATTTTATAGTTTTGTTAGTAATTTCGTTTTCCTCTTTGGCAAAGGAAAATCAAATATTTTTTTATCTGTCATAAAAAAAAAAACTTATCAGTCACACCAACTAGAATTGTATACTTAAGTTTTGATTATAGATATAACTGTAATTAAAAATTTGTATGAACCATGATATTATGGGATGAAAATGATCCCTAAAATTAAGCCTAAATAGGAGGAGCATGTACTCACTAGTTAATAACAATAGTACAAACCTGAGCCTCATTAGCCCAACGACGGACTAAGTCAGGAGCAGTCGAAGACAAATGTAATGCAGACACCAGGGCGGCAGAACTGACTGCAGGATTCTTGTCAACAATGGCTTGTTTCATATACCTCTCGATAGCTTGCAGCATCGTACTGTCAGTAATACTGCAAAGAGCTCGTATAGCTGCAGCACGGTATAAATCCTCCTTGCCAGTCATGTCTTTAGTCAGCGAAGAAGTCACAATGATAACGTCCTGGGCGAGCGTACTCAGTTCTTTGATGCAAAGATATACCATACGCCGTAACATGACATCTTTCGACTGGAACAGCTTCGTAGTCGCGAAAAACGCTTCTGTAGCTTCTTGTGTAGTAAATTTCTGGTCTCCCTGGTTCAGTAAATACAGAATTTTCGTCAAAATCAGGGAACATTTTCGTGGATTTACGGGGGACTGGTTGAAGTATCTAGCTTCTTGTAGGATGCTGGTTTTGTCTAGGTTCTGGTAAGGATTACCGCCACTATCTTCCTCCTCCTTTTTGTCTCGTTTGAAGCTCATTTTGAGCTTGTTTGGGCTCCCCAGAAGGAAATTATATGGTGCCGACGAATGCAGCTTACACGTCACTTCGAGTCGATGAAACGATTAAATGTCATTGTCAAAATAACTGGAAAGCGTTTCGTTGTTCCTCTTCGGAAAAGTTAACCGACGTTTCAGCATTTCCAAAAAGAAAGATTTAATAATATTTTATACAAAAAAAAACAGCCTTTGTTAACGGCTCGATAGTATTGTTAATTTTTATTATCCTTCTTCTTCGTGTCACTGGAACGCCAGTTTTTCTTTTTAATACAATACAATGTGCTTGCGCTTGACCAAACTCACCTGATAGGGCTTACTACTTCACCATTTCCCCCGTATCGCGTGTCCACTCCATAGTAGTAAGTATTCTAATCTTTGTATAATAATATCTTTCGACAAAAGTAGTAAGATATTATTCAAAACTTAGGATCTGTCGCATCATCATCGCAACACGTCTTTTTCCTCCACCGTTCTCCTCTGTTATTCGTCATGCTATCATTTACTCCTTTTTCCTTCACATCATTTTTCACACAATCCAGCTTAACATTAAATAACAGCTTAACACAATAACATTCAATACATTCGTTGTCTGTGAATTCGAACTTCTAGTGTGCGTCCGCAAATTATATAGAGAAGGGTCACAAACGATACTACGTTTAATTTTCGTTCGTTGCCGAAGTTACGTTTCGGAGAAAGAGAGTAGACCTCCAGCTTCGGCGTAAAACATGGCCTCGCTTTCTAGACTTCTTGTACAATGAGAGACCCGTATATAAACGGCTTTTGTATAGCTTAATAGGTCGCCACAGTTTATTAGAATGTACTCTGTGGGTCGCCATGCGTACAAATGGGGTATGTAATAAAAATAATACAACAAGAAAACAACAAAATATTATTTAGAAGTTCAATAAAATAACGAGAGTGAATGCGTGGCGCTCGAACGCATGCGTGTAGTATTACGAAGTTTCACTTCTTCCGCGCGGAGGGACTCCACGCACAATTTTTTTAAGTTTGAGAAACAAACAACAGACCTACTATTTTTATTACGAAAATTATTTGTTACTTGTTTAAGAATTGTGTGCCCACCTGTACCAATCCAATTATGGTACAACACTGGAAATTTTAGAACGTTAGCTCTATATACTGCACGGCCGCTTTTTTGTAGCCATTCAAACTTGGTCGGTTTTTTCATGAATTGCGGTTGTGCTGGTATTTTTATTCCATCTCTTTAATTATTTAGTGAAATGACCTGAAATTTTACATGTGAATAGTTGCATTAATACACTAATTATCGAAATAAGTTTAGTCTGCTTTACCAATAAAAAGTCCTGCAATCCGATGTCATACAATATAGTGGTCCAGTCGTAGTAAATTATGCCATTGCTCATTAATTACTAAGACCACATAAATGAAACTTGGCAAGGCATTGTAGACCCTTACAAGATACAAGTAAACGTAATAAGTTAGGCTCTAGAGTTCCTATTTTAAGTAATTGGACCTAATAACCTTATTTTACTTTTACGTGTATATCTTCTGAACGGTATGTTTTTTTCAAATTCTGTTTTCACAAACATTACACACAAATTCAAAGCAAGGTGCGTAAAAAAATTCAACTCTGCACTAAGCTGTTTTATATGATTTTCATCAAATAGCCAAACGTCAGCGCAGCGGAAACTTGATTATCTTCGCAGTTTTATGACACACAAATTTCATTCAAGCATACACATTTACCTCTCCTTATACACTAATTATTGAATGTATTTTTTTTTCATGTACGTGCATAGGATAAAAAAAGGGGCCGCTAGGATGACGTAGTTCCAGAGGAAACAGTTTTTGTTGAATAGCTCCCCAATGGCTGGATACACAAATTTGTACTTACCATACACAATTACACGAGGTCATACACTAAAAATCTGCTTAACTGAAATTAAGAAATTCGACATTATTCCGCTGCGACTACGCACACGGAAGAATCGACTGACACATTGTCATTGTCTAGCTGTCATTATGTTGATTCTGCCGTAGACAAAACTTGATTCTACAGTGGTCATGCTACGCGTGCTGGAAGTCTTCAATACACCCGCCATTCTGATATCAGGTTGGCGGCTCACATAGATTTTCTAATAACTGTGGTATTAAAATAGTACATAGCTTCAAATTGTACGTACGTTCGGAACATTGCTAGCACATTGCCCTCACGCATATCGCATGGCCATTGGTAGTTATAAACCGCCAACCTGATGCACACTTCAAATGGACTCGGTGCACAGGTTGGCGCCAAGCAACGTAAAACTGTGAAGATTCATAGACGACGATGGTACACTTGATAACGTGTCCTGCCTGTTATTTGCACATCTAAGGAGCTGATAGACGCTACTGAAAGCGATAAGGTGGAAATGAAATAAAACTCTTTATTTATATAAATATTTACACTTTATTCATTTGTCTCATCAATGAGAACTCACTTGATCAATGTATTGCTGTATTTTGACTTTCAACTGTAACAATACAATTTTAAGGTCCATTCCGTCTAGAAAATACTATTTTTTAAATCTTTCATCATCACTACCGTCTCATGGACTGTTCCAGATAAGCGATAGGCCCGTAGCATTTACATATTTTTTAATTAAACACAATTGCTTTTTAAACCTAATATGGGTGAATTAACACAGAAGTATGTTTTCAAACATTAAAAAATGAGAGAAAAAACAAACTTGACAGACTTTAAAATTGTAACATCACACATAAATTCATAAACAAAATGGCTCATGCTTGCGAAAAATACTCGAAAATGCGCCATTTTGCAAGAATCAATTTAATTTTGACTACATAATAATTTTCTAAAGAAGATTCTGTGTTTTCCCTGTCAAATACAGTAATTCACTTTCAGAAACATGAAAATAATAGTATATACAATCGCATCAGTCGTTTATTAGAAAAAAACCTTAAATATACAGAGTTACGACGGCTTCAGAAAATATATGTAAGCAGTATTGCAAGTTCATAGAAATATCAACTTTATTGAGTTCATTTTACAATGACAGCAACTGTTGAAACCTGAATACATGTATGTTGGGACTAAAATTAGACTAGTGAGTGGAATTGAGGTACATAATATTTTAACTTTGAAAATACGCCATATTTAGACATTGTTAAGTATAAAATACTGCTTAAATCTATTTCCTGTGAGAGGAAGCGTCGACATTTTATTTTTCTAAACTTATAAGAAAATAACTAAAAATTTATTTCACAGTATGCACACAAAAATATCACAAAAGTTTTTTTTTTAAATATCTTTAAGACATTGCCAGTTTTTTTAATAAAAATATCCCACTAAACTAAATAATTTAGTAAATCCATAAAAAGAAAATACGAATATTTACCACAATAATTGATTTACAAAGAATTTTGTAAATATTTTTGCGTGCATACATTTAAAGGGGAATTCATATGTTTGACGGTTAAAGCTAAAGGCTATATAGTATATAGAGTATAATCGCTGTAAACTTTTTATGTAAACTTGTTTACATTAAGGGAAAAATAAAGTCATCAACTTAAGGTACAATGGAGAAGTTTCACGATTCATAACATCATGAACAACGCGTAAACTAACCCTTCACGAAGATGTCAGCCAAGCATTTTGTACACAAAAAATCTAGAAATAAATTCATGAACAAATGTCAAAATGCTACAGAAAATCAGACCTAATCCCTATAGCTATGGAAGTCAAAATGTGTTGAACACTTTCAGGGAAATAATCATAAGAATTCCCCTCTGACTTAACGTTAAAAATTATATTACAATATTATTTTTTGGCATTTATATGGTACAAAATTTACAAATTTCTGACTTGAATTAAGAAAAAATCTATAGCATGATTAGAATGAATCCCACTCCCTTTGGAAAAACACAGGCATGACCACAGATATAGATTATACCTAGATGACGCAAGTATAAGTATAACGTCACAGCACTATTTAATTACTATTCAAATTAAACGCCTAGAATTAATTTATTGAGTTGTAAAGTTGTTGTTTTAAACAAATTTGTTTGTTTAAGGCGGGCACGCGATGTGGTGTTCTTGCGTTATCCAGGTACTTTAGAAAAATAATTACGATGCACGGTATGAGCTACTCCATAGCACAGTATGAGCTACTTCGTAGCACAGTATGAGCTACTCCATAGCACATTATGGGTTACATGGTAGTTTTCCATGCAAAAATTAAAACCCTTGAAATTGTTAACAAAATCTGATTCAAAAAGGGAAGTAGATATTTTCATGCGGACCAATATCATGGGCAACAGCTAGATCCTGTATAAAATACAATTCTTTACACAATACCAAAAGTTATCTTAAATTGTGCGTAAAGTATATGGTCAATTTCATGTGGATTTTTGATATTATAGATTTTTGACAAATTGTATGTTTCCAGTTGTTTTTTTTTTATGGAGACTTAAAAATGAGGTCGTTCTATAAACATGATCTATTTCGCGACAATTTCTATCCACGCCAAGTCATAGACAAAAATAAACAAGAAAATAAACGTTTTTAGGTACAGTCTATTCTAGGCTATTTTATCTCCGAAAGCAACGATACAACAATAATCTTATTACACTGAAATATAAGGACCTTTGTGATTTAGAAAAACTTGTCAGTGGCTGTTAACGAAGAACAGCCTTGTTTTAGCAAGTATCAGGATCAGTATGATTTTGACGTCAAATCTATACTAATAGTATAAAGCTGAAGATTTTATTTGTTTTGGTTGAAGGCCGTAATCTCTGGAACTCCTGGTTCGAATTGAAAAAATCTGTGAGTGTTGGATATTTATTGAGCAAGGCTATATAACATCACGCTGCGACCAATTAGGAGCGGAGCATCAATGAAAAATGTTGTTGCAGATGAAGTTGAGCTAGTCAGAGATATTATAATAACTAAAAGAACTGTATTTAATGTATTACTGATCTCAATGCATTTATGTATAGTCACAGTTTAGAGAATTAATATTTTTTTTTTAGTCATCTGCCTTGCCTTTTCCCAAACTATCTTGGGGTCGGCTTCCAGTCTAACCGGATGCAGCTGAGTACCAGTATTTTACATGAAGCGACTGCCTATCTGACCTCCACAACCCAGTAACTGGGTAATATGATCCCCTTTGGTAAGACTGGATGTCAGACTTTTTGGCTTCTGACTACTCGTAACGACTGTCAAAGATCTACAAATGACAGCCGGGACCAACGGCTTAACGTGCTTTCCGAGGCACGGAGGAAACTCGGTATGTAATTATGGTCACCCATCCACGGACCCACCTCGGCAAGCACGGCTTAACCTATAAGATCGACCCAGGCGGCTGTTATTATTTAGCCACGAGCTCCTCTAATATTTTTTTTTAGTAAATAATAAAATATCGTTACTATCACTGAAGTATAGGTAAAGGTGTATGTTACTTCTGGTTTTTAGGAGTAGGTAAAATCTGTAATTGTTTTTTTTACTGTCTTGTTGGTCTAGTAGTCGCAAGGGCGACTACTGAGCATGAGGTGCTGGGTTGCATTCCCAGGTCGGGCAAGTGTAGTTGGGTTTTTAACCCCCGACCAAAAAAGAGGGGTGTTATAAGTTTGACGTGTGTATCTGTGTGTCTGTCTGTGGTATCGTAGCTCCTAAACGGATGAACCGATTTTGATGAAATTAGTTTCGTTCGAAAGGTGTGTTAATCGAGAGTGTTCTTAGCTATGTTTCGATAAAATCTGATCAGCCATTTGAAGGCCATCACCTCTTTTCTAGTTGAAGGGAAATTAGCAATTTCCACAGGTCTGATCGATTCGAAATTTGAAGTCACTTGTCATCATGGGCATTGCCAGAGGGGGTGGGTAGCACCCACCCCCCCTGCTACGCTAAGTAGACCGCTTAGTACAAGCACATAACAAAGCGGACCCCCGACGCTAAGACGCTTGGATTATTTTATTTTTGTTTTTTTAGAAGTTTTTTGTGTCGGGGGTTTTTTAAATTTTTTCAATCAGGAATTTCTTAGCAGTAGTTAGCCCTGGATTCTGGATTTGAGCCCTGTTGATGGCAATAGGCTAGCCCTATTACATGGGACTTAAACATAACTGGCGAAATGTGGGAGCACCTCTGCATAACCTTTCAGGAATTACAGTCGTGATGTTACGTAATGTGTTAAAGATCCTACAAACTGTGACCATTTTTTGTCAAAACGATTTAATTATATAGCAAACAGTGCACAAACTTAAAAAAAAGGTGCCTATACAATTTTGTTAGTATACAACACTGAAAAACACAGTGTTGCTAAACTAAAATTACTTTTAAAACGTAAAATTCCTTTGGTCTACTCCAAAGCATAGTTAAAGTATAGAAAAAAACACATTTTAAACTTGATCACTAGCAAGTCTGTTCCAGTCTTGCATTTTTCAATATTCTTATATCCATTTTTCAAAAGTCTTGCTTCGTTATTACTAACACAGCACTTTACTTAGCGTCTGTTTAATACACTTTACACAACTAGTTAAAAAAGTCTTGCATAATTGAATTATTCGAATTCGCATCACTTAGAACTTGTGGTTGGTTAATTTGCGCGATTTTGGTGTCACTTTTCACGTGTCTTGCTTCACACTTCCTGCATTTCTTGACACAAGTCTTTATTCACGTCCCTTATCACGAGATTTGTATCACTTTTCACAAGCCTTGCTTTACATTTCACAAGTCTTGCTTCACTCATTCGTGTAGAAGATTAGTTGGGGGTTAGAGTCGTCTGGCGACATTTCTAATTGGACGTACTGTGGCGTTGTTCGCGCAGATTCATAGGAATTCCCACCGTTGCGTGATAGGGAATTTCTTGATCTGAAAATTGGAAGAAAAGAAAAATTAATAGGTTATTAATTGATACTATGAATACCACCTTAATAAGTACGAAATAAAGACTCAGTCATCAGATGATAACCGGATGCAGCTGAGTACCAGTATTTTACATGGAGCGACTGCCGATCTGCCCTCCACAACCCAGTTCATCATCATCATTAGCCTATTATGTTCCCACTGCTGGGACACAGGCCTCCTCTCTATGAGAGGGAGTGGGCTGTAATCCACCACGCGGGCCCAGTGCGGGTTGGTCACAACCCAGTTAGTGATGAATAATACAATAATACCCTTTGGTAAAACTAGTTGACAGGCTATCGGGTCACTGACTACTAGTAGCGACAATCAAAGATCTACAAATGACAGCTGAGACCAACAGCTGCGGCGGCTAGGCGGAAGAAAATCGTTATGAAAGGGCGGTCACCCAAACACGGGCCAACCTAGGCAAGCGCGGCCAAGCTTCATCATCATTCTCTTATCCCAATCTATTTAGGGTCGGCATAGCATGTCTCCTTCCATACTTCTCTATTAAGACTCTAGTCGGTATTTCTCCATACAAACGTATTCCGCTGTTTTCTTCGTGGATAATGCGTCTAGAGCAATGATATTTTTTCCAAAAATCTAGGTCTTATTAATACATGCCCCTATCATTTCCTTTTTTTTAAACATAATCACTAAAAGAATTATTTTTACCGCCATGTTCAGACGACTATCAGACAAATTAGATAAGTTTTTAACAAAAAAGAAAATAATGGTAGCATAGATATACCTTTCCTCTAAATTTTGATATAAGAATTATTTAGATCAGTTTAGTTTTGAAGAAAACAGCGGAATACAAAACGTCTTTTGGTCAAGATTTTTGTAGGTAAAATCAGCCTGAGCTGCAGTTGTGTCTTTCGCACTTTACGGGGGCTTGGTCGGGCGCAGCGCGACGGCAATAGTTTCCTCAAATCAAATACTTTTAATTACCGACTAGAGTCCCCTCTTAATTGTCATCTCATCACACCTCCTTTCTTGCCATATCTTCCTTCACACAGTCCATCCATCGTTTCTTTGGTCTTCCTCTACTCTTAGAGCTTATATGAACCAATTTGAATGTACTCACTTGGCTTTAGCGTGTGTTAGTATGTGCGACTTGAGGTTGGTGCTCTGCGCGAATTTCTTATTGCAGCCGTCAAACGGACACACGTACGGACGGTCCCCTGTGTGTATGCGGACGTGGGTTCTGAAATATATAGAAAAAATAAGGTTTTATTTACAATATCTTTTATAATGACCACAGCAAAGGTGTGGAACTCTCTGCCTGCGTCTGTGTTTCCAAACGCTTACAACCCTAATGTCTTCAAAGTTAGAGTGAACAGGCTTCTTCTGGGTAAGCTCGCTTCATCGTCGATTT
Source organism: Cerastis leucographa (assembly GCA_963082945.1). NCBI lineage: Eukaryota > Metazoa > Arthropoda > Insecta > Lepidoptera > Noctuidae > Cerastis > Cerastis leucographa. Next base: position 3,859,195 of record OY720374.1, on the reverse strand, counting down.
TGTCTCTGTCATTTGACTTAGACTAGAATCAAGAGCAAAGACATCTTGTGCTAGTACTAACTGGGTTGTGGATATCAGATAGGCAGTCGCTCCATGTTAAATACTGGTATACAGCTGCATCCGATTATACTGGAAGCCGATTCTCGATATAGTTGGAAAAACGCTAGGCAGATGATGATGATGTTCTTCGATCTGATTCTCAGGTTGTGATATAAGGCCTTTCCTTCAAATTTTTTTCAATAACAGCCCAAAAGCCTGGGAATTTGGGACACTTCAGTGGGACTAATACCGATCTCCACGCGTGCAAAGCCGCGGGCATTGGCTAGTAAAAATAAATGCAGACGAAAAGTAAGGTAAGTTACAAAATAAGTTACCATACTCACCTTAAGTTAAAATCTAGTGAGAACCTCTTCCCACAGCCTTCGAAGGTGCATTGGAACGGTTTCTCTCCAGTATGGACTAGTTGGTGACGTTTTAACTTTGAACTTTCTACGAAGGCTTTACCTGAAATGGAACGGAACAGTGATGTAATTTTATGACATGAATAAATTCACAGTTGCAACAAATCAATCTAATCTAATACTAATAATAAGGATGAAGAATTTGTTTCTTTGTTTGCTTGAACACGCTAATCTCAGGAACTACTGGTCTGGTGGTACATATATCATCCATTGCATTTGTTTGGCAATAAGTCTTCTTAGTTTTGCCACAACATCTAATGCCCCGTGTATAAGACGTTTGTAGATTAATGCTCCACACAACTCAAGTACTACTTCTGACCATAGCGCGTATTGTTAGGAGGTTCCTCTCTCTGACCACCGGTAGCTCGGACCCTGCTCTTGATGCTGGTGGGCTACTATTTTGAATATTTTTAGATGTTTTTTTATTTATAACATTTTGTAAAAAAAAAAAAAAATGTAAACAATGTGTGATAAAATGAATAAAGGAAATAATAAACATTTTATTATCAGGTAACTGAGGCCCATAGACAAAATACACAAAATAATGTTATACAAAAATAAACTAATACATATTAAAATCTTATAAATTGTAACTTCCGAGGACGGTTAAGCGACACCTTTCAGCCAAAAGTCCTCCAAATGTTGGTTTGCTATTTAGCCACGACCTCCTCTCGCTATGTCGCAACAATGACGATTTCTTTTTTAATGAAGTGAAACTTCATAGGCGACTTCAAACAAGGTTGCGTTAAACGTTTAACGCTACCATGGAGGGAGAATAGAAAGAGATAGAGCGAGAGTGAATGCGTGGAATTCGAACGCATGCGTGTAGTATTACGAAGTTTCACTTGTTCCGCGCGGAGAGAGGAAAAGGATGTTTTTTTTTATTAGTGACAATCCCGTAAGTTTTACTTTTGATCCTTTTTAACTTATTAAGACACACAAAGAAAGAGATAATTTATTATTTTCACAAGTACTCACCACATTCAGCACAAACATGCACTCTAGGCCCGTGCGTGTGCAAGTGTTTCCTCATCGCCGAGTTGTCTCTGAACATTTTTGTGCAGCCTTTGTGGGGACATGCTGAAATATGTGAAAAATAATATTATTATCAATTAACATGGCGCTTGTAATCCCCGAAGGGACCATCTCAGACAAATATCTGCATAGTCCTCATGTTAGTTGGCAAAGATTATGTCTGGACCTTAAAAAAGAACTTAACCTAACAGACAGATGTGTTGCTGGGGAGTTTGTTCCGCCACTTCTTCTTCCCAGCTAAAACACTAGGAAGTGGCGAAGGGCGGGCGTTTTGGGGGACTGTCTCTTGTAATTTTGACGTTCAAAAAGTGCTGATTATCAGCCTAATTTGAATAAATGACTTTTGATTTTTATTTGGACAGTGACCTCTGAGTTTGTATCGGCTGTTTCTTCTAAGAGAAGACACAAATTTTGTAAAATTAAAATTGTGTATTTTTAGAGTTTTTGAGTTATGCGGAGTTGTGCGGCATATTCGGCGCTGAATGTGACGTCAGAGCGAGTCAGGGGCGCATTACCTGTGCGCCATTTTGTAATAAAGTTTTCCAAATTAAAAAAAAAAAAACAAATCTGGTTTGCGCGTAGGACTGAGCGTACTGCATACTCGGAAAGTTTTCACGCATTTTGACGTGACAACGTCTTATAAATTGGTTTGCCGGGTGACACTTCAAGAAACTGCGTTACGTTCCGCTCACGTTATGCGCTCACAATGAGAGCGAGTGAGAGGCACGCGTGCCTTTCACTTTTTATGTCTGTCTCTCTCGCTCTTAGGCGGGCTAACCATGCCCGAGTGGAAGGGACGCGTGCCTCTATATATGTATATAAATACGTATGTATGTGTAAAGGTAAAAATAAAATTTTGTTAATATGAAATTCAGTGCGAGATTCTTTGTATAAATTAATGTTTTAAATATAATTCTTTGTATAAATAAATGTTTTAAATTGTTACTATTATTTCATCCTTCTTCCTACTATACGAATGAATATTCACATTAAAATTATTTTTCATCACACTTGCACGTAAACAGTGTCATAACATACAGGTTAACTTGGCTGTAATGCCCCATTTAAAACCCTAGGGCGGTAAGTAATTTTTTTTTAATTTACAGCACAGCATGACAGCACACAGGTTATGCAAGTTCAAGCAAGGAGTTTACACGCAATTGAAAAATTGTCTTAAAATGTTATTTAAACAGGAATTTCATTCAATCACGCTACATGTTATTTAATTACTCAACTAATGTTCTAAAATCTAAATAGTCGATAGTTTTTTGTATCAAAACGTCGAATTTTTTATTTTTTTTTTATACTTCGTCATGGCTGTATACCTAGGTAAGTATTTGCCTTTAACGTTTCTGAACAAAACATTTGTATAATCTATGGTGTGGGCAAACAGCCCGCCATCCGCAAATCAGTTCACGTATTTCGTAATAATATGTGCTGACTTGTGACTTGTCACAATATACTATTGTGTATTAAGGGCGGTAAGTAAGGAATTACGATCGAGGCTCTAGTAGAAGCCCGAAGTCGAAGACTGAGGGCTTTCTGAGTCGAGGTTCGTAATTCCCGTACCGCCCGTGAAACATACAATGTTTTTCATCACACTTGCGAGTTAATAATTATGAATATACACAAGTCAGCACATATTATTACGAAATACGTGAACTGATTTGCGGATGGCGGGCTGTTTGCCCACACCACAGATTATACAAATGTTTTGTTCTGAAACGTTAAAGGCAAATACTTACCTAGGTATACAGCCATGACGGAGTATAATAAAATAAAAAAATCGACGTTTTGATACAAAAAACTATCGATTATTTAGATTTTAGAACATTAGTTGAGTAATTAAATAACATGTAGCGAGATTGAATGAAATTCCTGTCTAAATAACATTTTAAGACAATTTTTCAATTGCGTGTAAACTCCTTGCTTGAACTTGCATGACCTGTGTGCTGTGATACTGTGCTGTAAATTAAAAAAAAAATACTTACCGCCCTAGGGTTTTATATGGGACATTACAGCCAAGTTAACCTGTATGTTATGACACTGTTTACGTGCAAGTGTGATGAAATATACTATTACCACTCAAAGTCGTTGTCACGTAAAACTTTCGCCCGTATACCGACTTTACAGGCAACCAATTTTTTTAAAATGATTTGGCTTTGAATTTGCTTTAAGAGTTTCATTGAGTACTAGTTAGTATCTTCCAAAATAAATACGACTGAATATGGTTTTGGCCAAAAGGTTTGTAACTCATGCCCAGTGCTCGTGTCAACGCCCCTTACCGCGATACGTTTGTTTTGTCATGTTAGCGACACTTCCTTTAATTATTTTTGGTATCGTTTTGAAATATTGGAATACATTGGTAAACGGGTGTTAACGACCTTTATTTTTTTCATATCTGGCGGAGACTATACAGTGTGTAACGGAAAGGGTATATACATACTTAAGGTTGTGCTACAGACCATCAAACTGAACATGTTTCTCCATCAGACAAATATCGTAATAGCGAAATAAATAGCAGCTGTTCCATACATTTAGGTCGAATTGGTATTGAAATTTTGTATGGGAAAGCAGTAATTTTTTTTTTTTAATAAAAGATTCGTTACCTATTGTTCTGTCTGACGACTCTGGCATAGGTTTCTTTAGTCTAATCTTGTGTCCTGGCCGCGCGAACTCCGCTAACTGCTTTGGATCTGATAAATCTAAACCTGGAATTAAAATAAAACAGTTTGGATTAGAGATTTACTTTGTGAAAATTAACGGTTCCGGTCACCAGTTTCTGGACCGACTTCATCATCTGCCCAGCCTTTTCATAACTATGTTGGGTCGGCTTCCAGTGTAACCGGATGCAGCTGAATATCAGTATTTTATATGGAGCGACTGCCTATCTGACCTCCACAAAAAGATAGTAGTGGATAATACGATATCTCTCGGTAAGACTGATTGCCAGACTTTCAGGCCACTGACTACTTGTCAGCGTCAGGTGCATGCCTGACACATGCTGAGCTGGACTCCCATTTGGTGCAACCTTGAGACACACACCGCACCTTGTATACTCGTTATTTTATTTGAATGTCATGGTGTTACTATAACTGTTTCAATAATATGTTTTTTTTTTGTTTTTCTTTTTGTATATTGGCACCTTGTTTTTATATAGGTATATTTATGTAATCTGTGTCATTAATTTGTGCTTCTGTGTGTTGTGCTATGTCTTTTGTGTGCACTTAATAAATGATTTATCTATCTATCTATCTATCTACTTGTAACGACTGTCAAAGTTTTACAAATGACAGCCGGGACCACCGGGTTATCTTTCCGAAGCACGGAGGAAACTCGGTATGTAATGGGCGGTCACCCATCCACGGACCAATCAAGGCAAGCTTTGCTTAACCTGAAGATTGACCCGAGCGGCTGTTATTATTTAGCCTTAAGGTCTTCATAGTTTCACAACATGGATATAAGGTTCAGATTCCAACAATTCTCATACGCAGAACTGGTCAGAAAGTTGGAAGCTAGTTGTTCGCTATTTGGGTACGCTCGTACCATCGTCGACGTTGTCGCTGTCATCTCTGGCCTAGACTAGAGTCAAGAGTAAAGCTGACGAAAAAATAAAAAATAAAAAAAAACATACCTGGCATAATAGCTTCGCTTCCTAATATACTCTTCTTCCCCGTCATATACTCCGTGTAGTCAGGATCCGGTTCCGGGTTCGAGCCATCATCTGTCAAAGAAAATTTGTCTATTTTATAATTAATAAGAAGAGTATCAGTTACAACGTTTAAATGTACCTATATAGCTAGATAACAAGATATTTAATAGGGGATCGGACTGTGTAAAGAAAACGACATTCTATTTTGTCCGTCACACAGGTAATACAAAAATATTAGACACGTATTTTGTTTTATCAAAATATCAAAAAACTGCTTAGTTAGAACTCATTAAAGTTGGAGAGTGGGGGCTTACTACGTCACAAGTGGGTATAAAACTTACCTACATGTGACGTCATGCGCCATTTCAACTCAATATATCTCCGTAATTTTATGACCACGTGAAAAAAGAAAAAATACGTGTCCAATACTTTTCAATAAACTACCCGACGGACAAAGAAAAAAAAATAGGATTATCCCCGATTGTAACACTACATCTAAGATATGGAAGTGCAGAGTTTCCTAACACAGGTATTGTTTGTCTAAGACCGCTTTCACATTTAGAAGACTTTAGCAGCGCGACTGTCGTACTGCAAGAATTTCATATTAAAAACACTTGCGCGGAGGTCGCGCGATGAGCCAGTGTTGCAAACGCACGTGATTATAAACTGCACAATGAGCGAGTTTGACATCGAACGATTTATTATTGAAATTCAAATGCGTCCTGCTTCGTGGGACCCAAGAAGCGAAGATTACAACAACAGGACCCAAAGTAGAAAAACTGGAAAGAATTATGTGCATTGTTTATTCCTGATTTAGAAAATAAAAGAGAGTCCGAAAAGGCAGGTACCTTGTGTAATAGGGGATCGGACTGGGAAAAGAAAACGACATTCTATTTTGTCCGTCAGACAGGTAATACAAAAATATTAGTCACGTATTTTTTGTTTTATCAAAATATCAAAAAATAACTTAGTTAAAACTCATTAAAGTTGAAGAGTGGGTTCTTACTACGTCACAAGTAGGTATAAAACTTACCTACATGTGACGTCATGCGCCATTTCAACTCAATATATCTCCGTAATTTTATGACCACGTGAAAAAAGAAAAAATACGTGTCCAATACTTTTCAATAATCTAACCGAAAAATACTGATCATCCCCTATTGGACTTTTCCTTCGGATGATACAACATATTTCCCGTTAGTTTTGAAATGAAGTGCGCCACACTGATTTAAACTGCGGCTCGGCAGCCGCGCTACTAACGCGCGGCTGTTCTTATTCAAAATCAAAAGTCATTTATTCAAACTAGGCTGATAATCAGCACTTTTTGAACGTCAAAATCACAAGAGACAGTCCCCCAAAACGCCCGCCCTTGGCTATTATGTGAAGGCATGTGCTTCTGCCGCGCTACTGTCGCGGTGCTTACGTCCTAATGTGAAAGGGGCCTAAAAGGAGGCTTCCAACACAATTCATTGACTATGAAGCTTTTTGTAAAAAAAAATAGGGCGTGGAGTCCCTCCGCGCGGAAGAAGTGAAACTTCGTAATACTACACGCATGCGTTCGAGTGCCACGCATTCACTCTCGTTATTTTATTGAGCTTCTAAATAATATTTTGTTGTATTATTTTTATTACATAAGTCTATCGAGGTTATTCTACTCATGGAAATTGAGCGAAGGCTGGTCACACCGAAGAGTCGAATGCATAACTGTTTCCACGCCATCTTGCGTACCTAGTAGAACTACGTAGTCACAAATCTTGTAACACTGCCAGTCTCTTAGTGAGTTTTAGAAAATATTCCCCCTCCATGGTAGCGTTAAACTTGTTGGAAGTCGCATAAGAAGTTTCACTTCAAAAAAACAAATACATAACATAACGCCATTGATAAATGATGTTTATTTTGCAAGTAGGTTTTTACAAACACTTTTACACGTCATTTTTTTTTTAAGCTAGGTGGGGCCGTTGTTTCGTACTTGACTACTCTGAGAAGAAACAGCCGAAACAAACTCAGAGGTTCTCTGTTAACTTGTTAGTCTTTTAAAGTCCAGACATTGCTCAATTTACATGAGGACTATGTAGATTAGTATCTGAAATGGTCTTTTGAAGAAAGAACCACACAGATTTGAGTGGACCTGTCCAGTCCATCCATTAATGAGGCAGAGGCGTGTTGACTGATACTGATAAATTCCTGATAGAAAAACCAAATAACGATTTGCCCTTATACCCGGGAATCGAATCCAGGACCACATGCTCAGCAGTCGCGTTTGCATCCGCTTGACTAACGAACGAGGATTCTATTTGGAAAGAACGCTCTTTATAACGTAAATCATAGAAATTACAGAAGTGTACTTCTAAACTAATATTGGGGACCGTCCATTAATCACGTGAGGCTTGAAAGGCGGAGGGTGTAGTACGATATCACGTTTATATGTACATGATTTTACCATTCCTTTTATATTATTTTTATGCCAGTCAAAATCAACCTGCTACCTTTCTGTCTAGACATTTTTGTCATGGTCCTTAATTTCAGAATCAAATTCGATTATACTTTACTTGTATTTAAAGCTTATATTCTAAAAAAATAAGATTCTTTAAAACTAAAAAATACACGTGATTTTATTGGTTACTCTTAAACCTCACCACGTATCACCGAGGGGGAGGGGGGCGTAAAAAATGCTAAAGAAAAAAACATCACGTGATTAATGGACGGCCCCTCATAAAGATTTGATTGTTTGTTTCGATTTAACTCAAAAACTACTCGACTGATTTTAAAAATTCTTTCACCATTAGAAAGCTACATATTTACTGAAACAAAGGCTATATTATATCACAATTTTCGCGAACGTAGTCGCGGGCGAAGTGCTAGTATGACATAAACTCACCATCATCCTCTCCAGTGGCCCACATGGTGACGGAGAACTCTCCCTCCATGGTCTTGATCTGCACCTGTTTCTGTTCCCATCTTCTGGCTGGACCGCGTGTGGTTCCGTCCATGAGGCCAACTGGCACTTCACCTGGAATTAGTTGAGTAAAATATGTACAATGTGTAAGTGATCTAATTTATTATAATGAATATCAACTTTATGTTAGTGTAAATCATGTTAATTTTCAGGATGACTAGTTAAAATACTTTAAGTTGTATAGCAAACTGAACTGTTTGCGGGTTTTAAAGTTTTTTTTAAATCAAAAACACATCTGAGAGCAACGGTGGCCTAGTGGTGCCAGCCTCGACTTACGAGCAGCAAGCCGGGGGTTTGTACCCAAGCACTACTTTGTGTAATTTATTTCATTACAGCTGCTCTCAAAAACGGTGAAGAATAACATCGTGAGGAAACCGGCATGTCCTAGAACTAAAAATTCGAACACATGTGACATGTACCAACCCGCACTGGGCCCGCGTGGTTGATTACAGACCACTCCCTCTCATAGAGAGGAGGCCTGTGTCCCACCAGTGGGAACATTATAGGATGATGATGATGATGACATCTACCAACCCGCACTGGGCCCACGTGGTGGATTACAGAACACTCCCTCTCATAGAGAGGACGCCAGTGTCCCAGCAGTGGGAACATTATAGGCTGATGATGATGTGGCAATGCGGCCAGCCTTCTCGGCCACTTTTCCCATTGACAAAGATGTGGACGTATTTTTTGACACCCCGTGATTCTTTTCTGATTCTGGTATTTGTGCATATTTTTATTATTATTCAAGATCTATTTGTAGTTTGCAAATAATAAGTTAAGCTCAAATTAAACTTACCGATGGGCATCAAATGCTGTATATTACTGATACTAGTAGTAGTGACATTGGAGCGGGGTCTGCCGCGACCTCTTCTGAAACAAACCGACAGATTGTTTCACCATCCTCTTAAAATTTGTAATTATACAAGATTTAAGAGGGGACTCTAGGCCCGAGGAATTTAAAGAATAGGTGTTTGAAGAAACTATTGCCGTCGCGCTGCGCCCGACCAAGCCCCCGTAAAGTGCGAAAGGGACAACTGCAGCTCAGGCTGATTTTACCTACAAAAATCTTGACCAAAAGAAGTTTTGTTCTCCGCTGTTTTCTTCTTCAAAACTAAACTTATCTAAATAATTCTCATATCAAAATATAGAGGAAATATAGTATATTAATAAAATAAATGTATTATTTTCTTTTTTGTTAAAATCTTATCTAATTTATTTGATTGTCGTCTGAACATGTCGATAAAATCTTTGTGGGCTTTTTTTCGGGATTTTGGATTGTCATAATTCTTTTAGTGATTATGTTTTGAAAAAAAAAAGGAAATGATAGAAGTATGTAGAAGCATGTATTAATAAGACCTAGATTTTTTGAAAAAAAAAAATTCTAGACGCATTATCCACGAAGAAAACAGCGGAATACGTTTGTATGGAGAAAGGCCCACTAGAGTCTCCTCTTAAGAGATATTGCTTATTTACTATGAACACTTTAAATGTGCTCGTCTTGCTACATCATTCTCACATAATGTACCATCTCAACATGAATGATGTAACCAAGGTTTTTTTTTACAATATTCTCATTTAAAAGTGTCCATGGAATTTCTTGCCCATTCTTCTTCATAAAGATCTACGCTTTGGAACTACAGTACTTTCACAGTTATTGTGTCGTAATATACGTTTTCTGCGTCTTAAACGGCTGTATCTTTTTTTACGTTATCTTAGAAGTTTGCTTTTTTACAGCTTCAAGGGACTGTAGACCTGAGTATATGGTTTTAATTTCAACTCGATACCATCCTCCTACAGACAGACGGACAACAAAGCGATCCTATAAGGGTTCAGTTTTTACCTTTTGGGAGCGTTCAAGTATTACCTAACAAATTTGGGGGGAGGGAGGGGGGTCTTCTGAAATGTTACGATGCGTTACAGGGGCGGGAGGGGGGTATTTGAACTACGCATTACGTAACATTGTTTTAACCCTTCAGAACGGTCGCGTAGATTTTTTTCTCGCGGCGCTTTACCTGGGTGGAGAGGGGGGTACAGACATTACGGCGCGTTACATGGGGGGGGTGGGGGCAAAATCTCCATAAATTGCGTTACGTAATACTTGAACGCTCCCTTTGAGATACGGAACTCTTAAAAGAAATTTATTTCAAAACATTACCTGTTACTTGTCGAAGGAGGTCCAGGGTACAGAGGATCGTAGTGTGTGTGAGGATCAGGACTGGCATTCAGCACCTCTTCTCCAGATATACCCGGAAGGATAACTTCTTCACTGCCCACTGCAATTTTATAGTCTGTCAGCAAGCCGACATGGTAAGTGGCGTTAGTTTGATGTGGGATTTATAAAGAAAGAAAAAGTATTTACAACTCAAAAAAAGGATTGTGTGGTTTTATGAAACCACGGTAAAAGTGAAACTTTTTTTCACACTATAGACATTTAACTAAAAATTTTTGGAATAATATTCCATTAAGGGTATAAAACGCGGAGTAGGGATAAAGTGAAAGGCGCTCGTCAGAGCGCCTTTTTCACTACTCCGTGGCCGAGCGTCACGCGACATGCAACACACAGACGAAAAAGTTTGAGACGATGTAATAAAAGTTTCACTTTAAAAACTCAAAAATAATGGATAAAATAAAGAAAAAAAGAACAAATTACTTATACAGGGTTATTTGTAAAACACCGACAACCTCTCAGGACTATGTTACTAACATCATAATCAACAACTTTCGTTCTATGACTTTAAAAAAATCATAATTATTATTTTAGTTCAACAGATTTTCATACAAAAAATAAAAATATTTTAATTGAACACTCTAAATGTTACGAAGTCTATGCGAAGCAAAAGAAAGCGATAGTACAATAGGGGTGTCATTTAAGCTATCACCAATTTAATTAGTTTTGTGTTTCTTAAATAATAGGGTTTGTCCTCAAAATAGTAGATCTGTCACCGAAATGTAGTCACCAAACAATGCAAAATCAGTTCCACAATAAATCACCTAAAATCCTGAGATATAAGGTCTAGTACCAAATAAATGTTTTTGTATGTATTATAATAGGTGTGTCCTAATAAGTATTTAAGCAAACTAATTTAAAGAGATCACCAATAAATCATATTATGTTACTATAAAATTGCATTAAGTTCAAATAGTAGTCGACGGAGCCCCGCTACGCGGGGCTCCTATTTCTCTCTGCAGGGTTTAAAGTAACCTAACACGAAGGGGATGTCGGGGTCTTAGTTCGCTCGCTCCGCTCGCTCACTAGACCCCGCCATCCCTTTCGAACCTAACCTGTCCGAGTTGATGTGCCCTATGTCTCTAAGGAACTGATCTATTTATTTGGTGACAGATCTACCATTCTGAGCACAGAGCTATTATTTAAGTAACAAAACTGTTATTATAAGAACGAAGTTTGTATTCATGTAATGCAATATAATTTTATTGGTTATCGATCTCTTATTTTACTGATAATTCATACCTGGGAACAATTTTTGTTTATCTGAGAACGAAAATATTTCGTGGCGATAGATCTATTTATTAGGTGATACAACTTGATGACAAATATAAATTTTGGTGATAGAAAATATAGTTCCCGTACAATAGCGAGGGGAGCATAGTCGTAACATTTAGATCGTTCAATATAAATATTTTTATTTTTGTATGAAAATCTGATGAATTTGAGTTGAGTTGTTGATTATGATGTTGGTAACATAGTCCTGAGAGGTTGCCGGTAATGCCGGTGTTTTTTCGAAATTATTTAATAATAGTCTCATTAACAAATAATTTTATTTATTTATCTTTTGTTTATTTACAAAAAAAATAAACAAAATTAGATAAATTAAACTGATCCTGTACAAGGCCAAAAGGCCTCTATCTCAGCACGGTGCATTTATATTGGTGAAATTTAAAAAGTATAACAGTGAATTGGAGTAGATAGTTTGTGTTTTGGCAGCACTACATTACGCTTGGATTCTAATCCAATGAACGGTTTGTTTGCAGATGAATGGAAAGATATTTTATTAATATGTCAGTAGTACTGAGAGGAATTCGTGAAAGTATTGTACCCTTTTATTTTTTTTACTGACTCGGTGGTCTAGTGCAGGGATGACGAACCAATTGCACGCGTTCCATTGGTGGCATACGACAGAATATTTTGGGCACGCCAGCGATATCAACCATATTTTCATCTACCTATGGCCTGCGCTCATTATTTTCAAAGATGATGAACATTATAGATTCACTTAGCTAGCATGCATTTTACTTTAAGTAACTTCTAATCACAAGACAAAGAAGTCATACATACGAATGTTTCATTACACGCTTTTTAGGGTTCCGTAGCCAAATGGCAAAAAACGGAACCCTTATAGATTCGTCATGTCTGTCTGTCTGTCCGTCCGTATGTCACAGCCACTTTATTCCTAAACTATTAGAACTACACAGCTGAAACTTGGTAGGTACTATGTATTCTGTGAACCGCTTTACGATTTTTTTCCAAAAATAAAAAAAAATATAGATTAAGGATACCCGTCCTTACACGGAACTGAAACTAAATAAAAAAAACATCAAACCTATACGTGCGGGGTGTCTATAGATAGGGTCTTTAAAAATAACATTGAGGTACCTAAAACCATTTTTTTTCAAAGTCAATGGTTTGAAAGATAGACACTTCCAAAGTGGTAAAACGTGTGTGTGGGGGACACACGTTTTACCACTTTGGAAGTGTCTAATTAAACTAAGAGGAGAAAAATTCTGAAAAAAATATTGGGATGTAGAACGTAAAAAAAACTTTCAACGAAAATTGGTTTGAATAAGATTTGATATGTAGTTTTTGAGATATGGGACTTTTTAACTAAAATGCAGCAGTAACTTTGTTTTTCATTAACTTACTATAAAAAAACAAATTTAATTTTGAGGTTGAGTGAAAATTTACAAATGAATGACCGTTCAAAATATTGTTATTATATTGTTTGGGGCTATGGAACCCTGTGTGCGAGTAAGACTCGCACTTGGCCTGTTTTTTTTTTACGTTACACGTATAGAAGAAACCTTCAATACCATACAGTACCTAAAGTTATTTTTTGGTAGTAAATAAAGACTTTAGTTTTCCTCACTAAGTCAAAATTGTTTGACGGCACATCTATGGCCTCATTAAACGTTTCTTTAGAAAAAATGGCATGTTGATCCCTTAGGGTAAGCGCGCACTACGAAAATAAATCGTTGCACCTTTTAAAATGCGAAATAAAATCGCTTCATAGGGTACAAAATATACGCACGATTTATTTTCGCAGTGCGCGGATTGTAGTACATTTCTGTTGTTCACAGATTGACGAATTTTCTTCGCAACGATTTATTTTCGTAGTGCGCGCTTACCCTTAAGGTTCGCCACCCCTGGTCTAGTGGTCGCAAACGCGACTGCTGAGCATTAGTTCCTGGGTTCGACTCCCAGGTCGGGCAAAGTGTTATTGGGGTTTTTACATCAGGAATTTCTCAGTAGCGGCCACGGCGTCTGGATTTGTCTTTCGTTGGCTCGCTCCCTAGCGAGTTTCTAGTTCGGAATATTTTATGGCTGGGCTATGAGCGAGTGTGGCTGGCGATTACTCGCACCCAGTTATTTTCTGGTATGCGTATGTACTAAGCGAGCCTTTCAGCGAGGGATCTGCCCGCTAAGCGAGTGAAACCAGTACGTCTACCATGAGTTTTAACAATCTATACTCGCTAGCGTCTGTAGTCAAAAAAAATTATGAAAACTTTTACAGCGCCTCTAGCGGATAGTTGGGTACTAAAATGCGCAGTATGAGTAACTATAGTTATCTATCCTACGTCCCCGTGTAGTAAACTATACTGCAGCGACTGCAAGTTTGGGCTTCATTTGCTTAGAATTTGGTAGTAAGTACCAACACAGCTCATGGTACCATTGAAAAAGCTAACTGTAGTATTTGCGTATTGACGGGACTATTGCAGTTACGTCAAGCGATCTAACTATGACAACTCATGGTAGACGTACATATGTATGTGCATGACTGTGTACCTTTTGTCGACGTTATATAAGTGCCTATTTAGACCTTTATGATTTGACCTTTATTTAGGTATGAGGAACAGGGTGTAAAGTTCTTCATACACTATAGAAAAGGGAGGATCCTCCGACCGGTGTTATGTCTGGTGGGCAACTGCCCGACAGTTGTTGTCGGGTTTTCTCTATATAGTCTTAAGTCGATGTAAACTTTGCTTGCGAGATGTAGGAAATTGTTGTTAGTTCTTCCGTCGTGTCATAGATGGCGCTGTAGTACTTTTTGTACAGTTACGTGTTTTGAAACGCAAAATGTGGCGCGCGTGTTAACGAGTAAGCAGATATGAGCTTATAAGCGCGTCTTTTGAGGTCCTAAGAAGTATAAATGTGTGGTCACTGTAGACAAAGATATGGGACATGGTTTCTATGATGATGATGACATCTTTACCTTCCTCAAGATGCTGCATACCAATAACTTGTTCTTCCACTTCTTCATACTGGTCGTCTGTGATGTACTCCTCGTATTGACCTGCTTCTATCTCTTCGTACTGAAAATAATTTAATTCTTGTTAGAAAAGCTTAGCTTGACAGTTGTTACTAGTAGGTAATAAGAAATTAATTATAATCCATACTAATATTATAAATGCGAAAGTCACTCTGTTTGTTTGTTACCTTTTCACAACTAAATGGCTGATCGGATCTTAATGAAATTTGGCAAGAAGATAGATTTCATCCTGGGGACGGACATAGGCTATATATTATCACGCTACGACCAATAGGAAAGGAGCAGCAATGAAAAATGTTGCGAAAACGGGGAAAATGTGACGCAAACGAAGTTGCGCGGGACAGCTAGTTAATTATAATCCATACTAATATTATAAATGCGAAAGTCACTCTGTTTGTTTGTTACCTTTTCACAACTAAATGGCTGATCGGATCTTAATGAAATTTGGCAAAAAGATAGATTTCAACCTGGGGAAGGACATCCATACTAATATTATAAATGCGAATGTCACTCTGTTTGTTTGTTTGTTACCTTTTCACGACTAAACGGCTGATCGGATCTTAATGAAATTTGGCAAGAAGATAGATTTCAATCTGGGGAAGGACATAGGTTATATATCATCACGCTACGACCAATAGGAGCGGAGCAGCAATGAAAAATGTTGCGAAAACGGGGAAAATTTGACGCAGACGAAGTTGCGCGGGACAGCTAGTAGGCTATATATCATCACGCTACGACCAATAGGAGCGAAGCAGAAAATGTGACGCAGACGAAGTTGCGCGGGACAGCTAGTAATATTAGATTATTATAAAGAGGAAAGATTTGATTGTTTGCTTGTTACGATTAAACTCAAAAACCTCTCAGGCGATTTTAAAATTTTTTCACCATTAGAAAGCGCGAAAATTGTGAGCCTATGTTACTCGGTAAAGATGTAGTCACCGAGTAACTTGGCACACAATTTTTGCGGACGAAGTCGCGGGCGAAGTGCTAGTTAACTATAAATACAGAGATACAAGATGAAAGGGACACCGACGCGAAAACGGTTACCAAATATTCAGTAAGTAAGTAGGTAGAAATGATCGGTTATTTAAAAAAAAACAGCTGTTTCCTCCAAAAGTATCTACACGGTCAAAACGTATAGAACAAGTAATTTTGTTTTATAATTTCTGATGAAAATTTTCTACGGGCGTTTCTGTGTACATGGTATACAGGCACTTGATCAACCTACCTTGACTCCGACCTGGTCATCTCCCTCCATCTCCACGATGGAGCCGTGCGTGCCTATCTCCACCTCGCACATGATCTCCTGGTTCATCATCTTCGCTGATGTCCACTGGAACAAGGAGGTTTTGAGGGTACAGAAGACGTAGATGTAGGAATTAACTTTTAGTACTTAAAACATAACATCACGCCTGTAATCCCAGAAGGGTTGGGCAGAGGTGTACGTACACCCACATTCCACCAGATATTATGTTTGAGTCCTAAGTAATAGGGGGCAAGTATCCATACTTCCATACTAATATTATAAACTAGCTGTCCCGCGCAACTTCGTCTGCGTCACATTTTCCCCGTTTTCACAACATTTTTCATTGCTGCTCCGCTCCTATTGTTCGTAGCGTAATGATATATAGCCTATGTCCTTCCCCAGGTTGAAATCTATCTTATTTCCAAATTTCATTAAGATCCGATCAGCCGTTTAGTCATGAAAAGGTAACAAACAAACAAACAGAGTGACATTTGCATTTATAATATTAGTATGGATATGGATGCGAATGTCACTCTGTTTGTTTGTTACCTTTTTACGACTAAACGGCTGATCGGATCTTAATGAAATTTGGCAAGAAGATAGATTTCAACCTGGGGAAGGACATAGGCTACATATCATCACGCTACGACCAATAGGAGCGGAGCAGCAATGAAAAATGTTGCGAAAACGGGGAAAATGTGACGCAACGAAGTTGCGCGGGACAGCTAGTATTGACATAAACCAGGCACAAACTCAGACTCTGTGGCTGCTACTGAGAAATTCCTTTATCAAAATCAAGTCTTTTATTCAAATTAGGCTGACAAGCAGCACTTTTTGAACGTCAAAAAGACAATCCCTCATTACAAGAGATAATCCCTCAAAACGCCCGCCCTTCGCCATACCCACGCACATTCATACTCAAAACTTTCCTCACGACATTGTTTTTTCAATTGATTAAGAAAAATGAAGATAATAAAAAAATAATTCTGTTTCTGTGGTATCATTTTAAAAGCGCGTCACAGCTGGTGGTCTAATACCAAATAAAGGTTCATAAAAAAACGCTTTTATGATAAACAATTTTATTTTAAAAGTTGCATGTTATCTTAATAAGCTGTTTTTGGTATGCTCGTAAAGATAACTAAAAGCCAGAAAATGTTCTGCTAAAGGAATGTCGTTATAGAGTAGCATTTTAATAAGTATTTTCAAACAAATATCTAATGTGAATATCCTTTATTTACTTTTGTCCTAGTAAATGTCGACCTGATTCGACATTATTCAGCAAAGTTGGGCCGGCAGTATTCGATTATGCCGCCTAAATTCGATTTTCGATTAAAATTACGGTTAATTATTAATAAACTCAGATTTTTTGGATGTTTAAGTTTGTCAGTATTTCAGAATAACCCGCTTAACGTGTTTTAGGGAGTTCAAGATTCTTTATTTGCATGAAATATGGTACATAATGGTCTTCTAAATAAAAAGGTTTCACATATTTCGCCGAATTATTTCAGCATAAAATAAGAAAGAAATTAGCGAATAGACATTTGAGATTGTTTGTATGTGTGGAAGCGCGTTATAGAGCGAGATTCAGACCGCGTTTAAAATATGGGTGGTTCACACTTACCGACTTCCGTAAATAAAAAAAAAATAAAAAAAATACCTATCCATTTTATTATTGATTCAGGACGAGAATCATTAGCTTAGTGACCTCTTGAATTTGACGAGGTTGCAAAACACCTTGTATATCATATTTTTGTAAAATTACAGCTCATGATCATCTGTCTAGCCAGATGCAGCTTACTAATACCAGTATTTTACATGGAGGGACTGCCTAACTGAACTCCACAAATCAGTTAGTACTGGGTAATACGATACCCCGTGGTAAGACTGGTTGTCAGACTTTCGGGCCACTGACTACCTGTAACGACTGTCTACAAATGACAGCCGGGACCAACAGCTTAACGTGCTTTCGAAGGCACGGAGGTAACTCGGTATGTAATGGGTGGTCACCCATCTTCAGACGAACCTAGGCAAGCGCGGCCTAAACTGAAGATTGATCCGAGCGGCTGTTATTATTTAGCTACAGCTTACGTAATATTCATACTAATATTATAAATGCGAGAGTAACTGTTTGTTTGTTACCTTTTCACGAATAAACGGCTGATTGGATCGTTATGAAATTTGGCAAGGAGATAGATTATAGTTATCTTCGAGAAGGACAGTTATTTTTTATTCCTGAATAATACTTCAAAATTTCCACGCGAACGAAGTCGCGAGCAGCAGCTAGTTACAAATAAAAACTATGCTGTATGCATGCAATAGGGGATAATCCTATTTTTTTTCTGTGTCCGTCGGGTAGTTTATTGAAAAGTATTGGACACGTATTTTTTCTTTTTTCACGTGGTCATAAAATTACGGAGATATATTGAGTTGAAATGGCGCATGACGTCACATGTAGGTAAGTTTTATACCTACTTGTGACGTAGTAAGCCCCCACTCTCAAACTTTAATGAGTTCTAACTAAGTATTTTTTTTTATATTTTGATAAAACAAAAAATACGTGTCTAATATATTTGTATTACCTGTCTGACAGACAAAATAGAATGTCTTTTTCTTTACCCAGTCCGATCCCCTATTGTATCCAATTTAATTATTGTTGTATAAGTTCTGAAAGAAAATGACTATCAATTGCTTATCATTCAATTTGTAGGTCGATTGAAATAAAGTGAGTGTTTCAAGGGCAAATAGTTGTGTTTCTTAATTAATGCAACATAATTATGCATTTTGCACTAGCTCGGGTCGATCTTGTGGTAAAGCCGCGCATGCCAAGGTTGGTCCGTGGATGGGAGACCACCCATTCCATTACATACCGTGCCTCGGAAAGCACGTTAAGCCGTTAGTCCCGGCTGTAGATCTTTGACAGTCGTTACAAGTGATCAGTAGCCCGAAAGTCTGACATCCAGTCTTATCAAGGGGTTTCGTATGACCCAGTTACTGGGTTGTGGAGGTCAGATATGCAGTCGCTTCATGTAAAATACTGATGCTCAGCTGCATCCGATTAGATTGGAAGCCGTCCTCATCAAAGTTTGGGAAAAGGCTGATGATGAGGTAGTGTAAGTGGTCAGTAGCCCGAAAGTCTGTCAACCAGTCTTAAAATAGGTATCATATTACCGGTACTAACTGGGTTGTGGAGGTCAGATAGACAATCGCTCCATGTAAATACTGGTATTCAGCTGCATCCGGTTAGATTAGACTGGAAGCCGACCGCAGGTGATGTTGATGCCTTTTGCACAAACACTAAGCGATACCTAAACGAATGCCTTATTTTATTCTTAGAGTTGGAATTTCAACACTGCTCCGCCGAGCCGAGCATCCAACACGCTCAAATAAATAGTCAGATCAAGGAAGCTTGATACAGAAGTGGTTAGTAGTTATACGGCAGTGGATAGAACAAGTATATTATTATGATGACTAAATAAATAAGACATCACGCCTGTGATCCTGGCTAAGGGGTGTGCCTATACAACACCCACATTACGCCAGTTATGTTTAAGTCCCACGTAGTAGGGGGCGCGCCTATTACCATCAACCGGGCACAATAATAGTTAATGATGATTTATATTCAATGATAATGACGTATTGTTCTCATCACACAATTATTACGATACTAGCATTGATAAGTGACTTTGCCTGTGTGGTAGTAAATATTGAGACAGTACAGACCAGAACGCATAACATGACCGCTGAAGAAACGGGCTATGTTAAAGGAACGACAAACTGACACAGTCTATCTGTCATTATGTCGATTCTTCTGGAGACAAAACGAAGAACCCAAATAACATTTGCCCGACCTGGGATTCCAGACCACGACTTCATCCACAGTCGCGCGCTACGACCACTAGACCAACCAGGCATGCGTAATTTGGTTCTATGTGGAGGTAGGCATTCCATTCCAACTAGATAGCCTAAATACCATTATTTACATGGAGTGATTATCTATCTGACCTCCCCAATCCAGTTACTGGGTAACCAATGCTCCTTGGTTACCATCTGTCTTTATTCCAATTTTATTTAGAGCTAAAAACCATGTCTTGTGGAAACATCGTCGTCTGCCTCGCCTTTTACAATTATGTTGGAGTTGGCTTTCAGTCTAACCGCAGCAAAATACCGGTAGTTCACATTTAGTGACGACAAGACTATCACCTCACTTCCACACTCTAGAAATCACTTCTACGACTATCACCTCACTTCCACACACTAGACAGTCCCCTATGCAGGGCATGCACGGATGCGGAGGAGATGGTGGCGCATGTGCTGTTTGAGTGCACCGGTGTCACCAAGATTTGCGAGGCGACCCTGGGTAAACCAAGATCCCTTGCGGATGCCCTGAGAAGATCAGGAAGTGTGATCTGCTTCTGGAGGGAGGTGGGCTGGTTGGACTAACGGCCACTATGGCTCACGCAAAATAGTCCACTTAAGGGACAAAGTGCGGAAACCAAAAACCCCATAAAGAAGAAGACTATCACCTCGGTTTCTTTGTTTCTTTCTGCTGTTTTTCTTAAAGTAGTCAGTCAAAAAACTTTTTTTTGTATGGGAGCCCCCTTAAATATTTATTTTATTCTGTTTTCAATATTTTGTTGTTTTAAATAAATAAAACATTCACTTATACACAGTATTGGATATTTTTTTGTTTATGCTAAAATAGATATTATATAGAGTAAAGATTTGATTGTTTGCTTGATTGATTGATTAAACTCAAAAAATACTTGACCGATTAAAAAAAAATCTTTTGCTATTACAAAGCTACATCTTTACCGTAACATAGATTATATCATATTTTCAATCTGTCACAATTTTCATAGACAAAGTCATAGGAGAACTGCTAGTGCTGGAATAAAAGGAGTTGAACTTTCCAAGTAAGTACCTACTTATCTACCTTTTCTTGGGTTGGTTTCATTAGCCACACATCAAGAATAAATAACATAATGAGTTAAGGTGATATCACTTTACCTCAATGCAAGCGCAATATCAAAGTCGCATAACATTTTCATTTGTATCTAGGTTATTTTAATGGTTTTTTTCCTTCTTATTTCAATGATGTGTTTTGGAGAAATTGTGATCATTGATATCAAGTAACATAATAAATAGTCCTCAGTTTTCTATATTCCTTTGAATGTTTCACTTACTTATGATTAAAACAAAAAAAAAGTGTTTTTAAAATGCTATTGTATTGAAATATAAGCATATTGTTTCTTATGTTACACTTTGTTCGAACAGACTGACAGTATTCTCAAGAAAATTGTACTAATTGTATTACACTTATCAAAGGATGGCATAATTAACCTCTTTCTTACTTTTAATTGATTGATATTTATATTCCCATCACACTTAAAATGATTAAAAACAAGATTCTAATCAGGCAGAATACACACATACCTTTGCCTACATGATAAGAAAACAATAACTAGTCAAATTATAAAAACATTGGATTACAGATGTATGTAAATAAAACAGCTCATTATCATTTTATTCGAGCACAATTGATTTGTTTTTCACGTTTTATTTTTAGAACGTATCGTGATACACACAAACAGTTTTGATTTTAAGTAAATAGTGGCGGACGTCACCCGTTCGGGTACAAGTTATAATGCGAATTCGTTGCCTCCCACAACAGTCAAAATCAGTTTTTTTAGCTTTTATTCTGCCGCATTATGGTGCATTGGTGTCAAACAACTATCACTCGGGGCAGGTGTGAGCCTACTGACGGCGCAGCTCGACCGGCCGGGCCCGCGACCCAGACGATTTTTTAGATAATTATAAAATGACCACGCCAAACGCAACACACATCGATACCTTATAAAATGACCTTCATTCTGTCACCCTCAATTAATCGGCCAAACGCGTAATTACATAGAAAATAGAAAACACTTGTTACGAGACGTCAAAAAGTACTATGTTTTCGATAGAAATAATTTACCTGTATTTATCCAGTAACAAAAGCACCGACAGCCACCAGGAGACAAATATGGACAGATGCGTTGGCACGGAATTTTCCAACGTAATATTTATCGCAACTAGTGCCACAGTTTTCAGTGAAAAAAAGTTCGATATTTAGGCTCAAAAATATTTGAAATTTACGCGAAAATGTTTATAAAATATGTCCGACTAAACATGGCGTCCAAAGATGTCCGACCAAATTCAATATGGCGAAGCAAAATGGACGCCCGTTCACCAGCCGCTCGTACTTGCAAACTCCACCGAGAAAGGAAAAGCAACACAGCAACACTAACGTCATTTAATTGAAAAAAAATCTTCCACACCATAATGTTGCCATAGTCAAATATCCATCGTTATTGTTTCGGAATTAATTTCAGTAAAACAAAGCTACTGAAAATTATACTACTATTTTATTTATACAGACTAACTATCACTTATAGTCTTATATAAGTTTCATTATTAAATAAAGCGTTTTTTCATAAATAATCACAAAAGTTATTTCATGTTTACAAACAGAATTCATTAGCGCAACTGTCAAACTCGCCCCAATGCTGCCATCTATACAAAAACTTTGACGTAACAGCACCATCTGACGGTGGAAATCCTATCTGCCATTTTCCGTTTTCCTCTTCCTGTGGTTATTTAATAGTTGAGCCTAGATATTTGCGCTTAATTCGCGATGGCTCTGAGATTATTAAGTAAATTGTATGTGCGGCCTGAGCTCCGTGGTGTCGTAAACTTAAGCTCTGCGGCGGCACCAGCTACTTTATCAGATTACGATGTTCAGCATAAGACTCCTGTTGTAAGGAAACAGCATTTGGTTCCGAAGGCTCACTATGGAGGTCGTCATGCTGTTACCATGCTCCCTGGAGGAGGAATCGGCCCTGAGTGCATGGGATACGTCCGGGACATTTTCAAGTAAGCATAACCTTTTTTGTGAGGACCTCACTTGATTATGAAAAGCACTTGGAAATCAGCTGATCTCTCTTTTCATAAGACGCAGTAGGTTTTCCTAAATACTATGCAATGTAATGTGTGAAAATATAAATTTCATTAATATAACCTTGTCCAGTTTTTAAGTCTCACAGGGCCATATAAACATTACTATATTAACGCTTATCCCTACATAAGATTAAAAAAAAAATCGACGTTGTATTTCTTCTATCTCAAAACAATGCTAATTATAAAAATCTGAATTTCATTGACACATACTACACACAGCCTTTAACCCATCGGTTAACTCTCGGTTAGATCCATCAATCTAGATGCAGTTTTTTTTTTTAAATAAATTCCTTCAATATTATGAAGCAACAAAGGATAGATTTTTATTAGTCTATCTACACAAAGTGTGTATAGAATTTCATAAATTTTACTGATTGAATATACCGTGGCGAACAACTTGCTAATTAATAAACCTCTTCAAATATTGTGTTTAAACTTCTCATTATCACATGACTACAATTTATTGAGGAAACTAACAATTTATCTAATGGTCTCATTCATGAATGAATATGATATTCGACTTGTGTGTAATTTTTTTTATTTGTTCTTAAGTTGGTTTAAAACACGAATGCACCACTATTATGTTAAATATTCAAATTGCGATTGAATTAGAATACTATTTTAAATCAAAATATAATCTTAGGGTATTTTTAAAAAAGTTTTACTTCCAAAATTGTTTGCTAGCAAGACTTAAGCTAATAAATAACAATAACAACAGTTTTATAACAAACTCCCATCTCGTTTTTGCTGCACATGGCATTTTATGACTTGACAAAACGGCAAAATTTCATAAACTTATATAATATGGAAGTATATTTTTGTCCTATACATTATCATCATCATCATCGTCATCATCATCATCATCATCATCATCATCATCATTCTCTTGTCCTTATCCCAATCTATCAACAAAAAAAAAACGCGAAGCTACACCACCACAAAGTAGTTAGTTTGCGGTGTACCACCCGACCTTTAACATAACTATTTAGGCGCAACCAATGAAGTGTTAATTTTGGTGGAAGTCACAAATCTATTGTTCACTTAAAACATCAATACAATGACAGCCAGACACAAAAAGCAACATTAATTAAGTTGCTTTTCTTTTATGTGTGTGTGACAAATAAGATAACAGAACGTGACAGGTTTATTAACATAAATTATCAATGTCTTTCTTAGTTAGTCTGGAGTCTGGACTTAGACCAATTAGTGATAGTAAATATAGATAATAATTATTAACTACTTACTATGCTATATAAGGTGTTGTTTTGCATCCTCCTCAAAATTCAGGAGGTCGTCACAAAAGACATACTTAAATATCAATTTAATTACAGTACTTTAATTATTATAACGCTGCTTTTTTTTGTTTTTTTTTTTGTTTTATGTGTTTTAATGTGTTTATATTTCAGAATAGAGAATAAACCCCCTTAACGGGTCTAGGGACTAAGAAATGATCGATAATTTGATATTGTTTTTGAATTAGCAGACAGGCCTCGTTTAAAACACGGGTGGTTCACACTAACCGATATCCGTAATAAGAAAAAACTATTTGTTTTTTCTTATTACGGATATCGTTACCTACCCATTTTATGAATGATTCGGGTCGAGAATCATTAGCATAGTTAGTTATCTTCTTGGACTTGACGAGGATACAAAACAAGACCCTATAGATATGTTAGTCCTACCTGTCATTGGTAGGTCTTTGACAGCCTATATGGGGTAGTCAGGAGCCAGAAAGTCAAAACATCCAGTCTTTATCAAGTAGTTATACATATAGTACCCAGTAATTGTCTGGCTCATGGAGGTCAGATACGCAGCTGCTCCATATAAAATAGCGATGTTAAGCGGCATCCACTTAGACTGGAAGTTATAATATTCCGATAACCTTTACAGGTATATTGGAGCCCCGATAGACTTCGAGCTGGTGGACATTGACCCCAATGTGGACAATGATGAGGATGTGAAGTATGCTATCACCACTATCAAGAGAAACGGTGTCTGTCTTAAGGTATGGCATTTTTCATTCATTCAATCATTGCACCAAATATGGTAGGTACATGATGTTCTTATAAAATATTTAGTATCACACATTTGGCCAATATAATATAGCATGCAATAGTACAAGTTTTTACACTTAAGATATTGATTACTAGACATTTTGTCAATTTATGTATAGCTACTTCACAATGTTTTTTTTTTTCTATTTGTGCTATCCGTTTTTCTATGTTCACAATGTCTGCACTCTAATTGAGTACCATATTTTTCTGTCGTTTTCAGAAGGTTTTTAATAACAAGACGTGTTTTTTAAAATATATGAAGCATTGTATTAAATACTTGGTGTAATAATGGGGCCCGTGTAGGATGCAAGAGCGAGCGAAGCGAGTTCGAAATTTTGCAGGCGGCCTCGAATAATTTAGTTTTTTTTTGTGACAGTTCATACAAAAATAATAGGTGTTTTTCTTTAGAACTTTGATAAAACTCGAACGGCGTAGAACTTTGATTTGAAATAAAACACAGAAAAATAATTTTTCATATCCAAGAAATTGCTTTTAGTTTTAGGAAAAAAAATTGTATCCTAAGGTCCTGCCTGTTTGTTAGCCGCTGGCTTTGACCATTACAGGAACTTGGGGGCCCCTTGGATCGTGGGGCCTGGGACACGTGCCCAGTGTGCCCAGTGGAAAAGATGGCCCTGACGGTTACCACGTACATATTTGGTACATCATTCTGAAGCCCCCCCCCACATATAAATATCCTACAAAACTACAATACCTACATGGTCAAAATGTATGAAACAGTTGATAAAAAAAAAATCGTCCCGCGATCTCCTTATGGGCATCAGATAGTTTGTAATAAACGCTTCGAATTTGAGTTTTTTATATATTCTGAGTTTGTTTTCACACCAACAGGGTAACATCGAGACAAAGAGCGAAGCTGCATACGTGACCTCCCGTAACGTAGCTCTTCGCAACGAACTGGACATGTATGTGTACGTCATGCACTGCAAGTCCTTCCCTGGAGTTGTTACCAGGCATAAGGATATTGATATCCATATTATCAGGTAAGATAGATATTTCACTTATTCATCATCATCATCATTAGCCTATTATGTTCCCACTGCTGGGACACAGGCCTTCTCTGTATGAGAGGGAGTGGGCTGTAATCCACCACGCGGGCCCAGTGCGGGTTGGTAGATGTCACATGTCTTCGAATTTTTAGTTCTAGGACATGCCGGTTTCCTCACGATGTTTTCCTTCACCGTTTTTGAGAGCAGCGGTGATGAAATAAATTACACAAAGTAATGCGCCTGCCTGGGTTCGAACCCACGGCTTACTGCTCGTAAGTCGGGGCTGCCACCACTGGGCCACCGCTGCTTCACTTATTCAATTATTAATAATTAATTAATTAATTTATTTGTTTATTATCATATTATTTGTGTATGTATTTTCGAAAACTAGTATGTAGTTATTTGTAAATATTTTCTTTGTACCCTATCACAATGTTGTCGTATTATACCCAAAAGTTGACTGGTAGAGAATGCCTTGTGGCATTAAGTCCGCCTATGTACCACTATTTTACATGAAGTTTTAATAAATAAATAAACAAAAAGGGGTCTGAATGTTTACAAAAATAATAGTTGAAGCTAAAAACAATATTAAATTAAATTCATAAAAATATAACATAAATCACAATTAAAAGAAAAATATATAACAATGTCAACACACTAAAATTTAACAACAAATACGAAACAAGCACAAAACAATAAATTGCATTTAAAAAAATAAATTATCAATAACATAATAAGATAGAGTATACTTGATTTATTCTCTCCTACCCTCGTTGCTATTTATCGTCTTGTCAGTAGTCACCTCTTTTTAGGGGCTCCGTATCGAAGATACGGAAGAATTTCGAAGATTTAAGATTTCTATTTTATAATATTCTAAAACGAGCATTACCGAACTATTCTATGTTCGAACACCTCGCGCATACTTATACTGATTTAACTGTACTTCATTTTCTTTGACGGTTACAACTTACAACCATTAGAAAATGTTATAAGTTTTAAGTTAATATTACTACTTGTTTATGTTAGGTTTCTCCCCATAGTAACTAAAATAAATAAACTTCTTTTTTAGGGTTCCATACCTCAAAAGGAAAAAATAGAACCCTTATCATCAGGATCACTTAGTTGTCCGTGTCTGTCTGTCAAGAACCTTAATCTCGGGAACGCGTGGAGGTATCGAGTTGAAATTAAAACCATATACGCATATCTACAGTCACGTGAAGCTGTGAAAAAAAAAAGATACGGCCGTTTATGCCGCAAAAAACGTATATTTCGACACTCTGAAGGGAACCAAAATGTCTAAGGTACTCCCCGTGGACCTAGAACTATGTTTGGCAAGTAATATCGTCTTATACTAGTACAGGGAAAAGTCTAAAAACATTTGTGATAAAAAATCTTAAAAAAGCTCGGAAAAAACGACGGAGACTCGATTCCTGAACTATTTATAATATGTACCTACGTACGGAACCCTCGGTGGGCGAGTCCGACTCGCACTTTTTTTTTATGTATTGACAAGGCTTTTTTTATATTTTATTCGACAGACAAAACACAGAAGGCGAATATGCCATGTTGGAGCACGAGTCAGTTCATGGAGTCATTGAATCTATGAAAGTTGTGACTGCCAGTAACTCCGAGAGAGTGGCGCGGTTCGCTTTCGAGTTCGCCAAGAAGAACAACAGGAAGAAGGTAAGGATAGTCTTCTTTCTTTATTGTGTGGCTACTGCCTAACCGAGACAGCAGCTCGAGTTTTAAGCCGCCTATGGGCATCTGATTTGACTTCACATGCTGTCGAAAAATATCTCTCTCTATAATTATCAGTGATCGGAGTAGGTAGATTGATTTTTGGTTCTTGTATCATAAATGTACACAGAAAGAATAACATAGATAAGCCATTTTTCCAGAAAATAATATAGGTATAAGGTAGGTATTCAGCTGCTGCAGATCCTGTTAGAATAGGGGATGATCACAATTTTTTTTTCTTTGTCCGTCGGGTAGTTTATTGAAAAGTATTGGACACGTATTTTTCTTTTTTCATGTGGTCATAAAATTACCGAGATATATTGAGTTGAAATGGCGCATGACGTCACATGTAGGTAATTTTTACACCTACTTGTGACGTAGTGAGCCCCCACTCTCCAACTTTATTGTGTTTTAACTAAGTAATTTTTTGATATTTTGTTAGAACAAAAAATACTGACGGATAAAATAAGAATTTCGTTTTCTTTACCCAGTCTTCATCCCTATTGAAGCCGACCCAAAAATAGTTGGAAAAAGGGTAGGCAGATGATGATTTTCTTTGTTAAAGTAGGGTGTTCTCAGAACAGCCTCTTTAAATTCACCTTCTCTCGTTCCAGGTGACAACTATCCACAAGGCGAACATCATGAAACTCTCCGATGGTCTTTTCCTGGAGACTTCGCGCCGCGTCGCTAAGGAATACCCTAACATCGAACATGACGACCTTATCATCGACAATGCTTGCATGCAGCTGGTTGCTAAGTGAGTAGGAAGGCAGTTGAAGGGAGAAGCGTTTTTTTTTTTAAATACTAATTGAGTGTAGGTTCTTAATATCTATGGGTAACTTTCAATATATTTTTAGGCTACATACGCACTAAGCGGTTAGCCGCAATGCGGCCAGCCGTCCGGCTGACCGGAATCAAAGTACGAGAAAGTAGTTTTTATACGCACTGAGATGCGGCTGCGGGCCGACCGCTCCGGTCGTTCTGAGCGCTGCGGCCCGACTGACGGCCAGCCGCATGGTTGTTATTTACACTACGCGGATGGTGCTAGCACGGCACTAGCGCGACTTAGAACAAAATATTTTATACTATGTTTGTTTAATCTAAATTTTGTAAATTGGTTTTTAAAATGCTTAAAAGTTCTTCAAACGATTTCAGACTCATTCTAGTATTTCAAAAAAATTTATCTCTATACTTTTTGAGCTCTTCGAAAAATAATTCAAAATGCTTGCTCTCATCTCGTGTTTGCAAATAAGCAATCGTGTTTTCAAAATGCTTGCTCTCGTCTCGTGTTTGCAAATAAGGATGCACGCAGTACCTTTTGCTCTGTTTCTTTTTCTTTATATAATGCGAGTAAATGTAGTAAATAGCTGCGACTTCTTCGACGTCCATCTTGGAAACGAGTCGATCCAACCGCAAACCACGACGGTTTCTCAACCGCAGCCTACGGTCCACCGGACGGCTGGCCGCATTGCGGCTAACCGCTTAGTGCGTATGTAGCCTTATGCTCATACTCATTTTATGCTCCTGCTTCAAGAAAAAAAAATAGGGATATAGAGCGTTTATTACACCTTACAGCATGTCATACAAACTTTCAAGTCCTTCCGAAATAACTTAACCGATTTTAATGAAACTTAATAAGCATAAGCAGGGTACATAGGTCTTAAAAGTTACTAAAAAACATCTCATAAACAACATCGAGAGCAGCGGTGGCCCAGTGGTGGCAGCCCCGACTTACGAGCAGTAAGCCGTGGGTTCAAACCTAGGCAGGCGCATTACTTTGTGTAATTTATTTCATCACCGCTGCCCTCAAAAACGGTGAAGGAAAACATCGTGAGGAAACCGGCATGTCCTAGAACTAAAAATTCGAAGACATGTGACATCTACCAACCCGCACTGGGCCCGCGTGGTGGATTACAGCCCACTCCCTCTCATACAGAGGAGGCCTGTGTCCCAGCAGTGGGAACATAATAGGCTAATGATGAAACAACATCGAAGGGCGGGCGTTTTGGGGAACTGTCTCTTGTAATTTTGACGTTCAAAAAGTGCTGATTATCAGCCTAGTTTGAATAAATGACTTTTGGTTTTGATTTTTGAGTGTAGGCTAGAAACGTTTGGACCTTACTGGTAAGTCTACTGCTAGTTCGTCTCGCCGTCTTCTTCTGGGTCTTCCACAGAGTAGACCAAGTATTAACTATCTTTTTTCCATCCTTCCAGGCCCCATCAATTCGATGTGATGCTAATGACGAACCTTTACGGCTCCATTGTATCCAACTTGGTCTGCGGACTCATGGGAGGAGCAGGTCTTCACTCCGGCAGGAACTACGGAGACCACTATGCTGTCTTTGAACCTGGTACCAGAAATACTGGTAAGATTATCCTACTTATATGTACAATATTGCAGGGTGGGTACGTTTGCCGCATAGCCAATAAGCTGTGGGCCGAAATAACCACTTTCTGGAGCCCAGGTAACTACAACTCTCAATAGGGGTGAAGACTGGGTAAAGAAAACGAAATTCTATTTTGTCCGTCAGACGGGCAATACAAAAATATTAGACACGTATTTTTTGTTTTATCAAAATATCAAAAAATGACTTAGTTAAAACTCATTAAAGTTGGAGAGTGGGGCTCTACGTCCTCCCTTCCGCTAATATTAGAGATGAACACAAGACCGTGGTTCGGTATAAGTCTAGCTTGACTTTAACTTCAGCGGGGGGTTCAAATTTATGCATTGAAAAGTATTTATTTCCTCTTACATCAAAGTCTGTCCACGCATTTAAAAATTCTTGACCTGAAATTTATTACAAAACCAAATCAAATCATTCTGAGATAATAGGGGATCGCACAGGGTAAAGAAAACGACCTTCTATTTTGTCCGTCAGACAGGTAATACAAAAATATTAGCCACGTATTTTTTGTTTTATCAAAATATCAAAAAAATTACTTAGTTAGAACTCATTAAAGTTGGAGAGTGGGGGCTTACTACGTCACAAGTAGGTATAAAACGTACCTACATGTGACGTCATGCGCCATTTCAACTCAATATTTATCTCCGTAATTTTATGACCACGTGAAAAAAGAAAAACACGTGTCCAATACTTTTCAATAATCTACCGGACAGACAAAGAATAAAAAAATAGTGATCATCCCCTATTTCCCCATAAATCTTTATTTTATTGTATCTTCTTTAGACACTGATAGTCATCAGTGCTCATCTTCAAAGCAGTATTAAAATGGGCAACTACAGTACTTTCATAAGTTATTATGCCTTGTGACTGGGACTGTAGCTTCGCGTTTTATTTTGTTTTTTGACTTTCAAAAGTGCCTGTAATGGTCTAATTGAAATAAATGCTTTGACTTTGACTTTGAAAACCGGTTCGGACATAGGGAGTTGAGCTGTGGGGCTCTGCGAGAAACTCAAATGTGGAAATTCTCCAGCGATTCCAAAAAAAGCTCGAAGAACAATATCAAATGCTCCTTGGTTTATGAAGACCTCAGAAATACACGAGCATCTACAAATCAGAACCATAAAAGAGGAAGTAGAACACCGACTAAACACATATAAATACCGAATAAAGTCACATAACAACACCTTAGCCATAGCCTTGAATGACCCAATAATTACGAAAAGGCTCAAACGCCACCACATATCCTCTTACGTACCTTCATAGAACGAAGCAAACCAGAAAATTTTTGAGAGGCAGATTTTTCACTGGAAGAATGGACCTTAACAGTCGATAACCGCACAAATAACGTACAATGGCCCAATAAAGAGGCTAAGTGCGGAAACAGCACGGCTAACCTAACCACACAAAAAATCTGCTAAAGATTTACTACCGATTACAAAATGAGTAAGAGAAGAAAAAAAAACTGATAGTCATCACGTCGTATCAAGTTCCTCTAGCTAATTTAATTTAACCCTGTATAAAGTACCTCCTTTCTCGATATTCCAGGTACAGCGATCGCCGGCAAGAACATAGCGAACCCAATCGCGATGATCAACGCTTCGGTAGACATGCTTGAGCATCTCGGACATCACTTCCACGCAGATCTGATAAGGTATTTAATAAATATTGTCTTCTTCTTTATCGTGACGCTAGCAGGACAATAGAGATGATGATTGGGTACAGAAAACGAAATTCTGTTGTGTCCGTCAGCCAGGTAATGCAAAAATATTAGACACGTATTTTTTGTTTTATCAAATTAAGACAAAACCCTTCGTGCGCGAGTCCGACTCGCATTTGGCCGGTCAAATGCGAGTCGGACTCGCGCACGAAGGGTTTCGTACCATTATTTATAAAAACGATAAAAAAAAAAACACTATTTTTATGGGAGCCCCATTTAATATTTATTTTATTCTGTTTTTAGTATTTGTTGTTATAGCGGCAACAGAAATACATAATCTGTAGACATTTCAATTGGCTAACTATCACGGTTCATGAGATACAGCATGGTGACAGACGGGCAGCGAAGTCTCAGTAATAAAGTCCCGTTTGACCCTTTGGGTACGGAACCCTAAAAAGTAGCCTACGTTTGTCCGCAACTCGCCTAATGTGAAGCGATGATGCGGCCTAGCGTGGAGCACGCTTGCCTAGAAGAAACTGATTCATAGGAACTTTGAAGAGATCCAGGTTCTTATGATGAGGGAACAGAAAGCCGGCATCGAATGCCACAGACTGTCGATTCGAACAATAATATGTATATTAATATTATTATATATATTCAGGGTTATTTGTAAAACACCGACAATCTATAAGGACTATGTTACTAACATCATAATCAACAACTTTTGTTCTATGACTTTTAAAAATTCATTATATTTTAGTTCATCAGATTTTCATACAAAAATAAAAATATTTAAATTGAACGCTCTTAATGTTATGAAGTGTATGCGAAGCAAAAGAAAGCGATAGTACAATAGCGAGGGGACTAAATGTGGAGGCATAAATTAATTATTTTACCTTTTTTTTTTAGGAAAGCCGTCGACAAGTGCATCAATGTAGACCACATCATGACTCCAGATCTAGGAGGCACCGCTTCGTCCACAGATGTTATTAAGGCTATCATTGGTAATATGACAAATTGATTTCTTTTTGTAATATGATGAGCAGTTTTTTTTTCTTCTTTTATGCTGTGTTTTTAGAAGGCTTTAAGTTATACAAAGTGTAAAGGGACGTTTCACGAAGCCGTCAACCAAGCATTCTGTACATCAAACTTAGTAACCCTACGCAAAAATTATTGCTGGGAAACTACTTTTTTTTTGTTGAAAAATTCCGACTACGGTAAAATTCAATGTAATGCACTCAGAACATTGTGCTGATGGATGCATTAAATGGTAAACGTATCCTGGAGGTATTTAATATTTTGAACGCTAGAGCATAAACACACGCGCGTGCCCTCAACGCCAAGCCACAAGTTCACCGCAAATACTTACAAACAAACAAAAAGGATTTCAAAAGAATAGTCAACTTATTAAAAGTGAAACTTTTATAACATCGTCTCATACTTTTTCGTCTGTGTGTTGCATGTCGCGTGACGCTCGGCCGCGGAGTAAAGTGAAAGGCGCTCATCAGAGCGCCTTTCACTTTATCCCTACTCCGCGTTTTATACGTTTTATACCCTTAATGGAATATTATTCCAAAAATTTTTAGTAAAATGTGTATAGTGTGAAAAAAAAATTCACTTTTACCGTGGTTTCATAAAACCACACAATCCTTTTTTTCTTGATAATACATTTAAGATATATAGATCACATTTTAAAGATAAGTACATAAATAAACAAACAAAAGTAACGATTTAAATAGCTTATTTCGTGTTATAGTGCACCACATTTTTTGTCACATATTTGTGTCGTTGGCGTACAGGGCACGCGCTTGCTTGTCACTTATATGTGACAATGGCGTTCAAAAGGTGAAAGTAAAGTTAAAACCTCTAAAACTTTTTTTTTTACTTGTTGATAAGTTACATTGACCTCAAATATCTCCGTAACTAGAAAGTTCCAAAGAGAAAAACAAACCGTGGTCCAAAACAAAAAAAAAAATACTGGGAGGTCAAGTGGATTTCGGCTTCGTTAAGTGTCTATTTGCACCCTTATAAAGAAAAATGTTAGATATCGTTAGATTGAGTTCATAAGCCGTCTAAAAATCACAGCATATTACAGTAGAAAATAATTACAATTTCTTTGCATTGGCATTTTTTTAATTGGCAACCTTTTCATTGGTATTTTGCTTATGCAAATTGGAGCTTAAGGCACAGCTTAAATAACCTTTATTTTTGCACCGCTTTCAAAATCACCAGCATCATTAAAAACTATAAGAATATTCAGGCTGTTATATTACTAACTAGCTGTACCCAGCATGCGTTGCAATGCACTTTTTACTACCCACCTACCCTATCCGACCTACCTACCCTATCCTACCTACCCTACCCGACGCTACCTACCTACTCTACCCTACCCTACCTACCTACTCTACCCTACCCTTACTACCTACCTACCCTACCTACCTACCCTACCCTACCTACCTACCCTACCCTACCCTACCTACCTACCCTACCCTACCTACCTACCCTACCCTACCTACCTACCCTACCCACCTACCTACCCTACCCTACCTACCTACCCTACCTACCTACCTACCCTACCCTACCTACCTACCCTACCCTACCTACCTACCCTACCTAACCTACCCTACCTACCTACCCTACCCTACCTACCTACCCTACCCTACCTACCTACCCTATCCTACCTACCTACCCTACCCTACCCTACCCTTCCGTATCCTATGTCCTTCTCCTGGCTCTAAACTACCTCCCTGCCAATTTTCAGCTAAATCGGTTCAGCCGTTCTTGAGTTATAAGTGAAGTAACTAACACGACTTTCTTTTATATATATAGATATGATTGGTAATTTTCATGGGAAGACAAAATTAACTTTCATATATAATAATTGGCGTTAGTTTAAAATGGGCATAGTTATTTATGTACAGTCACGTCTAATAATATGTATACACGCAGCAACTTTTAAAAGTGATTTCATCCTACTGAATTGATTAATGTTTTACGTTTTTACGAACATGGAATTTTGGAAGCCATACTATTACGAAATAGGTCTTATCTCCACGTAGAAACCGTAATTTCACGAGTAAATCACTTTTCAGATTTGCTAAGTGTGTACATATTATTAGACGTGACTGTACAAAGTTGCTTCAACACAATTAGCATTAAACCTCTCGCTTGCGACAAGGATGACATAACTCAAAAATATTTGATTTTAGTACATACACTCGAAAAACATAACCTACCTTCTGGCGAAGTCGAGTAAGAAGTAGAATAAAATAAATACAGAATACGTAACCTCTTCCTTTTTTAGAAGTCGGTTAAAAATAAAGAAAATGTGGTCCATTTGCACTCAGCTGTTCCAATCATATATAAATAGAGATTGAGATGTGGACCTTACCTGCGTACCAGTTTTCGATGTTGTTTGTAGTTAGTAATTTTAATAAAATTAACGAAAGTAAGTAACGAAATAAACCTTTCATCTTTTGACAAAAGATTTCGATGCAAAAAAAGTATTGGCAAATAATGAAAATCGTGAGTTAAGTCATTATTGTTGCAAACAAGCGAAATTTTCCCACTTCTGGGACCCAGGCCTCCTCTATATAAGGTGGAAGGTACATCGACGCACAAACAGCTACCACATTAATGTTTTCAATGCTAATTAAAAAAAAAAAAACAACTTTTCCAAACATTTTGACTTTATTATACAGGGTGTAACGGAAAGAGTATATACATACTTAAAGGTGTGCTACAGACCATCAAACTGGGTATGTTTCTCCATCGGATAAACATCGTAATAGCGAAAA
Source organism: Cerastis leucographa (assembly GCA_963082945.1). Taxonomy (NCBI): domain Eukaryota; kingdom Metazoa; phylum Arthropoda; class Insecta; order Lepidoptera; family Noctuidae; genus Cerastis; species Cerastis leucographa. The sequence continues at coordinate 3,823,686 of OY720374.1, read as the reverse complement.
AAATATCAGCTGCTGAGTCGAATAGGTATTTAAATTTTGTAGGGGGCAGCAGATAATTTTTTCGCTGTTACGATGTTTGTCCGATGGAGAAACATGTTCTGTTTGATGGTCTGTAGCACACCCTTAAGTATTTATATACCCTTTCCGTTACACACTGTATAGGAGGTATTGCACTATTGGAGGGAACAGCCGATTTTTTTTTATAGGCCTTCTGTGGCCGTGCCTTTACAGTTTGTGCGTCGGTGTCCTCCCTGAGAGGGAAGTTGCCTTGCTTTAATAAAATTACCTAGAAACACCTTATGCTTTAAACTTTGGCATTGGAACGTGGATCCGCGAATAAAAATAAAATAATTTTAAAATAAAAACGCGTCGTGTCGTTTTGTCGTGGATCCGCGTAAATGTCCCTTGCTAAGCCTTGCAATGTCCAATTCATGTATGTATTGCTCAAAATTGCATTCCAAAAACCGTTAAATTTAAAATTATATGGACAAATTAAGTGGGATTAGGATATACTCTGCTCTAAAAGTATTATTCACTTTTAGTATTAAATTATGTGAACTATAATAAAAGTATAAATTTTTTAGTTATATATGTACACCAAAGTTATTTCGCTAATATTCTATAAAATAAAAGCGAAAAATTGCAACTTTTTATGTTACATCAAAACCCCGAAAGTATTACTCGTACGAACTCAGATAATGTTTTAGTTTTATATTATTTATTGTAGTTACTATTATTAATAATAAATTGGTAATTTTTATTTAGTTTTGTTATTATTCATTTTTTCTAGACCTTTTTGTAGTATACGCCTATGTTTGTGGCAAACGCGGTCATAAGATGCTAGAGCGAGATGGGACACTCAGTATGTTTTTTTTATTGCGCCTTTTTCGCATTATGTATCAAATTGTTTGGGCTGAGTTGAAAAAAAAAAGTTTTTTAATATCCCAAATTATACAGGGTGTAACATAGATGCTAGAGCGAGATGGGACACTCAGTATGTTTTTTTTATTCCTCCTTTTTCGCATTATCTATCAAATTATTTGGGCTGAGTTGAAAAAAAAACCTTTTTATATAAGTATCCCAAATTATACAGGGTGTAACATATTAAACGCAAGGCTTCTCCTGTGGTGTTCAACTATGACACTGAACTACTTTTGTTCAATAACTATCGGAAAATTATACCTTTTTTTTAAATTTTGACATCTATGTTGAACAGCTGACCGCGTCAGTTCCTGATACAATATAATTTTTTTTGCGAATTTCATGAACTCTTAGAACAACAGTAGTTCATTTTCATGGTCTGATAGACCACACGTCACGGGATGTCATGTGATTTTGTTGCACCTTGTATATTCACCGTCTTACTGTGACCGCCCCGTATTATGACTGTGATTGCTAGGAATCTTGGCGTTGAAAGTGGTACCTATTAGAATCCCTCATACAAGGTGGAGACGATGAACTGTACATAAGACTTTAAAAAAAATGATTAGTTTTTAGGGTTCCGTACCCAAAGGGTCAAACGGGGCCCTATTACTGAGATTTCGCTGTCCGTCCGTCTGTTACTAGGCTGTATCTCATGAACCGTGATAGTTAGCCAGTTAAAATTTCTACAGATTATGTATTTCTGTTGTTTCTATTAACAAATACTAAAAACAGAATAAAAATAAATATTTAAGAAGTCCGTCCGCAAATAGTGCGTGGAGTCCCTCCGCGCGGAAGAAGTGAAACTTCGTAATACTACACGCATGCGTTCGAGTGCCACGCATTCACACTCGCTGTCTCTATCTATTCCGCCTCCATGGTAGCGTTAAACGTTTAACGCAAGCTTGTTGGAAGTCGCATAAGAAGTTTCACTTAAAAAAAAAACACTTACGTCATGAGGTATACGAAGTTTAATTTATTTTCGTAATTGTCATCTCCGCCTTGTATATTAGTTGATTTGAGTACTGCCGCCATGCCTATTGCTACTTGCGAAAAGTGCCTTTCGATTGTCTCGTTGGTGTACTGGTCTCAAGCGCCACTGCTGAGCATGACGTCCTGGGTTCGACTCCCAGCTTGGGCAAAATGTCTTTGGGTATTTCCATCAGGAATTTCTCAGTAGCAGCCACGGAGTCTGGATTTGTGCCCGGTTGATGGCAATAGGCTCGCCCCCTATTACATAACTGGCGAAGTGAACAGAGCCCAGCAGGTCAAGCTACCCGAAACTTTGACGGCACGGTTGTCGCATTGGTTGAGCGATCGACTGCTGCGATGCGTGTCGCGGGTTCGATCCCCGCACGGAACAAATATTTGTATAGCCTACAGATAGTTGTTCCGGGTCTGGCTGTTTGTGTATGTGTGTTTAAATGTTTGTAAACGCACCCACGATTCAGGAGAAATTCTGTGGGGCAACGTTATTAAAAAAAAAGAACAAATTTTCCCAATCAGCCTTGAACCTAATTCTAAAACGATAAAGTTGAAAATCTATTAAATAAATTTGACAGTTCTAGATTGATGTGCTGTAGTCTGTACTATTAGGTTAACCTCTGCCAAATCAAATCCTGTGGGTTCTCTGCAAAAATCTACGGAGAAATACAGTCATGCTTAGCTTAGCAGCATGATCAGATCACGCTTCCCACTGCTGGGACACTGGCCTTCTCTCTGAGACAGCGAGTGGGCAGTTTCGACGAATCTGCGAAGAATCCGTGTAAGCAGAAGAATTGCAATGAGTACTCGACTGGCTGTAGTAGTTTAGCAGAAGAATTGCAATGAGTACTCGACTGAAAATATGGGATCTTCTCTGCCTGTTACATGCATGTTTATTTTAACATAGTTTAAAACAAATTCGCTTCCTGCCGTCTATACGGTTTTTTATTAAATATTCCTATATAATAAAATAAAAAAAACAATAAAAATAGTAACCCACCGATATCGGGAACAGGGTCCAAGCCTGTGGCGGTCAGGGCTCCAGAGAAAGGAACATATTATTAATTATTTTCAATACTAACTTGAAAAGTTGTTCAATATGTGACAAAATCATCATAACTGTATTCATCCATTTCCTTCTTTGCGCTTATCCCGATATATTTGGGGTCGGCGCAGCATGTCTTCTTCTTCCATACTTCTCTATTACTCCTCATCTCAGTAGTCAATCCTTTCTTGCCATATAATCCTTCACACAGTCCATCCATCGTTTCTTTGGTCTTCCTCTACTCTTATAACCATCTACATTCATACTTAAGAGGGCTATTACAATTTTTCTTGTATTTGAGTGTCAAAACTAGGGAGCTTTTATGTGTTTTTACGGATTAGCTATGGCCACAAAAAAAAAAAAAAAAAAAATATGCCCAAGAAAGTTTTGATTATTCCTCTAGGGAGCCTTCTAAATCAATATTTCAATTTGTGTACATACATTAGTAAAAAGCTTAACAACACTCAAATACAAGAAAAATTGTAATAGCCCTCTTAACCTTTTTCTCGGTAGATTTTCGTCATTTCTAATTAACCGATTACCACACAAATTTTCAGTCACCGGCGCCACTTTGAGGATTTCCTTTTATGTACTCATTCCTCATTTTATCCATTCGCGTAACGCCACACTTCCTAAGGGGAAAGTGGTGTGTCTCAGCCACCTGCAATTGCTTTTCATTTATACCTTTTCTGGCCCAACATTCTTTTTTTTTTCTAGTTCATTATTGTAGTTTAGTACTTTAAACCAGTATTACTAACAAAATGCACGCTGAACCACGGTATGTAGATTTATTTATTAAGTACTTAGCAGTTTTATAATTGTGTGTCCCTCGAATACTCAAACGAAATATTCACCAAAAAGTTGATGTGGACAAGCCCTTACAATTTAGTTACATGTATTGACTTCATTGAGTATTCGGATGCATGTGATATACAGGGTTATTTGTAAAACACCGACAACGTCTCAGGACTATGTTACTAACATCATAATCAACAACTTTTGTTCTATGACTTTTAAAAATTCGTCATATTTTAGTTCATCACATTTTCATATACAGGGTGTAACGGAAAGGGTATATACATCCTTAAGGGTGTGCTAAAGACCATCAAACTGAACATTTTTCTCCTCATAAAAAAATTTTTGCAGCAAAAAAAATATCTGCTGCCCCATACAAAATTTGCAATACCTATTCGACCCAAATGTGTAGGCAGCTGATATTTTTTTTTACTGCAAAAAAAAATTTATGTTGAGAAACATGTTCAGTTTGATGGTCTGTAGCACACCCTTAAGGATGTATATTATACCCTTTCCGTTACACCCTGTAAAAATAAAAATATTTAAAGGGTGTCCTCTATCCAAATATACCACTTTTATCGTGCTCGGAAATTTTGAAAAAAAATCAAGATGGCGGCGGCTAGATATGCCAGGCTCCATACAGAAATGTTCGAACCCCTTTAACGCTCTAAATGTTGCGAAGTCTATGCGAAGCAAAAGAAAGCCATAGTACAATAGCGAGGAGAGTAGTTTCATTTAGAGCGTTCAATTCAAATATTTTTATTTTTGTATGAAAATCTGATAAACTAAAATTTGAATAATTTTAAAAGTCATAGAACAAAAGTTGTTGATTATGATGTTAGTAACATAGTCCTGAGAGGTTGTCGGTGTTTTACAAATAACCCTGTATATGTATAAATACTAACTTTACAACATTAAAATGCAAAAGATTACATCATTGCTATTTTATTTTTCAGATAACATCGAACTATACATGAAAAACAAGGTGTCTTTCCATTAATATGTACTTCAAAAGAATCTTAGTTAAAATCATGTAAGATATTGCTTATCTGTGTGTAGGTATCTACTTAACAATTCGCTCATTTAGTGCAACAACGGCTTAATTAATTACACTTTTAGAAATTTCACAGGAATCTGAAATCTAAGTTTTCAATGAAAGGCCATTTTGAAGAGATTATTCCGATCAAGAGCAGCGGTGGCCCAGTGGTGGCAGCCCCGACTAGAGCAGCGGTGGCCAAGTGGTGGCAGCCCCGACTTACGAGTAGTAAGCCGTGGGTTCGAACCCAGGCAGACGCATTACTTTGTGTAATTTATTTCATCACCGCTGCTCTCAAAAACGGTGAAGGAAAACATCGTGAGGAAACCGGCATGTCCAAGAACTAAAAATTCGAAGACATGTGACATCTACCAACCCGCACTGGGCCCGCGTGGTGGATTTACAGCCCACTCCCTCTTATAGAGAGGAGGCCTGTGTCCCAGCAGTGGGAATATAATAGGCTGATGATGATGATGATTCCGATCATCGTGGTTTTTGGCAAAACACCACAAATTCGATGTTTCTGCCGATGTAAATAGTCTTCCCGCACATTTTGACATATTTAACTTGTTAAAAATCCTACTTAAGGCATTGTTGCACCAAATTAACGACTTGTCAAATATTTTGTTGAATTTGGACTAAAAAACACATTTCTTGAAATAATAAAAAAAATACGAAACATTTTTACTCTACGCGTTTCGGCCGTAGTTACAATTTTAATGGCATTTATTTTTCGTAAATCAACGGTTTTTTAAAATCTATTCTCATTTGGTTTATGACAGTACTTTTACATACTTTGCTAAATTGAATAACTTTAATATGAATGAAATTCGCAAAAATGGCTGCAAATTATAATTTAATCGTACCCAAAGTACACAAGATACTTTTCTTGATAAGTGTAACTTTCGATTACTTTTTATTATTTATTTTTACTTTAATTGAAGGCCAAAGGTCAATCTTATGTATTATATAAAATTAATAAATCAATAATTTTAAGTAGACTTTCAAGTTGTTTGATTTTTTCCTTGATGTTTTTTTTTTTTCATCGGTATTTAATGTAAAAATAGTGCTCAGTTCAATAATAAATAGTATAAAAAAGCTCATTCGTGTCTGTCCTACTTGTACTTTTGAAGTTATTTATACTGATTTACGAGAAACGATTTATACCTAATTCATTCCGTATTCGCACGGCATCGCCCTGAAATTACATTTAAACGTTTCTCGTGGATGAATGTAGGTATCAATTGCTTCTTAATGGTGTAAATTGCTTCAATATACTTTCACTAAAAACTGATTGTGGCGAGAAAGTGTTTGCCTATCCAAGCCATTTGTGCCACCTCCTGAAAATCTTCCACCTGGACACGAGCTGCCATGACTGACCTGGAAGTCTTCGAACAGACTCCAAACACTGATTGGTCGAAGCAATAGATGACTCTGCCCTGGAGTGTAAATGTGGTTTTGCCCCACAAACGATGGGACACTTGATATCGTGTCCTGCTTTTCCTTTTGCTTGCACATCACAGGAGCTGATGGACGCTAATAAAAGTGCCAAACTTGTCGCCAAATGTTGGGCTGACTCAATTGAATTGTCATCGTCACGCTAAGAAGTAAAAAGTTCCGGAGATGATCACGGACCAACAGACAGACACCGGACAGTTCATTTATTGAACTATTTGACATGTACTCGTGGTCATTGTCGATGTTGTGACAAAAACGTTGTCGATACTTTTCTGGAACAGTTTTCCTAAAGATGATGTGAAAAAATATGAATAGATATACAAGGTGTTGTTTTGCATCCTCGTCAAAATTCAAGAGGATGTCACAAAAGACATAATTAAATCAATTAAAATTACGGTACCTAGTTAATATTAATAAACGCTGATTTTTTTAGTTAAGTTTATCAGTATTTCAGAGTAACCACCATAACATGGGAATAAGAACTTATCGAATAAACGTTTTAGATTGTTTGTATGTATGCAAGCGCTGTTATAGGACGAGGATCAGACAGGCCGCGTTTAAAACACGGGTGGTTCACATTTACCGATTTCCGTACATAATAAAAAAAACTACTTTTCCATTTTATTATTGATTCGGGACGAGAATCTTTAGCATAGTTACCTCCTTGAATTTGACGAGGATGCAAAACAACACCTTGTATTGTATTGGTAGCCAAAATTGGACTCCAAAAAAGCACAGTCACTTATGCTCAAAAACAAAGAATAAAGTAAGATTGTGGTGTGGCACATGGCCTGCGCGCGCGCCCCTTTTAGTTTACCTTAGTAATAAACAAGCTTGAGTGCCACCTAGTCGTTTCATTGCATCACAAACATACCAAAAATGCTATTGAAACTATAAAATTACTAAACTATAAAATTATTGACTTAGAGAATATGTGTTCCTACATTATTATGGATCAAAATTAAATGAAAAATTGAAAAAAAAACCCCGATACAATAAACCTCTAAAAACCCAAAAATAAATTAATCCAAGCGTCGGGGGTCCGCTTTGGTTTGTGCTTGTGCTAAGCGGGCTAGTTAGCAGTCCCCCGACGCTAGGACGCTTGGATTAATTTATTTTTGGATTTTAGGTTTTTTTTATGTCGGGGGTTTTATAACTATACTGGACTGACTGTCGACTGTCCAGGTGCGCTGGACGTACCAGATGACGCTATCCGAAACTGTCAAATTTTCCCAATCAACCTTGAACAGTTATATTCTTTAAGAGGGGACTCTAGCCTGATTTGAAGAAACTATTGCCGTCGCGCTGCGAACGACCAAGCCCCCGAAAAGTGCGAAAGGGACAACTGCAGCTCATGTTGATGATTTTACACCTACAAAAATCTTGACCAAAAGACGTTTTGTTTTCCGCTGTTTTCTTCTTCAAAACTAAACTGATCTAAATAATTCTTTAATATCAAAATTTAGAGGAAAAGTACCTATATCTATGCTTCTATTATTTTCTTTTTTGTTAAAAACTTATCTAATTTGTCTGATACTCGTCTGAACATGGCGGTAAAAACGGGTTGTTTTTGGAGTTTTTGGATTGTCATTATTATTTTAGTGACTATGTTTTGAAAAAAAAAGAAATGATAGGGGCATGTACTCATAAGAGATAGAGCTGGATTTTTTATCCACGAAGAAAACCGCGGAATACGTTTGTATGGAGAAAGACCCACTAGAGTCCTCCCTCTTAACTATAAGGTTGAAATCTTAGAATAATAACGCATAGAAACCTAGTACGCGTGCAAAAAGTGAGGCAACAAAAACTTAGCCATTATTGGCAAACTTCTCTCAGCGAGCCGTCAGTACTCAAGGTCACGCTCCGTCGAACACAACTCACGAGAAAACAATTAAAATAATTGAAAATGATAGTTTCTGGCGTGAAGGGATGTCGTAGAACTTCAGGAAAACATAAAATAATGTGATCAAATTATTTTATACATTATTTTTACGTAAATCGATCATCAAACAAAAATTTTAATAACCTAACTTATCACAATACAGTGTTGCTATTTGTGAGGAAAAAAATACCCATATTGCTTACAATTTTGTTCTTATTTTTGTTTAGGAAAACAAAATGTTTTTGATGTACCTACTAACTATTGCATACGTTAAAATATTATGCCAGTTTTGAGAAATTAACTTGGCATCAGGTATTTTAAATTAGTCTTTATAAATAGGATACTGGTGCCGATTCTGTACCTTCCGTAAAAATATGTCATATTAGATGAAAAATCATCTACATTTTATCCAGATCCTGATAACATAAAATACTTGTTTTGATTTGATCAAGCAACATAGCTGTGCGTTTTCCCATTTTTTTTGGGTAACAGCATGGTAATGGTATCACTGAAAGTTTTATTTGTGTGCGTTTGAGGAACGTAGACACATTCGGCTCACGCACACAAAGAAAATGAATTTGACACGCGATATCGCTCGTGTTTTATACTAGACGCGGCTTCTATGCGTTATTATTCTAAGGTTGAAATCTATTAAAGTTTGACAGATTGAAGCAGCTTGATGACTCGATTCAGGTAATTGTAATTAGATTTTTCTATGTGAAATTCCTCAGTTGCAGCCACGGAGTCGAGTTGTGCCTGGTTGATGACAATAGTCGCGCCCTCCTATAGGAACTTAAACATAACTGGCGAAATGTGTGGCTGTACTATTAGATACATGCTAAGGTCCAAAAGTTTCCATATCAAGTCAAAAAAGGATTGTGTGGTTTTATGAAACCACGATAAAAGTGAAACTTTTTTTCACACTATGATATTTAACTGAAAATTTTTGGAATAATATTCCATTAAGGGTATAAAACGCGGAGTAGGGATAAAGTGAAAGTAAGAAAAAAGAAAAGTTCCCTTTATCCCTACTCCGCGGCCGAGCGTCACGCGACATGCAACACACAGACGAAAAAGTTTGAGACAATGTAATAAAATATAACTAGAGAAAACTTCAGTGTATTTTAAAGTGAAACACTTTAAAATACACTGAAGTTTTCTCTAGTTACCCACAGTAAAAAGTAATATTTTTGGTACAAAATAGTCACCCTTTATGTCAATCCATTTTTGTTTGGATATCTTAAATTTTATAGTTGAAGCCGCATACTTTAGGAACTTACGTTGATCAAGGGCCTGGTTCAGAAGGCAGTACTCCTCAATACGGCCAGGAGGTTCCTGTCTCTGCAGCCCTAACCACCGGTAGCATGGGCCCTGCTGCCGACACCGGCGGAAAACTTTTTTTGATATGAGCACCTCTGCCTAATCTATCGGGGATTAAAGGTAATGTGGCAGGTAAAATAAAATAAAACACACGCATTTTGGGAGATTAACGATATATTTCAGTTCATTGTTCACACTGGACTTAGATATGACAACGAGAGTGCGATCATCGCATGATGCATTACCGGCTTTAGGGGAGCAAATCATACCAAGTACACAAATTTTTAGGAGACGTCAAAAAATGCGCAAAAAAAAAAATCCAGTCTCCCCCCACATGGTAATCAGGAACAGAATATCCAGTCACTGGGTGGCGACTTGGAATTTATTGCTCCCACTTTAAATCTCTGTACACAGCGGCGTGGATCGCCAAACCCCCTCATCGCGATCGTAGGACAGACGATTTATCACCTTGGGGCGATTGGGATTATCCAAAAAATGTAGTAGGGGATGGGGGAGGGAGTCCAAATGCCAGACGTCGTGTTGATATATGCGCTTTGGACGCGGAGTTGCGGACATCAGCCCGTTATACAATACAATAGGGTAGACAAAGTGTCCTTTACCGGGAATGACTAGGTTTCTTCAAATACTGTCCAATATTGGGGGTGACATCAAATAGTAAATAAATACGAGTATCGCCAAATAATGCCCCATTCCGGGCGTCGTATCTATAAGTGCCACAAATGATGGATAACTTCGAATCTTGCCTGAAATCTGTTTATCGTCGATCAAAATCGGATTGACGACAAAATAGTGCCTGTTTTTGGCTTATGTCAAAGTTGTCACTTTCAGATGTCAATCTGATTTGGTTTATGTCAATTATTCCATATTGGTTTTGGCTGAGTCAATATTCCACGAAATTGAGGGGAAACTTCAAATAGTACCCGTAAATGGGGTGTTGTCAAAAATTATCCGAAATGGAGGGTAATAAATTTATAAATATGAAATTCATGCTGTATTCCAATAAACATTGTAATGGAATACGAATAAATAAATCCTTAAAATCCATTTGATTTTTTCACATCTTTTTGTCAGGAGTCGGGGCAAGGTTAAAGCCGGCGCTGCTCACAAAAATTCATTACAAACTATACACAATCATAAGCTTAAAACTAAAATAAAAAATATAGTAAATAAATGCGGTGAGAGATTTAGAGTTTTTATTGCATCTGTGATTGCCGCCATTTTTAGATTTTAGTTTGCTAACAAAATTGTATATTTTTGTTTTTTTATTGTAATAATAATGGTCAAAAAATTAGAAAAAATCCCACATCTTTTTCTTGTAAAATATTATTGACGTAGGGATTTGTCATATCTTGCAAAACTTTACTAGTATTTTGTATGTGGTTCTGTTTGCCCCATCAACGAAAGTGCCAGGGCGTGAATAGCTAACGTTTAGGCAGAAACTGTCATTCGGGTAGTAGTGACAGATGCGACAATCAACAAAACGTTTATAAACAGATTCTGAGATTATGATGACATTCGGGAATATCGTTATCCACCCCACTTCGGTCGTTTTCGCGAAGCAGAAGTTTTAGGTCTTATCTTGCATCATAGATGTCGCTTTACGATATTTTTGTCAATTAAGCTTTCTTTCTTTAACGTGTGGTTAGTGCCTATAACCTGGTGTCAAAGTTTTTATGCCGCCCTTGGGCCTCTGACTTGGCTTTACATGCCGTCGAGAAATATCTCTCAGGCATGCTGGTTTTCCTTTACCAAAGCGAGTGATAATTATACAATACGCACATGAATCCTAAAAATCAGAGGTGCGTATCTTGGGTTCGAACTCAAGATCTATGACTTGTCAGTCCGACAGTCACACCACTAGGTTATCACTGCTTGTTTCATAACCACACGTTCAGGCACCCTTGGGTCCACACACTACAACTGTTATGAACCGTATTTTACTTAATTATACGGTTCGAAATTGTTTGATCTCTACATTTTCAGTTTATACGTAAGACAAAAACTAGTGACTATATTTTTCATGGCAAGCAAGCATATTCAGTGACAAAACAAAGACATTTTAAAAAACAATTTTGCTAGGAAACCTTTTTTGTATAATTTTTTTTATTCGGTATCTTGGAAATGCTTATATCATTCATAGATTATTTCATTACATTTTTTACCGTATGAATTCCGTACTAATAATGTAATAGATGTACCATCTTCGAGCTTAGTTCGCGCATAAAATGTTTCCTTTAACAAGTGTGACCTCGCACATTCATACCGCACGAAACGATAGATATTTAAGGGTATGAAGTACTGGGTCTAAATTTCTTCATCCCCAATAGAAAAGGGAGGATCCTCCGGCTAAACTTGCGTCGTGTCTGGTGAGCTACTGTCCGACATTGTTATTGGGTTCTTGTACAAGGTGTTGTTTTGCATCCTCGTCAAAATTCAAGAGGATGACACAAAAGACATAAATAATCAATAAAAATTACGGTACCTAGTTAATTATTAATAAACGCTGATTTTTTTGGTTGTAAACAACCAAAAAAATCAAAACAATCTTAAAAGATTGCCAGTATTTCAGAATAACCCTCTTAACGTGGTTTAGGATATAAGAAATTATAGAATAAACGTTTGAGATTGTTTTTATGTATGAAAGCGCCCTATAACCGGGCGAGGATCAGAGTCTGATCCTCGCCCGGATGATAGAGATGAGTCCGATATCATGTCACATGTAAAAATCATCGATATTTTAAAATCATTTCCTCATGCAATGACAAAGACAAAATCATCAATGCTTTTAAATCATTATTAGAATGAAAGCGAACTTCGGTGATAAGGATCGGACGGTCCCGGGCCGTCTCGGGGGCGCTGCGGTGTGAATTGCGACTTTGCGATGCTGCGCGATCGGCGATACTGAAGTGACAGAACTCACATATTTCGATAAAATGACAATGTCCGGGACTAGCGCAAGGAATGGCAATAATGCTTGCACTTGCGTAGTTTACGTTGGCGTGCGAAATGTGCTGTCTTAAAATACCCTGCCATGCCAAATTGAATTACGCGGCTAAGTGACAACCTCCCCCCATGCCTACATAAATAACTAATGATAATTTCACTAAGCCGTTCCGCGGTCATTTCAGTATCTACTCACAATTGAAGTGACGAGATCTAATACTCAAATAAAAATCATTGATGATTTTGTCATTGTTCCCGTCGCCGATATTTTTTTTGTCATTGTCATGCAGATATCGATACAGAAAAATCATCACTCAGCCCATTACTAGATCAGACGGGCTGTGTTTAAAACACGGGTGGTTCACACTTACCGATTTTAGGAAATTAGAAAAAAAAATGTCCTAAGTACCGATTTTATTATTGATTCGGGTCGAGAATCATTAGCATATGTAAAACAACACCTTATACAAAAGTCGCGGATAACTTTATCTGCGCGATTTAGGATTTTCAAGTTAGTTCTCGGCAGAGATGGCACTGTACTACATTTTGTTCAGATACACCCTTCAATATAATAAAAAAAGATCGTATTCTTCGAGTTGATTAAAGTTATTATATTCCATCATACGAGACTACTAAATAAAAATAATCTATGTTATGATATAGTCATCCACATTAAAATAAGCTGAAATTTTCAGAAATATCATGTTTGAAAATAATTCATTTTACATTTTTAATAAATAATACTGACAAGTAAAATTCAAAACAAATTGTTTGAGAGATTCAACAATAGTCTATCAACAATTTTTTATTTTAGGACAAGTTTTAAAAATGCATTTATTTATTATTTCTTTTTCCTTACAATTCGAATTTTATAATTTATTTTCATTTTTTTTTAATGATCTGAAGAGTCTTTTTTACGTAAATATTTCATTAGATGATTTTATGTGTATATCATACGGGGTTTAAGGGACACCGACGCGAAAACGGTTACTACATTGACAGAACATAATTCTGGGGGTACCACGTGAAAATTTTTAAACGGTAATTAAAAAAATATCAGCTGTTCCATACATTTTGAGCGAGTAAGTACTAACACTGTAACGAATGATTTTAAAAGAGTAACCATGGAGTTTCTTGCCAGTTCATCTCCATAGGAAACGACCAACCCGAACCGTGCACCTATTTGTCGACGTTTTACAAGTGCCCATGTAGGCCTATGTGAAATAAAATATTTTGATTTTGAGTAGGTATTGCACTTTTGTACAAAAACAGCAGATTTTTTTTGTTCCTTTCACCCCGTATATTTTTATAAAATTAAAATAGTGTTTTAAAGCTGCACCTGGCTAGGCAGATGATGATATATTGTAATTGCATTTTTAAAAGTCGTCCTATAATACAATTTATATCGTCAAAAGAAATAAGCAAAGCTTTAAAACAAAACATAGGTACATAGAGTTTTCCTAACAATTTAAAATCGAGATTTTATGTAAGTTACCTATCGCGTTTTGGCAATTTTCCATTTTTAATTTGATTTAGCACCAAATTTTGGCGAAATTTCATTTTTTAAAGACAAGTTTATATTAACGATACTGTGAAATGGCAATACTTAAGTAGTAATATACCGTTTTTATAGTATTTCAAGCCGAATGCCTGATAGGATTTTATGATGCCATATGGTGGACGCTACAGAGCGAGCCAAACAAGTGGCTCAGTTCTGGGCCGACACAATTTACATGGCAATATTACCCGTGGATGGCAATACTACCATTGAATGGCAATATCACCTTTGCATGGTAATATTACCTTTGCATGGCAATATTACATTTGCATGGCAATTTCACCTTTGCATGGCAATATTATCTTCGAATAGCAATATGACCCCTTAAAGGCAATATCACCTTTGCATGGCAATATTACCCTTGAATGGCAATATTACCTTTGAATGGCAATATTACCCTTGAATGGCAATATTACCCTTGAATGGCAATATTACCCTTGAATATCAATATTACCCTTGAATGGCAATATAACCAATGAATGGCAATATTACCCATGAATGACAATATAACGTTTAAATGACAATATTGCCCTTGAATGGAAGTATTACATTTGGATGACCATATCACCCTTTAATGGCAATATTAGGTACGGTTGAATGGCAGTATGGTAATACTGCCATTCAACCGTACCTAATATTTTGTTGATAGTGTCTTCTGTCATTTCACAGTATTATTAATGATCACAAATGTATTTTTTAATATAATTAAAAGCCCAAATTAATAAGCTGATCCTTGTATGATTAATTTAATATTTTCGTTATATTTTTTTGTTTTGATTAAATTATTTTAAAATTCTTGTTGCTACACATACATTCGAGTCGGCATGTTTTGGAATAACCTGGCGGCAAAATTGAATAGATATATGTTCGAGAAAAGTCCGGCTCCAATTCAACCTAGCCGACTGAACATGTTTCAGCAAGTTTAAATGCCGAATGAACTTTGCCGACCAGCAAGAACTGAATGCGAGTCGAATATGAGTAATTGCTTCGGGTCGGCTTTTTTGTTTAGTAAATACTGCCGCATCATATATGCTGAGTCGAACAAGTGAATAGAATAACCTCATTTATCTCTTCAGATACAGGGTGGCATAGACATCGACGCAAAAATAGACAAAAAATGAAGGGTAATTTAAAAAAAACACTGTTCCGTACAATTTGACAGTGTAGGTTGCAGTTTTGTAGGACACAGCTGTATTTTTTAAAATTACCGGTGATAAATTGCTGTGTAGGTGTTCGGAATGATGTACGGAACACGTCGTAAGCGTTTGTTCGAAATGGTTGAGTTGGATGACGGCTGATACATGCGTCATGTTCGTGAACGGGCGCTGTCAGTTGTGACTGGTCATCTCTTAGCTGCCACGGTTTATTTTGATTACTTTATTTTTTAATTACTGATTTAATCTTTTACTCTGGACGCTCTTAACTTGCCCGTATTTCTACATCGTTCTCACATATTTGTAATTCGTAACATGAATGATGTAACCAAGATTTTGTAAGATATTTTGATTTAAAGAAGTGTCCATGGAGTTTCTTGCCCATTCTTCTCCATAGAGATCTACGCTACGGAATGGGCAACTACAGTACTTTCAAAAGTTATTATGCCTTGTGACTGGGACTGTAGCTTCGCGTTTTTTGTTTTTTTTTTGACTTTCAAAAGTGCCTGTAATGGTCTAATTGAAATAAAGAGTTTGAGTTTGTGCGACGAGGTGCCTTTCATCCTGTATATTTTACAAACAGTAGAATGTTAGTGTTTCAAAATTCCAGTTAAATAACGAAAATATCAAAAAAAACCTACAAAAGATTTGCATAAGAAAGCAAATAAATAATAAAGAAATAGAGAGACGATATACAGCCTAGCTGTATACGAAAAAAAAAAAAAACAAAATTACCCCATTCAATGAGGTATTAAAACATTGTAAATAAATCAGTCTATGTCACAAACCTATTTAAATAATTTATTAAATTAATTAATTACAGATAAAATGATAATGATTTGGTATCACTTTTTGTGGTATTTTTTTTGTTTTTTTTTTTTAATTCTTCGGTCATAATAAATTGGAGTAGGTAATATTAGGTTAAGATGCATGATTCGAGTGTCGTCGGTTTTTTTCGGAACACTTCGGTGATCAGACGAGAGGAATTATCTTAATTAAAGTAAATTGAACATCAAATACAAGGATGTCGATTTATAGTTTAAGATATAGACACTTAACATCAATTTAATCCTAAGCGTATATTTTGACAGTTACTGAGGTTATAGCAGGGGACATACAGACATACTACACAAATCATTATCAAATTACCAGTCAAACTAAATAAAAATATCATCACAAAAGAAACATTCGTCCATTTTGAAACGAATGCGCGCAATAACTATTGTCGAAACTTAAATCACTATAAAAACCGCTTACAGGGTAAAATATCAAATAAAATGGCATCACAATCACAGATGTATGTAAAAACTTTAAATCTATCTTAGGAATCACATTTTTAATGATAATCATAATAATAAAATTATAATAAACGTACGAAATCACAGGTAAACAGATCTTTTTACTTAAAACTATTGGGAATCCAAAATGGCTGGCCGGGCCTTTAAAATGTCGCTGGGCGACGTTTGGGTGGCGAACTGTTTCTTTGGCCGAGCAACATTTTAGGGCTCCGAAAGTCACTTCCATGGCATCGAACCTTTTTTCACAACACACCTTATTTTTCCTAACTTGAACACTTTGACACTCTTCAGATGCCATAGAAAAACGAATACTGGGCAGCTGCCTAAAAAGCTTATAATTAAAAATAAATATAGTTAAAGAAATAAAATTATTAATAATAAAATAATTACAGTCTACGCGTTTAAATTGTGACGACATATTAAAATTAAATAATTTTATAAAATCAGTACTGGAATTAAGCGGGTCGAAATAAAGTTCATACGATTCACGCACTTTTATACCTAGTTCTAAGCTACATACACACTTATACGCACGCTCGCTAAAAATTACGTGACGAATGTCAAAATTACGCAGATTTTTGAAAGTATTCCTTTTGGAATTTACGTCAAAATCACTAGTTACATTAATAAATAGATCATGAACTACTCGTGAAGTTTGATTTTGTAATTCATTTAGCTCAATTTCGCGCTTTTCATGAGTCGCATTGTATATTTTTACATATAGTGCGTTTTTCGAGTAATCTTCAATTTTTTGAGCGCATGTTTTCGAAACACTAATAATACGCATTTCGCGCTTTTCAAAATTACTGAACGCGTAAAGTATTTTGACGCGATACACCGTTTTAGGAAAATTACGATAAATTTTTTGACCGCATGTAATTGGACCGCGACAATTACGCGACTCATTTATTACTAGACTTTCATTACAATCACTAAACACGTAAAATATTTTAACGCGAAACACCGTTCTAGAGTTACCATCGAAATTTTGAGCGTATGTTGTCGAAGCGCAAAAATTACTCGAACAATTTTTTTCGCGACTTTGTTTTACTTTGACACTTTCACGCGTTAATGCTTTATTACTACGACAAATTGAATATGATATAACCTTACACGTTAATTCACTACTGACGATTATATGAGAACACTTCAAAAGTGTCAAGATTAAAACTACGAATACGCATGGGGGGGCATTTACGCGGGGGGGTGTCGAGCGTGCGAAGAGGGAGGGCGGAGCTACGGGGAGGATAGAGGGGGACAGCGAGAGTGGGGAGAGGGCGGGGGCCGCTTGTCCACTGTACTGACGTGCTCTTAATGGTTAAGGGCAATGATGCTTTTTGGGCTTCTTTAAGTTTTCCTCGTCGGCTCCGGACTTTGGTACCTGTAATGTTTTATTGAGATTCGTTAATATGACACATCTATCTACGGAAAGATGCGCAGTGTAACATGGATGAGTGACACAGAGGACACCATTACGAGGCTGAACTTTTAGCCAAAAGGCTGTCTGTTTGGAGCCTCGCTCGACCTTGAACGAGACGTTCTAGTTGTCCATGTTCTTTGGCTCGATCTTAAGTAAAGCTAACCAAGAAAAGGTTTGCGCTTCAGTTTTCTTCGTTTTTTAAATGAAACTACTTATGCGACTTCCAAAAAGTTTGTGTTAGACGTTTAACGCTACCATGGAGGGGGAATAAAAAGAGACAGAGCGAGAGTGAATGCGTGGCACTCGAACGTATGCGTGTAGTATTACGGAGTTACACTTCTTCCGCGCGGCGGGACTCCACTCCACGCCCTATTTTTTGTTCCGAAGTTTATTACGTACCTCAGTGTACCTCTCGCCCTTGAGCGAGACGATCTTGTTGTCGCGATAACGCACCATCTTCTTGGGCTCCATCTTAGGAGCCAGCGGCTTGTGCTCCTTCTGCTCAGAGTTCTTGTCCACGTAAGAGTAACTGGAAGGCGAGAAACAGTTTACTGTATTACAAAAAGATAGCGAACTGAATACCATGATCGAAATTCGGTTATGGTGCAAGCTACAGGGTGGCCCGCGAAATTCAAATTTTAATACTTTTTTGCAATTTGCACGGCAGTGTCAGGTTGTATTATGTTGATTAAAATGCGATTCGCAATCGTAACAGGAATCTAGTTAGAGAATTATGATCATTTAAATCATCAAATCCAATCCTCTAAGTACATTTAACTCCATTCAATGACTATTTCATGAAAACGTCATTCAATGGGATTAAATTAACTTAGAGGGCTGTGTTGATGATTTGAATGATTAAAGCTCTATAAAGCCACGTTTTTTTACGGTCGCAGATCATATTTTGGCATGCCCGCGACAGTGTAACACTCACCGAGCAATAATCCTGTTCTTCAGCTCGGAATCATCGCAGAGCGGCTGGCGAGCCGCGGTGTGTAGTGCGGCCGCCGAGAGCGACTGGCCTTGCTCGCGACGGTGTAACAAAGTCGCGGCGGCGCGCTCTACGTCACCGTGAGCGATTGAGACGCAGTGCTTGATCTGGAAATTGATCATTTTAATTTCGATCCTTTAAATTTAAGGCTTTGTCGTTCTAAGAAAACATGGCCTGCAAGACAGTGTCACTGAGACACTGAGACTTGTCGAGGTTGCCGTGTTTACCTCAGTAAGGTATACACAGATCGAAAAGAGTCTATGAAACTTTTGATGATGCAGAAATTTTGCTGTGGATTCAAATCCAAATAAGATGGCCCGATGTAGCCCGAGGAAGTGGCAGTGGGCAGGGCACATTGCTCGCAAAACGGATGGCCGTTGGGGCCGAACAGTTCTGGAATGGCGACCGCGAACCGGAAGACGATGCGTTGGAAGGCATCCCACTAGGTGGACCGATGACCTGGTGAAGGTTGCGGGGATCCGCTGGTTGTGTGTCCCACAGGCGATTAAATGTGGCGACACTTGGGGGAGAGACCTATGTCCAGCAGTGGACGTCTTTCGGCCGAAATAATAATGATGGTGATGAAGATGGCCCACGCTGTATCACCTGCAGACGCGAGAACCTAATAGCTGCAGCAGAAAGCGGTGATCATCATCAGGATCTTCCTGCCTTTGTCCCATTCTACTTGTAGTCGGCGCAAGACGTTTTCTTCTTCCATTTTCTCTTCTTAGACGTCATGGCATCATTTACTCATTTCTCTTTCATTTAATTCCTCACACAGTCCATCAGTCTTTTCATTGGCTGTCCTATCCTTCTCCATCCATCAACATTCATATCTCACTCTTTAAGTCCCACAGTAACAAGACAAACGACATCCTTTATTTTTCTGTAACAGGCACCACTTTTAAACTTCCTCTAATATATTTATTCCTTACTTTATCTATTCTTGTCACTTCACACATCCATCTCAACACGTATTCAGCTGCTTCCGGTTAGATTGGAAGCCGACCAGAACATATTTGCGAAAGGGCTAGGCTGATGATAACTACACGGAGGAGGGCACAGAGTGGTACCTTGAGGCAACCCAAGCTTTGAGGCCACTTACCTCCATAGCGCAAGTGTTGGGAAACATCTCAGCGAGCGCCTGGCACTGTTCAGCGTGCACATCCTCCTCTAGCAACGGACGACGGTTGCCCTCAACGCTCTCGGATGATTCCGAGTTGGAATGGGAGCTGGAAACAATGGAACAGAAAGGAAATAAAATATTAGAATCCATTCTAATCTAATTTTATCTATTCTAATATAATTTATGAGAATAATTGTTATTTAATTCAGTTTAAAAAAAAAATTGCAGTTCCATACATTTCGACCTTGTAGTGTAGGTTTTGCACATTTGTAGTTTACTACAGCTGTTTTTAGGGTTCCGTAGCCAAAGGGTCAAACGGGACCCTATTACTGAGACTTCGCTGTCCGTCCGTCTGTCACCTGGCTGTATCTCATAAACCGTGATAGTTAGCCAGTTGAAATTTCTACAGATTATGTATTTCTGTTGCCGGAATAACAACAAATACTAAAAACATAATAAAATAAATATTTAAGGGGGCTCCCATTGCCAGGGCTGCGGAACTGTTCGAAAGAGATACCGTGGCCCTGGAACACAAAGGGCTAAGAAGGAACATCGATGGGTTTTAGTCAGTACAAGTCTGACGCTCCCTTCCGCTCCGCCCAGAGCGGGAGGAGTCATTTGATATAAAATAAAAATAAATAAATAAAATAAAAAAGGTTTATTGCAGAAACTTGTACAACTTTTACAGTAAATCTTACATAGGGACCTCCTTTTAAGTAAATTTGATGAATTACCATAAAAAAAAAAGTGGACTCCCATACAAAAAAATGATTTTGTTGCTCGTTTTTATAAATAACGGTACGGAATCCTTCGTGCTGGAGTCCGACTCGCACTTGGCCGGTTTTTTTTTTAATTATCGATACAAATTTTGTATATGGAACTCAGAATGATGTATTGAATAGGTGGTAACCGTTTTCGCGTCGTAAGCTTGTTGTAACAAGTTTGAAATTCATGTGCAACTCACCGGCTGTTCTTCGTCATAGGCGGCAGCATCTCACTCAGATTCTGAAGAGTCAGGCTCAGCCTATCACTGCTACTAGCCGAATCATCTGCAACAAAAACTTGCCGGTAAAGCAGTGATAGCATTGTGGTGTGACTGCCAAATCATAAAGGGTGTAAAACATCTCTTAAAGAAGCCGAAAGGCACTGGTTCTCCCTGTCATTGCAATCATTTTTTTGTTCTTCTTCATACCTGGGAACCTTCTAGTTACGGAGATATTAGGGGCCAAAGTTCCAACTTTTTGACAAGTATTTTTTTAAATACAAGTTTTTAATGTAAGATTTTTACTTTAAACACCTCCACGACCCCCGTACTATTCAATCCGTCCATTAGCACAATGTTTTGAGCGTGTTACATTGTGTTCTACCACAAAACATGATTTTACACCCCCCAAAAAAAAGTCGTTTCCCAGCAATAATTTTTGCGTAAAGTTACTTAGTTTCATGTACAGAATGCTTGGTTGACGGCTTCGTGGTGAGGTGATTTACACCGTGTAGGTCTCAAGTTCGAAGCCAAGAAGACCTCTGATTTTCGGTTTCCGATTTCGGTATCACTTGCTACTTGCTTCAGTGAAGGAAAAAGTTTTAAGGAAACCAGCATCCCTGAGAGATATTTTTCGCCAGCATGTTAAGCCAAGTCAGAGGCCTATGGGCGGCATAAAAACTGACGCCAGGTAATGCATCAACCATACGATAGAGATAAGAATAAAAGTTCGGTATTTTATTTGTTAACGCCGACAGCGCCCTCCTGTCAGTGTTATTAAAGTTCCAAAAGAATTATACAGCACTAGCCTATGCCCGCAGCTTCGAACGCGTGGAGTTCGGTCACTGTCCCACGGGATTGTACTACCGGGACTAAAAGTATCCTATGTGTTAATCCAGGTTATAAAGTACCCGTGTGCCAAATTTCATCCAAATCCATTCAGTAGTTTTTACGTGAAAGAGTAACAAACATCCATCCATACTTACAAACTTTCGTGTCATAATAGGATTGTAAGACGCACTGGAAATAATGGGCATAAAGGTACCCATAGCGAAGCCGAAATGCATTTATTCTCCCCTTAATTGTTTTGTTCTAAACCATGGGAAATGAACCTAGGAATCTACGGTCAGCTGTCACACTTGCAAAAAATGAGGCCATCACATCTTATCTTCTTCTTGTCGTATCGCTGTTCCATATTAAAAGGTTTGGGCTCAGTAGGTGGCCACGTTTATTGCAGCATCAGAGGCGTTATTCAGGTCGTGGAGAGTGCAGGTAAACGGACACCTGGGACACTCTAGCAGGTACGGCATAGATTGGTCTGGAGCACCGCACTCGCACTCGGTGTTGGAGGAATTAATATTTCCCCATTTTGCCTGATTATGTTTGCAGCGGCCTACTTGGGTACGCAATTGACTTTCCAGATAAGCCACTGCAGTTCACTAACTTATAAAGTCAGTATACACTGTTATTAAACAATCAGTAAAAGCAGGTATTCAATACTCACCAGGGTTAGAAATAGAGTCAGAATCTTCCCTCGGATTCAGCTCAGCCTCCAACTCTAGAACCCAGGTGCACACCAGCCCAGCATCGATGAACTTGAACTGCGGCACGTATGCTGCCATCATCTCGATGAAACCTGTGGAAAGAGATGGGAGATTATGATTTAAGTGGATGAGACAGACTCCCTGCCTCGACTGCCATGTTGGTCCTGTGCAGACCAGAGCTTTAAAAATCAAACTAGGTCAGCAAACAAGTTTTAATACATCTTTTGAAAATTCGTTATGTACCCTTTACAGCACAGCTCTCAGAAACGAACGCTAACAGAAACGGCAGTTTTTTTTAAATTCTCTGTTCGGTGTACGGTATCATGGGTAAAGATCACTGCAATGGTGAAGACCGCTCAAAACTTTTGCAGATGGCGTGACCATAGCTAGTGGCGAGCCTATTGCCATCAACCGGGCCCAAATCCAGACTTCGTGGCTGCTACTAAGAAATTGCTGATGGAAAACCCCAATAACACTTTGCACGACCTGGGAACCAAGACCTCATTCTCTGAAGTCGCACTAGACCAACGAGGCATCTGGCATTGTTATTAAAACGCCAAACCGTGAAGCACAATGGTGGCAGATGTTAGACTTCCCCGGAGGAGTTCCTTCACAAAAAACCTTTGTGCTTTTTTATTTTATCCTTTTTAGTTCTTGAACACAAACCCTTGTCAAGTTTACAATGTAACTAGAAAAGCATACGCACGAGTAACTATAAAAAATCCCAAATCGCTTCAAGTGTGCCTATAAAATTTGAAGAGGTCCCTTGATTTTCTCCAGGATCCTATCATCCGATCCTAAACTGATGATGAGGACCGCCAGGAAAGTATGACCCTTTCAAACGAAAAATAATTTTCCAAATCGAGGAGTCTTCGAGTAATCGTTCAACATAATTTATATTAAAAAATAAAAGATTCCAATGAATTGAGTACCACCTCCTTTTTTGAAGTCTGTTGAAAAGCTGAACTACTAATAAAAATGGTGAATCAAGAACACTTTGGAACGCGGTTTCAATGCAATTTCTATTTATAAAGATGGTCGATAATGGCTCTTACAGTGGCCTTATTTGGCGTAGGCAATAGGGCGTTAATAATAAAGGACGAAGGTCCCCACTGTAGCGCACACGATGACCCTCGAATGTACTCCGATCTAAATATAAAGTCCCCGCTTTGGCCGCCGTAATTATCTTTTTTTTTTGCTTAAAACAAATTGAGTGAGCATTGGTGACTAAATTTATTGCTTCCTCTCCGAGAGAAAATATGCTGTAGTAAGGGTTTTAGGAAATCTTGACTGTCTGAGAGGACACGAGACCGGGAAGGCTCGGGACGACAAAACCTAAAACTTTTCTCAACCTATGTTGGGAGTCGCCTTCCAGTCTAACCGGAAGCAGCTGAATACCAGTATTTTACATAGAGTGACTGCCTAATTGTCTATTTGATCTCCACGACCCAATAACTGGGTAACACGATACCCCAAAAGCTTTCTATTTCGTTCGGGAATAAAAAAATTTAAACTAGACTTCTCGAGACCCAAACTCCATCTGCAGGAGCACAAGAACAATAGAATATAGTTTATTCTACACCAAGATTTTGTGACAGGTGATTGCATATTATTTGCCCTACGATAGCCTATGCTTCAAAATCACCGACCCAAACCGATCGATTTGTCGCGACATCAAACCAGAATTCAGTTACCTGTCGCATTTGTCGTCCCTAATGGGTCTCTCGACGTCCATTTTGAGTTGAGGTACAAACTAGATGGAATCAGAAGTTCAGCTACGTATAACGAACGAAAATAGTGGCACTTGTAAAGCCAGTTTTCATTAGCCGAAGGTCCAACAAACAGTTATAGTTTTTACGGGATTGATAAATTATGTTTATTCTATAATATGTATTTATAATATTTCTTTTATTCCATTGAAAAAACCCCATACCCTAAAAGTCCAGAGAAAGATCAGACGAGGATAAAAAAGCCAGACATGTCTAAACAAAACTGGCATTTTTTTGAGATCTCCGTACAAAGGCGTCTATGTATGAGCCTGTTTTCGCAACCTTGCATGAACCTGACCCTCTGTCTCCATCCATTGTGTGGTTCAGGTACGTAAGTGCATTTCCAGGGGGAACGAATATTTAATTACAGTATCTGAGCGTAGACATGATCGCGCATCGAGCTTTGTAAAGAGACTGGTAAATAGGCATGAGTGACTTTGTTCGTAGTGGCGAAGTACGAGTTTTCACTTATAAAATTACTAGTTGTCCCGCGCAAATTCGTCTTCGTCACATTTTCCCCGTTTTCGCAACATAAAAATACTGCTCCGCTCCTATTGGTCGTAGCGTGATGATATATAGCCTATGTCCTTCCCCAGGTCGAAATCTATCTTCTTGCCAAATTTCCTTAAGATCCGATCAGCCGTTTAGTCGTGAAAAGGTAACAAACAAACAGAGTGACTTTCGCATTAATAATATTACGAGTAGTATGGATGGTACGTTTTTTGGCCGGTTTTTTTCCATTACTTAATGTGTTATTTTTACGGCCCGGTTATGAGTTGTTGTTCTAGACTTCAGACAATTTATTTTGTATTACATGACATCATAGCAAAAATTCAAATTTAAAACTTTCTGGGTCAGAGGCATAGACAACAGGTTAGCCTCTTTTCTCAACTATGTTGGGGTCGGTTTCCAGTTTACCCGATACAGCTGAATACCAGTATTTTACATGGAGCGACTACCTATCTGACCTTCACATCAAAAACAGGGGAAGAGTGAAGACTGCCACGTTCGTCTAGTGGTTGCAAACTGTAGTGTATTATATATACACCATATTCGATTCAAGGAATAATGATTATATTTGAATATCTAATACGCCTTTCATTCTAGTATATAGATCCCGGATAGTACAGTAAGATTCAGCTTTGTATTCCCCTTCGGAGAATCCAAACCTAATGAATGTCACGTCATCCTAATCCTAACTTTATTATTATAAATGCGAAAGTAAGCGGTTTATTACCTTTTCACGACTAAACCACTGAACCTATCATCCTGAAATTTTGCATATACGTTGCCAAACGGAAGTCCGTACCTTTCAACCCGAAAAAAAAAAGTGGTAATTGATAGCGCCACGTGTCAGAGCTGATTATTGTTAAATTCTAAATTAACGCGAGCCGCGGGCAAAAAAAAATGTTGTGTATGTAATGTGACTGTGCAAATGTATTATTTTTATTATGAGTCAGTGAGTGATACTTGAATTAAATGATTTTATTTTATTTTATAAAAGCTAGTAACTTCACAAGGCTCTTAGACAAAGAGCTCCATCACTACTACATTTTCATCTCAGTCCCTTTCAGTAACATCTAATGGATCGATTGACCTATTTCTCTCTGCACACGGCAACAGTTCCCTACCTTGAAACCTAGATTTCATATTCAGGTCATACTAGATATTGGAGTTTTCTGTCGTTATACATCAGTATTCATCAGCAGCACCAGAGTAAGGAATTCGGAAGATTGACAAAGGAGTCTTTTACCTGTTCTTCTTCATTAGAACCTTCGTTTTTTAACGGTCATTTTTTTTTGCAATTAAGGGTTTCACTTAATACAGGTAGTGCTACACGCGTTTAAAACATGGCTTGTTTGAACCGTTTGCGTACATAAACGACAAAATTATGTTTTAAATACGTTTAGGATAAAAAGTAGTTTTGAAAAGGCTAGGCCGAAGAACATGAGGGTGAAAACACATTTTCACACACAGATCAGCATTTTCTAGCACATACGTTTTGTTGCACTTCGCCTGATGTGTAGCGGCCAAGGGTGAAGCACGCTTGCCTAGAAGAAACGGATCCACTCGAACTTTGAAGAGACTAAAGATCTTAGTAAAGACTCGCGATTACGCGAGATTTCATCTCTCAGCCAATCGTGCGTTCAAGTGCTTCCGCTGCGAATGAATACTGATGTTTGCGACCGGACTTCTCGCGCCACTAAAGCCGAGAAAGGAAGGCCGCCTTTAAGTGACAGAATGAGATGATATAATATATGTTTATCCATAATGATCATGAGGTCATAAAGAGGATTCAGCCAAAGTCACCCCATTTTTAAGGGTTCCGTAGCCGAATGGCAAAAAAAAAATAACCTTATAGATTCGTCATGTCTCTCTGTCCATCCGTATGTCACAGCCACTTTATTCCGAAACTATTAGGACTACACAGTTGAAACTTTGTAGGTAGATATATTCGGTGAACAGCTTTAAGATTTTTATTAAAAAAAAAATATTAAGAGCTCCCCATACATGGAACTGAAACTATAAACAAATCTAAACGTATACGTGCAGGGTGTCTATAGACAGGTCTGAAAAATGACATTAAGGTTTTTAAAACCATTTTTTTTCAAAGTCAATCTTTTTAAAGATAGACACTTCCAAAGTAGTAAAATGTGTCACCCCCCTCTCCCTCTAATTTCTAAAGGAAGAGAAGGCAAAGGTTGAGAAAATGTAGGTTTGTAGAACGTATAAAAAAGCTTGAAAGATAATTGGTTTGAATGAGATTTGATATTTAGTTTTAGAGATATGGGACTTTTTCACCGAACTGCAGCAGTAACTTTGTTTTACATTAACATATACTATGAAAAACTAATTTAGTTTTGCTGTTGAGTGTAAATTTACTTATGAATAACCGTTCAAAATATTGTTATAATATACGCCATTGTTTAGCGGTACACAGTATACAACTTCTTTTCCAATTTGCTTTGATATAGTGCAAATAGTCTAACGTCCGAATAAAATGTATGTGGTATATCCGCTCAGAGGCTCAGACAGACATGACGATATAAGAAGGGTTCCTATTTGCCCCTTGGCTACGGAACGAGTTTCTATTCAACAGGAGACAGACTATTTGGGGTGGAATTATCCTATTTATGGATGCAGGTGAATAAATGATCAGCGTGTATAATCAGTTCTTGTTCAGTTAAACAAATCTCATTCAGTTTTTTTTTTTTTTCAAGAGGCTCGCGCTTGATCACTATCTCACTTGATGGTAAGCGATGATGTGGTCGACGGTGAAGCACGCTTGCCTAGAAGAAACCTATTCACTCTTGTCTTAAAGACCCCCAGATTGTAGCTATCGGGAAACACAGACTCCGGCAGGGAATTCCACTCCTTAGCGGTACGCATAATAAAAGTATTCCCAAAGCGCTTAGTGCGTATAGGTGGGATGTGCACCATGTACCGATGGCGCATCGCCGTACGTCTGGTAGTTCGATGATAATAAAAGAGCAGTGTTACCGGCCTGCTTCGTTTAGGTAGCTCATAAACGACACAAATGTGTGGATGTCTCTAACTATTCCCAATATTATTTTTTCCATTCTTTTTATTCTTTTTCTTTTTTTACAATAGTTTTTCAATAATTGCACGTTTCGTTCATTGTTCAGAATAGTTACAGCACTGATGATAACATCTGTGTCTATTGTTAAGTTAGTGTTCTTTTATTGTTTTATTTTTACTTTTGTATAGATTCTTTTTATTTACCTATTTTTTGTGAATGTGTGGACATTGTAGGCTTTGTATTTTTTTTTTTTTTTTTCCCTATTACTACCGTCTGTAGTAAGCAATCGACTTATTGTCGGGCCTACGCTGTCCTCCCATATTTAAGTACTAACGCTGTAACTTCATATATTGTAAAACCAAATGATTTTAAAAGAGTAACCATGGAGTTTCTTGCCGGTTCTTCTCCATAGGAAACGACCAACCCGAACCGTGCACCTTTTGTTGACGTTTTATAAGTGCCCATGTAGGCCTATGTAAAATAAAATATTTTGATTTTGATTTTGATTTTGGTCTTGTGGTCGCAAGAGCAACTAATGAGCACGGGGTCTTGGTTTCGATTAATAAGTCGAGAAAAGTTTTAGGGGTCGTCTATAAATTACGTGAGGTGTTTTTTTAAATTTTCTGTCCCTCCCTCGCCCCCTCGTGAGATGTCGTGAGATTTTATTCACACCCCTCCCCTATCCCCCAATCTCACGTGAGATTT
Organism: Cerastis leucographa; assembly: GCA_963082945.1. Lineage (NCBI taxonomy): Eukaryota > Metazoa > Arthropoda > Insecta > Lepidoptera > Noctuidae > Cerastis > Cerastis leucographa. Next base: position 3,795,193 of record OY720374.1, on the reverse strand, counting down.
TTCAAAATGTGGGTTTCTTACGTAAACGCATTGGATTGTTAATGTAAAAAGAAAAAAAAAATGCTTCGTGCTTTTATTTACGATAACGTTTAAGATTTAATCTTAAGCATGTATAATCTGGTTAAATGGAACAAAATAGTTTTTTTTTGTTTCAATCAGAAAAAAAAAATGCGTGATGTTTGCCAAAACTCTCCCTCTCTCCAACGTAAGATTAGATGAGATTTGACTCGACCCCCTCCCCCCCTTAAACACCTTACGTAATTTATGGACGCTCCCTTAGCTCACCTTAGCTAGCCCTTAGCTAACCGGATGCAGCTGAGTATCATTATTTTCCATGAAGCGACTTGCCTATCTGACCTCCACAACCCAGTTAGTACTGAGTAATACGGTACCCGTTGCTAAGACTGGCTGTCAGACTTTAGGGCCACTGACTACCTGTAACGACTGTCAAAGATTTACAATTGACAGCCGTGACCAACTTAACGTGCTTTCCGAGGCACGGAGGAAACTCGGTATGTAATGGGTGATCATACATCCACGGGCTAACCTAGGCAAGTCCAGCTTAACCTGCAGTTCGACCCGAGCGGATGTTATTATTTAGCCACGAGCTCTATTTTAAAGATGGTCCTAAGACTGACCATATCTACAAGGTGTTGTTTTGCATCCTCGTCAAAATTCAGGAGGTTGTCACAAAAGACATAAATAAGCAATTTAAATTACGGTACCTAGTTAATTATTAATAACGCTGATTTTATTAGTTGTTTATGTTTTCCAGTATTTCAAAACTTCCCTTTAACGTGGTTTAGGGAATAAGAAATTATCGAATTAACTTTTGAGATTGTTTGTATGTGTGAAAGCACGGTTATAGAGCGAGGATCAGACGCGCCACGTTTAAAACATGGGTGTTTTAAACTTACCGATTTTAGTAAATAAGAAAAAAAAATACCTACCCATTTTATTATTGATACGGGTCGAGAATCATTAACATAGTTACCTCCTTGAATTTGACGAGAATTCAAAACAACACCTTGTATAATATTGACACGAGGTTCTCAAAAACATACTACTGTGAGAATAATGCTTCGTATGTAATCGTATTCTCGATCGAAGACCCAGTCACAACAGCACATAAAAGATTTCACAGATGAATAAGCTTTCAGTAAGGTGCACGGAGATTAGTCCCCGCGTTGCCATTCACAACGCGCATCAGAAGAGGGATCTGCGACCTATTTACGCCATCTTCAGTTCATATTTTCTACCTTCGAGCGCTCAATTTGATTTGGAATCGCAGATATTGGATTTTCTATTTCCTTTGCTGCTTTAACAGGATGCATCTGTAATATTTTCTAGAAACAGGTAATCAGAAACAGGTAATGTCCAATTTTGCTCTCTAAAACGGTGAAGGAAAACATCGTGAGGAAACCGGCATGTCCTAGAACTAAAAAATTCGAAGACATGTGACATCTACCAACCCGCACTGGGCCCGCGTGGTGGATTACAGCCCACTCCCTCTCATAGAGAGGAGGCCCGTGTCCCAGCAGTGGGAACATTATAGGCTGATGATGAATGTCCAATTTCAATGTTTTCAAATGAAATATTTAAATGGTGGAAAAGATAAAAAGTTAAATGTCGTGTTTGTTTGTCTGACCGCTTGTTGAAGAGCTTGTGGCTAAATAATAACAGCCGCTCGGACCGACCTTCAGTTTAAGCCACGTTTGCCTGAGTTGGTCCATCCATGGATCGGTGACCACCATTTTGATTATGAGTTCTATAATTATAATCAAACCGAGCACTGAAAATTCATCCCCACATTATCTGCCTAGCATTATTTTGTTTTCGGTTTCCAGTCTAACCGGATGCAGTTAAGTACTAGTATTTTACATGGCGACTGCCTATCTGACCTCCACGACCCAGTAGCTGGGGAATACGATACCCCTTGGTAAGACTGGATGTCAGACTTTTGGCTTCTGACTACTCGTAACGACTGTTTGTGTGATTCGACGTGCTTTCCGAAGCACTGAGGAAACTCGGTATGTAATTATGGTCACCCATCCACGGACCAACCTCGGCAAGCACGGCTTAACCTTAAGGATCGACCCGTGCGGCTGTTATTATTTAGCTACGAACTCCCTCGACTATAATTCTATATTCCCATTTCATTCGTCATGTTGTAATAAAATCGATGTTATGCTTCTATGCAAAATGGACGCTGTACAAACTGAATATGGGCACAGTACGCATGTGCAAGGTCTATTCGGGGAGTACAGTCCCTGAGAATAACGATTCGATATTTCGAAACCCGCCCCTGTCTGTTGATGCGTTGAAAGCTTTTATTCAAGGCCTTTCTATGATGGGCCACGTGCGGATTTTTATTGCGTTACATGATTCAATCATCACTTAATTTTCTTCTTCTTAAATTTGTATTTATCATACATTACATATTTATTTTTGTTTATACACTTTATTTATTACAATCTATGACATTTTTATTCGTATCTGTGATAGTGTGAGAAATTATACAAGGTGTTGTTTTGCATCCTCGTCAAAATTCAGGAGGAGACACAAGACATAAATAATGGGTATCATTTAAGCTATCGCCAATTTAATTAATTTGCTGTTTCTTAAATTAAAGGGTTTGCCCGCAAAATAGTAGATTTGTCACCAAAATTGAATCATCAAATAATATCAAAACGCTTACCAAAATATTAATTAAGAATTACTTGGAAATAATATCAATCATAAAGTATTTTTATTAGGTTTCAAAATAATAGAAGTGACACGAAAATTGAATCATCAAACAATGTGAAAATGTTTACATAAAACTCCAAACCACAGGTCCAAACTAAGGCGTAGTCGACGGAGCCCCGCTACGCGGGGCTCCTATTTCTCTCTGCAGGGTTTAAAGTAACCTAACACGAAGGGGATGTCGGGGTCTTAGTTCGCTCGCTCCGCTCGCTCACTAGACCCCGCCATCCCCTTCGAACCTAACCTGTCCGAGTTGATGTGCCCTATGTCTCGTATTAGGCATTTCTTCATAGAAATAAGGAACTGATCTATTTATTTGGTGACAGATCTACCATTCTGAGCACAAAGTCATTATGTAATAAAACTATTATTATAGATAAGAACGAAGTTTATATTCATCTAATGCACTAAAATTTTATTGGTAATTTATCTCTTATTTTACACATATATCAACATTTATTTGATAATTCATACCTGGGAATACTTTTTATTTATCTGAGAACGAAAATATTTCGTGGCGATAGATCTATTTATTAGGTGATACAACTTTGATGACAAACATAAATTTTGGTGACAAGAAATATAGTTCCCATAAATAATCAATATAAATTACGGTACCTAGTTAATTATTACTAAACGCTGATTTTTTTAGCTGTCTAAGTTTTCAGTATTTCAGAATAACCCCCTTAACGGGGTTTAGGGAATAAGAAATTATCGAACAAACGTTTGAGATTTTTTGTATTTGTAGAAGCTCGCTAATAGGGCGTGAATCAGACGGCCCGTGTTTAAAACACGGGTGGTTCACACTTACCGATTTCCGTAAGAAAAAAAAATTACCTACCCATTTTATTATTGATTCGGGACGAGAATCACTAGCATTGTTACCTCCTTGAATTTGACGAGGATGCAAAACAACACCTTGTATAAAGAAAAAACGAGTAATTGATAGTGTGACGAATGACGGTGGCGGGCGATTGGAAGATAAAGACGTGTTGAGCCGACCCCAATAATAATTAAAATGGGACAAGGGCAGAAAGATGATCTGACCTTGGCATAATTTTGGGCCCTAGCAGACTACAGGGCTGTGACTTTAAAAAAAATAAAACCCGAACCCAGCGCTAACGTTTGTAATCACTAGACGATCAATTACGATCAATTATTTTTGCGCAATGAATTCATCTGTAATGTTTTCGTGTAAGCAAGATAATAGTAAAAAAACCGGCCAACTGCGAGTCGGACTCGCGCACGAAGGTTTCCGTACCATTATTTATAAAAACGAGCAAAAAATTCACTTTTTTGTATGGGAGCCCCCTTAAATATTTATTTTATTCTGTTTTTAGTACTTGTTGTTATAGCGGCAACAGAAATACATAATCTGTAGAAATTTCAACTGGATAACTATTCACTGATTTAGTGTTAGGCATATGGGCCATATAAATTGATAAATAAATGAGCTATATTAAACGGCAAGGAATGTTTCCTCTAACAACGTTATGTTAATGTTACCAGTTCATGAGATACAGCCTGGTGTCAGACGGACGGACAGCGAAGTCTCATTAATAGGGTCCCGTTTAACCCTTTGGATACGGAACCCTAAAAATGCACAATACCGCATGGAATCTTTACTAATTATTAATATTATAAAGCTGAAGAGTTTATTTGTTGTTTGAACGCGCTAATCTCAGGAACTACTGCACATTTTAGTGTTGGTTAGCCCATTTATCGAGAAAGGCTATTTAACATGACGCTTCGAGCAATAGGAGCATCAATGAAAAATTTCAAAAACGGGGAAAACGTGATGCAGACTAAGTTACGCAAGACAGCTATATTTATGAACAACAATACTGCATGAAATTTTAATAATATAAATTCATATTATTGTAATTCCATGCAGTGTTGTGCAAACAAAGGAGTGGATGATAGATTGACGGGTGACGGGGGCCAATGGAAGAAAAATCCGTGTTGCGCCAATCCCAAGTAAAATAGCACAAGGGCAAGAAGATGATGCTTCTCGAATTGCATACTGCATTGTGCAATGGAAAAATATGGTGTAAATTTATCCACGGTCATATGTTTGTTTAGTCATTGGCGCAATACGCTGTTCAGTCGCAAAGAGTTGAGAGAATTCAACGAGCTTTCACCAAACATCTTGCCTTCTTATCTAGAAAAATAAGCCATCGGAGTCCGTACGAGCAACGCCAACATTTTTTTAATATAAAGACGCTGCGAGACCGTCGCCGTTCACGCGATCTTATTTTTTTTTACAAAATCGTCAATGGAATCGTAAAATGCAGCGATTTAATAGGGGATCGGACTGGGTAAAGAAAACGACATTCTATTTTGTCTGTCAGACAGGTAATACAAAAATATTAGACACGTATTTTTTGTTTTATCAAAATATCAAAAAATTACTTAGTTAAAACTCATTAAAGTTGGAGAGTGGGGGCTTACTACGTCACAAGTAGGTATAAAACTTACCTACATGTGACGTCATGCGCCATTTCAACTCAATTTAACTCCGTAATTTTATGACCACGTGAAAAAAGAAAAAATACGTGTCCAATACTTTCAATAAACTACCCGACGGACAAAGAAAAAAAAATGTGATTATCCCCTATTTTATTTTATTTATTTATTTATTAGGTACACCAACAGCAATACATACAATTTATTACAAAAAACAATAAAATAAAATAAAATGAGTGGAGACCGCGAATCGGCAAGCATAAGGTGGGACGCCCTCAGGCTCGGTGAAGCGAAGATCTTCGCAGGGTGGCCGTTAGCAACTGGATCAGAGTTGCCGAAACTCCATTTGAGTGGCGGTGCTTCCGAGGGGTCGTGGGTAGTCCACTTAGATGGGCAGACTAAATTCGCTCATCAAACCCACAAAACACCACGACGCGTTTCACAATGCCAAGGATAGGGACAGATGGCGAAACATAGCCGAACAGAAGATGACTCACGGCGGGGGAATTCCGACCCTCAGTCATAAGGAATACGATGCGAGGAAGGAGGAAGGAAAGACACAACATATTCTACAAGATACATTCAGAAGATACATGATAAAAGATGTTGTTATCTTGCAAATAGGGTTTTACAAACACTTTTACACGTCGTCATGATGTTTCGTACTTGACGACTCTGAGAAGAATAAGCCGAACTCAGAGGTCAAAGTCTCTTCTAAAGTTCAGACGTAATCTTGGTCACTCACATGAGAACTATGCCTGGTCTATGGATGGTCTTTTGAAGAAAGAACCACACAGATTTGAGTGGAACTGTCCAGCCAGGGCTAGCATTTGTCAGTTATCGTGTAGTTCGTATAACACATGGAAAGAAGAAAAGCCACACTGCATAGATCGTCCCACCACCTAGCTTTAGGGTGTACCTTACGCTCGTCGATTAGCGGTCTCCACTCAAGAACACGTCTGCTCCTTTACGGGTGAGAATATTTCAATATAAGGCCTAGAACTCTAGAACTAGTCCGATTTCGAGAGTGTTACATGCAAATATCGATCCTGTCTATTTAAGTCTACATAATTTTAGTTTCGCCCAGAAATCGTGCATTCAGTAGACTTTAGTAGTGTGAATTAAATACCGACAGACTTTTGTTTTAGATGGATGATCAATTTTGTTTTTTTTTTCGTCGGTGTATAAAATTTTTTAGGTATGGGGGGATCATACCACCAGTAACTTCAGGCTTATGCTGAGAAATTCACAGTGGAAATCTCATCATCCTCTGCCTAGCCTTTTCCCAACAATTTTGGGGTCGGGTCTCAGTCTAACCGGATGCAGCTGAATACCAATATTTTAGATGGAGCGACAGCCTATCTGACCTCCACAACCCAGTAACTGGGTAATACGATACCCCTCAGTAAGACTGGATGTCAGACTTTCGGCTTCGGACTACTTGTAACTACTGCCAAAGATCTACAAATGACAGCCGGGACCAACGGCTTAACGTGCTTTCTGAGGCACGGAGAACACTCAGTATGCAATGAGCCAATCTACGAACCGACCGAGGCAAGCGCGGCTTAATCTGAAAATCACCTCTAGCGGCTGTTATTATTTAGCTACGAACTCCTCTCCTAGTGGACATCTTTCGGCTAAAATGGTTTTATTCAGCGTTTTGAGTCCATTGATGGTACAGATTACACGGAGTAAACCTGCTGGCTGGGTTCCAACCTATGCTCTAAGAACTTTAAGTCACGGCCGTTTTCAGGTCACCACTGATCCTACGTCTCGTATTTATTATTTAACTATAGCACTTCAAACAGCAGACGACTTCACCAATCATTATCAAATGGCCTTTTATTGAAGTGAAACTTCTTATGCGACTTCCAACAAGGTAGCGTTAAACGTTTAACGCTACCATGGAGGAGGAATAGAAATAGACAGAGCGAGAGTGAATACGTGGCACTCGAACGCATGCGTGTAGTATTACGAAGTTTCACTTGTTCCGCGCGGAGCGACTCCACGCACTATTTTTTCAATTATGTCGAGGTCATCTTTCAGATTATCTGGAAGCAGCAATACCTGTATTTTACATGAAGCGACGAATTTTCGAACATAACATAAGCCAACTCGCAGCAAACGCCAGTCTACTATAATTTATAGATATGCAATTGAGGCTACTCAAGAGCTATTACGTATTTCCCCAGCATTTTAAATTAGTGTTGTTCTGGGTGGCTATTTAAAATGCATGTACATTGTACATGCGACCAAGCCATGGCATGGCAACTAAGGGGTCAGGCCCCTTAGCGCTGCATAAATGATGAGTATTCTTGGTAAATGGCTAGACTTTAATTTCAATAATATTAGGAAATGAACTTAAAGGCCACAATCAATTATTTGAGGTAAGGGTGGCGTATAATGGGGTGCTGCGTCAGAAAAACTCCTCGTGTGCCTGACAGCTGCCGGTACCTCTCGATACTTCTGGAAGGAACAGCAGCTGCTGGGCCGGTGAACACGCGGGCAGTATCCATCCCCGAGGAATCGGATGAGTTTCCTATTCTTCGGGGAATGTTACTGCCCGTGGCGAATATTCTGACACGGAGGTGTCCAACCTGGACCAACGGGGCGTTCCTCAGCGTGACACTGAAACGCAGAGGGCACAGCGGAGGTGCAAGGGCGGGCTCGGCGCACACTCACCGAATGGTTACAACATTACAACACAGAGGTGTACCTAACAGTATAACAACGCAACTAAGACAACAGTATAACTTACATTATAACAACCCATATTTCGCCAGTTATATTTAAGTCTCATATAATAGGAAGCGCGCCCATTACCAACAACGACAACTAAATATCATAATGGGCATGTCATCTAGAACTGTTTAGGTGGAGATTCATAGATGACTCTGAGTCTAAATTTGGTCCTGCCTGACAAACGATGGGACACATGATGTTGTGTCCTGCCTGACCTGTTGTTTGCACACACAGGTCCGGTGGTGGCAGGACAGGACAGGTCAGGTGGCAGGTCCTGCGATGTGCAAACAAACACGCCCTCAGTAGCGTCCATTAGGGTGTACGCTACTGAGGTTGCCAAACTCGTCAAATTTTGGTTCTCCTAATTTGAATGTGATCGACACATTAAGAAGATGAAGAACTGTAATGTCTTAAAAAGAGATGAGACATCCACCAACCCATACTGGGCCCTGGTGGTGAATTATAATACTTGGCCCACAAGACATGGGACTTAAACACATAACATCACGCCAGTTATCCGTGAAGGGTAAGGCAGAGGCGTACTTAATAGAACACCCACATTTCGTCAGTTATGTTTTAAGTACCATGTAATAGGGGGCGAGCCTATTGCCATCAACCGGGCACAAATCCAGAGTTGGTGGCTGCTACTGACCAATTCCTGATGGAAAAACCCCAGGTCCAACCCAGGACCTCATACTCAGCAGTCGCCCCTGTGACTAGTAGATCACCATAGCAGGGACTTAAGCATAACTAGTATAATGTGGGTGTGCTAGTAGGTATGCTTCTGCCTGACCATTCAAGGATTACAGGCGTGATATTATGTGTTATCTATGTATAGATGGGATGGGCGCTATAATGCATATGGATAAAATAAGGAATGAGTACATAAGGGGAAGTCTGAAAGTGGCGCCGGTGACTGAAAAGATGTGTGGTATTCTGTTGGCTTGGTATGGACATAATAATATGATGTAGAGGAATAAGGAAAATATAGTGAGGAAACTTTAAGGATGCATGTGGATGGCTGTAAGAGTAGAGGAAGACTAAAGAAACGATGGATGGACTGTGTGAAGGATGATATGGCAAGAAAGGAGGTGTCTGCTGAGATGACAAGTAGTAGATTATTATGGAAGAAGACATGCTGTGCCGACCCCAAATAGATTGGGATAAGGCCAGTAGAATAATGATGTTATGTGTTATGATCATCACACCTTCATCCAGTCTTCTGAAAGCTTTCCACCCGGGCATGCTTTGCCGTGGCTGACTTGGAAATCCCTAAATAGACTCCAAACCCAAGTTGGCCGTAGTGAAGACAATCTATATAAATGGGGGTTGATGGATGGCTCAGATCTCAAGTGTGTATGTGGCGTGTCTCCACAGACAATGGCCCACCTTCCATCTTGCGCTGCATGCCTTGTCACCTGCCCACTTGAGGATCTTATGACTGCATCAGCGAGCGGAGTTCGCTTGGCTGAGTTTTGGGTTATACAAATTTAGCAATTTGCCATCGACACTCTAAGAAGATGATCACTGGTCCATCATATTACAGACTCAAAAGACAGATTTGTTGTTCAGGACTTTCTTGTGCCACTTTTTCTCCTCTGCTTAAATACTAGAAAGTGTTACAGTTGTGCATTTTGCGGGACCATTTAATGTATTTTTTTATTCAAGAAGTGCTGGTTGTCCAAATCGAATGAATATCTATATATATTTTGATACATATTTGTTGGGTTGAGTTTACTAAGTCCCGTTATGTGATGCATCACATAACGGGACTAGTACGGGGCTAGTACTGCAGTACTAGCTGCGTTGTGGAGGTCAGATATGCAGTTACTCCGTGTAAAATACTGTTATTCAGCTGCATCCAGTTAGAAGCTGGACAGAAGCAGACCCAGTAGCAGGGCAGTTGGTAAAAGGCTAGGCAGATGATGATGAAGTTGGGTTAGTTGGTTATATTCTAGCCAGACTCTAGTGTCTAAAGCATTTTCAATATTTTTTTTATGAATAAACAATTATAATTTATAAACCACTTTTGTAAGACCAAGAGTTAAGCAGGAAATGTTAACAAAAATCATCCGAAGTAGTTCCGATTCAGTGTGATATGTGTTTAAAATATAATAAATTGTGTTCAAAATTATTATTATAATATATAAGACATTTTAAAATTATATTAGAGCTAACAGATAAACATCATTTCAAAGTTAGTAAAATAAAGAAGTATTTAACATAAACACCATATTATATATCACTAAAAAAGTTACTGCTATTATTCTTTTGTTTTATTTATGAATGAATCTATGATGGCGAACGTGTTTTGTTTTGTCACGACGTAATTCGAATCGAAAGACACAGTAGAGTTACGAAAAACAATGAATATGGAACAATATGATATGGGTATGCACTTAGAATCCACTAAGAATGCCTTTAATTAGGTCAAAAATTTTGCTGGTGGATACAAAATGGTAAATAAGATATTTACATTATTTTTTATGTAGTTTGCTCACCTTCTACATCAAAGCACGGGTCTTGGGATGCTTCCTCCAGGATCGAGATCACATAGCTCAGAACAATATCGTCGATGAGATTTAGATTCGCACTCGGGATGTGTTTGACGATAAACTGAAATAAACCCTCCTTGACCTGACCCTTTTGTTGGCGTATAGCACTCATTTTGATCTAAAACACGTTATTTTTCAGAAAAACACTAATAAAATGTAAAGTATATTCAGAGGGATCGTTACGGGTGGCTACACAGCGTTAAAGTAGATTTAATGTTCACCACAACTGCCCCGATTAAGCTACAACACGCTCTCTATGTGTCTATGAGACAAAAAAAAAATGTTTGATGAAAATTGCAGCCGTATTTTCACAGGGAAAATCTGGGATAGAACTGCGAAAATCAATACAAATGCAAGTTTTTTTTTATAAACAACTTTTTGTAGTTTTAAGGTCGGGCACAAGCTCACCGGCATACAGCCACAGTTAGCTGTCATTTATATTATAAAATCTTTTTTTTTATTGTTTTTGTAAAAGAATATAAGATAAATTCATCAAATTATATGAAAATATGTTTTCTTATTACTCTTTTCGAAGATTAGAGCATAATTTCAAAGAAATTAACTAAAATAAATGAAAACCTATAATTATTATAGCTGTAACAGCTACAATTTCCAGACGAATCATCTGTCACTGTCACTTGAATGAAACCAAAATGTGGCGCGAAATATTTGAGCTTGAGTACGTGTAGAAGCGGGCTGTTTTGAATGATTGGTATTAAAATTACCTATTTCGCCTGAGTTATACAATGTGTTGTTTTGCATCCTCGTCAAAATTTAGGAAGTTGTCACAAAAGACAAAAGTAATCAATTAAAATTACGGTACGTAGTTAATTATTAATAAACGCTGATTTTTTTGGTTTTAAGTTTGTCAGTATTTCAGAATAACCTCCTTAATGTGGTTTAGGGAATAAGAAGTTATCGAATAAACGTTTGAGATTGTTTGTATGTGTGAAAGCGAGGTTATAGGGCGAGAATCAGACGGGCCGCGTTTAAAACACGGGTGATTCACACTTACCGATTTCCGTAAGTAAGAAAAAAAATAAAAATTACCTACCCTTTTTATTATTGATACGGGACGAGAATCATTAGCATAGTTACCTTTTGACAAGGATGCAAAACAACACCTTGTATGATGTTGTATCCGCAAGTTCATTGGATACTTTTAATATTCGATAATTTCACGATATTCGAACATTAATCGTCCTTCATACACAAGTTTTAAATAAACCTAGATCGGGCAGGTCGCTAGCAAACATTTGAATTGAACTATCATTACTTGCAACTTTTGAATATGTTTTAGTTATAGTTTACAAGTACTAATTACACCATTGTATGAGAAATAATACTACTGCGCCTAAATGTACACTTTTCTACTTTTTAAATAAATAAATTATTATTGTACATTTAACGCCATTTTCATCGCAATTTCTGGTTTACTTGAACTTTTTAAAGGGAACTAATTAAATACGTCTCAAAAATAAAACGACACTTTTTGAAATTAATATATTTCAATTAAAATTTTAAAATATAACGAACAATCATTTATCCGCTCAACTTTTATTCTAAAAATGACTGATTAACACAACGCCGATTTTCACAACTACAATTTTATATTTATTTTATTTTACAGTTTAACAATAATCATTTGGAATCACAATGGGAACGTTTTGGCACAGTTTTATCGTAATAAATATCATTATGAAACACAATATTGAGTAATAGACAAATTAAAAAGGCCGCTTGTCATCCAAAAAAATTGCTGAAATGCCTCAAGTTCAGCTAAACTGCCCACAAAGATAAAATCAAATGTAGCTGGTGGATAAAGGCAATACAACAAAAATATGTTTAAAATAAATACTTAGGTTAAATGTAGTGCACTAAATATGCAAAAAAATACCTTTGACTGACGACCTTTTTTAAAAAAAACAGACAAGCGCAAAGAGTTTAAACAACGAATATTTAGTGAAACAATGTTTGGTACATATTCCACGAGACAAATACTTATTGCTACTTACGAAATAAATAAAATTGTAAATTCTAATAAATAGAGTGCAATCTATCTACCTTTAGCTAGTTTAGTGTGAAATTTTTAGTTCTTAGAACGTAAGACAGTTTAGACTTAGTTTTTCAACGAAATATATTTCTTTGATAGTTTTTTATTGCTGTCACTTTGTTGTCATTGGAAATCTATGGTATCTTAAACAGTTAAGTCAATGTCGTGCACTGTGGCTAAAGTTGCACTTTGCAAAGAGTATAGTAACAAAGAGTATAGTAATATAGATGGAGCTCTTTGGTTTCTGAGCATGTTATGCAAAATGGCTTTTGTTTTGAGATAAATGGTTTTTTGAAGTGAAACTTCTTATGCGACTTCCAAAAAGTTTACCGCTACCATGGAGGGGGAATATTTTCTAAAACTCACTAAGAGATGGCAGTATTACAAGATTTGTGGCTACGTAGTTCTACTAGGTACGCAAGATGGCGTGCAAACAGTCATGCATTCGACTCTTCGGTGTGACCAGCCTTCGCTCAATTTCCATGAGTAGAATAACTTCGATAAACCTTTGTAATAATTATGTAATAAAAATAATACAACAAGAAAACAACAAAATATTTTTAGAAGCTCAATAAAATAACGAGAGTGAATGCGTGGCACTCGAACGCATGCGTGTAGTATTACGAAGTTTTACTTCTTCCGCGCGGAGGGACTCCACGCACAATTTTTTTTTGTATTATGTTTTACTAGTATGATTATGTTTAAGATAACATACTTTACCACCAAAAACAAGTGACTAAACAAGATTACCAAAACCGCCGACTTTTCCATAAGGATTTTATTAAAAAAAAATCTAATACATAACGAAAAGTCGCCTGATTTTTGAGGTATAACAAATATAATTTCATAGTTTAAGTAAAATAGTTTTTCAGAGGCAGGTATTAACAAGTAGTAGGTACTTTTTACTCCTGTGCAGAGAGGCTCACGTTTTTTTATTTATTTATTGCAATAGAAGAGGATTTAATTCTCAATAAAGTCGTCTATGGACGAACGCGAGCCATAGTGCACAGGACATATTATGTGCAGGTACATATTTTACAGACAAGATATACAATAATATTATATTTTTATTACAATAAAATCTTTTTCTAAATATTTCAGTAAGTGTTACCAAGATTTTATGAAAGCTGGATTTATACAAAGATAGGTCGGTACCTACTAGAAAGACGAAACAAAAAATCCATTTAAATCCAACTTTCATTTTGTTTTTTTTTTCCTGAATTTTCGTAACAGATCTTTAAATTTAATATTTGACGGAATAAAAATTGGCATTTTATTTAAATATCGTTATTCGGAAACTACTATAGCTATTTTGGAATTCAACATTCAAAAAACAAAAAAAAAATTGTAGTTATTCCTAAGATTTTTCAATGCTTGTAAAGTATATTTATGCGGTTTTTTTCTGTTACGAATTTTCCGAAAAAACTAGCTAGACTGACTTATTTAGACTCGTCTTCAATAATAAAACCTAACTAAAATATAATTCCTATCTATCTAAATTGCGCTTGTATTAGGTTGGAATACACTTACGGGATTTTAAAGAAACATTAATTATATAGCCACCTATCACGCTTGCAGAGTTTTCCTGGTTAAATATATTGATCATGAGTATGATTTACGACTGCCTTAATGTTATCTCCGCTTTTACAAAATGTACATTCAAAACGCCTTTGCTCAACTTTTTAATACTAGAGCGACGTCATAATATTATCACAGCTATGTTAGTTCGGGGCCCGGTCTTACCGGATCCAGCTGAACCACCAGTATTCCTATCTGAACACCTGGCTGCTTATCTGACCTCTACAACCTAGTTACTGGCTGTCACAGTTTCTGATTTCTATCTGACCTGCACTGTTAAAGATCTTCAAGTAACAGCGGTTTGTAGCTGGTCACACTTCCATGAATCTTCCTTAGCACGCGTTGCTTATCTTAGTTCGATTGACAAAATCCTATAAAATGTATTCCATCTTAAACGTAATGCTTGTCCTATGTGCCTTATTCAAAATATTAGTCTAAATCAGTTTTTCTAGCTAAAATATAAGATATAGCTGTTAGGACGAAGTGAGGTTTAGTATTAGTTCAGTGTTGTTATAAGTAGAAATATTTGTTGAAGTATTAAGATTGATATAATCATAAATTCATAACAAAAAGAAATTGCCGAGGCGTTTTTTTTAACTGTTTTTAATTAATAAATGTGTCTTTGGTGTGTTTTTTTCAAGACGGTCAAGATTTTGCTTTGGTAGATGACATTTTTTATTTATTTATTGACAATACTTAATCAACCCTTTTCAGCCTTTAGGTGGCCTACCATGACGTCTTAAAACATTATTGTTTTACTCTTATTCCAGTGTGGGAAAGAGACAGAGCTATACAGGTCGTCTAGCTCCATCTCTTTCCCACTCTGGAATAAGAATGAAACAATAATGTTTTATGACGTCATAGCAACCCCGCTGGCCTCCTCATCGTGCGAGCGTGTTAAATCCACAACGCGGGCTTAGTGAACTCTATGGATGTTTTGGATTTAGGGCATGCCGGACATGTTTAGAGAACAGCAGTAATGCCATAAATAACACGAAGTAAAACTCATGAGATGACGAATAACGAGAAGGAAGAAAAAGATATTCTGCGCCGACCCTGAATACATTGGAATAAGAGCTGGAGAATGATGAACGTGCCTGCCTGAGCCTGGGCCCACGACAAGGCCACCACTGGTCCTATACTTCTTTTACTACTCCTTCTGACATTGACAATGGCAGGTAATCGCTAAGCAGTTATAGCCTAGTGGTGTAACCGACGGACTGCCAAGTCAAAGGCCTCGAGTTCGGACTCGAGACCTCTAATTTTTCTGATTCATGTGCGTATTGTATAATTATCACTTGCTTCGGGAAAGTAAAACATCGTGAGGAAACCAGCATGCCTGAGAAATATTTTAGCATGAAAAGCCAAGTCAGAGGCATGTGGGCGGCCTAAAAAATCTGACACCAGGTTATAGGCACTAACCACACGTTAAAGAAAGAACGTATAGGCAAAAATTATTGCCATAACTTCATGATTTTATGAATGTTAATGCTTCCACAAACGACTAGTATACATAGGTACATCAGAAACACAACATTAGTTATAATAAATCTTATAGCATGTAACGATGATAGACTTTGGACTATTATTGGATATATTTAAAACTTTCTATATAATTATGTTTGCATAAATATTCAACAGCGTTTAATTACAGAGGAGGAGTGGAAATAGTAAGGATATATGTTTTTTTTTTTAATTTGTTTATTTGTTGTGTGTGTTGTTGTTATAATTATTTGAGTTTGCAAAGCCGAGATCGACAATCAGTAAGGTAATGCTCGTTTATTTCTCGATTTTCAGAAGTGCAGCTGACGGCGTTCAGCTTAAAGTGTCATAAACATCAAGTTATAGGTAAATTTCCTGTATAACATGACCTTGCTTTCTATAGGTTTCCCGCGCGATAAGAGATCCGCTTTGTATAGGTTGACTGGTCGTCGTGCGCACCACATTTGCACTGATACAGACAATAAACTCATTTAGAAGACGTTTACTGCCGTATCTAGTGGAAGCGCAACCTAAACTGGTTATGGTAGCGCAAAACGACTCAATTATAATATGATGCATGAACCCATCTAGTTACCTTATGTAGATACTAAAGTACATAACGAACAGCGACAAATTTTGCACAAAATTGTAAATATCCGATGCTAAATTGAATTACTCCGTCTACCCCGGTTTGCCTTTTTGTGTTTTTCGTCGTTAACTGGCCTACCATGACCTCTTAAAGGAGCAGTATTGTTTTACTCTTATGCCAGTGTGGGAAAGAGACGGAGCTATACAGAATTTCAAGCGCCATCTCTTTCCCACTTTGGAAAAGAGAGTAAATCCATAATGTTTTAAGACGTCACGGATTTTACAAGGATTTTATTTGAGACTTTACACTTTTAATAATAACTAGGTATTTACTGAAATCCGACTTAAATCTTTACCAAAACCTTATGTGTAAAACATTACTTTCCAACTCCTCCCCTTATATTTGATGTGCCCGATAAACCAGTGCGTCTTTTAAACTGTTTAGTAATGGTCTTTATATTTATGTATTATCCTTAATTGACGATTAGAAATTTGGCAGTTATTCACGCCAGATTTTGTAATTAAATGCTGATTTATTTTCTTAGACTTACGGTTTTGAACCTCGATAGCTTTATCTAGCTGTCATTTCTCATTGAATTCGCGCCAAAAAATACGATACGTCACTTTAGTTCGTTTGTGAAGATATAGATGTCACCACGTAGATTAATGTATACAGATTAACTTTTTAATACAATAAGATTATGCTTTCACTGGCGATGAAAAACAGTGTGACTTTCAAAAGCAAAATTATAAAAGATTAATACGCCGCCATCTTTGTTTCTGCCCTTGGGGATTCATTTAATGACATTTATTTATTTATGTATAATTAAATATATCTCCGTAAGACTTAAAAATATACAACTACATACTATAACGTAGTATATAAACAGCAACGTATATCTTTGCGATACAAGCTTATATATTCCTTCTAAAACAAGTATAAGGTAATCACAATATCTTTGATGTCAGCCTGTATCACCTGTATGTCACATTGCTTCACGCGGAAAATATCATTTTTTGGGCAAAGAAAATATTTGTTTGTTTTCTTTTCAAGTGTCCAACTCCAAGTTCATTATAGGTATTGATTACCTACTATAAATATTAGTTCCTACAAAAAATATAGCTGTTTATTTTTACTTTGATCAATTTTAATAAAATATTTAATTTTGACAAACCTTTATATTTTTCTGATCCATTTTGTTCACACAGAGATGTTTTTTTTTTTTAATTTCATAAAGACAGTCTTTTAATAAATGAGTGTTGCCAATTACAGAATTTACCTCCGTGATAGTTTAAGTAAAGGAAAAATGTTTTGGAATCACCTTCGAATTTACTCGATATCAGCAAAAGAAATATACATACAGACCGACAATTAATAATAATCAATACGACACAAAAACCCGTATTGGTAATGATTTATTAAATCGTCATAATTCGTACAAAAAGAAACGACCCCATCTTTATTAAAGCGTATTTTCAAAGGATTCGATATCCTAAATACACAAGATATAGGTACCTAGTTATTTTCTAGTGTTTTCCCTTGATTTTATCACGTACGTTTTTTTCTTCTAAATCTGTGTTTAGCCATAGGCAAATAAAAAATTTGTCGTTTTGAAAAAAACTTCCGCTTTCAACTCTAGTTCGTTTAATACGCCCAGTTCCGTTTCTTTACGATTTATTACTTTATTTTGTATGATTTAGCTTTGCTCCATTTTTATGTGATAAAACCTAACAATAAATAAGCGTAATTATATATTTCTCATTGCGTTCATGAGAATATCACTCGACTCACAGTTCTTTCTGTATAAGTTTTATTAAAATCAGTTTTAATATAAATTAAGGTGAAATTGCTTTACTTTTTACTCAAGTCTTTTCTGTGGCATCTCTCAATTAATCTTCAAAACATTACAATATACATAGAATTACAATAAGGATATGGACATTCGTTCATTATAATCATTCCTTGCATTTCCTTCATCCGCTTGTGTTCTTTTCATTCAAAATATTATTTTTACAACACGCGTCTGTGGTTTCACAATGTGGATTTTAAAAGCAAAAAATATTTCTGTATTGCTTAAATAGGAGATTTTTTTACTTTAATACAGTAACCACATATTAAAACCACGCTTTAAGTTATTTATTATTAACAATAATATAATCTTTAGACATCAATATTTATTATTGCACCGAAAACGACAATATATATTCTACTTATACAGCTTCGCATAGCGAGCGTGATGTTCATAGAATTAAATTCAATATAATTAATAGTAAATTTTCGTTTAATTTTCTTTAATAATATTTTTTAACATTTGTGTAAGAAGTGCAGAGTTTTATGCAACTCAATAAATATTGACACTAATCTGCCCCCCTACCATGACGTTTTCAAGCAGTATTGTTTTAATCTTCTTCCGAAGTGGGAAAGAGATGACGCTAGACTTCCTCTATAGCTCCGTCTCTTTCCCACACTAGAGTGACATTAAAACGAAAATGCTTTAAGACGTCATGGTAGGGCCACACATAGGTTTTCTGTGTGTCTATAATTTATGCTTTGACTCCAATAGAAATTCGTAGTAAGTTTATTTGTTAGTTCATAAAATAACGTCACGCCTGTAATCACTGTGGGGTTAGGCAGAGGTGGACCTAATTAATGGTATACCCACATTTCGCCAGTTATGTTTTAAGTCCCATGTAATAGGGGGCGAGCTTATTGCCATCAACCGGGCACAAATCCAGACTTCGTGGCTGCTACTGAGAAATTCCAGATGGAAAAATCTAAAAACAATTTACACACATAGGAGCTCATGCTCAGAAGTAGCGCCTGCGGCCACTAGACCAATAAGGCAGTCTAGTATTGTGATTGGTTCAATAAAATGTCAAAGCTTAAATTATACGCGCCTCCTTGTAATTTGACAGTAAAAAGCGGAGATACTTGACAGAACCGATTTCAGTGCTGCCACATAATAAAAAATAATAAATAATTAAACGCTAGATGTTGCCTGTTGACTGCTGTGATCCGATATGATGGAGTTTAGATCCGATTCCCGAAGCGTCGGTGGTGTTCCGAAAGGAAAGTCCTGAAAAACATGAATAAAGAATTGTAATTAGCGTCAGGGAGTAATTACATGCCACATTATGCGTTGCGACGGCGCAACGCACTAATGGGTCCCCCAGCCTTAGTTGGATCTAACCATGGACGCGCGCCAAAGGACCATTGGAGTAATATAACGAGACGCATACAAACCTGCATGGCTCATTTGGCGCTTGAATGACTTAACAGAAAGGTGCTGTTGGTAAACATTTGAGAAATTGTTTAAAAAACCAAGATGGCGGTGTTAGTCCCGCCTTTGGCCAAATGACAAAAGATCTAAGTACGACGAACTTTTTCATGAAGATCTCAACTACTACTAATAGGTATGTTGATAGGTAGTGTAGCGGCACTACAAAAAAATACTACAGCGCCATCTATGACACAAATGAAGAACTTACATCAAAGTCCTGAATCGCGGTGTTAAAGTTATCCGCAAATAAGTTAAAAGTTACCCGTCTGATCGGCGGATCCTCTCTTTTCTATGGGGGATGAAAAACTTTACACCTTGTTACCCTCTTTGAGTAGACGTCCTGATCGGCAGTGGCTCCATGTACAATACTGGTTCTCAGCTGCATCCGGCTAGTCTGGAAGCCGACCGCAACATAGTTGAGGTTGTTATGTTCGTACCTGCGCGGGCAGCGTGCGCGGCGCGGGCGGCGCGGGGGGCGGCGCTCGCGGCGCGCGCGGCGACGCGCACTCGGCGCACTCGGCGCCGCTCTGGCTGCGGGTCGAGCGACGCGACCAGGACTCTGGCATGCAGCTGGCGACAACAGATGTTCTTATCAGTAGGAGGTTCAAAAGTTTTCGGCCTACACACATTAGATTATACAGAGATACAAAACTATCATGTCACTAAATTATTGAAGTTTTCTGAAGTTACCAACAGTAAAAAGTAAAATTTTTGTTCAATATGGTGTCCCTTTTCCAATTTTGTTTGGATATTAATGCTTAATTTCATAGTTGTAGCCAAAAACTTTAGGACCAAGTACTGATATCATTGGCACACAGGTGGACCATGTCCTGGGAAGTTATAAAATTTTATATCCCAGTAGTATAAGCACGAACGTCTGCTGTAAACGTACCGTAAATTGGAATGAACCAGAGGGTCTCCTCTCTTCGCACGAAATCCGTAGTTTCACCGAATCTACGGTCGTTTCTTATTCCGTATCACTTATGGAAATAAGATTCGGTAAGAGCCCGAACTAAAAATGAATGACAACACGATTGGACGGTTGTCGTGACTGCCGATGTGTTTTCAAAACTCATGCAAAAATACACGGTGTAAATCACCTCATCACGAAGCCGTCAACCAAGCATTCTGTACATGAAACTAAGTAGCTTTACGCAAAAATTATTGCTGGGAAACTACTTTTTTTTGGGGGGTGTAAAATCATGTTTTGTGGTAGAACTCAATGTAACGCACTCAAAACATTGTGCTGATGGACGGATGGAATAGTACGGGGGTCGTGGAGGTGTTTAAAGTAAAAATCTTACATTAGAAACTTGTATTTAAAAAAATACTTGTCAAAAAGTTGAAACTTTGACCCCTAATATCTCTGTAACTAGAAGGTTCAGCATGACAGGGAGAACCAATGCCTTTCGGCTTCGTTAAAGAGGTGTTTTACACCCTTTATTAGGGAGTAGGGTTTATTTCGAAGTTTAACGTTACGGACAGACCCGTAATTTCGTTGACGGACTTAGACATATACCCGGCACCAAATTTATTTTTTAATGCTTTTCCGAATTAAGATGTGTTTTATGATTGTTCGCGATACTTCGCAGGCGCGATGGATATCTATCAGGTTTTTATCTTATTCATATTATCTAGATATAAATACCACGCAGTTTAGATGAAACTGTATTCAAGAACCAGTGTCCATATTCCACAAAAAATACGACACTGAAAAAGCTCTTGAACTTCATCTTAGAACCTTCAATAACACTGGAAAGAGGAAATTTACCATGTTTACTAATTGTTTTTCACCAGTGTTTTTAATCAGATGCCTGAGAAATATTTCTTGACGGCATGTTAAGCCAAGTTAGAGGCCCATGGGAGGCATAAAAACTTTGACACCAGGTTTAGCACTAACCAAACGAAAAGAAGAAGATTCCATAAGAAACAAATAATACATACGCATGATGCACAATATGCGCACACGGCAGCGAAGCGAGGGGCGAAGGCCTGTCGGCGAGTGGCTCCCGACAGCGCGCACACGCCGGCGCCACCCACGCCGCCGCCGCGCGCTTCTGTCGCGCCGCGCCCTCGTTGTCGCCCAGACCCGTGTAGATTTCGGCCAGGCGGAGCCGGACGCGACGGACTAGCATCTGAGAAGATAAAACCGTTGTAGGAGTAGGAGTATGAAGAACAGGGTGTAAAGTTCCTCAATACTCTATAGACCAGGGAGAATATTCCAACCAGACGGGTGTTATGTCTGGTGGGCTAATGCCCTACATACTGACATGTATCCCCTATGTATACTCTACACCCGCCAAGTGGTGGTCCCTTTTCTATGGAGTGTCGAGGAACTGCGCACCCTGTTCTTCATGCTCCTACATTGGTGACCCCGACGTGATGTTGATGATGATATCGTCACAATGCTCGAAGGCAGCACTGACGTCCATTCCGGGGTCACCAACGTAGGCGTATGGCATTTAAGGCCTATAGCCTTCCTCGATAAACGGGCTATCCAAAACTAAAAGATTTTTTTCAATTCGAACCAGTAGTTCCCGAGATTAGCGCGTTTAACCAACAAAAACAAATTCAAACAAATTCCAAACAAATTCTTCAATTTAATATTATCTATAAAAAATGCCGTGGAGCAACTACAAGAAGACAAAGAAAACCTTACCTTAGCCCCAACAGAAGTAGCGACTTCCAGCAGCCGAGTATTAAACTCCAACGGTCGACAGTTACAGATCCTGCCCTGCAGTCGAAGCGCTTCTAGACAACGCGCGGCTCCATCCATTGCTTCCATTTGCGCGAGACGGTCGCCTAATGCTTGGCCGGCTCCCATCGCTACTTCGTAGTGTCTGTTGAGAAATGGAATAAATAAGTGGCAATAAAGTTTATTATATGAAACAAATACAATTAACAACTCAAAGTGACAGTCATATAATACTACTTATTACAGTAAGTAACACAAAGTCTGTCTGCTTGGGCTAGAAATCACGATCTACGGCTCATAAGTCGGTGTCGATACAACTTAGGCACCACTGCTCAGATCATGGACGTTGGGGCCCAACGTGGGACACATTGCCCCAAGTTGGGCGCCAATAACAAGTGGGTACAGTAATACCCTCGACCTTATAAAATATAAGCCGGGGCCATAAACACTAAGCCCTCATTGTTCCCCATCAGTGAAGTTATATTCTAAAAGTTAAGTAAAAAACCATAGATGTTTGCGCCCAACTGGGACACTGTCCCACGGTGGGTGCCAATAGTGAGAATGAACAAAACATTTTATTTTGAAACAAAAATTCAATGACAATGGTCATTGCGTGTTTATTATAAAGGGTGTAAAACATCTCTTAACGAAGGCACTGGTTCTCCCTATCATTGCGATCTTTTTTTTGTTCTACACCATACCTTCTAGTTACGGAGATATTAGGGGTCAAAGTTCCAACTTTTTGACAAGTATTTTTTAAATACAAGTTTTTATTGTAAGATTTTTACTTTAAACACCACGACCCCCGTACTATTCAATCCGTCCATCAGCACAATGTTTTGAGTGCGTTACATTGAGTTCTACCACAAAACATGATTTTATTCCCCCCAAAAAAAAAGTTGTTTCCCAGCAATCATTTTTGCGTAAAGTTACTTAGTTTCATATACAGAATGCTTGGTTGACAGCTTCGTGATGAGGTGATTTACACGGTGTATTATATTGACTGAAAACTAAAGGTTGTTTTTTTTATGCTTGACAACATACCTATACATATAAATATACATATATCAATGGAAACTACATGGATACCATTTCAACACGACTGTATAATTTCTGCCGTAAAGCGAATGTATCCTAAAGCGAACAAAGGCAAATAAAGTTCTGAATATTTTTAAGTCCATTGCATTCTATGGTGACTGCAATTTTTTACATTTAAAACCTAGGAACATACCTTAACGCTTTGCCAATATCACATTTCCTCCTATACACGTCGCCTGCGATGCGCACCGCGCGCGCGTAACATCCCTGATCACCCGCCACTGCTGCTAGCCGTAAGGCTTCCTGCGAAAATGTCGGACAAAAAAGACTTATAAACTGATGCTACATCACCATTCTCCTGTTTATTTAGGGTCGGCGCAGCATATGTTCTTCTTCCATGCTTCTCTATTATCGTCATCTCATCAGACACCCTCTTTCTTGATGCAACATGTGATTGGTTAAAACTACGTCTCTGTAAAATCAGTGGCATTTCGTCATTCAGATTTTATAGGGATCGTATAATAATTTGTCAAAAAGGAAACTGTTTTATTAACCACGCTTGGTAACTGGATGTAGTGTTGTTGTATGTAAATTCATCTAGAGCAATCACATGATTGATATAATTTTCTTAAATCTTAAGCACTGCAGCTATGGAATACCAGGATGTATAAAACAGCAAAATGGATTCTACGTCTGAGCAAGATAAAGATATGTTGAATGAGGGTCACCATCAGCATAAAAAAATAGATTGCATCTGCTAGGTCACACAACGGACTAGTGTCAACAGAGCCCTTGCAAAATTTTGGAGAGAAGTTATCAAAAAAAAAAAAAAGTTTATTTCTTTATTACACGTTATACAATCTTATACGGTGGTGTAGTTGGTGGTGTCTCCTTTTAAGCACCGCTCTTTTATATCTTACGAGTGTAATAAGTTACAAAAAAAAAAAGAAAAGTGTAATGGAAATGAATAAAAAAAATTAAACAAAAAATAAATTAAAAGTTTCTATCTAATCTAGTTTATATCATTAGTCTGTTGGTGTGTGTGTGTGTGTGTGCGTGGGTGTTTTATACGGAAGTGGTTTGTGTAATTAGAAAAACATTTTACCTCATATTTATCAGAAGATTCTCTATTTCATCGTAGGATAACTTGTTTATCCAGTTAATCAGCAACGGTTTACATTTTTTAAACGGTTTAGTATGTATATCTATTAATTTATTTATTTTGTTGTATAAGAAAGACGAGCGTCTCTCATACTGAATTTGCGAATTCTGTTTTTACAAAGGGGGAGCAAGAGTTATAGAAGTAAGAATTATAATAATATATTGGATTTTCGTTTTCCTGCCCTTGTCCCATGTTACTTTGGGTCGGCACAACATCCTTTTTTTTCCTTTCTCCTCTGTCATCCATCACGCCATCATTTACTACTTTCAAACTTCCTGTAATCTAATTATTCCTTAATTTATCCATTCTTGTCAAACCACACATCCATATCAACATTCTGACATGCAATATTTTTTCATCCATCTTCTTCACAGCCCAGGATTACGATCCAATCCGAATTCCGATCCACATCATTTCAGCCGAAAGACGTCCACTTTTGGACATAGGCCACCCGTAAGTGTCGCCATCGGATCCCCGCTACCTCCACCAGGCCATCGGTCCACCTAGTGGGAGGCCTTCTAACGCAACGTCTTCCGGTTCGCGGTAGCCATTCCAGAACTTTCATAATCCATACAGTACGATAGCATAATGGATCTTACATTACAATAATCGTGCGCATCCCCAAGTTCCCCTCTCGCCCTTAACGCAGCGGCCATTTGCAGAAGCGCAGTCCGATGATGTCGTGTGTTCATATCCACTGACCGCGGACCGCGGCCGAGATCGCAAGCACGCGCCGCGCAGGCCACCGCGCGTTCTGCGTCCCGTAGACGACGCCAGAGCTCGGAGAGGCCTACGTATACCTGGGAGAGGACAAGAGAGAGTAATGTAGGAACCCACTCATTAAATCTTTAGAAGTCGCATTAATATTGTGTTTGGACTCAGTTTCTACTAAAGTGACAACGAGCACAGTGAAGTGAAGTCGTGCATGAATTGACCAATCACAAGCCAGACGAGAGAGACTTTGTGATTTCAGCTGATGGGATAGGTCGATTCCCGCTCGTCTCTGCTTTGGTGGAACCGTACCTAACAGCTTTCCAGGAACCACTTATCTTCAGGCTTTCAGCAAATTGCTTCATATCAGAAACACTTAATAAAAAATGATTAGAACATAAAGGAAAAGCTAATAAACTTGTCACTGTGTGTGCTGCATAACAAAATGTAACTAGGTCCTGTTCTCTGTTTGAGATCTCTTTTCCTGTAGTAAACAGACTAGAACCATATAGGAATAAGAATCAAGGAGCAATTGTTACTCAAGCTTTTTAGAGGCCTTCCTAACTCACTTGAAGCAGTAAAGTGTTGTCATTTTGCGCCTGAGCCACGGCTAGAGCTTTCTGAAAGGCGTCCATCGCTTTAGAGAAAGCTCCTAGCTCCAAACTGACGGCTGCTACGGTGAGATGGACGCAGCCGGCTGTTGACCCGCCGCCGCAGTCGTTGTACAGAGCTTGGCGAGCGTACGAGAGGGCTCTGCGAATGAATGAAAGAAGAATTTAATCATCCCGTTATAAAAGAAGAGGGGAGAGGAAGAAAATTAAATATTATAGTTTAAATGATAAACTAAGAACAGGCTTTAGAGTGTAGAGTGACGTCTGTTTATTTCTGGTATACTTCTAAGCAAACCCTTTCATTTGATATCCATATCATGGGAATGCATAAAAATAACTAGACCACCATCTTTGGGAGTCCGCCATATTAGATTTAGAATAACGTCACTTTACTAACTATGCATTGTCATCCGCAACTCCTGAAAATTATACTTATTTTTCGTGTTTAGTGCGGAACCTAGGTTCTAGAGTAGATAGAGTTTATATGCCGAACATCACATCGGGCCCCTGACTTGGCAAAATAATTATATTTTAGGAGAAGCCTCTGCCCAGAAGCGCGATGATGAAGGCTAACAACATCATCATCTGCCGACCCTTTTCCCAACTTTATTAGGGTTGGCTTCCAGTTTTACCGGATGCAGCTGAATACTAGTATTTTATATGGAGCGACTGCCTATCTGACCTCGACAACGCAGGTAGTATTGAGTAACAAGATACCCCTTGGTAAAACTGGTTGTCAGACTTTCGGGCCACTAACTACCTGTAACGACTGTCCGAAATCTACAAATGACAAAATCAAAATATTTTTATTTCACATAGGCCTGCCTACATGGGCACTTATAAAACGTCGACAAAAAGGTGCTCGACAGCCGGGACTAACGGCTTAACCTGCTTTCCGAGGTACGGAGGAAACTCGGTATGTAACGATGGTAACCCACCTACAGAACGACCTCAGCAAGCACTGCTTAACATTAAAGATCGACCTGTGCGGCTGTTATTATTTAGCCACGAGCTAGGCCAACAGTAACAGTTAAATACCTGTCAAGTCCTCCCAAGGTCTGATGAGCTCTTGCCAGGTTTAGATACGCTTCAGCCCGCATTGGTGCGGAATCCAACTCTTCAGATATACCCAGCTGTCGGTTGGCGAACTCCAGAGATTCTCTGTAAATGAAAAAGGAATTTTGGCGGTTCATACAATTTCTTACTTCATTACTGGATGAGGCAAGAAGAGTGGGCGAAGTGGGGCTTACATGATGATACATTTTCAGCTACTATACCATAGCTTAGTTATCCACGTGCATATGAAATTAATTTAGAAAACCTGTTCATAAAAATAAAAAATAAACTAAATTGTTTTCCAATTGAAGCGCACCTGTAAATGTTGGGGATAAAGCTAGGTGAGGTTATATTTTTTTAGGTTAGATTGGCAGACATTAATATAATATTCTGTCAAAATATGTCTAGCAATGGAGAAAAATACTATACTACTTTATATGATGTTTTTAGGGCAGTACGTCGATTCTGTAAAATTCAGACGACAACTCACATCTCACATCGCTATCCACTGTCACTTCGCGTAAGCTTCAAAATGACCTTGATTTTGTAGCCAAGGGAGGGTTGAAGTGACGGGGGAAATACCTTACAGAATGCCACTTTTTACGTCATCTCATACTTTATCTGTCAAAATCTCCCTGTTAATTTAGTTCAACTCGCTGACACGCTCGTAGTGGTGGCGGTAGTGTAAAATCGAATTATCAACCGGGTTTTCAGAATGCCAATCAAGAAACTCACAGCGGATTCAGATTCGAAGTTCTAAGTGAGGTCTTACAGAATCGTCATCGGTCTAGCATTTTTCCACTATGTTGGGGTCGGCTTCCAGTCTAACCGGATGCAGCTGAATACCAGTATTTTACATGGAGCGACTGGCTATCTGACCTCCACAACCCAGCTAGTACTTATACGATACCCCAAAATAAGACTGGGTTTTTAGACTTTCGGGCCACTGATTTCCACAAGTGCCAGCCGGACTAATGGGTTAACGTGCTTTCTGAAGCACGAAGGGAACTCGCTATGTAATGGGTAGTCATCACTCATCCACGGACCAACCTAGGCAAGGGCGCTTAGCCTAAAAATCGACCCGTGCGGCTGTTATTATTTAGCCATGAGCAGGAGAATGATGATATTGTTTGGCAAATAAGCAGGCGACACTTTATGGGAAGTGGGGCCGTCATCACCCATCCATACTTTCATACTATCCATACCTACTTCCATACTAATATCCATACTAATATTATAAATGCGAAAGTCACTCTGTTTGTATGTTTGTTTGTTTGTTACCTTTTCACGACTAAACGGTTGATCGGATCTGAATGAAATTTGGCAAGAAGATAGATTTTAACCAGGGGAAGGACATAGGCTATATATCATCACGCTACCACCAATAGGAGCGGAGCAGCAATGAAAAATGTTGCGAAAACGGGAAAAATGTGACGCAGACGAAGTTGCGCGGGACAGCTAGTTCTATATATTTAACAAGAGTGGAGCCGCGGGAAACAGCAAGTCTTAAACAAATAAATAGCGTTGTGTTTCCATTCAGACCACGTCGCATCTAATAAAATAATAAAACCGAACTTTTCACGTTATTAAACTTTTCTGGGTCGTTGCCAAATAAAATCTGATACATAATATAAACGAGCTATTTCTCTTGATAGTCTGCCAAAACTACGGCGTAGTAAAGATAGTTTATTTTATTGTAATTTCGTCGTTACAGTTTGCGGTCCCATGCGGAAGTTTTGTGAGGAAATAGTAGATGCGAAAGTGTTTTGATGAGATTTACAAACGATGTCTTTTTCTTACGAGATATACGCAGTGGATGGGATACGGATATGAAAACGGTTACCATATATTCAGTACTAGCTGTCCCGCGCAACTTCGTCTGCGCCACATTTTCCCCATTTTCGAAACATTTTTCATTGCTGCTCCGCTCCTATTGGTTGTAGCGTGATGATATATAGCCTATGTCCTTCCCCAGGTTGAAATCTATCTTCTTGCCAAATTTCATTAAGATCCGATCAGCCGTTTAGTCGTGAAAAGGTAACAAACAAACAAACATACAAACAAACAGAGTGACATTCGCATTTATAATATTAGTATGGATTTAATTCTGAACTTTTAAATTTTCGCATCTCTCTTGGATCTTTTGTTCATTTTTACAGAAATGAGAGTAGGAAGTCAACTTTTAGCCCATTGCCCGTAGGCAGGGCGCAGTGGCAGGGTCCGTAGCCTTGCCCCTGAGATGAGTTAGACTTTAAAGTTTCAAGATGAAGATAAACGTGAATTGTAACATCAGACTAACAACCTCAATGAAGGTTGAGGGCATGCCCCCCGTGCCCACCCATCCACCATCCACGGACCACCCTCTGCAAGCTTTGGACATCCTTGAAGATCGACCTGTGCGACTGTTATTATTTAGCCACGAGTCCCTTACTGCCATTTATCTCCCCTCTGTTCTTTATTTGTGGATATGTGATCTATCCTGAATAACAGAAGTGTTTATTCCGCTTACTACCATCTAAACAACTTGTGATCAATGCATCGTGGGTGTTTCAAATGCGTGACATTTGCGTGAAATATGGCTCCCGACATTTTGATTTGTACGCCAAAGACAGGGCGTGGGCCAATATGCACCAATCACTGTCGCGTAGTTTAGGACGGTCGCTAGCAGAGCTAGAACGTTTTTGGCAATCGTACTGCAAATTTGCACGTGCAATTTAGTGGGTGGGTAATATTTCTGGAGTGTTGCATATCATAAAATTCATAAATCACTTTCATTTTTGACAAAGTAATCAAAAGCTATAAATGCAAATAGGTTCTGTCTTCTGCTGATTATGGAGGGAAGTAGAAATTATGTTCTTCCTACTCCTCCGCTATTTTTTTATGATTAATTTCGTTGCGGGATCCAAGAAGTTATATTGTTTCTATGGAACTTCGTCAAGGTTCATTGGCCCGGCGGTTTTCTGGTAGTCGCCACTGTTGATTCAGGCTTTCAGGAAATGCAGTGGTTTAGGAATACCCTGGCGAGCTTACCCCAATAAAAAAAAAAAAAACTTAATTCACATATTTATTTAAACTTCATGTACACTAGTGGTACAAAGCCGGACTTAACGCCACAAGACATTCTCCACCAGTCAACCTGGGGGTTAAATAGGACAACATTTAATAATTATACCTGTTTGTAGGATTCCGTCAGACGGTCAGGTCTTTTAGGCATGCTGGCATAGTCAATTGCTTTCGGTATTAGGGACGCATGACCTCTACCTACAAAGACGCTCCCATTCTACCTTCTAATATTTTTTTGCTCAAGGCGCTCATCCCACCAGTCGGCAAAATGCAGTCCAGTGGGAACTGGATGTCACCCATTACCCTGAAGGGCACCATGAGCTCTTATAGGGTCTGTGGAGGTATAGAAGGACCTCTAAAGGGACCAGCAGTTGTGCATGGCTTGCTAGAGCGTAACCCTGGGTAGGCTGCATATGATTTTGTGACACTCTCCTGTATCAGCTGCTAGTCTTTAAAGGAGTGGCTATTGCAAATCAGAAGGCTTAGCGTGGGTAGACCTTCCTCAAGGTAGGCCGACGATCCTGTAAAAGCCGCGGGAATCCAGTGGATGCGGGAGTCTTAAAAAGGTGGTTTGAAGCTAATGTCCAGCAGGGTAACATGAGAAAAATTCAGTAATTTAGTGACATGATGGTTTTATATCTCTGATTAATCTGTTTAGGCCGGAAACTTTTGGACCTACGGGATATGTCTGTTCAGCTGGCTTCTCTCACTTAAAACGTGAACGATGATGATTCTAAAGTGTCGCAGTTCTTACCGATACTTCCCGAAGTCCATGTATGCCTGGTACAGATGTCCCAGCAGCGCGAACTTGTCGCTTCGATGTCTTACACCGCGGAGCGCTGAGAGCCACACCTTGACTGCTAGCCGCTGTTCGTTCTGGCCGTACAGACGGACTCCTCGCTCGATCTGGATATGGAAAAGAACACCAGTTAATACACTGGAAAACATATGCAAACACTAATAATTATAGGCGTGATGCATACTTTCAGAGCGCCAGTCGCAGTTTCAACGAAATTTCTTGTGAACCTGGCATTGAACTATTCTGCACCAATGCAAGCACAGTGAGGAAATTGTTAGCAAAGCCATTTTCTGTTTAAGAGACACCTACCTGCACTTGAACCGTTTATTATTAGTTTTAGGTCAAAATAAAAATAAAATGAACCAACTTTGAGGAAGTAACTGATACTAGTATTAGGAAGTAACAATTTTGTGTTTATCTGTGGAAGCTTGTAATTAGCAATTTAGTTATGAAAGTTTATTATAATAATGTTATGAGTCTGTTAGCTTTCCCAAAATTAAAAAAAAAAAGAAACGAGGCGTGGAAATTGTGGTGCTGTTCCAAAAACGATGGGGCATTTAACATCATGCCCGACCCTTTTGTTTGTTCATTATAGGAACTGACGACTGACTTACAGGGGGTGCTAAACTCGTGACTAAGTTCTGGACTGATTCAATTTAGATTGCCATCGACACGGTAAGAAGAAGACTGGATACATTACATACTTTTGTGAGCAGTGGGTTGCAATCAATGAATCTACCTGTTCCTAGAGGTACACTCCTGTATGAAGAACAACGTGTAAAGTTCCCCAATACTCCACAGAAAAGAGAGAATCTTCCAACCAGACAGGTGTAATGTCTGGT
Source organism: Cerastis leucographa (assembly GCA_963082945.1). Classification (NCBI taxonomy): domain Eukaryota; kingdom Metazoa; phylum Arthropoda; class Insecta; order Lepidoptera; family Noctuidae; genus Cerastis; species Cerastis leucographa. The sequence continues at coordinate 3,763,726 of OY720374.1, read as the reverse complement.
GGGCAACTTCCCGACATTTGTCGGGTTTATCCAATATACTCCTAAGTCGCGAATAACTTTAACTGTGCGATGAAACTTTAAGTTAGTTCTTCACGTGTGTCATAGATGGCGCTGTAGTAATTTTTGTTCTATATTGCAGTAGTATTTTTTGTAATGCCGCTACATACCTTTCTCCTAGCGAGGTACTGATCAAGTCTGGATCGGCAGGCCCTGAAGCAGTCAAGTAACCCTGCGGTGGGTGGGCGGTGCGCGGGCCCGAAGCGAGCGCCCCAGCGGAGTGTGCCGTTGCGCCCAGATCCTCCGCCTCCACCTCGATAGTCTTCCGCGAAAGGGTATACTTCTGAAAGAGAGAACGGGAAAATATGAACAGGGTGTAAGGAATATTGACACGCAAACTAATTAGTTCTTTCGAAGTTATTTTTCTTCTAACTTTGCATTTTTGTTAATTGACACCACCGATGTACCACCGTGTGTATCTAGATCACAATCTAGATACACACGGTGGTACATCAAGTTAAACATTTCCAGCATAATACGTCCTCGCTTTCTAAATATTTCCCGTACAAAGAGAGACCCATTTAAACTGGTTTTGTATCGGGCACTAATGTATACACATGGCAAATTTTCAAACGTTTTTTTTTTCTACTGTACACCGTTTATAAATTGATGTTGTTACAAATAATGGATTGTTCTCCCCGTCATTGTGATAATTTATTCGTTCTGTTGGCCTAACATGACGTCTTAAAGCAGTGTTGTTTTACTGTTATTCCAGAGTGGGAAAGAGATGGCGCTAGACGTCCTCTATAGCTCCGTCTCTTTCCCACAAAAAATACTGTTTTAAGACCTCATAGTTATCTCCTTGGACCATACCTGGGAGCCTTCTAGTTACGAAGATATTGGGGGGCAAAGTTCCAACGTTTTTACACCTTTTTTTTTAACACAAGTTTCATTTATTTATTTATGTACACACAAAATACAGGACAATAAATTAAGATGGAAGAGCACAAAGGTACTGCTAATATAATGTTACATTTAAATACCTCCACGATCCCGGTACTAATTAATGCATCCATCAACACAAATTTTAATTACCGAGCTACCCTGGCGCTTCCACCTGTTTCCTGGTTTCTGTTATTTTACAACAGTCAGATGTAAAATTATTGTGAAAGGATTATACCATGAATTAAGCACATGATTCTACACTCACAAGCGTTAATAACCATTGGTTACTAAAGAAAAATAGCTGTTCCCGGCTTATCAGCATACCTATTTGAAAAGCCTAGCTTTTTAGCTGTGTTCCGATTGTATCTCAGGCCTATTAGGGAGCGACCAAACTTATGGAACTGGGGGCCTACTCTCTAAGTCCGTCAACGAAAGTACGGGTCCGTTCGTAACTAGCTTTATACTTCGAAATAAATCCTACTCCCTAATACACACATCAAAAGTGTCTAGGGATCAAGCATTTTTATGCGGATTTCTTGAGATTGAGATGTGGCTTTGTAATAAATTTATGATTTTATAAATTTATATGGATCCTTTTTGGTGCATTTCATAATTTGAATCAGGAACTGTGAATCAAATTCGAGTAAAAGATGAAAATCAGCTGTCAATATTTTCCCTATAAAAACATACAACGCATTGAAGACATTATTAGTGCTACTGTTTCCCTACTACTGATTAAAACCAACGTTATTATGGAGCGGCGACGTCATTTAAGCAGGGAAGAAATGCTCAGAGCCGTGGGAATGATAGAAGCTGGTTCCCGGCAACGTACTGTGGCTTTAGCTCTGAATACAAGTCAGAGTGTTATCAGTCGACTTTGGACACGTTACCGAAGCACTGGTACCGTGGCTGAGCGCCATGGAGGACGGTATCGCTGCACCACACGGAGAAAAGACCGATACATTCAAATCTTAACTCGAAGAGCTCCAACAATAACCGCCATGATGTTAGCCGTGAGGCTTCATCACTCTTCAGGGAACTTAATTAGCGACCAAACAGTCAGAAACCGCTTGCATGAAGTGAACCTTCATTCCCGAAGACCGCTACGGGTACCACCTATAGCAATGCACAATCGTAGGATTCGATATCAATGGGCTCTTGAACACAGAAATTGGGCAGAAGAACAATGGCGTTTCGTGTGCTTTTCTGATGAGTCTCGTTTTGGTATGAGACCGGATACAAGACGTATACGACACTGGAGAACCCCTGGACGCCAACAGCGATTAAAATCCTGCCAGGAAGTCCATCCTTATAGTGGTGGAACCATCATGGTATGGGCGGGTATTTGGATCGGCGGAAGAACTGAGTTGATTTGGATCAGAGGCAACCTCAACGCTCAAATTTATGCTGAGACGATTGTATCAGACGTCATCGTTCCTCTACAAGTGCAAATCGGTCCCTTATTTCAGTTAATGCATGATAATGCACGACCGCACACCGCAAGAGTTGTAAGACAGACTCTCGCCGCAGCTAACATCAATGTCCTGCCCTGGCCTGCTCAGTCGCCAGACTTGAACCCGATTGAGCATGCATGGGATATGCTACAGAGAAGAGCTCTGCCGAATATGGAGGGTATCCAGTCGCAAGAAGACCTTTTTTTTGTTGTTGCAACGAACATGGGCGGCCATTCCACAGCGTGATTTGGATGAACTCATTTTGAGTATGCCAAACCGATGTTCTTGTGTTGTTAGTGTTCGCGGTAGAAACATGGATTATTAATTGTTTAAGTTACCCAATAACATTTTAAAGAAAACTGTTATTTCAGTCTTTTTTTCGAACTTTAATGTTAGTGGTTCAAATGTCAAAAATCCCTTTATTAGAAAATGGCAAATTTCTTTATTAATGCAAAGGTGACTTGGTTTATCGTTACTGTGACAAACGAAAACACTTTATTTGATGAATCCTTAAAGAAAATTTTAATTAATATCAATCAGGAGAAAAGTTATTGCAAAAATATATGTTGATCCCTAGACACTTTTGATGTGTGTATTTTTAGATTCATGAGTTTTGAAAACACATCGGGAGTAAGGACAACTGTCCAATCGTATTGTCATTCATTTTTAGTTCGGTTCCCTATCGAATTTTATGTCCGTATGTGATAAGTAGTAGGAAACGACCGTAACTTCGGCCGAAACTACAGACTTCGTGCTTAGAGAGTAGACCCCCTGGCCCCCTATTCACAAACGCTCGGATTCGATTTCGATTCGATAAGTGGTATGTCTATCTTGTTTTGGCATTACGAAAGCGAGTGAGATAGACATACGACTCTCCGAATCGAAATCGAATCCGAGCGTTTGTGAATACGGGGGCTGGAATCGGCTTCGCTATGTCAGGATGACCTAGTCTATGCAATAAAAGCCTTGCCTGGAACGGAACGACGCAAATGACACTGTTAGAAAAGTCAAGTGCGTAGTACTTGCTACCGCCGGCGTGCGTGTATGACTTGCACGCGTAGCATGACCACTGTAGAAACGAGTTTTGTCTACGAAAGAATCGACACGAAAACTTGACACTGGCTAAATGCACAAACCGTGCGGAGACAGAAAAAAAAAAAGAATCGACACGATGACAGGTAGACAATGACATGTGTCAGTTTCGCGATTGCTCCATCCACATAGCCAGTTTCTACGGGGCGGTTATGCTACACGTGCAGATATACAGGGTGGAAGAGACTCCGACGCGAAAACGGGTACCTACTTTCTATCCAGTACATCATTCTGAAGTTCTGAACCGATGATAACGTAGGGGACGTAGAAGTTTATCCACAGATTTATAAAAAATATCAGTTTCATACATTTTGACCGTGTAGGTATTGCACTTTTGTAGGAAACAACAGTTTTTTTTTTAATAACCGATGAACAAATTCTATGTGGGCGTCTTCAGAATACAAGTAAGTAAGTAGTTCTGGATACAAGGTAACCGTTTTCGCGTCGGAGCCTCATCCACCCTGTTTGAACGTGGACAAAGCGAAAGCAGTATGTAGTGATCCTGGATAAAAAGCTTGAGTTTATTTAATTGTGTCAAAAATTTGGTCACCTCAGTAAGTTAACTGAGAGAGTGTCCAAGTTTAAGGCCTGAAACTACGTTAAGCGGGCGCCCGCGACAGGGAACCGACGCGTGTCCACGCGCGTGGACAGGCCGGGTGGGCTCCGTGGGAACACGACGGTCCCCGTCGCGGGTACCTGTCTCGGAGGTTGGATTATTTTATTTAGGCAGTGTCGCTAACTCAATTTTAACGGTGTGCCTGTAGCCATATTGATAGGGAACTTAAATTTAACTTGGATGCGGGGCCCGCCTCCCCGCGACTGACGCCCGCGCAGGTCCCCGCGTCGGAGTGTTTTTGTATGGAACCGCGCGGGCGCCCGCTTAACGCAGTTTCAGGCCTTAAGACGCAAATTGACACCTCTTCATTTAATTTAGCTTCAGCTGTACTATGTCTAAGAAAGCTTCATAGTCGTCGATTAATACTTACCGTCGGGTAGGCCGATGTCTTGGTTTTCATCCAATAACCCGGATGCTGGCATGTGAGCAAAATTGATTCAGTGACTAGCTTATGCCCGCGGCTGCTCTCGTGTGGAGGGCGAAAATTATCTTACAGGAAATTATACTGTACTATTGGGAATTGGGATATAAATCCGCTGTCTACCTAAACATGACGTTTTCCCATTTTCTTCCATCCGCCTTTCCGCCATGGCGGTCAATCTTGACGGCGATTAGGCAAGACATCTGCCAAACCTCTTCCCAGGTCGGCTTCCAGTCTAACCAAATGCAGCTGAATACCAACATTTTATATGAAGCGACTGCCTATCAGACCTCCAAAACCCAGTTAGTACTGGGTAATACGATACCCCTTGGTAGGACTGGTTGTCAGACTTACGGGCCTGTAATGACGGTTAAAGATCAACAAATGACAGCCGGGACCAACGGCTTAATGTGCTTTCCGAGGCACGGAGGAAACTAGGTATGCATGTACGCAGAGGATTTTACAGTGCAGGCGTGGGTGCGCAAACACAGCTCCATCGTCTGTTCCTGTAGGAAATCTCATATTATATGCTCTCAGTTTCAATTTCCATGCTCTCAGCTGCTACTGAAAAAATCTAAATGCAACAACCCAATTATACTTTGTCCGACCCTGGGAATCGAACCCAGTTCTCCACGCTCAACAGCCGCGCTGCGACCACGAGACCAACGCTGCAACGGGGCGGTTTACGCTTATAGTGTTAGTGTGCATTTACCTTGTGGCTCATCGAGATGGTGTCTTGATGGGTCAGGTGAGCTCAGCAGACGTGTCGCCGACAGCTGATGCGCCGGCACCCCGCTGTAACAGAACAAGAATGATTTCTTTACACACATACATCCAAAGACATTCAAATATTTCAAGCTAACATCACATGTTTGTATACAGCCGGCCGACTTGGGAATGTCTCCTCTAAATAGACTCCGAACCAAGTTGGCCGGAGCAAAGACAATCTCACATATTATAGGGGTTATTGAACGACTCAGATAAGTGTGTATGCGGCGTTGTATCCATAGTCAATAGCCCTACCTTCCATCTTGCGGTGCATGCCCTGTAACCTGCGCACTTAACGATGACTGCATCAGCGAGCGGAGTTTGCTTAGCCTAATTTTGTTTTTTTAAAGTCTGACAACTAGTCTTACGGGGTATCGTATTACCCAGTACTAACTGGGTTGTCGAGGTCAGATTGGCAGTCGCTCCATGTGAAATACTGGTATTCAGTTGCTCCGGTAAGACTGGAAGCCGACCCCAATAAAGTTGGGAAAAGGCTAGGCAGATGATGATGAATTGATGACATTGTGCTGCTACTGTCACAACTTACTGGCAAATCGAAAATGGGGAAAACCCGAAAAAGGGTGCTCAACCTGCCCTGACTGCGGTCCGTAGCTCCTTGGCGCGGACGAGCCACGTCGATGAACAGGGTTTCACAAAAGTAGAAAGGAAGAAGAGGAAGCCCTGTTTGCGAAACCAGTGCGGTACCGCACCGAGTGGACCCAACCAACATGCCGCTGCGCCCTGCTCTGCATCACTCCACGACGATTGAAGAAGTGGTGCAGTATTTGAAAGTAAAGACCAACTGGACTCTGAGGGTTGAAAGGTTGGAATCGCGCCACAACATCAACTTTATGTCGTTCGTGGTTCGAGTTCCAACCCACCACCTGCAGACCTGCTTGAGAGAGGACTTTTGGCCGAACGGTGTCGTATATCGACGTTTCCGAGGACGGTTACGCGACACCACGCAGCGACAACATTATACACGGTGTAAATCACCTCATCACGAAGCCGTCAACCAAGCATTCTGTACATGAAACTAAGTAACTTTACGCAAAAATTATTGCTGGGAAACGACTTTTTTTTGGGGGGTGTAAAATCATGTTTTGTGGTAGAACTCAATGTAACGCACTCAAAACATTGTGCTGATGGACGGGTTGAATAGTACGGGGGTCGTGGAGATGTTTAAAGTAAAAATCTTACATTAAAAACTTGTATTTAAAAAAATACTTGTCAAAAAGTTGGAACTTTGACCCCTAATATCTCCGTAACTAAAAGGTTCCCAGGTATGGTGTAGAACAAAAAAATGATCGCAATGACAGGGAGAACCAGTGCCTTTCGGCTTCGTTAAGAGGTGTTTTACACCCTTTATGTTTAGTTATAGTTTAATAAGGTTGTATATGTATCAGTTTATTTTTATTGTGTAAGACTATTTTGTGTATTTTATGTATGGGCCTTAGTTGCCCGATTATAAAATGATTGATTGATTGATTGAGACCTACCGTAAAACGTGATTTTCAAACTAAACTAAAAGTCGTTTACCAGCAAAAAATTTTGCGTAGAGTTACTTAGTTTGATGTTCAATGCTTTGTTGACGGCTTCGTGAAGGGTCTTCGCGTTTACACCTTGTTTTTTTTTTTAATGTTTTGTGACGATTACCTAAAAATTATCTTTCTTTCCTTATTTGCTAACTTTGGGCAGACTTACCCTAGGAAGTCGCGCGACTCGATTGAGTCCCATGACATGTTCCGCGGGTGTAGACGACAACGTCACCTACTGGTTGGATGCATCGCGCTGTCTCGCTCGCACAGCGCGCTCGCTCGCTGTGGAAGAGGGAGAGAGGAGTATGTTAGTTGATGCGGGTTTAAATCCAGCTGTAAATATATTTTGCTTTACCCTAAGGCCACTTTCACAAGAGGACGTTAACAGCGCGACATTAGCGCGGCAGAAGCACATTCCTTCACATTATAAGAACAGCCGCACTTTAGCAGCGTGCCTGCCGCTCCGCTGTTTAAAATATGAAATTCTGACAGTGCGACAGTCACGTATCTGTCGCGCGACTGTTGCGCTGCTAAAGTCGCCAAAATGTGAAAGCGGTCTCCGATCTTGGCAAGTTATATGCCTTGCTGGTTAAAAACGTCCCTCAAATTATACATCTATGAATGAGTTAGCTTACCTGATTAATAGAAATGGTGACCGATGTAAGACTCCGAATCCATTGTGACAACACTATTGACAGCCATCTTTTACGGAGTCAGAACCTGGAAAGACAGAAATTGTTTTTGAGTTTATCAAGCAATGTTCAATAGCTTTTGCGGTTACCAGGTAGCTTACCATAAAATCTCTGAAAGCAGTATTGTTTTAGTACCTATTATTCCAGATCGGGAAAGAGATGGCGCTAGACGGCTTCTATAATTCCGTCTCTTTCTCAAACTGGAATGAAAACTGCTTTAAGACGTCATAGTAACTCCCCATGTGGAGGTGTCCTGTCATTTCACCAAAAAATAATTTTCAAATTTTCATTTGACTAATAAACTATTGACAGATGCACGTTAGCGTATTACCAATTACTAATTAGCTTGTGGAGGTCTGGGGCCCTACTATTAAAGCAAGCTTATTATATTGTTCTCTTATAATTAAAGTTATTTTTGGCTTCAGGACCATGACTTCGACATACGATTCGGGCCGCTTATTTGTGAAAGAGACAGCGCTATGCAGTTTATGTTGCTAGTTGTGTCTTCCATTTGTCTATTCCTTGCTTTATCAGCAGGGAATAGACAAATCTTTTAAATCGCTTATTTTTTCCCCGCACTGAGCAGGAGTAAAACAATGTTGTTTTTATGAGCTCATGGTACCAAACAAAGTAATATTATTATAAGCTTGAAACAAAACGTTCCTGCAACAAGATTGTTTTGTTAACAGTCATATTATGGTAAGGCCCCTGCAGCTGTCATTTCAAATTGGCCAAACTATGTCTTGGTGTGAAAGTATAGTGTTCATTTCCAATATCAAATCTTTTCAATCTTAAGATGCTTATAACATCAATAAAATGATGAATAAATTAAATATCTACGCCGTATGTAACCGCTGGCATAAAAAATGATTTGGTTATAGAAAGGGAAAAGCATTGGCGGTTCGATGCAACATGCTTGTCCGTAGGTATGCTTGTCGTAGACTGCGTAAAGTGGCGCTTTTTAAAGCATATTGTCAGACATTTTACACATGCAGCCTCTGGACACCGACAAGCTGTACGCAGGACAAGCTTGACACGGCCTGTCGTCATAAGACGGACGGACGGTGAGCTAGATGACTCTGCCCTGGAGTGTAAATTTGGTGTGGCCCCACAAACGATGGGACACTTGATATCGTGTCCTGCCTGTCCTGTAGTTTACATATCACAGGAGCTGATGGACGCTACAGAAAGTGCCAAACACGTCGCCAAGTTTTTGTTGACTCAATTTAAATTGTCATCGACACGAAGAAGTAAGCGTGTCGTGCCGCTGTTGCAAAGAGTGCGGGGCAGCTCGAACAGTCTCCTAAATATCATTACAAGAAAATTTGATTGCCCGGTCGTCCAATAATAGGGGATGATCACATTTTTTTTTCTTTGTCCGTCGGGTAGTTTATTAAAAAGTATTGGACACGTAATTTTCTTTTTTCACGTGGTTATAAAATTACGGAGATATATTGAGTTGAAATGGCGCATGACGTCACATGTAGGTAAGTTTTATACCTACTTGTGACGTAGTGAGCCCCCCACTCTCCAACTTTAATGAGTTTTAACCAAGTAATATTTTGATAAAAAAAAAATACGTGTTGCGGACGCCGAACTAAAACTTCACAATCACTTAGAATTATGAATAGCGTTAAGATAATGTAATTAGAATAAGGAATAAACAATTTTATTTAGTACGTAAGAGCATAAACCATTGAGTAACGTAGGCTTATTTACCCTAAATTAATAAAGAGAATCCTATCTAGATTAAGTAAAACACGTAGGAATGTAAATAGGCTTTATTAGACGAAGATTGAATTATATACTTTACCATATAAGGTCAGGAAAGAATCTAAGCCCTCTGATTGGCCAGAGAATGGAGACCGATGAAGCCACAGGTCATGTCAGAATCGAGTCTAGACAGGTCGAAACCTGTCCGTGTGGCTCCAACGATCTTCACTGAAAGTCGAGCCACGCTATTGGTTAGCGCGCAAAAGTACGCCGCACGCCAACCGCTTCACGCACATCACTGTGCACAGTATAAATAGGGGCGATCTAGGAAAGCTAGGACTCACTCGCCGCCTGACCGCCGTCGCGTACGGACGTGCCGCTACCTGCTCGCATTCCCGCTCGCTATCAGTGTGTGTCATCGGTTCGTCGCTTCCCAGTGTCGTGACGTCATCAGTAGTCCCTCGACTACACCCCCGAACAATTGCTGTCTTTTTATTAAGACAGCACTTGCTCATTTGCTTCGGATATTATTCCGATTTAACTTCCTTTGCCCCATCAGGGAAAATTCCTCAGTTTCGAGGTTCTTGGTGGGAAACCTAACGGTGCCAACGAAATCGAGAGAGGGTGGTGACCCAATCTGCCCACCTAACCCCTTCAGGGTCTAGGTGAAAAATTGGACTCCGTCGCGAACGCATGCGCCGCCGATATACTGTGCTAGTGTTACCCGTTTCAACAAGTTCCTGAAAGCGAAGTTCCCTAGACTGGTGTTGGAGTTGCTACCAAGCCAGGACCTTCGGACTGTGGCTGCGGGAAGGTTGAAGCGGGTGAGTCGCTGGACCCAGTAAATTCCCTACATAATTGTTTAAGGAATTAGGTTATTAGGCGCGCTGAGCTTCACTCAGATGTTCGCTAACTCTTAGCAGACAATATGGCCCTTGACGCGGATGATGAACTCCTTTTGGCGTTTTTCAAACGCGTTTTCCTGAACGACCCAGATTTTTTAAAGAAATATGGGTCCGATGTCGCTGCCTTGCAGCAATCCAGTATTGCCGTCACTGACTTCAGTGACGCGCTCGAGAGCCCTTTGTCGCCGCCACCTGCTGACAGAGGCTTACCGCCAGCCGTCGCCGCCGCGATTAAGGCTACCCCGAGACCCATTCTTGTGAAACCCATTGTTTCGCAAACAAAGGGCCAGCCCGCACCTGCGTCCATTGTTCCCGTTCCCGAGAACATGGACAAAGGCTTACCGCCAGCCGTCGCCGCCGCGATTCCGGCTAAACCGAGACCCATTGTTTCGAAACCTTTTGTTTCGCAAACAAAGGATCAGTCCGAACCTGCGTCCATTGTTCCCGTTTCTGAGAACATGGACACAACTGAGCCTGTCTCCGACTCAGAATCAATTTTAGACTCGTGCTCTGCCTCCTCATCCTCTGAAGACGACTATCAAGTCGTCGGAAAGGGCAAGAGAAAGAAGGGCAAAAATTCCCAGGCCGCCATGGCCAAAAAGATTGTCGCGCTCCCTACTGTCCCCTCTCCCGCGGCCTCCCGTCCCACCTCCCCGGTCCCCTTACCTACGTCCGCCGCTGCTCATACCAGTAGGCCAGTCAGCCCTAAGGCTAAACCTTCAGCTGCTTCTTCAAAGAAGCTGAAACCCCCTCCCCCGTTGTTCATTCAGGACAAAGGGAAATGGACAGATGTGTCCAAAATGTGTGTTGAGCGCCGCATACAATATACAAGCGCAAAAAGCACACAGCAGGGAATCAAAGTAGTGGTCCCTACGACAACAGACTTTAGGGAACTTACTCGCCAGCTGATCGGAAGGCACATAGCCTTCCATACTTACTCCCTCCCAGAGGAGAAGCCCACCCGCGTGGTGATCAGGCGGATCCCGAAGGAGATATCCACGGAGGACATCCTCAATGACCTCCAAGGCCAGGACATCCCGGTTGCAGCCGTCCACCGCCTTCATAAGGCGAGAGGCGGCGACCAGTACGACATGGTACTGGTCATTTGTGACCCAGTAGAAGGACACCACCCGATCTTCAAAGTGAAGTCGGTATGCTCCCTCACAGGCATCTCAATAGAGAAGCCTTACCGCTCAACCGTAGTAGGGCAGTGCCACCGCTGCCAGCTGTACGGACACAGCCAAGCCAACTGCCATGCGCCGCACAGATGCGTAAAGTGTCTAGGCGACCATGGTACGGCAGACTGCCCCCGTCCCAAAGACAAATCGCTATGCACGGAGCCACCGAGCTGTGTGCTTTGCGGCCAGTCGGGCCACCCGGCTAACTACCGCGGCTGCCCGAAAGCCCCCAAAGGCTCCTCCTCTAAACTGGCGAAGCGTGCAAACGCCCGCCAACAGAGAGAAAGCCCATCGGTGAGGCTACCAACTGCACAGATGCCGGAGAGACTCAGCCCGCAGAGGCCCTCTCCCTGGACCTCGCTGAACCACCAGAGAGCTTTCCCGGCACTCGGCAAAGCAAAGTCCAGCCCCATTCCCGGGCTATTAGATGCCCCTGTCCCCACTCCCGTGGCCCAAGCGAGCGCACCGGCGCCCGCTCGTCCCGCGCCTCCCGGCCCCGCGGCCGCGGTCTCCTCTCCTAACGTAACTTTAGAAACGTTAGCAAAGTTAGTCACCCCCGAAGCAGACCGCATGGCGGCAGATCTCAGGGAGGCTAACACTGACGGTGATAAGCTTAAAATTATCCTCAAGTCCCTAATCAAGTTAGGCGAAGCCTTCAGCGGCATTAATCTTTAATTTCAATGGATAATACGAGATTAACGTGTACCAAACCCCGATCCCTTAAATTAGGGTACTTTAATGCCAATGGCATTAGAGGCCAGCGTGATGAAATCGCCACCTTCCTCCGTGACCATCAAATTGATATCCTCCTCATACAGGAGACCTTCCTCAAGCCCAGTCACCGCGATCCGAGAATTGCCAACTATCGCATAGTTCGCAACGATCGGTCACGTTGCCACAAGGGCGGTACTCTAATCTATTATAGAAAAGAACTGCACTGCATCCCCTTAGATCCCCCTCCCATGGAGTCCCTACTCGAGACTTCAGTGTGTCGACTAGGCATGACCGGTCATCAACCGATCACTATCGCCTCCGCGTACATCCCTCCCGGCGGCACGTCCGAGGAGCACACTCTGTTCACCAAAGACCTTGCCGTCCTCTTCGGCTTGAGTGACTCCGTTATCATAGCGGGCGACCTCAACGCCAAACACCCCGCCTGGAACAGCACGACGACCTCTGCCAGAGGACGTCACGTGTATAACCTGGGTGAGTCCCTCAACTTCGATCCCATCGCTCCTATGGAGCACACTCACTATCCCCACGACCCCGACCAACGTCCGGACGTTCTCGACATAGCGCTACTCAAGAATGTCAACCTTAAGTTGCATTCCATCGAGACTTTACATGAGCTTAACTCAGACCATCGACCAGTGCTCATGCACTTAGTTCCCCGCTCGGGTCCCTGTGACCCCAGCCAGCCCCCGCCGACCCAAGTGATAACCGACTGGAGGAAAGTCAGCGAAAAGCTGAAATCCACCACGTCGTCTCACCTGGAGTCCATCCCCGGCCACATAGTCTCAGTCGCAGACACGACGGCCGCCATCAACTCGTTTACAGAACACGTGCAATCCGTACTGAAGGATTGCTCACGAGAAGTTCCAGCATTGAGCGATCAACGCTGGATACTACCCGCTGACGTACGTGAACTGATAACCGAGAAGAACGCGGCCATCCGTGCCTACAGCAACTTTCCCTGCGACGCGAACAAAGCTCACATGCGTTATTTACAGCGTGCTGTAAAGAAGCGCACTAGTGAGCATCGTTCAGATCAATGGGACAAGACGCTTAGCGAGCTTGAGCCTACCCACCTAGCCTTCTGGCAGCTGCAACGCAAGTTGCGCTCCACCGAAGAGGCTTCGATGCCTCCCCTCACCCGACCCGATAAGAGCGTTGCATTCGACGACTCTGAGAAGGCCGAATGCCTAGCCGACAGCCTAGAGTCCCAGTGCTCCCCCAGCTCTCAACCAGTAGACAAGCGACATCTCGATGAGGTGAACGCATTCGTCGAACGTAGAGCCGCCCTCTCCCCTGTAGAAGACCCAGATGATCCTCTGCCTCCGGTCACAGCTGACGAAGTGAAAGACATCATTAATAAGCTTCAACCGCGTAAAGCACCCGGCTCCGACGGAATCACCAATAGGGTGTTTAAACTCCTCCCCGCTCAGCTCGTCGTGTTAATGGCGGCCATCTTCAATGGCGCCCTGAGCAACAACGCTTTTCCCCAAATATGGAAAGAGGCCACTGTCATCGGTTTCGCCAAGCCAGGCAAACCCAAGTCTGAGCCCTCGAGCTACAGACCTATCAGTCTCCTGAACGCACTCGGCAAAATCTACGAGAGACTTATTTATAAGCGACTCAAAGACTTCGCCGAGGCTAAAAGTCTCATCCCCAACGAGCAGTTCGGCTTCAGAACCGGACACTCTTGCATTCAACAGGTCCATCGCATCGTAGAGCACTTGAGCGCTGGCTTCCAGCGTGGAGCGATGACCGGTGTGTTGTTCTTCGACATAGCTAAGGCTTTCGACAAAGTCTGGCACAACGGCTTATTATATAAGCTGTACAAACTGGGAGTGCCGGACCGTCTCGTGCTCATCTTACGAGACTTTCTGTCGGATCGCACCTTCCGCTATCGCATCGGGAAGGCACTGTCTTCCCCCCACCCCATTAGAGCCGGAGTCCCTCAGGGCTCCGTCGTCTCTCCCCTTATCTTTACTCTGTTCACCAGTGACATCCCCAAGAGCAAGAAGGCTCAGTTAGCCTTGTTCGCGGACGACACGGCCATTTATTACACTGGCCGCAGTCACGACGCTATCTATAGCACCCTCCAAACCTCAGCCAACGTCTTAAGCGCTTGGTTCCGGAAATGGAGAATCGAGGTGAACCCCGACAAGAGCCAGGCAGTTCTTTTCTCTAAACAGCGTAAAATTAAGCCACCCGCGCTCAGCCCGATCACTATGTACGGTAAGCCTATCCCTTGGGAGAAGCAAGCCAAGTACTTAGGAGTCATACTTGACAACCACTTGTCTTTCGCGGCTCACATCAAAGCAGCTCGCGACCGAGCTGCGTTTGCTATGGGTAGGCTTCATTTCATGATTTCGGCAAAAAGCAAGTTGTCACTCAAGTGTAAGTTGCGCCTTTATACCGCGGTGATCCGCCCCATTATGACGTACGCTTGCGTCGTGTACGCTCACACCAAGCCTAAGTACATCCATAGGATGCAAATTTTACAGAACCGGTTCTTACGTAGAGTCACGGGAGCCCCTTTTTATGTCCGTAATGACCGTCTACACGTAGACCTTAGAATGCCCACCGTCCTTCAGTTTATGAAACGTCTTTCGAAGCGTTTCTTCGATAACGCCATTAAACACCGTAATCCCCTGATCGCAGCGGCCGCCCGTTACGAACCCTCGCGCATTAGTACAGTACGCCGTCCTAGGCATACCCTTGTCACTCCAGATGATGCTATCACCCTCCTCCAGGAGAGTAGCAAAGAGACTAGCACTCTTAAAAAGTTCCGACTCAAACCGCCGTCTTTCCGACCTCGCCGTCGAGGTCCGTCGCGACGTCCCGGTCCATGCCCTCCCCGACCCTCGCTCGAGCCAGCCCGCGATGCTGTGCCAGTAGTTTTAAATCAGCCCCTAAATAATGATACCATTCAGATCCAGCCTGTCCCCATGCAGTCCTCCCCCAGCGACGCCCTAAGCCGAGGTTCGTACCCCACAGGGGGTGCCCTTAGCGTGCAGTCGCTTAGTTTGTAAGTTTTTATGCCCTGGCTGGAGGCCTTACTCTAAAGGCACCCACAGGATAGTCCGGTTAAGCAGACGACAACCTCATAGGTTGAACTGCGAGATGCCATTCATAAAAAAAAAAAAAAAAAAAGCTAGGACACAGTCGTTACTATCGCTTCAAGAAGAAACTATGTACATATTTTGAGGAATAAAACCAAGTAAATCATCAAGAAATCTTTTATTAAATACAGTCCACCACAGTCTGGTCCATCGACACGGATAAATAAAATAAAATCAGTGCTAAAAGTGATATAATACGTCCTAATTTGCAAGTAAGTAAACAATAAACTGTAATAAACTGTATAAACTGTATGTGCCATATAAACTGTATGTGCTATAAACTGTATGTGCTATAAACTGTATGTGCTATAAATCTATGTAAAGTATCAGTGCGCGATTTTAACCGAAAGTTCAGAGTGCGGGAGTATATACGCAAAGTGCGCAATTTTAAACCGAAAGTTCAGAGTGCGGGAGTATACACGCAAGTGCGCGATTTTAAACCGAAAGTTCAGGAAGAAAGTACAAAGTGCGGAGTATATACGCAAAGTGCGCGATTTTAACCCGAAAGTTTATAAAGGAAGTACAAGTATATAAACGTAAAGAACATTCCCGCGTAAAAGTTTATAAAACGATCCGCGTTCATAGTAAGTACATAAACTATAACTAAGTAATAAAGTGAGTAAAAGTGTTAAGCACATACAGAACTATTTAATACTTGCAAACATTAAGTGGACGAATATAAAGTGACCAAGTGACTATATACTGGCAAATAGTGCTTATGTATAAGAAGTTTAGGCCTATATAAAGCAAATAGTGCTTATGTATAAGAAGTATAGGCCTATATACAAGCGAATAGTGCTTATGTACAAGAAGTTAAGGCTTGTATAAAGCGAATAGGGCCTATATACAAGCCAAGAAACGATAAGTAACGACTGTCAGCGGAGCTACGACGACCAGATACTAAACAGTGCCGCCGTAACTACAACCAGAACGTCGGTAGCCGAAGCAGCAGTGCCTGTACCGACTTGTCTGGGGCCCGTGACGACCTGAACGGACCCGGACTAAAATATTACAGTGCCTGTACCGACTCGACTGGGTCCGTGACGAACTGATCGGACCTAGACAACCTGAACGATGGTTGTGACAAGAAGCCAGTCAGACCTGGCCGAAATAGAAGAACAGCGACGCGTCCAAGAGCAGGAGGCCGCGCGCCGTCATGAAGAACAACAGATAGAACAAGAGAGAATAAGAAGAATCTCTCTGGAACCACCGGCCTCACCCTTCTCGAGGCTGGCGGACATCAGCACGGCGGGACCATCTGCACTTCGGACAACAACGACCGCACGAGCGCGGTCGCCGACGAGGTCACACCGGTCAACTACGAGCGTGACTACGAGGCTACGGGTAGCAGAATTGAACGCCGCCGAGAAACTTGCAGTGCTGCAAAGAAAACAACTTGAACTAGAAGCAGAGCTGGTTAAGAAGAGGTTAGCCGCCGAGGTGTCAGCCATCAACGATGAGGAAAGCATCAACGACGAGCCCAACAACGAAGAACCGCATCAAAAGGTGGACGAGTGGCTGAGAACGAGCAGACTCGACACACGGGGGGAGGAAGCAGCGCGGGATACACGAGAGGAACCTAAACAAATTAGATTCGAAGTACCCCGGGCCCGATCGCCGACTCCTACCAGGGCGAAGAATAGCATTGAGCAGTTGGCCGTCACGTTGGAAAGAATGGCCAGACCCCGACCGCGACACACCGACTTACCTACTTTCAACGGAGCCGCCAGTGAGTGGCTACCATTTAAGGCAGCATTCAGAGATTCAACACACATGTACCAGATATCGTCAGCAGAGAACATACAGAGATTAAGAGGCTGTCTGAAGGGAGAAGCACGGGATGCGGTAGCCGCGCTACTACACACAGCTACCGACCCCGATGCCGTAATGAAGACACTAGAACAATGCTTCGGGCGCCCAGAAATAATTATCGACCGGGCGCTCGATGACCTGAAGAAACTCCCGAAGCCTGGAACAGCGGCGGCAGATTTAAATAGTTTCGCCGTGAAAATACAAAACATCATCTGTATACTGAAGACGATCGACAGAAAAGGGTACCTATTTAACCCACTGCTAGCAAGAGAAGTATTGGACAAGTTAAGCCCGCACCTACGTTCACGGTGGTGCGACTACGCCTACGATAATGAAGGAACGGCCGACCCAGAGATCGTCGTGATTTCCCGATTCCTGATGCGGGAGGCTGACAGGGCGTTACGGTATACTTACGCCCCGTCGACAGGCGCCACTGCAAACCCAAAAAAGGAAACACGACCCGCCGTAACCCTAAAGAAGAAGGCGCAGGTGTACAGCACCGTCAATGAAAACCAAGAGAAGCTACAGTGCCCCGGGTGCGAGCAAGAACATACTTTACCCCAGTGTCCTAAGTATAAGGCGCTCACCATACAACAGCGTTGGGAGTTCCTGAAGGAGAAGAAGGTGTGCTTCAAGTGCGCTCAGCAAAGACACCGACGCCTGATCTGCAAAGCGAAACCCTGCGGCGTTAACATGTGTCGCCGACCTCACCACGCATCCCTTCATCAAGAACCACAACAGAAGACTGACGTCGACAAGACTACAGAAACACCGAAGGAGGAAGTCGTCCTATCAATAACTCCAAGACCAACCACGGGGCAGCGAACGGTGTTACTCAAGATGTGTCCTGTCGTCGTGTCCGGACCAAGAGGGGAGGCACATACGTACGCGCTCCTAGATGAAGGGGCAACCATATCGCTTATTGACAAGGGACTGGCAGACCACATAGGAGTGGAGGGGCCAACACAGCCGCTGCACTTAAAGGGCGTCAACATGGCGCAAGAGGAACACGAAAGTCAGATGGTCACGGTCGGGGTCCGAGGTATGAAAGAAGAAAACAGATTCAAAATTAAAGCGAGAACAATAAGAAACCTGCAGCTACATCAACAAGCTATTCCTGAGAACCTACTGCATTACAAGCACTTGCACGATCTACCAACGGACGAGGTGTGCTACGAACGCGCGCGCCCCGGGCTCTTAGTGGGAACTGACCACTGGGAGTGTATCGTCTCGAGGGAACTACGGATTGGCGGCCCGAATGAACCAGCCGCATCCAAGACCAACTTAGGTTGGGTGGTGCACGGAACGGCACCACGCAGTGCCATCATGCAAGAGGGAAGAGTGCTGCACGTTTACGAGCCTGACCGAGCGACGATCGCGAGCGACTACGAGCTCCACAACTTGGTCGAGGCTCACTTCAAGATCGAAGCGCTCGGCGTCTACGGCAAGCCACGGGTCAACGAGGCAGAACAAAGGGCCGTCAAGATCGTCGAGGCTACAACCAAGAAGATAGACGAAGGGTACGAAGTCGGACTTCCCTGGCGACGAGACGATACAGTCCTGCCGCCGAGTTACAACCAAGCCTTCCGACGCCTCACAAAGGTCGAGCAACGAATGGACGCCGACCCAAAGTTCGCCGAAGAATACTCCAAACAGATCGACAACCTGCTGAAGAAAGGCTACGCCACGCCGTGTGACGGCTCAGAACGAACGAGCCCGGTGTGCTGGTACCTACCACACTTTGCCGTACAGAACCCGAACAAGCCCGGCAAGTGTAGGTTGGTATTCGATGCAGCTGCAAGGAGCCAAGGAGTATGTTTGAACGACGAGCTACTGGAGGGACCGGATCTGCTGTTATCACTGCCAGGAATTTTATTCAGATTCCGAGAACGAGCGGTAGCAGTGACAGCAGACATCCAGGAAATGTTCTTAAGAATCAAGATAAGAACCGAGGACCAGCCAGCTCAACAGTTCCTGTGGCGAGGGGCAGAGAGAGAAGCACCTCCGACAAAGTACAAGATGACCAGCATGATCTTCGGCGCCGCGAGCTCCCCGTACATGGCCCACCATGTTCGCAACCACAACGCGGACAAGCACGGGCAGGAGTTCCCGCGAGCGCTGTCAGCTATCAAAGAGAGTCATTACATGGACGACTTAGTGGTAAGCTATGACGACCCACAAGAAGCGTGGAAAGCGATCGAAGAAATAAGAACAGTACACGCCATCGCCGGTTTCACACTGCGAGGTTGGAGCGCCAGCGACAAGACGACACTACGCGACGTGCCACCTGAGCTACACGCCACAACGCCCACACAACTGGGGGGAGAGCAACCAGAAAACAAGATCCTCGGGTTGTTCTGGAATGCAGAACGAGATGAGCTCGGTTTCAATACATCTATGAACCGAGTACCAGCAGAGGTACGAGATAGGATGCGCGCACCAACCAAGCGAGAAGCCCTCAGCGCCGTGATGTCAATCTACGACCCGCTCGGGCTGCTGAGTCACTACACCATCCGCTCCAAGATCATCCTACAGAGCCTGTGGCGTCTCCAAACGACGTGGGACGACGAGATACCGGCAGAAGAAAACGAGATGTTCGCGTCATGGTTATCGCACCTTAGCGAGATCGCCCAACTTAGATTGCCACGCTGCTACACCACTAAGAAGTACGAACACATCGACCTACACATGCTATGCGACGCCAGCGAACAGGCCTACGCGACCGTGGCCTACTGGAGGATCACATACGCCGACGGTAGTATCAACGTTGTGCTGGTAGCCGCCAAAGCCAAAGTAGCGCCAAAACAAGCGCAGACCATACCACGGCTGGAGCTGCAGGCGGCTGTCATCGGAGCAAGACTCGCCAGCACCATTAAGAAGGAACACAGAATGACGATCGGTCAGACGACCTATTGGACCGACTCGTCTACGGTGGTACATTGGATTCACCACGACATGCGACGTTACACTCCTTTCGTCGCTCACAGATTAGGAGAGATCGCAGAGTTGACTCAGAAACAAGAATGGAGATGGCTTCCCACTAACCACAACGTAGCTGACGACGCAACGAGACTCAACAACGAGCCACTAAGTACGAACGACCGATGGTTCCAGGGACCTAGCTTTCTCTACCAACCAGAGGAGCAATGGCCCACGATGTCTACTACAGAAGATGAAGAAGAGGAAGTACTGCACACGTCCGAGAAGCTAGGACGAGATAGCTG
Organism: Cerastis leucographa; assembly: GCA_963082945.1. Taxonomy (NCBI): domain Eukaryota; kingdom Metazoa; phylum Arthropoda; class Insecta; order Lepidoptera; family Noctuidae; genus Cerastis; species Cerastis leucographa. Next base: position 3,743,523 of record OY720374.1, on the reverse strand, counting down.
GCTACCAGAACCTGCCCGCTTCTCCCGATACGAGGTCCTAGTAAGGGCCACAGCACGAGCACTCGCCTTCATAGACATCTGTCGAAAGAGGGCCACGAAGATGGAACATCGTCACGTCCTACGCGCCGAGCTAGAACTAATCAAGCAGGCGCAGAGAGAGAGCTTCGGGGAAGACATCGAGCGACTCACATCAGCTCGGCCTGTATCAAAATCGAGCAAACTATACAAGTTAGATCCGGTAATTGAAGACGGAGTAATGAAGGTACGAGGGAGGATCGAGGCTTCTTCAGTACCAATAGAAACGAAAAGGCCTGTCATCTTGGACGGCCGCCACCCGCTGACAAGACTCATCGTGCTACGAGAACACTGCGCTGCGGGGCACGCTAACAGAGAACGCGTGACGAACGACCTACGGCAACGCTACTGGGTCATTCATCTACGACCCACTGTACGTACGATAGAGAAGAATTGTACCTTTTGTAAGAGGTTGAAAGGAGTGCCTCAGACGCCGGCTACGGGGGACCTGCCACACGCCCGCCTAGACCCGTTCCATCGCCCGTTTACCAACTGCGGGGTGGATTACTTCGGACCAATGATGGTTAAGGTGGGCCGACGTCGAGAGAAGAGATGGGGGGCCCTGTTTACATGCCTCACCTCCCGCGCCGTGCACATAGAACTCGTCGCATCCCTTTCTACCGACTCAGCGATCATGGCGTTAAGAAGGATGGCAGCAAGAAGAGGATGGCCATCCATCATGTATTCCGACAACGCGACCAACTTCCGTGGGGCTGATCAAGAACTTCGCAACGCCTACACCGAGTGGCTACCTGCATTGAACGACGAGGGGCTACGAAACCGAATGGAATGGCGCTTCATACCTCCTGGCGCGCCAAATCAAGGCGGCGCGTGGGAGAGAATGGTACGATCAGTCAAGACCGCCCTCAAGGCGACCCTGAACGAGAAGGCACCTGCAGAGGAGGTTCTCAGCACGCTTCTCACTGAGGCTGAGTTCTCCATCAACGCGCGACCCCTGACCCACGTTAGCGTGGACCCCAGCGACCCTGAGGCCCTGACTCCTAATCATTTCTTGTTGGGGTCATCAACCGGTCTCCCGACGACGGGGCCATGCGACGAGGCTGATCGACGACTATGGCGAGCTAGTCAAGCGCTTGCCGACCACTTCTGGCGGCGCTGGCTGCGAGAGTACCTACCTACCCTGGTACCCCGCGGCGAGCCCAAGAACGAGACACGCCCGCTGCAGGAAGGCGACGTGGTCATGATCGTCGACCACACGCTACCACGAAACACCTGGCCGATGGGAGTTGTCGAGCGAGCGCATCCAGGAGCGGACGGCAGCACGCGAGTCGTCGAGGTACGCACCAGAACCGGCACCTTCCGACGCCCGGTGAGCAAGCTCGTCGTCCTAAGGAAGAAAGAAGAGGCTACGCGAGCTGCGCCGGGGGGAGAACTGTTGCGGACGCCGAACTAAAACTTCACAATCACTTAGAATTATGAATAGCGTTAAGATAATGTAATTAGAATAAGGAATAAACAATTTTATTTAGTACGTAAGAGCATAAACCATTGAGTAACGTAGGCTTATTTACCCTAAATTAATAAAGAGAATCCTATCTAGATTAAGTAAAACACGTAGGAATGTAAATAGGCTTTATTAGACGAAGATTGAATTATATACTTTACCATATAAGGTCAGGAAAGAATCTAAGCCCTCTGATTGGCCAGAGAATGGAGACCGATGAAGCCACAGGTCATGTCAGAATCGAGTCTAGACAGGTCGAAACCTGTCCGTGTGGCTCCAACGATCTTCACTGAAAGTCGAGCCACGCTATTGGTTAGCGCGCAAAAGTACGCCGCACGCCAACCGCTTCACGCACATCACTGTGCACAGTATAAATAGGGGCGATCTAGGAAAGCTAGGACTCCCGTTCCCGAGAACATGGACAAAGGCTTACCGCCAGCCGTCGCCGCCGCGATTCCGGCTAAACCGAGATCCATTGTTTCGAAACCTTTTGTTTCGCAAACAAAGGATCAGTCCGAACCTGCGTCCATTGTTCCCGTTTCTGAGAACATGGACACAACTGAGCCTGTCTCCGACTCAGAATCAATTTTAGACTCGTGCTCTGCCTCCTCATCCTCTGAAGACGACTATCAAGTCGTCGGAAAGGGCAAGAGAAAGAAGGGCAAAAATTCCCAGGCCGCCATGGCCAAAAAGATTGTCGCGCTCCCTTCTGTCCCCTCTCCCGCGGCCTCCCGTCCCACCTCCCCGGTCCCCTTACCTACGTCCGCCGCTGCTCATACCAGTAGGCCAGTCAGCCCTAAGGCTAAACCTTCAGCTGCTTCTTCAAAGAAGCTGAAGCCCCCTCCCCCGTTGTTCATTCAGGACAAAGGGAAATGGACAGATGTGTCCAAAATGTGTGTTGAGCGCCGCATACAATATACAAGCGCAAAAAGCACACAGCAGGGAATCAAAGTAGTGGTCCCTACGACAACCGACTTTAGGGAACTTACTCGCCAGCTGATCGGAAGGCACATAGCCTTCCATACTTACTCCCTCCCAGAGGAGAAGCCCACCCGCGTGGTGATCAGGCGGATCCCGAAGGAGATATCCACGGAGGACATCCTCAATGACCTCCAAGGCCAGGACATCCCGGTTGCAGCCGTCCACCGCCTTCATAAGGCGAGAGGCGGCGACCAGTACGACATGGTACTGGTCATTTGTGACCCAGTAGAAGGACACCACCCGATCTTCAAAGTGAAGTCGGTATGCTCCCTCACAGGCATCTCAATAGAGAAGCCTTACCGCTCAACCGTAGTAGGGCAGTGCCACCGCTGCCAGCTGTACGGACACAGCCAAGCCAACTGCCATGCGCCGCACAGATGCGTAAAGTGTCTAGGCGACCATGGTACGGCAGACTGCCCCCGTCCCAAAGACAAATCGCTATGCACGGAGCCACCGAGCTGTGTGCTTTGCGGCCAGTCGGGCCACCCGGCTAACTACCGCGGCTGCCCGAAAGCCCCCAAAGGCTCCTCCTCTAAACTGGCGAAGCGTGCAAACGCCCGCCAACAGAGAGAAAGCCCATCGGTGAGGCTACCAACTGCAAAGATGCCGGAGAGACTCAGCCCTCAGAGGCCCTCTCCCTGGACCTCGCTGAACCACCAGAGAGCTTTCCCGGCACTCGGCAAAGCAAAGTCCAGCCCCATTCCCGGGCTATTAGATGCCCCTGTCCCCACTCCCGTGGCCCAAGCGAGCGCACCGGCGCCCGCTCGTTCCGCGCCTCCCAGCCCCGCGGCCGCGGTCTCCTCTCCTAACGTAACTTTAGAAACGTTAGCAAAGTTAGTCACCCCCGAAGCAGACCGCATGGCGGCAGATCTCAGGGAGGCTAACACTGACGGTGATAAGCTTAAAATTATCATCAAGTCCCTAATCAAGTTAGGCGAAGCCTTCAGCGGCATTAATCTTTAATTTCAATGGATAATACGAGATTAACGTGTACCAAACCCCGATCCCTTAAATTAGGGTACTTTAATGCCAATGGCATTAGAGGCCAGCGTGATGAAATCGCCACCTTCCTCCGTGACCATCAAATTGATATCCTCCTCATACAGGAGACCTTCCTCAAGCCCAGTCACCGCGATCCGAGAATTGCCAACTATCGCATAGTTCGCAACGATCGGTCACGTTGCCACAAGGGCGGTACTCTAATCTATTATAGAAAAGAACTGCACTGCATCCCCTTAGATCCCCCTCCCATGGAGTCCCTACTCGAGACTTCAGTGTGTCGACTAGGCATGACCGGTCATCAACCGATCACTATCGCCTCCGCGTACATCCCTCCCGGCGGCACGTCCGAGGAGCACACTCTGTTCACCAAAGACCTTGCTGTCCTCTTCGGCTTGAGTGACTCCGTTATCATAGCGGGCGACCTCAACGCCAAACACCCCGCCTGGAACAGCACGACGACCTCTGCCAGAGGACGTCACGTGTATAACCTGGGTGAGTCCCTCAACTTCGATCCCATCGCTCCTATGGAGCACACTCACTATCCCCACGACCCCGACCAACGTCCGGACGTTCTCGACATAGCGCTACTCAAGAATGTCAACCTTAAGTTGCATTCCATCGAGACTTTACATGAGCTTAACTCAGACCATCGACCAGTGCTCATGCACTTAGTTCCCCGCTCGGGTCCCTGTGACCCCAGCCAGCCCCCGCCGACCCAAGTGATAACCGACTGGAGGAAAGTCAGCGAAAAGCTGAAATCCACCACGTCGTCTCACCTGGAGTCCATCCCCGGCCACATAGTCTCAGTCGCAGACACGACGGCCGCCATCAACTCGTTTACAGAACACGTGCAATCCGTACTGAAGGATTGCTCACGAGAAGTTCCAGCATTGAGCGATCAACGCTGGATACTACCCGCTGACGTACGTGAACTGATAACCGAGAAGAACGCGGCCATCCGTGCCTACAGCAACTTTCCCTGCGACGCGAACAAAGCTCACATGCGTTATTTACAGCGTGCTGTAAAGAAGCGCACTAGTGAGCATCGTTCAGATCAATGGGACAAGACGCTTAGCGAGCTTGAGCCTACCCACCTAGCCTTCTGGCAGCTGCAACGCAAGTTGCGCTCCACCGAAGAGGCTTCGATGCCTCCCCTCACGCGACCCGATAAGAGCGTTGCATTCGACGACTCTGAGAAGGCCGAATGCCTAGCAGACAGCCTAGAGTCCCAGTGCTCCCCCAGCTCTCAACCAGTAGACAAAGCGACATCTCGATGAGGTGAACGCATTCGTCGAACGTAGAGCCGCCCTACCCCCTGTAGAAGACCCAGATGATCCTCTGCCTCCGGTCACAGCTGACGAAGTGCAAGACATCATTAATAAGCTTCAACCGCGCAAAGCACCCGGCTCCGACGGAATCACCAATAGGGTGTTTAAACTCCTCCCCGCTCAGCTCGTCGTGTTAATGGCGGCCATCTTCAATGGCGCCCTGAGCAACAACGCTTTTCCCCAAATATGGAAAGAGGCCACTGTCATCGGTTTCGCCAAGCCAGGCAAACCCAAGTCTGAGCCCTCGAGCTACAGACCTATCAGTCTCCTGAACGCACTCGGCAAAATCTACGAGAGACTCATTTATAAGCGACTCAAAGACTTCGCCGAGGCTAAGAGTCTCATCCCCAACGAGCAGTTCGGCTTCAGAACCGGACACTCTTGCATTCAACAGGCCCATCGCATCGTAGAGCACTTGAGCGCTGGCTTCCAGCGTGGAGCGATGACGGGTGTGTTGTACTTCGACATAGCAAAGGCTTTCGACAAAGTCTGGCACAACGGCTTATTATATAAGCTGTACAAACTGGGAGTGCCGGACCGTCTCGTGCTCATCTTACGAGACTTTCTGTCGGATCGCACCTTCCGCTATCGCATCGGGAAGGCACTGTCTTCTCCCCACCCCATTAGAGCAGGAGTCCCTCAGGGCTCCGTCGTCTCTCCCCTTATCTTTACTCTGTTCACCAGTGACATCCCCAAGAGCAAGAAGGCTCAGTTAGCCCTGTTCGCGGACGACACGGCCATTTATTACACTGGCCGCAGTCACGACGCTATCTATAGCACCCTCCAAACCTCAGCCAACGTCTTAGGCGCTTGGTTCCGGAAATGGAGAATCGAGGTGAACCCCGACAAGAGCCAGGCAGTTCTTTACTCTAAACAGCGTAAAATTAAGCCACCCGCGCTCAGCCCGATCACTATGTACGGTAAGCCTATCCCTTGGGAGAAGCAAGCCAAGTACTTAGGAGTCATACTTGACAACCACTTGTCTTTCGCGGCGCACATCAAAGCAGCTCGTGACCGAGCTGCGTTTGCTATGGGTAGGCTTCATTTCATGATTTCGGCAAAAAGCAAGTTGTCAGTCAAGTGCAAATTGCGCCTTTATACCGCGGTGATCCGCCCCATTATGACGTACGCTTGCGTCGTGTACGCTCACACCAAGCCTAAGTACATCCATAGGATGCAAATTTTACAGAACCGGTTCTTACGTAGAGTCACGGGAGCCCCTTTTTATGTCCGTAATGACCGTCTACACGTAGACCTTAGAATGCCCACCGTCCTTCAGTTTATGAAACGCCTTTCGAAGCGTTTCTTCGATAACGCCATTAAACACCGTAATCCCCTGATCGCAGCGGCCGCCCGTTACGAACCCTCGCGCATTAGTACAGTACGCCGTCCTAGGCATACCCTTGTCACTCCAGATGATGCTATCACCCTCCTCCAGGAGAGCAGCAAAGAGACTAGCACTCTTAAAAAGTTCCGCCTCAAACCGCCGTCTTTCCGACCTCGCCGTCGAGGTCCGTCGCGACGTCCCGGTCCATGCCCTCCCCGACCCTCGCTCGAGCCAGCCCGCGATGCTGTGCCAGTAGTTTTAAATCAGCCCCTAAATAATGATACCATTCAGATCCAGCCTGTCCCCATGCAGTCCTCCCCCAGCGACGCCCTAAGCCGAGGTTCGTACCCCACAGGGGGTGCCCTTAGCGTGCAGTCGCTTAGTTTGTAAGTTTTTATGCCCTGGCTGGAGGCCTTACTCTAAAGGCACCCACAGGATAGTCCGGTTAAGCAGACGACAACCTCATCGGTTGAACTGCGAGATGCCATTCAAAAAAAAAAAAAAAAAAAAAAAAAGAAAGCTAGGACACAGTCGTTACTATCGCTTCAAGAAGAAACTATGTACATATTTTGAGGAATAAAACCAAGTAAATCATCAAGAAATCTTTTATTAAATACAGTCCACCACAATACGTGTCTAATATTTTTGTATTACCTGTCTGACGGACAAAATAGAATGTCGTTACGTCAAACTACGTGTTTACTAACATTGTTTTTAAGATTAATGTTTACTAATAATTTATGGATCTAAAATGAATTCTGTAACAAAATGTTAATATGGTAATCTACGTTACCAAAAACATGCCTATTTTTAGCCACAACGCTGAAATAATCGGGCCATTCTTTTATTTTATTTTTAAAGGTTGCCCCGCACTACGAATTTCTCCTGTATCGTGGGTGTGTTTACAAATATTTAAACTCACATACACAAACAGCCAGACCCGGAACCACTATCGGAACACGGAACAAATATTTGTATTGACTAGAGTCAATACAAATATTTGTTCCCGAGTTCTGAGGGGGTTGAACCCGCGACACGCAGAGCAGCAGTCGATCGCTTGACCACTGCGCCAACCGTGCCATCATTTAACTAACTTTCATAAAAGCCCACTATTTTGTCGACCCACTAAAACTTGCTTTACCAGAATAAAAATTCAAGCTGACACTAAATTTTAAGTCCGACTACAAACTCTCCAGAGTGCAATTCAGCTTCAGTTTAACGCTCTAAAGACTTGGCACTGATCACTGTTTTGCACTGAAAAATATTAATTATTCAGTTAGAACTACTTGCACTACATTTATGGCGTAATTTAATCTGGGTTTTTCTTGTTTTAGTCTCACCAGACGTAAAGGAATACATTAGGTCAAATAAATTCAAAATATTTTATTTTACATAGGCCTACAAGGGACTTATAAAACGTCGACAAAAGGTGCACGGTTCGGGTTGGTCGTTTCCTATGGAGAAGAACCGGTAAGGAACTCCTATTTTTTTTTTTGTTAGCCTGCATAGTGTCCTTCTGCTGAGCAAAGGCCTCCCCTTTCTCCTTCCATACCTCTATCCTGTGCGATCTCTGGCCATGTTAGCCCCGCAAACCGGATCAGATCGTTACGCCAGCTTCGCCGTGGTCGACCCCTACGGCGCTGTCCTTCCTCAGGCGTCCAGTGTGTTACCATCTTTGCCCATCTCTCCGGGTGCAGCCGTGCTACATGGCCTGCCCACTCCCACTTCAGCCTGACTGTTTTTTCTCCGACATCAGCTACTTGAGTTATGGACCGCAGGGTGGTGTTTCTAACGCGATCTATTCATTTAACAACTATTATGCTGCGCTCCATTGCTCGTTGGCAAATCTTGAGTTTGGACTTCTGTTGTTCACTAGGTGACCAACTTCGTGCACCGTAGGTTAGGACGGGCAAGATGCATATGTCGACTCCATGGTTACTCTTTTAAAATCATTTGGTTTTAAAATATTTAAATGTTACAGCGTTAGTACTTAAATACGGAGGACAACGTAGGCCCGACAATAAGTCGTTGCTTACTACAAAAGGCAGAACAAGATAAAGCAGCAACAAAAAAGAAACATATATAACATTATATTCTGTAAGTAAAATTCAGACGACAACTCACATCTCACATCGCTATCCACTGTCACTTCGCGTAAGGTTCAAAATGACCTTGATTTTATAGCCAAGGGAGCGTCGAAGTGACGGGGGAATTACCTTACAGAATGCCACTTCTTACGTCATCTCATACTTTATCTGTCAAAATCTCCCTGTTAATTTAGTTACGAGCGAGTCAATTTGCTGACACGCTCGTAGTGGTGGCGCTAGTGTAAATTCGAATTATCAACCGGGTTTTTAGAATGCCAATCAAGTAACTCACAGCGGATTCAGATTCTTAGTTCTAAGGTGAGGTCTTACAGAATTACACCGCTGCAGCTGTATTCCCCCAAGGGATAGGCAGATGTGTACCTGGTAGGTACCACACACATTCTGCCATAAGCAGGATACATAGGTCTTAAAAGTTACTAAAAACATTTTCTCGAAATTGTGTAACAGCTAAATTAGACCGATTATAAATAGGGGATAATCCTATTTTTTTTTCTTTGTCCGTCGGGTAGTTTATTGAAAAGTATTGGACACGTATTTTTTCTTTTTTCACGTGGTCATAAAATTACGGAGATATATTGAGTTGAAATGGCGCATGACGTCACATGTAGGTACGTTTTATACCCACTTGTGACGTAGTAAGCCCCCACTCTCCAACTTTAATGAGTTCTAACTAAGTAATTTTTTGATATTTTGATATTTTGATAAAACAAAAAATACGTGTCTAATATTTTTGTATTACCTGTCTGACGGACAAAATGGAATGTCGTTTTCTTTACCCAGTCCGATCCCCTATTGTCTATAGGTATAAGGTGTTGTTTTGCATCCTCGTCAAAATTCAAGAGGTTGTCACGCAAGACATAATAATCAATTAAAATTACGGCACCTAGTTAATTATTAATAAACACTAATTTTTTTGGTTGATTATGTTTGTCAGTATTTCAGAATAACCCCCTTAACGTGGTTTAGGGAATAAGAAATTTTCTAATAAACGTTTCAGATTGTTTGTATTTCCGGAAGCGCAGTTATAGGGCGAAAATCAGACAGCCTGCGTTTAAAATACGCGATGGACAGAAACCGATGAAAGCAGATCATCCGCTCCCGATGCAACCCTCAGGCTGACCACGATCTTCAGATATGAGGGACCGACCCAAGAGAGAGATAAACCAAAATTTACAATCATCTTTTCTTTTAAAAGACATTCCGAAAATGTTTTTAGTAACTTTTTAGACCTATGTATCCTGCTTATGCGTACTAAGTTTCATTGAAATAGTTTCAGTCATTTAGGAAAATAAAGACTTGAAAGTTTGCAAGAAATGTCGTACGTAAGGTATATAAATGCTATTAATTAACTCAACTGGATTTTATTACGTTTTGCACAACCTTTCAACATAAACTCTTTGAAAATCTGCCAGAGCTTTTACGCGAACAGCACGTTAAATATGAGCCTAGATAAAACTCACGACCGTATCACAAATAGGTCACATTTCCCTGATAAATGATCTTCATTAGCAAGGACCGAGCCTTGAATATTGATCAAGAAATATCATGCATGAATTTCCATAAAATTGTTAGTATAACTGATACACAGTCCCTTCGTTCATTTTGAGGGTTCCGTTGCCAAATGGCAAAATAAATTAATAAATAAATAAATTTACTTCCGAGACTAATGGCATCACATAGTTAAAATTTCGAGAGTAGGTGCCTTGGCTCGCTCATACATGTAAGGTACCCATCTATCTTGGCCTAGCATTATCTACCAAGCCTTTTCCTAAACTATTTTGGGGTCGGCTTCCAGTCTAACCGGATGCAGCTGAGTACCAGTATTTTACATGAAGCGACTGCTTATCTGACCTCCACAAACCAGTAACTGGGTAATACGATATACCTTGGTGAGATTGGATGTCAGACTTTTGTCTTCTGACTACTCGTAACGACTGTCAAAGATCTACCGCTCTAGGATTGTTGGACCCCGTAAATAACAATCCTAGAGCGGTTGTTGTGAAGCTGCGCTCCACCCTAACGCGAGACGTAATATTAACCTCGGTGATGAACTTTAACAGGGCACACGCTAATGAGAAACTAAACTCGAAACACCTTGGATATGGCGGTCCCATCAAGCCTATCTTTGTGTCTGAACACCTGTCACCCCTTAACAAGCAAATCCATGCGGCTACTAGAAAGGCGGCTACTGCAAAGGGGTACAAATACGTGTGGGTACGTGACGGCAAAGTGTTAATAAGGAAAGCTGATGGAGAGCAAGCCAAACATATAAGAAGCCTTGACGCAGTGGCACTACTCTGAAGCTTTCTTCAAAAAAACACGCGACAATACCATATGAAAGTAACAACAATTCAACGTCTACTACCAGAACTTTAGAGGTATGAAAACAAAGTTGATGGCGATTGAATTATCCACACGATTACGCAATTATGATGTCATTATTGGCACAGAGACTTGGCTAGATGATAGTATAAGTGACGGCGAAATATTTGACACCAGGTACAACGTTTATCGTAGAGATAGAGCATCAACTGTCAATAGCGGTAAAAGAGGAGGAGGTGTATTGATTGCTGTTTTAAAGTCAATAGACTCCGTTCGGATGTCGCAATGGGAAACAGACACCGAAAACCTATGGGTCAGGCTTAAGACTGTCAAAGGGAAAAAGTGCCAATACCTGAATGTCTGCGCGGTTTATCTTCCTCCCCCAGTTCAACAGCGCACATTAGATACGTTCCTTGACAAGATCTCCTCTGTCATCGACACCACTGGTGACGAAACCCTTATAGCCGGCGACTTCAACCTGAGTTTTATTGACTGGGAACTAGACAATACCCTTTGTCACACTTCCAGTACCACTGCCTGTAACTATGCTAACGCGTTGGGCTACTCACTGATAGACTTTATGTCGTTATGTAACATGGAGCAAATAAACTCAGTTAAAAATTGTTATAAAAAAACCCTAGATTTAATATTGTGTAATTTCTATGGAGGAGTTGTAAGTGTATGCAATAACCCCCTATCAATAGTTGATGTCTTTCACCCACCACTCGAAATATCATTAAATAAGACGTCTCCCGCTTTATTAAAGAGTAAGAATTCTGTTAGATTAAACTTTAAGAAAGCCAACTATACCATTATAAATGCTAAGATCCGCGACCCTGCCTGGACCCAAATTTTCTCAAACCTACACGATGTCGATGCTATGGTCACAGAGCTATATAAGCACCTTGAGGCTGTAGTTAATGAGCATGTTACCAAATCAAAAAGACCGAGTGATAAGTATCCCCCCTGGTTCTCTAAGGCTCTCATCAGAGTATTAAACGAAAAAGAAAAACTAAGATCGCGGTATAAAACGTATAAAAACCCTAGGGACCACTTTGAGTATAGACTACTAGAGGGGAGGTCAAAAGTCATGATGAATAGCTGTTACAAAAACTATGTGTGCTTCACTGAAAAGGGTATAAGACACAACCCAAAACTGTTCTGGTCATTCGTCAAAACGAAAAAGGCTAAATCAAACGATATTCCGTCGGAGATGTGTCTAGAAAATAAAACAGCATCCACTGGTAACGAAGTTTGTAACCTCTTCGCTAAGCATTTCTCCTCGAACTTTACTCCTTCGACTGATTCGCCTACAGTAGTTGAATTGGGTCCCAAGTATCATCAGCATGAACTGGGTAAAGTGGTGTTTACGGAACGTGATGTGCTCAAAGCACTAAAAAAACTTAACATCTGCAAAGGGGCAGGGCCGGACGGTTTGCCACCAGTTTTTATAAAGAAGTGTGCTTCTAGTCTGGCCTTACCACTTAAATTAATATACAATTACTCGATTGAGACATCAAAGTTTCCTACAGAATGGAAAATGGCAAATGTTGTACCGGTTTTCAAAAAAGGAGATTCGGGCGACGTGCAGAACTACCGGCCCATTTCTCTACTGTCAGTCTTTGCAAAGATTTTCGAATCCTTGCTATGTCCTCTTCTTACATCACACATTGATACTCAACTTGTGACCCAACAACATGGTTTCTGTGTTCGTAAATCTACGACTACAAATTTAGTCCACTACGTGAATCAAGTGAGTGAATTGATGGACTCTCGCTCGCAGGTCGACTCCATTTACACCGATTTCAGCAGTGCGTTCGACAAGGTGGACCACAAAATCCTCTTGAAGAAGCTTGAAGGTTTCGGCATATTTGGCCAATTACTCCTTTGGTTTAAATCTTATCTCACGGAAAGACAACAAAGAGTGGTTGTAAAGGGGTATGAGTCATCGGTCTATTTCTCAACATCTGGAGTCCCCCAAGGTTCACACCTAGGTCCAATTCTCTTTTTAATGTTCGTCAATGACATAGTTCTGAAAATAAAACACAGCAAATGCTCTATTTTCGCTGACGATTTAAAGATCTATAATGAAATAAACTCATCCAATGACATGCAACTTCTCCAGGCTGACCTCGACGCGGTTCACGATTGGTGCAAAGAAAATCGGATGTCCCTCAATGTGAAAAAGTGCTACCACATAACATTTACTAAGAAACGAAGACCATTACCAACGTCATACTCAATTAATGGGGTAACACTTCAAAAAGTAGATACGATTCGCGACCTGGGAGTCCACCTCGACTCTAAACTCACATTCATCAGCCACATTGACAAAATCACTGCCAAAGCCGCAAAAATGACTGGCTTTATTAAAAGAATATGTCGTAATTTCCAGTACATCTCAACTTTAAAGGTGCTCTTCAATACCCTTGTGAGAAGTCTTTTGGACTATGCATCTCCAGTTTGGAACCCCACTTATCGTGTTCACGTAAATAGGATTGAACGTATCCAAAGAAGCTTCACTAGATATCTTCGTTTTAAAAGCCCTAGCTGTCCTCGGGATTCCACTTATGATCAAAGACTCAGCCACTTCAATATGTGCTCACTCGAACACCGAAGATACGTAACGGACCAAATCCTACTTTATAAAATAGTTAACGGCTTAGTTAATGCTCCCGATCTATTAGCGGAACTAAGAATAGCTGTACCTCGACAGCAAACTATGAGATCTAGTCGCGATACCATAACATTTGCCACCACTGCAAGTCGTACTAACCTTGGTAGCACCGCACCCATGAACCGTCTAATGAGGAACTATAATAAAATCGCTGCACGAACCAGTAGCATCGACATCTACTCGAACCCCTTCCGTCAATACCGTACTAACCTCTTAACCAGCTCGGAGTCACGAGCCGTCTATGCGATATCAGGCACCGAGTAATTTATTGCACCCACTTCACTTCTCTTCTTTTTTGGCCTTTTATATCTTTAGTTTTTATTTAACTTGAACTTTTTTATTGTTGAATAATTCGGTATTTCCCACCGGCTTAGTGTACACAACCCATATATTAATTTTATATTATCTGTTCATTGTAAAACCTAAACTCTGTGATTGTCTCTGACTTGTTCTTTTATTATTTTGCGAGTGCTGTGCACTTCTTTAAGTGACGAATTCACTGTACCTAAAACTGTTTGTGACTTATATTTATGTATGTTTTAGTGAGTAAGTCGTTGAAGTGCCATAGAATAAATAAATAAATAAATAAATAAATCTACAAATTACACCCGGGACCAACGGCTTAACGTGCTTTCCGAGGAGGAAACTCGGTATGTTATTGGTCACCCATCCACGGACCAACCTCGGCAAGCACGGTTTATTCCGAGGCACGGAGGAAACTCAGTATTATGGTCACCCATCCACGGAGCAACCTCGGCAAGCACGGCTTAACCTTAAAGATCGACCCTTGCGGCTGTTATTATTTAGCCAAGAGCTCCTCATACATGTATACCTGAGGGTTGAAAAATAATATGTCTACGTTTATAACTGTGTGGGGTGTCAATCGATAGCTCTTAAAAAATGATATTGAGGTTCCTTTAATTCTGTTTTCTTCAGTTAATGGTTGATGAGAGATTTGCTTCCAAAATCATGAAAATTGACAAGAATTGTGTATTTAATTTCTAAAATGAGAAGAGGAAAATTAACGTTAGCTTAAGCATCAGACACTCAATAATGCGCCTAACGCACTGTACCTGCATGCAATCTATAAGCAGCTTCAGGCGAATCGATTAGCCTCATTTATAACATGTACTATAGCTACCTTTATGCAGATAAGCCTAAATTCCACTGGTATATCGGTATCGTTTTATCCAGTAGGTACTAACTGTGTTGTGGAGGTTAGATAGGCAGTCGCTCTAGCAACCTTGAAAATTCAGAAACTCGGTCTAGCAATCCTGATACACGTCTGAAATATCATCATGTGCTTACTCTTTTCCAACTATTTTGGGGTCGAATTCCAGTCTAACCGGATTCAGCAAAAAAACATTATTTTACATGGAGAGACTGTCTACCTGACCTCCACAACCCAGTTGGTACTGTCTATTACAATACCTCTTCGTAGGACCGATTGTAGACTTTCAAGCCACTGACTACCTGTAACGACTGTCAAAGAACTGTAGCGACCACAAAAAAGCTACCTACTACAAAAAGTACTACAGCGCCATCTATGTCACGACGGAGGAACTAACATCAATTTCCTACAAGTCTCAGAATTCTCGGTAGATACACAAGTGAAAAATAAAAAATAGTAAAAACCGGCCAAGTGCGAATCGGACTCGCGCACGAAGGGTTCCGTACCATTATTTAAAAAAAACGAGCTAATAAATCACTTTTTTGTATGGGAGCCCCCTTTTTTTTACGGATGGGAAATCATCAAATAACCCCCCCCCCCCCGCTCTGGGCGGAGCGGGTGGGAGTGTCAGACCTGTACTGACTAAAACCCATCCATGTTCCTTCTTAGCCCTTTGTGTTCCAGGGCCGCAGCCTTGGCAGGCATCGGCCCTCTCAGACCCCTTCCGATTTGCTGACATCTCCTTGAGGCGCGCGTGGAACACGAACGCGCCGTCGACACGGCCTGTCGTCATGAGACGGACGGACGGATGGGAGCCCCCTTAAATATTAATTTTATTCTGTTTTTAGTATTTCTTGTTATAGCGGCAACAGAAATACATAATCTGTAGAAATTTCAACTGACAGGTGGGGCCATTGTCAGCGCTATGCGACCCATTTCACTGAGTTGACACTTTGAGGACATGCGTGACTTTATCAAAGGTAAGCGATGAAGGTAGACCATATTACATTATCTTTTCCAAACATGAGCTGGATAGAGAATATCATATATGGTGCCTGGTAATTGACATATGATAACAATTTTCCCAAAGAAAGATATTTTAATACTCAAAGCTCAAGCTTATGAACAAAGGCGCGCGCGCGCGGGTTTCTTGCGGCTTTTGTATTATTGTGATAAAAGTAAATGAGTATAAAAAATGTTTCTTTGTGAAAGTAGTTTGTTATCATGAGTATAATCACGTCTTTAAGTATCGGTCCCTAATTAACAGTCACCAAAAAGGTAACTGGTATTTAGTGAAATCGCGAAAAAATAACAGCTGTTCAACGGTTATGTTTCGGTTCACCTCATGTGCCTAGCCTTTTCCCAACTATATTAAAATCAAAATCAAAATATTTTATTTTACATAGGCCTACATGGGCACTTATAAAACGTCTACAAAAGGTGCACGGTTCGGGTTGGTCGTTTCCTATGGAGAAGAACCGGCAAGAAACTCCATGGTTACTCTTTTAAAATCATTTGGTTTTACAAAACTTTTTGGTATTGGGGTTGGCTTCTAGTAAAACCTAGTACTTTACATGGAGCGACTGCCTATCTGACCTCCACAACCCAGTAAGTCTTGGTAATACGATATTGGTAAGACTGTTTGGTTGGTTGATTTTGTAAGACTTTCAGGCCACTGACTACCTGCAACTACTGTCAAAGATCTACAAATGATAGCCGAGACCATCGTCTTAACGTGCTTTCCGAGGCACGGAGGAAACTCGGTATGTAATGGGTGGTCACCCATCCACAGACCAACCTAACTTAACCTAGCGATCGACCCGAGCGGCTGTTATTATTTAGATAAGAGCTCTGTATATGCAACCTATCTACTTAGTAAAAAAATCTATTGAAATCACTACGCTTATCACAGAACAGTGTTAAAATCACGCGTAGCATGACCATCTGTGGAAAGGAAATTTTGTCTACGGAAGAATAGACATAATGACACATAGACAATGACAATCTGTCATTGCGTCAATTTTTCCGTCAACATGACCTGTTTCTACAGTGGTCATGCTATGCGTGCTGGTAGACAATCGCATCGAAAAGAACCTACCGATTAATCAAAAAGCAAATTTTTATAAAACCACCATCCCAACGCCAAAACTTATTTAGCGCTGAAAAAAAAAGACGAACACAAAGAAAACATTCCAAGTGAAATGCTGGCGAAAAGTTGAAGTTATTTACAAAAGCAGAGATTCTTCAGGTTTTCTTGAATATTATCAGAACAATCTAATAATTGCGTTCGTTCTTTTCTGAAAAGATTTGCGTTGGCTGTGACTGACGAGCGTTTTTTCGTTTCGTTTACAACGTGCATCAGGTTCAAGTTATTTTTTAGTCTGTGGTTAAAGTGCTTTTGTTTATGGTTTTTATAGGTAGACTTGCTGTTTTCCGAGACATTAGTTCGAGTGAAATTATTCTTAGCATCTAGGGGTATAAAAATAGCCTACGACCTATTCTCAGACCAACCAAATATACACAACAAAAATCATGAAATTCGGTCAAGCCGTTTCGGAGGAGTTCTGTAACAAACACTGTGACACGAGATTTTTTAATGGATATAGCTGGCGCCTGCGACCTCGTTAGCGTGTAAATTTTGATGTTTTATTCAGGGGTAAAAAGTTGCTTATGTCCTTCTCCAGGGTATAATCTACCTCCTTGCCAAATTCTATTCTATATATATATGCAGGGTTATTGGAAAAATACCAACAACTTCTTAAGAGGTCATTCTACTCATCATTATGAACAACTTTTACTATGAGACCAAACCCGAAATCCCTACATTTTGACGAGTTATGTGAACATAAAAAACGGAACAGCTGATTGATTTTTTTTCACGTTTTCAGGTGTGGTCCCATAGTAAAAGTTGTTCATAATGATGAGTACAACGACCTCTTTAGAGGTTGTTGATGTTTTATCAATAACCCTGTATATCTACATTCTATTCCTGTACGATGCCTGACAGAAAGTCGATTAAACGTTAAAAAAAATAGTGCGTGGAGTCCCTCCGCGCGGAAGAAGTGAAACTTCGTAATACTACACGCATGCGTTCGAGTGCCACGCATTCACTCTCGTTATTTTATTGAGCTTCTAAATAATATTTTATTGTTGTACACTTTTTATTACATGATTTTATCGAGGTTATTCTACTCATGGAAATTGAGCGAAGGCTGGTCACACCGAAGAGTCGAATGCATGTGTAGCTGCAATGCATGAAAACCTGTACATCCTTTCGTCGGCGCTGCGCTAGCTTCACTGCGGCTCGCGCGCCAATTTCCAATATTTATATGCGGAGCAAATACGTCGCGCCCTAGGCATCCAGGCGACGACGCCAGCGGCGGCGCCGCCACGCGCGCCCCCACACGGATTTCTCACAGAACTATATTCTGATGAGTTAGCAAATATTTCCTATTGGTTGTTCACTTATTGTTAGTCATTGTTAAACCACTACTTGCATGATATGTCTAGCTTAAGTCTGCACACATTTTGTAAATATCATTCCATATTCTCCATAAATAGTTACCTTATAAATATACCTCGTTATTATCATCTGGAGTATTATTCTACACAACCTAAGCGCTACATTGGTGACCCCGACGTGATTATTAAGAAGAGACCTCCAGATACAAGCTCAAGATTTCATCATGGCCAGCAACGGTGACCAAGAACTCTCCGGTGTGTCGACGTCGCTGCGCATCCCACCTATTTGGCGCGACAGGATTCGTCTGTGGTTCGCGCAATTCGAAGCCATGATGTCGGCGCAGAAGAAAGGTGATCAAGTCATGTTCGAAATCGTCATCGGACAACTTGAGCGTCAAGATCTCGATGAAATCTCCGACATAATTCTTCATCCACCTGAGAAAAACCGTTACGAAGCCTTGAAAAGCCGTTTGTGCCAAGTTTACGAGGAATCCGAGCAACGGCAAGTACAAAGGTTGCTATCAGAAATGGAACTCGGCGACATGAAGCCTTCACAGCTACTACGTCGCATGAAAAACCTCGCCGCTGACAATATCTCCGACTCAGCACTGCGGATTATGTGGACAAACCATCTTCCACAATCTGTTCGAGCAGTACTCGCCGTCAGTGATAACATCGCAAAACACTCAGATATCCACGAGTTGGCTTTGATGGCAGACAAGATCCTCGAGCAGACGCAACCACTCGGCGCAGTCGCAGCAGTTACCTCCGTTCCCGCCACTCCGCAAGCATCTACGAGTACATCGATAGAGGAGAAAATCGACGCGCTCACGAGAGAAATTGCAGAATTGAAGTCAAATCAATCGCATTATAATCGACGCAACCGACCATTCGACAGACGGCGTTCAAGATCGCGCTCAGCAAGCAGGACCAATCACAATCGCGCACAAAGCGACCAATCAGCGACTTGCTTTTATCATCGCAAGTTCGGCAAACAGGCGCGAAAGTGTACACGTCCGTGTAGTTACGAAGACAGCAGTGCCCCCTCGGGAAACTAACGCCTGCGTTGGCTGAGGCGGGAATATCACCAGTTGCTCAGCAAGTTTCCTGACATCCTACGACCATCATGTATGAAGGATACTCCAAAACACCGTGTAGAACATCACATTGAAACTACCGGTCCACCAGTACACAGCAAGAGCAGACCACTACCACCACATCGGTACCTGTCCGTAAAGAAGGAATTTGAGTCGATGATGCAGCAAGGAATTTGCCGTCCAAGCAAAAGTCCTTGGTCCACCCCACTACACGTCGTTCCAAAGAAAAACGGCGACATTCGTGTTTGTGGCGACTACCGAAGACTCAATGACGTCACAAAACCAGACCGCTATCCAGTGCCACGTCTCAAAGATTTTACCTACCTACTTCACGGCAAGAAAATCTTCACTACACTTGACCTAAATCATACCTACCAGAATAACAACTGATCAAGGACGACAGTTTGAAAGTAGTCTATTCCAAGACCTCGCAAAATTACTTGGAGTGGAAAGAACCCGTACTACTGCCTATCACCCGCAGAGTAACGGCATCGTTGAACGCTGGCACCGAACACTGAAGGCCGCACTCATGACTCGACTAGAAAATAGCAACAAATGGATCACTGAATTACCAACTGTTTTAATGGGTCTACGAGCAGCCACACGCACTGATACCAACACAAGTGCTGCGCAGCTCACCTATGGTCAAGAAATACGGCTACCCGGCGATTTTATATCACCATCACCAGCCACAACGAAGATGGACTATACCTACGTCGATCACCTGCATGACGTAATCACGAAGCTCACACCTACATACAAACCGCATTCAAACAAGCGATGTATGTTTGTGCACAATGACTTACAAACATGTAGTCATGTGTTTGTACGTGATGACACCGTCCGCAAACCACTTCAGCATCCATACAAAGGCCCATACAAGATCATCGAACGCAACGAGAAATATTTCAAAATACAACTACCAGGAAGATCTAGCAACATATCGATCGACCGTCTCAAGCCGGCGTACACTATCAACATCGAAGAACACGAACCCACTAGTGAGACACGCCAACCAGCTACAGCTACCACTGAAGATCATTCCAGCCTACTTCCAGCCGCGAACAACGAACAAGATCAGGCAGGATCGTCAAGAAACCCGTACGCTTCGCTAAGGGGGGAGTAATGTAGCTGCAATGCATGAAAACCTGTACATCCTTTCGTCGGCGCTGCGCTAGCTTCACTGCGGCTCGCGCGCCAATTTCCAATATTTATATGCGGAGCAAATACGTCGCGCCCTAGGCATCCAGGCGACGACGCCAGCGGCGGCGCCGCCACGCGCGCCCCCACACGGATTTCTCACAGAACTATATTCTGATGAGTTAGCAAATATTTCCTATTGGTTGTTCACTTATTGTTAGTCATTGTTAAACCACTACTTGCATGATATGTCTAGCTTAAGTCTGCACACATTTTGTAAATATCATTCCATATTCTCCATAAATAGTTACCTTATAAATATACCTCGTTATTATCATCTGGAGTATTATTCTACACAACCTAAGCGCTACACATGACTGTTTGCACGCCATCTTGCGTACCTAGTAGACCTACGTAGTCACAAATCTTGTAATAGCGCCATCTCTGAGTGGGTAATAGAAAATATTCCCCCTCCATGAAAACGTTAAACTTGTTGGAAGTCGCATAAGAAGTTTCACTTCAAATAAACAAAATCAGCCTACTAATGAACCCATTACTGGAATTCTGGCCTCGTCTCAATCACCTACCTGCACGCGTAGCATGACCCGCCGCCGTTGCATCGGACTAGGTCGATTGTCGATTGTCATTGTCTATCTGTCATGATGTTGGTTCTACCATAGACAAAACTCATTTCTAAAGTGGTCATGCTACGCGTGCTGCTATGGATATCACCGGCAGTGGTGTCTTGGAGCCAACAATAAGGCAAGCAGACCGTTCAGAAACCCTAACATCAAGAAGAATAGGTTATAAAGGCAAGGCAAGTCAAGCTTTTAGGCTTATATGAAAGTACCGCCGCTAATCCCTGGTAGGTTTTATACAACGCAGTTCAAGATGTTTTACTGTTTATTTTTAAAAAATGCGAATTATATTTGCATTAAGAAAGATTTCCCGCGGGATTTCACTTAGTCTTAAGTGCAAAATGCAAAGAAAAGGCGAATAGAGGGATGATACTCAAAATGAACGGGACAATTAAGTTATATGGGGCAATTTAATAAAACGTGGGTGCTTTCTTTGTGGGGAGGTACCTATATTAGAAATGGAGACGAAAAGCTGAGACTATCACTCGTATAAACAAGTAAAAGTGATAACTTAAGCAGAAGTAAGCTGACCCGGCAACTTCGTCTGCGTCAGAATTTCCCCGTTTTTGCAACATTTTTTATTGATGTTACGCTATACTTAGTGGTCGTGGCGTGATGTTAACGTTAGCCTATAGATATAATCGTTCCTCAATAAATGCTATTATTCCTAACCTGACCCGAAAACCCGATCATCATCACTCATCATTTCAGCCGAAAGACGTCCACTGCTGGACATAGGCCTCCAAGTGTCGCCACATTGACCGGTCCCGTGCGACTCGCATCCAGCAGAATTTTTCAATGCTACCTGGAGGGAAAGTACTCTAAATGCTGGAGATAGCAAATTTAACGTAAAGGAAAAATTCATTTATTTTTAAAAAGAAATCAATATGCATTCAATGATTTTCTAAAATTCGCTTGCAACATTCGGGAATCGAATCGCCTAGAATCCGAAAAAATAACATTATACGTTTATCAAAAGTCAAAAAAAGTCAAAGCATTTATTTCAATTAGACCATTACAGGCACTTTTGAAAGTCAAAAAAAAAACAAAATAAAACGCGAAGCTACAGTCCCAGTCACAAGGCATAATAACTTGTGAAAGTACTGTAGTTGCCCATTCCGTAGCGTAGATCTCTATGGAAAAGAACGGGCAAGAAACTCCATGGACACTCTTTTAAATCAAAATATGTTACAAAATCTTGGTTACATCATTCATGTTAAGAATTACAAATATGTGAGAACAATGTAGAAATACGGGCAAGTTAAGAGCGTCCAGAGTAAAAGATTAAATCAGTAATTAAAAAATAAAGTAATTAAAATAAACCGTGGCAGCTAAGAGATGACCAGTCACAACTGACAGCGCCCGTTCACGAACATGACGCATGTATCAGCCATCATTCAACTCAACCATTTTGAAGGGAACTAAACGACCCGACACACCTGCCACCATCAGCGTGACATTTAAGTGAGCATGACATTCACTCAACCACCAGGGTAATTTCGCGTCAATAAAAGATTTAGGTACTCATTAAATGGTGGCTTTACAGTACATGGTACTCACACATGTGCTATGCAATTATATAATACTAAGAGATTGAATCTATACAATGCAAATATATCAATCGGTAAGGCCAAGAATAAGGATCAAATCTCTCTAACAAGAATGATGAAATTCCACCCTGTAGAGCAAAGCAATCTTCTCTATAGGAGGATAATTAAAAATAAACGATAACCCTTACTTGGCCTCCCCATACTCAAGTATCGACGGAACACATTCAACAGAATCATAACGTTACCGATATCACAATACACACGCCTTCCTGAAAAGCGATAGCTAATCGATAAAGGCACCGCTGATACCCCGTTCGTCGTACAATCCCCTATCTATGATATTACTTTGGTAGGTAGTGAAGTACGAACAGCTGATTCACTATGAGAGGTCCTCTCAACGAGAATGAAGATTTACTTTTTTTTTTGGTCGGTGGACTATCGAATTTCACGAAGGACCTCAGTTAGTTAGGTGTCTAGGGATGCAACGAAACGCACTTTAGCCGATACGATACACAATACAGATAATTTATAAAAAAAAGTATCGCCGATATCGATACTGGTACCGATACGGATAGTTAATGCGTATACGGTTAGTTAACATCTTTTTTTATTTCTTTGAATCGGCAATAGAAACAAAAAAAAAACTCATACTAAAAGTGGTATTTATTTAGAAATGATAATTGGTTACAGAGACAAAACTTAACTAATAATTAAAATTTACTTTTCGTGTTTTTTTTCAAGAAACACAACATTCATTTATTTATTTATTTATTGCAAAATGTACATATTCTCAGTTACAAGCTATGGGCTTAAAACTAGACAGTACATGACCCTGTTAGGGCGCAGCAAAATAACTTAAAACTAACTTAAAAATAACTTAATAGTTCTTTTATTACTTAATTTAGGAACATTCACAATAAAAAATATAAAACATAAAAAAAACATATATCTAGCACCTCATCATACTATAAAAGAAAATAATTGTAATAAACACAAACACATACATGTAATTTGAGCTCTATTTATTTTTAATTATAATTCTTAAATTATACGTTAGAAGCCGATTTCGTAAGTCTGTTTCCTGCTGTTGAGAACAGTCTTTCAGATGCAACAAAACTAACTACCGGACAAAAATAAGAAAACTGAACATCCTAGAATTTAATGGAACTTTATATAATAGGGGATCGGACTGGTTAAAGAAAACGACATTCTATTTTGTCCGTCAGACAGGTAATACAAAAATATTAGACACGTATTTTTTGTTTTATCAAAATATCAAAAAATTACTTAGTTAGAACTCATTAAAGTTCGAGAGTGGGGGCTTACTACGTCACAAGTGGGTATAAAACTTACCTACATGTGACGTCATGCGTCGGGCGACCTCAACGCCAAACACCCCGCCTGGAACAGCACGACGACCTCTGCCAGAGGACGTCACGTGTATAACCTGGGTGAGTCCCTCAACTTCGATCCCATCGCTCCTATGGAGCACACTCACTATCCCCACGACCCCGACCAACGTCCGGACGTTCTCGACATAGCGCTACTCAAGAATGTCAACCTTAAGTTGCATTCCATCGAGACTTTACATGAGCTTAACTCAGACCATCGACCAGTGCTCATGCACTTAGTTCCCCGCTCGGGTCCCTGTGACCCCAGCCAACCCCCGCCGACCCAAGTGATAACCGACTGGAGGAAAGTCAGCGAAAAGCTGAAATCCACCACGTCGTCTCACCTGGAGTCCATCCCCGGCCACATAGTCTCAGTCGCAGACACGACGGCCGCCATCAACTCGTTTACAGAACACGTGCAATCCGTACTGAAGGATTGCTCACGAGAAGTTCCAGCATTGAGCGATCAACGCTGGATACTACCCGCTGACGTACGTGAACTGATAACCGAGAAGAACGCGGCCATCCGTGCCTACAGCAACTTTCCCTGCGACGCGAACAAAGCTCACATGCGTTATTTACAGCGTGCTGTAAAGAAGCGCACTAGTGAGCATCGTTCAGATCAATGGGACAAGACGCTTAGCGAGCTTGAGCCTACCCACCTAGCCTTCTGGCAGCTGCAACGCAAGTTGCGCTCCACCGAAGAGGCTTCGATGCCTCCCCTCACCCGACCCGATAAGAGCGTTGCATTCGACGACTCTGAGAAGGCCGAATGCCTAGCCGACAGCCTAGAGTCCCAGTGCTCCCCCAGCTCTCAACCAGTAGACAAGCGACATCTCGATGAGGTGAACGCATTCGTCGAACGTAGAGCCGCCCTCTCCCCTGTAGAAGACCCAGATGATCCTCTGCCTCCGGTCACAGCTGACGAAGTGCAAGACATCATTAATAAGCTTCAACCGCGTAAAGCACCCGGCTCCGACGGAATCACCAATAGGGTGTTTAAACTCCTCCCCGCTCAGCTCGTCGTGTTAATGGCGGCCATCTTCAATGGCGCCCTGAGCAACAACGCTTTTCCCCAAATATGGAAAGAGGCCACTGTCATCGGTTTCGCCAAGCCAGGCAAACCCAAGTCTGAGCCCTCGAGCTACAGACCTATCAGTCTCCTGAACGCACTCGGCAAAATCTACGAGAGACTTATTTATAAGCGACTCAAAGACTTCGCCGAGGCTAAGAGTCTCATCCCCAACGAGCAGTTCGGCTTCAGAACCGGACACTCTTGCATTCAACAGGTCCATCGCATCGTAGAGCACTTGAGCGCTGGCTTCCAGCGTGGAGCGATGACCGGTGTGTTGTTCTTCGACATAGCTAAGGCTTTCGACAAAGTCTGGCACAACGGCTTATTATATAAGCTGTACAAACTGGGAGTGCCGGACCGTCTCGTGCTCATCTTACGAGACTTTCTGTCGGATCGCACCTTCCGCTATCGCATCGGGAAGGCACTGTCTTCCCCCCACCCCATTAGAGCCGGAGTCCCTCAGGGCTCCGTCGTCTCTCCCCTTATCTTTACTCTGTTCACCAGTGACATCCCCAAGAGCAAGAAGGCTCAGTTAGCCTTGTTCGCGGACGACACGGCCATTTATTACACTGGCCGCAGTCACGACGCTATCTATAGCACCCTCCAAACCTCAGCCAACGTCTTAAGCGCTTGGTTCCGGAAATGGAGAATCGAGGTGAACCCCGACAAGAGCCAGGCAGTTCTTTTCTCTAAACAGCGTAAAATTAAGCCACCCGCGCTCAGCCCGATCACTATGTACGGTAAGCCTATCCCTTGGGAGAAGCAAGCCAAGTACTTAGGAGTCATACTTGACAACCACTTGTCTTTCGCGGCGCACATCAAAGCAGCTCGCGACCGAGCTGCGTTTGCTATGGGTAGGCTTCATTTCATGATTTCGGCAAAAAGCAAGTTGTCACTCAAGTGTAAGTTGCGCCTTTATACCGCGGTGATCCGCCCCATTATGACGTACGCTTGCGTCGTGTACGCTCACACCAAGCCTAAGTACATCCATAGGATGCAAATTTTACAGAACCGGTTCTTACGTAGAGTCACGGGAGCCCCTTTTTATGTCCGTAATGACCGTCTACACGTAGACCTTAGAATGCCCACCGTCCTTCAGTTTATGAAACGTCTTTCGAAGCGTTTCTTCGATAACGCCATTAAACACCGTAATCCCCTGATCGCAGCGGCCGCCCGTTACGAACCCTCGCGCATTAGTACAGTACGCCGTCCTAGGCATACCCTTGTCACTCCAGATGATGCTATCACCCTCCTCCAGGAGAGTAGCAAAGAGACTAGCACTCTTAAAAAGTTCCGACTCAAACCGCCGTCTTTCCGACCTCGCCGTCGAGGTCCGTCGCGACGTCCCGGTCCATGCCCTCCCCGACCCTCGCTCGAGCCAGCCCGCGATGCTGTGCCAGTAGTTTTAAATCAGCCCCTAAATAATGATACCATTCAGATCCAGCCTGTCCCCATGCAGTCCTCCCCCAGCGACGCCCTAAGCCGAGGTTCGTACCCCACAGGGGGTGCCCTTAGCGTGCAGTCGCTTAGTTTGTAAGTTTTTATGCCCTGGCTGGAGGCCTTACTCTAAAGGCACCCACAGGATAGTCCGGTTAAGCAGACGACAACCTCATAGGTTGAACTGCGAGATGCCATTCATAAAAAAAAAAAAAAAAAAAACGTCATGCGCCATTTCAACTCAATATATCTCCGTAATTGTATGACCACGTGAAAAAAGAAAAATACGTGTCCAATACTTTTCAATAAACTACACAACGGACAAAGAAAAAAAAATAGGATTATCCCCTATTGGCTATGTGACAGATGTTTTTTATTCAATTGATGACTATTAAAATTTTAAGCTGACATGATTTAGATAACTATTGTATGTGCGAGTACCTACTTATTTAAAATTAAATTTTTGACATTGGTTATAACTCTAATAAACTTATGGACTGACTTGATTGTGTTAATCCGATATTTTCTAATTTAATGTAATAATTTATATAGCTGTAAAAAATAATGTATGATAAATTAATAACTAATATATTAAGAATGTAAATCATGATGTGCATCTAAGTAATTTTTGTGTAATTGTGAACCTACTCGAAATATTTGCACGACTGATAAGTAAGTCGAATATAGTGAGTCATATAAAATTATTTTACCACGTTATTGTGTACCTTTATTCTGGCAAATAAAACAAATTACATTTCATTTCAAGAAAAATTATCGGTGTATGGGAAAATTTATATATCGGTATCTGTATAGGTAACGAATGCATCCCTTTCTTGACTTGAATGACTTTGACTACCATATAATTATTGGGTAAGACGAACACGATACCCCATTGACAGGTTGGTTGTTAGACTTTTGGGCTTCTTCTTTGTAATTCCTATGGACACTTTTAACTTGCACGTCTTGCTACATCGTTCTCACATAATGTCATCACCATCTCAACATGAATGATGTAACCAAGGTTTTGTAACAAGATTCTGATTCAAAAGAATGTCCATGGAGTTTCTTGCCCATTCTTCTCCTTAGACTACGCTTTGGAATAGGCAACTACAGTACTTTCACAGTTATTATGTCTTGTGACTGGGACGTTGCTTCCTTTTTATTGTTTCCGACTTTTTAAAAGTGCCTGTAATTGGCCTACTTGAAATAAATGATTTGATTTTGAATTATTTCGTGGCATAACGTGTTTTCGTGATTTCATCATGCAATCACATAATATATGTGCTCACGAGCCGACCTCTGCTAACGTTGCTTAAGGTTCAACTAGTCACGGGCTCGAACATACTGGTGGCCGTGGCCGAAAAGCACGTTGTCTCACTTGGCATCGTGCCCGACAGAGATAGTATCAGATAGTATCAGTGTTGAGCAGTTAGACGCTAGTCTGCACGCACATCTAGTTCGTACGCACACACACAGCGTTCCGAAACGTAAGGCGCGCGTAAATAAATGCGAAAAGGCCTTTGGAAGATAGTGTTTTATGAAAAAACCACTGCGTGTATCAATTACAAATAAAATGTATTGAATTCTTCGATAATTGTGCTGTGTCGGTACCTACTTTGTTTTGGAAATTTGACACTTCTTTTATTACTAATTTATGACCAAAGTTGCGTTAAAATTTGCAATAAAAACGAATCTTTGATACCTCGTAACTTTTTAATGGCTTTTTATTTTCCTATTCTGTTTCCGTACAGACAAATTTAATAATGAGACAATACCATATCATATTTTACTTTGGATGTGCAGAGTCAAACAGTGAAGTAAAACCCCCCCCGAAGTTTCTATGGCAAAAATGTCGAAAAGTGTCACCTTAACCAGGGGAATCGACGCGTATTACTTTTGTTTTGTGTAAAATCCCAAATGTAGTATTTAAATGAAATGAAATGTATTTTTAACTAGCTTATGCCCGCGGCGTCGCCCGCGTGGAGTTCGATAATTGTCCCACGGGAACATACTATCGGGATAAAAAGTATCCTATGTGTTAATCCAGGTTATAAACTACCCGTGTGCCAAATTTCATCTAAATCCATTCAGTAGTTTTTGCGTGAAAGAGTAACAAACATCCATCCATCCATCCTCACAAACTTTCGCATTTATAATATTAGTAGGTGAAATAATGAGAAAACCTGTAATTAGGTTTTAATAAACATAAAATTGTACATTATTTAATACGTAGAAAATCTGAATGACAGACATGACAAGCAGGAATAAAGTTAGAGGTTAGCAAGGAAGGAGGTTGCAACTCTAAGCAAATAGATCATATCACGTCATTCTCCCACACTATAGTCTTCAAGATATCGAGGTGGGTTTCGAGTTGTGCTCGATCTTCTAAGAACAGGATCATCTACGCGTGGTGGAGTGGTGCTTGAAGCAGGAAACCGTTGCGTAGTATCTAGGACTTGTGCAGGGAAGGGCAAGGTTGTGGCGAACCAGGAGAGTGAGAGTTAGGATTAGAGGGGGTAGAGTTAGTGGTTTCTGCTGCACGAATCGGTGAGCTAGAGGGGGCAGAGTTTATGGTTTCTGCTGCACGAATCGGTGAGCTTGGTGGGGTCATATATTCTTCTTCTAGCCTTGGCCCCATCTGTAATTCTTCCAGCCTTTCACCGGTATTCTCCCCGATAGGGGGCGAGGTGTCGATTTGATATCGTTGTCTCTCGTGCATCTTGTAATCGGACAAACGAGTAGTCGGGGTTTGACTGTATTAGTTCGACCTCCTCTACCAAGGGCTGATATTTGTTCTTACGATCGAATCTTTTCATTAGCACTTGACCTGAACTTGTGAGCCATGTTGGTATCGTATTCCCATTGGGAGACCGGCGAGTGTGCATGAACATTATTTCATGCGGAGTACAGTTCGTCGCAGTACACAGCAAAGAGCGAATCGAGTGCTGGGCCACTGACAAGTATTGTTCCCAGTGTTCAATCGGTGCATTATGAGTTCCACAAGCTAATTGTACTGCTTTCCATACAGTTGAGTTCAATTTTTCGACCTGACCGTTACGAAGAGATTGGAGTTTAGATGAGGTATTCGTTGTGCAAGCACAATCATATGCGCGATAAGGCATCTGCAGCTTTATTGTCCTTCCCGGGTCTGTATACTATATCATAATTATATGGCGCTAACTCAAGTCGCCACCTTTGGATTTTCTCATTTTTTATTTTACTGGCGTGTTTGGCATTGAGCATAAATGAAACTGATCTTTGATCCGTTATAAGAGTAAAATGTTTCCCAATAAGGAAATGCCTCCACTTTTTTTAGCGATTCTACGATGGCTTACGCTTCTTTTTCAACGGCTGAAGGGTTGAGTTCACTATGATTTAAGGTTCTTGAGAAAAAGGCAACAGGTCGTGAATCTTGGGTCAGTGCAGCAGCAAATGAAGATTTCGCCAACCTCTGCCGTCTGAAGCGAAGCCCTTGTACCCAGACAGTCTCAATGGCTTCTCTATCTCATACTTCACAAGTCAGCGGTTCAACCTGTCAAAACGTACATTTAGGTGACCACTGTTACGAAAAGATCTATTTATTGATAGTCAAGAACCTTTGCGCCGACTTGATCATAGGCTATGATGTGCTAGCGCTCCATTCGACTTTGGAGTTCGCCTTTGGTGGCCCTAAAGACGTGTTCA
The DNA here is from genome assembly GCA_963082945.1 of Cerastis leucographa. Taxonomy (NCBI): domain Eukaryota; kingdom Metazoa; phylum Arthropoda; class Insecta; order Lepidoptera; family Noctuidae; genus Cerastis; species Cerastis leucographa. Next base: position 3,713,593 of record OY720374.1, on the reverse strand, counting down.
AAGCATGCAGCGTTGCAGAGGCCTCAGTACCTGCTATACCGCTCTTTGCCAATGTGTCCCCTAACTGCAAGCCCATAGCAATTCGATCCCGTACACACAGCCCTGAGGACCAGGCATTCATTGCGGATGAAGTAAAAAAAACTGCTAGAAGACGGCATCATCGAAGAGAGTCATTCTCCCTGGAGGGCACAAGTACTCGTCACAAAAAATGCGAATCATAAAAAACATTTAGTAATTGACTACTCCCGAACCGTCAATAGGTACACTCAGCTGGACGCATACCCGCTACCTAACATGGAAGAAATGGTAACAAAGGTATCTAAATATGCGGTCTTCAGTACCATCAATCTCCAAAGCGCCTATCATCAGGTCCCCATCCTCTCCCGCGAAAAAACATTTCACAGCTTTTGAAGCTTGTGGTAATTTGTATTCAATTTCGCCGCATTCCATTTGGCGTAACTAACGGGGTGGCCAGTTTTCAAAGAACCGTCGATTGGCTCATCAGGAAAGAAGATCTCTCCGGTGCATACGCTTACCTTGATGATATAACCGTTTGTGGTAACACCCAACAAGAACAATAATGGAAAGCAGTACAATTAGCTTGTGGAACTCATAATGCACCGATTGAACACTGGGAACAATACTTGTCAGTGGCCCTGCACTCGATTCGCTCTTTGCTGTGTACTGCGACAAACTGTACTCCGCATGAAAGAATGTTCATGCACACTCGCCGGTCCCCCAATGGGAATACGATACCAACATGGCTCACAAGTTAGGTCAAGTGCTAATGATAAGCTCTCTAGAAGTCTCGAGCGTACTTTGCCGGACGTCATGCCTGCAATAAATGCACCGCGGATGGTGTCGTTTTTGTTAGTTTCTGCATCAACGCTGGTGAAATCGCAGTCTTTTGCGAGTTGTTTGAGGTATTGCATGTATATATCTATAGTCTCACCTGCCGGCGGCTTTCTCGTGGTTAGAAAGTGTCTGGCATAGATGATATTATTGGGCTTGATGTATAATTTGTCGAGCGCAGCAATCGCGGAGTCATATTTTTCGAACTCACTAACATGGGCGTAAACATTCGGCGAGATGTGGTTGATCAAAAGCTGGAGTTTAATTTGAGGCCATTTTGCGGCAGAATCTTTATCCGCAGATAGTTTTGACTGAGCTAAGAAGTTGACGAATGTTTTTTTCCAATGTAGCCATTCTTTTGCAGTTTTACTGGACGGCCTTCGTCGAACCGTTCTGGTCTTAGGTACTTATCCATTTATGTTTATTAAATTGAAATAATGAGAAAACCTGTAATTAGGTTTTAATAAACATAAAATTGTACATTATTTGATACGTAGAAAATCTGAATGACAGACATGACAAGCAGGAATAAAATTAGAGGTTAGCAAGGAAGTAGGTTGCAACTCTAAGCAAATAGATCATATCACGTCAGTAGGATGTAATTTATTTGTTTTGCAGTGCCCTTACAGGGTGAATATTTGATAATTTTAATTTAACCTTTTTTCTAACTCCTGTACACACAGCGACACAAAAATCAAAATCAAATCAAAACCTTGAGCTATACATTTCCAATATAACATGCCTTCACTTTGTGTATATTTCCCGTACCTATAAATGATTTGATTTGATTAGTTTCGAGCCCCTACAAACATGGACGAAACCTGCTCTTTTTTTTTTGCGATACGTTCGCCCTTGACGCTAGTCTAGGTGAGAGATGACAGAGACAAAGTCGACCATGGGACGAGCTTACCCAAAAGAAGTTCTGTTCACTCCAGCTTTGAAAAGATTAGGGTTGTAAGCGTTCGGAAACACAGATGCAGGCACAGAGTTCCACTCCTTTGAAATTAAAAACTTGTGGTTTTTTAAGTTACATTAACAAAAATCTCTTCAATTTTTTCGTCTTATTTACCGAAGTTAGACGAAATTTAGTGCTTCGCCCTAAAACTTAATGAATATGACCCTTGAACCCTTATCACAAAGGTCAACCTAGTCAAAAGGTGATTGCCCCAGACAAAGTGACATATCGGCCATTGACTTACGTACAGTTGTAACTAGGGATGCAACGATACGCACTTCAGCCGATACGAAACGATACCGATACCGATACGGATAGTGAAGACTCAGAGAAACTTTTTATATAGCTTTCTTTGACTCTGTGGCTGTGGTTTGAGGAACAGACAAAATTACTCGTACCTACTTATAATGATATTTATTTTAAAATGATAATTGGTAACAGAACTTTGGTAACAGATCAGAAGACAAAACATAAAAATTAAAATTTTCTTTCATTTTTTGTTTCTTGTTTGTTTGTTACGATTTAACTCAAAAACTACTCGACCGATGAAAAAAAATCTTTCACAATTAGAAAGCTACATCTTTACTGAGTAACATAGGCTATATTAAATCACAATTTTCGCAGACGAAGTAGCGGGCGAAGTGCTAGTATAATAGAATTTATGATTTGTTTATTCAAGAAACGCAAAATTCTTAAATTGTTCAGTAACAACCGACTTTGTTAATCTGTTTGGACGAGACCTGCTGTTGATAATAGTCTTTCAAACAAATGCAACAGAACTAAGAAAAAGATATCGGCGTATCGACAAATTTAATATCGCCTATTCCGATATATCGGAAAACTCACAAAATCGCCGATATATCGGTATCGGATGCATCCCTAGTTATAACAGCCGGTCGGGTCGGTTTTAAGGTTGAGCCGCTCTGGCCTAGGTTGGTCTCTGGATGGGTGACCACCCATTACATACCCAGTTCCTTCCGTGCCTCGGAAAGCACATTAAGCCGTTGGTCCCGGCTGTCAATTGTAGATCCTAGACAGTCGTTAAGTAGTCACTGGCCCGAAAGTCTGGCAACCAGTCTTACCAAGGGGTATCGTTTGACTCAGTACTGACTGGATTGTGGCAGTCAGATAGGCAGTCGCTCCATATAAAATACTGTTTTTCAGCTGTATTCCGTTAGACTGGAAGGTGACCCCAAAATAGTTGGGAAAAGGCTAGGCAGATTATGATTATGATCTTCAGCTGTATTTAGGGAAAAACCGTATTCCCTAAATACAGCTGAAGATAACCCTAGAGCCATAATATAAAAATTTTCAAAGACCACCACCCTGACCTCCATCACTCAGGTAGTGCTGTATAATACGAAACCCCTTGATAAAACAGGTTGTCAGACTTTCGGGCCACTGCCTACCGGTAACGACTGTCAAAGATCTACAAATGACAGCCGAGACCATTTTAAATAAGCTTTTTTTCTTTAAGTAATTAATAGTATTTTTTTTTAAATTATGAAATACAAGATAGGTACTAAAATTACTTAAGTAACAGAAATCGAATCCAATTTCAAAATTCATTTAGCCATAGAGAAAATTCAAACGTTTTTAAAAGTGAAGGATACTTTCTTTATTTTTTTTTTTTTCTGGCTTCGCACGGTTTGTGCATTTAGCCAAAGTGAAGGATATAATCTAATAGGTTAGTAAAATGTCACACTCAATTTCACATTTTATAACGAGTTTCATATTTGAATACAAATATTACAGCAGCTAGACAGGTCGGCTGACCTAGGTCATGTCTAAGTTGTCAACTAGCGAAATAGGTCACAGGAACATCCGATTTTAACCCTATACTAGCATAATATCGGGGTATAAAAATATTACGATATTTTGCGTCTTACGATGATAAAAAAAAAAGTTGGCTACTATTTAAAGGTCATCTATGATTTTTGATTTCTTATTTGCATTATTTTTTTAAATCGTTTTCGAATAAAAAATAGATATTAGTTTCGCTGTTTCATGCTTCAACCAAGGAACTTAAAATGAAGAAAGACTTTTCTTATCTATACTTGTATTTTTTTTTTTTTCTAATCGAACCTCATATTAACATTTAAAAAAAAAAACAATGTGTTTTGTTTCACGCTATTAAGAAATAGGGTTGTTACTTTACCCGAAAAATTGTATTAAAAATTCTATTATGAAGACTGGTGTAATTTTGAAAGTTCGATTCAACGTATTTATTTTGCTTTATGCTATCAATTTATTTCATTGTTTCCTTATTATTAATATTATTAATTCCAAGCCGTAAATACATTTGAAATACTTACATGATCAATACCTTGAAGCGAGCAGTTCCTATCCTAGACTTCTGACAAAAACCCTGTACTATAAAAACGAACCTTGCACGTCACTTTGAATCATAAATCACAAGATTAACACCACAAATACAGAACACGACATTATAAAAAAAAGAATAGCGAATAGACAACCGAATTTAAAAATAGAACGTTTAAAAATAATGTTAGAATAGAAAATCTTTACTACTAACCAGCGACATTTTTACACAACACGTTTGGAGAACGTTTTCACTCGAAAATCACTGTTTTTCTTATTACACTAAGAAACTATTATTGTAAATACGTTTTTTATACTATTTTAAGTGTTATTTATTTACAAGATTGTGTTATTTTGTTAATTTTTATGTTTTAAGTGTGCCAGAGAAACGGATCACACCCCAAACGTAAGGGATGTTGTTCTCACGGAATAAGAAATGCACGGAGTCGTTATTATGTTGTAAAAATATTTTTATGACTACGTTAAGAGTTGGGGTGGATTTTCGTGTGTGAATAAATATTTTGTTCTGGTTGTTTGTGGATAGGTGGGGAAATGGTAGGACTTTATAACGGAGTACATTTAGGAAAAAAATATATTTTGTACTTTGTATCTATGTAATCGAAACATTAGGAACACTGACGTTATTTTTTAGGTATTAGTAGGTAGCCACCTTTTTCCACTTTTGACACGATTGCGCGACCGCAAAGACAGGGTTATCTTTTATTCATATTTCATTGTTTTTATTTCTTAATATTACGGTGCTTCTAAAACCAACCTGTAGATACTTACGCTATTTTCAAAAGTAATTAACTTCAAATCAATCTTTTAACAACACATTAATTTTAACAACAACTGCACATTTCACCATTCACATGAAAACAATCATAAATAAATAAATAACTAAAATATTTAATCACAACACATCTCCGTGCCTTCTCCTGTGAAGCAGGCTCCCTCTATCGTCTTATACGCATGCGCGAACTTTAGTACCGCGACAGTAACAGTTTTTGGCGCCCCTAGTTATGACTTAGTTCCGGAAAATTCCGCTAGGGGCGCTACTGTGGCTGAGCGAGATTTAATTTCATTTGCTCATAACTTCACACCTGTGTTTCTTGAAAGGTTATACAGGGTATTGTATAAATATGAAAGCTCAGGACGGCCTTCATCAGTATTCATCTTGCAACGTGGGTATGTATGGGTAGTCCAATCAGGGTAATTTAAATTAAACGTATTGTCTTTGTAACACAAACGATTTTACTTCTATAACATTAAAATAATTCTGCACTTGCGTTAACGTTAATCACCTATATTCAAATCAACACTAATCACTATAAAATATTCTATGATTAAGGCGATGGATAGCGATTCGTCGAAAACGTGGTGCGCTGGCGACCGCTCTCAAGGAAGTGAATCCTTTGATGGCCGCCCCGCTACCATAGACTCGACGCTCCGCTAGAGTGACGTTGATAAGCTGTCACTCTTGACAATGACATTTTGATGTGCGCCGACACGGCCAGACTGACATACGACCGTCCTCGGGCGTTATTGTATTCCTGGAACAAACAATGTCTAATCACCAAGACATCCGCTCGTCCATCCTGCTACATTCAGGACATCATGGATTTTCGATTGTAGCGTCAAACACATAGTCGATCATATTAAGACATTGAAATGAACAAGTGCATCCCTTCAACCAGCTCGTAATGGATCTGGCCCGGACGACACTGTTCCCATCAACTTGTCAACCAACAGCAACACATCTGGACCAGACGAGTGCATCCCTTCAACCAACCCCCCTGGGTATGGCCCGGACGACACTCTCTGACCAGGACAGACCTACATCTGGACCAGACGAGTGCATCCCTTCAACCAACCCCCCTGGGTATGGCCCGGACGACACTCTCTGACCAGGATAAACTCACATCTGGACCAGACGAGTGCATCCCTTCAACCAACCCCCTTGGGTATGGCCCGGATGACACTCTCTGACCAGGATAGACCATTACTTCTAAATCGGACGAGTGCATCCCTTCAACCAACCCCACTGGGTGTGGCCCGGACGACACTCTCCTTTCAGACAGACAATTCTGGATTGGCTAGTGCTTACAATAACCACAAACTCATGCAAGACATAAAACATACTGACGACGTACCTATGATTGCGGAATATCCTGTTCATCCCATATTTCGATTTCGTTATCTATATCCCATGTCTCAGGATCAGAGTGTGCACTTACAGTGTCTGAATTGCCGGTAATAGTAGACGAGCCGGCGGATATAGTGTCAGAGCATGCAGTCAAGGTGTCACTATCGTTTGTGGATAATAAGTCATTCCTAACATCTACATCTTCTGGCGCCGACTCGGCCTCATCATAATTCAAAAGGTTAGAAGCGATTTCAAGCAAACCTTCATGTCCGTGAGGTACTGAGCGTAAATTCTCGTGGGCATACTTATAAACTCGATGAGAACTACCTAACCTTTTTAATTCGTACCGATCGTTATCTAATACCGCCGTTATAACAAATGGACCTTTAAACTTTTTGTCTAATTTTGTCTGGTTTCGTTCACTATTTTTGAGGAAAACGTAATCACCTTTTGAAAAAGCTTTTATTCTTGCACGGCCCTGATTAAATCGTTTAATTTCGCTTTCTGCTGCCCTTTGGACATTAGCGGATGCGTCATTCCGCACAACATCGAGGTTAAGACGTTCTGGTTGACCGTGAACTTCTGAGTTTAGTTTTGACATACCTAATGACTGTGCACGAATACCTAACATAAGTTCTGTAGGGGAATACTTTGTTACGGATGATCGAGTGCTGTTAAGCGCGAGTTGAATATTTCCTAGTTCATCTCGCCACGTCTTGTTGGGGTCGTTTTCGACAATGGTTAACAGGCTTTTGAGGGTCCGCATAACCCTCTCGACCTGGCCATTAGCCCTGCTAGAGCCAGTCGCAATTAAATGGAGATCTATCTTATGTTCACCGCAAAAATTCTTAAAATCAGAGCTTACGTAGCAACGACCTTGATCAGCAATGATCCGTTTAGGCGCACCAAAAAGGTTGACTGCTTTTTGCAAGGCGTGTACCGCGCTTCTGGCATCAAGAGAAGAAGTATGCTCAAGTAAGATGTATTTGGTAAAACCGTCGATAATCACCGAACAGTATTCTTTTCGATCACTCTTCCCGCTCAGCTTTCCCGTAAAATCAATATGTATTGTATGCCATGGTACCGGGGTTTTGGGGATTGGGTGAAGCTGAACGGGTTGAGCTCCAGATGGACCCTTTGATGCTTTGCAAATAATACACGAGTCGATAAATTTACGCACGCATTTCGACATTTCGGGGAACCAATACTGTTCGTAGAGTTTATCTAAAGTTTTATCCTTTCCTAAATGTTGTAACTCATTATGAACGTGATTTATTAGCGTCCAAATTAAAGACCGGGGAACTACCGGCAACCAGGAAACTGTTTTATTACGAACGATTTTCCTATATAGGATACCATCCCTTAAATCATACGTTTGAGCTACAGTCTCGGGGAAACTATTACTATCGTGCTTTGAGATAAGGTCTTGTATTTCGCTATCACGCTTTTGTTCAACCGAAAGCCAATCCTCATGTAATTCGACATACTGAACTTGCTGTGTCAACGGGCTCCTATAGACTGTACTAGCGTCATTAACATCAGGAAGAGGATTTCGCGAGAAATAATCCGCGTGCTCCATTCCGCGACCTTCACGATAAATAATGTCGAAGTCATAAGCTTGTAAGATAGCCCACCACCTGTGGACGCGAGGAGTGAGATCTTTTTTTGATTTGGATGCCTTGAGAGAATTGCAATCCGTATAGACTTCGAAATGACGACCGTAAAGATAATGGCGAAAGTGCTCGACCGCTCGTACAACTGCCAACGTCTCCAGTTCGTACGAATGGTATCGCGACTCAACATCAGAGGTTCGACGACTAAAATACTCCACGACGTGCGGTGTATTGTCTATCCGTTGTATGAGAATCGCTCCGTATCCATCAGAGCTAGCGTCAGTGTGCAACTCAACTGGCAATTCCGGGTCAAAAATAGTTAAAACCGGCTCAGATGTAAGTATGCGTATTATGTCATTTCGTATTTCTTCATGCTTTAGAGTCCACGTAATAGGTCCTCTTAGCTTTGTTAGAGGGTATAATGGTCCCACGATTCGTGTGAAATTAGGAATGAATTTTCTAAAATACGAGGCTAAACCAAGGAACTGCCGGACCTGAGTGGCAGTTTTTGGTTGAGGGGCATCTACTAATGCTTGTATTTTTCGGGAGTTTGGTCTTACCTCACCTGATTGAAGGGAATATCCCAGATACTCTATTCTTTGGGTCATGAATGTACATTTGTGGAGGTTGAATGTAAATCCAGCCTCCGTCAAGGCACTTAAACTATCATCTAGACGCTGCAAACCTTCAGTGATGCCAGTCGAGTAACATAAAACATCATCCATGTATACGAGTGGTTTGTCTTTTAAGTGATTCAGAGCCCTAGTTATGCATCTCTGGTATACTGATGGAGCGTTCCGCAACCCGAAGGGCATAGCAAGATACTCGTATTGCCCCTCGGGTGTAACAAATGCGGTCTTTTCTATGGAGTCAGGGTGCATCAAAATTTGGTGGAACCCTGACGCCATATCTAAGGAGGAGAAATAGTCAGCCCCAGCGAGTTGATCTATTTGCTCCTCGATACGTGGCAGAGGGTAGTGTTCGGGTCGCGTATTGAAATTTAATTCCCGATAGTCCACGCACATCCTATATGAGTTGTCCTTTTTCTCAACTAATAGTATTGGACTAGCAAAAGGAGAGGAACTTTCGCGAATGACCCCAGCGTCAAGTAATTCCCGAACCTTTTCCCTGACTATAAGTTTTTCCGCCGGCGCTAGACGATAAGGGCATCGTTGGACGGTTTTGTGAGGATCTATTAAATTAATTTGACATTCGCCTGTCGTTACTCTACGAGAGGGAATACCTTCGGTAAAATAATCAGAATATTTATTTAAAATCAATATTAGTACTTCCCTATCTTCTCCTAGTAAATCCGTGTTGATCTTAGTAAAATCCGGCTTATTTGGTTTTAAATTACAAAAGAGGCTAGTTTTCTTAGGAAAGAACGTAAGATTATCATTGTCGATTTTAACACACAAGCCTTGATCAAAAATATCTCTCCCAACTATGATCGGATCAGAAATAAGGCTCTCAGGAACTACATGAAACGTCAAATTTACTGAAAATTTATCAATGACCACATCGGTTTGAATTTGAGTGGTACATTGAATATCTTCACCGCCTATGCCGCTTAGGTAAACGAAGTTTTTACGCACAGTACCCGCAAGTTTATCACAAAAGCTTTCTTTTAAAAGAGAACATGATGACCCACTATCAAATAGAAAAGGGACTCGCTCACCAGAAGATGTCTTCAAGATGCTCCTGGAGGGGCGGAGCTCACATTGATGGACCTCCTTGACTGCAGCTCCACTGCCGTTCTTCTTGTCTGGACATACAGTCGCTACGTGCCCAGGCTGACCACACGTGTAGCAGATCGGGGTCGTCCTTTTCTCCATGGCTCGCGATGAACTCGAAGTATCTTGAAATTTCGTTCCAATTTCGTCTCGTCGTTTCTTACAATCGGCGATACGATGTCCAGCTACCCCACAATAGTGACACTTGCCTGTGAATTTCTCCATTATGCGGGCACGTTTTGCTTCAGGTTCTCGAACTTCGGTATCCGTGCGTCGCTTAAGTGATACTCCACCAAGTATTCGAAATAACTGAGCTCGAGACGTTATTGTTTGTGCGTTTAACTCGCGACGTATCAAGCAGTCCTTCTGACACAACACGGATATCGCAAATCCAGTAATTACCTTCTCAGGCATCGTACTTTCGGGTATTTGTTCGATGAGGTTCCATAACCGGAGAGCAGATTCGGACGCAGTCTCTCTATCGCCTATTTGGAAGCGTAACACATCATCGAAATAGTCTTGCAGAAGTTTCGGTTTTGAAAATCTTGCAATTAGAATTTCTTTAACTGAATCCCATGTAATAGCGTCTAAATTAAGCTTCGTTAAACACATTGCTGCACGACCTTTCAGTGCCTCCGTCAGTGCCATAAGCAAGTTAACACCTTCCAGATTTTTATTTTGCACAATAAAATCAGTCAATTTACACCATCCATCAATGTCCGAGTCGGGCTCATCCGGGTCAAACTTCAAAAGAATTGTACGATTCGTACTCACAGGCGGTGTTTGTTGGGCTGCTAAAACTCGAGAAAGCAACGTTTCCATGCTGCTCAACAGCTTCTCAGCAGTTCCAACATCAGGTTGCTTTGCTTCATTCTGCACTCCATTTGATCCCACTTCTGATGAAAGCTCAGGACGGCCTTCATCAGTATTCATCTTGCAACGTGGGTATGTATGGGTAGTCCAATCAGGGTAATTTAAATTAAACGTATTGTCTTTGTAACACAAACGATTTTACTTCTATAACATTAAAATAATTCTGCACTTGCGTTAACGTTAATCACCTATATTCAAATCAACACTAATCACTATAAAATATTCTATGATTAAGGCGATGGATAGCGATTCGTCGAAAACGTGGTGCGCTGGCGACCGCTCTCAAGGAAGTGAATCCTTTGATGGCCGCCCCGCTACCATAGACTCGACGCTCCGCTAGAGTGACGTTGATAAGCTGTCACTCTTGACAATGACATTTTGATGTGCGCCGACAAATACATCTTGTCAGTTAATTATGTCGTCTTTACAAGGTTTAAATGGACACTTCACGAAGGCGTCAACCGAGCATTCCGTACATCAAAATAAGTTACTCTATGTAAAAATTATACGACTTTTTTTTGGTTGAAAAATCATGTTTTTTTTTTTGGATGCAAAACTAATAATTGTTGAATGGAAATTTCAAAATTACATCATTTCTTTATAATAGAATTTTAAGGTAGGACTTAATTTAACGCACTCAAAACAAGTCGTAAAAGTTATCATCAGCCTATAATGTTCCCACAGCTGGGACACACGCCTCCTCTTAGTGATCCCTCTCATTAAGAGGAGGCGTGTGTCCCAGCAGTGGGAACATTATAGGCTGATGATAACTTTGATGACTTTGATGTGGGTTGTAATTCACCACGCGGGCCCACTGCGGATTGGTAGATGTCACATGTCTTCGAATTTTTAGTTCTAGTACATCCTCACGATGTTTTCCTTCACCGTTTTGAGAGCGTAGAAGTAATTAAAGCAAAATCATAAGAAACATTCAAAACTTGTTCTTAAAAAAACTTGTGTGAAAAAGTTGGAACTTTGACCCTCAAGATCTAAATAAGTAGAAAGTTCCCAGGTATGATCTAGAACAAACCAATCATCGTCTTCGTTAAGCGGGCTATTTTTTTGGGTTCTATTGCCATATACTGGGCAGTTGGGCACTAATCCAGACTACGGTGTCAATGGACATTGTATCAAAATCTTTTGACAGTGGTTCAGGGGAATTAACAAGCAGTATTGTTTTAATGTCAGTCCAGTGTGGGAAAGAGACGGAGCTATAGAGGGCTTCTAGCGCCATCTCTTTCCCACTCTAGAATAAGATTGAAACAAGTTTTATGATGCCATGGTAAGCCAGGTTACAGGGAGCTCGTGGCTAAATAATAACAGCCGCAAGGGTCGATCTTTAAGGTTAAGCCGTGCTTGCCGAGGTTGGCCCGTGGATGGGTGACCATTACATACCGAGTCACAATTACATACCGAGTTTCCTCCGTGCCTCGCAAAGCACGTTAAGCCGTTGGTCCCGGCTGTAATTTGGAGATCTTTGACAGTCGTTATGAGTAGTCAGAAGTCAAGTCTAACATTCAGTCTTACTAAGGGGTATCGTACGTATTACCCAGTTACTGGGTTGTGGGGGTCAGATAGGCAGTCGCTTCATGTAAAATACTGGTACTCAGCTGCATCCAGTTAGACTGGAAGCCGACCCCAAGATACTTTGGGAAAAGGCTAGGCAGATGATGATGATGGATGTACATGATTCTAGACTGTCCAGCAATGCAAATGGGTACAAATTAAATAACTTTTGTGATTCTAGAATCATAACATCACGCCTGTAATCCCCGAAGGTATAGGCAGACAGAGATGTACGTAATACTGCACCCACAACTCGCACAGTTATCTTTAAGTCCCATGTAATAAGGGGTGCTCCAATCACCATCAACCCGGCACAAATCCAGTCTCCGTGGCTGCTACTGAAAATTCCGGTTGGAAAACCCAATAAAACTATGCCCGACCTTGGAAACACAGGACCTGCTCAGCACCTGTTAAAAAACCAACAGTGTGATTTTTCGACGCCCTGATGCCTGATGCGCTTTTTTGGATTTTTTCTTAAATGCGTTGAAAATGCAGAGCGTGGTACTAAGTATCGTCTACTGTCTTTGTAAAATATTCTGACAAATAAATGCATTCTATTTTATTAACCCCCGACCAAAAAAGAGGGGTGTTATAAGTTTGACGTGTGTATCTGTGTGTCTGTCTGTGGCATTGTAGCTCCTGAACGGATGAACCGATTTTGATAAAATTGGCGTCGTTTGAAAGGTATTTTAATCGAGAGTGTTATGGGAGCTATGTTCCGAAAAAAATCTGCTCAGCCGTTTGAAGCTCATCACCTCTTTTATTTGTTATTTATTTATTTAACAAATTTACAGAGGCGGACTTAATGCCATAGGCATTTTCTTTTCTAGTTGATGAAGGGATATAAACAACTTCTACGGGTCTGATCGATTCGAAATTTGAATTCTTGTCACTTGTAACCATGGGCATCACCAGGGGGCGGGGGAGGCTGCACACACCCCTCCCCCCTAAGAGCTAGAGATTAATATATATAGATAAATTAAAATTTATAACATTCTTTGTTTTCGTTAATTAGAGAGAAGAGACGCAACACCCAGAAAAGTGGAAGGAATGGGAGGAGACCTATGCCCAGAAGTGGGACAGTCAAGGATAAGAAAAAATAATTTAAGTTTAAAAAACATGAAATAAAAATTAAATTTAAAATTTAAAAAACGGTACGACGCTTGGATTAATTTTATTTTTGGTTTTTTAGAGGATTCTTCAGTCGGGTGTTTTTAAATTTTTAATTTAATTTTTATTCTTTATAGAATCGCCCATGCCACAAAGGCTAATAGTAAATATACAAAGAGAAACAGAATGCCTATAATTATTACATTAGTTTCTCGTAAGTATTTCTGTGTTCTAACAATTTTATACATATATATCTGAAAATAAATGAATATTATTATTTCCTTTATTCATTTATACATATATACAAATTTGATATATTTTTAAATATCCCTTATATACAAAAAAAAAAACATTTAAAAATATAAAAAAAAAATTGTAGCCCACCGGGAACAGTGTCCAAGCTGCCGGCGGTCAGGGCTCCAGAGAAAGGAACCTAGTAATAATACGAGCCGTGTCAAAGACAACCGCTTTCTGAATAAAATCCTTTCAGATCTAGCTTATTATTATTTTAGATCTTTATGTTTCTTCTCATTTCAGAGAGCTTAAAAAACATTACACGCGGGTCAGAACCAAGGATGTAAGGTGAAATTTAGATAGAGAAAGTAGATGACAATGTCGAAGAAGTCAGAAATTATTATAATTAGGAAACTGTAGCCCCTAAATGACAGAAGTGTTCTCATTTTATCTGAAATAAAGGGATGACTGGATCATTGGCTATAAGAGTAGAGGAAGACCAAAGAAACGACGGATGGACTGTGTGAAGGATGATATGGCAAGAAAGGAGGTGTCTGATGAGATGACGAGTTATAGACAAGTAAGCAAGACATGCTGCGCCGACCCCAAATACCTGGGATGAACGTAGGAGATCATGATGACTGTGGATCATTACGGACTTTAATAAAAACTATCTTTCTCGTCTTTGAAGCTCAAACAGGAAATAGCAAACAAGCGTTTTCGAACAGAAACATCAAATAAATTCTCACCACTTTATAAATAAAACTAAATACCTCTGCGATATTAACTTATTTCCTCATAAAAACGTATTTGTGAACAGACAAACGGCCACAAACCATATACCTATCAACTGCCATTGGCTAAAAAGATTTATCATCGAGCTTTTATACATATAATCATCCTTTAAAAAATAACATGACTATAAAATAAATAAAAAAATCTTTAAAATAAAAACTTGCGTGTGAGTCGGACTCGCACACGAAGGGATCCGTACGCCCGTACAATATTCAAATTAAAACTACATAATTCGTCGTGAGGTAAGTTTTGAACATGAATATGGATGGATAAAAGAAGTATAGGAAGACCAAAGAAAAGATGCATGGACTGTGTGAAGGATGATATGGCAAGAAAGGAGGTGTCTGATGAGATAGCAAGTAATGGAGAATTAGTATGGATGATGAAGACATGCTACAGCAAATTTTTAACTTGAATTTATTTTGTTGTTACAGCGGCCATAGTAAATTTTAAAGTGTCTACCTTTAACAGATCAAAAGATACAGGCAGTCCTGTCAAAGATAGACAGCGGAGCCTTATTAATAGGGTCCCGTTAGCACATTTGCATACGGAACCCTGAAAAAGAGTCCCACCACAATAAACTAAAAAAAATATACAAAAAAGTTTAACTCGAAAAAGCCACATTAAAAATCGATTCCCAACACGAAAACGAGATGCGAGAATAAAAATGTCCGCCAGATTTCGTCGCAACAAATTTAAAGGGAATATATTGCCGGCATCAATTTCAATCCAAACACTAATAAATTGGCATCTTTCAACGACGTTAGGAGCTGTGGAGCTAGACAGTTTATTAATAGCGAACATATTTTGTAAATCTCTGACTGTGATCAACCCTCGGCTGAATTCAGTGTCGTTTGCGTCGCCGGGCGCGTCACCCGAAAAAAAAAACGTTACTCTTCGGTGAACTGTCACATTTTGGCGCGCGTTCCGAATTTTGTGGTTTTTTTCTGTGTGGTGAAAGTGTGTGTGGTTATCGTGAAAGATTATTTGTGCCTAAATATTGAAAATGGGCTATAAATAAGTGTTTACTGAGAAATATATTAAAAAGCAGCGAGTTAATGCGAGAATGCTGTTGGAATTTTAAAACATCTTTTAGTTAGATTTATTTAGTTATAGTTTTCTTTTTACTCAATGCCTAAAACCAAAGAAATCTCAATACTTGTATTCAATAGACTGAAGCAAAAATACGAAACGAAAGTTCCTAATATATAAAAAAACTAAAATAAAAATGTTTATTTTGTGCGGGTAGCCAAGTCAATCTTTTCATATGCATAAATCAATCGAAAAAAAGCTTTCATTATATTTTTTTTTTAAATTGAAAAAACCATAGACAATGAGTTACAACACTATCTACGACAACTACAACAACAATAACTACAAAGAATTCCCTTTTCAAAAAGAACAAAAACAATCACTAAACGAACAGTGTTGCCAAGTTAAGAATGAGCACAAAAATGGGGAGATTTTGGAAGATAAAGACGACAGTCATGTCCAACATGTTTTGGGACCTAGCAGGAGATGTTTAGCCTGGGCGTGCAAGGCTTGTAAGAGAAAAACAGCGGCTGTAGACCGACGGAAAGCGGCAACACTAAGGGAGCGACGGCGATTGAGAAAAGTAGGTTGTCTTACTATTGATTTTTACGTTTAAATTTAGCATAAGGTACCCACTGCGGGGACACAGGCCTTCCTCTCTATGAGAAAGGTGTCCGGCTGTAATCCACCACGCGCGTTTTTCCCACGGGAGTAGTCAGAAACCACACAACGCCTGCTACAATCCTTCTTTTGCCTCGTCTTCATACTTTTTTTTAGCGTTCCACTAATAACTGAACTGTTCCGTCCGTCCGTCTGTCTGCCGTCGGTATGTCCAAAGCCTTTTTACTCCGAGATGAAAGAAAACCACAGAATGCCACCTGCTACGAAGTCTTGTAAATACCTTTTGTTAGTCGGCTTTCACTCATCCTGTCTACAAGACCAAACCATCTAAGAAGTACTCTTTTAAATTTTGTGTCACTACATCTTCTTTCAAACCACAACGTTGTCGTACAATCTCCTTCCTTACTTTATCATGTCTTATCATAATTCTTTTCCCCTAATCCCAATTTATGTGGGGTCGGTGCAGCAAGTCACCTTCTTCCATACTTCTCTATTACTTGTCATCTCATTAGATACCACCTTTCTTGCCATATCATCCTTTACACAGTCCATCCATCGTTTCTTTGGTCTTCCTTTACTCTTATACCACTCCACATTCATACTCAAAACTTTCCTGACGACTTTTGTCTCATTTTATGCCACATGTCTTCGAAGTTTTGGTCCTAGGACATGGCGGTTTCCTTACCGTTTCTTCACCGTTTTGAGAGCAGTGGTGATGAAATAAATTACTCAAACTACTGCAACCGCCGAAGTTCGAACCCACGACATAATTTGTAAGTTGTGGCCGTTACCAGTTAGCCACGACTCCTATCTTAACTTGCTCTAACTTTTCTAAGTTAAAGAGAAGCTTTCCAAGTTAGGTTTAAGTTTATAGGTCTTAAGAACTTCTAAATGCTTTCAAATGTATTGGATTCGCATTTTTCACGATTGCTTTCAAGACTTTTATTTGAAAACTTTAGTATTCAGTGATAGGATTTCTGCAAAGTTTTGAAAGGCAATAGTTTTATTAACTTAGGAAGCTGTTTGTGGTACTGCAAAGTACGAAGGAGATAGGTAGGAATAAACAGTATTGTTAGGTTTTCTTGGTAAACAAACACAGTACAAAAATAACGAAATACCGCCACATCATCATCTGCCTAGGCATTTCCCCACTATCGATTTTTAACGTCCAAAACCCACTATCAATAAAATTTGTAACGGGATATTTACCATATTTACAATTTGTTTCAAGTTCCCGATATTTAAACCGGGACTTGATAGTTCACACTCATCCGGGTTTCAATTGTCAAGAGCCTGGAAACCAGTGGTTTAACTGTGTATAAACCTGTTCTGTTCCCGACACACCAAACTCACCGTGTCCACTTGCGAACTTTTTACGGCACTTTTTTGGTTTTGACCCATCTTCCCGGCTGAAATATCGGGAACTCGAAACGAATAGTAAACATATGGTAAATATTCCGTTACAAATGTTATTGACAGTGTCAATGAAACTTACATCTCCAAAATCCAGTTAGACCTTTTTTTTTGGCTTATGTTTAACATAACACCAGATAAAGTAAATATAACCTTAAAAAACATTTTTATACTGCCTAAAATAGTAAATGATCACCAGAAATAGTAAATGATCACCAGAATTAAAAACCTGAAAATCACAGCTCCGAACTAAGGCGTAGTCGACGGAGCCCCGCGTAGCGGGGCTCCTATTTCTCTCTGCAGGGTTTAAAGTAACCTAACACGAAGGGGATGTCGGGGTTTTAGTTCGCTCGTTCCGCTCGCTCACTAGACCCCGCCATCCCCTTCGAACCTAACCTGTCCGAGTCGGGGTGCCCAATATCCCGAGCTCGCTTTGCTCGCACTTGCTTCCTAAGTTCTTCTTGCCACAAAATTTGGTGATCATTTACTATATTTGGTGATCATTTACTATATTTGGTCTTTGAATACAATTTTTTTGGTGTTTAGTATTTTTTTTTTGGTAACGTAGCTTAGGATCTCAAAGTATTTTTTGGTGCTCATTATATTTAATCCCTTTTTTTTTACGGGTAGGAAATCATCAAGTGACTTCTCGCGCTCTGGGCAGAGCGGGAGGGAGTGTCAGACTTGTACTGACTAAAACCCACCCATGTTCCTTCTTCGCCCTTTGTGTTCCAGGGCTACGGTATCTCTTTCGAACAGTCCCGCAACCCTGGCAGGCATCCGCCCTCTCGGACCCCTTCCGGTTTGCTGACATCTCCTTGAGGCGCGCGTGGAACACGAACGCGCCGTCGGCACGGCCTGTCGTCATGAGACCGACCGTCCACAGGCATCCAATTAGTACTGGGTAATACCCCCTTGGTAGGACTGATTGTCAGACTTAGGCCTCTGACTACTTATAACGACTGTCAAAGATCTACAAATACCAGCCGGGACCAACGGCTGAACGTACTTTCCGAGCTACGGAGGAAACTCGGTAAGCAACGGGTGGCACCCATCCATGGACCAACCTAGACAAGTGCGGCTTAACTCGAAGATCGATCCTAGCGGCTGTTATTATTTAGCCACGAATGTTTAGTATTTATATGTATGTATGTTATCTCTAAATCCAAATTCCCGTGCACTTATCGTGTATCCTAAATCCAATAATCCTCGGGACGTGACTAACGAGCGAAGCCGCGTTATTTATTAATATTACATGCAAGAACTTGTCACATGAGATTAAACGAGTTAATTTTAAAACTATTTCGCTTTCTTATGTTCAGTTTAACAGGCTTAATATATTATTATTAATATAAAAGTAGGGGAATAGACGAAAATCAAGAAGTAAAAGTAGAATCTACTAAATTAATAACTGTGTCTTCAGAAACTAGTTTAGTCTATGGTCACAGCAATATCCAAGAAGCATTAGCCTAAGAAGCCAGAAATCGTGTCGGAGCAGTGTGGTGTGCAATTGGAGAGCCTATCTCCAGCAGTGGACTGCTATTATAGGCCGATGATGAACTACAATTTTCACTTATTCTATGGAAATCTGCTTGAACTTTCCTACCGGAATTAAAGTCCTTAATCCTAACCTAGGCCTTTAAAATTCGTTCAGACGTTCAGGCGTAAAAAAACCAGACCTTAAAGGGACCAAAAGTTTCGCATTTAAATATAGGTGAACTGTACGGACAGAAAAAACAGTTGTTAGAAAATTTGGTGTTTCATTTGTACTTAGTAAAATAAGCTTCCGCAGACTCGGTGGAGCGATGATTTTCGCAAGGCGGCTGGCAAGAGCTGGATGAGAGTGGCCGAGGATCGTGCTCAGTGGCGTGTCATGGGAGAGGCCTATGTCCAGCAGTGGACGAGTACAGGCTGATGATGATGAAAATAAGCTAATATCAAACTTCTTTCACAAACATTATCATCATTCACCTGGCCTTATCCCAATAGGGGACCGGACTGGGTAAAGAAAACGACATTCTATTTTGTCCGTCAGTCAGGTAATACAAAAATATTAGACACGTATTTTTTGTTTTATCAAAATATCAAAGAATTACTTAGTTAAAACTCATTAAAGTTGGAGAGTGGGGGCTTACTACGTCAGAAGTCGGTATAAAACTTACCTACATGTGACGTCATGCGCCATTTCAACTCAATATATCTCCGTAATTTTTTGACCACGTGAAAAAAGAAAAAATACGTGTCCAATACTTTTCAATAAACTACCCGACGGACAAAGAAAAAAAAAATTGGATTATCCCCTATTCATTTGGGGGCACAGCATATCTTCTTCTTCCATACTTCTCTATTACTCGTCATCTCATCAGACACTTCCTTTCTTGTCATCCTCCACACAGTCCATCTATGGTTTCTTTAGTCTTCCTCTACTCTAACACCTATCCACATTCATACTCAAAACTTCATTCACAAACAATTACTCCAAAATACCAATAAAAAAAAAACTCACTTCTAAAATTAAAAGGGTGTCTTGACACATGCGCGGGCGTTCCTCGGGCCGTTAATATGGCGTGACACGCCCTCTCTAGGGATCGATTGCACTTTAAGCACAATTAAATAAATAACGTGACGTTTTAGAGCTCTTAAGAACTGTCACATTCAATATTCGGTGGCATGTCATTTGGTAAATATAGATTTGTTGGGGAAAAATGGCGTTGTATAAATGTGATGGTAAATGAAGAAGATTTAATGGTTTGCGCATTTGTGGCATGTGCCAAATAAACTTGTTGTCTTTTTAGGGTTCCGTACCCAAAGGGTCAAACGGGACCCTATTACTGAGACTTCGCTGTCCGTCCGTCCGTCTATCACCAGGCTGTACTCTCATGAACCGTGATAATAATCCAGTTGAACATGCCATTTCTACAGATTATGTATTTCTGTTGCCGCTATAACAACAAATACTAAAACACAATAAAATGAATAATTCCCATACAAAAAAGTGTTTTTTTTTGCTCGTTTTTATAAATAATCGTCCGGAACCTTTCGTGCGTGAGTCCGACTCGCAATTGGCCGGTTTTTTTTTTCTTTCTTTGGTGGTCTAGTGGTCACAAGAGCTACTGCTGAGCATATTCGAGCAAACTGTCAGCCACACAGGACTTAAACCATATACAAGGTGTTGTTTTGCATCCTCGTCAAATTCAAGGAGGTAACTATGCTAATGATTCTCGTCCCGAATCAATAATAAAATGGGTAGGTAATTTTTATTTTTTTTCTTATTTACGGAAATTGGTAAGTGTGAAACACCCTTGTTTTAAACGCGACCCGTCTGATTCTCGCCCTATAACTGAGCTTCCACAAATACAGACAATCTCAAACGTTTATTCGATAATTTCTTATTCCCTGAACCACGTTAAGGGAATAAAAATCAGCGTTTTGTTAATAACTATATACCTATATAGCTATTAACAAAACGCTGATTTTTACCCTAATTTTAATTGATTATTATTGTCTTGTGTGACAACCTCCTGAATTTTGACGAGGATGCAAAACAACATCTTGTATAATAGTAGAGTAATCGGAGGAGCTCCTGGCTAACATAATAACAGCCGCACGGGGCGATCTTTAAGGGTAACCCGTGCCTGCCGAGGTTGGTCCATGGATGGGCGACCATAATTACACACCGAGTTTCCTCCGTGCCTCGGAAACCACGTTAAGCCTTTGGTCCCGGCTGTCATTTGTAGATCTTTAACAGTCGTTACGAGTAGTCAGAAGTCAAAAGTCTTACCAAGGGGTATCGTATTACCCAGTTACTGGGTTGTGGAGGTCAGATAGGTAGTCGCTGCATGTAAATCACTGGTACTCAGCTGCATCCGGTTAGACTGGAAGCCGACCCCAAGATAGTTTGGGAAAAGGCTAGGCAGATGCAGATGATAAATAGTAGATAGAATCGATGTACATCGATTACTCCGTAACCACTGGGCCGATTTACATGATTCTCTTTCTGGTAGCAAAAGCCTGCGCGGTGGTCTCATATAAATTCTAACTGTACTTGGTTAGTTTGTGAGTTATCTTCTTAACTACGTACTTCTCGTTGCAAAGTAAGATTTAAATAAAAAGAGTAAAAAAATAAATTAAAAAAAAAACGCGACTTCCAAAGATTTTTTTTTGCCGAACATAAGAGAAAATGGCGTACCGTTAATGAAAACACTCCACCCCCATCGACCTACAAATACCAAATTCTAAATTACCATAAAATCAGACAAATTACCCTTCTCAAACTTTAAAAGCAACGACACATTCATAAAAAGGCAAAAACAAAGTGCGTACGACATCCTCTCTCATTTAATTCAACTTGATATATTTTCTGTTTATACGTAAAGCACATGTCGCACCGCCAGCGATTAGCGCGAAGCGAGAAAGCTATAGCAACTAAAAACTTTTATTAACCGACTTCTAAAAAAAAGGAGTTGGTTATGTACACTCTGTATAAAGGGTGCAAGCGTACCCTAAACGAAGTCGAAAGGCAATTGTTCTCCCCGTCATTACGATTATTTTTTTTGTAGTAGACCATACCTGGGAACCTCACAGTTCCATTGTGTGGTCTACAACAGTCACAGCTTTGTCAGAATTTTGTAACTTTAAATACTTCCACGTCTTCCGTCTTCAATGCATCCATCAGCAAAATGTTTTGAGTGCGTTAGATTGAGTGCTAACGTAAAAGTAGATTTTTACCCCAAACAAAAAGTCTTTTCACAGCAATAATTCTCGCGTAGTGATAGCTTGATGTCAGTTCCTACATAATGCTTGAACGACGGCTTCGTGGGGTATGTATACACTTTCTATATATAACATAACATAGTTTAGGAAACGCCCAAGCAGATGATGCATATAAATGCTTAGATCATACAGAGTAAAAGAAGCGATATCATTGGTTAGATTCACACACATCCGCCGCTACGCATCTTTGGACATCTCCAGTGGAAACGCAGCCTTAAGTTCGGCTTTAAACTTACTAATATATTGTACACAGAATCAAAAGTGTCGGTTGGAGAAGTAATAAAACGGAGCAGAAAATCGCATCGGAATTTCGCGTATTTCCGTTCATTCATATTAGCATTAATGAGAGCGTGACTGTTCACAGGGGAGGAAAGGAAAAAAAATGTGCGTGGAGTCCCTCCGCGCGGAAAAAGTGAAACTTCGTACGAGAGTGAATGCGTGGCCACTCGAACGCGCGTTCGAGTGGCCACGCATTCTCTCTCGTTATTTTATTGAGCTTCTAAATAATATTTTGTTGTTTTCTTGTTGTATTATTTTTATTACATAATTATTACATAAGTTTATCGAGGTTATTCTGCTCATGGAAATTGAGCGAAGGCTGGTCACACCGAAGAGTCGAATGCATGACTGTTTGCACGCCATCTTGCGTACTTAGTAGAACTACGTAGTCATAAATGTTGTTGCCATCTCTTATTTATTTTACTATTTATGCACACAATAGACAACACAGGAAAAAACATTAAATATTAGAGTACAAAGGTACTGCTTATTTCATATGAAATTTCTGCCAGCAGACCTGCGAAAGGAGAAATGAAAAAGAAATGAGTGAGATCCCTTAGTGAGTTTTAGAAAATATTCCCCTTAATGGTAGCGTTAAACTTGTTTGAAGTTGTATAAAAAGTTTCACTTCAAAAAACTGGCAATATATTTCAGTAACACAAAATTAATAAAAGAATAATATGTCATCCCAGTCAAAATAACTCTTTCATTTATTTATAGAAGGAGACCAAAGACTTTGAATGTTTTTTTTTAATAAATATTTTTGTCGTATATCGGATCAGTGGTTTTTAATGGCCCGTATCTAATAAGCAGTTTGTGACTCAAAATTAGCCATTCGCTTTATAACTAATGTTATTTTAGTTTTTTTTCTTTTCATTTACGACTTTAAAATATATGAGGGAATGTTTTTATTGCGTTTTAGTGTTCTGCGCTAAAATTAGCAAACGGGATCATTAAAGAATTAATTTGGCTTCAGTCTGTCTGTCACTGGTGAATTTCGTTGAAACTATTTGACAATGTAACGTAAAAACTTAAGGCTGAGGCTCATTAGTGCGGGGCGTTTCGTTGCGTCGTCGCTGCATTGTTTTACACACATTTTTAATGCTTGCGTCGTCGCAAGCGACGTTTCAACGGATCGAACAACGAGAGACGAAGCGAGGGGAGGATGATGCGCTGCACTCTCGGTGTTCTGACGACGAACAGTGATCCACTGCTAGAGGGGCAAACTAGTGCGTTGCGATGGCGTGCGTCGCACTCTTGCGTTACGACGTAGTGCGTCGTCGCAACGCAGGTGTGGTATACAATGCGTTGATCCGTTGCCACGACGCAACGCAACGCACTAATGAAGCCTCAATCTTAGTCACAATACCAGTCATCTGCATAGCCTTTCCCCAAACTATCTTGGGGTTGGTTTCCAGTCTAACCGGATGCAACATTTTAGTGCCTGTGTACCAGTATTTTACATGAAGCGACTGTCTATCTGACCTCCACAACCCAGTAACTGGGTAATACGATACCCCTTAGTAAGACTAGATGTCAGACTTTTGGCTTCTGACTACTCGTAACGACTGTCAAAGACCTACAACTGACAGCCGGGACCAACGGTTTAACGTGCTTTCCGAGGCACTAACTCGGTATGTAATTATGGTCACCCATCCACGTACCAACCTCGGCAAGCACGGCTTAACCTTGAAGATCGACCCGTGCGGCTGTTATTATTGAGCCACGAGTTCTTCCTCTTAGTCACAATACCAGTGTTGATCGACTAACAATAATATAATTGAAAAAATCAAACTTTTATTAACATGATAAGAAGAAAATTTGGTTTGTCTATCAACATTGAACTCGTACATACAAAGTTTAGTGTCCGTACCGTGCTATTTACCGTTGAGGAGCTCTCTCGTGAGTCGTGAGTGGGTGATCCTGAATGGATCGATCATGTTTGTCATAAAAATGTATTTTTAGGGGGTATGAGGACCTAGGAACAGGGTGTAAAGATCCTGAATTACTCCACAGAAAAGGGAGGATCCTCCGATCAGACAGGTGTTATGTCTGGTGGGCAACTGTCCGACAATTGTCGTCGGGTTTCTCTAAACAGTCTTAAGTCGATGTAAACTTTGCTTGCGAGATTCAGAGCATATTAGTTGTTCAGTTTTATCATAGATGGCGCTGTAGTACTTTTTGTTATAAGTTGTTCTTTATAGGTCGCTACACTACAAATTGTCACCAGAACCAAAGGTGTGTGCGAAATTTCAGCTCAGTCGGGTACTATCAAGTGGGAGAAAAATGGTTTGCAAAAATTTAATTGATGTTTTATTCTTACATTTAAACATAACAGTTTCTAAGAAAAAAAAACTTGTAAAAAGGGAGTTTATGTTGAAAACATCAAACGTAAAAAAAACTGAACACAGAAATACCCTATTCAATCAAAATAAATTACAATCGTACTACTTATAATATCCCAATACTTTATTCGTAATAACTCAAAAAAAAAAAAACAAGAAACGTCAAAGTGACATACACTTTTGACAGATTTATGCGACGCTATCATAATATTAAAGTCTGGTAACACACGCAGTACAAACGGACGAATATAAAAATAAATCGTGTCGCGTTAGAGGGACGTAGTAAATTCGTTTTTATGTGAAATTAAGATGTATGTCGTATTTTCTTGAGTTTATCGGCTGAGTGGTGTATTTTTAGTATTGAACCTAGTTTAGACTGCTGGACGATTACTTTGCTTGCAGTTTGTTGAATTTTGCTTCGTTTATTCCAAAGAGATTTTGTATATTGTCATTACCAATCCTCTAGATCAATGTTTTGGTCCTTACAAAAATTTTGATTATGAAGATTTTCGATTTTGACACACTCGATGCTACCAAACAAGCGGCCTTGTGACATTAGACAGACCCACTTGTTCCAAAGTAGTGACAAATTGTAGATTACGATCTACTTCGTCTTGTCCCGATTATAGCTCATAAATATTTGAATATGTTTGGTTTATTCACCGAATTTTTCCTGCAAAAAAGGCGTTTAGGTAGTTGAACAATCAATCCGTCAGAATATTAACGTCCCCGCGTTATTTATTTACCCTACTGCGGTGAAGCCCAAAAGGAGGGTAATGAGTTTGTTTATTTTATTTATTTACTTATTCAGTAATACACACACATATTCCATACATTTAAGTTGAAAACTCATAGAGTTAAAATAAATAATGCAGAGATAGTACATAATATAATTATTATCAACCAACTTTTATGTTACTTTCCGGCTCCAAAACATACTTTATTTTGGGCAGAAAAGTTACATAAAATATTGATATGCATTAAAAAAAAAGCTTAATCTCATGTGCACTCAGCACTATAACATATTCACATACGGTTTCAGCATTTTATTCAGTTTATTTACGACACTCGTCTGTATACTA
This sequence comes from Cerastis leucographa, assembly GCA_963082945.1. Classification (NCBI taxonomy): domain Eukaryota; kingdom Metazoa; phylum Arthropoda; class Insecta; order Lepidoptera; family Noctuidae; genus Cerastis; species Cerastis leucographa. The sequence continues at coordinate 3,687,849 of OY720374.1, read as the reverse complement.
ATAGCCTAAGATACACTGAAATAAATTACAAGCTTTTAGACTTTTTAATGTTACTGCCGTCTAATTGCAAATGAACGCTATTTTGCGGGTGTATTCATTTTAAAAATGAAGGTTTGCGTAAATTGCGTATTGAATCACTCGACACCGGAACATAGATTTTTTAAATTTAAAAAACACACTCATTAACGTTTTTTCCTACTTCTCCGCTATTCTTTTCTGGTTATTTTCGTTGGGATCCCAGACAGTTAAACTATTTCTTTGTGACTTCGTTGAGCTTTATAGTCTCGGCGCTTTTCTGGTGGTTGCCACTGTTGGTTCTAGCTTTCAAGAGTTGCAGTGGTTTGGGAATTGTGAGGCGGGCTTGTCTCAAATAAAATATTAACACAAACACACATAAACATTATCGTCTCATGTTCCTAGCCCGTTCCCCACTATATGTTGAGGACGTTCAGGTCTATTTCTAGTAAAAGCAGATGCAGCTGAATACCAGTATTTTGCATGGACTGCTTTTCTGACCTCCAGAACCTAGTTACTGGGTCATACTTACACATTTCGACGGTTATCACGTTTTTGAACTCAAATATCTTGGAAACCGTATCACTTTCGAGATTCATCACTGAATATTTTTTGTTTGTACTCACTTACTCTGTCGATTGACATATGTTTTATCGCTGGCCGCCAAAACTAGTTTTTTTTCAAACGGTCGGTCGGGCGGTATAGGCGTACCAGGGGGTCTACTCTCTAAGCACGAAATCCGTAGTTTCGGCCGAAGTTACGGTCGTTTCCTACTCTTTATCACTAACGGACATAAGATTCGTTAGGGGCCGGAACTCAAAATGAATGACAATTCAATTGGACAGTTGTCTTTACTCCCGATGTGTTTTCAAAACTTATGAATCTGAAAATATTAGGGAGTAGGGTTCATTTCAAAGTATTAAACTAGTTACGGACGGACCCGTACTTTTGTTGACCGACTTAGAGAGTAGGCTCCCAGGTCCCATACAAGTCTCTGAAGCCCTTTCGCCGGTTATGTTTAAGTCCTATGTAATAGGGGGCGACAACCGGGCACCGGAAAAAACTCAATAACATTTTGCACGACTCGGGAATCGAACCCAAGTCCTCATGCTCTGAAGTCACGCTTGCGACCACTAGACCAAAGAAGGCAGAGGCAAATAAATTACAAAAATCAAATTGCCTACCTGGGTTCCAACATCCAACCTGCGACCTACTTAAGACGGGGTCGGTGCAACTAGGCTATCACTGCTATATGTTATACTTTAATATATTTTCTCTTTCAAGGTAAATGCTGCCTTCGAAGAATTGCGGATCAGAGCCAGGGCAGGTAGCGGGAGACTGCCCAAACTGGAGATATTACGAGCTGCCATACAACACATCGAAAGACTACAAGCTGCGTTGCGAGCTGCTGCTGTGGTAAGCATATCATAGCGTAGCGCAACCACGTAGCATGGCGTTACTTAGTGTAGCACGTCAGAGTATGAGTTACACATTGTAGCAACGTTGAGACAGCATTGTAAAGCATAGCATAACGTAGCGTAGCATACTATAGAGTAAGTAGTAAGAACCTTGGGTGGTTTGGTAGCAGGAGACTGCCCACGCTCGGGCCTGTGGACGGTGAGTAATGGGCCAGCTCACCGTCCGTCCGTCTTATGACGACAGGCCGTGCCGACGGCGCGTTTGTGTTCCACGCGCGCCTCAAGGAGATGTCAGCAAATCGGAAGGGGTCCGAGAGGGCAAATGCCTGCCAGGGCTGCGGGTTGTTCGAAAGAGATGGAACACAAAGGGCGAAGAAGGAACATGGATGGGTTTTAGTCAGATGATTTCCCATCCGTAAAAAAAAAAAGACTGCCCATGCTTGAGATATTGCGAGCTGCACTACCACAAGTTGTGAGCTGCTGCTTTGGTAAGCATAGCTTGGCAATGCGAAACGTAGCGTAGCATGGCGTAACTTAGTGTAGTACATGGGAGCGTAGGCGTAGCGTAGCATAGCGTTATACAGCTTAGCAACGTTCAGCACAGTATTGCATAGCATAGCATTACGTAGCGTAACATACTATATGGTGAGTAAGCCAGGGAAAGAATAGCTGAATATTAAAATTAAGAAAATAGTAAAAAATCACGAGTCCACGTGTACTTATGCACTCAACCGAATTGTGAAAGTGTACGATTGGTTACAGCTTGAAAGATAGGCAAGTTTTGATCGTGTTTCCCCGTTTTTGTATTTTTTTGCCTCTTAAACTTAACTACAAATGATCTAGACTGCAAAACTTTGTTGTGTGATTTTGGATTTGGTTGGGATTGCTACAAGATAAGAGCAGTTTATGATAGTTTCGTTTTTATATTGTTCTACCTTTTGTAGGAAGCAACGACTTATTGTCGGGCCTACGCTGTCCTTCCATACTTAAGTACTAACGCTGTAACATTTAAATATTGTAGAACCAAATGATTTTAAAAGAGTAACCATGGAGTTTCTTGCCGGTTTTTCTCCATAGGAAACGACCAGCCCGAACCGAGCACTTTTTGTCGACGTTTTGTAAGTGCCCATGTAGGCCTATGTAAAATAAAACGATTTTGATGAGTTCGGTGTACAAAATAAATCAGCACCAGTCATTTAAATAGTTTTAACGAAAATCAGCAGTGACCGTCAGGCTGACTACGAATTAGGTACCTAATTCTTTAATGATTCCATTTGCTAATTTAGCTTAAAACACTAAAACGCAATAAAAACATTCCATGATATATTTTAAAGTAATAAATGAAAAGAAAAACAACTAAAACAATCTAAGCTATGCTGCGGAAGGCAAATTTTGAGTTACAAACTGCTTATTTGATACGGAAAAGGCCCTTTGGTAACGAGAAGAACCTACCAATCGCTTGGCGATGTCTACTTAATATTACTCTAAATCAAATCAAAATAGCTTTATTAATTCCATGCATAATTACAATAATTAAACTAAAGTAAACAGTAAGTTATCAAAAACCTAATTGAAAATAATCAATGTTACATCACCAAATAAAAAAAAAAAATTAAAATAATAAATTGTTAAATAAAAATACTAATAAAACAAAAACCATTTAGACATGCCTTAGATAATAAATTAGAGTAAATTAAATAATATTTAAATTCAAATTGTTGGAAATTGATACCTACATTGAAAATAAATAGTTAATTACTATGCATGGACCCCTCTCGGGTAAAAGCCTCCTCCAAAGAGTGCCAAATGTCCCTGTCTTTCGCTCTCTCAATCCAATTTTGCCTGCAATTGCCTTTATTTCAATATTACTCTAGTATGAAGTAATTACAATAAAGTATTATAATTTTAATACACAAAAGCTCGTGGCTAAATAATGACAGCCGCACGGGTCGATCTTTAAGATTAAGCCGTGCTTGCCGAGGTTGGTCCGTAGATGGGTGAGCATAATTACATACCGAGTTTCCTCCGTGCCTCGGAAAGCACGTTATTTGAAGATCTTTGACAGTCATTACGAGTAGTCAGAAGCCACAAGTCTAACATCAAGTCTTACCAAGGGGTATCGTGTTACCCAGTTACTGGGTTGTGGAGGTCAGGCAGTCGCTTCATGTAAAATACTAGTATTCAGCTGCATCCTGTTAGACTAGAAGCCGACCCCAAGATAGTTTGGGAAAAGGCTAGGCAGATGATGAATCCATCCAATACACAAAATACCAAGAAGCAAAACTCCTTACCGCGACAACCAAAAAAGCAACAGCCAGCAGCAATTAAAATGATAGGCCGTCTATAACCGCGCGATTCCGTGTAAATCTATTCTCAGTACGGCGCACGTGTACTTATAAATTATCCGCGGACGGGGATAGATGACAATTTAACATCACGACATGTATGATTGACTATACGTAGCATGTGACTTCGTCTGTGTTTATATTGCCGTCAATAAGGGCGAATTTCACCAATAGAGCTGACTAGGCAAAGAAAACTCAAACTCGAAGCATTTATTTCAATTTGAGCATTACACGCAATTTGAAAGTCAAAAATAAAAACAACAAAAAAACGCGTAGCTACAGTCCCAGTCACAAGTCATAATAACTTGTGAAAGTACTGTTGTAACAGTAACTTTTTAGATCTGTGTATCCTGCATAAGTGTACGAAGTTTCATTTAAATCGGTTCAGTCATTTCGGAAAATAACGACTTGAAAGTTTGTATGAAAAGTGGTAAGATATAAAGGCTCTTAAAATATTGCTCGGAGCGCTTTTACAATACTGAGTGCATATTATAATTTATATCTGGTGCTGATAAAAAAAATTAACAAGACACGTCAAACATGACGACACAATCATAAAAAAACGATCATTTATATATTTTTTAATCTTCAATTGAGTAAATTCATTGCCATATTTTGTTGAATGGTGCGCCATGCATCAGCCAATAAATTTTTAATTTTATGAACCTTCCCAGTTCAATTACTTCTTCATTTGTCCATGCGCGTGACGATTTTGTGGATGAGGATGACATTCTCGCTCGACGTACGCACTCGATGCGTGTTGCAACAGAACGGAGCAAATCACCAATGTTGCCTGAGATTCCTTTGATAAAACCGACCCGCGCGCCGGCGCCAGCTACCAACGCTGGACTCAACGTTGGGACCAATACAGTTATCTAGATCCACACGTTGGTCGAGTGGCGTTGGGGCCGACATTAGGGCCAATGTGCGGACCCAGCCTTTGGTACGGCCGACCCCAAATAACATTATGATTTGAAACAATCGTGCCAGCGACACTAACATTTGAATCACGGTATTTGCAACTTCATCATCATCAGCTGCCTTTCCCCAACTATCAAAATCAAAAGTCATTTATCAAAAGTCATTTATCAAAAGTCAGTTGGTCTTGGCTTCCAGACTAACGGGATACAGCTGAATACCAGTATGTTACATGGAGCGTCTGCCTGTCTGACCTCCACAACCCAGTTAGTACTGGATAATACGATACGCCTTGTTAAGACTAGTTATCAAACTTTAGAACCACTGACTTCCTGTAACGACTGTCAAAGATCTGCAAATGACAGCCGGGATCAACGGCTTTCCGTACTTTCCGAGGCACGGAGGAAACTGGGTATGCAATGAGTGGTCACCCATCCACGGACCAACCTAGGCTTAGGTTAGGTTACGTTAGCGAGGCTGTTTCCGCACTTAGCCTCTTTATTGGGCCATTGTACGTTTAAAAATCCTTTGGTTACTCCAACCATCCCAGGTCCTCCCAGAAAGCTAGCAGCCTTTTCAGGCTGCTGCAGGCTTCCGGGAGCGATGCCGGTGATTGAAGAGTCCGTGCCCGTTGAGCTTCCACGCTGCTGCACTCCATGAGCACGTGCTGTGGTGTTTCTTCCGCCTCCATGCATCCTCAGCACACAGGGCTATCCGTCACACGTATGGTAAATAGGTGTTTGTTCAGGGGACAGTGGCCGGTTATAATACCTATAATCTTGCGAATATTGTCCCGTTTAAGTCTAGTGATGCTGCGGGCAAGTCTCTTTGATGCTTCCGGAACTGCACTCTTTGTTTGCCTGCAGGTTACACTGTTTCTCCATTCCATTTGGTGTATTTCCTCGGTTTTCTTACGCAGCCATGATTTATTTGGGCTTGGGGTATGGGCAGCAGTGGTTCCGGACCGTTTGCTGTTGTCTCCGCTCCCCTTTTGGCCAGTTCATCCGCTGCGTCGTTGCCCAATGAGTTACTGTGACCTTTTACCCATTGCAGTGGGACCAACCTAGGCAAGCGCAGCTTAACCAGAATATTGGCTCGAGAGGCTGTTATTATTTAAAACACAAACTCTTTAAGAATTTGCAACTTAACCTCACAAATTGATCACAGCTTAGCCCTAACTCTTATAATAGATGTTCTAAGTAATTAAAAGCAGGTGCCTGTGTTACTTGGCGAATCAGAACCACATTTGACAAGCTAACCGACGCGGCGCTCCCTGAAATAGACGCACGCGCAGACTTAGGGCAAGATTTGCAGATCGCACTTTGATTTAACTTTAAGTAGGGACCTATCTATGCCATACTTAATAAAATTATAAATGCGAAAGTAAGTAATTTGATACTTTATCCCGCCTAAACCACTTAACCGATCATCCTGAAATTTTGCATATTGTTTTCAAGTGTACAGGAATAGACATAGGATACCTTTCATCCCGAAAAAAAGTACTGTTCCCGAGAAAAACAACAATAATGTTCTTATGATGATCTTTATTTTTTCCCCCGCTCACACATCAAAATTAACACGTGAACGAACTCGCGGGGAACAGCTAGTACTTAATATCTTTGTCTATCTGTTAGCTTTTCATGCCTCGGCTGTTCGATAAAATCTGACACACGTATAGAGCATAACTTAGGTGGGGGACATAAGATACATTTTATCTTGGTAGTAAGTTCCCTGTGGTATGATTTTCGATGCAAACGAGAGCGAAGCCATGGGGAAAAGCTGTCTATACTTCTATACTATCTAGACGTGTTGCTGGGGAGTTTGTTCCGCCACTTCTTCTTCCCAGCTTAAACACTAGGAAGTGGCGAAGGGCGGGCGTTTTGGGGGACTGTCTCTTGTAATTTTGACGTTCAAAAAGTGCTGATTATCAGCCTAGTTTAAATAAATGACTTTTGATTTGATTTGATACTAATATTATAAAGCTGAAGAGTTTGTTTGTTTGCTTGACCGCGCTAATCTCAGGAACTACTGATCCGATTTAAAAATATCTTTCAGTGTTAGATAGCCCATTTGTCGAGGAAGGCTATATATCATTACGCTACGACCAATAGGAGCGGAGCAGCAATGAAAAATGTTGCGGAAACGGGGAAAATGTGACGCAGACGAAGTTGCGGTGGACACCTAGTCAGCAAATGAATGCAAAAGGATTGCGTGAATTTACGTGTCAACGCAAAATGCTCGACAGTTTAAAATGACTGGTCGAGTACTGTCGCGAATGTGTGGTCTTTGCTATTAATAGAAGACATATCTCTTTGAAATGGACGGGTGGTTTGACAACCATTGTTGTTTGCAGGTTTCTCTTTAGTCCCGATTTGATTTAGTAATTCGACGGTTTCGGAGGTATTTGTCTTAGCTGCCAATAGGGATGGTGACGCATTTTTTTTTATTTGTGTATCGGGTAGATTATTAAAAAGTATTTTACACGTATTTTTTCTTTTTTCACGTAATCGTAAAAATACGGAGATATTTTGAGTTGAAATGGCGCATGACGTCACGGCTCAGTACATTTTATACCTAGTTGTGACGTAGTGAGCCCCCACTCTCCGACTTTAATGCGTTTTAACTAAGTATTCTTTTGTTAACTTGATAAAACAAAAAATACGTATCTAATATTTTTGTATTACCTGATTGACGGACAAAATAGAATTTCGTTTTCTTTACCCAGTCATCATCCCTATTGAAAGTTAAAAGATAAATAATACAGTTATGTAGCCTAGACGGTAGACCCGACTAAAACACACAACAAATTCTGTACTATACACACGCAGGAGACACACGGAAAAATAAAAAAAAGGGTCTGATTCATGTAATTTTGACGTTATAAAAGTGTGACTTCTCATCTTAATTTTGTCTATCTCACTATAAGGCTTCTTTGCATGAGGAGGTCCTCCATTAGCTAGATGACCGGCGGAACTTCGTCTGCGTCACATTTACCCCGTTTTTGCAAAAATTTTCATTGATTCTCCTATTGCTCGAAGCGTATAAAGCCAGAATCGCCTTTCTCGATAAATGGGCTAAAACAATAAAGTTTTCAATTCAAACCAATAGGTTCTGAGATTAGCGCATTCAAACAAACAAACTCTTCAGCTTTATAATATTACGTAAGAAGATTATCGAAGTAGTACTGCCCTTTCAACTGATTTGTTCTTCCCTCTTTATCAACAAAATGGTGATCTCACCAAAAAAATAATTAACCATCTACTTTTGTTGTCCCTAGTTGGAGTCAGAAAACTGTAAGAGCTACATGGAGTCGCCAGTCACATCACAGCGTACGTACGACACCAGAGAAACCAAGACAGAGAAAGAAAAGCCGTTCCTAAGTAGTACGTTTATCCAAAGACGTTCAATGCTCCCCAAACAACGCTCCAACAAGTTCTATGCTGCTATTGCTATATGCCACATTATACCAGCGGTAATTTAATAGTCCACCTGACTACTCTTTTGTGTCATGGCGGCCAATACAGACTGCCGTCGACGCAGGAAATATTAAAGTGCAAATACAGCACTCTGTCTCCCCTCACTCTAATGAATTACGATAATCATCATCTGCCTAGGCAGATCCCACCAAGAACCGACCTCAACATAGTTTCTAGTCTAACCGGATGCTTAGGACTAAAAATATTTAAAATAGATGGAACAAGGTGCACACTGCCGGTAGTCAGGGCTCCAGAAAGAGGAAGCTTCTCACTATGCGTGCCTCGTCCAGGAGTACTACTTTCTGAATCAAGCCCTTGATCCAGCTGCCAAGAGAGAGCCTGCTCAGATTGTTAAAGAATGATTCTGTTTGATGGGCAAGTGGACTGTATCTAAAGGAAAAGGTAGGAGGGACTCACCGAAGCTCGTTGAAGAGGGCCGGCTGGCTCCGAATACCTGTGATTTTATGCTGTGGGGCGCCCCAATTCTTGATTCTTGTTGTTTTGGATGATGAGTGGTTGATGACACACACAATTACTGTCTTGATCACACTTAGTTGAGGTATTTCACCATAATTTTTTACGGAGTCGATGTGTTCAAACGAGATATGGCGGGGACTAGTTGATGAGTGGTAAAAAACGTTAGGTGGCGCTATGTGCGCAGGAAATGGTAGGATTGAAAAGGGCGGGAATTCAACTCATGCTTTATGGTGCTTTAACATTATCTTCCCCCCCGCTGGCGAATTGATGAGACTGAGAAGTCTGAAATTAATATTTGTTCACAACAACCATTGCTTTGATATTATGATAGGATAAATTATGATAATGCTGATGAATATATAAAATAGAATAGGTAATTGAAATGTTTTGATCACAATATGAATGTATGAAAAAATAAGACATGACTAGTCAGTCATATCTGGTAATGGGCACAACTTCACAAGTGGCCTTTTGAGCATACCTTGTGCAGTCCTGACCGTAGCTGAACGAGAAACGCCATCGCGTCCTGGGTGTAATTCTACGATTCTACCTAAACGCCATCGCAGTGGGTGAGTAGTCTCGTCTCTGATAATAACGAGCTGGTTGATTTTTGCTGGAGGTGAATTCACAGTCCATTTCAAACGCTGTGACAAATTTGTGAGATATTCACTATGCCATCTAGTCCAGAAATCCTGGTGCATTTTCTGTAATAGGTGCCAACGTGTTAGCCTATTCATTTTTGTGTTGGAATAGTCTGGTGAAGGCACTGATGTTAAGGGTGCTAATGTTAAAAAGTGCCCTGGTGTGAGTGCTGTTAAATCTGATGGATCTGAACTCAGTGCTGATATTGGTCGCGAATTTAAAACTGATTCGATCTGTGTCAAGAGTGTGTTTAACTCTTCATATGTTAGGATTTGATCACCTATCACACGATATAGGTGAGATTTTACGGACTTCACCCCAGCTTCCCAAAGGCCACCCATGTGTGGTGATCCTGGGACATTAAATTTGAAGTCAATGCGCTCCGATTCACAAGCTGAGCGCATGATTTCTGATAGTTGTGACTGCGCACCTTTGAAATTGGTTCCACAATCGCTATGGATGATGTTGCAACGACCGCGTCTAGCAATGAATCTGCGTAGAGCAGCCAAAAAGCAAGAGGATGATAAATCGCTGGCAAGCTCCAGATGGAGAGCTCTTGTTGAAAAACAAACGAAAAGACAAAGGTATGCCTTTGTTGAACGTACACCTCGATAACGTTGAAACGTAATGTTGAAGGGTCCTGCATAATCACAACCCACAACCTGAAATGGTTTGATTTGATTGACGCGAGAGTGTGGTAAATCTGCCATTACTGGCTGAAAGTTTCGTGGCTTCATACGGAAACAACGATAGCATTTTGAAATGATCTGATTGATGGCTCGCCTTGGTGACAAGATCCAAAAATTTTGAAGTAACAGATACTGCATTGTTTGCAGACCCGGGTGTAAGTTTTCGTTATGTGTGCACTGGATGATAAGCTGCGTCAAACGATGCTTGCGAGGAAGCAGAGCTGGATGTTTTGTTTCATAATCAAGGTTTGACTGAGAGAGCCTACCCCCCACACGCAACACCTGGTTTGAATCTAGAAATGGACTAAGTTTTCTGAATGATTTTGATAATACGTGATTTGATCTCAAATGTTTGATCTCTTCACTAAATTCGGAATGTTGGGTGTGTTTCACAAGTACCATAAGGCTATGATGAAGTTCTTGTTCTGTTAAATGACCTGTACGCTTGTTTTTGCGCAGGGCGTTGATAAAACGATTGCAATATGTTAAAATACGTTGAATCTTCCTCAATGATGAAAATCTTGTTAGTAAATGATCAATTGGATTAGTTTCTACTGCGTTTGACACGTTCAAAACGCAGGCACGTTGCTCACAATCCACCTCTGGATGTTGCGTTATGTTTGAATGTTGAGGCACTTTAGGCCATTGATCTTGATTTAAGGATAGCCATTGAGGGCCAGTCCACCACAGGTCATGATTGATAAGCTCGTCGGGTGATAACCCACGACTTGCGGCATCCGCAGGGTTTTGCTTTCCTGGGACATGATGCCAAATTGCTTCTGGTAATCTACGCTGAATATTTGATATGCGATTGCCAACAAACGCCTTAAAATTTGATGAATTTGACTGGATCCATGACAAGACTATCATAGAATCAGTCCACGCATGTACACTATCTATGGGAAGAAATTTGCTGTATATGTTGATGATGTGTCTCATTAGGTCTGCCAGCAATGAACTGCCACACAACTCAAGCCTTGGTAAGGTTCTGCGTTTCGTTGGAGAGACACGAGACCTCGCACTAACCAGGATGACCTGGTGTTGATGATATTGATTGGTAGCACGAAGATATACAGCAGCTGCATAACCAGCTTCACTCGCGTCTGAAAACCCATGCACCTGATAAGTCACAGCGTCGTCGGATGTGATGCGGCGTGGTATCTTAAGCTGAGCTAGGTGAGGCAACTGCTGAACATACTTTTTCCAAATTTGATTGATGTCGTCGGGAACGGGTTGATCCCATGATGAACCGAGCAACCACAAACGTTGAATTAAATGCTTGGCTAAAAATGTTAATGGTGTTAAGAGACCAAAGGGGTCATAAATACGTGCCAGCTCTGAAAGCATAGTGCGTTTGGTACATTCACGATTGATTTGGTTCACTTGGTAGTTGAATATGTCCTCCTGGGAATTCCAGGCTAGACCGAGAACCTTCACAAAATTACCATCACTGTCGAATGTTTGATTGACGTTTGGCACCGCTTTATGTTCTTCTGGTATGTTTTGTAATACAGCCGCATGATTGCTGGACCACTTCCTCAGCTCAAAGCCTCCAGTTGCCATGATGTTAATCAGCTGCTGCTGAAGAGCGACCGCCTCTTCGATGCTCTGACACCCTGTAACGGCATCGTCGACATAGATGTCCTCCAACAACACCTGAGATGCAGCTGGAAATGAGCTGCCTTCGTCGCGGGCCAATTGATGTAACACACGAATTGCTAAAAATGGTGCTGATGATACACCGAAAGTCACTCGATTGAGACGGTATTCTTGTATTGGCTCACTAGGGGAACACCTGAACAGGATTCTCTGAAAATCCAGATGTTCTGCTGCTATCCGGATCTGCCGGTACATTTGGCGGATATCCGTACAAAACACAATGGCATGAAGCCTGAAACGCAAAAGAATGTTGGTGATATCAGCCTGAAGTTTGGCGCCTGTAAGAAGAGTGTCATTTAAGGATACACCTCTTTTATCCTTCATTGATGCATCGTAGACCACACGAAGGCTACGATCTGATTTTGATACGGCATGATGCGCCAAGTAAAATGCTGTAGGAGATTGACACTCAACTGCAGGGACCTTCTCCATCTGACCACTTGATAGGTACTCCATAACATGTTGATTGTATAGTTCATGAAAAGCTGGCTTTGCCATGAGTCGTTTTTCCAGCTGCACAAAGCGCCGATGAGCAATTGTGTAAGCATCCTCAAAGGCCACTGATGTTTGATCACGGAATGGTAACTGGACAATGTATCGTCCCTCACTGTCACGCTTGTGTGTTGATTGGAATATTTCTTCACAATGTATGTCATCCACCGAGTGAGATTGTTTGTTGTCTTCACATGGTATGCTATCCAACTCCCAAAACTTCTGAACCGCAATATCCAGATTGACGTCCATTGATACATGATTGATTGATAGAGGAATGGATGATGATGACTTTGATAATGTTTTTCCCATGAGAATAAATCCAAATATGGTATTGATGGCAGTTGCTGCATGTGGACCACCATCAATTTTCCCTGGTAAAAGAATTTGAGGGAATATCTCTCCACCAATGAGGATATCCACAGGACCAGAAGAATGATATTTCTCATCAGCCAATTTGATATTTGATAAATGTTGAAAATTGTTGATGTCCACTGGATGAGTGGGCATGTCACTACAAATTTTGTCCAAAGTCACCGCTTCTGTTGTAAACGAGGGCTCTGGTTTCCCAACTGGTCGAATTTCTAAGAAGACTTTGCCCGTGGAAAATGCAGGAACGTCCCCTATACCTGACATAGGAGTTTGATTTTTATACTGTGTCAACCCTAAACGACGGACACATACCTTTGTGATGATGTGACTTTGACTACCGGGGTCCAATAAGATACGGACCTTCTGAAAGGAGCCTCGACCGTCCTTGACCTCCACTTCAGCAGTGGCAAGCATCACAAAATGAGTATTTGATGATGATCCTGCAGTTGTGTTTGATAATGATGTAACGGGTGTGATCACATTTTCCTTGGAATCAGAAGTTGGTGCTGGGCCTTTCCCTGTATGAGAAACGCCTGGTTGTTTATGTTGAGAATTGACTGAACCACTTGTATCTGTCTTTTTTGTAAAGTGTAAAAGGCTGTTGTGCTTTTGTCCACATGATTTGCATGTATGCGATGAAATACAGTTGGCTGTGATATGGTTTGACCGTAAACAGTTGAAACACAATTTGTTTTGTTTGACAACTTGAGATCTCTCATGAGGAGTTTCTGCTAAAAACTTTGAACATAAGTAGAGAGGGTGATCCTCTTTACACACTACACATGATTGATGAGGCGCTTGGGCCAAAAGCGTTGTAGGCTTTGATTGGTTGTTTGAAACAACACGCTTGTTATTTTGCTGTTGCACAGCTGATGATGATGATTGATAGTTCACATTTAATGTTGAGCGTTCAAGGGCATTACACCTATCTACCAAAAATGTGGATAATTCCTTGAAGCTTGGAAAATCACTACTTGTATTGGCCAGCTCAAAAGCTTCCCGAGATGCCTTATCTAATTTTGTAAGCAATGAGTGAAATAACACAAAATCCCACTGTGTTGTTGGTAGCCCTAAAGATGCGAGCATTGATAAGTTCTCACTATAAAGGTCTAACATTGTACGCAAGCTTTGAGCAGAACTGGAGTGCATTGCCTTCAAATTGTTGATCTGTTCCCAACACATGAACGCCAAATACCTCTTATTGTTATAACGATTCACTAATGCTTTATATGCACTGATGTAGTTACCTTCACACACCGGAAACGCACGAATGATATTGATTGGATCCCCAGATAATGATGTGATTAAATATTGAAACTTTTCTACATTTGATAAGTCATTTCTGTTATGCACTAATGTGTTGAAAAGGTCAATGAACCCTGGAAAATCTTTGAATTGCCCTGTGAATAATGGCAGCTTCATAGGTGGTAACTTAGCTGTTTTATTTTTTGGCTCACTGGACGACGAAGAAGTCTCCACTTTTGCTGACAAGTGTTTACGCTTAGCCTCTAATGTTTCAAAGAACATATCATCAGCCTGTTCTTGGAACTTAAACTGAGCTTGTTGCACTTCCTTTTCGTCCATACCTGCCTTTTTGTACTCACATATTACTTGAACCTGGGCTTCGTTAAATGTTTCGAATATTTGATCTACGCGCGAACACCAAGTTTCTAACCTATTTATTTGAGTTGGGTCTGTTTTGCAATTTCGAGCGCAAATTACAGCATCATGAAGACGCTTAAGCGCCATGTTACGCTTAGATTCATAATGTGCGATCAATGCTTCACTCATTTTGATAATTAGTTACACACTTTGTTAAATGAAAGCACTTGTTTTTAAAAGTTGTATCGATTGGTAAACAAAATCACGAAATGATTGTCAATGTCACTTGTCTAAACTGTCAATTACAACAGTTCTGAAACAAGCTTTACAAACACAAAATAGCCTATGGTTAGGATGAATGATAATAATTATGTTGGCAATAACTTTGGCAGTGGTACCAACACGATAAACCTGAATGATACGAGAACGAGAAAATGTAGGTACAATACCTACCTGATAAGCAGATTTGAATATAAAACAATGATACACAATGAAATCCTAGTGTTATATGTTGCACCAAGGATTCCAACACAAAAATGATAATGTTAGGCGCTGTATGTTACACCTAAAACACACGATTAAAATGAAAATTGCTTGAGACGAAACAACTCACTTCCGACTGCGAACAAGTGAGCGTTTGGTAGGTACGTTGCTATGATGACTTACCTACCTACCACACTATGATTATGAACACAAAACACTGGCACAATTTGATCTTAATTGAGTTTAAGTTAATGTATGATAAGTTTGCTCGATCGAATGAGCTCCCGCAATGATGAATGATAACTACGAAACATGATAAAATACACTTGTTATGTTGTAGAACAATTGACACCCGTAATAAAAACAAAAGTTATGTTCAAAAGTGAAGCTAGATGATAAAAATATGTTACGATTATGTTAAATTGAGTTAAGATTGTTGTGTTGCACTTTGGTTTTTGCGAACAAATATGGCTGACCCCACAATTTTCACAATAGAAAAATAGGATTACTGATACTATTTCAGCAATCCGGCTCGAAGGACCAAATTAAATGTTAAAGAATGATTCTGTTTGATGGGCAAGTGGACTGTATCTAAAGGAAAAGGTAGGAGGGACTCACCGAAGCTCGTTGAAGAGGGCCGGCTGGCTCCGAATACCTGTGATTTTATGCTGTGGGGCGCCCCAATTCTTGATTCTTGTTGTTTTGGATGATGAGTGGTTGATGACACACACAATTACTGTCTTGATCACACTTAGTTGAGGTATTTCACCATAATTTTTTACGGAGTCGATGTGTTCAAACGAGATATGGCGGGGACTAGTTGATGAGTGGTAAAAAACGTTAGGTGGCGCTATGTGCGCAGGAAATGGTAGGATTGAAAAGGGCGGGAATTCAACTCATGCTTTATGGTGCTTTAACACAGATAGTGGTCGAGGCTATTGGCAATTAAGCCACTGGCTGATACGACTATCGGCACAATGATCGCTGAGTTCAAATCCCACAAATCGACAACCTCGCGAGCAAAGTCAAGATACTTGATTTGCTTCACTTTCTCGGCTTTCACGAAATTCTCGTCATGCAGAACCGTTATCATTGCACGCAGCTCTAATCGATCCACCACCATAGGCTTATTGGCTACAATAGTCCCGTCATTGATGATGGATTGATCCCAATACAGTGTAATATTGCCAATTTCGAGAACTGGGTCGGGCACATACACATAGTACGGCACTTTCGACTCCACAAGGCTGTATTTTAGAACAATTTGCTGATGGATAATCCTGGCTACAAGGTTGTGTTTAATGCAAGTATTCTCCGTTAGCTAATCATACTTTATTGTTACAGATGACAACACATCTTGTGGGGTGAATAGCCTAGCCAGGTTACGATGTATCGTGCAAGCTCTTTCAAGCAACACTAAAGACACGCCGTGACAGCGTAGGACTTCGACTAGAACAGTAAATTATTTCATCTATGTATGTACTGGCTACTTAAACACAGTCACGTCGTTTTAGGGTTTTATAGGGTTCAGCTCAGGTGAATATTAAATATGAACAAAATTACGGACCTGAAATAAAGGGGAAAGCGCCAGGGGAGACCGCGAAATTAAAAATTTATCGTATGTTTTTTTTTGCAATTTTCAGTGCAGTTTTTGATTGTATGTTGATAAAAAACCGGCCAAGTGCGAGTCGGACTCGCGCACAAAGGGTTCCGTACCATTATTTATAAAAACGAGCAAAAAAATCAAATCTTTTTTGTATGGGAGCCCCTTAAATATTTATTTCATTCTGTTTTTAGTATTTGTTGTTATAGCAGCAACAGAAATGTATAATCTGTAGTAATTTCAACTGGCGAACTATCACTGTTCATGAGATACAGCCTGGTGACAGACGGACGGACGGGCAGCGAAAGTAAAAGGGTTCCGTTTGACCCTTTGAGTACGGAACCCTGAAAATTAAAAATATGTTTTAAGAGCTTATCAAATATGGCTACTGAGTGATAATCATTAAAATATTCAATATAACCTGAGTTCATTTAATCCCATCAATTGACTTTTTCATTAAATAGTCATTCAATGGGGTTTAATTATCCTAAAAGGGTTTTATTGATGAGTTTAATGATAATAATTCTGTAACTTCATACGTGATAGTTTCGCGAATCATATTTTATTATTTAACAGACAGTCCGATGCTGACCTACAAATTGCAAAAAAACCTAAGAATATTTGGATTTTATGGTCTTTCCTGGCGCTTCCACCTTAAGTAATGTAGTAAATATAATTATGTACCTAGGTACCTATTTATTGATATTATATGATTATTGTATTTAAAGAGGTGCGATTTATTGTAAGAATACATATCTAATTATGCTCAATATTTGAGATTAAATGAGATTTTATATCATTGGAGTTTTCTTTGTTTCTTGATGCTTGTATTACAGTCTTTTTTCTGTAAACTTCCACTTTGGTCTGGATCTCTAGATAGGTATGCTTCTATCTAGGAATCCAGAGCAAAAAAGATCGACCAAAAAATGCAGGGAAAACCATAATATGTTTGATTCCAAATGCAATTCCAATAGACTCTGCCTTTTTATGGAGGTATGAATAAGCGTGTGAATCACCATGTCTATTCAGAAGGTGAACATAGGTACTCTTTATGCTTTTAGGGTTCGTTAAAGGTCGTTATTCCGTTCTAATACCAAAAACTAATACCACTAGTATTTGTTTCAAACACTGGTAGTAGAAAAAAACAGGATTGATATTAGTTTTTGGTATTAGAACGGAATCAACCGTTAAAGGCGCCGTCCTGTAGTTTCTACCTACCCCCATAGATAATAAGCGTGACTCAGATATGTATACAGATCTACTTTCCATTTTGCGTAAGGACTTCAAAACCTCTTAATAATATTAGTATGTAACATGTAAAACTATACAATTGCAGGTTAAATGCTTTCTTTCAAACAGATATGGAGCATCGAATAGCGAGCACGCTAGCTCACTGGTCACGATTTCATAATCATATTTTTTTTTTTACGGATGATAAATCGTCAAATGACTTCTCCCGCTCTGGGCGGAGCGGGAGGGAGTGTCAGTCTTGTACTGACTAAAACCCATCCTTCATCGCCCATTGTGTTCCAGGGCCACGGTATCTCTTTCGAACAGTCCCGCAGACCTGGCAGGCATCGGCCCTCTCGGACCCCTTCCGGTTAGCTGACATCACCTTGAGGCGCGCGTGGAACACGTACGCGCCGTCGACACGGCCTGTCGTCATGAGACGGACGGACGGTGAGCTAGCCCATTACTCACCGTCCAAAGGCACGATAAATCATCATCTGGGAGTCTGGTCAGCCTTTTCCCAACTATTTAGGTTCAGCTTCCAGTCTAACCGGCTGCAGCAGAATACCAGTATTTTACATGGAGTGACTGCCTATCTAACCTTCACAACGCAGTTAGTACTGGATAATACGATATCCCTTGGTAAAAGACCTGTTGTCAAAATTTCTGGCTACTGACTACCTGTAATGACTGTCAAAGATCTACAAATGACAGCCAGGATCAACGGCTTAACGTACTTTCACGGAGGAAACTCGGCATGTATGGGCGGTTACCCAACTGAAGATCGACCGGAGCGGCTGATATTATTTAGCGACGAGCTCGTCTTGCTCACGATTTCAAAACATTTAGGTAAATTTATACCAACGAACCCAGCTTTCTTCAAAACATTTTCCTTCACCAGTCAGCCAGCCAATATCAAAATCATAACTTTCAAATAATTATGATACTACACAAGTAACCTTAATTTTATCCCGAGCCGAGTTGGGACCGCGGCTAATGGCGGTAAGTCGCGTGCGCTTGCGTCGATGGGCGGGGCTTGGCACGGTTGACGCTCCGCCCATTGGAAGTTTAATAGCGTTATGGTTATTCTAATTTAAGGTTTGTTTGTTTTGTTATTTTAATAGGGAAGAAAGTATTCGGGATTTTCTTTTTTGAGAGAATGAGAAATGTTGGTAATCGAGAATAAATAAAATATTTTGGTTATCGACGCTTTGTCAGTGAAAATTATCGGTACGTCTACCATGAGTTATCATAGTTAGATCGCTTGACGTAACTGCAATAGTTCCGTCAATACGCAAATACTACAGTTAGCTTTTTCAATGGTACAGTCAGCATCAAAAGGCGTTTAACACTTATGAATATTACACCAAGTTTTGTGCTGGACAGTGTGATCTGATGTTATATTGTTTTGCGAATTTGTGTAACCATTAATGAAAATATTGTTATGTCTTTTACTCCAGTCTGTTAATATGGATCGTTCTAAAACTAAGACTTCTTATAATTTTGGTTATTTAAAGCGACTTTTGCTGCTGACCGTACCATGAGCTGTGTTGGTGCTTACTACCAAATTCTAAGCAAATGAAGCCCAAACTTGCAGTCGCTGTAGTATAGTTTACTACACGGTAACGTAGGATAGAAAACTATAGTGACTCATACTGCGCATTTTAGTACCCAACTATCCGCTAGAGGCGCTGTAAAAGTTTTCATACATTTTTTTAACTACAGACGCTAGTGAGTATAGATTGTTAAAACTCATGGTAGACGTACTGAAAGCATTAAGCTGTTGGTCCCGACCGTCCATTGTTTTCTTTGACAGTCGTCACACGTAGTCAGTGGCCTGAAAAGTCTTACCAAGAGCTAGTATTACCCAGTACTAACTGGATTGTGGAGGTCAGATAGGCAGTCGCTCGCGTAAAATACCGGTATTCAGCTGCATCCGGTAAGACTGAAAGCCGACCCCAACAGAGTTGGGAAAAGGCTAAGTAAATGATGATGGTCCATTGACTACAATGGAACGCCAAAACCCCAAAGTATATGCTTTTTATGTTGTTGTGCGTGGAGTCCTGGGATCAATTTTGGTCAGGTCGGGCTGTGTTATTGGGTTTTTCATAAGGAATGTTACAGTAGCAGCCACCCTGCAGCGTTACAGTAGT
Organism: Cerastis leucographa; assembly: GCA_963082945.1. Taxonomy (NCBI): domain Eukaryota; kingdom Metazoa; phylum Arthropoda; class Insecta; order Lepidoptera; family Noctuidae; genus Cerastis; species Cerastis leucographa. Next base: position 3,668,275 of record OY720374.1, on the reverse strand, counting down.
AGTCTGGATTTGTGCCCGATTGATGGCATTAGGCTCGCCCTCTTCTATTACATGGGTCTTAAGAGCGTTCACGCCTTACGGCATTTCATATAAACTTTCAAGTCCTTATTTTCAGGTTCCTACTTGTCTGAAAGTTGATGGTTCGATTTTTATTATATCGAACACGGTGTGTCGATACTTCAGTTGTATGATGGTTTATTCCATCGATTTACTGGTGCGATGTAACGTTTGTGCGAAAAATCTGTTGCGAAATACCATACCGCGATTGCTCATTAGTTCGGTAATTATTAGTTCGATAGTATGACGTTGATGGGGAGTTTGTTCCGCCACTTCTTCTTCCCAGCTAAAACACTAGGAAGTGGCGAAGGGCGGGCGTTTTGGGGGACTGTCTCTTGTAATTTTGACGTTCAAAAAGTGCTGATTATCAGCCTAGTTTGAATAAATGACTTTTGATTTTGATTTTGACGGTTCGAAATGCCTACTGTTGTCCGTGAGATTTATTATAGACGCATTATAGACGTTAAGGAAATACATCAGTACCTGTGACTGAACCGATTTTAATGAAACTTCATACGCAGGATACGTAGGTCTAAAAAGTTACTAAAAACATTCTCTAAAAATAGTGTTACAGCTAAATTAGAGCAATTATAAATTATCTATAGAAACAAATTTCCAATTATCTTTTTTTTTTAAAGAAATTTCGAAAATGGTTTTAATAATTTATGTGTAATCGGTCTAATTTAGCAGTAACACTATTTTTCGAAAATGTTTTTAGTAACTTTTTAGACCTGATGTATCCTGTTATGCGGATGAAGTTTCATTAAAATTGGTTCAGTGATTTCGGAAATTAAGGTCTTGAAAGTTTGTATTAAATGTCGTGAGGCGTAAACGCTCTTAAAAAGTGGCATCTGTTTCCTACATAATTGCAAAACCTATACGGTCAAAATTACCTATGTAGAATTTCTATATGGGCCGGAGGGTGTTCCAAGTGATATACTGACTAAGTGTATTAGCGTCGGAGTCTCTTCCACTCTGTATAGCGAAGCACCCAAGAGAGATTGATTCCATCATTCATCGTAATACACCAGAAAATCTTCGTTCATCATCTGCCTAGCCTTTTCCCAAACTATCTTGGGGTCGGCTTCCAGTCTAATAGGATGCAGCTGAGTACCAATATTTTATATGAAGCGACTGCCTATCTGACCTCCGCAACTCACTGGGTAATACGATACACCTTAGTACGGCCAGAAAATCTTCGTTCTGCTGCAAAAATAAGCACCACTAAATGAACACTCACTGACAAAATATGCTTCAAGGTGATATATAATAGTTGATGTAGTTCCAAAGATTAATAATCACGTATGTATGTAAGTGAATTATAATTTACAATCACAATTCATCTTAATTAAAAATAATGTTTTGAGTCATTGTAATAAATAATTACTGCACATGTTTTCATCCAGAAGATTTATTAACTTTTTCAATCCCTAAGCTCGTGGCTAAATACATATACAAATAAATAAAATTGAAGTGTCCGATTGTAATACAAGGTGTTGTTTTGCATCCTCGTCAAAATTCAGGTGGTCACAAAAGACATAAATATCAAATTGAAATTACGGTGCCTAGTTAATTATTAATAAACGTAGATTTGTTTGGTTGTTTAAGTTTGTCGGTATTTCAGAATAACCCCCTTAACGTAGTCCTATAATCTATATCCTAGTAATCGAATAAACGTTTGAGATTGTTTGTATGTGTGTAAGCGAGGTTATAGGGCAAGTACCAGACGGGCCGCGTTTAAAACACGGGCGGTTCACACTATCCGATTTTCGAAAGTAAGAAGAAAAATAAAAATTACCTACCCATTTTATTATTAATTCAAGACGAGAATCATTAGCATAGTTACCTCCTTGTATTTGACGAGGATGCAAAACAAGTCTGTATTAAAATAACCGCTTTTTACTACATACATATTATGAAATAATACGGTACATGTACCAAAATAACATTATTTACAATTTTTGTCTGTCTGTTTGTTCTGGCTAATTTCTGGATCGGCTGGACCGATTTTGACGGGACTTTCACTAGCTGATAGCTGATGTAACAAGAAGTAACTTATTCTACCTCTTTAAATATCTATTAGTTAAGTCGCACAAGTTGATCTTAAAGGTAAAGCAGTGCTTGCCAAGGTTATTCCGTGGATGTGCAACCATCCATCAAATACAGTTTCCTCGATGGTCCCGGCTCCTGTCATTTGTAGAGCTTTGACAGTAGTTACAGATAGTCAGTGCCCTTCTTTTTTTTAGTATAATTTTTAATTTTAAATGTAATTTTTAATTATATTGTTATTTTGAATAAATTAATGTAATTTTTCATTTAATTAAATTTTTTATGTAGTTGTTTTTAAAGTGAAACTTTTATTACATCGCACAGTGGAACGAATGTATGGGAGCGGTTGGACGTAGACATGTCCGAAAAAAAAGAGTAAAATTATGCCAAACTAATGATGCCATCTTATTCGATTACTTAATGCCTTCATAACTTGTGGTGATGAATTTCTTCATAACTCCCATATTTCGGGAGTAATTTGAGAAAATGTGAAATTTTACTATGAAAATGAGTGTATCGAGCTCTCTCCCTCCTGATTCCGGGCTTGTTTCAAGTAGCGGTCTCTAATATCATAATGCTAATACTAAGAGCTATATTTAATACTAAGACACATAGTGCGCCAAATGTGCACTTTCTGGGATAAAGAGTGATGTTTATTTTATAACACAATTTTTTTATTTTTTGTTTATTTTGTTGATTAAAACCGTTTTTCTAAAGGTTTACCTTATTACAATAACATTTCTGAGCAGCCAATTAGAGAAGATATAAGCTAATTAGGATATATAATTAGGGACTTAAGGTTTACATATAAAACTGATGCACTAATGATTACTGATAAGAACATTGCTATTATTTAATTACTAAATGGCTCTTAATACACTAATTTAGCATGCATCATTTACTAATTATCACAATAACTAATTACCTTGCAATATTTAACAAAGGATACCTGGGATACCTGGATTTTATATAAATAGGTCACTATTAGTAACTTTAAAATCAGTGTTGATTTACACCTCGTTGTATCCAAGCTAATCTCGCAATGTATTTTCCAAATTTTAATACAAATCTTGATATTCACGTTGCTTTATGCGCACGCGCACATAAAGATTTACGCGACTTTAACTATTTGTTCAGTGTTTTAAAAGATAACAGTTGTGTTCAGTTATGTGAAAGTGCTGAAACAAGTTTAAAAGACTGGTGTCGTCGATTTTGCTACCGCATTTATGCAAAATGGACACAGTCTGGAAGAAGCACAGATAAGTTTCGGAAGAAACATGAGATTTGGCTACAGGCTGCAATTCAATGGCCGGAATTACAGAATGAAAATATGGAACCTTCTACAGAAAATATAAGTGACGTCATCGAGCCCATAATTTCTCCTGCTAAATCTAATGCTTCAACTTGTACACATCCTAGTCCTCGTAAATCTTTTGAGGACCTTAGTAACCGGCAAAAAAGAAGACGCACTGAAGATAGTCTTTCATGCAGCAGTAGCAGCGCTGAAATTATGTTTTCGGCCGAAAGGGCGCTTCAAAAGGCAGGACAAAGCGATACAGCTTATGTTATGAAATACTTGACGGAGAATCCAGAAGAGGCCTCAAAAATCAAAGCCTTCATTGAAGGTAAATCAATTCAGGTACGGGAAATATCCCCTTTGAAGGCATTGGCTCTTTATGTATCGATGAACTTATCGAAATGGCGCTATAACACTCTTCGGGATTTCAACACTCAAGAAGGAGCTCTTCAATACCCGAGTTACTACATGTTGGTTAAAGAAAAAATTAAGTGCTATCCGGCCAAAGAAGATCTCACAGTTACAGAGAGCTCTGCAAAAATCAAATTACAAGCCTTGATGGATTTAACCTCAAGAAGACTTATTAGGTCGTTAGAAACCCCTGTTGATCCCAATCAACAGCTCGTATTGACCAGCAAATGGGGTTTTGACGGATCATCTAGCCAAAGCATTTATCATCAAAGGACGAGTGAAGATGAGCAAATCGATCTTGCTAGTAATTTTATGATTAGTCTTGTACCACTGCGGCTCGTCTCAAAAGGTGTAACAATTTGGGAAAACGAGCGACCATCTTCCACTTCATTTTGCCGGCCAATATTGTTTAAGTTTATAAAGGAAACCAAAGAAAATGTGCAGAGAGAGATGGCTGAAATCGAAGCAGAGATTGAAGCCTTAACTCCATCCACCATCACTGATGGAATTAGTGTCAAACACCAACTGCTGTTGACAATGATTGATGGTAAAATTCATTCCATTATATCCAATACAGCAGCTTCAGTGTGTGACATATGCAAGGCTTGTCCTAAAGAAATGAATAATTTAGAGTTAATCAAAGATAAACACGCAAACGAGGACATGTATAAATATAGCTTAAGCACCCTTCACGCTTGGATTCGCTCAATGGAATGCTTATTACACATTTCCTACAAATTAGACATAAAATCATGGCAAGTAAGGGGTGATATAGCAAAAAGGCAAGTTGATGACAGGAAGAAAAGAGTTCAAGAGGCTGTAAGAAGAGAAACGGGCTTACTTCTCGATGTTGTGAAACAAGGCAGTGGATCCACCAACAATGGCAACTCGGCAAGGAGATTTTTTGAAAACTACACTAAATCTGCTGAACTGACCGGAATAGATGCTATGCTTTTAAGAAAAATCTGTGTGATCTTGCAGTGTATTTCATCAGGAGAGAAGATCAACGTAACTAAATTCCGAGAGTTCTGCTTTGATACTGCTAAGCTTTACGTGGAGTTATACCCATGGTATTATATGCCTTCTTCACTTCATAAAATTTTAATGCATGGGCCAGACATAGTTCAGAACATGTCAATTGTGCCCATTGGTTTTCTATCCGAAGAGGCATCTGAGGCTAGAAATAAAGATTTTAGAAATTATAGAGAGGGGCATTCTCGAAAGCATAGCAGTATCTCATGCAATGAAGATATTATGCACAATCTTTTACTGTCTTCTGATCCACTTGTTACAAGTATCCGTCCAAAAGGAAATAAGTTTGTAAAAAAATCTTCTTTTAAGGAATTTTATGAGCTTACGGATTCTGAGAAAAGTGATATCGAATTTGTTAACATAAATGATTTAGCGGACATCGATTCTGAATTTGAATTAATTGATGATGATGATGATGATGACGAAGATAATTAAATGATGTTATTGTTTTAAAATGTGTAACTTAGTAAATTAGAGCTTACATCTTAATTATTTATTGTACTTTTAATGAAACTAGGTAATTTATTATCAACTTACTTAAAAGTCATACTCTCATCAGTTCTTGTGAATATTTTTGTTAATATATATTTCTGTATATATATAATATATTTATAGACCTCTTAATAAGTCTGTCTGCGGTTTAAAGTAAATACAAATGGGGAAAAAACGTTTTTTTTTTTTTAAATTTTCATTTCCTTTTATCCCAGAAAGTGCACATTTGGCGCACTATGTGTCTTAGTATTAAATATAGCTCTTAGTAATAGCATTATGATATTAGAGACCGCTACTTGAAACAAGCCCGGAATCAGGAGGGAGAGAGCTCGATACACTCATTTTCATAGTAAAATTTCACATTTTCTCAAATTACTCCCGAAATATGGGAGTTATGAAGAAATTCATCACCACAATTTATGAAGGCATTAAGTAATCGAATAAGATGGCATCATTAGTTTGTCATAATTTTACTCTTATTTTTCGGACATGTCTACGTCCAACCGCTCCCATACATTCGTTCCACTGTGCATCGTCTCAAACTTTTTCGTCTGTGTGTTGCATGTCGCGTGACGCTCGGCCGCGGAGTACTACGCGTGTACTCCGAGTTTTATACGTTATATACCCTTAATGGAATATTATTCTAAAAAAATTTAGTTAAATGTCTATAGTGTGAAAAAAACTTTCACCGTGGTTTCATAAAACCACACAATCCTTTTTTTTATATTTCGAAGTAAGTAACATAGTTTATTTTTAAAGGCGTTTTCTAACACACATTATGGACCAGTCTGATTTTTTTTTGTCGAAATACCTGGGTCTGGACAGGGAGATCTAGATAGGCAGTCACTTCGGGTAAAATACTGGATTGAGCTGCCTCCGATTAGACCGGGAGGCGACTCCAAAGTAGTTGTTATAAAGCTTTAAAAAAACTGATCAATTTAATAACTTTTTGACTGCCACATCAAAAAAGCAAAAACGTGCCCTCGGCGCTAAGCTACAAATTCATCCTTAAATACCGGACATATAGTCGTGACCGTTGCGTGCTGGGTAAATTTTGGTTTGTCATCTATACATGACAGTGGCGGTCAACAGGTTTTTCATGGTGAGCCTAAGGGTCAGTTCACACCGAGACGCGATGCGACGCGACGATACTTGAAGAGGCCGGTGATTTCGCGCTGCGTCGCTCTACGCCGCGAGGCGTCGCGCGGCGCGGCGCTGCATGGCGCAACGTATTCTGAATTCTCACAACAAAATGTGTATCTTTTCGTGTAGAAAATAAAGTTATATTTTGGATCGCTCTTTAAGTGTGCGCGCAGCGTCGCGTCGTGTCGCGTCTCGGTGTGAACTGACCCTAAAACAAATAGGTGGCGAAACTACTGCCATCAACCGCGCACAAGACCTGGCTCCGGGCTTTTGCTGAAAAATTTTCGGAATAAAACAACCAAATAGTTTTAAAAACATTATTATTAAGTAAAAATGTAACATTTTACAAAAATATATTTACATGTATAGGTACATATACTAGGTACAGTCAGCGGCATGTTACATAACTACGACATAGACAAAGAATTTTCAATTCAATTATAATAATGTCTTAAATATAAGCTTATAATACCGCATGGTTATTTTGGCGCGTGGCCATTGTTAGAACTATCGCGGCCATATTGTTATTACCACGCTTTTATTAATTTCATCTGTAACTAACAATATAAAAAAATCTTAGAAGTTAAAATTTGACGCACACCCCGATTCCCAAATAACTTGAAATTTTTCATACATGTTTAGGTTGGATGACAATGTATGATTGGCTAAGTGTCGTTATTCTAAATCCAATATGGCAGACTTTCAAAGATTGCGGACTTTATTGCATGATATTATGGGTATCAAATGAAAGGGTTTGCTGAGAAGAATACGACAAATAAAATAACGTGAGTAACGTTATTTTATTTGTAGTTATATTTTTTTTATAATTAAAAGTGTTTCTTTTTAGTTTTTTCATTAACAATAATGCTTATTTATTTCAATACAATTTCCACGGACGATTTCACAAATAATTACCACCAGCCAAAATAACCTTGCAGCACTTTATTTGTGCGTGAAAATGTCTTTTTGAATATGACATTGGGGCCATAGTGATTTTTTTTTTGTCTTAAATGACGGAAAAAATTGACTTAAATTAGGAAGGTAATATATTAAAAAGTAGAAAAAAGTCGTAAGTATTCTTTCTCAATGGTGGTTTTTAATATCAGACTTAACATCGTTAATGTATTTTGATTGTTAAATTCTTCATTTTTATTCTTAAAATCGTTAAATTAAATCAAATCATTATAAAGTTAATGAAATAGTTATAATGTTCAATATTGTTTGGCCGTTGTATTTTTTAAATAATTTGTTGAAAAAAATAACATAAAATTCCTTTGTTAATTGTTACATGGTTTTTTTTTACATAAAATCATAGATTTCAAAAGAAAAAATCGTTTGACTCATGAAAAAAAGGTTACTGTTCCAATATTTTTCCTTAAAATTCTTTGATTATTATTACTAAATATTTAGATTAAAATCATGAATTTAACTGAAAAAAATATAGAGGTATCTAATGTACACCCAGAGACAAAAAAACATTTGATTTAAATCACGAACAGTCACAGATAATAACATTATTTGAAAGTAAATTGTGACATTAAAAAAAAAGTTATAATTATAATATTATGACGCTGATTGCAATATCCTATTCGCCTACAACATTAAAAAAAAAACTTACATTTTATATTTATTTTAAAATATCAAAAAAAAAAACATTACATTTACATCGTTTTCGTGTGAAATAAACAAATGCATGGTTAAAACTAAATAAAAATTAAATTTTTCTATACAAGATGAGTTAGCTCAAAATATTTTCGACTCCTAAAGTATAAAAAAGAAATAATACATCGTTTAAAAGCGCAGTTAACGCCCAGTATAACATTTACTCGAATAACTATTTATTTCTCTATGGCTAAAGTTAAAATATGTGGACTTTTCAGGTCAAGGCCAAAATCGGGTATATTATAATATTTTTTCTTATGTTTGCTAACTGGGTTGTGGAGGTCAGATAGGCAGTCGGTTCATGTAAAATACTGGTATTCTGCTGCATCTGGTTAGACTGGAAGCCGACCCCAACAAGTTAGTAAAGTCCAAGTCTACGGCTTCAACGATAAAATAAATATCCAAACAAAAATGGATTGAAATAAAAGGAGATTATATTTAAAAAAATATATTACTTTTTTACTTTTGACAGGGTGATGATCCCGATCCAAGACTACGGTGCATAAAAGTGTACGTCGCAGTATGGAGTTTCATTAACCCCCGACCATAAAAAAGGGGTGTTTGACGTGTGTATCTGTGTGTCTGTCTATGGCATCGTAGCTCCTAAAAGGATGAACCGATTTTGATAAAATTGATTTCGTTTAAAAGGTGTTTCAATCAAAAGTAGGAAAAGAGCTATGTTTCGAGAAAATTGCTCAGCCGTTTGAAGATCAACACCTCTTTTCTAGTTGATGAAGGGATATAAACAGCTTCCACAGGTGTGGTAAATTCGAAATTTGAAATCTTGTCAATTGTCACCATCAGCATCGCCAGGGGTGAGGGCGGCTGCACTTCGAGATTCCGCGGGAAACCCTGTCGCTTCCACGTTAATTTGGTGACACGATAGTTTTGTATCTCTGATGAATCTGATGTGTGTAAGCCAGAAACTTAAGGACCTTACCATGTAGTTGGGACAGGCTACACAGATATATTTATTTTTTGTATACATAGCGGTCTGATTTATTTTTATTTTGTAACGTTTTATAAATCGTATACAGTATCCAAGCGTGAACCATTTTCGTATAAAAAACTGTATCAAATTTAATAAGCTCTAAAATAGTGTAATTGGAGCAAAATTAAATTACCCATCAATATTTTTTTTTGTTAAAGATAAAATTTTAAGAAACAGAGCTACATTTGAAACTCGTGGGAAAAAGGACGAGTTATATCTTTAGAAGAAATGCAAAATAATCAGTCCTATACAGGTTGAATTTTTAGTCAAAAAGTCCAAAGTCGTGGCCCAAAAGTCTGACAACCATTCCTCCGTGAAAGTACGTTAAGCCGTTGATCCCGGCTGTCATTTGTAGATCTTTGACAGTCGTTACAGATAGGCAGTGGCCAGAAATTATGGTAACCAGTCTTTTACCAAGGGGTATCGTATTACCCAGTACTAACTAGGTTGTGGAGGTCAGGGGGATTACTATGACGCTTAAAACATTATTGTTCCATTCCTATTCCAGACTGGGAAAAAGATGAATGATGTAACCAAGATTTTGTAAATTATTTTGATTTAAAAGAGTGTCCATGGAGTTTCTTGCCCATTCTTCTCCATAGAGATCTACGCTACGGAATGGGCAACTACAGTACTTTCACAAGTTATTATGCCTTGTGACTGGGACTGTAGCTTCGCGTTTTATTTTGTTTTTTTGACTTTCAAAAGTGCCTGTAATGGTCTAATTGAAATAAATGTGTTGACTTTGACTTTGATGGAGCTAGACGACCTGTATAGCTCAGTCTCTTTTTCACTCTGGAATAAGAATGGAACAATAATGTTTTAAGACGTCATGGTACGCCAGCTATTCTATTCATCTGCATCCCTGCTAGACTGCAAGCCGACTCCAACACAGTGGAAAAAGGCAGGCAGATGATGATGGACAGGGTGAATTTTTAAAGTTGGAATGGATAGCCAAATCCGAAAGTACGAGGAATAGCCAAAAATACTCAAACGAGTCTCGGGCCCGATTTTGATGAAAACAAAAACTGCATCATTCGATTTTTGAAAAATCAATATTTCTAGCCAGCAATCGAACCCTCTGATTTTGGAGATAAAACACACTGTATTTACCCCATTTTTTTTTTCGTAATTTTAACAGATCAATCGGATTCGATTTCGATTCGGTAAGTCGTATGTCTATCTCGCTCGCTTTTGTAATGCCAAAACAAGGCCTATAACTTGTGTATGTTTATAACTGTAAAAACAAGTTAGTTTCTAATAAATAAATAAAAGTATTATTACACCGTTCGATAGCATCTTTATTAAGGATAAAATTCTGGAAAGTAATAACATACGGCATTTGAAAAATCCACCCTATATTGTTCCCACTTTCGGAAAGCAGGCAACCTGCTCTCTATGAGAGGGAGTGGGCTTCAATCCAGCACGCGGGCCCAGGCGGTCCCAATGCGAGCCCAGGCGGGCCTAGTGCAGGCCCAGTGCGGGTTGGTAAATGTCACACGTCTTCGAATTTTTTAAGACATGCCGCTTTCCTCACGATGTTATCCTTCACCGTTTTGAGCGCAATGGTGATGAAAAATTCATGGACGATAGATTTTCAAATGTAGCTCTTATTCACAAGCAGTTAAGGCCTAAGGCCAGTATGGACTTGGGGGCTTTTAAGCTAATAAGGCCGTTGATACCAAATAATTTAGCATATACTTACAAAATACTCACTATTACCGTTTTAGCAATATATACAGACATGATAGTGGACAAATATATGCATATATATAAAGTTTTATTAACTTGCCAAAACATCTCGTTTAAATTCTTTGAAGTTGAAGGCAGAGGAGTTTAGTAAAACCACATTTTGTAAGTTATGTTCAAATCAAAGAAGTAATAGTTCTCATCCTACATGTCCAACTTAATGGACCGTCCGGATTATGTCCTTAATGTGTCTGAACTTTTTCGACTCAAATATTTTTTTTAAGAAAAATTATTAAATGATTACCGAAAATAATGATCAAACAGTAAAATGTAGAACTACCAAAGTCCTGCTTATTGTCAACGACAACTCTAGTCTCAGGTCTGTTACTGAGAAATTCATTAATTACTAGCTGCTGAAATTTTAATGTGTTTTGCAGGAAAAAAATATACATATAAACCTTAATCTTGAATTATTCTGTCTATTGATGAAAACCGCATCAAAATCCATTGCGTAGTTTAAAAGATTTAAACGTACAGACTGCGGGAAGTAACTTTGTAAGGATTTAAGAGAGTCTCTTGCATTACCAAGTTAATAAATCTTTAACAAAAAGTCTTTTTTTAGATATTTCCATTAGGTAGTTCCATAATTTTAAATTTTAGCGCAAGTATCTTACGTCTTTTCGTTTTTATTAATTGTTATTATTATTTTATACTTATTTACTATTCATATCGAATTTATATTGCAGAAACTATTATATTATCACCAAGATTTAAAAAAAGATGGTGATTTTGATGACATTAAATTAATATGCAGTGTTTTTTATTATGAGTGAGTGATATGACTGGGAAACCACAGGTCGTGACCTCGAGCCCTGTCTGTTGCAAAATAAGAGTTAATTAAGCTAGTCATAATTTGCCAAAAATCCATAATTATTAAAAAATCTATTGTATTTTTTTTTAATGTAATATTTATGCAATATAAATTCAATTTAGCACCTGACATTTCACAGCATTTATTTTTTTGTAAAATTATACAATATAAGAATTACCTAAATATTAACAATTTGAAAAATATTTTTATATAAAAATCCTAAAGACAAAAGGCTTGCACTGATTAAAAAAGTGTCTTGATTAATGGTAAGACAACGAGGGTGATAAAAAACGGTTAAGATTTTTCTTTTTGATGTACAGTCACGTCTAATAATATGTATACACGCAGCAACTTTTAAAAGTGATTTTCTCCTACTGTATTGATTAAGATTTTACGTTTTCACGAACATGGAATTTTGGAAGCCATACTATTACGAAATAGGTCTTATCTCAACGTAGAAACCGTAATTTCACGAGCAAATCAGTTTTCAGTTTTGCTAAGTGTATACATATTATTAGACGTGACGGAACCCTAAAAAACCGTTAGTCTATTCTAGAATTGAAAATGGGGTCGTGTTTGTCAGGCCAAAAATCAGTTCAAATAATATCTACACAACATCACGCGTGTAATCCTCGAAAGGTTCGGCAGAGGTGTACCTAATAATAGGACTCCCACATTTCGCCAGTTATGTTTAAGTCCCACGTAATAGGGGCGAGCCTATTGCTATCATAATAAATATGTTCAAAATACATCTAGCTGTGAATATGTCAAGTGTAATGTCATATTAAGTTCCTAATATCACTTGGTGTGAGTTTCATCACGCGTTGCCCAGCAATTCACTGAAAACGAAGAAACGTAATTAGTTACAAATCTTGTACAACGTAAAATAACATCACGCCTGTAATCCCAGAAGGGTTGGGCAGAGGGGTACCTAATACACCCACATACAGCCCGATATGTTTAAGCCCCATATAATAGGGGGCGCGTCTATTGCCGTTAACCGGGCTCAAATTCAAATAATTTATTTGTAGAACATAGGTAATAGTGGTACAGATGTCAATATAAATTATATGAACGCTATGTCTTGCTGTTAACGGCGTACAAATATTTTAATTATAATTTCTAATTAATAACTTGTAAAATAGTAATATCATTGAAAATAAATTAGTAAAACTCAATTATAAGAATTCAATAAAAATGCACAGGTGCATAGTAATTTTTTTTTACATTAATTAATTTTGTAAAAATTTTGAAAAATGTAAATTGTATGTCTGTAAAATGAATAAAGGGAATAAAATAATAATAAATATTATGCTTGGAAATTCTAAAACTTGACCTAATTATATTCTGAATATTTATTATAATAATTAATTTAATTGTCTATAAATATTGTTAATTTGTATGTAATATGGATTTTAAATTCTTATATTCTAAAATAGTGTAAGCCCTAATGGTTAGTTTTTGGAGTTTTCATAACCTAACTATAGGACCAACTACATCCCCAAAAATCACACCAATAAATATTTTGACTTTGAAGAATATAACTCACTTAGTTAGTTCTCGCGTTGTCATCGCTCCTGTGAGTCCTGAACGCGACCGCGATCGACTTAACTGTGCTCTTCGTTCAGCTGAAAATAAAAGCAGATATGAGTAATGTTAACATAACAAGCTTTTAAACATATGTGTTTAGAGGTGTGAGGAACAGGGTGTAAAGTTCCTCATCCCCAATAGTAAAGGGAGGATCCTCCGACCAGACAGGTGTTGTGCCTGGTGGGCAACTGCCCGACAATTTTTGTCGGGTTTCTTATACTCTTAAGTCGATGTAAACTTTGCTTGCGAGATGTAGGAAATTGATGTTAGTTCTTCCGTCGTGTCATAGACGGCGCTGTAGTACTTTTAGTAGTAAGTTGCTTTATGTACATAGCTACAGGTGCGATGAAAAAAAAACAGCGGTTTCCTACAAAATATGTTTTTTTTTAAATTACCGATGTATTAGTTGATGTGGGAGAAGGGGGGTGTTTACCATTGTAAACACCTCCCTTCCTCCCGTACATCATTATGTACTGAGTACGCGGTAACCTTTTTTGCGTATCTGTCCGTTCCACCACACTGTACATCATGGGATATGTTTTTATAACTAGAAAGAATATAGTTACCATGCAGTAAACAAAAACAGGATTGTGTGGTTTTATGAAACCACGGTAAAAGTGAAACTTTTTTTCACACTATAGACATTTAACTAATTTTTTTTTGGAATAATATTCCATTAAGGGTATAAAACGTATAAAACGCGGAGTCACTACTCCGCGGCCGAGCGTCACGCGACATGCAACACACAGACGAAAAAGTTTGAGACGATGTAATAAAAGTTTCACTTTAAAAAGTGCAACTACTATATTTTTAATGCGTGTGCAATATTACATTTATACAAGCTATTTTTAGATAACCAGCCAGTACACAAAGTGTCACATCATATAAGCACCTTTCGTGTGGAGTCTCGGAACTTGAAACTGAACAACTTTTGTTGTTCAAGCTCTTGAAATTCGCAAAAAAAAATGGATTTTCTATAGGAATTGACGCGATCAGATGATCAACATGTATCGTAAAAAAGTAATAAATTTCCAAAAGTCATAGAACAAAAGTAGTTCAGTTTCATGTTCTTGCGTTTATTTTGTTACACCTTGTACATATACAGTATGTTAGGTTAAACGAGGGACATATTGAGGGAGGGTATTCAGTATTCGATTCTCGTCCCAAATATGTAAAAAACCTATAACGTATATAGAAGAATTTTTAATGTTTTGTTTAGTGCCTAGATATTTTGGGCTGTCCTAAGCCAGGTAAGTTTAAAGTATGAAGGGAAAATGGATTATACCTAAGAGTCATTGACCCGCTCACATGTTCTGCGATAGTTTTAAGTCGCTAGCGCAAGGGTGTATACACGTTGCGTGACATTTGCGAAAATTTTGGTATGGTTCTGTCTGTTATTTATCAGTGTTTTTTTGTTTATATTTTTATTAGTATCATGTTAGCATGTACTATTATGGATGATGATGATGATGATGAATAGCATGTACTATTATGGGTTTGAATATGTCCATCGTTTAAACTAACATACTGTATATATATTTTTATTGGTGCATGTTTTAAAAAGTGCATATATGCAGGTTTTCCATTAACTACGAGAGCGAAGTACAAAAAAAAAACAAAATAGACTATGGTGATCTATCAAGATAATGTTTACTGCTGTGTGCACTGTTAAACGTGACATACCTTGCAATCGGTGCAGTATTGCATGAACTAGTCCCTCGCCGTCGCTTACGTCCTCTGTGATAGCGTGTGTCAACATAGTTTGTGATTTAAAAACGGGTGGTTACCCTAGTAATGGGTGGTTACCCTAGTAATGGGTGGTTACCCTAACACAGTGAGTGATTACCCTATTTTTTGTGTATTGCCAAATAGTGGATGACCTAGGTTATGGTCAGGTAAGCACAGCAAGTGATAATTCTTCAATGCCCTATATCCGTATTCCGCAAACTTTACGAGCTCAAGGTTACACCTAGGAAATCGGATTTTTTTTGAGGTACACCATAAATGGGAATATTTTTATCCTTATTTTTCCGAGGCACGCCAACTAATGACCACGGTACACCGTGGTCATTAGTTGGTGTGTGTGGGTGTGTGCGTGTGTGTGAGTAAGTGCACGCACACGTGCGCGTGTGTGTGTTAATATTGTTGGTTAACGATAAAAACATGTGTTTTTAACCTAAGTATTTGTGACGGTGTGCATGTCAAATAAATACAATGTGATTAACAATGTGTTGGATGTTTGTGAATGATACTACAATGACATAATGACATCAAGTTCTGAACACAAAACGACAGTGTAATATTACCCAAAAACAATGCGAGTGCTTACCCTGATATTATAATTTTACCCTATGCTATAAGTCGCTAAATAAAAACAAAGCAACATATTCAATATAAAAATGTGTGTTTTTATAATGAATAGATTGTGTAAAAAAACACTATGAGAAAGAGAGAGAGAGAGATAAAACGTGTGTCTGTAATACTCTACACACAAAGAGAGATAAACTGAAACCACTTCAGGTGACGTGTGAAATAAATAAGTTTAATCTTACCTCCAGCTACTCTGGGATTAGCTTTCTTTCTAGGTCGCTCTCGACTGAACGCAGACCCGCTTTGTAGAGCCTCCATCAAACTGAAATCATCAGACACAGTTAATGTTAAATATTGGTTCGGGGACGTCCGTCGCCCTCTATAACAGTGGACCTGAGAACCAGTCTTTTGGATTCTAGGCAGACGGACTACATTTTGAACTTCAATAAATAACTGCATTCAAACTGCAAATTTTCAGACGCAGTAGCAGTTGAAATGCAGTCCGTCTGTCTAGAGCTTTAGACGTAATAGGGAATGTTTGACATCTCACTCCCCCCGGGATGAGGCCCGCAGGTCAAGTGTGTCAGCGCACCAGTCCGGGGCAGCGGAAGTCGCATTAGATCCCGCTGCCACCCGACACCAAGTGTGTAATGGGACACCGGTATGGTTTTGGTCAGTACGAGTTTGACAGACCTCTTCGGTCAACCCAAGGTTGAGGACATCCATTGAGGATTATCACAATAAAAAAAAAATACTGCACGTGGTTAGAATAGAACCCCACTACAACATACTTGGAAATAGGCTAGGCAGATGATAAATATTAGTTTCAAGTTTACAAAAATAATGAGTTTAACATTACATCAAGCGTGTAATCCCCGAAGGGTAGGGCAGAGGTGTACCTAATAGTACAGTCTGTTGTCAACATTATCTGACCCACCCTTAAAACAAACAAATTTGGACCCTCTGTCTGTAACATTAAGGTTTATTCAATTTATATGAGTTTATCAGACACGGTGCTCAAGGAATTAAGGAATCAATGAACAAATACAATAACAATACAGACACGCAAAGATCTTTATAACGTTAGCATTAGGTTACATGCTATAACTACTTGTTATAATATAATTAGTTTTAGTGAATGTTTTCAAGTAATTCTGGTCTCGTGGTCTGTGTGACTGAGAAAAACAAGTTGAGAGATCAAATCTTGCGACGAAGATATTGTTTTGCTTTCAATTTAGAATTTATTCCAAAACTATTTCTTGTATAAACAAATATAAACTTTATAAAAAAAAATAAAGAAAATTGACAACAAATTGTACACCCACACTTTGCCTGTTATATTATGGGGGCGAGCCTATTGCTATCAAACGGGCACAACTGAGAACTCGATCCCAGGACCTCATGCTCAGCAGTGGTGACCACTAGAGTAGTGTAGTCAAAATAATAATAAGTAATGAGCGTACCTGTCCATAACGCCGTCCTGGGCTTGATGTATGTCGAGCAGCTGCTTGTACCGGTGCGTGCGGTCGCGGCGCTCGCGCTCGGCGGCCGCGCGAGCGGAGCGGGCGCGGGCGGCGCGTGCGAGAGCTTCGCGAGCTGCCGCAACCTCTTGGTGGGCGGCCTGCAGGACGGACGAACTTGGTTTTAGTTAGGAACATGACTGCATATCAATGTTTTCTTTTAAGTTCTTTGGTATGAAGAGACTGATAAGAAGTAATTAAAAAAAAATCCGGCTTGTCTCACGATGTCCGAATAACCACTACTTACAGAATAAACACAAAAATGGCACAGATTTTGTATGAAATTATCTGCCAAGTAATTTAACGGGAACTTAATCGTAGGTGGATCAACACTCAACAGGCCTACACTGGGCTACTCAAGACTTTCTTGAAGGACGCGCTTCACCTAGCTAACTGTTTTACAAGACTTGCGATTTGCGACTGCGTCTCGCGACTTGCGACTGCGACTTGCGATTTGCGACTTTTGTACGCTCACCATAAAAGAGTCCTTGAAGGTCTTGATATCGGAGAAGAACTCTTCGAGTGTGTACTTATGAGCGTCGAACACGTAGTACTCCGCCAGTTCCGTGTACAAGGCTTCCATCTTACGGAACATTGAGTGAAGGAGGTCGCATTGTTCGCGCGCTTCTATTGCGAACGACTGTGTGGCGAGTTAAGGGTGGTTTGGTGATTATGTAACTTAAAGGTATGGAAAGAAGATTGATTTTTGGGTGATGGCTTTTTCCCACAGAGGTAAGCAGAATCTGCAGAGCGCCTCCTGCTTCTGTCCTGACATACTCCTTCCGCTACGTCCACGTTCATACATTTAGCTTATGGTAAGACTGGATGTCAGACTTTCGATCTTCTGGCTCTACAAATGATAGCTAGAAACGAAGACTTAATTTCTTAACATAATTTATGTCACTGTTTACTGTAAAAATATTACTTCCTTAAAATTTTTTTGCCAGCCTTTGTACGGTAGGTTTGGTGAAATGAATAGGGATGATGACTGGGTAAAGAAAACGAAATTACTATTTTGTCCGTCAATCAGGTAATACAAAAATATTAGATACGTATTTTTTGTTTTATCTAGTTAACAAAAAAATACTACGTCACAAGTAGGTATAAAATGTACTGAGCCGTGACGTCATGCGCCATTTCAACTCAAAATATCTCCGTAATTTGCCGATTACGTGAAAAAAGAAAAAATACGTGTTAAACACTTTTTAATAATCTACCCGATAGACAAATAAAAAAAAAATGAGTCACCATCCCTATTGTTTACTATGTTTTGGAATCTGACAACCAATCTTACCAAGGGGTATTGTATTACCCAGTACTAACTGGGTTGTGGAGGGCAGATAGGCAGTCGCTAGTCGTAAAACACTGGTATTCAGCTGCGTACGGTTAGACTGGAAATCGACCCCAACATAGCTGGGAAAAGGCTAGGCAGATAATGATGATACAATTTTGGAATAATGGCTGTGGACAATAAAATGGTTCCCTGTCTGTATTTACATGTTTTTGGGGCTGACTGTAGCAGACTTGTATACTATACATACTTGTAGAAGATTGGGATTACAACTTGGATTTTTTTTATACCAGTGGTACGTTCCCTGGGTTTATTTGAAGTGAAAAAAAAAATCTTTGGGTTCGCGTCACCGATGATCTCGACATGCTCCAGACTAGCGACGCGTTGATATTTTGTATTAAGCTTGTGCAGGCCATCATGTTTTTGATTAATTAATAAATGATTGCTCGGAGCGCCAATAGATGTAGACCAGACTAACGTTAATATTTTCAATTAAAAAATTATGAAATTTAAATAATTCGGACTATAATTATAACACAAAAACTTGAGAGGTGTCAAGGGACACCCGGATGGAACGAAGTTCCTCTCACGTACATAATATCAATACATTTTAGATTTAAGTTAGTGTGCGAAAAATAAAATATTTAATTTAAGGAAGATTAATCCTTAATTCGAAGCAATACGTCTTACTTAACTGCACAACCGAATTTGTACTTTGTAGTTCGGTCACTCAAAATAATAATCATATCTATACTTACTCACATACACACCCCAATTGTACGTAATTTAAGGAAATTTCAACTTTATTTTAAAGAAATAAAGCTTAAAATAGCTTACTATAGCAAAAGTGTCGTGACAACTTTTCGTAATTTTTTTTTCCGTCTAGCTTAGTCTTTCACAACGCGCGATAAGGAACTTCGTTCCAATAATTTCATTGTTTTGAGATTTCACTTCTGCCGGAGTCATTATAACATCCTCTGTTTTTTTTTTCCAAATGGAAATTGTATTCTAAAATCCAGTCGATTGAAGCCGCGAGAAACAGTTTGATTTGCTAGTTTTAATCAACGAATTTCAAAAGGATACACTCATAGTTTCATGGAAGAGATCATCAGGACACTGCTGCACTCGGGAGTTGATCAGATCCGTCTCCAAAGCTTTGATGTCATTCTCCATCTTCTTCAGCGATTTCTGTAGGTTCTCCATTGATACGCGGGCCGCTCTGTGGAGAAGAATGGCGGTTAGGTGAACTTATTGAAGTAAGGGTAATATGATACGCTGTGTTGTGCTTTGTTAAAATAAGAAATTGTAATGTTTGTAATTTGTTTAGGTTAAATCTTGCAACTGAATTTTAAAACAGTTATCCCGAACTGATTGCACTGAATATTTGCATTGACGTTATTTTTATGTACACCTATGACCCCTATGACAGCAGCGGTGGCCCAGTGGTGGCAGCCCCGACTTACGAGCAGTAAGCCGTGGGTTCGAACCCAGGCAGGGGCATTACTTTGTGTGATTTATTTCATTACCACTGCACTCAAAAACGGTGAAGGAACACATCGTGAGGAAACCGGCATGTCCTAGAACTAAAAATTCGAAGACATGTGACATCTACCAACCCGCACTGGGCCCGCGTGGTGGGTTACAGCTCAATCCCTCTCATAGGAGGCCTGTGTCCCAGCAGTGGGAACATTATAGGCTGATGATGATGATGACCCCTATGACATGGGTATCGAAGAGAAGGAAAAAATTATAACCTATAGTTGATGTTATTTTTTTTTATTTTTTTACTAAAATCTTTTTCTAATAAGAACGGTATCCACGAGTGTCTCTCGCGGGACTAGACAGCTCGGTGGATAAGCTTGTTTCTATTTATTTTGATAAATAAGTAAGTAATTATTACCAACCTGTCTATATGTGGCATTTCTTCCGCAAACGTCAATACTTCGGGGAACTTACTCTCTATAGTTTCTACTAGATAATGTAATAATGTCTGTTTATTTTCTAAGTCTTTCGTCGCTGTTAACTGTGGACAAAATTATACATTAAATCAAAATCATTTATTTCAAGTAGGCCAGTTACAGGCACTTTTGAAAAATGAAGCTACAGTCCCAGTCACAAGACATAATAACTATGAAAGTACTGTAATTGCCCATTCCGAAGCATAGATCTCTATGGAGAAGAATGGGCAAGAAACTCCATGGTAACTCTTTTAAAACAGTAGCTTGTTTACATCATTCATGTTGCGATGGTACATTATGTGAGAACGATGTAGCAAGACGTGCACGTAAGTGTCTGCAGTAAAAGCAAAAAAAAAAACAATTCTAAAATAAAATAATTAGTTCGAAATAAGCCGTGGCGTCTAAGAGATGACCAGGCACAACTGACAGCGACTGTTCACGAACATGGCGCGTGGATCAGCCATCATTCAACTCAACCATTTTGAAGGGAACTAAATGACACACGCGCCACCATCAGCGTGATATTTAAGTGAGCATGACATACTCTTAACCGCCAGGGCACATTCAAGTCAATAAATTTATTATTTAGGTCTAATCGAGGGTATAGTACCCTTGAGAGTAGAGCATGGGTTACTGGGTTCAATCCCCAGGTTGGGCTGTGTTATTGGGTTTTTCAATAAGTAATACTGTATAGTAACTCGAAATTTGGATTTATAGTGAGCGCCGAAAATATAGGCACTATTCAAAACTGTTGAAAGTGGCGGAGATCCGCTGGATGCGAGTCGCCCGGGACCGGTCAATGTGCCGATACTTGGGAAGGCCTATGTTCAGCAGTGGACGTCTTTCGGTTGACATGATGATGATGATGGACTACCGAAACAGCAAAGGATATTAAAACTTGTGTGTGTTGTCGTGTACTATGTCCAAATTAATAATTATACTCTTTTTAGCATTAACTTAAAATTTGGATCAGTTTATCCTTTGTCTGCCTCGTGGGTCGCAAGCGACTGATGAGTATGAGGTGACGAGTTCGATTCCCGGGTCGGGTATTTTGTTTTTGGGTTTTCCTATCAGGAATTTATCAGTAGCAGTCACGGAGTCTGGATTTGTGCCCAGTTGATGGCAATAGGTCATACCCTATTTTATTTCCGATTACCAATCCTTCACAAAGGGCTTACTGACTTTGGGTGATTAAAATTAAACTGGAAAGAAAATAACATACCTTAGTAAGGAAGCTAATTTCAAATCCATAGGCACCAGCATTATTTGAGCCCGAATTCATATAGTTTCCTAATAAGAGTAGGAGCTCAAGTATTTTGGCGAACTTGTCGCTTGATTTCACTTCCTCACAGGCCGCTGTACCTGACACTATGTCCTGAGAACAAATAAACATAATCAGTAAATAGTTGAAAGGGAACCTTACCTATTAACTGGGTTGTAGAGTTCAGATAGGCATGGCATCTAAGTTAAATTAAAAATTTAAAAGTCCCCCCGTAAAAAAACCAAAAGCACAAGCACAAAACAAAGCGGACCCCTGACGAATCGACGCTTGGATTAATTTAATTTTTGGTTTTAAGAGGTTTTTTTATTTCACGCTTTTCAACTTAAATATCTTTTTTTTTCTTAGCTTTGACTGTCCCACTCCTGGGCATAGGTCTCCTCCTATTCCTTCCACTTACCACCACTACAGAAAAGAGGTGATGACCTTCAAACGGCTGAGCAGTTTCTCTCTAAACATAGCTAAGAACACTGTATTAAAACACCTTTCAAACGAAACCAATTTTATCAAAATCGGCTCATCCGTTTAGGAGCTACGATGTCACTCACTGACACAGATACACACGTCAAACTTATTACTCCCCTCTTTTTTGGTGTTACTCAACTGCCTTGGCTGGTAAGTATCATCTTGATCGGTATAACTGGTTGAGCTAAATTACACTGGCAAATTTAATTTTTAAATTGCATGGACATGGGCCATGATCGGTCACGGCGGGACATGCAGGGCCACTGTGTAGATTTACATAGCCCACAATTGGTGGGCCATGATGGGTTATGGTGGGTCATGATGGGTCACGGTGGGCCATGACGATCCACTGTTTTTGGGTGGTAAGTTAAAAAAAATACTTTGGCTACTCACAGGTTTAACTTCAGAAATAATCTCGGCGTAATGCTCTCTGAACGCTAAACTCCTTAATCTAGGCACTAATCTCTTGATGTCAGCCACTGTAGCAGCAAACTGTTCGGCTTCCGTTAACTCTTCGCTGTTCACTTTCAAATCTGCTAGTTTCTTCATCTGATCCGCTGGAGGTAAATACTGAAACAAGATGTAAGAAAAAATAAAAGATGAAAACGTTTGGTGAAAGATTTGATTGAAGGTAACCACCTAGTACTTATTTCAATTTGTCAATACATCATCTGCCTGCCTTTCTAACCGGATGATGCAGCTGAATACCAGTATTTTATATGGAGCGACTGCCTATCTGACCTCCACAACCCAGTTATTCCTGGGTTATACGATACCCCTTGGTAAGACTGGTAGTCAGACTTTCGAAGCACTGGTTGTAACGACTGTCAATGATCGACAAATAACAGCCGGAACCAGCGGCTTAACGCGCTTTCCGAGGCACGTAGGAAATTAGGTATGAAATGAAGGTAACCCAGTATTTATTTTACCAGTATTTTATTTGGAGCGACTGCCTATCTGACCTCCACAACCCAGTTATTACTGGGTTATACGATACTCCTTGGTAAGACTGATAGTCAGACTTTCGGGCCACTGACTGTAACGAAAATCAATGATCTACAAATAACAGCCGGGACCAATGGCTTATCGTGCCTTCCGAGGCACGGAAGAAACTTGGTATGAAGGTAACCCAGTATTATTTCAAAGACGAATAACAATTTCCGTAATTAAGAACTTTGAAAATAGAGCCGCAATCTCATTATGACATGGGCCATGATGGGGCCACGGTGAGTTCGGGTTGGGGGTCACGGTAGGCCACAATCGGTAACGGTGGGCCACGATCAGTCACAGTGGGCCATGATCGGTCACGGTGGGCCATGATGGGCTACGGTAAATAACGACTTCCTCGACTCACCTGTATCAGCAGATCCAGTACATTGGCCGTCAGCACGGTCGTGTCGCACCGCAGCACACAAGTCCTGATGTGTTCGTACGACATATGTTTGAGGGAGCCCCCCAGAAGGATGGACAGGTTCTGTGCTGCCTTGCTGTCTAGCACCTTTAGGTCTTTCACTTTCTTGAGTGTGTGGACCCTGGAATTAAGTCTTGGTTTTTATGGATGTTAGTTTTGTTGTGATGAGGTTATGAGTACTGAAGACGTGGCCGATATAAGTTTTTTTTTGTTATTGTGGATGACAAATGAACAAAATATGACAAAAAAATCAGTCTAACCGAGATGTAGTCGGGTCGGCTTCCGGTCTAACCGAATGCAGCTGAATACCAATATTTTACAAGGAGCGACTGCCTATCTGACCTCCACAACCCAGTTAAAGAACGAATACAAAAAAGGATATTGGATATTGAAAGTTGTCAGACTTTCGCGCCACTGACTACCTGTAACGACTGTCAAAAATCTACAAATGACAGCCACCAACGGCTTAACGTGCTTTCCGAGGCACGGAGGAAACTCGGTACGTATGGCTGGTCACTCATTCACGGACTAACCTAAGCAAGCATGGTGTAACCTGAATCTACGTAGTAGTTATAGTAGTTATACTATATTATTATAATTTATTTATATTAAATAACTACTATATACATTACAACGATTTAGAAAATAATCAAATTAAAATAACAATAAACTATAAATGGGCATCAAAAAACTCCTCGTCAACGCTGTCAGCTGGTAATGTGCCCAAGAGACTGGCAGCATTGCCACGTTGTATGGCAATACTTAGCCTCTGGCCAAAGTAAAACCCAGCCTTTGGGTCACGGGAAGCGTCAACTAGGCGTTTCGAAATTTCCTTAAAAAGGCTCTGAAATAAATTAAATTCAAACTTACTTATCGACAGCATCTTCATTCTTTTTCGCGACCGGTTTACTTGAGAACTTAAGTGCTAACCCACTCAAAATATCCGGCGACGCTAACTTGTCTTCTTGTACCTGTATAAAATAAAAAAATAAAACGTTTTTTAAGACTATACAACCTGTTTTTTTTATATCCCATAACTCTAGGATATGATTGAGACCATATCAAAGAATCAACTGCCATATGAATTGTGTTTCAATAATACTTTTCTTTTCCCATTTTCTTAGCTTTAAATATGAATTATTGGTTTGAATAAAAACTCGGATTTATCAATGAAACTACTATTTTATTACACTACTGCGAAGTTTGGCAACCTCGCAAAAGTAAAGATTCGTCATACTGGTGATCATTTTTGACCAAAGTAAATTATGATTGATGATATCTCCGAAACTATGCATTTTTGGACCACCTATTCTCGGAGTTTTAGTATTATTTTTACCTACAGAATATAACCCTAGAGTTACGGGATATAAAAAAAACAGGTTGTATATACTATATTCCACATGAGTTATAACAAAAGTATACAAGGTGTAAGCAGACCCTTCCCGAAGCTGTCAACCGAGCATTGTGTATAATAATAATAATGATAGTCGTGTCGGCCAATGGCTTAATGGCCAAAAGCTTCGACCAACATCTGCGGAGTCTTTCGCTTGGCAGTTGGATCAAGGGCTTGATTCAGAAAGCAGTACTTCTGGACACGGCACGTATTGTTAGGAGGTTCCTCTCTCAAGAACCCTGACTACCGGTAGCCCGGACCCTGTTCCCGATGCCGGTGGGCTACTATTTTTTATATTTTTAAATGTTTTTGTATTTAATTTTGTAAAAATATTTAAAAATGTAAAACGTATGTTTGTTAAATAAATAAAGGGAATAATAATAATAATGTATAAACTAAGTAACAAAAAAATTGTTGCTGGAAAACGACTATTTTTCGGATGAAAATCACGTTTTACGATAGGAGTCCGTGAAACGTACAGTCTGTTGTCAAAATTATCTGACCCACCCTAAAAACAAACAAATTTGGACCTTGTGGGGCTTAGTTTTTAAATGAAAGTTTGTATTAAAATTGTTTTATAAATAAATATAAAAAAAACCTAATGCTAACGTTATAAAGATCAAATTTGCGTGACTGTATTATTATTGTATTTGTTTATCGAGTCCTTATGCACTCGTCTTATAAGCTCATATAAATTGAATAAACCTTAATGTTCCAGGTAGAGGGTCCAAATTCGTTTGTTTTTAGGGTGGGTCAGATAAAGTTGACAACAGACTAAACTCAAAACACTGTGTTGATGAATGCATTTAATAGTACAGGGATCTGAGGGAATGGAGGTATTTAAATTGAGTTTATGACATTAATAACTTTTTTTTTAAACCTGTGGACACATTGGACCTCGAATATTTCTATAAATAGGAGGTAACCAAATATGGTCCGAGAAAAAAAAAAGTACGCAATGACGGGTATAACAAGTGCCATTCAGTTGCGTTAAAGGTCTATTTACACCCTTTATAGCTACAATAATAAAGGCAGGTTGTCGGACTGCCAAGTCATAGGCCTCGAGTTCTAACCCAAGACACGCACCTCTGATTTTTCGGATTCATGTGCGTATTGTATAACAAGCTTATGCCCGCGGCGTCGCCCGCGTGGAGTACGATAATTGTACCACGGGAACATACTATCGGGATAAAAAGTATCCTATGTGTTAATCCAGGTTTTATACTATCTGTGTTCCAATTTTCATCCAAATCCGTTTAGTAGTTTTTGCGTGAAAGAGTAACAAACATCCATCCATCCATCCATCCATCCATCCATCCATACTCACAAACTTTCGCATTTATAATATTAGTAGGATTATCACTTGCTTCGGTGAAGGAAAAAAAACGTCGTGAGAAATCGAGCATGCCTAAGAGATATTTCTGGACGGCATGTGAAGCCAAGTCAGAGGCCAATGGGCGGCATAAAAGCTCTGACAGCAGGCGAGGTACTAACCACCAGATAAACGAAGAAAGAAGATACAATAATATCAGTATCTGACCTTAACCCAGAAGGCTTTTTCAGACATTTTCGCCGGTATGATAGTCTTCCAGTTGGCACGTTTCAGAGGTCCCTCCAACTCCCACTTCTTCTTAGGTTTCAGGCCGTAAGGTAGAACATCGGGGACAGGCTAAAAAAATTATAATGAAAAGGATTAAAGCAAGTGGGTGCGCCAAAGTTCACCTAAATATCACAACTCCGATAATTGGAAATCCGAAAATGTTCTTCCTAACATTTTTCATCCTAACAATCACAATTCCTAACTACTCTGTCTCTAATGTTCATAATTCCGAAGCATTCAACTTTATAATGCCAGTAGCAATAAACAACTATTATATTTTTATTTGTTTTCCTATATTTTCTCAGCATTACCATCTTTTACACTATTATTCAAAGTCATATCTTTTTTGTTTGGATTTTTTTTATTAATTAAAGCGTCTTCTTTAATTTTATTTACAGCGGTGCGTACCTGCAAAGATATCCATAGGTTAGGTTAGGTTAGAACTGTGACCAACTACGCGCGAGCCGAGCGAGCGTAGCGAGCGGTGCCGCGGGAGCGGCCGACGAGCGCTACCTCGAAATTGGTCGCGAAATTGAAGAATCGAATTGAATAGAAGTGTTTTTTTCATAGTGGGGGCACTATAACTATCATCTTCTACCCACATGTATTTTTATTACACTTGGTAAATGTTTATTTCTGAGTACGAGTGAAAATATTATGGTAATTATGTTTAGGGATAAAAGCGTTATGATAAAAAACAGTAGGAGTTTAAATATATTAACATTAATGATATTATTAATTACAATTTTCAGAAACATGTGTGTTATGAACATCGCCGGTAGCACGACAAATAGTATGAATTGAAAACTTTAGGATGAAAAATTTTAGGAAGAGTGATCATTCGGATTACAAATCATTAGGAAGAACAATTTCGGGTAAAGAACTTTAGGTGAGCCAATATGGACCCATAGCAAGTAGCTTATTTTTGACTATACAAAAGCCTGCCATGGTTCTATCTATACTAATATTATAAAGAGTTTGTTCGTTTGTTAGGTTGAACGCGCTAATCTCTGGAACTACTGGTTCGAATTGAAAAAATATTTTAGTGTTGGATAGCTCATTTATCGAGGAAGGCTATAGGCTATATAACATCACGCTACAACCAAAACGAGCGGAGCATCAATGAAAAATGTTGCAAAAACGGGAAAAATGTAACGCAGACAAAGTTACACAGGTCGCCTAGTTTCAAATAAATGCTTTGAGTTTTGTAATGTTTAAACTCACCATCCTAGGCATCATGAAGCCACCAGGCGGCGGGGGCGGGCGCGGGCCCCCCATCATAGGCGGCGGGGGAGGCGGGCCCCCACCCATGCCCGGCATGGGGGGCGGGGGTGGCCCGCGCGGCCCGCCCGGCATCGGGGGCGGGGGCGGCGGCGGGGGGCCTCCACCTGCTAAGGGGTAGAGGCTAGTATTACTAACTGAATGTATGTGGAATCACAAAGCCTTCAAACTTGGGGAGGTTACTATGACGTCTTAAACCAGTTCTAATTCCAGTGTGAGAAAGAGACGGAGCTTTAAAGGACGTCTAGCGCTATCTCTTTGTCGCACTGGAATAAGATTAAACCAATACTGCTTTAAGATGTCATGGTAGGCCCCCAGTTCAGATAGAACGGAAATATGCCAGAGCAATTAGCTACCTGCATTAAAAATAGGATCTTATTACCATTGTATAAAGGCGCGTGACCGAGTAGTGGGCACGCGGCGACGATTTATGCCCGCGTCGATATTCATTTAATTTCCTACTTTAAGCAATGTTAATACGGTACTATTTTCATAGCAGCCAGTAAATTGATAGCGCATTTTTCCGTTCTGTTCTATTCACGCTTCATCGCGCTTCTGTCATCAGACACTAAACTCTCGAGTACTGTACCCGAGTGTTTGATGTCAGTTTTAATAATGACAAACATGCAAAGTATGTTGTTTAGAAGTAGGTACTATACAGGGTGTAACGGAAAGGGTATATACATCCTTAAGGGTGTGCTACAGACCATAAAACTGAACATGTTTCTCAACATAAAAAAATTTTTGCAGCAAAAAAAAATATCAGCTGCCTATACATTTGGGTCGAATAGGTATTGTAATTTTCTATGGGGCAGCAGATATTTTTTTTGCTGAAAAACATGTTTTATGTTGAGAAACATGTTCAGTTTGATGGTCTGTAGCACACCCTTAAGGATGTATATACCCTTTCCGTTACACCTTGTATAGCTACATGAAAGTAAAACACAAAATCTACAACCAACACCAATGTTAAATATACCCACAATACAAAACAAGATTGAACTTAACACCACAATCCCTAAGAGCCTTTTCATAGTCATGCGTGTTTGCGCCCGCGTGCAGGCCAGGCGGCCATGCTTGTTGCGGGCCGCAGGCAGAGCTGATTATTTTCGGCACGCCGGCGTGCGTGTGGCGCTCATGACAATAAAAACAAGTATGATACGATATGTTGCGGGCAGCATGCATGCGTGCCTGGTCTGGACGCGGGTGCAAACACGTATGACAATGAAAAGGCCCTAAATAATACACTACACTAGAAAACTACCAATTTTACCCCATCACCATCTGCCTGCCTTTTGCTAACTATGTTGGGTTGGCTTCCAGTCTAACTGGATTAGGGCCACCTAATCCCATACCATGACATCTTCCGTCCGTCTAACATTATTGTTTCACTTTTTTCCAGGGTGGGAAAGAGATGGCGCTAGACATACTGTATAGCTCCGTCTCTTTCCCACACTGGAATAAGATTAAACAATACTGCTTTAGGAGATCATGGTAGGCCAGCAGGTGAAACTACTCAACATTTAAAAATAATTCAATCAAGTGAACATACGAAATGTACTCCTTTTCGAGTTGAACGTAGAAGTGACATGTTTCCGATATTTATTCACATAGTTTCCTGGAGATTTATCAAGATGTTATTTTAGCCATCGCTCGCTTGAAATGTGAGCTTTATATTGTCGTACCTATGGCATAAATCCAGCTATAACAGCCAGTTTATGCGGAACTCTCATTGTATTGGAAATATACAACATGTAACTTAATTAACGCACATCCTGAAAATAGTTTGTTCAGAATCGTTTAACTGAATCGATTTCTATCATTTTTAATATAGGTAATTTTTATCCGAAAAATAATTAAAACTACGGAAATTACGATGCCATAGACATACAAACACATTTATATGTTATAATACTACGTTCTAACTACGCGTTACCATGATAACGTCATACCTGATAATATGGGGGGCAGTGGAGGGGTGATAGAACCACATAGAAATACAACCATCCTTTGTGTCATATAGGACAATGAGGGCGCTGTTGGATTTGCAATATTAGGCTCAAGGCCGAAGGTTTAAAATCCGAGTGCACGGTCAACGTCCTTGCGGACGAAGAAGCACAAATAATGGTGTTTTAGCGCGTTTTAAGTAAAATATATTTTAGTACATTTTCGAATAGAACGAACACTCCAATAGAGTAAACTATGCCAAATGAATCCTAATGACACATTCTAGGAATCGGATATTTTGACGCATATTTACCTAAAGTACGCTTTTTCCCGGCAAAGAGTACAAAAGTATGGAAGTGGCTTCGTTTAAATGCCATTTTTTATTCTGGGATCACGGATTTTTTTAATTGTCTTCTCTATAAAATGTAATACATATCACAAGCATAATCATTAATTGTAATCTATTTAAAACCAGGCAAGCAATTTGTGGAAAATAACAAGTAAATAAAATACTACAAATATTTGAATTCAAATGCTGCTGAAATATCGAATATGGAAAATATGACTGGGTAAAACAATAAAATTAAAATATAACTATTTATTTAAATAAACAGGGACTTTTCCCGTACTAACGTGCGCTCCATACTGGTGAACACTCAATCCTTTGGCAAATATGCATTCGAATATCCGGTCTCTACCCATGACTGTTGAACGATTTTTAGTTTAGTCCAAAAGGCCCATGGTTAAACAACCGTGCAGCGCTGGCAATGTGGGACTGTCTCTGCTTATTGTTCAGAGGCGATGCACTGTATAACTATCTATTTTCTCCCAAACCCACAAAACCTTATCAAACAAACACACAACTCCAATGCTATATGGATGTGCTGTATTTTTGCTAGGAA
Organism: Cerastis leucographa; assembly: GCA_963082945.1. Taxonomy (NCBI): domain Eukaryota; kingdom Metazoa; phylum Arthropoda; class Insecta; order Lepidoptera; family Noctuidae; genus Cerastis; species Cerastis leucographa. The sequence goes on along the minus strand of OY720374.1, from coordinate 3,637,634 downwards.
CAGCACGGGTAGCATGACCGCCGTAAAAACGGGATATGTCGACTGAAGAATCAACAAACTCAAACTCAAAGCATTTATTTCAATTAGACCATTACAGGCACTTTTGAAAGTCAAAAAACAAAATAAAACGCGAAGCTACAGTCCCAGTCACAAAGCATAATAACTTGTGAAAGTACCTTAGTTGCCCATTCCAAAGCGTAGATCTCTATGGAGAAGAATGGGCAAGAAAATCCATGGACACTTTTTTAAATCAAAATATGTTACAAAATCTTGGTTACATCATTCATGTTAAGAATAACAAATATGTGAGAACGATGTAGAAATACGGGCAAGTTAAGAGCATCCAGAATAAAAGATTCAGACACATTCAGAGACAAACTGGCACACTGTCATTATGTCGATTCTTCCGTAGAAAAAACTCGTTTCTACAGTGGTCATGCTACGCGTGTTGCTATAATGGATGTAGAAGTATTCTTAACGAAGCTGAAAGGCACTTGTTTTACCCGTTAATTCTAGTTTATTCAATGCATCCATCAGCCAAATGTTTTGAGTGGGTTACATTGAGTCCTACCGTAAAACGTGATTTTTCACCCCAAAAAAAAAAAAGTTGTTTCCCAGCAGTTGTTTTGGCGTAGAGTTACTAAGTTTGATGGACAGAATAATTGGTAGACGGCTTTGTAAAGGGTAGGCTTACACCCTGTATGATTACACCTTTCTAACTAGTGTTGCAAAGGACTCGAGTCTTAACATGAACTCGAGTCTTCGAGAAAAACTCGGAGCATGAAGATGAGACTTGAAGTTTATCATTTTTAAAGCCTCGAATATGTTTAAATTAGTGGTTATGAAATAATTATGCCTTCAAAAAAATCTGATAAGATTAATCACAAGTAAGTGTAACAATTTAATTGCTGTACTCATACACGACTTGAGTGCGACTCACCGCATAAAAATGACTCGAGCGCACAAAGATACTCGAGCTCTCATATAACATTCAAGAGCTCGTAGGAATTTAGTTCTCTAGTCTTGTAATCCTGTTGTAATGAGTCGAGTCTTGTAATTCATCATCCGAGTCCGTTTATACAAGACTCGGAAGACTCGAGTTCTTTGCAACACTATTTCTAACACATGCTGTGGAGCCGACCGACTGTATACTAATCCTTATTCTACCAACACTCACAAATAAACACAACTACGTTCAACTACGCACATACCTGAAGGCATGGGGGGTGGTGGGGGGGCGGTAGAACCACCTAGAAACACAACCACCCTGTGTTATTGTGTGTTACATGCAAGTCAGTGGCATGCATAGAAAACCATTAAAAAATATATCACGTAGGTCCAAAAGTTCCCGGCCTTCACACATTAGATTCATCACTAAACAGAAAAGAGGAAGCTTTCTCTAGTTACCCACAGTAAAAAAAAGTAGCATTTTTGTTTAATATAGTCTCCCTTCATTTCAATGCATTTTCGTTTCGATGTTAATCGTTAATTTTATAATAGGGGTGAAGACTAGGTAAAGAAAACGACATTCTATTTTGTCCGTCAGACAGGTAATACAAAAATATTAGCTACGTGTTTTTTGTTTTATCGAAATATCAAAAAAATACTTAGTTAAAACTCATTAAAGTTGGAGAGTGGGGGCTCACTACGTCACAAGTAACGTATAAAAATTACTACATGTGACGTCATGCGCCATTTCAACTCAATATATCTCCGTAATTTATTGGACACGTATTTATTGGACAAGTATTGGACACGTATTTTTATATTTAATAAAAATACGTGTCCAATACTTTTCAATTATCTACCCGATGGAAAAAGAAAAAAAAATGTGATCATCCCCTATTGAAGGTGGAAATTTTTGGACCCCACCATGTAGTTGGCTAAACTTAACAAACTTTAAGATGGCGATGAACTGTGGTGTAAAAAAACATACATAATATAATATCACGCCCGTCATCCCCGAAGGGTTCGGCAGTGGTGTACCTAATTAACCCGCATTTCGCCAGTTATGTTTAAGTCCGATGAAATAATGGGGGCGAGTTTATTGTAATCAATAATCAATCATCTCTGTGACTGCTACTAAGAAATTCATGATGGATAAAGAACAACTTTCCCCGCCACGGGAATCGAACCCTGGACCTCAAGCTCAGCAGCCGCGCTTGTGACCACTAGAACAACGAGACAGATAAATTATGGTTTTTATAAAATCATAATTTTCTTTAACTACACGAGCTACCAGTGTCTTGAACTGGAAATAGGTAGTTTTTTTTTTAATAGCTAGTAAATACTACATTTATGAAGTTTCGCCAACTTATTAAATTCGTCCTTATTTAAGTATTATGACCGAAAGTTGAAAATTAATAAAATTATTAAGCTACATGCGTATTGCCGTGAAATCCATGCATTTAATTTTTAACTTAGACCCAGTCGCAAAATTTACAATTTGTTATTTTTTCTTTATTTTCTACATAATATTACTACTTTTTTCCAGTAAATGCCAAATAATAGGTGTGAAAGAAAACTTAAGGATGCTGAAAGACACTTATTCTCCCTGTCATTACGATCATCACTTTTTTTTTTTATCTCGACCTGGGAACCTTCTAGTTACGGAGATATTGGGAGTCAAAGTTACAACTTTTTAGCAAGTTTTTTTTTTTTAATAAAAGTGTTTTTTTAAAACACGTATTTTTTTTTATACACGTTCTTTTTAATACAAATTTAAAAAAAATACATGTTCCATTGTTTTTTTTTTTTTTAAACGTAAGTTTTATGTTACTTTTAACTTTACTTTGAATACCTCCCCCTACCCCCGTACTATTCAATTCATCCATTATCACAATGTTTTGAGTGCGTTACATTGAGTTCTACCGTGAAACGTGATTTTTAATCACCAAAAAAAAATAAAAATCTTTTCTCAACAATATTTTTTTTGCGTATAGTTACTCAGTTTGATGTACAGAATGCTTGGTTGAGGGGTTCCTGAAAGATCCTTATACACCTTGTATAACTATTTGGCTAATTACTACTGTAATACATACAGGGTGTAAAGGACATCGATGCGAAAACGCTTAACACATACTCAATAATTCATTCTGAAGCCTCCATATAGAAATTTTTCATGGATAATACGAGTTGCACTCCGGGAGTGCCGACAGAAGTGAAAACTTGATTCTTAACGTTGTGCATTTTTGATATTTTGGAATGGTTAGGGAATAATTTTGCACGAATTGATTTAATTATCAGTATAAAAATACTATCATTTATGTGGTAAAATACAATCTTCATTTATTGCGCTATCGTACACAAACAAGACAGTTTTGGAAACCCAAACTCAATGACAGATGTCATAAAGTTCAAATTCCTTCATAACCTAATGTAATCTGACGGTCACGTGTCCTGACGCGAGTTTAACATTTTTTACCCATCATGACAGTGCACAACGCCGCTAAAGAAGTTTTCACTTAAAAAAAAAAACAGCTGTTTCCAACAAAAGTGCAATACCTTCACGGTCAAAATGTAAGGAAAAACAGATTTAAAAAAAACCGAAGAAAAAATTCTCTGTGGATGAATGATGTACTGGGTACTTGGAAAGCGTTTTTGCGTCGCTGTGTCTTTACACCTTGTATTTAATTAAAGCTACATATTATGATAAGAGATAGATAACAAACCTGACATCGGCATCGGCGGCGGCGGCGGCGGGCCCGAGCCTACGGACCACACCAGACAGAGATAGATATAGTGACATGCGAGTGCGAGAGAGAGACGGCATTCGTGGTACAAAGACAATAGGGGACCGGACTGGGTAAAGAAAACGACATTCTATTTTGTCCGTCAGACAGGTAATACAAAAATATTAGACACGTATTTTTTGTTTTGTCAAAATATCAAAAAATTACTTAGTTAAAACTCATTAAAGTTGGAGAGTGGGGGCTTACTACGTCACAAGTAGTTATAAAACTTACCTACATGTGACGTCATGCGCCATTTCAACTCAATATATTTCCGTAATTTTATGACCACGTGAAAAAAGAAAAAATACGTGTCCAATACTTTCAATAAACTACCCAACGGACAAAAAAAAAATTGGATTATCCCCTATTGTTATATGCAAAATATATGATCAACCCATCTATACAGGGTGTAACGGAAAGGGTATATACATCCTTAAGGGTGTGCTACAGACCATCAAACTGAACATGTATTTCAACATAAAAAAATTTTAGCAGCAAAAAAAAAATCTGCTGCCTATACATTTCGGTCGAAAAGGTATTGCAATTTTCTATGGGCAGCAGATTTTTTTTTTGCTGAAAAACTGGTTTTATGATGAGAAACATGTTCAGTTTGATAGTCTGTAACACACCCTTAAGTATGTATATACCCTTTCCGTTACACCCTATATATATAAAAATCAATTGCTGTTCGTTAGTCTCGCTAAAACTCGAGAACGGCTGGGCCGATTTAGCTGATTTTCGTTTTAAAATGTTTATTAGTCCAGGGAAGGTTTAAAAGGTGAGAAAGGTAGGGTAGGTAGGGTAGGGTAGGTAGGGTAGATAGATAGGTATGTAGGGTAAATAGGTAAGTAAAAAGTGCATTGCAACGCATGCCGGGGACAGCTAGTTATAAATAAAAGATGTATTAAGTAAATAAATAGTAAAGGAACTGACCTCCAGGCATGGGGGGCGGGGGGGGCGGCGCGGGACCTCCGGGACTGCCTATCGCCTGTGGAAAAACATATACGTAGTTATACAACGAGTTTATTTATTTTATTCATTAAATCTTACATTTGTTGTGTTGTTTTGCATCCTCGTCAAAATTCAGGAGGTTTTCACATAATATATGTTTAGGGGTACGAGGAACAGGGTGTAAAGTTCCTCGATACTCCTTAGAAAAGGGAAGATCCTGCGGTCAGACAGGTGTTATGTCTGGTGGGCAGTATAATCAATTAAAATTACGGTACCAAGTCAATTATTATTTAATGCTGATTTTTTTTGGTTGTGTGTTCGTCAGTATTTCAGAATAACCCCTTTAACGTGGTTTAAGGAATAAGAAATTACCGAATAAACATTTGAAATTGCTAGTATGTGTGGAAGCGCGGTTATAGGGAAAAAAATCTTGGTTACCTCATTTATGTTAACAAATATGTGAGAACGATGTAGAATTACGGGCAAGTTAAGAGCGTCCAGAGAAAAATATTAAATCAGTAATTCAAAAATATTGGCACAGTATTATAGACCTAGTGACCTTAGCAATAGCGGCGATGTTCCCGTGCGTGACGCCGCCCGGCCCGGTGGCTGCGGCCGACTGCTTCAGCCGGTCCTCTAGACTGGCCGCTCTCGCTTCCGCTTCCTGTCTCGCTGAGATGGCGGCTTCTAGTTTCGTTCTTAACTCTTCCACTTTCTTTTCTTCTTCGGCTCGTGACTTTTCTGTAATATTTTTATAAGGGTTTTATTATTGATAGGATTTGAAAAGGGATAAGGCGGGGTTCCCATATTCAAATGTTCATCATCATCCTCAGCCTATAATGTTCCCACTGTTGGGACACAGGCTTTCTCTCTATGAGAGGGATTGGGCTGTAATCCACCACGCGGGCCCAGTGCGGGTTGGTTGATGTCACATGTCTTCGATCTCGGACTGCTCGGCTGGACCGATTTTGACAGGACTTTCACTGGCAGATAGCTGATGTAATAAGGAGTAACTTAGGCTACTTCAATTTTAGAAAAATAAATACTGATTAAAATAAAAATTGTTAAACTTCACGCGTCGCGGGCACAGCTAGTCGTAAATATATTATGACAACATACCTATAAGTCCATCTATAAGCGGTTGCACGTCTATATTGAACCGCTGCGTCGCTCTGAAGTCCGGGTCGTAACCGTTCTTGTGCAACACGATCTGTGTTATACATTCTTCTACTAGCTTGTAGTATGCTGGCCTGAAAACATTGTAATAATTATATGCGATATTTAGAATGCGGTCACGTCCAATGAGACTACAATATAATAGTAAATTATGATATAAGTGCGATAAGTTGAAAATTACAGCCGAGGCGATATTGCTAGAAAGCAGAGGCTGTAATTATCAAAGCGCACGTATGTCATACGACGTTTTATAACATAATTGCGAGGAAATAAATAAAACTCGGACTTACTTAAACGAATAAATCTTTAATAATTTGTAGCGATGCGCGCACATCAGAGCTTTTTTTTAAGGCAAAGGCGCAAAACAGCCAGTATTACTAATAAAGTAAATTAATATTTTAAAGTGAAACTTTTATTACATCGTCTCAAACTTTTTCGTCTGTGTGTTGCATGTCGCGTGACGCTCGGCCGCGGAGTAGGGATAAAGTGAAAGGCGCTCGTCAGATCGCCTTTCACTTTATCCCTACTCCGCGTTTTATACGTTTTATACCCTTAATGGAATATTATTCCAAAAATTTTTAGTTAAATGTCTATAGTGTGAAAAAAAGTTTCACTTTTACCGTGGTTTCATAAAACCACGTAATCCTTTTTTTGTGTTTTGTTACTTTATATTTTTATTTCGCCAGTTATGTTTATGTCCCATATAATAAGGGGACAAGCCTATTGACATCAACCGGGCACAAATCCAGAATCCGTGGCTGCTACTGAGTAATTCCAGATGGAAAAACCCAATAACACTTTACCCGGCCTGGGAATCGAATCCAGGACATCATGCTCAGCAGTCGCGCTTGTGACTAATAGACCAACGACTTATGTTTTTTTTTTATACAAGGTGTTGTTTTGCAACCTCGTCAAATTCAAGGAGTTAACTATGCTAATGATTCTCGACCCGAATCCTACTAATATTATAAATGCGAAAGTTTGTGAGGATGGATGGATGTTTGTTACTCTTTCATGCAAAAACTACTGAATGGATTTGGATGAAATTTGGCACACGGGTAGTTTATAACCTGGATTAACACAAAGGATACTTTTTATCCCAATAGCATGTTCCCGTGGGACAATTATCGAACTCCACGCGGGCGACGCCGCGGGCATAACCTGGTCAATAATAAAATGGGTAGGTAATTTTTATTCTTTTTTCCTGTCTGATCCTCGCCCCATAACCGCGCTTCCACACATACAAACAATCTCAAACGTTTATTCGATAATTTCTTATTCCCAAACCATATTATGGGGGTTATTCTGAAATACTGACACACATAAATAACCAAAAAATCAGCGTTTATTAATAATTAACTAGGTACCGTAATTTTACTTGATTATTTATATCTTTTTTGGACAACCTCCTGAATTTTGACGAGGATGCAAAATAGCACCTTGTATAAAGGGTGTAAAACACCACTTAACGAAGCCGAAAGGCACTGGTTCTCCCTGTCATTGCGATCATTTTTTTGTTCTACACCATACCTGGGAACCTTCTAGTTACGGAGATATTAGGGTTCAAAGTTCCAACTTTTTGAAAAGTATTTTTTTTAATACAAGTTTTTAATGTAAGGTTTTTACTTTTAACACCTCCACGACCCCTGTACTATTCATTCCGTCCAACAGCACAATGTTTTGAATGCGTTCATTGAGTTCTACCACAAAACATGATTTTACACCCCCAAAAAAAAAGTCGTTTCCCAGCATTAATTTTTGCGTAAAGTTACTTAGTTTCATGTACAGAATGCTTGGTTGGTGGCTTCGTGATGAGGTGATTTACACCGTGTATTAGAAGATTTATGCTAAAATTCTCACCTGATCAACTCATCATCTCTAATGAAGAGTAAATGCTGTAATATTGACAACAAGTAAGGCTCGGCTGGCGTGTCCATTACTAGGTTCTTTACAAGCTCAAAGCATTCGTTCACGTCGTGGAAATCCACCCTGGAAATATAGAAAAAAAAAAACAAATGATTTATGGCAACAAACTGTAAAATAAAAATGTTGTAACGAGATTGCTCAAAATCAATAGTACATTATGGTACTAGTGTGTAATGTTGGTGATTACCGCTGAGGCGCCATTGAGACCCGAGCCGTTAGGTGAGGGTCTTAAGAGAGCCGAGGACGGTAATCACCAATACACACGTGTATCATACGACGTTTTTCAATACACTTGTGAATAAAATAACAATAAAAACTCATCACGTGAGTTATAGCAATGAAAAAGTCACAGTTTGATTATGGGTGTCATTCTGTGCCTAATTGCGGTGACCATAAAGACACTTTATGAGCAAGTGTGTTGAAAAATATTTTATTTTAAAAAGGCCTACATGGGCACTTATAAAACGTCAACAAAAGGTGCAGGGTCGGGTTGGTCGTTTCCTATGGAGAAGAACCGGCAAGAAACTCCATGGTTACTCTTTTAAAATCATCTGGTTTCACAATTTTTGAAGTTACAGCGTTAGTACTTAAGTATAGGAGGACAGCGTAGGCCCGATAATAAGTCGTTGCTTACTACAAAAGGTAGAATATATTAGACTGGAATAGAATAGACTTGAATAGAATAGAATAAAACTTTATTGAACACCAACAATGAAACATAACGGGTTTACAAAACTGCTAATTATGGTTACAACGGCGGTCTTATCGCTGATAGCGAGATTTGAATAAAATAAATATTAACATAAAAAAAGATGGAAATGAAAAATAATAATGCTTAAATATATATAATAAACCAACCCACACTGGGCACGCGTGGTGGATTAAAGCCCACTCCCTCTCATAGAGAGGAGGCCTGTTTCCCAGCAGTGGGAACATTATAGATGATAATGATATATAATAATAATAAAGCTTACCTGACGTCATCGAACTTAGCCAGGAATTCGTCCTGATCGGCCGCAGCGTGCGTATCAAATACGTTCATCTGGATCTGTCGCGCACCTTCCGCGCCCGCGCGGAGCTCATCTGTAAACAACAAATTAAATATTAATACACGTCTTGTAAATAATCAGTTTAAAAAACTAAGTAAAATGAACCTTACCGATCCAATCATAGAGTCCAGTCCTCATGAACTCGCTGCGGAGATGTAATCTGAACTCCAATTCTTCAGGTTCCGTTATGATGGCGTTCATCAGTTGCATGCAGCCTGTCTGGAATGTTTTTAACGGATTTTCAGTCTTATGACGTAAGAAATAGAGTAAACAATTGCATGGGGTTTTTTTGTTTAAATTGGCGATTTACGAAAAACATAAACAAATACATATTTTTGGAAAAGCAACTTAGTGATGAGCGTTCGTAAACATCCAACATTGTTCATGACCTTTCTAATAGTAATATTATTAAATCAACTTTATTTACACTTATACAGGGTTATTAGAAAAACACCAAAAACCTCCTAAGAGGTCATTCTACTCATCATTATGAACAACTTTTACTATGAGACCAAAACCGAAAACGTGAAAAGAAAAGCTGTTCCCTACATTTTGACGAGTTATCTATACTAACATTATAAAGCTGAAGAGTTTGTTTGTTTGTTTGTTTGCTTGAACGCGCTAATCTCAGGAACTACTGATCCGATTTGAAAAAATCTTTCAGTGTTAGATAGCCCATTTATCGAGGAAGGCTATAGGCATCATGTCATCACGCTACGAACAATAGGAGTGGAGCAGTAATGAAAAATGTTGCGAAAACGGGGAAAATGTGACGCAGACGAAGTTGCGCTGGACAGCTAGTGTGAACATAAAGTACGGAACAGCTGGTTTTTTTTTCGCGATTATATATTTGGTCCCATAGTAAATGTTATTCATAATGATGAGTACAACGACCTCTTTAGAGGTTGTTGATGTTTTATCAATAACCCTGTATACAGTTGATGTTCGTTTGAGTGAAAACAATATCGATTCAAAACAAAGATTGGAATAGACAGTTCTGTTAGTCAGTTAAAGTCTCATGTAGCATGGGCGAGCCTATTACCGTCAATTGGTCACAAATCCACCTGCTACTGAGATATTCCTAATGGTAGAACCTAATCACACTTTGCCCGACCTGGGATTCGAACACAGTACCTCATGCTCAGCAGTCGCGTTTGACAGACCTCTGGACCAACGAGGGGAGGCCTATCAAGCCACAGCACGAAAAATACGGCTAGGCAAATCATCATCTGCCTAACTTTTTCCAAAACTTTGTTGGAACCTTTGGCACTTTGTTAACCGGATGCAGCTGAGTATCAGTATTTTACATGAAGCGACTGCCTATCTGACCTCCACAATCCCCTGACTGGGTAATACGATACCCCTTGGAAAGACTGGATGTCAGACTTTCGGCTTCTGACTACTCGTAACGACTGTCAAAGATCTACAAATGACTGCTTAACGTGCTTTCCGAGGCACGGAGGAAACTCGGTATTTAATGATGGTCACCCATCCACGACCAATCTCGGCAAGCACGGCTTAACCTTGAAGATCGACCCGTGCGGCTGTTAATATTTAGCCTCCGAGCTCGCGAGCTCCTCGGAAAATACGGCTACGCAAATGATTTCTTAATTTAAGATTGCCTGTATGTTGTACCTTTAAACTCTCTGGCGTCTTCGTCTCCAGACCCTCAATGATAGGCAGCAGTCGAGGCTTCCGACTGGACTCTCCCGCCATAGTAATGGCTTCTAGGACCTTCTCGTGTCCGTTCGGGATCAGGCATATTGCGGCTAGCACCTGGAAAGTAAATATTAATATTAGTTCTATTGGCACGTTTCACGATATGGAGGAGTTTTTTGTCGCCTAAGCGTCCTGTTGTTTTTTAGGTTAGTTTATATTTAAATAATTAGTTTATTTATATATACTAGTCTTTTTCTTGTTGTAAATATTTCGTTAAAGTAATAATTAGTTTATAATTTTTAACCTTAAATTACTCAAAACTTTATTGTATTCCATAATATGTACATGTAACAGTTGATATGTTAAAACATCGAATCATTTATGGACCCTGTCGGGCACAGCAAAGTTAATTTTCAATAGAAGAGTGAAGGCGTTTTTAGTTAGGAAAAAAAATAACAAATTAAAATAATATAATGTTGAATTAAATTAGTATCATTAAAATAGTCATATTATTTGCTTTTATGATATTTATTTATATATTTGGTTTAAAGTTATATAAATGTATTTTTATATTTAAGTATGTATTTTTATATTATAATTCGAGACTCCTAGCCACCACACAGAGTGTCATTTCGGTAGGCTACATAGAATGTGACGCCGGAAGGAGAGACGGACACAATGCTCTAACTTTCCCTTATCTGGCGACTTACTTATATTTTCTCGGGGGACGCTTCCCTATCTTACCTTGGCGGCCTGTGGGACACCGAAGTGTAAAGGGTTACCACGGACTCAGAACATCATTCTGAACCCCCCCCCCCCCACATACATATTTTCATAGTTTTTTTTTAAATCAACCAAAGAGCAATACCTACACGGTCAAAATCTAAGGAACAGCTCCTTAGATTTTGACCGTGTAGGTATTGCTCTTTGGTAGAAAACAGCAGATTTTTTAGATGCTGACGCCGGGCAGAGAGACGGACTTAATGTTCTAGCTATCCGCTATCTGTGGTCATCCTATATTATCTCGGGGGGAGGCTTCTTTATATTATGTTGGACGCTTCCCTATCTTACCTACGTAACATTGTTTTAAATCTTCAGAACGGTCGCGTAGAGATTTTTTTCTCGCGGAGCGTTACCTTACGGGGAGGGTTGGTATAAACAGACGTTACAGAGCGTTAAATGGGAGGAGAGGGGAGCTCAAAAATCTCCGAAAATTGCGTTACGTAATACTTGAACGCTCCCCTAGCTATCCGTTATCTGTGGTCATTCTATATTATCCCTGAGGAAGGCTTTCCTATATTATCTTGGACCCCTCCCTAACTTACCTTAGCGGCCTCTAAAGCGCAGTGCGGCTTCCTAGCATCCAAACTCCTGGCCAGCACCGGCAACGCTTCCCGACACTCGAACATGGTGCGTATGCCGACTGTGTTGTTCAAGATCGCCGAGAGGCATCTGATGCATTCGTACTGGACTCTGTCGTAGCGGGAGTCACTGGAATTGAAAGGGTTTTGGGTTAAAACATGTTATTTGAGATACAACCGAATGCTGCCGATGTTAAAGTTGATTTTTGATTGTTTTTGGAATCATGAACCGTTTACACACTACGCTAGTTGAAAGATAACATAACTTCATGCCTGTTATTTCCAAAGGGTTAGAAAGAGGTGTACCCCTTTATACACACACAACACGGCAGTTATGTTTAAGTCACATGTAATAGGGTGCGAGCCTATTGTCATCAACAGAAATCCAGATTCCGTGGCTGCAACTGAGAAATTCCTTATAGAAAAACCCAATAACGATATGCCCAACCCGGGAATCGAATCCAGGACATCGTGCTCAACAGTCACGATTGGGACCAACGGACTAACGAGGTAGTCAGTTAAAAGATATACGCTCATTTTTTTTGAAGTGAAACTTGTTATGCGACATCCAACAAGGTTGCGTTAAACGTTTAACGCTACCATGGAGGGTTTATGAAAGCACTGTTGCGTTAAACGTTCAACGCTCCTGGGGAGGGGGAATAGAAAAAGACAGAGCGATCATTTCCACATTACGAAGTTTCACTTCTTCCGCGCGGAGGGACGCCACAAACTTTTTTTTTTTTTACATTCAACCCTATTAACAATTCTTCTGAAAAGTAAACAGATACGCACGAGACCAATGAAGCTGTACAAAACCAGTATAAACGGATCTCTCATTGTATTAGAAATCGATACAAAACAAGGCCATGTTGTGCTGAAATGCATGGCTTGATGTATCGCAGTATGTACAAATCCCGAATGTGTAGCCAAAAAGCCACGATATAAGTATTTCACTAGAGGTCCGTACTCGACGTTACAAACGCGTTGTGAAATATTTTGTGATTCGTTGCATAGTGTCCCAAAATCAGCGATAACTTACCGATAAAATCCACTTCCACTAGCAGCATGAAATCAGACGAAAATTAAGTAACTATTTCATTGAAATCTTAGCAAAGAAAGGAATGGGAACTGTCACGCCCCCCCCTCCCAACTGTGGCTCACTTATGATTATCTGCCTGCCTTTTCCCTGGAATCAGCTTCCAGTCTAACCGGACTGCCTGCCTTTTCCCAACTATGCTGGAATCAGCTCCCAGTCTAACCGAATGCAGCTGAATACTAGTATTTTACATGGAGCGACTGCCTATCTGACCTCCACAACCCAGTCAGTACTAGAAGCTAATCCTAATAGACGGTGGAAGAAACAACGACGCTAAATCGATTACCAAGTATTCAGACGGATGAAAAATTTATATGTGGGGAGTATGATGTACAGCTGGCCTACCATGACGGCATAAAACGCTTTTGTTTTACTCCTTTTCCAGTGTGAGAAAGAGATGGCGCTAGACATCCTGTATAGCTCCGTCTCTTTCCCACACAGGAATAAGAGTAAAACAATACTGCTTTAAGAAGTCATTGTAGGCCAGCTGAAAACGTTGTAAACGCTTTAGCGTCAGTGTCCCTTACACCCTGTATACATCAGGGTATGCCATCACGTGCCATTGGCCTACGTCCAGAAGAGGACATATGGTTGATTGGTTCGCCTGCTACTCATGATCTGCCCAGCCTTTTCCCAAACTATCTTGGGGTCGGATTACAGTCTTACCGAATGCGTGAGTACCAGTATTTTACATGAAGCGACTGCCTATCTGACCTCTACAACCAAGTACAACCCAGTAACTGGGTAATACGATACCCCTTGACAAGACAGACTTTGGGCTTCTGACTACTCGTAACGACTGTCAAAGATGTACAAATGACGGCCGGGACCAACGGCTTAACGTGCTTTCCGAAACACAGAGGAAACTCAGAATGTAATTATGGTCACCCATCCACGGACCAACCTCGGCAAGCACGGCTTAACCTTAAATATCGACCCGTGCGGCTGTTATTATCTAGCCACGAGCTCCTCCAAACAAACATTAAGCACCTACTTAAAATTCAGTTCAGTTATTTAGCCTACTACTTCGATACTGATCTTCGTAAACTCACTTGGTGTAACATTGGTTGAGCGTAGTGAGCAGGCTCTCGATGCCCTTAGTACCAAAATCCTCGATCCAGGACAGCGGGTTGTTGGTAAGCGATATCCTCAGGTTCTCCAGGCAACCATGGAGCTTGCCCACAGACAGTTCCGGCTGATTCAGGTAAGTGACGTAGTCTGAAGGTTTCTCGAACTTTGAGCGGCCTTCCTGAAAAGATTTCGAGGTTACAAGTAAGTTTTTTTTTATTTCATTGAATGGTAAATATGTTGAAAATGTCGAGAGATCTAGGATTAGGGACTAGGGTTGATTTTGGGGAAACACTTATGGAATACTCTGCTGGACCTGGGAACCCAGGACTTCAGGTGTATGATCAGTCCAGTGCGATGTAATCACAAGATCAACGAGGTACTCTGCGCGTCATACTGCGCCATATTGAACTACCAGTTGGTCGATGGTTCTCCGAAAGTATAGCTTGTAGGCAATCGTGTAGCCTAACGTTTCCCATTTGGTGGATCGCGACCAGGTACCGGGCCATCAGAATAAAATACAGGGTCGCAGCGTCCCTGCCTTGTTTTTTTTTTTTTTTTTTTAATTAAAACATAATGCCAAAGTAAAAAACTATACAAAGGCGGACTGTATTGCCTTGGGCGTTTTCTACCAGACCACCATAAAAAAAATGTCTCCGTACTTCGGACAAAATAGGTGATACAGTAATATTAGCAGAAAAAAATTAATACTAATACTTATGTCGTAATATAAACATAAAATAATACACTTTTATTGTTATAAGAAGTTATAACAATAAAAGTGTATTATTTTACTTAAGAGGGGGGGGTGGAGGGTGTATTGAGTGGTCACGAAGGGGTAGTGTGAAAATTACCGAGCCATGGCAGAACACTGTTTGGGAAACACTGTGGCCCATCAAATTATTTATCGGCCGATACCGAAACGTTGTAATATGCGCACTAGCAATAGCATACAATATGATTAAGGGCCCGACTAAACTATCTGCCGATAGAAACTCTCAAGTCTGCAAAGACTCTTAGTGGGCGATTGCGCACGAATTTTAACAAGACAAGTAAGATTGTTTACATTTTCAAACAAACAATAGAAATAGATGTGTCATTAATAAGTAATGCAGCAGCCAATAGAAAAGATACTAAATATATTTATTGGACAACAACAGCTGGTTTTTAATGTACGACAATGGTTATTTCGCTCTGCAAATGTTCTTTTAACGGCAAAAATACAATGACATTAGCATATTCAAAATCAAGTTCTCTCAATAGACTTTTGGTACAGAATTGCAAAAATGAAATGAAATAATATCCGAAGTATAATTTCACGAAGTGCATTTTTGATCTTGACTGTAGAAAGTCTTATTAACTTTCTTTTGCCGTAGAAATGGTTCTACAGCGGTACTAACCTGTGTATTAACAAACTTATACGCGACCAACATCTTCTTCTTCTGGTCGCGCGGATACTTTCTAAGGGGCTCCTTCTTTTCTTCATTGAGATTCATGTCAGCCTGTAATTCAGAGAAAAAACATACATATGTCAAGAGATCATCAACATCATCATTTCAACTTTCACCATCGGACTACCTGACGTACGGCGATGCGCCATCGGTACATGGTGGACACTAAGCGTTTTAGGAATTACTTTTATTATGCGTACCGCTAAGGAGTGGAATTCCCTGCCGGAGTCTGTGTTTCCCGATAGCTACAATTTAGGGGTCTTTATGTCAAGAGTGAATAGGTTTCTTCTAGGCAAGCGTGCTTCACCGCGTCGACCACATCATCGCTTACCATCAAGTGAGATAGTGGTCAAGCGCGAGCCTAGATAATAAATAAAAACCACATCCACTGACCAGTGGTGTCCCTAGGCGCCAAAAATACAGCATGCCCACAAGGCAACCAGACTGTGCAGAAACCATAACATCATGAAGAGTACTAGGTTATAAGGGCAAGACAAACTTTTACGCTTCTATGAAATTACAGTCACTAACTGCCGGACAAACGCCTCTCCCTAGCATGGCCACAACGATTATACTTCATACATCTAGCGCTTATAATGATACTTCTAAAGAAACTTCAAAGCGTTTAACAGATCTTTGTGAGCAGTTACCAGGAGTGTTGGCCTGAAAGTTAATACCGTTCGATGTGAACAGTTCTCCGCGACGGACGGTCTGCTATCGTGACTTGTTTGTAATACCACTACGTGGAGCGTTTGATTCATTGGACTTCGCGTCCTTTTCAAGCAGCGGAGGACCATAAGGGAGTAACTACATTTATTCAGCTCTATTCAGCTTTTGTTTATAGAAAACAAAGATTTTGTATGGAAATGCGTCCGCATCCGTTCAGGTTTCCGCGTCTATTCAGTTTTCGCGACAAACAGGTATAAAATGCGGCAAATGTGTTTTCATTCTGGTTTTCGCTGGTCAAACATCTTAAGGACCATTTTTTATAGATTGCCCTCCTTTTCTTTGACACCATCTGATGTGCTACGCAGCATTTAGCTTAAGGCCATCTACTGTGTTGGTCATCTACAGTGCCTAGTTTCTGTTGTCGCTACGTGGCGCAAATCGACTGTCGAAAAGATTTGAAGTGAGCATCGTCCGTGCTGCTGATCAGCGGATGACAAGACTAATAAGACCATTTAGAAGACTTACCAGCATCTCCTCAAATCTCCTCTGCAGCTGGGTATCATCTAACGCATCTATCCTGCTGGTATACTCCGCCGTGGCCGAGGGCTCTTCGTCCTCGGCCCGGGGCTCCGCCCCTCGCGGTACAGTGTCGTAGCCGCGCTCGATCTGCGCCCCGCCCTTCTTCGGCCTCCCGAACCATGTGTCCAGCTGTTGACAAGGAAATAAGTTGGGTTAGTTAAACGAAAAATTGCAGAATGTCGATTTGATGATGTGCAGAGTTCTATTTCATCCATAGGGCTTTACATGCAAGCGATTAGGAAACGCGTTTTCAGCAAATCTACCGGTCAACTTTTAGGAGATACCCTTGCATATCTCCAGCGTGAAAATTCCCAAAGAAGCGAATTGACTACAAGCTTGAGAAAAAATTCTAGCAAATACTGTTAAGACATATGTAAGTGTCTAGGTAGACAACTTGCAATAACTTTCATTCAATGTAACGATTCTGCTAACTCGATAATTATGTTTAGGTATCTACATGTAAATTAGGTAGGGGACCGACAATTAATCACGCGAGGCTTGAAAGGGGGGGGAGGGGGTTTAGCGAAAATCACGAAATATCACAAGGGAGGAGGGGGGTTTAGTAAGATATCACGTGTATTTATTTTTTCGTCAAACACGCAATTCTAAACCGAAAAGCAGCTTGTAGTGTGACCTAGACTCGCCGTTGCTAGGCAACGAACGAAGTAAATGTATTTAAAGATAATTTTCAAAGAAAAATAAGATTTTGTGTAGGTACTAAAAATACACGTGATTTTGGGTGGGGGCGGGGGGTTAGTCTTAAACCTCACCACGTATCACCTAGGGGGAGGGGCGGTTAAAAAATGCAAAAAAGAACATCACGTGATTAATGGACGGCCCCTAAATTGTATGATAAACTGATTTTATAGGTTATCTACTTCATGAATGTGCAGTAGTCAATACTGGATGTAAAGGTAGAATTAAGGGAAACAAATTACAAAGCGGAATTTCATATTTGGTGGATCTAACCCCTAGTCATATTTGATACCTTTACTCTTTTCAAACTTAAGACCCACTTTTTGAAAACCCATTAAACGACCAGGTCTTATACTCTTCAAAATCAAAGACAATATCCTCTACTGGGCATAAACCTCTCCAGCTGCAACACTTACACGACACACTAAAACTATTAAAGCCCAGTTAGACAAAAATCATGCACAAAACACAAAAAAAAAAAACAGACAAAGACTTCAAAGAGCCACACCAAAAAAAAAACAAATAATTTCAAAAAAAGAAAACCTTCGGGAAAAATTTTCGCAACACGATCCGCATGCTGTCAAACGGACGGACCGAACACAAATCGATTACTAAAAAAACATAATCGATTATCGATGACAACACCGTCGATTCAATTTTGTATACAATACTGAATTGGATGACGTCCCTAAAAGAAACACAATGGTACAATGCGCAATGCAGGCTGTCCTTAATGTTTGGTTATGGACTATTACTTCATTTAAAAGTAGTTCGTGCTTCTTTTTATGGACAGTATGTTGGAGAATGTTTTACAACGGTGGTTGGTGTACAAGAGCCAGGACTACAATGACCTCTCATTACTATTAAATACATTGTGATACCAAAACAAACAAGTATATTAATTTGATGAGTGAATTTATAAAAGCTAAAAAACCTGACTGAAAAGCAAAAAAAAAGGCCATGTGCGAGTCGGACTCGCGCACGAAGGGCTCCGTACCATTATTTACAAAATCGAGCAAAAAAACACTTTTTTGTATGGAAGCTCCTTTAAATATTTATTTTATTCTGTTTTTAGTATTTGTTGTTACAGCAGCAACAGAAATACATAATCTGTAGAAATTTCAACTGGCTAACTGTCACGGTTCATGAGATACAGCCTGGTGACAGACGGACAGCGAAGTCTCAGTAATAGGGTCCCGTTTGATCTCTTGGGTACGGAACCCTAATAATATACAAGAAGAATGGCACAGAATCAAACGGACGAGTGATCTCAATGTGTGCTAATAGGGACGGTGACTCATTTTTTATATGTCTATCGGGTAGATTATTAAAAAGTATTTGACACGTATTTTTTCTTTTTTCACGTAATCGTAAAATTACGGAGATATTTTGAGTTGAAATGGCGCATGACGTCACGGCTCAGTACATTTTATACCTAGTTGTGACGTAGTGAGCCCCCACTCTCCAACTTTAATGCGTTTTAACTAAGTATTTTTTTGTTAACTAGATAAAACAAAAAATACGTATCTAATATTTTTGTATTACCTGATTGACGGACAAAATAGAATTTCGTTTTCTTTACCCAGTCATCATCCCTATTACTTCTTACTTCACTGGATTTGTAATCATTAATGGCAAAGCAATAAATTAATTAATGCTGTAAAATAGCAGCATCACCTTTCCCAACTATATTGGAGACGGCTTCCAGTCTAACCGGATGCAGTTGAATACCAGTATTTTACATGGAGCGACTGCCTATCTGACCTCCAACCCAGTTAGTACTGGGTAATACGATACCCCTTGGTAAGACTGGTTGTCAGACTTTCGGGCCACTGACTACATGTAACATCTGTCAAAGATCTACAAATGACAGCCGGGACCAACGGCTTGACGTGCTTTCCGAGGCACGGAGGAAATTCGTATGTATTGGATGTTTAGGTTACACATCCACAGACCGACCTAGGCAAGCGCGGCTTAACCTCAAGTTCGACCCGAGCGGCTGTTATTATTTAGCCACAACCGGTTAAAGAGTGTTATGAATGTACTGAATTAACCTAAAGGCGCGGGTCCACCGCATGCACAGGCACGCAGCGCATTTTAGTAGCGTGTATTAATTTGTTTGACCACGTGGGTCTGCGTTGCTACTGGAGTACCTACATGAAGACCCACGACTATGTATAGCGTGGCACGGATAGGCTACGCAAATGCTACTGCAATCCAAAACATGAAACGCTTCCGTTCCACAAGGTGCATGACTGAAAACTGCGCTGCGATAAGCGAGCTGTACATAGTCGTGGGTCGTGATCATCTTTGGTACCTCCTATCGTTTTTTGTTTTGCACTTTTTTTTCTTGTTTTTTATTAATATGTCGTTTTATTTGTTATTATTGCATATAAGTACATACCAATTCATATCACAACACAAAGTACCTACATACCTACTAAACTGTTTTTCGTCCGTCAAGTCATTATCTTGGGTCCAGTTGAAAATCAGCGTCGGGCACTAGCTGTTCGGCAGTTTGCTGAACTGGGCCTTTTTGGCGCAGCCGTGAGGCACACAATATTATCTTTTTTCTATTTAGTTTTAAGTTGTAACTATTTTTTTTTTGTTGTGTGCGCTTGGTGCATGTGCCAAATAAATATGTTTTATTTCTTTTTGTTTTCTTTATATACATGTACTCCAGTGGAAACGTAGACCCACGTTGACAGCGTTGAGCAATGTAACCGCCTATTCGAGCAAGCCGCGCATGTATCAATGACGTCAACTCATGCGTAGCCTCTCCGTTGGTTACAGTGGACACAACCACATACATTTTATTACAAAACAAAGCTTAATACTAGAGCATAGCCTCTCCGTGCGCCGCGGTGGGCCCCCGCCTTTACTATTGTCAAGACCCCTTTGGAAGAAGCACCTTCATTGACCAAGATATAAATGTAACGCGGTAGTGGTCATTGCCAAAATGTCATCCGTATCTCAAAACGGGGAAGGAAAACATCGAAAGGAAACCGGTATGTCCTAGAACCAAATATTCACGGACATGTGACATCTACCAACCCGCACTGAGCCCGCGTAACGGATTATAATAGCCCAGTCCCTCTGATAAAGAGGAAACCTGTATCCCAGCTGTGGGGATGTTATAAGCTGATTACGTATGCTATACTTGCTTGTCAAAGCGAGACCATTGCTCACATATTACTTTATTTCTTACTAGCTGTTGCCCGCGACTTATGTCGGCGTGAAATTATTATGAAAATATTGTTTTCTTAATTGAATCGTATTTTGTTAACAACTTTAAGGTTTTTTTTTTCCACGGACTGCTTTTCATTTTTAGGGTACCGTACCCAAAGAGTCAAACGGGGCCCTATCACTGAGACTTCACTGTCAGTCCGTCCGTCCGTCTGTCACCAGCCTGTATCTCATGAACCGTGATAGTTAGGCACTTGAAATTTCTACAGATTATGTATTTCTGTTGCCGCTATAAACAACAAATACTAAAAACAGAATAGAATAAATATTTTTTAAATATTCTAGGGCTCCCATACAAAAAAGTGTTTTTAATTGCTCGTTTTTATAAATAATGGTACGAAACCTTTCGTGCGCGAGTCTGACTTGCACTTGGCCGGTTTTTTTTCTAAAATAAATGTAGCCTAGGTTACTCCTTATAACCCCAGCAAAAGAAAAAGTCCAGCCAAAGTCGGTCCAGCCGTTTTGGAGATTACCCGGAACAAACAGACAGAGAGACAGACGAAAATTATATATAAATATAATCATACTTTCATATGCATTCAGTAAAAAGCTGTTATTTCGAATTTATAAACATAATTATATTCATTTGTAAGAGTAATATCCAAAAAACTGATGTCTCATAATTTTTTTACTTAAACTTGATGAGCCATTTTTACGTCCGGAATTCCGGATACCAAAATACTGGTCTCAAAACCCAAATACCTTTAATCACCACTAATGCACTTGCTAATGCAGTTTAAGATAAGTAAATAAGAACGAGTCATGGCTATTTAAGTTTCACGGTTAATCAAGTTTTTCATTGCAAGGCCGGTAAGACCGAGGTGTCACATGCAATTCTGATGTCATCAAAGTGTACGGAGTTGAAGGGACGTAAAAACAATAACCATATGTTCAATACATCATTCTGAATCGCAACGTAGATTTTCTTTTATATAAAACTAGCTGTCCCGCGCAACTTCGTCTGCGTCACATTTTCCGTGTGAAAACGGTCACAACATTTTTCATTGCTGCTCCGCGCCTATTGGTCGTAGCGTGATGATGTATAGCCTATGTTCAAGCTTTATTTCAAGCTGGGGAAGGACATAGGCTATCCAGCTTGAAATCTATCTTCTTGCCAAATTTCATTAGATCAGATCAGCCGTTTAGTCGTGAAAAGGTAACAAACAAACAGAGTGACTTTCGCATTTATAATATTAGCATGGATTTTCGTGTCTCAATGTTAGTTACCATACTCCTCCGACACGGCTGAACCGATTTGTATGAAATTTTTTGTGCATATCGGGTAGATCTGAGAGTCGGCTAACATCTATTTTTCATATCCATAAAAAAAGTCCCCGCGAACAAAGTCGCGGACAGCAGCTAGTTTTCATATGAGATACTTAAAAACCAAGCAGTGATAGCCTAGTAATGTGACCGACGTAGGACTGCCAAGTCATGGTCTCGAGTTCGAACCCAAGGCCTGTTCGAGGATACCGAGATACCGTGGCCCCGAAACACAAAGGGCTAAGAAGGAACATGGATGGGTTTTAGTCAGTACAAGTCTGACACTCCCTTCCGCTTCGGCCAGAGTAGGAGGGGTCATTTGATGATTACCCATACCTAAGAAAAAAAAAACTTGAGAGGTGTCAAGGGACACCCGGATGGAACGAAGTTCCTTTCACGTACATAATATCAATACATTTTAGATTTAAGTTAGTGTGCGAAAAATAAAATATTTAATTTAAGGAAGATTAATCCTTAATTCGAAGCAATACGTCTTACTTAACTGCACAACCGAATTTTTACTTTGTAGTTCGGTCACTCAAAATAATAATCATATCTATCCTTACTCACATACACACCCCAATTGTACGTAATTTAAGGAAATTTCAACTTTATTTTAAAGAAATAAAGCTTACAATAGCTTACTATAGCAAAAAGTGTCGTGACAACTTTTCGTAAGAATTTTTTCCGTCTAGCCCCCTTTCACAACGCGCGATAAGGAACATCGTTCCAAAAAGGCACGCACCTCTGTTTTTACGGATTCTTGTGCGTATTGTATAATTATCATTTGTTTCGGTGAAGGAAAACATCGTGAGGAAACCAGCATGCTTGAGAGATATTTCTCGACGGCATGTAAAGCCAAGTCAAAGGACCCATGGGCGGCATATAAACTCTGACACCAGGTTTAAGGCACTAACCACAAGATAGAGAAGAACAACAGATCTTAGAACCTTCTTTTTCAAGAGAATTTCAAGATTTACAAACTTTCTCTAATCCATTTATCAGGTAGCTCTCACGATTTCAGAGATATACGCCAAAAACTAAAATTTGTGATCTTTGACCTCAAATAAAAAACAACGACCAAACGAGATCGATTGAGACTTTTGACGTAGCATATGTAATTACGTATTCAAGAGCTGTATAAAAATCCAGCTAGTTGTGAATTCATGCACCATCATCTGCTTAGC
This sequence comes from Cerastis leucographa, assembly GCA_963082945.1. Classification (NCBI taxonomy): domain Eukaryota; kingdom Metazoa; phylum Arthropoda; class Insecta; order Lepidoptera; family Noctuidae; genus Cerastis; species Cerastis leucographa. The sequence continues at coordinate 3,614,523 of OY720374.1, read as the reverse complement.
CCTTCCAAACTATCTTAGGGTCGGCTTCCAGTCTAACCGGATGCAGCTGAGTACCAGTATTTTACATGAAGCGACTGCCTATCTGACCTCCACAACCCAGTAACTGTACAATACGATACCCCTTGGTAAGACTGGATGTCAGACTTTTGCGGCTGACTACTCGTAACGACTGTCAAAGATCTACAAATGACAGCCGGGACCAACGGCTTAACGTGCTTTCCGAGGCACGGAGGAAACTCGGTATGTAATTATGGTCACCCATCCACGGACCAACCTCGGCAAGCACGGCTTAACCTCAAAGATCGACCTGTGCGGCTGTTATTATCTAGCCACGAGCTCCTCCAAAAAAACATGAAGCACATAAGCTACTTTATTCAGTTCATATTGATGACACAATCATGACATCACACTTGCATGTAACACCGACCTTGAGCGGAACCAACACAAAATATATAAATACTTTATTTATTTTTAAAGTAAATTGATAATGATGATTCACGCTTGAAATAAGTGCGGAATTTAAGTGGCTCGGTTTAATTCTGGACGCAGAAATGGTGTTAAGCTGTGTTATAGGCTACATGTTTCATTTTTAGGGGGGTCAAACGGGACCCTATTACTGAGACTTCTCTGTCCGTCCGTCCGTCTGTCATCAGGCTGAATCTCATGAACAGTAATAGTTAGCCAGTTGAAATTTCTACAGATTATGTATTTCTGTTGATGCTATAACAACAAATACTAAAAACAGAATAAAATCAATATTTAAGGGGGCTCCCATACAGACAAGTGATTTTTTTTGCTCGATTTTATAAATAATGGTACGGAACCCTTCGTTCGCGAGCCCGACTCGTACTTCGCCGGTTTTTTTTTTAAATATTATTATTTCTTAGCCTTTATTGTCGTTTGCCCAGGGGCAAAGGCCTCCCCACACCCCTTCCACCTTTCTTGATGTTGCGCCTCTTCTTGCCAACTAACGAGAAAACCAACCAGTGGGTCCAGCGATGATCTCCTCGGTCTGCCGTGACCCCGTCTAGGCCGTCTAGCTGACTTTGGGATCCAATTTTGTGATATGAGGTCCCAAAGCTTTGCATGTTAATTTTTTTACATGTTTTTAGGGTTCCGTACCCAAAGGGTCAAACGGGACTCTGTATTACTGAGACTTCGCTGTCCGCCCGTCCGTCCATCCATCTGTCACCAGGCTGTATCTCATGAACCGTGATAGTTGGCCAGTTGAAATTTCTACAGATTATGTATTTCTGTTGCCGCTATAACAACAAATACCAATAACAGAATAAAATAAACATTTAAGGGGATCCCATACAAAAACTGATATTTTGCTCGTTTTTATAAATAATGGTACGGAACCCTTCGCGCGCGAGCCCGACGCGTACTTGGCCGGTTTTTTTTTAAATATTATTATTTCCCAGCCTTTAAAGCCTCAAAATTGGCAAGTCTAAAGACATTTTAAATGATTTTTGGTCACTTGCAGTAGGTAATGCCAAATAATTCGAAGAACCTTTAAGAGCGACAATTTACCTAGTTGTCTAGTCAATTTCGCAGCACATAATTCTCGATCTTTTTACCTAGTAACTTGGTTGTGGAGGTCAGATAGGCAGTCGCTCCATGTAAAACACTGGTATTCAGCTGCATATGATTAGACTAGAAGACGACAAACACGAGAAAAGGATAGGCGGATGATGATTTCTTGGTTTTTATAGCTGACTAACTGAGAACTAACCAGCGCAACTTCGTCTGCGTCACATGTTCCCCGTTTTTGCAACATTTTTCATGAATGCTCAGCTCTTATTAGTCGTGGCGTGATGTTATAGGTATTATTCCTCAATAAACGGGCAAAGAATTTTAAAATTCGAATAAGTTCCTGCGATTAGCGTGTTCATCTAAACAAACAAACAAGCTCTTAAGCTTCATAATATTAGCTTCGTATTAGTGAGCTGTGCCCGCGACTTCGTCCGCGTGGAATTTAAGAAGTAGCCTAAGTTACTCCTCATTACACCTACCACTGTTTGTCTCTGCATTACCCAAAGGTTGACTGGTAGAAAATGCCCATGGCATTAAGTCCGCCTCTGTACATTGTACTTGAAGTGTTAAATAAATAAATAAATAAATTACATTAGCTATCTGCGATTTGCGATTGAAATTCCCGTCAAAATCGGTCCAGCCGTTCTAGAGATTATGCGGAACAAACATACAGACAGAAAGACAGAAAAAAAATGTAAAAAAAATATATTTTAATATTACAAACAGACACTTCAATTTTATTTATTTGTATAGATAAGATTGGTTATTAATAAAAACTTGATCACACACAACGTTGCTATAATATACCACTTACCGAAAAAACATATTCCCCCATACTTTTGATTGTTTCCATTTCTTTTCTTCACTCACGTCATAAGACACATCACTGTTTTCTCTTATTAAAGAAGCACTCGTAAACAATAGTTTTAATTATATCTAGGATTCTAAGACAAAGAAAGAGCTTTTTATTATAGCGTGCAAGTCATAAACATCATACTAATCCATACTAATATTATAAATGCGAAAGTCACTCTGTTTTTTTGTATGTTTGTTTGTTTGTTTGTTACCTTTTCACGGCTAAACGGCTGATCGGATCTTAATGAAATTTGGCAAGAAGATAGATTTCAACCTGGGGAAGGACATAGGCTATATATCATCACGCTACGACCAATAGGAGCGGAGCAGCAATGAAAAATGTTGCGAAAACGGGGAAAATGTGACGCAGACGAAGTTGATCGGGACAGCTAGTTTACTATAAAAGTTTTCAAGGTACATACTCTACACACGTGTTAAATACAATAATATTATAAAGGTTTGCATTAACTCTTTACCTTTTATGGTTTTATTTAAATTGCAAGATATGATCATCGTATTATTCCAGCATGATTATGTTCACAAGGCGACACAAAAAGCCAGTATAACATGGGCTCGCTTTGAAAAGATTTCCCGTACAATGAGAGATCTACATAAACTGGTTTTGTACTATAATATTGTTCTTTAGCCTTATCAATTCTTAAACCACATTGTTGAGCCTTGACACAGCCAGAAGGCGACGCGGTAGACCTCGCAGGAGATGGCGGGACGAGCTGGACAGAACCAACGACCAGTGGTCCACATTGGCCCTGGATCGAAGAATTTGGAAGTTGTGGGGGGAGGCCTCTGCCCAGCAGTGGGATCATACAGGCTAACAGTAAGTGAGTAAGTAAGCTTGTAAATAATTACTGAATTAAAATAAAATAAGTTTCGGTTTTACAATTAGAAATACCAAGGATTTATATGTAAGACTAGCTGACCCGCGCAACTTCGTCTGCGTCACATTTTCCCCGTTTTCACAACATTTTTCATTGCTGCTCCGCTCCAATTCGTCGTAGCGTGATGATATAAAGGGTGTAAAACACCTCTTAACGAAGCCGAAAGGCACTGGTTCTCCCTGTCATTGCGATCATTTTTTTGTTCTACACCATACCTGGGAACCTTCTAGTTACGGAGATATTAGGGGTCAAAGTTCCAACTTTTTGACAAGTACTTTTTTAAATACAAGTTTTTAATGTAAGATTTTTACTTTAAACACCTCCACGACTCCCGTACTATTCAATCCGTCCATCAGCACAATGTTTTGAGTGCGTTAAATTGAGTTCTACCACAAAACATGATTTTATACCCCCCAAAAAAAAGTCGTTTCCCAGCAATAATTTTTGCGTAAAGTTACTTAGTTTCATATACAGAATGCTTGGTTGACGGCTTCGTGATGAGGTGATTTACACGGTGTATAGCCTATGTTACTTCTAATACCTCCAAGAATATGTGTACAACGTTTCATAATGATCGGCTGAGTAGTTTTCGCATGAAAGCATAACAAACAAACTTACATTCACATTTATAATATTAGTAGGGATGTAGGGATAATTATAATCCACGTAAGACACAAGTTAATTATGTAATCATTTCCTAACCGGATATGGATACCAGACGGAACATAGATAAAACTCTTATCAGTCCATCATAAAAACAAACAGTGACTAAAACAAACTTGCACGGTATAATAATCAGGTCATGAACAAATAACCCTTGAACTTGAACAACAATTCACTGAAAACTGAACCTTATCCCATAATTCACAAGACCTTAAATCGCGCACAATAAAATTACACAATTTAAAAAAAAATGTTTGTTAAAACACTGCACTGAAAACTGCACCTTATTCCTCTTAAAAATACAACTTAAAGTCGCAAGGCAATATTATTTGGCCCTTAGACACTTCCGCGCAAGGCAAAGTCTGAACGTACACTGAAAGTATTTTGCAGTAATAATAAATACATTGGCGACGAGAAAATAATGAAGTATATGTCACAGTCAAAACGGAAAATTAGTCATATCTACTTTTGACCTAAGTTGAAGTTTATCCATACTAATATTATAAATGCGAATATCACTCTGTTTGTTTGTTTGTTTGTTTGTTTGGTTGTTACCTTTTCACGACTAAACGGCTGATCGGATCTTAATGAAATTTGGCAAGAAGATAGATTTCAACCTGGGAATGACATAGGCTATATATCATCACGCTACGACCAATAGGAGCGGAGCAGCAATGAAAAATGTTGTGAAAACGGGGAAAATGTGACGCAGACGAAGTTGCGCGGGACAGCTAGTTTAAATAACAACACGCCTGTAATCCCCAAAGGGTTAGGCAGAGGTGTAACTAACAGTAAGCCCACAATTCGCCAGTTATATGTTGTAGGTACTGCCGAGTATGAAGTCCTGGACTCGATTCCCGCATAGGGAAAAGTGTTTTAAAGTTTTTCCATAATGGTTCTCTCAGTAGCAACCAAGGAGCCTGGATTTGTACCCGTTTGATGGCAATAGGCTCGCCCCCTATTACACGGGACTTTAAAATAGCTGGCGAAACGTGGATGTTACTATTGAGTGCATCTCTATCTAACCCTTTCTGATGTAATACAGTCAAGACATCTTTTGACCGAAGAACTTTAATGACTGTAACATGTATGTATAATGGACTAAATTTAAAGATGGCGTCATTGTACAATCAGCTGCGAGGATTTGCACATAATACAATATTAATTATGTAAAGTAAGTGCAGATTAAACAAAGCCTTTTATGTGGTTTTGAATACATGTAGTAAAACCTCTACATAAGTCCTACTAATATTATAAATGCTAAAGTTGGTGAGGATGTATGGACATCGAGATGTTTGTTACTCTTTTACGCAAAAACTACAACAAGACAATCTTATATACCAATGCGTGGTGTAACGCTATGGATGAAATTATATTTCATGCTTTTTTAAAACTCATACTATTTTTTCTTAGCCTTGACTGTCCCACACCTGGGCATAGTACTCCTCCCATTCCTTCCACTTTTCTCGGTGTTGCGCCTCTTCTCACTAATTAACGTACACAAAGAAATTTAGAAATTTAAAAAAAAATCTAAGCTTTTATGGGGGAGAAATGAGGAAAGTGTAGTGAGAAAAGTTTTGAGTATAAATTTAAGTAGAGGTAGTCCAAAGAAACGATGAGTGGACCATGCGAAGGATGACATGGCAAGAAAGGAGGTGTCTCATGAGATGATAAGCAATAGAGAAGTATGGAAGAAGAAGACATGCTGCGCCGACCCCAAATTAATTGGCATAAGGGCCGGAGATTGATCATGACAAGACAATCATATCATCAACATAAAAAAAATATAGTGCCTGGAGTCCCTCCGCGCGGAAGAAGTGAAACTTCGTAATACTACACGCATGTGTTCGAGTGCCACGCATTCACTCTCGTTATTTTATTAAGCTTCTAAATAACATTTTGTTGTATTATTTTTATTACATAAGTTTATCGTGGTTATTCTACTCATGGAAATTGAGCGAAGGCTGGTTACACCGAAGAGTCGAATGCATGACTGTTTGCACGCCATCTTGCGTACCTAGTAGAACTACGTAGTCACAAATCTTGTAATACTGCCATCTCTTAGTGAGTTTTATAAAATATTCCCCCTCCATGGTAGCGTTAAACTTGTAGAAGTCTCATAAGAAGTTTCACTTCAAAAAAATGTCTTTTCATTACAAAGACTACAAAGTAAACACTCTGATACAGGTGAAGACCTTGTCAACCAAGCTTGGCAAACAATTCAACCCATAATGAAGTTATAAACACTGATGATGCCATATTACTCGGTACTTAGAAAACAACATGGTCATTGCTATACAATTATTTAAAACTACACGGACAGTACTTGTCACCTTTCCAACACTACACCCACGGCATTATTTCTGATGTTGACAAAACACAGTGAAGATAATTTTCTATTTGTGTTGCTTCTATAATGTGGAGGAGGTCGAGGCTAAATAATATCAGCCGCTCAGGTGGCCATCATCATCATCATTAGCCTATATTGTTCCCACTGCTGGGACACAGGCCTCCTCTCCAATGAGAGGGAGTGGGCTGTAATCCACCACGCGGGCCCAGTACGGGTTGGTAGATGTCACATGTCTTCGAATTTTTGGTTCTAGGACATGCCGGTTTCCTCACGATGTTTTCCTTCACCGTTTTTGAGAGCAGCGATGATGATATAAATTACACAAAGTAATGCGCCTGTCTGGGTTCGAACCCACGGCTTACTGATCGTAAGTCGGGGCTGCCACCACTGGGTCACCGCCGCTCTCACGCCCATGACGTCTTAAAACATTATTGTTTACTCCTTTTCCAGTGTGAGAAAGAGATGGCGCTAGACATTCTTTATAGCTCCGTCTCTTTCCCACTCTGGAATAAGATTAAACAATACTGCTTTAAGACGTCATGGTACGCCAGCCGGTCGTTCTTCAGGATAAGCCGCGCTTGCCTAGGTTAAGCCGTGGATGGAGAGACACCGATTACATTCCTAGTATCTTCCGTGTCTCGGAAAGCACGATAAGCCGTTGGTCCCGGCTGTCATTCGTACATCCATGACAGGGTTTCCAAAAAGAAAAGGTTTACTGCAAAAACTTGTACAACTTTTACAGTAAATCTTCAAATCAAATCAAAATAATATTTTATTTTACATAGGCCTACATGGGCACTTATAAAACGTCGACAAAAGGTGCACGGTTCGGGTTGGTCGTTTCCTATGGAGAAGAACCGGCAAGAAACTCCATGGTTACTCCTTTTAAAATCATTTGGTTTTACAATATTTGAAGTTACAGCGTTACTACTTAAGTATGGGACGACAGCGTAGGCCGGACAATAAGTCGTTGCTTACTTAAAGGTAGAACAAGAAAAAAAACATAGGGAACACTTTTTAAGTAAAATTACGTTGCAGGTAGTCTGAAATTCATTGGTAGCGCTATCACTAATATACCTATGAGGCAGATGACAGAGGAGAAGACGTTTTCTCGCAGCTTTGTCCATCAAGAGGATACAATACTAAATAAAACGAAAATCGACACCAAAAATCGCAAGGCCAACTAAATAAAAAGACCAATTCTTAAAGAATAAATCAACAACTAAATGCAAATGACAACCTCATCAAGAAAACGGCATTCTCATCAGTAGCGCTATGTCTACCCCAACGAAGCAGATGGCAGAGAAAAAGACGCTGGGGAGTTTTTTCCGCCACTTCTTCTTCCCAGCTATAACACTAGGAAGTGGCGAAGGACGGGCGTTTTAAGGGACTGTCTCTTGTTATTTTGACGTTCAAAAATTGCTGATTATCAGCCTAATTTGAATTAATGACTTTTGATTTAGACGTTCTCTTGCAATGCACAAAAAAAATCGACACACAAAAACCGCAAGCCCAACTAAGCAATAAACAAAATATGTAAATGCAAATGACACCGTCATTTTTGTCACCTTCATTTGTATGGCGATACTCGGCATGGAGTTGAATGGCATGACTGTAGTGGAAGGTTAATGGGGCCTAATGGATTCTATATGAGTTAAATGAGCCATTACAATGAACATTACAATATCTGATATTGGTATAAGTAAAGGTCTGGTGGAGGAAGGACTTAACTGACCATGTCTGTCAGATTTAAGCTGTCTAAGATTTAAGTAGTCAGCCTATAACTGTCGCACTTCAGAGCAAAAGCATTGTTGAAGTGAAAACTTCTTTAGCGGCGTTGTGCACTTTTGTGGTGGGTAAAAAACGTTAAACTCGCGTATTATATTAAGACCTGATCGAAAATTCGTAAGACGGATTGACATTAGGTTACGAAGGAATTTGAACTTTATGACATCTGTCATTGAGTTTGGGTTTCCAAAACTGGATAATTGTTTTATGCACAAACAAGACCTTCGGTTTCTCCAAAGAGGTAAAATTCGTAAGACGGATTGTTATAGTTTTAAAGTGTCAGATATTTATGCATTATAAATTGTCATGTTTGTGTACGATAGCGCGATAAATGAATGCTGTATTTTACCACATAAATGATAGTACTTTTATACTAATAATTAAAGCAATTCGTGCAAAATTATTCCGTAACCTTTCCAAAATATCAAAAATGCACAACGTTAATATTCAAGTTTTCACTTCTGCCGGCACTCCCGGAGTGTAATCCATTTTATTTTTCATTCAGAAAAGGACTGACTCGTTTTTCTAGTGGATGCAAGCGCGACTGCTCAGCATGAGGTCCAGGGTTTGATTCGTAGGTCGGCTAAGTCGGGTCGACTTTCGACACGGCTTATGGTCATACAGTAGGACAATAACGGCAAAATTATAGGCCAATCCATCACTACCATTATAACCGAAAGACTTCCACTGTTGGACAAAGACCTACCTCAAGCGTCGCTAAATCGACAGGTCCTATGGTTTTCACAAATAGCACCGCCAGCCTAGTGGTGTGACCGTGGACAAAGACCTACCTCAAGCGTCGCTAAATCGACAGGTCCTATGGTTTTCACAAATAGCACCGCCAGCCTAGTGGTGTGACCGTCTGCCTGCCAAGTAATAGGACTGGAGTTCGAACCCAAGACACGCACCTCTGATTTTTCGGATTCATGTGCGTATTGTACAATTATCACTTGCTTCGGTGAAGGAAAACATCGTGAGGAAACCAGAATGCCTGAGAGATATTTCTCGACGGCATTTAAAGCCAAGTCCATGGGCGGCTTAAAAACTCTGACACCGGGTTAGGCACAAACCGCACAAAAAAATAGCGCGTGGAATCCCTCCGCGCGGAAGAAGTGAAACTTCGTAATACTACACGCATGCTTTCGAGTGCCACGCATTCACTCTCGTTACTTTATTGAGCTTCTAAATAATATTTTGTTGTTTTCTTGTCGTATTATTTTTATTAAATAAGTTTATCGAGGTTATTCTACTCATGGAAATTAAGCGAAGGCTGGTCACACCGAAGATTCGAATGCATGACTCTTGCGTACCTAGTAGAACTACGTAGTCACAAATCTTGTAATACTGCCATCTCTTGAGGAGTTTTAGAAATGGTAGCGTTAAACGTTCATATTGTTGGAAGTCGCATAAGAAGTTTCACTTCAAGAAGAAAAAATAAAGGTAATTTTCGCATCCAGCGGATTGCATAACTTTTGCAAATTCAAACACAATAAACCAAAAGCAACAAACATACAGATTTATGCACTCCCAAAACGCATCCCAACTTAATATAAACGAACAAAAATAACAAATATTACGATTAAAAAACGATGTTCAAAAACTCCACAGAATGTCAGTAGCAAATACAGTGCATACACGTACCTTGGACTGCTACGACACACGCTGAGCCTTCCACCTCCGATGGTTCCAAGGGCAGGAACACAGGAATTCCGGGATGCGAGTCTAAGATTTACGCGCGTAGAAGGAGAAAACGATGGTTGTCCAATATTGGGACAGGAGAACGTTGGGCGCGGAAGGAGATGTTCTCACACACACGGGTTTTCAAAAAGTGTTTTCGCTCCAACTTTTTAACGAGTCACGGTATGCACCACAGACTACAAACGGTCTGCGTTTTGCTGTCGTAAACTGATGGAACGTTGAACATCGATTAGGATAATTTGTAGATAAGATACGTTTTAGTTTTGTACGATGACGGAACACACTGGCTGTTTATTTTGTTAATCAGCCTATAAACGAGTTCATACATTTTATTGAGCTCTTACTCAAAGTATTGTATTCACGCTATTTCACTTGGATACCTGCCAGAACTCCTACGTATGATGTCATGGATTATGACGATAGACTTGTGTGATTCACAGAGTCAGGGCCACTGGCACACTGGCAACGTGCCCCGGGCCCCACGATCCAAGGGGCCCCTAAGTTCCTGTAACTGTCAAAACCAGCGACTACCAAAAGAAACTTAACTCATTCCAGACAGGACCTTAGGCTACAAATTTTTGTCCTCAAACTGAAAGCAATTTCTTGGATATGAAAAATAGTTTTCTGTGTTTTATTTCAAATCAAAGTTCTCCGCCGTTCGAGTTTTATCAAAGTTAAAAAAAAAACACCCCTTATTTTTGTATGAACTGTCACAAAAAAAACCTAACCTATTAGTTAAAAGTAAGTAAGTAAGAAAATTTTATTTGTTGAAACATGGTGTACATGAAACATTGCATGCAAGATAATAATGGGATTCAGAAAAGTTCTAACATGATCAGCCGCATGTCGTGGCGTACAAATTGGTAAGAAGAGATGGTGCATTAACCGTGATAATATTCACAAAATTTACATTTCATCATTATTCATTAGAGATTAGGTATAATTACAATTCAATAAGCATATTGTTTTGATACAATTCAATGTCAAATTAGTCATTAAATAAATTGGTCAATGAAAATAATTATGAATGTCAACTCCAAATTACAATTACTCCAAAAAATACAATAGATTACAATATAATGTCAAAAAATACAATAGATTAGTTTAAACATGTCAAAAAATACAACATTGTCAAAAAATTGTCCTCTTTCATAAACTCTGCTATACTGTAATATGCTCTTTGAGTTAGTAAACTCTTCAATTTACTTTTTAGGGCAGATATATTTAATGTTAAAATAAATCGAACTCGCTTCGCTCGCTCTTGCATCCTACAAGGGCCCCATTATTCTCAAGTGCCTAGGGCCTCCAATGTGTAAAAGACGGCCCTGCACAGAGTGCGAAGTTTACCGCTCAATTTCAATAACTTCATCATTCCCTTGCCCCTTTTTTTTGCCATGGGTTTTCCTCTTGACTCTAGTCTAAGTCAGGGATGACAGAGACAAAGTTATTAAGTTACCTTATCACAATTAATTAGGGGTCGGCGCAGTATTTCATTTATAGTGTTATCTCTATTATTCATCTCATCTGACTCCTACTTCTTCGCCATATCATCCTTAACACAGTCCATGCATCGTTGCTTTGGTTTTCCTCTACTCTTACAGTCATCTACATTCATACTCAAAACTTTCCCAGACCCCTACTTTCTCGCCATATCATCCTTAACACAGTCCATGCATCGTTGCTTTGGTTTTCCTCTACTCTTACAGCCATCTACATTCATACTCAAAACTTTCCCAGACCCCTACTTTCTCGCCATATCATCCTTTAACACAGTCCATCCATCGTTGCTTTGGTCTTTCTCTACTCTTATAGCCACCTACATTCATACTCAAAACTTTCCTCACGCCATACTCCTCACTCCTCCGCATCACATGCCCATGCCACGCCAACCGTTCAGTCACCGGCGCCACTTTGAGGCTTCCTCTTATGTACCCACTAGCTGTCCGGCGCAACTTCGTTTGCGTCACATCGGTCACATTTTCCCCGTTTTTGCAACATTTTTCATTGCTGCTCCGCTCCTATTTGTCCTAGCGTTAATGATATGAGCCTAGCTTCCGCGGTATATGGGCTATCTAACACTGAAGGAATTTTTCAAATCGGACCAGTAGTTCCTGAGATTAGCGCGTTCAAGCAAACAAACTCTTCAGCTTTATAATATTAAGTATAGATTTCTTATTTTATCCATTCGCGTAACACCACACGCTTCAGCATTACCCTAGGGGGTCAAAATATTACATCACGCCTGGAATCCCCGATAGATTAAGCAGAGGTGTAACTTAAGTATACATCCAAATTACGTCCGCTAGCACAAAAAAAAACACACAAATTTCTTTTTCATTTCATTACACACACTATCAATTCATCTTTTCTTTGTTTCGTCACTGACGTCACCAATAACCGTTAATTCCCGAACCCCGATCGTAACGACTCGGGTCGAGACCGGTCGCGACCGATATTTTTGAATTGAGAACGGACACTGCATTCGCGATGATTCACGTGGTTTGGCGCCATTGAAGCCGCATTCATAGTGTAGACGTTTATGTTTGTTATTGTTGGTAGTGGTATGCAAATCTGGAAGGATAATTTTATTCCAGTAGTAAGATACCGCAGCAAAATTACTGATATCCACGCAGGCGAAGTCGTAAGCATTAGGTAGCTGATTTATAAACTAATGTGTACTCTGATAGTAAGCCGTACATTATTTACAAACAATAACAAGAAGCAGAAATAAACGTTAATTTGGCAGCGAACACTAATTCATCCAATAAACTACGTGAGAATGATATCATTACATCCGAGAAGGATTCATGACATCATCTATTGCAATATTTATGATTGTGAACAATTTATCTAAATAACCGATACGTCAACGTTTTAGATGGAAAAACTTCAATGCATTTTGATGTTTGTTGTGTGAATTTTCTTATAAAAACCGGCCAAATATGAGTCGGACTCGCAGTGAAGTGTTCCGTACCATCATTATCATTCTCTTGCCCTTATCAAAATTAATTTGGGGTCGGCGCAGCATGTCTTCTTCTTCCATACTTCTCTATTACTTGTCATCTCATGAGATACCTCCTTTCTTGCCATATCATCCTTCACACAGTCCATCCATCATTTCTTTGGTCTTCCTCTACTCTTATACCCATCCACATTCATACTCAAAACTTTCCTCAGGACATTTCGTCATTCCTGAAGTGTTCCGTAACACTGGACAATATTTTACTTACATAAACTCACGCTTATCCCCATGCCTACCCCGGCAGGAACCACGCTACCTTCTGCGATCCTTGCGTGCTCCTTCCGTATCGTCCACGTGTATACATCTGGTCATACACGTCTAAAAAAACTCACAAATAAGGTCAATGCCTTCTAGGGCGACCCCTCCCGGCGACAAAATTATGTAACACTAAGGACATTTTGGAGAATGGCGAAAAAAACACGTTTGTTGTAATGACGAACCCCGTTCTTGTATAGCGGCAGTAGGAGTACAGTCACGTCTAATAATTGTATACACGCAGCAACTTTTAAAAGTGATTTTCTCCTACTGTATTGATTAAGATTTTACGTTTTTACAAACATAGAATTCCAATCTCAACGTAGAAACCGTAATTTCACGAGCAAATTACTTTTCAGTTTTGCTAAGTGTAATACATATTATTAGACGTGACTGTACACACTCTGAAAATTACGGTTCAAGAGGTAAAATGGCTTTTTATTTAGAAACGGTACCTCTAACCAAGCCCTTTGTTTAGGACAGAGGATACTTTTTATCTCAGAAGTTTGTTGTTCTCGTGGAGATAATTTCCGACACACGCGGGCAAAACCGCGGACAAAATCTCTCTAGCCTCAAAAAGAAACGTCCATGAAAACGAGACTATAAATACGACACCGTTAATGAAGATTGAGGGACAACTTAATTACTCACTTTAATTGTGTATGACATAATCACGCGAGTTTTAAGTACAAAAGCTCAACAAACAGACAGACAGACAGACAGAGTATCAACTCGTCAAGGTATCCGGAAATAATTTATTATAAAACTAAAGGAGATAACAAAACTATGACGTAGGATGAATTAAAGACACGCAGAAGACTAAATTGAAGACGAAAAAATATTGTGTTAAATCTGACATAGCTTGAAAGGGTGATGATGGCTGATAGAGAAGCGCCCGGCCACCGTAGGCGCGGGCCTGTGGACGGTGAGTAATGGGCTAGCTCACCGTCCGTCTGTCTTATGACGACAGGCTTTGTCGACGGCGCGTTCTTATCCCAAGCGCGCCTCAAGGAGATGTCAGCAAATCGGAAGGGGTCTGAGAGGGACGACGCCTGCCAGGGCTGCGGGACTGTTCGAAAGAGATACCGTGGCCCTTGAACGCAAAGGGCTAAAAAGGAACATGGATGGGTTTTAGTCTGTACAAGTCTGACACTCCCTTCCGCTCCGCCCAGAGCGGGAGGAATCATTTGAAAACCAAAAAAATCCCGCCATCTTTTACGAGGTCTACCGCTTCGCCTTCTGGCTGTGTCAGGGCTCCAAGAAATGGTTATTTTGTCCCACAGATCATTGGGCATGCGACGAAGTGGCCAGTCCAGTCCCAGTTCAGCTTAGCATTTACGTAAGCAACTTTATTTCCTTTTTTTTCTAAAGAAACGTTGCTCAACCCTAGGACTTTCTCCTGTATCGTAGGTGCATCAACAAAAATTTAAACTCCCATACACAAACAACCAGACCCGGAAAAACTATATGTAGGTAATACTAATATTTGATTCGTGCATGGATGGAACCAGCGACACGCATCGCAGCAGTCAATCGCTCAGCCACTGCGCCAACCATGTCGTAACTGGAACTATGCTAAATCAATCATTGCCACAGTGACCAAATTTGACGAAATCATTTGGTAATCGTGATGACTTGACAATGGCGTTAAATTGTGTGCAAAAGTTAAAACTGACTGAAAATTTTACGACTACTGGACTGTTTTTACTATGCGAAGCTTGGCATCTAGAAATCAAGACTAATATACAAAACCTCTTCCTACTTTGTCGGGTCGGCTTCCAGTTAGTCCAGTTCCAGTCCTAGTGCAGCTAAATACCATTACCCAGGGGACACCGTTGCTTCCACATCATTAAGCAACATGGAATCGCACTTTTCCATGCATCTACAAAGTGTAAATCACGTCATCACGAAGCCGTCAACCTAGCATTCTGTACATGAAACTAAGTAACTTTACGCAAAAATTATTGCTGGGAAACGACTTTTTTTTGGGGGTTGTAAAATCATATTTGTGGTAGAACTCAATGTAACGCACTCAAAACATTGTGGGACGGATTGAATAGTACGGGGGTCTTGGAGGTGTTTCAAAGTCAAAATCTTACATTAAAAACTTGTATTTAAAAAATTACTTGTCAAAAAGTTGGAACTTTGACCCCTAATATCTCCGTAACTAGAAGGTTCCCAGGTATGGCGTAGAACAAAAAAATGATCGCAATGATAAGGAGAACCAGTGCCTTTCGGCTTCGTTAAGAGGTGTTTTACACCCTTTATATTTCTCTGTCGTTCAACTCTAAGACTGGTTAACAGACTTTCGGGGTTCTGAGTTCGGACTACCTGTAACGACTGTCAAAGATCTACAACAGTTGATAACTTGATACCAAACCAACGGGTGCACATACACATTCCGAGGCACGAACTGTTCTCGGAATATATTGATAGTAACCTATCCACGGATCGACCTCGGCAAGAGTAACTTAACCTTAACGCTTTCGGAGCTAAGCACCATATGGGTCGAACAATAATTCGTTAGTGAGCGCACAACACGCCTACCGAGTCGACGCAATACGCAACTTCAGATGACGCGCATACTAGTAAAAAAATCCCCGACATGGCGACAGTAAAACCTCTAAAAAAAAAAATCTTTTCAAATTTATATTATTTCTTTTAGCCCTGACTGTCCCACTCCTGTGCAAAGGCCTCCCCCCTTTCCTTCCACTTTTCTCGGTGTTGTGCATCTTCTCGTTAATTAACGAAAACAAGGAAAGTTATACTTTTACCTAAAAGGATGAACCGTTTTTTTTCACAAAATCGGTTCATACGTGTAGTGTAGCAGCTACGATGCCACAGACACACACGTCAAACTTATAACACCCTTCTTTTTGGTCGGAGGTTAAAAATTGGTTATTTAAACTTTATAGCAGAGTATGTTAATAATCGACACGTGCGACTGTTATTATTTAGTTACGAGCTCCTCCTAAAACATCATTTACTAGCCTATGCCCGCGGCTTTGCACGCATGGAGTTCGATCACTGTCCCACGGGATTGTACTATCGGGATAAAATTTATCCTATGTGTTAATCCAGGTTATAAACTACCCGTGTGCCAAATTTCATCCAAATCCATTCAGTAGTTTTTGCGTGTAAGAGTAACAAACATCCATCCATCCATCCTCGCAAGCTTTCGCATTTATAATATTAGTAGGATAATTTCATCTAATCCAAATATGAATGTAATTCTAATATATGTACATCATTATAATAAATAGGCCAAGTTCCCCTGCTGATTTTATTAACGATAGCTTGTTTACATAATAACAACATGGCCGCACCATGTGTTAATAATTTCGCGCCAGCTGATAGTACAATAATAATTATCTTGTCTGTGAGTGGTTATCATCTCTATCTAGCCAAGTTGGGTTCGTCAGCTTCCAGTCTAATTCAACTGATTACCACACAAGCTTTCAGCCAGCAGCGCCACTTTCAGACTTCGTCTGTACTCATTCCTTATTTGCTCTTGACTCTAGTCTAGATCAGACGGACAGAGACAAACTTGACGATGGTACGAGCTTACCCAGAAGAAGCCTGTTCACTCTACTTTGAAGAGATTAGGGTTGTAAGCGTTTGGAAACACAGACGCAGGCAGAGAGTTCCACTCCTTTGCTGTGCGCATTATGAAAGACGTTTGAAAACGCGAATTGGTGGAATAGTACTAAGGTAGGGATGGTAACTTGCAGTGCGTCTAGATGTCCCATGGTAGAAGGGAGCCGGTGGGATGAGGTTTACTTCGTTTTATCCTTTGGCGTAACACTTTAGGGGTAAGAGGAACAGGGTGTAAAGTTCTTCATACCCTATAGAAAAGGGAGGATCCTCCGACCGGTGTTATGTCTGGTGGGCAACTGCCCGACAGTTGTTGTCGGGTTTCTCTATATAGCCTTTGTAAACTTTGCTTGCGAGATTTAGGAAATTGATGTTAGTTCTTCCGTCGTGTCATATATGGCGCTGTAGTACTTTTTGTAGTAAGTTGCTTTTTGTATGTCGCTACAACACCACACATCCCCCTAAGCATTCTCATCTAAGCCGCATTTGCCATTAAGAGCCTATACAACCTCAGCTCAAATTCTAATTTGGCCCCCACTTCGCCGCGCCACACTCACTCTTTATCTCGCTCGCACACTACTGCTCGCGGTCACGCGGGCGCACGCGGTTGAAGCGATTTTGTTAGAGTAAACTGGATTATCGGACGAGTAGGTACTAAGTAATAAAATTATCAAATGAATATAATATTAACTTGTCAATAAATGAACATAAAATTATACATAGCAAATTTAGTTTCAATGTTGTACCTACTAACGGCTACTCATCTTGCTATATTTTCCAGTATAAGCTGACCTCTCATTGAATGGAAAGCCTATATAATGCGAAATCAGCTTATACTGGAAAGTTATAGCTTAATGTCGTTACCGTGCGAACTATTTTACCTACTGCTACAAAATTACAGTCAAGCGCGAGCCAACATTGCGCTGAGGGTTCCGCCCATTGGTTTAGTAGTAAGTTTGTGTTTTATAGTTTTCGCCGTGTATGTGTGTAATGTGACTGTGGTTGCCACCCGTACTATATTATAGTTAATTGTACTATACATATAATATAGAAAAATAATATAGTACGAAAAATACTAGATTTACATCGCTAATTCAATTATCACACTTGTTTGTATTAAACTGTGACTGGTACGCACCCGCAAAGAAAAATCCCCTAAAATACTATATTTTTTGTAGGTAAGTATGTAGGTAGGTAGTTTAGGTAGAAAGGTACGTACGTGGAATAGGTACTTATGTAGTATAGGTAGGTACGTACGTAGGAAGGTATGTAGTATAGGTAGTTACGTACGTATGATAGGTATGTAGTATAGGAAGGTACGTAAGTAGGATAGGTATGTAGTATAAGAAGGTACGTACGTAGGATAGGTTGGTACGTACGTATGATAGGTAGATACGTACGTATGATAGGTATGTAGTATAAGAAGGTACGTACGTAGGATAGGTTGGTACGTACGTATGATAGGTAGATACGTACGTAGTATAGGTAGGTACGTACGTAGTATAGGAAGGTACGTACGTAGTATAGGAAGGTACGTACGTAGTATAGGAAGGTACGTACGCAGTATAGGAAGGTACTTACGTATGATAGGTATGTAGTATAGGAAGGTACGTACGTAGGATAGGTAGGTACGTACGTAGTATAGGAAGGTACGTACGTAGTAATCGCTCAAAACAAATATGAACTAATTTGAAATCAATTCGAATCCGAACACACATTCTCTCTCAATCTTACACTGACATACACGCACACATTCAAAGAAAAGCCCGGCTTTTAACTCCATACAAATTCCCAGATAAGTACCTATCAATTTTATCAAAACAAGAGACATTTTACTAGGAAAAACAGAGAGGTCCGATAAGCCAAATGCAGAAGCCAGTGAGTGCGAGTGGGAGCATCCGAACGAACATAGCGAAATAAGCTTGAACTCTTCTTTTGTTCAGTGTTAGAGCGAGCCAGTCTCGCGGCCGGTAGGTATAGGAGATATTAGAATTTTTTTGGCAACGTCGCGCATCGTGTATTCTTGATAAATGCGCGCGAAATTTGACGTTATTATTATTTTGACATACATTTTTTGTTTGGAATGTTTTTTTTTTCTTATTTGTTGTGTTTTATTGCTAGGCAAGCCGGGCTTTTCGGCTTGTATGATAGTTCCGCCACTGATAGGTAGGTACGTACGTAGGATAGCTAGGTACGTACGTAGGAAGGTTTGTAGTATAGGTGGGTACGTACGTAGGATAGGTAGGTAGTATAGTTAGGTACGTACGTAGGATAGGTAGGTAATATAGGTAGGTACGTACGTAGGATAGGTAGGTAATATAGGTAGGTACGTACGTAGGATAGGTAGGTAGGTTAGGTAGGTATGGGATATACCATACGTTTTTAGAAAGTAATTAAACATCGTCAAAGTTATACAACATTTATTTTACATCACTTAAATCTATAATTGGCATATTTATTACTACACAATCAACTTTCCCTTCTACAGGATTATTTAAACTCACTTCGTACAGTTCGTACCTGAAATGACCAGAATAAAAATATTTGATGAATTCTTGCAAATCTGCATTTCAACATACAACCTTCTCATTAAAAAAATAATCTAGTAAGTACCAATTAGTATCATCATCATCACATTCATTTTCTGATGTGTCGTACTGCGGAGGGTTGTGTAAAAATCTGAAAAAAAAAGATAGTTTTGGTATATGAAGTAAGAAATTATAATCCTAACTTCCTAACTATTAATAATGCGAAGGTGAGTTTCTTTTTTTGTTACCCTTTCATACTAAAACGGCTGAACGGATTTGGATGTAATTTGGCACATGGGTAGACCATGTTCTGGAGAAGGACATAGGCTATTTTTTATCCTGTATCGCAAACGAAGTCGCGGGCAACAGCTTACGCATCCAGTATTCTTTCGTCACTATGTATATTCAGTGAACAGCTCATATTCACAGGTGGTACTTGTGATCTACTAGAAAACACAATCTTCATTATAAAAGTACAATTTTGTCAACATGAATAAATAATACGGAACCCTAAAAAGTCCAACATTATGAAAAGTTTTATCGTGAACTCGCCAGTTTCGTGATAGTACCGTTACGCGTAAGTAGTACCAAGCGGTAGTGACTGCCCTAGGGGGAACAGTTAATTTTGTGATATGATCAAACATGTATAACTTACAATTCTATATTTTGTAATATATTATGAAGATTTGTTTCGTCCGAATTTATTCCTACATCATCCGAAGGTATTTGGGTCCTGTAACAATTACACGTGGCAAGTTAATACCTACTTATACCTTACATCTTTTTATTTATCATTTGGATAAGGAACCCTATAAATATACAAAACAAGACGAAATCAACGAAATCTTCGATAAAAGCAGTCTTGCCGCATGAATAACAATGAATACCTACCTACGTGTATATTGGAAATACAAATTGGGTGCAGAACTGCAGACTACGCGTGGCTACATATCAAAGCTATACTTTTCCAGTATAATCTGACCTCTCATTGTACGGAATGCCTATACAATGTGAGATCAGCTTATACTGGATAAGTATAGCTTGATAATTATGTAGCCGTGTGTACTAATAACAGATCAGTAAACATTTTTAGGTCGGCAGAAGATACTCACGAATTTACCCGAATATTCTCTTTATCACCATCGCCTTCAGTAGGTACTGTGTAATCAACGTCATCTGGAAGGATACATAATAATTATTTAGCTAAACTACCAAGGTACGTCCGCGTCAGTAAGTTCATAAATTGTATGTAGGTATGTGGTAGGTAGCACTACAGTCGGATAAGTAATTTACAGTTTTGTTTCCTGCAGGTAGGTACTTACCGAAGATACTTAGGTACTTTTTTAATACTTTCTAAGCGCTTGGCTGCTGCACTGCGGGTCGCGGGTTCGATACCACACGGTACAAATATTTTTATAGCGTGCAGATAGGTAATTGTGAAGACTTGTGTTTGTAAACGGACAGTCTCCGATATAGGAGAAATCCTGGAATGGGGCAAAATTATAAAAAAATAATTAATACTACATTTATGTAGATACCTATATTTTGTTGTCATGATACAAAAACAAACCTATTTACTTATGTAACTTTTTATATTTTTATAAAAGTTTCCCCACACTGGATTTCCTTTGAATCGTGGACGCTTCATTTTTGTTTGTAAACTTACAAAGTTACAAACACAGATCTTCACAAATACAGAAACACCTGCGACCCCTAGCGCAGCAGCCAATCACTTAGCCACTGCACCAAACGTGTCATATGCTATCTACTTACATGTTTGTAATCAATAATACTGTAAGTAGATACGTAAATAGATACTTACTTCATTACGTTTATCATATGTTTGCCTGTTTCTTTACGCCAACCTAGTCGCTTCTTATTTTTATTACGCTTATTTCCCATTGCGCCAACACTAAAAACCTAAGCACTTCAATGTTTTCATTTTACGTTTTCGTCCTGTTGCGTAATGTGTGTTCTGTGCGCAAGCGACACAGCTATCCCGTTCGAAAGCCGAAGCGAGACTGAGCGGGGGTTGGGCGGCAGTGAACAACTTCAAGACGCCGCCGATAGTTTAGGTATTTTCTTTTTACGGTGAAAATAATAGTAATTAAAGAAAAATAAAAAACATAAGCCCTGCGTTATAGTTAGTTCAGTTAGTATGCCAAGTTTCATGATCTAATTTGCAGTATTTTTTGAATACCAGCGGTTAATTGTTCGGTTTAGAGGTAACTTTGGATTTTTTTTCTATCGAGTCAATTTTATGGAATCGTGTTTTCGTCTAACATAGTACTTAACATTAATCCTCAACTTTAACATATATTTATTTCAAAATTAATGCTGCAGTATTTTCGGCGTAACGGAGGATCAAGCAAAGCTATTTGAGGTAGTATGGGCTCTTAATTCATCCCTTTTGTGGCCCAACATTCTGATCAGCACGATGTACCGAGCCAAACAATTCAGCCAAGCGCGACATTTTGTAAACAAACCACAAACGATCAGGACAGGAATTCACTATATTACTGATTACTGATTAATATGTATTATTTGCAGACCCTTCCTTATAATTTAATGTATGTTGGTCTATTAATAACTGTAATAATGACACATCATATAAGCGTGAACGAGGTCAAGAGCAAGCCCATTATTAATTTAAAAACAGCATAACTGGCGAAATGCAGCTGTAGTTTTCGCACGGTGACCGATCTAGCTATGCAAATCAGTATACGCTGATCTCTCATTGTACGGGAAGCTAATACAAAGCAAGATCAGGTTATACTGGATATACAGCTTGATGTGGCGTGTTGTCGTGTCGAGGGTACACTCACCTCTAATAGGTGGGTGTACCCTCTCAGCGAAAGACTCCAAGTGTGCGAGAGCGTACAGCCAGGCGAGGAACACCGTGGCTAGACGAGAGCTCTTATAATAATAATTCGATTTATTTTCTCCCACAAAGTACAAAAATACAAAATACAGATGTTACAAATATTGGAGGTACAAAGGTTTGTGGGAGTCAGGAATCCAAACTAGGATACCCCGTGCTATGGACTTCTGAAGATTATATGCACTGCGATGCGATGCCTATCTTGTAGTGCTTATAAATATGCTTTGACTTTAACTGTCAAAGGAAGGAATGGCGGGCGTTTTGGGGGACTGCTTCTTGTAACGTTCAAAAAGTGCTGATATCAGCCTAATTTGAATAAATGACTTTTGATTTTTGTGAGGGCCATCTTATACACGACACTGCGATGCATCTTGTAGTGCTTATAAATATGCTTTGACTTTAACTGTCAAAGGAAGGAAGGGCGGGCGTTTTGGGGGACTGCTTCTTGTAACGTTCAAAAAGTGCTGATATCAGCCTAATTTGAATAAATGACTTTTGATTTTTGTGAGGGCCATCTTATACACGACACTGCGATGCGATGCTGATCTTGTAGTGCTTATAAATATGCTTTGACTTTAACTGTCAAAGGAAGGAAGGGCGGGCGTTTTGGGGGACTGCTTCTTGTAACGTTCAAAAAGTGCTGATATCAGCCTAATTTGAATAAATGACTTTTGATTTTGATTTTTGTGAGGGCCAACTTATACACGACATCATCGATTTCATCATTTTATAACACCATTGTAACTGTGTGTTCTGCAAAAATAAATGATTTGATCATTTACTCTTTTCGCTTTCATATAATTTCTCACACAATCTTTTCTTAGGCCTTTCTCTCCCTATCCTCTGTCACATGACTTTCATTCCTCGTTTCGTCCAACTAACACAGATCATTCATTACTTAATAATGTTCCCCATAGGTCACTAGGCCACACCTCAAAACCTTCTGTTTACTTAAACCGGTTATCATTACCACTTTACGAAGGTCATTGAAGAAAAATATTTGAAGTAAAGAATGTTCTATTTTGGGACATGATTTGATTGAACAGTGACTCATGAATTCAAAGTTGTCTTGACATAATTTAAAATCAAAGTTACAATACAAGTAACATAATTATGGTTTTGGTATCTCTTATTCATTGATTGTTGGTAAAGGCTGTCGTTCAGTTAGAAGCTACTAGAACCAGCAAAACTAAACGAGCCGTCTCTTTGAAGTCCTCGCCAGAGATGTGTGACTAATCAGCAATCAACTTTTAAAACATATCTCTTTTTAGGGCTCCGTACCCAAAGGGTCAAACGGGACAGTCCGCCCGTCCGTCTGTCACCAGGCTGTATTTCATGAACCGTGATAGTTAGCCAGTTGAAAATTCTACAGATTATGTATTTTTGTGGCCGCTATAACAACAAATACTAAAAAAAGAATAAAATAAATATTTAAGGGGGCTCCCATACAAAAAAGTAAAAAGTTTTTAAAAAAACGGCGTGGCTGACTATATTTAGACTTCTTGGTTAACGTGGTCAGCAATGGCCCTATTTGTGACACCTAACACATTCAGACAAGGTTTGCATATAAACAAAGAACCGACGCGACGTCAAACCAGCATGTTCTAGAAGAAACCCTACAAATGCACAATCATACAACAATGATAAAACACTAACGACCTCCAACTACTATTGATGTAAAAATCGTGAGCAAGCAGGATGCTGTACTGGTTACGTCATCGAATCCTGTGCTTAGGGCTGACGACATTCGTAACCAGACAAACTCAAATTTGCTGCAACTGCAATTAGCTCTTTTAAACTGACATTGTCACTACCACTATCAATAACAATGTAAACTATGTAAGAACCGAAGAAAGTGCAGTAAAAAGTTCGCGAGCGGGCACAGTGAGTTTCGTATGATGGGAACAGAATCGAGTTGCAAAAAACGAACAAGAAACAGGATAGACCGATTTGTCTGCTCATAAACACCCACCTTCAAACTTCAGTTTATCCGTGATCATTCTTGCAACAGCGCCGAAATACCGGGAACTCAAAACAAATCCTCCTAGCTTTGATTCGAAAATCTTTGACCGTCATTACTGTCAGAAGCCCGAAAGTCAGACCACAAGTATTAGCAAGGGATATCGTTTTACTTGGGAACTGGGTTGTGGAGTTCAGAGAGGCAGTCGCTCCATGTAAAATACTGGCACTCAGCTGCATTCGGCTGGACTGGAAGACCACCCCTACGTAGTTGGGAAACGGCTAAGCGGATGATGTATAGTTCTTGCCATAGACAGCATCATTCACCTGGCGCCTTTTTACCTAACTTCTTCGAAGCCAAAAGTAAGAGTTAGTGTTATCATTTAGAGCAAACCTAATCTCTCAGTGCATGCCAGAGCACATTGTTGGATTATCTGTTCAAAATAAAAGCGGAAACTGTTATCATATCGCGAAATGAGGTTGGGTCTTAGTGATCGCGATAAAATGCTATTGTAGCTCGTATACATGTGTGTTTATTAGATGCACTTATTTTTATTGGGTATTGGTATTACCTTCTATTTGTGACATACAAGGAGGACGTCTACCTGTAGCTAGATGATCAGTTGAACATCAATTTAACGACAGACATCTGCAATACCAGATCTCAACGATTGAAAGAAAAAAACAGCCGTCACAAGGGGGCAATATTTAAAAGCCCCTTCCTCAAGAGCATTCGGTACGAACATCCTAATATCACTTTGTCTGTTGGCAATTTTTCTATCTTCATATAAGTACCGATAAGAGAAAAGAAGAAGAATAACAATATGACAGTACCAATGAATCTTCTTTACATAGTATAAAATGAAGTTGCTTCCCACTGTCTGTACGCTTAGATCTCTTAAACTACGCAACGGATTTTGATGCAGTTTTCATCAATAGATAGAATGATTCAAGAGGAAGCTTTATATGTATAATGAATCCCAAAAAAACACAACAATTTCCACGCGTACGAAGTCGCAGACATAGCAAAATAACCAATAAGATGGACACCATCAGATTTAAACCGGCGCCCGGGACCGAAAGAACTGCCCCTGGCTGGAGACTTTACACTCAAGGCATCCACAGGATAGTCCGGTTAAGCAGAAGCCAACCTCATAGGTTGAACTGCGAGATGCCATTACCAAATTTGACATTTTTTTCATTTTCGATTGACATTTTTTTTTTCTTTTTCATATTTTATTAATCTTTTTTTTTCACACATTTTCGAATAATTTATTTTATAATTATGACCTATCAATGTATGACTGACTACTATGTGGGTTTTGAAGCGACTTTGTTATTTCGTTTTAATTTTGTAATTTATTATTGTATTTTTTATTTTGTACATTTTATAAATTTGTACGCCTTGCGGGTGAAACATGTACGTACTATTAATATTGTGACATCCTGCATGCTTCATTGGCATGTATACGCATGTTTAGACAAATAAAATTATCTTTATCTTTATCTTTATCAAAAAGAAAACTCAGAACAAACTTGGCGAATGAAGTGTCGTGACGCAATTTGAGCGATGTCCAAGTCTAACAATGAACTGCGATTAAGGAAAAGATTGATTTAGACATTCAAAACATCTAGATCTAAATCAATAAGCACTGACTTTGACCTTGAGATAAGGTATCGGTCATTAACACCTTGTTGGCATTGCAAATTAGTTATATGCGGCCTTGAATATGTTGGAGAGAATGTTATTGAATTGAGACTTCTCAATGGTTATTATCCAAAGCCTGAAGATACAGGTTCAATCGAATCAAAATCAAAAGTCATTTATTCAAATTAGGCTGATAATCAGCACTTTTTGAACGTCAAAATTACAAAAGACAGTCCCCCAAAACGCCCGCCCTTCGCCCTCGAATAGGTCTTAACTATTTGTTGTGACATAACATCACGGCGGTGTTCCACTCAGAGTTAGGCAGAGGTGTACCTAACTCCCCGTGAGGCGGAATTGGGGAAACCTATCTTAAGATGTGAACTGTGTCTATAGGCTACAGTTTTTCCTACTCCTCCGCTATTATTTTCTGATTAATTTCTTGGCGGGATCCAAGACAGTTAAATTCTTTCTCTGGGAATTTTGCGAGCTTCATTGTCTCGGCGCTTTTCTGGTGGTCGCCCCGCTGGAAATTCTAGCTTACAGGAGTTACAGTGGTTTGGCTATAGTGTGGCTGGCTTGTCCCATAAAATATAGGCTATAGATGAAAAAAAAAAAGCTGCAATAATGCAAATTAGGTTGTAACGACCTCAGACTCGGTGGAGCGATGATCTTCGCAAGGCGGCTGGCAAGAGCTGGATGAGAGTGGCCGAGGATCGTGCTCAGTGGCGTGTCATGATGATGATGATGAGGTTGTAATGTACGAGTATTTATATCTTGAATCGCTACAACTAAAGCCAAACAAACTCGTGACCGAACTAAGGTCGACTACTAACGGACTTGAACCAAGTTCAGAGCCAACTAGTTCGATACATTATACTCGATATATGATAAAAAAATATTCTAGTTCTGCTGCCCGACTGCATTCCTCTAGACTTCCTATTATTAATTAACGTGATTTAATAGGTTTTGTCTGTTGATTTATTAGTTAAACGTTGAGGAATTTAGCTTGCTGTTGTTGCTTTCTGAGAAGATGGATAGATGGATGGTGATTCGTTGCTCTAGTGTTTGGAAGCCACTGCCAAACATGGAGACAAGATCAGGCAGTTTATCAAAGGGGTTACTAATTAGTAGTGTAAGTTTATAACAGGCGACAGCAATTGCAATCCTCAGCAGCAAAGCCGTCATAGATGGCGACAATGCCGACAGTTGCTATCTTCATAATTACAAAGAAACCATTCGTGTCTCTTAGCCGAATGCAATTAGACAAAAAATACTAATAAGGCTTTTTTTTAACTTTCTTCCCCACATCTCTAGGAACTCAATAAACTGACTGACATGTACACGTACGCTTTCTCACATGCTCTCAAATATAACGTCGCGAAGAGTGTGCTTATGGTCTCCCAAGCTGGGACCAAAGGTCTGATGGAAGTTTTCCAGAAGTTGTGCGGCGTGCCCTTGGAGCGCGTGCAGTGTTTTAAATACTTATGCCATATTGTGACGCCTGACTTGAAGTATGACGCCGATATTGAACGGGAGCGGAGGGCTCTGTGAAACATGATAGCTCGCAGGTTTGCTCGTAGCTTCAAGGAAGTCAAAGCCAACTTGTTTCGAGCCTACTGTACTGCATTTAATACTAGGAGCCTGTGGGTGTAATACTCGCAGAAAAACTACGGTGCCCTCCGAGTTCAATATAATAACGCGCTGAGGGTATTGCTGCCGCTGCCTTGCTTCTGCTGCGCGTCAGGGATGTTCGCCAATGTGTGCGTAGACTGTTTTTGTGCCACGATGCGCAGGAGGGCAGCCTAGCGGATAGCGGGCAAAGTGAGGGGCAGTGGCAACAGTCTCCTCGCCGTAGTCACCGACGGGTAAAACAGGCCATTCATGCGGCATTGATTGGCCCTACATGCGCCCATATTTCGGGCATGGGGGAGATAAGTGGTGTTTAGGTGAATTTTATCCTTGATTATTTTTATTCACTATGTTATTCTCGATTATTAATTGTTATTTTAAATGATTATGTAAAATTATTTTTCTTATTTTCAATTATTATGCATAATTAAATTCCTTATTTTATTATTTTAAATTATCACTTTAATTTGCTATCTGTACATATTTTGATTTATTATTTTTTTATGTTTTGTCGAATTTGTGTATGATTTATGGATATTTATGGTATTTGTTCGACTAAATAAATTAATTGAATTAAATTCACATAATGAAACAAGAGAGAAGTGTTATTATTACAGAGATTTCATCGAAAACTTCACAAAATATACTATTTTATTACAAGAAAATAGGTCAACGCAATGAGTCCTAATCTTTATAATACGCACTTTAGCGGAAACTGTCAAATAAATTATTGTTTGTATATTTCCTTTTTGTCGCAACTTCTTTTATTTAATACCGCATTTTTGGGTCACTGTTAATATTGTTCAACGATCTACTGGCATTGAATTGATGTCAGACATCATAAACAGAATCTATTTTGAAGTATTTTCTTGGAAACTTAAAAATATATTATTTATGTCACCAAAGTGACTAAAATTACACATGCAGTATCGTCAGTAAAAACACATTTTGCCTGGCTTTCATTCCGAAAACAAAACATATCTATACTAATATTGTAAAGCTTAAGAGCTTGTTTGTTTGCTTGAACGCGCTAATCTCAGGAAATACAGATCCGATTAATGTTAATAAAAATAAATCTCTCAGTGTTAGATAGCCCATTTATCGAGGCGGGCTATAGGCTATATACCATCACGCTTCAACCAATAGGAGCGGAGCAGCAATGGAAAATGTTGCGAAAGCGGGGAAAATGTGACGCAGACGAAGTTGCGCGGGACAGCCAGTATCTTATCAACATAACATCTCGCCTGTAAAAGTGTAAAAGATTAAGCACATGTGTTCTTGGAGTACACCGAAATACAAGGCGAGCCTATTGACCTTTTTAGGGTTACAGACCCAAAGGGTCTAACGGGACCCTATTACTGAGACTTTGCTGTCCGTCCGTTCGTCTGTCACCAGGCTGTATCTCATGAAACGGGATAGTTAACCAGTTGAAATTTCTACAGATTATGTAAATCTGTTGCTGCTACAACAACAAATACTAAAAAAAGAATGAAATAAATATTTAAGGGGGCTCACATACAAAAAAGTGATTGTCTTTGCTCGTTTTTATAAATAATGGTACGGAACGCTTCCGAGTCCAAGTCGCACTTGGCCGGTTATTTTTAAACATTTATTTTTTTATCCAAAAATATTGAGCTTAGCCACCACCACTGACCAAGGTTTAAAGGTTATTGTTTCTTTGAAGTTAAATCTGCAAAATGTCAAAAGCAGTATAACGAGATTGCTCCTGTAAAAAACTCACTAAATGTCAAAGGCGTGGGCAGAAACGTCCCTCTCCTGTACTGAAAGCAACATAACCAAACGTGTTTAACGTGTTTTTTTGTTCACGAGAAACCATTACAACAAGCTTGTATTCTTCAAAGAGGTAAGCACAGTGGAGTATGTATATATAGAACATCAAATCTGGCCAGTTATGAACGTTGGAAGTACCATCTACTCGGGGGCGAGCCATTTGTCAGCTACCGGGAATTCATACGAGTCAAGGAAGCGGCTTTTGAGAAGTTCCTAATGGAAAAACCTATGACACTGTTCGATTTAGGGATCGGTCTTCGGGCCTGTGGACGGTGAGTAATGGGCCAGCTCACCGTCCGTCCGTCTTATGACGATAGGCCGTGCCGACGGCGCGTTTGTGTTCCACGCGCGCCTCATGGAGATGTCAGCAAATCGGAAGGGGTCCGAGAGGGCCGATGTCTGCCAGGGCTGCGGGTTGTTCGAAAGAGATACCGCGGCCCTGGAACACAAAGGGCTAAGAAGGAACATGGGTGGGTTTTAGTCAGTCAAGTCTGACACTCCCTCCCGCTCCGTCAAGAGCGGGAGAAGTCATTTCATGATTTCCCATCCGTAAAAAAAAAAGGGATCGGTCTTGGGATCAAGAACTAATGCGACAATATGTTAGGTACCATCATTCTCTTGCACTTATCCCAATTCATTCGAAGTCAACGCAGCATCTCTTCGTCTTCCATACTTCTCTATTACTCGTCATCTCATCAGACACCTCCTTTCTTGCCATATCAACCTTCACACAGTCCATCCATCGTTTCTTTGGTCTTCCTCTACTCTTATACCCATCCACATACATACTCAAAACTTACCTCAAGACATTTACCTCATTCCTCCGCATCACGTACATTAGTAATTTAGGCAATTACCTATCTATCTCTATTGGCATGTCCAATCTTTATTGTTATATCATCTGTCTAACGTTTCTCAAGTACATATATTGGGGTCCGCTTCCGGTCAAAATCAAAATATTTTATTTTACATAGGCCTACATGGGCACTTATAAAACCTCGACAAAAGGTGCACGGTTCGGGTTGGTCGTTTCCTATGGAGAAGAACCGGCAAGAAACTCCATGGTAACTCTTTTAAAATAATTTGGTTTTATAATATTTGAAGTTATAGCGTTAGCACTTAAGTATGGGAGGACAGCGTAGGCCCGACAATAAGTCTTTGCTTACTACAAAAGGTAGAACAAGATAAAAAAAAATACCTACGAATTTACAAAGCCTACAATGTCCAAGTCTCATCTGAAGCAGCTGATTACCAGTATTTTACATGGAGCGACAGCCTATCTGACCTCCACAACCCCGCAACTGGGCAACAAGACACCCTTTGGTCAGACTGGTTGTCAGACAATCGGGCATTGGACTGCTCTTAATTTTTCATCAGTAATAATAAAAAAAAATTGCTGTTTCATACATTTTGTCCGTCAAGTATTGCAGATTTGTAGGAAATAGAAGTTTTTTTTTAAATAACCGAAGGATGATTTTTATGTGGTCAGAATTATGTACATAATACGTTTTGGCGTGTCCCTTCCACTTTCTATAGTCCCGATAAGATTGTCACAAAAACGACCGCGTGCATTCTTTGACAAGTACAGTCACCGGCGCTAATAAAAACACATCTTGGCCTACTTTAGAAGACACTAGGTGCAGCATACTATACGACTAGATTACAAGATGATCAGTATTCTGCTAGCATCTGTGTGTAAGGCCGACGCTTCTAGGGCGGACGGCATTCTTTTATCTATATATCTGTGTCAATTATTGTCACCTTTGCGCGTAAGTGCTAATTCGAGTGCCTTGTTATTATTATTAATTATTTATTTATTAAAAACAAGGTCAATACAAATGTTAATTTAAAAACTATGCCCCACAAAACCGTTTTCACGGTTTGTCTGTTTTAGTCAAGGGTATTCAGTGATGGACATAGGAGCCAACAATACGGCAAGCCTATAAAGAAAACAGACTGTTCAGAAACTCTTAAAATCATAAAGAGTAGGAGGTTATAAGGGAAAATACTTAAAAGCTTTCATCGCAGCAATTCCCTGTTTTTATCATCGAAGTACCAAAAGAAACCGTAGATCAAAAGAAACTTATATTTTAGGGTTCCGTACCCAAAGGGTCAAACGGGACCCTATTACTGAGACTTCGCTGTCCGTCCTTCCGTCTGTCACCAGGCTGTATCTCATAAACCGTGACAGTTAGCCAGTCTTTTGCCGCTATAACAACAAATACTAAAAACTTTTTTTTCTTTTTTTTCACGTGGTTAGTTCCCAAAATGGTGTCTGTTTTGATGCCGCCCACAAGCACCTGACTTGACTTTACATGCCGTCGAGAAATATCTCTCAGGCATGCTGGTTTCCTCACGATGTTTTTTTTCAGGGAAGCAAGTGATAATTTTACAATACGGACATGAATCCAAAAAATACCGGCCAAGTGCGAGCTGGACTCGCGTAGGAAGGGTTCCGTACTATTATATAGAAAAACGAGCAAAAAAATCATTTTTTTGTACGGGAGCCTCTTAACTATTTATTCTGTTTTTAGTATTTGTTGTTATAGCGGCAACAGAAATACATAATCTGTAGAAATTTCAACTGGCTTACTATCACGGTTTATGAGATACAGCCTGGTGACAGACGGAAGTCTGTCACCAGGCTGTATCTCATAAACCGTGACAGTTAGCCAGTCTTTTGCCGCTATAACAACAAATACTAAAAACAGAATAAAATAAATATTTAAGGGGGCTCCCAACAAAGTGATTTTTTTGCTCGTTTTTATAAGTAATGTTACGGAACCCTTCGTGCGCGAGTCCGAATAGCATTTGGCTTTTTTTTTTACTAGCATGTAAATGTCCCACAGTTTGGCAAAGGCCTCCCCTTCCTCCTTCCAAACCTCTCTATATTGATCTCTGGCCATGTTCGCCTCGCAAACAAGATCAGGTGGCGTACGATGACGTCTTAAAACATTATTGTTCCATTCTTATTCCAGAGTGAAAAAGAGACTGAGCTATACAGGTCGTCTAGCTCCATCTCTTTCCCACTCTGGAATAGGAATGGAACAATAATGTTTTAAGTGTCATAGTAACCCCCCAGATCGTAAAACCATCTTCACCTCTGTCTGCCTCGGCGGCGTTTTCCTCCAAAGAAACATTTACTAAAAACAAATAAAATCGAACGCAACTGGTCGACACTGACCTACAGTGATTTCATAATGTGATCTCATCGAATCAACATTGAATCTAAACGAGAAAAACGCTTTATCTTAAAACTATACGGATTCTGCGTATGATTTGAGACATTGAGTCATCCTTTTGGTACAGAAAAAAACACTTTTGCTAAAAAAAATAACCGACTTCAGCTGTGGAACCAGAATTCCCCGGTTTTAGGCCGAGAGCTTATTGTTGCATGCCCCCGGACAAAATTCTGTGTAGTGCAGTTAGTGCAAGCAAACAATAGACAATACAACAGTAAATTAGTGTAATAGGACTCCTACAATGAAAGGTAGGTTTAGCTGTGCATTTAAAGTCAAGTCTTAGGCCTGAAACTGCGTTAAGCGGGCGCCCGCGCGGTTCCATACAAAAACACTCCGACGCGGGGACCTGCGCGGGCGTCCGTCGCGGGGAGGCAGGCCCCGCATCCAAGTTAAATTTAAGTTCCCTATCAATATGGCTACAGGCACACCGTTAAAATTGAGTTAGCGACACTGCCGAAATAAAATAATCTAGACTCCGAGACAGGTACCCGCGACGGGGACCTCAGTGTTCCCACGGAGCCCACCCAGCCTGTCCACGCGCGTGGACATGCGTCGGTTCCCTGTCGCGGGCGCCCGCTTAACGTAGTTTTAGGCCTTAGTCTGACTTTGACTTCCTACAAATACCTGCTACCAAGAGTTGGGAGAACAGGGTTAACTCCTAATACAGAGCATCCCCAACAAGGATTGGTCAGCCCGGGCCCGCCACCATATTTCTTTTTTAAGTGAAACTTCTTATGCGACTTCCAACAAGTTTAACGCTACCATGAACGGGGAATATTTTCTAAAACTCACCAAGAGATGGCAGTATTACAAGATTTGTGACTACGTGGTTCTACTAGGTACGTAAGATGGCGTGCAAACAGTCATGCATTCGGCTCTTCGGTGTGACCAGCCTTCGCTCAATTTTAATGAGTAGAATAACCTCGATAAACTTATGTAATACAAATAATACAACAAGAAAACTACAAAATATTATTTAGAAGCTTAATAAAATAACGAGAGTGAATGCGTGGCACTCGGACGCATGCGTGTAGTATTACGAAGTTTCACTTCTTCCTCGTGGAGGGACTCTACGCACTATTTTTTTTTCACGTGGTTAGTTCCGACAATGGTGTCTGTTTTGATGCCGCCCACAAGCATCTGACTTGGCTTTATATGCCGTTGAGAAATATCTCTCAGGCATGCACGATGTTTTCCTTCAGGGAAGCAAGTGATAATTATACAATACGGACATGAATCCAAAAAAAAAACGGCTAAGTGCGAGTTGGACTCGCGTACGAAGGGTTCCGTACCATTATTTATAAAAATGAGCAAAAAAATCATTTTTTTGTACGGGAGCCTCTTAACTATTTATTCTGTTTTTAGTATTTGTTGTTATAACGGCAACAGAAATACATATTCTGTAGAAATTTGAACTGGCTTAGTATCACGGTTTATGAGGTACAGCCTGGTGACAGACGGACGGACAGCGAAGTCACAGTAATAAGGTCCCGTTTGACCCTTTGGGTACGGAACCCTAAAAACCAGAGGTACGTAGTTCGAAATTGAGACCTATCTACTTGGCAGTTTGAAGGTCACACCACTTCGTTATCACGGCTTTTTTTAAAAGCTCCGCCCGTCACCATGTCAAGGCGTCACAAGGTGACGGGACCTTGGCTGACCAATCCTTCATCCTTTTCCTAGACGGCCGCAAGAACACAGAACGACATACTCTTAAGAGGGTAGGCTTGACCTAAAAAACCCTTCTTAAATTCATCAACACAAGGCATGTTGTTGCTTACAGGACGTACAAAAAGCTCAACGGAACAACACCAACACACACTAGCAGTACTGCTTACCCCCTTTTTCCGCCATGTCTCCCTCCTCTTTAGCCTCGGCAGGCTATTGTAATTCTTCTCACTCATTTTATTTCACTGTTTCTTTACATTTCACTGTTTGGTCACTTTTTTATCGCACTTTGTCACTTTTGAACACAGTTTGGGAGTTTGTGAATAGTTATTTCACTTTTCTTTGGACACATCGTTATTTCGACTGCAGCCAGTAAATCACAATGATATAAGTGAAGTTATAAAGTTTAATAATAGTCTACGTTAAAACCTGTTTGAAATAAGTCAAGTAATTAGCACAAACCGCACCTTAATTGATTTAGTCGTTTCTGAGAAGAATGCTAACATACGAACTGATGACACAAGTGCTTATTTTTTTTTATGCGGCAGTTTTTTGTCTCAAACTGAAAAGTGTACGTAAGAAGGCTTTATTCAGGCACTAATACAAGAAAAAAACTATATCTAGCGAGAATAGACATTGTCTATGACTACCAAAGGAACTATTTTCGTAAAAACACCGTTGTTAGTGGAAAAAATAGGGAGTTTCCATAATAATGGTGTCTCAGGACGTGACACAAATTTACTGTTTTTAGACCCTATGGGTGTTGTTTAATGTGTGAAGGATGATATGGCAAGAAAGGAGGTGTCTGATGAGATGACAAGTAATAGAGAAGTATGGAAGAAGAAGACATGCTGCGCCGACCACAAACAAATTGAGGGCAGGAGAACGATGGTGGGTGTTGTAAAATGATTAGCTTGTCTAAAGAACGCTGAACAAAGCCTTTACAATTAAAAAAAAAACTTATCAATGCAGTTTTTACGACTAAAATAACGAGAGTGAATGCGTGGCACTCGGACGCATGCGTGTAGTATTACGAAGTTTCACTTCTTCCGCGCGGAGGGACTCCACAGGTTTAAAACCAATCCCACGACTTCAAAACGTGACTCTAAACACACCACACAACAGTAAAATTAAATTAACAATCGTGTTAAGAAGATAACAATACAATAATTCAAATGAGTCACTTTTTTATCGATTTTCACACACACAAACACACACATTCATATTTACTCAACCAATTGCAATCCAGTATCGGACAAAAGTTTTTCTTGGGAAATAAAGATGACCGCAAAGGTTTCTCAAAACAGTGAAGGAAACCGGCATGTTCTAGAACCGATAATTCAAAGACATGTGCTATCCTGTGTTCCAGTATCATCGTCTGCCTAGACTTTTCCCAATTTTTTTGGGCTGGGTTTCCGGTCTTACTGGATGCAGCTGGATACCAGTGTTTTACATGGAGTGACTGCCTATCTGACCTCCACAACCCATTTAGTACTGGGCCATACCCTACATCTAATCTAATATACTAATAATAAAGCTGAAGAGTTAGATTTTTTGTTTGTTTGCTTGAACGCGCTAATCTCAGGAACTCCTGGTCCGATTTAGAAAATTCTTTCACTGTTAGATAGGCCATTTATCGAGGCTATATATCATCACGCTACGACCAAAAGGAGCAGAGCAGCAATGAAAAATGCTGCGAAAATGGGAAAAATTTGACGCAGACGAAGTTGCTTTGGATAGCTAGTAAATACATAAAACTGGTTGTGAATTTGCAGCCGTTACCACTACTCGCATACTTGAATTCCTGAACCGTAATAATACTAAAGACAATAACATTTATATGATTAATGCATTTTATCATTAAGTAACCAGAAAACAAAGTTCAAAATCCATCACACCTATCTCAAAACTGTCTAAACGAATCTCCACACAATATTTTTCACTGCCAAAAAAATTCCTCAAGCAGAAATTCCTTAGTTTTTTTTTTTTTTTTAAAGTCGGTCACAGTTTTGTTTAAAACCTTTGTGCACAACAAACACGTTTGATTTAAAGACAAACACTAAACTAAATACGGCACTCATTGATAGCCATATCTTTTGATAAAATGATAACGGGAAGTATACAGGAATGTATTATTTCTAATCTAGATTTCACGGTATGTTATCGTTCGAGATTTTTGTCGAATGATATTATTGAAATTGTAATTTAATTATTTATGTCAAGATATGGATCAATGGTTCTGTCAAGTTTCCTGAAGTGGCCAGCAGTTCGGATTTAACCTATTTAATTATTTATGTCAAGATATGGATCAATGGTTCTGTCAAGTTTCCTGAAGTGGCCAGCAGTTCGGATTTAACCTATTTAATTATTTATGTCAAGATATGGATCAATGGTTCTGTCAAGTTTCCTGAACTGGCCAGCAGTTCGGATTCAACCTACAGGCTCATATCATGATTTTCTTTGCCTTTTCTCAAGATTATTGGGATCGGCTTCCATACAAATAAATAAAATATAAGTGTCTGTATGTAATATTAAGATAACCGCTTTTTACTACATGCATATGAATGTATATACGATAGATATACGAAAATATATTTTTTTAAATTTTTGTCTGTCTCTGTTTGTTCCGGCTAAACCAAAATAACAATTTTTGTCTGTCTGTTTTTCCGGCTAATCTCTGGAACGTCTAACGTCTGGACCGATTTTGACGGGACTTACATAGGCAGATAGCTGATGTAATAAGGATTAACTTAGGCTACTTATATTTTAGAAAAAATCCAATTCCTCGCGGACGAGAAGGCAAGTAGACTGTTGAAAAACCCTGACATTATGAAGAGTAGGGGCAAGCCAAACTTTTAGGCTTGTATAAAAGCACCGCCATTCTAGTTTAGAAGAGCTGCTCGGGTCTACCTTTAGGTTAAGCCGCGCTTACCTAATTTGGTCCGCGGATGGGTGACCACACATTATATACCGAGATCCCTCCGTGCCTCGGAAAGCACGTCAATCCATTGGTACCGGCTGTCATTTGTAGATCTTTGACAGTCGTTACAGGTAGTCAGTGGCCCGAAAGTCTGACAACCAGTCTTACCAAAGGGTATCTTATTACCCAGTATTAACGGGGATATGGAGCTCAGATAAGCAGGCACTCCATGAAAAAAAATATAATTAAAAAACCCCCGACAGAAAAAACCTGAAAAACCAAAAATAAAATTAATCCAAGGTCGTAGCGTTGGGGATCCGCTTTGTTTTCTGCTTGTGCTAAGCGGACTACTTAGCGGTCCCCCCAGCCCCTGGCGATGCCCATGGTGGCAAGTGGCCTGATTTCAAATTTCGGATCGACCAGACCATCAACTAGAAAAGAGGTGATGACCTTCAAAGGGCTGAGCAGATTTTCTCTAAACATAGCTAAGAACACTCGATTAAAATACCTTTGAAACGAAACCAATTTTATCAACATCGGTTCATCCGTTTAGGAGCTACGATGACACAGACAGATACACACGTCAAACTTAACTAACTAACACCCCTCTTTTTTGGTCGGGGATTAAGAATACTGGTATTTAGCTGCATCCAATTAGACTGGAAGCTGACCCCAACATAGTTGGAAAAAGGATACGCAAATGATGATGAAAGTACTGCCATTGAGACCAGGCGAATGATGACGTCATTTACGAATGATGGTCATGTCGAGCAGAATAAACGTCACACACATAAATTGCGTTTCATGAAGTGAAACTTCTAATGCGACTTCCAACCAGGTTGCGTTAAACTTTTAACGCTACCATGGAGGGGGTATGAAAGCACTGTTGCGTTAAACGTTCAACGCTCCTGGGGAGGGGGTATAAGAAAAAGAGACAGAGTGAATGCGTGGCACTCGAAGTTTCACTTCTTCCGCGCGGAGGGACTCTACGCACAATTTTTTTCAATTTCTAGCTATTATTCACACAGTAAACACTACCGTTTTCAGCAAAAGCCATTCAATACTAGTTTTCCTACCGTCTAGTTTGTTTACAAACAATAACCGCGGATTGCGTAAGGTTTAGATGAAATGCATTATTTAGATTACATGTTTTGTAAATAGGGATATTTATATAAAGAGCGTTTTCATAATGGAGGTATGTTAGTCTTGCTTTGTGCATAATACTTGAGGAATGTTGGCTCGGTTTTATAAGTGTAGAAATTATAATTGACTTGCTGACCAGCGGAACTTCTGCGTCACATTTTCCCCGTTTTTGCAACATTTTTTATTGATGTTTCGCTCTTATTGGTCGTAGCGTAGTATTATACACGGTGTAAATTACCTCATCACGAAGCCGTGAACCAAGCATTCTGTACATGAAACTAAGTAACTTTACGCAAAAATTATTGCTGGCAAACTTTTTTTTTTGGGGGGTGTAAAATCATGTTTTGTGGTAGAACTCAATGTAACGCACTCAAAACATTGTGCTGATGGACGGATTGAATAGTACGGGGGTCGTGGAGGTGTTTAAAGTAAAAATCTTACATTTAAAACTTGTATTTAAAAAAATACTTGTCAAAAAGTTGGAACTTTGACCCCTAATATCTCCATAACTAGAAGGTTCCCAGGTATGGTGTAGAACAAAAAAAATGTCGCAATGACAGGGAGAACCAGTGCCTTTGGGCTTCGTTAAGAGGTGTTTTACACCCTTTATAGCCTATCTTTCTCGATAAATAGGCTATCCAACACTAAATAAAATAATTATTCAATTCGAACTAGTAGTTCCCGAGATTAACGCGTTCAACCAAACCAACAAACTCTTCAGCTTTATAATAATTTTAGGATGGTTACCTAATGACATTAGCTAAATGTTTAATTCTAGACCGCACCCATAGCGTGCTAGATAGACGAGGTTGGGCAAAGGCTTACAAATATCAGTTATTTATATAAAAAGTTTTTAGTACTTCATTGCGTGATCATTAATTTCGAGTTATTATGTCATTGTCAAAATGATAGAGAAATATAGATTTTCAAATCAAATCAAATCAAAATCATTTATTTCAAGTAAGCCAATTACAGGCACTTTTGAATAGTCAAACAACAATAAAAATGAAGCTACAGTCCCAGTCACAAGACATAATAACTTGTGAAAGTACTGTAGTTGCCCATTCCAAAGCGTAGATCTCTATGGAGAAGAATGGGCAAGAAACTCCATGGACACTCTTTTAAATCAGAATCTTGTTACAAAACTTTGGTTACATCATTCATGTTGAGATGGTATGGTTTCTGGGATGGTCTGCGAATGCGACCACTCGTTGTCGTAATTCGAAAAAAAAACAGGTTACGGCTATCGCTATCGGTAAACAACTAGTGTTAGTGACCATGTCAGTTAGGTACGTCTACTTGGCTATCTGGCTACTGGATCGTGTTAAGTTAGAAAGAGACAACCAATCTCACCCGTTATCATCATCAGCCTATAATGTTCCCACTGCTGGGACGCCGGCCTCATCTCTATGAGAGGAACTGGACTGTAATCCACCACGCGGGCCCAGTGCGGGTTGGTGGATGTCACATGTCTTCGAATTTTTATTTCTAGGACATGCCGGTTTCCTCACGATGTTTTCCTTCACCGTTTTTGAGGGCAGCGGTAATGAAATAAATTACACAAAGTAATGCGCTGCCTGGGTTCGAACCCACGGCTTACTGCTCGTAAGTCGGGGCTGCCACCACTGGGCCACCGCTGCTCAGCACCAACTTCTAACGTGGTTTTTAAGACATGAAGGGGTTTAGATATGTAATACATGGTCACCCATCAACCCACAGACCTTGGTAAGCGTTGCTTAGACACACACACACAGACGTTGCTTAGACACGTGGTTCGACTAAGCTACGAATACTAAACGCTATAGAAAAGTATTTTCATATTTAAATGACGTATTATTTCCAATGAATGTATCCTCAACTACCTACACTTTAGTTAAAGGCTTGTCTTTAAATATTAGTAGTACTAAACACAATTATGTTAGCAATTAGTTCAGCTGCTTCAGAGACCTTGGCAGCCATGACAGTTTGTCGTGATAAAGTCAAGAGAGTTTTACATAATTGTAAAACCTTCTTGGTTGTTTCAAAGTACCAAATATATGTTTATTGTTTTATTTTTATCTATACATCCATAAAAATAAATAAAATTGAAGTGTCTGTTTGTAATATTAAAATTTAACTGCATACATATGAATGTATATATACACATGACGTATATACACACAAAGAAATGCGCCTGCCTGGGTTCGAACCCAGGGTTTACTGCTCGTAAGTCGGGGCTGCCACCACTGGGCCACCGCCGCTCTCCTCCGCCGGAAACGAAAGGGTAGACCGTCAAATTCAAATGTATTACGCATGTATTTACAG
Source organism: Cerastis leucographa (assembly GCA_963082945.1). Taxonomy (NCBI): domain Eukaryota; kingdom Metazoa; phylum Arthropoda; class Insecta; order Lepidoptera; family Noctuidae; genus Cerastis; species Cerastis leucographa. Next base: position 3,574,153 of record OY720374.1, on the reverse strand, counting down.
AATTATAATAATTTAAATCATCAATACAACGTCTATACGTTCATTTAATCCCATTCATTTATTACCGAGGCAGTGGGTACAGGGCACATTGCTCGTAGAACGGATGGCCGATAGGGCCGAAAAGTTCTAGAATGGCGTGACCGATGACCTGGTGAAGGTTGCTTGGATCCGCTGGATGCGAGTGGCGCGGAACCGGTCAATGTTGTGACACTTGGGGGAGGCCTATGTCCAGCAGTGGACGTCTTTCGGCTGAAATGATGATGATGATGAAAGCCATAAAATGACTATTTCATGAAAAATCATTCAATGGGATTAAATGAACCTAAGAGAGTTGTATTAATGATTTAAATTATTACAATAGGGGATCGGACTGGGTAAAGAAAACGACATTCTATTTTGTCCGTCAGACAGGTAATACAAAAATATTAGACACGTATTTTTTGTTTTATCAAAATATCAAAAAATTACTTAGTTAGAACTCATTAAAGTTGGATAGTGGGGGCTTACTACGTCACAGGTAGGTATAAAACTTACCTACATGTGACGTCATGCGCCATTTCAACTCAATACACCGTGTAAATCACCTCATCACGAAGCCGTCAACCAAGCATTCTGTACATGAAACTAAGTAACTTTACGCAAAAATTATTGCTGGGAAACGACTTTTTTTTTAGGGGGTGAAAAATCATGTTTTGTGGTAGAACTCAATGTAACGCACTCAAAACATTGTGCTGATGGACGGATTGAAAAGTACAAAGGTCGTGGAGGTGTTTAAAGTAAAAATCTTACATTAAAAACTTGTATTTAAAAAAATACTTGTCAAAAAGTTGGAACTTTGACCTCTAATATCTCCGTAACTAGAAGGTTCCCAGGTATGGTGTAGCACAAAAAAATGATCGCAATGACAGGGAGAACCAGTGCCTTTCGGCTTCGTTAAGAGGTGTTTTACACCCTTTATATCTCCGTAATTTTATGACCACGTGAAAAAAGAAAAAATACGTGTCCAATACTTTTCAATAAACTACCCGACGGACAAAGAAAAAACAAATAGGATTATCCCCTATTCTGTAAAGCCATAATATTTCTTACGGCCGCTAATCAAATTTTTTACAACATACAGCCTAACACTTGACTGGCAAATTGCAAGAAACATTAAAAAAAAAAAAAAACGTGGGCCACCCTTGGGCCTTAAGAATAGAACCATAATTTACTTTAAAACAACAGTACCCTTCAAAAACCACTATTTAACTCACAAACCACTACAAAATAATACTAAAAACTTGAACATTTAACTCCACACTGACTGAATCACAGTTAACACTGAAGTACGTCTGAAAAGTGACTGAAAAACGTCGCAAGTGGTTCCGTTATCGCGAGTACAGATAGCACACAAAGCAAATATGTGTACAGTTCAAATATTTATAATGTCGTAATCCTAGCATGGGTATTTTTATGAATAGATACGATAATGATTTTAGGATTTTTTCTCTTCATCATCATTGTCCAGCCTTTTACCGGGGTGGACATAATATATGAAGAGTTTGTTTGTTTGCTTGAACGAGCTAATCTCAGGAACTGCTGGTTCGATTTGAAAAATTATTTCAGTGTTATAGTATAGCCCATTTATCGAGGCAGGCTATAGGCATCATCACGCTACAATCAATAGGAGCGGAGCAGCAATGAAAAGTTTTGCCAAAACGGGTAAAACGTGACGCAAACGAAGTTGCGCAGGACAGCTAGTAGTAAATACCATTCGAGTAACCTATAAATATTTGTTGCACTATGTCACTTTGGTATTTCTCAATGAGTAAAACTGCATCATTTCTGAGAAGGTTCACCGTGAAAGGTGTCATGGAAAATTCTGGGAAAATATTATACAAGTTGTTGTTTTACAGCCTCGTCAAAATTCAGGAGGTTTTTCAGGAGGACAACTACAAATTAATTAATTCGTCTGCGTCACATTTTCCCCGTTTTTGCAACATTTTTCATTGCTACTCCGCTCCTATTGGTCGTAGCGTGATGATATATAGCCTATAGCCTTCCCCGATAAATGGGCTATCTAACACTGAAAGATATTTTTAAATCGGACCAGTAGTTCCTGAAATTAGCGCGTTCAAGCAAACAAACTCTTCAGCTTTTAGTATTATTATATTGGATTCTACACGATACTAAAACCACGTCTTCCTAGACATCAACTACTTCTCAACAAATTCATAAAGATTTTACAATTTGTCAGGAACAAACAAAAAACTTCTTCTGCCCACCATACCTCACAGGAATCCTATAACTACCCACTAATGATATAACCGCGCCTACAACGACTCGCGCACGCAATCTACTGAAAACACGCCTACGACACGCTATTAAAGCACTTATGATTTAAACAAACGATGCAGACGGTTTGTCTAACTGAATTATGTGTTTAAAGCATTGTTTAAAAAAAAAACTGTTTTGCAAAGTTCGGACGTGGGACCAAAAAGCCGGACCAATCCCGTCCGGATTGTTCTTGAGAACACTACTCGCAGTGCAGTGCATTTTTGCATTTTTTTTTTTTTTTTCAGTTAATATATTTATAGAAAGTAAAAGGAGGGAGGAAGCTTTTGAGACATTAATTGGTCCTTTGTAACTTTTTTGTGAGCAAAGAGTTAAAAAAAAAAAGTTGTGGAGTCCCTCCGCGCGAAAGAAGTGAAACATCGTTATACCACACGCATGCGTTCGAGTGCCAAGCATTCACTCTCGTTATTTTATTGAGCTTCTAAATAATATCTTGTTGTTTTCTTGTTGTATTATTTTTATTACATAAGATTATCGAGGTCATTCTACTCATGGAAATTGAGCAAAGGCTGGTCACACCGAAGAATCGAATGCATGACGGTTTGCACGCCATCTTGCGTACCTAGTAGAACTACGTAGTCACAAATCTTGTAATACTGCCATCTCTTAGTCAGTTTTAGAAAATATTCCCCCTCCATGGTAGCGTTAAACTTGTTGGAAGTCGCATAAGAAGTTTCACTTCAATAAAGTGTTGTATTGTATAACGGGCTTGTGTCAGCAACTCCACGTCCAAAGCGCGTATTTTAGTACAGAAAAAAAAAGTTTATATGTATATGCTATCCATACAAGTATGTTAAACTTAACAAAATCTCATGCTATGTCAACTGCGTGAATGAAGCATTAACACGCTTGAATGGTGTTTCCATGTTTGTGGTCATGTCTTTAATTTATTTACCTATTCAGAATAAGAACAGTGGTATTGGTAAGTGTAAAATTACAAAATTACAGAGGTGTACATAAAGGGTGTAAAACACCTCTTAACGAAGCCGAAAGGCACAGGTTCTCCCTGTCATGTCATTGCGATAATTTTTTTGTTCTACACCATACCTTCTAGTTACGGAGATATTAGGGGTCAAAGTTCCAACTTTTTTACCAGTATTTTTTTAAATACAAGTTTTGAATGTATGATTTTTACTTTAAACACCTCCACGACCCCCGTACTCTGCAATCCGTCCATCAGCACAATATTTTGAGTGCGTTACATTGAGTTCTACCACAAAACATGATTTTACACCACCCAAAAGAAAGTCATTTCCCAGCAATAATTTTTGCGTAAAGTTAGTTGGTTTCATGTACAGAATGCTTGGTTGACGGCTTCGTGATGAGGTGATTTACACCGTGTATATAGTACACTCACTTTTTGCCATTATGTTTAAGTCCCATGTAATTGCGGGCGAGCCCATGAACTGGGCACAAATCTAGACTACTAAAATGACATCATCATCATCATCATTAGCCTATAATGTTCCCACTACTGGGACACAGGCCTCCTCTCTATGAGAGGGAGTGGGCTGTAATCCAGCACGCGGGCCCAGTGCGGGTTGGTAGATGTCACATGACTTCGAATTTTTAGTTCTAGGACATGCCGGTTTCCTCACGATGTTTTCCTTCACCGTTTTTGAGAGCAGCATTAAAATGACATAATAAGATATTATTTATAATTTTTAGGTAATATTTGTATATTGTTTACTTTTAAATACAGGTAGGTATCGTATCCTAATTTGCCAACAAAACCAAGAAAAATATACCATATTAAATATGTTTGCATAATAACAAAAAAAAATCAGTTAACCAACATCATCCTACATCAAATGAAAATACTGCTTGAAATTCGACAGATCTGCAACTAAATAAATAATTGAGAAAATTATATTTTTACTTGCAAGTTTTTATTTAACTTGCCTTGTTAGTATGTATTGGTCATAGTTATATTTTTATTTCCAAGTTTTTATTTAACTTGGCTTGTGTATGTTGATCAAATCTTGCTACTGAATTTCAAACCAGTTCCCCCAACCAATTGAGCTGAAATTTTGCACACACCTTTGGTTCTGGTGACAATACATTCTTATGACTGCCATGACTTGATCCTTCAGCCAGGATCGTCTTCTCACGAGAGAACCCCTCAGTGTTTAATAGCACGGACTCGAAACTTTGTTTATATGTTTGATAGATAAACTTGATTTCATCTTTTTATTTTAATAAAAGCTTGTTTTAAATAAAATGTTAACGACAATTTTTTTTTTTTTTTGTTTTTTTTTTTTTATTCTCATCTTCCTGATCACTAAATTGCCGCCATGCACAGTTATGGCAGTTCGCTAGTTTTGGTATAAAACTTTGTAATTATGTAGTCAATATCAGAAGCACTTTACCACCAACCATATAATAATAATATTACTTACAAAGCCACTCTTCGCTTTCTCATGGCGGGACATTTTTCTTTTTTTAACATCCAGATGCATTCTGTAACAAAATGAAAATTTATGTCAACTTAAGTCGTACAAGAGTTTCAAAAAAGTTTACTTGAGATAGAGACAGCCTGCTAGGGCAGCGGGACTGTTCGAAAGAGATACCGTGGCCCTGGAGCACAAAGGGCTAAGAAGGAACATGGATTGGTTTTAGTCAGTACAAGTCTGACACTCCCTTCCGCTCCGACCAGAGCGGAAGGAGTCAGTTGATGATTTCCCAACAGAAAAAAAAAAATGATAGACACACCAAGAGATGAGTGTCGAATAGCTACATCGTCATCTTTCTGCCCTTGTGCCATATTATTTTGGGTCGGCGGAACATGTTTTTTTTTTAAGTGAAACTTCTTATGCGACTTCCAACAAGTTTAACACTACCATGGAGGGGCAATATTTTGTAAAACTCACTAAGAGATGGCAGTATTACAAGATTTGTGACTACGTAGTTCTACTAGGTACGCAAGATGGCGTGCAAACAGTCATGCATTCGACTCTTAGGTGTGACCAGCCTTCGCTTAATTTCCATGAGTAGAATAACCTCGATAAACTTATTTAATAAAAATAATACGACAAGAAAACAACAAAATATTATTTAGAAACTCAATAAAATAACGAGAGTGAATGCGTGGCACTCGAACGCATGCGTGTAGTATTACGAAGTTTCACTTCTTCCGCGCGGAGGAACTCCACGCACTATTGTTTTTTTTCCATTCTCCTCTGTCATTCGTCATGCTATCATTTACTCCTTTCTCTTTCATATAATTTTTCACACAATCCATCCATCTATATCAATCTTATATTCATCTCGCTTATAGTCACATGTGTTCCATCCTCCTCATCAAATGACCATACCAAGATAGCTGGAAGGCTGGAACCCAGGTTGCCTCTCTGTTAAAAGCCGTGGGTTGTGTTCCACCACGCAGGCCCAGTACAGTTTGGTAATTGTCACATCCCTTATTAATTTCACCAGTTATCTGCCCAGCCTTTTTCCAACTATATTGGGGTTGGCTTCCAGTCTTACCAGATTCAGCTGAATACCAGTATTTACATGTAGCAACTGCATATCTACCTATGTCTGAAATGATTTTGCAGGGACTTTTACTGGCAGATAGCCGATGTTATAAGGAGTAACGCCACTTTTGTTTTTGAAAAAGGATAAGGGTTCTGTGCAAAAAAATATATCCCATAAAATTCGAAATTCGATTCAAATAGATAGATAGATAGATAGATAGATAAATCATTTATTCAGTGCACACAAAAGACATAGCACAACACACAGAAGCACAAATTAATGACACAGATTACATAAATATACCTATATAAAAACAAGGTGCCACTATACAAAAAGAAAAACAAAAAAAAAAACATATTTATGAAACAGTTATAGTAACACCATGACATTCAAATAAAATAACGAGTATACAAGGTGCGGTGTGCGTCTCAAGGTTGCACCAAATGGGAGTCCAGCTCAGCATGTGTCAGGCATGCACCTGACGCTGATATTCTGCTGGATCCCTGTAGTGACATACGGACGTCGAGCAGACGAGATAAATCGGTGTTGTGCGTGGAAGTGAAAGAATTACTTATACGCGGAGTGAAATTATGTAAGTATACCCACAACTTAAATTTAGTGTTCTACAGTAAGTTTAGTTTACTGTATTGTAAGCGTTCTTGTTCTTGGGTGAGTGTATGATTACTTGAGCATTTATCAGGTTATAAATGTATAGTGTATAAATAAAAAATAATATAATAGGTAATACAATATTATATTAAGTGCGAATATAAATAAACGATTTGGCTAGACTAAATTATGTTTATAATAGATAAATATAGGTTTATATCATGTGACGGTATTATAATTATTGGTCAACAAAAGATTCCCAAGTCAAGTATTCAATAACCAAGTACCCCCCTGTTTACAGGTTTGTGACCACGAGTTACGCTACAGATAGACAGATTGACTCGGAAAGAATACAACAGCCAGTCATATAATGGACGTGTTCGAAACAGTCATACCCAGTTTTTTCTGCGATTCGATAAGGAACTGCCGCAGCCGAACTCTGAAGGTACCAAGACATTTAAGATTCCTTATCGGCGGGGGAATATTGTTCCAGCATTTGGATGCGGCGTATCTGAAACTTCCCCTGAAAGCAGCTGTCTTATGCGATTGAGTGGAGAGTTGCTGCGAGCACTGCCTACTTGCGCATTCTCTTCTGCTAGTGATCCAGCTCAGTTTATTGTACAGGTAGGTCGGCTGCCTGTACTTTATAACTCCAAAAAGTATGCATGCCAAGTGCAACTTCCGCCGCGACTTCATCTTAAGGATAGAGTGCTTGTTTAAGAAAGGCGTTACGTGACTTCTTGGTGGGATTGAGAAACAGAATCGCGCGCAGGCATTTTGCACCCTCTGGATTAGTCTCTCAGTTCTTGCCAGTATCCGAGGGCCAATAACTGTATCTGCGTAGTTTAGGTTGGATAGCACGAGTGACTCAACCAGTTGGATACGCAGGTCCTCTGATAGATAAGGCCTTATTTTATAAAGGACCTTAAGCCGGTAGAAACAAGTGCGCACTGTCTCTGCCACGTGCGTTTCGTATCTCAACCCAACGTCCATGTTCAGTCCCAGATTACGTGCCTCAGCGACTCGACTGACGGACTCACCCAGCAGGGTAACGTTGAGTGATGCCGGCACTGCGCTGATTTGGCTCTTGGTTCCAAACAGCATATATTTTGTTTTCGCGGGGTTAAGTACTAAACCGTTATTTTCAGCCCAGCATGCTATCCTGTCAAGATCCTCGTTAAGATCCTTTATCGCGATGTCATAGTCACTTGGCTTAAAGGAGATATAGACTTGTACGTCATCAGCATAAATATGGTACCTACATTTCTTCAGGGAACTTATGATATCCGCACAATACAAAATAAAGATAATAGGGCCCAATATTGTACCTTGCGGGACTCCCCTGTTAACAGAAGTGAGTGACGAAACAATAGATGAGCCATTGCTCAGACGTATTTCCACACGTTGCCGACGGTTGGTAAGATAACTTTGGAACCATTGTATCGTGTTTTGGTCGAATCCATAGTAGTTAAGCTTTGAGAGAAACAAATCTATATTTATGCAGTCAAAGGCTCGCGAAAAATCAAGTAGGACAAGAATTGTGCACAGGCCCTTATCCTGTGCTGAAAGAATATTATCTGTCACGTCCAATAGAGCTGTAGAAGTACCACGCTGTTTGCGAAAACCTGACTGTAGCTCAGGTAGAATGTGCTTATCCTCTAGATACTTGGAAACCTGCTGGCATACCGCCTTTTCAGCAATTTTAGAAAGGCAAGGTAGAATACTAATAGGTCTAAGGTCTTTCAAGTCAGTTGGATTGGTTTTTTTAGGCAATGGCTTAACGGTAGCAATTTTCCAGATGTCAGGGAAAGTTGCTGAGAGAATTGAGCTGTTCACAATGTCGGTGATGGGTTTTAGTGTATGTGAGAGTGTAAGCAAAAGCATATTCAGGGTCACCTTATCACAGCCTTCGGCGTTAGATTTAAGCTGGCGGAAGTAGCGCAGAATTTGTTCAGCAGTTACTGGTTGTAGTGAAAATGTGAAGCTATCATCACCATAACGATGAGATTCAAAGAAGGTGCGCTGCAATGTATTGCAGACAGGGTTACCAGGAACACTCAAAAAGTGATTATTGATTAGGTTTGGATCTCTGAAGTGAGTAGGAAGGTCATCAATTTGTTTCCTTAATACAGTGCTTTTTAAATTTTTCCACAACGTTTTGGGATCTTTGATCTGACTATTAATATTGAATTTAAAATATGCAACTTTTTCATTAAATATGGAAGTTACCACCAGAGATTTCAGCTGCTTGTAGTATGCCTTTTTGGAGTCTGATTTAGTTTTACGGTACTTGGTTAGAGCGTCATTCCGCAAGTGCATCATCAGTCTAATTGTGTCTGTTATCCAGGGATAAGATGGTTCCTTAATTAAACATTTCTTGACCGGAGCGTGCGCATCGTAAATTGCTAGAATGTTTGCATTCAATTCCTCAACCATATCATTCACATTCTGCAAGCTGCAAATGTTGTCCCAGTGTATGTGTGATAAATCGCTATCTAGTACTTCTTTATTTATTTGTTTAATGGGTCTGTGCGTAATTGTATATGGTTTATATTTGCTACGCCTAATATTAAACTCGCACACGACAAGTGAGTGACCATTTATTGAGCCATAGGGCTCAACAGATATGCCCTTATGGTTGAGATTCGTACAGACAAGGTCGATCAATGTTTCGCTGTGAACTGTGAAATGGGTGGGCGAACTTACCAGTTGTTTTAGGCTCATGCTATTCAAAAACTCAAAAATTTTCTTAGTTTGCCCGTTAGCATTCAGTAAGTTGACATTAAAATCGCCGAGTAGTACGTAGTGATCACATTTGACTAACGAGCTAATAGAATCAGTTATAGCGTCGAGAAAGAGGTCCAAGTCGAAGCGTGGGGGACGATACGCTGTTCCTATAGCAATTTTATTTCCATTTAGTGTAAGGATAATCCACATTTGCTCGACAGTGTCGTATCTTGGGTCAATTGGGTTAGACCAGGTACGAGCGGTCAGGCCGCGTTTAAGATAAAAACCCACACCACCCCCCCGACCCCCGTGAACAGACAGCGGTCGTGGTATGTGGCGCAGGCGGTAACCTGGCACAGTGGGCGCTCGCCCCTCTTCGCCCGGTCTTAGCCAAGTCTCGTTAACTGCTAATACATCGAAAGAATGCCTTTCCACTGATGCTATAAAATCATCGTGGTTAGTGCCAAGGGAGCCTACATTAAGCAAGCCAACCTTAAGGTATTTCTCAATCATTTATGTAATGAAATGAACAACAGAACAGAAGCGAAGCACTATCACAGACGTAGAATGTTGATGTTTTCGCGTTTGACAGGCAAAATAAAATAAAATTAGTATGTGTAATTCTGTGTAAATATTGCAAATGCTTGTTGGAACTATAACCAACAAAGAATTGAAATGCATGAAAATAATTATAACCAAAGACAAATAATCCCAAGATAAAAACATTGCAAAAACAAATAAACAAAAATAATTGTTTGATATGAGTAAATAATGATTGAAAGTAAATAATTGTAAATAAAAATTGTAGATTGGACATTGTAAATAATAATAGAATTTGAGCCAGTGTAAACAAAAGTTGTATAATATAAGTCTTCACAAATAATGTAAAAGTCCTACACGAAATTATTTTCGAGATGTTTGTATGTATACGTGTATTAATAGTGTAAATATCAGTAATGCGGTTGTAAATGACTTCTGCAAAGTAATGAGTTTTAAAATTCAAGTAATCTGTGCTTAAAAACATTTCTAACTTACTGTAAGCTAACAGTAATAGATAAAATACCATAAATGTCCACAAATCAGCAAAATAATCCACATTCCTAAAATAGATTTGGCGTAATGTTGCCCAATGTCTTTGAGAAACAAATAGACTCCCACCCGGTACCGCAGTAGACACACACCGCCTTGCGAGTGCGACATAACTTAACATGTAGAACATAAAAATATACAAAAATTCGTTACGTACAAAACAAAATAATAAAGAGATCAAAACACCCACAGAAGCAATAGGTATGTGAATCATGTTTACAGTACGCGTTCGGATGTGGTACAAACCGACCGTTAGCCAAAAATCCTACAGATATCGTCTTCACACCTTATTCGTTCAGCTTTTTGGCCATCTTCTCTGCGTGCTAATATTCTCCCTTCCTTAGTCCATACGTACTTCCATTTGTTTTGGCTCCCTGCCTGACGAGCGTGATAAAATAACTGGCGGTTTGTTCGAGTTAGACGTTCGTTAACGTAAACTCGATGCGGCGGCGCCGGCGGCCCAGTGATATTAAGGTCGCCTGTACTCAAACCGCGGCGAACCCGAGCTGCGCGCAGTAGTGTATCGCGCGTGGCGCGCCTTGCGAAGCGCACGGATATACACCGCGGTCGCTGCGCAGCGGGGTCGGCGGAGATGGGGCCGTCAGAAGTCTCTACTCGATTACGGCGTGTGGATCCGACTCGCTCTGCATGAACCACATCCCTCTCATCAATTTCGACGCCAAGCTTTATGGCAAGAACCTTAACGAGGTGCAGGGCGCTCTCATCTCTGCTCTCCGGTATTCCGGTCACCTCAATGTCGTTGAGCAAGAGTTCTTGATCGCGCTCGTTCAATTGGCATTTCAATTCAGCGATGGTGTTTTCTAATGGGTCCCTGTCCGGCTGTACTTCTTGCTGCAGTCTATGTTCGAGGGCGCCTACTCGCGCTTCTATTTTATCCATCCGCTCATCAGATATCTTTAAGGAATCCTTTAGTTGAGCCATCTCCGTGCGTAGTTCTTGGAATTCCAGATGCATCAAGCGAAACTCGGCACGCAGCTCCTCTTTAAATAATCGCAGCTCGTCTGCTAAGTCGGGAGAGAAATTAACAGTAGCATCCAGGGCCGTGCTATTTAATGGACTGTCCATGTCCATGAGCTCCTCGGGGCTACTGTGCTCCTCTGCCTGGACAGCATCCGTCGCACCTCGAACTGGTGTCTCCGTCCTGTTGTCTCTAACTACGTTTTTCAGGCAATTAGGGCATCGCCAGGTAGTTGCAACAGTACCCGAACCAGGCAAACCGACGCAAACGCGATGATAAAAGACATCGCACTGACGGCATTTAGCGGCCTCTATCGGCGATAAAAATTTGGCGCAACCGCCGCACTTCGCTGCAGGCATGTTGTGCTTTGTTCGCAACGTTAGTTACACTAGTTATTGATCCAGCTTAGTCGTTCCGCTCTGTATCAATAGATGGCGCTGTTTTGAACAAATGCGAATTCTGGTTTGATGGCAATTTAATGGTATGTCAACACCATACAACGACACTGGGCTAAACAGAATTGCAGCTCACTCTCGGGCGACACTTCACAGCTAGTTTTAAGTGTATTCACTAAATAGTTTTAATATTTTTAATATTAAGGGTAGATTAAGTTCACTGGTGTACTCGTTTACGTTTACACAGTAATTATTATGTATACACTGCACTTGTGCACTAGATAACGTTCCGTGTCTTGAATTGTATTATGTAAAAACTTTCTGTATTAAAACTGTTCTTTTTAAATGGGTTACTTTATTTAAAACAATATAAGCAACAGTAGGACGTACCGACTAACTTGACATCCGTGACGTCACTCGCTAGTACATTACTAAAATCTACTAAAAGCTTCGATCAATTATTGATCGAAGACTAAAAGCAAATGATGACAAAGAAATATTTAAAAAAAATAGTGCGTGGAGTCCCTCCGCGCGGAAGAAAGAAGTGAAACTTCGTAATACTAATGAAACACCGAAGAGTCGAATGCATGACTGTTTGCACGCCATCTTGCGTACCTAGTAGAACTACGTAGTCACAAATCTTGTAATACTGCCATCTCTTAGTGAGTTTTAGAAAATATTCCCCCTCCATGGTAGCGTTAAATGTTAAACTTGTTGGAAGTCGCATAAGAAGTTTCACTTCAATAATTTGTTTTAAAACAGAACATCACACAACACACTTGGTGATTAATTAAATTTTACACAATCCGGTAATTCTGAGCACGAGGTCCGGCGTTCAATTCCTAGTTTGGAATAAGTGTTATTGGGTTTTTTGAAGTGAAACTTCTAAAGAGACTTCCAACAAGTTTGCGTTAAACTTTAACGCTACCATGCAATTGTTAAAATCAACCTTTTCCCATTAAAATAAAGTTTGTTTTGGAATGATTGTTGATCTTGTTTTGTTTTTGAAAGTTCCACGTTCAAATTGTCTTCTTTCTTCTACTTCATATTTCGTTATAGGTTTTTATTTTCATTTCCACATTACGAAGTTTCACTTCTTCCGCTTGGAGAGACTCCATGCACTATATTTCTCTGGTGAAATGCTGTTTTACTATTAGTACTCTGCCTAACCCTCCAGCAATTACAGGTGTGATGTTAATTGTCATGTTATGTTAAAGATTTAAAAGTGAATGGCAGTTTATAACTAGGTTGACATAAAAAGAATACACAAATAACTGTAAATGTCATTGTTGTCTGAGAATAAACAATTCACGTTATTTCTGAATACCAGGTAAAACATGGGAAAAAATAACTTCAATACCTGTCTGTCTGTCAGTATTTCTATTAACAGCAGAATTATTTTAAACTAGCTGCTACCAGAGACCTATGTCCATGTGAAATTACTTATTGTAATATATTACTTCCGCATTGTATCGGATTTTGTTAACACTTTAACGGTTATGATTTTTTTGCATGGAACCCTAATCCTTTTTGTTTAATAAAAGCAGCCTTTGATACTCTTTAAAACATCAGCTTTCTGCTAGTAAAATTGGTCTAGCTATTTCGGAGATTAGTCAAAACAAACAGACCGACAAAAATTTAAAAAACATGTTTTTTTGTTATAAGTACTTTAATATACTTTCATATAATATGCATTCAGTGCAAAAGTGTTATTTTGACATTACAAACAGACACTACAATTTTATTTATTTGTTTTAAATTTTAAATATACATTTAGCATACAAAACCAAAACAAGGATTCCATCTGCATTTCTTTTTGAAAATCACAAACTGCTAAGCGTATTTTGATATAATGAGTTTAATCATATTTTTAAGAGCATAAATAAAATAATGAATAAGTAATGTCTTTGAGGCTGATAATGATCTGAAGAATTTAGATGTTGGCCTACTTTTTCAACAAAAATGCTATAGTTAAAGACAAATCAGACAGTCAACACACAACAGTACAGAACAGTATAATCTTCTCTGCTAGCCAGATAACTTTATTTACTATTTACAATCTTCGATAAAAATTAAAGATCCGTTTTAAATATTTTGCGAATGAATGGTATTTTTTTCTTGTTCAAAATTCATCAGAAGGAATGTTTAAAAAAAAAACTTTGTACAGTGCTTTTTTTTATAGTATAGATGTTATTGGCATTACAGTTAGCGCCGCCTTTGCCGAAGGCCCCAAACAGTAAACATCGGGGTCATTTCGACACAAAAAAAAGTTTTACTCGTATCGCAACTGACAGTCAGTAGCGATTTTCAAACTGCTTTATTTACTAGAATCACGCATCAAACAGTAGTATAAGTTGTCAATATGATGACTGAACAGGTGATTTATCATTTAACAACTCCATCCGCATTCACACAGTCGTTTTTCAATCATAAAAACGCAAAAACATGAGCTGTTACGTTCACAACGGTCAATGTTCTTCATAACCTATGCTAACTTTGTTTTAGCAACTTCTAAACAAACAAACTGATAAAGATAAGATAATAGATCTACTTTACCACTAAATAAGCGTAGATTTATTTCCATACAAGTTCACAAACATCACTTTTTTGATAAAAACATGATAGATAACACAAACAACTTTACACACCACACATAGGCAACACAGTAGTGACGCGCTACGTTCACTTTACAATCGACAATCGAGATGGAGATTCGTCATTTGGATAGTGTTGTGACTTTTGATATTTTTCCTAACTTGTAACGGCGACATCTATGTATAAGTCATTACACTAAATTTTTACCTACCTACCTCAGTTTCGTTATATTCGAATTACAAAATTGACAGCGGTTTCAAGATACCCATACCGACATCGGGTTGCATTATGCGAATCGTCATAAATTCTAAAACACAAGCAAACACATTCTGAACATACAGCCTAATATTTCTTCGAAATCGAGACCATGTTTTTAAAAATGGAACAAGCACAACAATTAGAACAAAAGTATTGTATACTATTTGGCTGTTGCGGCTACAAGATCTTTGCCTTATACCTAATAAAGACTAAATATAAATAAACAATAGTCAGTGTGTAGTAAGTTTCTATTAAAAATACTTATTTGTCTATATCTGTGTTTTATTCTTTCCTTCGTAGATAAAATCTTGTATGCAACTGTGCGTTATTGGTCTTAACTCGTGCCTGCCTATGGCACGCAATAAAACAAATGGCACTCGTATTAAAAGACCGTCCATAACGTAACAGTTGCATAAATAGCTATTATGTAACTTTGTGATATTCTCTATGAAACAATGTAATAGTAGTAAAATATTATAAGAGGCTTTTTTTTACGGATGGTAAACCTTCAAATGACTTCTCCCGCTCTGGGCCGAGCGGGAGGGAGTGTTAGACTTGTACTGACTAAAACCCATCCATGTTCCTTCTTCGCCCTTTGTGTTCCAGGGCCACGGTATCTCTTTCGAACAGTCCCGCAACCCTGGCAGGTATCGGCCCTCTCGGACCCCTTCCGGTTTGCTGACATCTCTTTGAGGCGCGCGTGGAATACGAACGCGCCGTCGGCACGGCCTGTCGTCAAGGACGACAGGCCGGACGGAAGGTGAGCTAGCCCATTACTCACCATCCACAGGCACGCGCCTACGGTGGCCGGGGGCCACTGGTTGCCCCCCAACACCCGGGGCGTCTCCCGCGGCGGCTGGGACGTCAGGTTCTCTCCCTCTCACGTTCCGCCACCTCCTTTGCTAGCATGACTGCTTCGCAGAAGGAGGCGACGGCTTCCCATTCCCTCTTGCTCCGGACCATGGATTGAACCAGGGCCGGACGCGGGAGATCGCCGCCGCCAATCACCGCTACGAGGACACGGCGGTGCTCAGCCCTAGCGGAGCAGACCTCCACGGTATGCTCCACCGTGTCCTCAGGCTGATCCTCGCAGTGGTGACACCCGGGCGTTTCCTCCCGCCCGATTCGGTGCAGGAACCTCCCGAAACAACCGTGTCCAGTGAGGACCTGCGTCAGGCGGAAGGTGAGGGCACCGTGGTGCCTCTCAAGCCACTCCTAAAAGAGGGGACTTATCGCCACTATTGTGGGGTGCCCTGCACGTGGTTGCGACAGTCGCTGTCTCCATGTCGCCATGAGATCGCGCCGGAGGTCTGTCCGCTGAGCGACATTTTGCCGTGGCAGCGGAGTTTCCCCCCGGCGTAGTGCCTCCGCGCGCCATTCGTGCAGGCGCGCGAGTACTAACGCCTCCAGATCCCATGGCGCCAATCCGGCCAAGAGGCTCGCCACCTCACCGGAGATAGTGCGGTACCCCCGGACCAGCCTTACGGCTACCACCTTCTGGGGCGCGTTCAGGTAATGGGCGCCGCCTCAAAGAACGCGCCCACACCGGGGCCCCGTAAAGGGCCATGGACCGCACGAATTATAAGAGGCCTGAAGATATATCAGAAGCTGTGCAGTAAGAGAAACAGCCAGTAGTTTCCAATGATAATTTCCTTACAGGTTTTTTCCTTATTAAGGACTACGGGCAACAATACTAACTGATAGGAGAGAACCATGAGGCTTCGTGTAGGCTATAATGATGGCGACTTATGCGTATACTTACAAGCCTAGCCTGGTCATAAGGTCCACCTTGTATTTTCAGTTTCTCTATCCATCGCTATGCAGACCTTTTTGGAAATGTACAGCGGAAAGGTTTAATACTTTTTTCAAAAAATACAACTGCCTGCCAATAAAAAAAAACAAAATTCATCATTCAAATCGTGAATTCTAATCTGCTAGAATTCGGCATTCTTCTGTTATATTCTCATTTTCCACGTAACAACAACCACCTCTTATGGAATAAAAAGTTGCTGATTCTTTCAAGTCTAGTTTTTAATATACTTTTTACATAACAAAATTGAAACGTTCGTCTACTTATTGTATCAATATGGATAAAACACAAGAACCTCCAAAGAAATGTTTTTGCGCGAAATGTTTCCTTCCTGTCGAACCCGAAGATAGGGTCGATATTGACGGGCAAAGCTTCCACAGGTGTTGCAGCACTTGCTGTGAGTATAAATAACCTTTTTATCGTTTTAATACTATTTTTGGAACAGAGAGGAGATTTAGAACTTACTTGAGAGAGCGAGATGACTAAAAGACTGTCCGAAAAGAAATCTCGGTCTGAGGATTTTTGAATACGGGTGCTGGACAGACCTCCGACCTTAGCAATGTCTATGTAAGACTTGGAGGAAAGGCCAAGAGAAGTGGATGTGCTGTGTATTTGTGGTAGGGTGACAAAGTAGAAAAAACCTTTTGCTCAGCATGCATAATTCCCTCTCCCACCTTCATCCCCGCCTGTACTATGTATTTTAAACAGCTGTCTGGCAGCAAGTTCTTTTACATAAAAACCGTCGTTTATTTTGCAGGTGTCTGCCAAACGATTCCTACGTCCCTGAAGATGTTCTACGGGCACGTTTTCTGTGCCGATTGCTTCAAGTCGCACGTCCTGTCAAGGTTTAGGGGCGAGAGTCCCCGCATCCATTCTAATAGCTGGTGGATGCAATGGGCCCCTGGCGGTCACCCACAACAGGGGAATATCAATGAGAGCAAAGGTAAAACTCGTGATTTCTGAAACCGTTTATTTCTCAGTTTTGGCGAACCAGACTTCTACATTTTGATCAGCCTTCTAAATATAAGATAAAGTTAATTCCATAGTCTTAATTATTTTTCGTTCAGAGACTAAACCTGAGAACCTAGCGACACCGGAAGAGCCACCAAAGAAATGTATTTGCGCGCGCTGCCTTCAGAGTGTTGACGAAAACAGCAAAGTATGCATCGGAGGCCAGAACTTCCATCCTCAATGTGCCAAATGCTGTAAGTATCTTATAAGCTCATGCATCGTTCTCTTGCCAACTCAATATATTTTGGGTCGGCGCGGCGTGTTCTCTTCTTTGTGCATGCAGTGTTACAAGCCTTGCAGCATTGTGTACAAAATAATAAAGGTATTGGTATAGCTTCCTCTCTAGGCAATTAAAATTGATCCATTTGAAAAGTCCCCAAGTCACACCCGATAAGCCCTGGTCTAGAGGGTATTTGTAGGACGGCATCTAAAATAACAAATTTCTCTTAGAGCCTTTTAACTCTTCTTACCTAAGCTTCGTTGGTTGATCTCCTAATTTCCCCACGACTTTGTACTACAAGACGGATAACATTTTTAACAGTGAACTAAATTCCAGACTTCTGCCACGGAATTCCGAAGGATAACGTGAAGATCTACTACGGGCAAGTCTTCTGTGAAGAGTGTTTCAAAAAACACATTTTGAACCGCAACAAGGACAATCCTTCGGAGTTCTTTAAGGGTTGCCTCGATCAGTGGCAGAATAATCCGCAGTTTGCAGAAACCATGAAAGAGTTTCTCGCTGGAAATAAGGAATCGGCACCGTTTATTTTCATGATGTCAGGGCAAGGGCAACAGCCGCCTTTCTGTCAATTCGGAAATGACCCTCAGCAGGAGTGGTGTCAGAATAATGAACCCAAGAAATGTAAGTTATCTTAGCTTTAGATATTCATTTCAGCCCCGTATTCACAAATACTCGATACGATTCGGATTCCACAAGTCGTAAGTCGTATCTGTCTTTGGCTTTACGAAAGCGACCGAGATAGACATACGGTTTTCCGAATCGAAATTGAATCCGGATCGAAGCGTTTGTGAATACGGGGGCTGGTATAAGCGGCTTAACACCAACACGATTGAACCAGTGTGGTGATAACGACTTGAACACCAGCACACATTGCATTTTCTGGCCCCCTCGAAGAATATTTCGTACTGGTCTTTTCCTCTTTCTGTTGGTGTAAGGAATTTGTAGTAGGGATGTATTACTAGTTTATAACCAATAAAATCTCCCTTTTAGGTGCGTAAGAGTTGAATATGAAAAATTTTCACAGCTGCAACACCGGACGTTTCAGCCGGGGACGATTCTTTGGAGATGTGGGACATGACGTCCGATGCCCGGACGGAAGTATCTGCTGTCTCCGAAATACCAACTGAATCCATCCCCATCACCGAATCAGCAAACGTGGAAAATTCAAACAGTGTGTCTGCAGTTGAAAAAATCGAAAAGCTGACAAAATATCTAAATTATGGACGTCAAAGCGAACCTCAGAAACGCTTGAAAAAATGGAAAAACTTCAATGATAATGCTAAATTATCGACGGACTCGCATGCCGAGTCTAAGTATTGTGGATGGGTTAGTCTAGAGATGTCTAAAATGTCTAGTAAAACCCAATTGAAATGTCCTAAGTGTTTGTGGCAGTGCGGTCCTATTTATGTAAACAGTGGTGATATTTGTGAAAATAAGTTTATTGCGGAGAATTTTAAATAAAATGTGGTGTTAATCTATAAATGTTGTTGTTTTTCTTATCCTTAAAATGCCCTTCACACTAAGCACTCACTATCCATGAAACATCTCAACCCAAACAAAATTGTTCTGATTGGTTGGTTTAAAAATCAAATCGCTAGTTTTTTTTTTTTTCAATATAACCCCCTTAACGTGGTTTAGGGAATAGTCGTCTGCTCTTAGCTGTGTAGCGACGTGGAAAAGCGACTTACTACAAAAAGTACTACAGCGCCATCTATGACACGACGGAAGAACTGACATCAATTTTCTACTCTCCTTTCCTAGCTCGCAAGCAAAGTTTACATCGACTATGTAAAGAAACTATAATACTATGTAGAGAAACCCGACAACAACTGTTGGGCAGTTGCCCGCCAGACATAACACCTGTCTGGTCGGAGGATCCTCCCTTTTCTAAGGAGTATCGAGGAACTTTACACCCTGATCCCCAGTCCCCTAAAGCTGCCCTCATTAAGTAATTGAGGTTCTGCGTTCAACCACCGCATTGAGCTTCCGCTCTCTACCACCATATGGAGATGTTCTGCTCTGAACCATGTTGAGCTTCTGCTCTGCCACAAATAAGGTTGCCCCCTCAGCCACTGTCTTAAGAATTTGCCCTAACACACATTTACAGCTATTTATCTAAGAGCATACAGCCGTCTGCTGTGCCTGTTCAAAATTTCCTTAAAAAACCCGTCGCAAGCGTGCAGTCGCGCCCACACCCGCGCCAATTTTAACAGACGGCCTGAGATTTCCAAGCTAAGACACGGTCTTAAGAAAATCTCTCACAGTGAGCTTCCCATGTTGAGATTTTGCTGTAAACCAGTGTCACCTATGTCCCCCACTTACCATTTTGGAAATAGGCTCCCAGCCACTATTTCCATTGAAAATTGATTCTCGACAACGAATTAGTAGTCTTAGACAACAGACAGAGGTGTAACGAAGATCACATCGATAGGACATCCATCATTTCCTGAGTCTTCCTCGTCTTTTATACCCATCCACATCCGTACAACTTTCATTGCCGACTCGTAGTCACACCAGATTATCACACCAGTAATCAGTATGACAAACAGATTTTTTTTTCTCGTTTGTCACACGACATTTTCCTCACGCCTCCGCATCACATGCCCATACTACGACACGACTACCGGCGCCAGTTTTAGGCTTCCTCTTATATACTAATTTCCATTCGCGTAATACCACACATCCCCCTTAGCATTCTCATCCCAGCCACATGAAAATGTCTTTCATTCATTACAACCCCACCCAACAATCTCAACCCAACATTCTGATTTAAACAAGACAGCAGGTCTAACCATTGTTTTATAAATCTTCCCCTTAAGTTTAGGGGGAATGCAGATGTCGCAAATAGTTCCCCTAACCAGCCGCTATTTCATCCATCCAATGTTACATTTTAAGCACAGAAGTGCTTTAACACTTCGATCTATTTTGCCATCGCTTTGCACGAGTCAGCCGAGATACCGAAAGGCTGAGCAGACAGGAAGTAAAGTGTGAAGAAGAAAGTATATTATATGTATATTCAAAAGGATTTTTTTTTAAAACCCAAGCGGCGAAGTACCTTATCTCCACAATTCTAGGAACTCAATCAGACTCAAAATAAAAAGTCCTATGAAAATCCAGCCACTATATAATAAACTTCGTTCCACGGTTTCAGTATTTTTGTCCAGTTGTACTCGGCTATAAGTGTTTTCCTACAATGTTCCGATGAATCTTGTATAATTATAGGATTTTTTTGCTGTATGTAAATTATTTCTTAGTGATCCCATGAACTCATGACCTATCTTGATTTCTCAACGCTTTAGTGAGAAAGATAGGTCTAGAGTTCTATACAGACGGTGGAGTTTGCTCTTTAATAAATCAAATCCAATATTCACATTGCACATTTTTATTTACATAGAAAATAATTCATAATACTTGTTTTTATCCACTTTTGACTTTGAAAAAACAATTTCTACTGGTCGACTGTTCGCTAAACTAGGTATGCAATTATTTGCGGTATTTTCCTTCATTTATTTTTCAACTTCAGCGGCTTCTTTTTTTACTTCTTTGGCTTCTTTTTTATCTTCCTTTGTGTCTTTTTCCTTTTTTGTTACGTCCCCGTTACAGTCATTTTTGGGTTGCGAAAAAATGTATTTGTAAAAGCAGTCTGTGCAGAATACATGGCCGTAGAAATTTTTCGAATGTAATGGTGGCTTACGGCAAATGCCTGCAAAAAATATAAGATCTTTTAGGTACCTATTTTTATATGATTAAGTCAACGTTGGCATAATAGTTACTGAAATAGATGCTGACAGCCGTGGAAAGGCAAGCCAGGGGTTGGATTTTTACTTTTTTGATACGGAATCCCAAAAAAAACGGAAAATAAAAGAGACTCGATACAATAAAATCATAACATCACGCCTGTAAACTTCGAAGGTTAAGGCAGAGGCTTCGATCATTGATCGAAGGGCAGAGGTGTAACTTTAGTACACCCATATATGGAACCACGGGGGCAACAAGTAAACTTTTAAATCGATCGACTGTGATTGTAGACAATCAAAATCTTAAGTCGATTGTTTCAGCAGTGTTTCAGAAAAATAATTATAATACAATAAATACTAACAGCATATTCCACAATTCGTTCTAATGTTATTGTATGTAATCTTATCATTCTTATCATCTTTTTCAGTTTTGCTAGTGCTACGTGTGTCTTTATGAGACAGTTCTTCCATTTTATTTTGAAATTGAAAATATTCACTTAAAATTTTTCTGATAGCCGCCGTTTGTGTATTTTGGGGTGATTTTGATATAGCTTGACAATAACAACTGGTTTTTTTGACAAGTACCATTATATCTTTTTTTCGTAATGGCATCCAACAGTTTAACCTATGAGTCTGGCTTCTGCTTAACCGGACTATCCTGTGGGTGCCTCGTTGAGTGTAAGGCCTCCAGCTAGGGCATAAAACTTATAAACTAGGCGACAAAACGCTAAAGGGACCCCCTGCTTGGGTACGAACCTCGGCTTAGGGCGTCGTTGAGCGAGGGCGGCAAAGGGACAAACTGGATCTGAATGAAATCGCGATTCTCAGCAACAAAGTGGGCTAGCTCGAGCAGGGTCGGGGGGGAGATAATATTTTACAGATTTTTATTTATTTTTGGCCAGATGCATTCTTATTTAAAACTAGCTTTACAAATTGTACGACGTCCCATACTATCTCTATAAATGCTCACAATTATTTACTGTCAAATTGGAATGACAAGCTTTTACTCGGACTTCTCTTTCTAACTCATACTTCAGCCATATACACTAGCGCCAATATCTTAATCTATTCAAATCAGATTTAAATTTGGAATTTTGTCGTATATTATTCCATATTGACAACGGAAAGTAGCAACAAACAATTTTCAGGCGTGGCTTTTTACGATAAAACTGATATTTATGACTTAAATTGTGGCTAAAACCACTTAAATGTAATTTTTACTGGTTTACTACACAACCGGGAGTGTTATACCCGGTGTTAATGCAGTGAAACAAGTGGCTGAATACATTAATAAATAGGGCGTTAACTGCCGTTGGATTAAACCAAAAATAAACATGTACGGAAGAAAGACGCCTTCAACTTATCGATCAACGCCGTCTGTGTACTCGCATTATACCGGAAAGTAAGTTTTACAAGTTACTTGAAAACTTCTTATTGGAAAAAGGAGTTTGCATTGCATGTTTCATTATGACACACACCACAGATTATTGCATGTCTGTGTTATGAAAAAGTTTTCATGCAAGGAGTTCATATTTGTATGTCAAATTTCTGCAATAACATCGGAATGCGTTTGTTTGTTTACTCCTTTGGTCTTGAAATTTTTAATATTTGAGCCGTAACAGGACAGATATATTATCATGTATCACTGCTTACTCTAATGGTAGTTCATCAACCTCTTATGTTGATGGCCTGACTAATGGTCAAATTCCGTATTTTATACCTTTTGCCCATCTGAAACATGACTGTCATGGGCCACCATCATCATCCACAGACTAAAAACACCAACTGCATGGTATAGGCCTCTATTTTCTTGTCTCTCCACTGTCCTGTGCTAGCTTCACCCTGGTTTATCCCCCAAAGGCAACTATGTTGTCTGCCCCTCTCGCCATCAGCATCCTACCAATTATCTGTAATATTCAGATTATCAAAAGGCTGAGAAATCAATGTTTTATTCCATTGGAAATGCTAGGTAGTAAACAGTCAATGCCCCCACAGCTAAATGTTGAAGTATCACCGCTATATGCTTGAAGTTCCATGTACCCAAACAATGTATGGAGTCTTTAAATCACATGACATTCGAACAGGGGGGAGGGCTCAGAATAGAAATATAAATGGAGAATAAAATCGTGATGGGGATGGGATATACTGACAATCATGTGTATTTTTTTGTGCAACAAAAGAATGGAAACATGTGACGTATCCCTCTTTGTACGACATCAGATTGAATTTAATTGTGTGACCAAATAAATACCTGAGCAAGAGAAATTAGTAGTAAAAAATACAAATGATGCTGGAAGGGCTGAGGAGGAGTGGCCTAAAACCTCACGACGATAATAACCAAGGGGGAGGGAGAGGCATAAATATGGCCTAAAAAACCTCATGTGGTCAAAAGATGGCCCCTTAATGAATTCCAGGTTTTACCCTCACGTGAAACTATACATTTTCAGTATATAACATGGCCTTACTCTTGGACAGTGAGTTATTCGCATAAATTGGTTTTGTTAAGCTTGATTGGTTACTGTTTGTGTGCAATTATAGACTCACCATGTCAAAACAATTTTATGAGCTTGTGGCTTAATAATAACAGTTGCACGGGTCGATATTTAAGGTTTAGCCGTGCTTGCCGAGGTTGGTCTGTGGATGGGTGACCTTAATTACATACAGAGTTTCCTCCGTGCCTCGGAAAGCACCTTAATCCGTTGGTCCCGGCTGTGTTGGTCCTGGCTGTCATTTGTAGATCTTTGACAGTTGTTACGAGTAGTCAGAAGCCAAAAGTCTGATATCCAGTCTTACCAAGGGGTATTGTGTTACCTACCCAGTTACTGGGTTGTGTAGGTCAGATAGGCAGTTGCTTCATGTAAAATTCTGGTACTCAGCTGCATCCGGTTAGACTGGAAACCGACCCCAAGATAATTGGGAAAAGGCTAGGCAGATGATGATATTTTTTTCTTCTTAATATTCAAACCACCATAACAAATAACTTACAGGTCATCAACAAACCTCCGCTCATCAAAGTCAGTCAGATCACTAAGACTACCGTGGTACCAGAAGCCGATACTCCATGATGCATTCTTCCTGGACCTGCAGAGAGGATCTTTGCTTACTGGATTCTTCACTCTGGTACGTTTAATTTAATTTTGATTTAATTCCATCTCAATGCATAGCAGACAGTGTCAAACGTATACACTAGCTTACCTAGCTGCCAACGGCTTCGCCCGCGTTTTTTTTTTATTGGTAATTGTCCCCCTGGATCGTACCACCAGGATAAAAAGTATCCTATGTGTTATTCTATGCTATTATATATCCCTGTGCCAAATTTCATCCAGATACATTCAGTAGTTTTTGCGTGAAGGAGTAACAAACATCTATACATCTTCACAAACTTTCGCATTTCTATTATTAGTAGGATGACAGTGCATGTATAATTATATACTCCTAGGCAGTGAGATAAAAACCGGCCAAGCGGGAGTCGGACTCGTGCACGAAGGGTTCAGTACCATTATTTATAAAACAAAACAAAAAAATGTTGTAGCATCAACATAAATACATAATCTGTAAAAATTTCAACTGGCTGACTATCACGGTTTATGATATACAGCCTGGTGACAGACGGACAGCGAAGTCTCAGTAATAGGGTCCCGTTTGACTCTTTGGGTATGGAACCCTAAAAAGGTAGAACTCTTATTATACCATGAATGCTTATAAAAAACTTATATTTTCCAGTTCATGGCCCTCTTCACGTTTGCGGAGAGTATCTTCGACCTGTACTGTTTGTACATGGCAACACCTGGGTTCACGCACACCGGATATTACGTCATCAGCTACCAGTTTGTCTATGTTGGAAGTCCTCCAGGTGAGTAAATTATATTATTTTACTAACTGATGCCCGCGACCTTCGTCCACAAGAAGTTATTATAAAAAATATTACTTCCATATTTGAATCGGATTTGTTAACAATTTCAAGGGTTTAACCTTTTTTCGGGTTCCGTACCCAAAGGCTCAAACGAGACCCTATTACTGAGACTTCGCTGTCCGTCCTTCCGTCTGTCACCAGGCTGTATCTCACGAACCGTGATAGTTAGCCAGTTGAATTTTATACAGATTAATATGTATTTCTGTTGATGCTATAACAACAAATACTAAAAACAGAAAAAAAACAATATTTAAGGTGGCTCCCATACAAAAACGTGGTCTTTTGCTCGTTTTTATAAATAATGGTACGGAACCCTTCGTGCGCGAGTCCGACTCGCACTTTTCCGGTTTTTTGATAAAATTACCCTTAGTTACGTATATACTTTCTGCCCATGCCAGAGTAGCTTTAGACCAAAGCAAAATGACGGAAAAAGCCTCACTTGCCACATAGTCACAAGGCAACATAGACTCTTACTTTTCAAATATTGGCCAGAAACAGCACTGGCTAGGTAAGTGGGAGGAGGAAGGCAGGCCTTTGCCCTTTATCCATCAATCATTTAAAGTTGAGAGAAGCAGTTCTTCATGAGGAGCTCGTGGCTAAATAATAACAGCCGCCGGGTAGTCTTCAAGGTTAAGCCGTGCTTGCCGAGGTTGGCCCTTGGATGGGTGACCATAATTACATACCGAGTTTCGTCCGTTCCTCGTAACACGTTAAGTCGTTGATCCTGGCTGTCAGTTGTAGATCTTTGACAGTCGTTACGAGTAGTCAGAAGCCAAAAATCTGACATCCAGTCTTACCAAGGGGTATCGTATTACCCAGTTACTGGGTTGTGGAGGTCAGATAGGCAGTCGCTTCATGTAAAATACTGGTACTCAGCTGCATCCGGTTACACTGAAAGCCGACCCCAAGATAGTTTGGGAAAAGGCTAGGCTAGATTATGAGACTAAGTTCTTCATTGTCTTATCAATGTTACTTTCATATTACACAGTTTGGGCTATTTCCATGTACACTTTCTTCAACCGCGCACACGCGTTCATAGCATCACACGAAATATTTATTGAACGCGCAAGTGCGTTTGCCGCACCCGGTTAGTGAGCTATTTACTTAGCATCTGCAATAGGGATGATGACTGGGTAAAGAAAACGAAATTCTATTTTGTCCGTCAATCAGGTAATACAAAAATATTAGATACGTATTTTTTGTTTTATCAAGTTAACAAAAAAATACTTAGTTAAAACGCGTTAAAGTTGCAGAGTGGGGGCTCACTACGTCACAACTAGGTATAAATTGTACTGAGCCGTGACGTCATGTGCCATTTCAACTCAAAATATCTCCGTAATTTTACGAGAACGTGAAAAAAGAAAAAATACGTGTCAAATACTTTTTAATAATCTACCCGATAGACAAATAAAAAAAAATGAGTCACCATCCCTATTATTTCGAAAATTATTTAGCATGCAAAACGTACGTTAAATATTGTGTATGTATTCTATTAGTGGTATTCGTATTCAATGTTTCAGTTCGCAACGTGCTGATAATATTCGCTTTGTTCTCATGGCTGGGGTCCCTCGCTGTGCTTGTGACCAGCATCATACTCATCAACGCGCTTAGAAAGGTAAATAAATACACAATAGACATATTTAATTAACAATCTTCTTTTCACTTCAAAACTCTCCTCCTTTTAGAATATTCTGTGTAGCTTACTAAACATAATTTCTAGTTGCAATATATTTTATTCTGATTATAAGGGGCTATCCATAAATTACGTAAGACGTTAAGAAGGGGGGGGGGAGTCGACGAAGTGTGACAAGAGGTAGGTAGGGTGCTAAATTACGTGACGTCACATTTCAACATATATTAAACCTAAGTATTAAAACATTAAATTTGAACTATTAAAGAAAAACTTAAAAATATTTTCTACTCTATCTGTATGAACATGTAAAATTGCAAAATATGTGACGTCACACTATGGAAAGTCTCACAACAACACCAGGTCTTGTGGTTGGCCCCTAAGTTTATTTTATACTTTTATGAATAATATTAATCTAAAGCTTCCCTATTTTTTTTATTTATACGACTTTTAATTGTATGCCTTAGTTCTAAAAGTCACTATGTCCATTTTCATCGATACTGAGTTTCCGAGTTCGCATTTTTTTGCCTCTATTTATTGGTTTAATCCTTTTTTCAACTAAATGTCGATAAGTTGGAAAATAAAAATAACAAAAGCGTCTGAATCAAATAAATCCAAATTCAAGTAACAAATGGGTATTTTTTGGTTTAATTATGTAACCCAATGCACCAATTTAGTGAGTTTTAAAACTAAGGCATCCAAATGTAGGATCATATTCACTCACTCATAATAATTCACTCATTCGTTCACCATTCATGCTGACATCCTGTAGTTAGTCAAACAAGGAAAGAATAAGGTAAGTTACTAGCACACAGATAACTTTATAATACTTTAGCCGATTTTCACAAATGTTAAGCGTTGCATACAGGGTGGAAGAGACACCAACGCGAAAACAAATGTTTTATTAGTAACTTTTTAGACCTATGTATCCTGCTTATGCGTATGAAGTTTAATTAAAATCGGTTCAGTCATTTCGGAAAATAAGGACTTAAAAGTTTGTATGAAATGTCGTAGGCGTACACGTAAAACTCATTAAAGGTTAGTATGTGTTGGTATGTTTTGTCATATTCGGATCCTTGGCTTCTTAAAATTTAATAAATAAAAATAAATAAGCCCTTCTTTTAGTTAATCTAAAGGTCTTTGAATTATTTAGCCTGCCTAACAAAAAAAAATTAAAATATGTATTGCATGGGACAAAATTTTCTGAAGGTTCAAGTTTCCGAGATATAAGAATCTTTGATAGGATTCGGAAATGTTACGGTTTAGAAGATTTTATCAGAGACCTTACTTGTTTTTTTTTTGACAACGATTAAATAATAACAGCTGCTCGGGTCGACCTTCAAGTTAAGCCGCGCTTGCATAGGTTGACCTGTGGATGGGTGTGGGTTGGACCACCCATTACATACCGGGTTTCCTCCGTGCCTCGGAAATCTCGTTAATCCGATGCCTGCCAGGGTTGCGGGATTGTTCGAAAGAGATACCGTGGCCCTGGAACACAAAGAACTAAGAAGGAACATGGATTGGTTTTAGTCGGTACAAGTCTGACACTCCCTCCCGCTACGCCCAGAGCGGGGGGAGTCATTTGATGATTTCCCATCCGTAAAATAAAATAAAAGAGGGGGTTCAGAATGATGTTTCGAATACATAGTGTAGGGGTAAGGGTACATTTAAATGATAGAGAATGATTGAATTTGCGTATTGAAAGAACACCCAAAACTGATAACTGATCGACTCGCGGCTAATGAGTCTTTTTTGGTAAGCCCAAACGCAACGCAAATAGTCAACGATCAGAAGTCCCACTACTGATCGTTTTTTTTTAAATTGTATATTTTACTTTCTTATGCCCGTGGCGTCGCCCGCGTGGAGTTCGATAATCATCCCACGGGAACATATTATCGGGATAAAAAGTATCCTATATGTTAATCCAGGCTATAAACTACCCGTGTGCCAAATTTCATACAAATACATTCAGTAGTTTTTGCGTGAAAGAGTAACAAACATCCATCCATCCATCCTCACAAACTTTCGCATTTATAATATTAGTAAAATTCATTCGTCTGTGCATCAGTGTCCCTTCACCTTGCATACCCCTCAATAAAACCATTTCTCCTTGCAGGAGTACGAGAACCGCATCGTCCCCTGGCTCTACTCCTTCGGCGTGTTCATAACCTTCCGTCTGATCGCGTTTATATTCGCGTCCATCGTGAACGACATGATATTCGCGTACAACGTGATAATGTGCCTCATCTGGGTTGTGTTCTGTGTCGCCGGGGCGTACGGGTGGGTGTTGGTGTATAGCTTGTATTTGGAGCTTGCTGATCTTACTAAGCTGGAGGATTTGGCGCATTTGAGGGTGAGTTTTTTTTAGCTGTTTGCTTTAAAATTTAAAAACTCCCAACAGAAAAAACCTCTAAAAAACGAAAAATAAATTAAGCCAAGCGTCGTAGCGTCGTGGGTCCGCTTTGTTTTGTTCTTGTGCTCAGCGGTCTACTTAGCGGTCCCCCGACGATACGCAGATTTTCTCGAAACATAGCTCAGAACACTCTCGATTAAAACACATACTTTATGACTTTTTTATGATTCATAACTTGTTTTAATTATGGATGAGTATAAGAGTAGAGGAAGACCAAAGAAACGATGGACGGACTGTGTGAAGGATGATATGGCAAGAAAGGAGGTGTTTGATGAGATGACGAGTAATAGAGAAGTATGGAAGAAGAAGACATGCTGCGCCGATCCCAAATCAATTGGGCTACGGGCAACAGAATGATGATGAACTAGTTTTTAATTAATCTTCTTCTTCTATATATATAAAAAAAAGTCGTGTTAGTTACACTATTTATAACTCAAGAACGGCTGAACCGATTTGGCTGAAAATTGGTGGGGAGGTAGTTTAAAACGAGGAGACGGACATATAATACGGTAGGGTAGGGTAAGGTAGGTAGGTAGGGTAGGGTAGGTAGGAAGAAAAAAGTGCATTGCAACGTATGCCGGGTACAGCTAGTGTAATATAATACTAACATAGTCTTAAGTAAATATTGTTACTAACCTTATACAAAGTGTTCTTTTGAATCCTCGTCAAAATTCAGGACGTTGTCACAAAATACATAAATAATCAATGTAAATTACGGCACCTAGTTAATTATTAATAAACGCAGATTTTTGCTGTTTGTTTATGTTTGTCAGTATTTCAGAATAACCCCAATAACGTGCTTTAGGAAATAAGAAATTATCGGATAATAGTTTGAGATTGTTTGTATGTGTGGAAGCGGGGCTATACGGCGAGGATCAGACGGCCCGCGTTTAAAACACGGGTGGTTCACACTTACAAATTTCAGTAAATAAGAAAAAAAAATATCTACCCGTTTTATTATTGATTCGGGACGAGAATCATTAGCATAGTTACTTCCTTGAATTTGACGAGGATGCAAAACAACACTTTGTATGAGTTAAGCGATATTAAGTATTTATTTATTAATCGTTCTTCCCTCTCCCCAGATGGGAACAATGGCCTCCCTGAACGCATCTCTAGCAGGGTCCCGTCCCACGACTCCGCACAGCACAGTGTCCACGATGCCTGCCTCACAGATATGATACGCGGCCCCGCACCTGCCCGAGGAGACTGCGCCCCTCGCTGAGACTTCGCCCCCGGGCGAGGGCAGTCTTGAGACTCCTGTGTGAATATCGGACGGGCGGTAGGTTAGGTAGAATGGAAGACTTGGGGGTTTTGTAAAAAATATTGGAGTTGTCAGGACTTACGCAGATGACAGATTTTCGTTTTTGTATGTTTGTGACGATACAGACAACTTTTTGACAAGTATTTTTTTAAATACAAGTTTTTAATGCAAGATTTTTATCTTTAAACACCTCCACGACCCCCGTACTATTAAATCCGTCCATCAGCACAATGTTTTGAGTGCGTTACATTGAGTTCTACCACAAAACATGATTTTACACCCCCCAAAAAAAAGTCGTTTCCCAGCAATAATTTTTGCACAAAGTTACATAGTTTCATGTACAGAATGCTTGGTTGACGGCTTCGTGATGAGGTGATTTACACGGTGTATTAATCAAACATACGACACATACCTGCAAATTGCAAAAAAAAGTAAGAAAACTTGAATTTCGCGAGCTACATGGCGATTCCACATTAACTTAAAAAAAAAAGTATAAACAACTTACAATCCTTACACCGTTATCTTACGTATGATAACATAAAGGTCACTGGGACTTTCATATTAATGGAATATCATCATCTATCTGCCTAGCATTTTCCCAATTAGGTTCGGGTCGGCTTCCAGTCTTACCGGATGCAGCTGAATACCAGTATTTTACATGGAGCGACTGCCTATCTGACCTCCACAACCCAGTTAGTACTGGGTAATGCGATACCCCTTGGTAAGACTGGTTGTCAGACTTTCGGGCCACTGACTACCTGTAAGAACATAACTGCATAAGGATTGTACTGCCATAGGCTTACATGATTAATAGACCGATTTAAAACGTTTTTTTGCAAAGTTTTATAAAACTTTTTGTACTTTCATATTTTCTATAATATCAAACAACATTTTTAAAGAAGATTATTAAGACATGATTAAAGTAATAACAACGATTCATACAAAATGTGAACGGACTCTTTACGCCGTCAACCAAGCATTCTGTACATTTATGTACAGAATGCTTGGTTGACGGCGTACTAAGTAACTCTACACAAATAATATTGCTTGGAAACGACATTTTTTTTTTCAGTTCTGTTTTTTAGAACTCACTGTAACGCACTCAAAACATTATGCTGAAAGATGCATTCAACAGTAAACGGGTCATGGAGGTATTTAAAATTAAGTTATAACATTAAAAACTTGTATTAAAAGCGGCATTTTACACAAACTTTCGAAGTCCTTATTTTCCGAAATGACTGAACCGATTTAAATGAAACTTCATACGCGTAAGCAAAGATACACAGGTCTGAAAAGTTAATAAAAAACATTAAACAACAATTAAGGATTAGTCCTTAATAGTTGATGTAGACCACAATAGTCATTTTAAAAGAACTCGAACATGCTGTCGTGAAAAATATAAGCAAGTACCTGGAATATTATTCAGTTGTGCTTAGTTTTGTAATAACGAACCAACTATCTCTCTATAATTCACTTTTGTTTGGGGATTGATCCGTTTTCGCAGCACAAAACCCAGTTACTAAGTTCATTTTTCGTCGCAAAGCCTGCGTTATAAATTTATATTAAATATATTATTTCTAAGATTCAAAATATAAGCCCTTATTTGTTATAGAATTTCCGTCCTTAAATATTTAAATTAAATATTACTTTAATTATTTTTAAGCAAAAATATTTTCTTGTTAAGAATCTCATAGGTATTGATGTATTTTATTTTTATATGTTAATTTTTAACATGACTATTATAATGTTTATTATGAAAATTGAAATGATCCATCTAGCATAAACTTAGGGGTTTATTCCTTATCGCCGGTTTAAACTGAGAGACGTTTAAACATTAAGAGCATAGTTAAACAGTTGCTATTCATTACTTAACTTTAAGCAGCGTTTATCAATAAACCCCTTAAAATGTAAGTAAGATTTATGCATTTTTTCGAATATTTTTTATTTTATTTTATATACCTTTTTTGTAATATACTGAACCTACTTAAGAAATTGTAGTTATATTACTGTTAGATATATTTTTTGGCAAAATAAATGTTGGATTTGTTTCAGTGATACAAAGAAAGTAAATTATCGAACAATATAATTAGGCAGTAAATAAATGTAAAGCCGTACATGGTAATGTCCATAAGTTTTCGAAAAAAACATAAAACATTTGAAATAAAGGGAGACTATTAAAAAAATATTACTTTTTACTGTGGGTAACTAGATCTTCAGTAATTTAGTGACATGATAGTTTTGAATCTCTGATTAATATTATGTGTTTATGTCAGAAAATTATGAAACTTACTGATATGTGTTAATTTCAAATGTTATTTGATGATGTGGTTTTTATGCATCTATATCGAATGTTTGCCCACCTAGATTAAAAGTGAAATAAAACTGCCAAACGTTAGATAAAATCACGCCTTCAACACAGACCAAATAAAAAATATTGCTGTATTTTCATAGAAGATCAACAACACAATGAAAAGAAGAAAATTAAACTAGGTGTTAAAAAAATTAATAATAGAAAAAAAAATACGGTTTGGTAATACTGAAGACTGAACGTAGTTAAGCGAAAGGGATCTTATTCACCGCGTGCGCTATAAGCCACATGTACATAGATGTGGGTTGGTTGGTGTTGTGGTTCTTACGTTGATACAAATTATAACCTTTTACGCTCAGCTTGGATCTTTTTTACTGGCTGATAGAATCGATATTAAGCAGCAGTTTGATACGTAAGCCATTTTTAGCCATGTTGTGGATTGGATCCTTTTCGCTTCACTACACTACGTTCCAATTGTTAACCTCAACTTCTTATCTTTCTTTCCATTCATTTTAGAAAAAGACAGCAATACTTTAAGTTTGGTAGATGAGCAATAGAAATTTACCTTAAGTATTTTGCAATCACTTTTTTAAATTTGGTAATAACTATATAAGCTGTGTATATCGCGTGAATTTAAAATTATAATATTAAGAATAAATTTTTTGTATGATGCACTTTTTGAAGCGAATTTCACGTGGTTTTATAAATTGACATGTTTACATATTTATATATTATTAAAATGACTGTTGTTATGCCATGTAAAGAAAAGTATTACAATCACTGTTTGTGCCTTTTTGATAGTGCCTTCAATAAAATGCACAATGTTTATAATATGTGGGAACTTACCTTATTTGACTTTCGACTGAGTGACGGACTTTCAGCATCTTTATTTTACTGTTATTAGTTAATCCATCAGTACTATGTAATTGTCCCAGGACGGGCGAATGCTTCTGGTATTTCTACCTATAGGCGATGGTGCCTTACTATAAAACTCTAAAAACAACAAATCGTTGTAATTTCGTTATTAAGCTCTGGTCCAACTGAAGAGAACCTAACGCCGTAACAGAACAAAATTCACTCGACTCGATTGTGTTAAGGGGCCATCTATAAAAATTATGTCACATGTATTTCATGATTTTAGACCCACCCCACACGTTATTTTCTCTCCCCTCTCCAGTGTGACTACATATTTTGCATATAGACCAAACTATTTGTGTTTTTCGTTAAATGTTCAAATTTCGTGTTTTAAGGTATATTAGATTTTGAAATGTGATATCACGAAAGAACATCGAAAGGTCACGGCCCATACATGCTGTGACCTGGATATAAAATATCGCGAACATGACTAGTGTATGGATTAATCTATTCCCCTAGGCATAATCGTCAATCCTAAACTGAAAATATTTTATTTAAAAGCCGAGGATCATGGAACGTTACTCGTTAAGTATTTCGTCACTTTTGAGGTTATGATATAGTGTAAGTAAATAAGTCTGCAGCCATGATGACAACCTCATTTGCAACTAATTTCGAAATAATCTCTTCTCTATCTACCATATTTCCATCTAAAAATGATGTTACTGATAATACACTTCAAAAATAAATAAAAAAAACTACGTTAAAATCTAGTACCTAAAAAGGTAAACGCATAATGGTAGTGTGACTTTAGTGTTATGATGAAACGTGCACCACAGATAAAAACGGGACGGGTTTAGATGCGTTCAAAACCTATAAAAACTAGTAAGGAAATGAGGTTTTTATTACAATGCTAAATTATTGTACCGGCTCCAATAAAATATGCTGAACCCCGTAATTTAATATACACCTTAGTCACTATTTTTTGACGTATCAATCATTGATGGTCCTTTCATATTTTGGTAAGGTCATATATGACCGATGTTCTTTAGGATTCGTCGACCCCGTCCCCCCTTAAATGTGACGTAATTTATGGATGGCTCCTAATTCTCTTGTTTGGAGGTTTTGAAACTGCGCAAATTCACCTCAAGTCTGAACATTGGTTTTTAGTCACTCAGCCGATATCAATCTTACTAACTACGCTTTGTAACGTACTGACTAATGTAGACTTTAGTTATAGTTGACTAAGCTCCGTCCATTGCGCATTTTTTACTTTATTATTGTACCTACAAGTTGTGTGTAATAAAAATGTAATTAAGAATATTATGATTTTTTATTATAAAGTTTTCTCTATACAAAGAATGGACGCCGACGCGGACGCACAAACGCTTACCACATATAAATTTTCTACAGGTATTAAAAAGAAAATGCTGCTTCCTACAAAACTGCTATACTCACACGACAAAACCCAACTATTTTGTCAGAATGATGTACTGTGCTACGTAGTAAGCGGTTGTGCGTCGGTGTCCATGGTCTGGTAACCCATCAGTTTTGTTTTCTTTATTTTTTAGGGCACTTATTGCAATGCTTATGTCAGCCCCTTAGCAACACCTTCAGATACCACGTTTACCTATAATTTTCTATTTCTCTTAGGTGGAATTAGATTGAAGTACCAATAAAAAAAATAACACATTACCTACTTTTGAAAGTGTGATGTGACTAACAAAAATAATGAAAAAAAACATCAAGAACGGGTCCAGTTGTGCCAAAAAGAACCAACCCACAAAATACATAGAGAAACCACTTTGTGTTGGTATTTGCTGGTGAAATTAAAAACACTTAACACATGTGAGTTCCAAGTACACTGTCTCATGTATTTTTTTGATATGAAAACTTCTTTAGCCGCGGTGAGCAATTTTTGGGAGGGGAAAAATCTTTGAATAGAATAGAATAGAATAGAATGCATTTATTTGTCAGAATATTGTACAAAGCTGTTATGTGAGTATGTATTACGATCATAATATTCTGCCGTTTCCGGCGTATAAATATGGTTTGTAGAATTGTGGTTCATCATTACATTAAAATTGAGTTATTGATCATTAGAATTACAGATAATTTAAATAAATGAACAATATTTGCATAAGAGATTAATTATATAAGTCAAAATTCAATGAAGTCAAGGAAATACAGTATGATTTATAGGCAATAATGTCAAATATTTAGGTAAATTTTTCATTCATAAAATCTTCAGTCAAGTAATAACATTTGTTTAAAAGAAAGTTAAATAATTTACATTTAAATGTTCTGAGGCTGAGAGTTTTGAAGTCATCAGGTAATTTGTTGTAGACAGTTATGGACATGCAGTATACATTATTAGAAAATAATTTAATTCTACGCCTAGGAACATTAAGCATATGCACTTTACGGCTGGGTCTGGATACAACATCATTAAACAAGACAAATTCGTGACTGTTTTGGTGAACAAAAATACAAATTTCAAAAATGTACAGTGCTGGAAGTGGCAGTATTTTAAGTTTTTTAAATAGTGGAACACAACTGTCTAGTGGGTGCGCTCCACAAATTGAGCGCACGCATTTTTTTTGAGCTCGAAACACTCTTTCAAGTTCAACCGAATTACCCCATATTATAATACCATATCGCAAAATGGATGAAACATAGCCATGGTATGCACATAGTGCCGCATTAACACTAGCCACACGTGTTAGTCTATATAAAACATATACAAATCTATCTATCTTCTTACATAGAACATCAATATGAGATTTCCAGTTACAGTTTTTGTCAATTATTATCCCCAAGAATTTTGCGTAATCGACCTCTTCTATCGTCTCATTTCCATACTGTAGGGTTGGGTTCGCGGGACCGACATGCTCGTGACGTATTGCGCCAGACGTGCAACGCGTTTAATAATTCAAAAAAAGAAAACTAATTCCATTGTTTTAAGTTTTTGCATTGTCTAAAGTATTTTTTTTTGTTTTGATTTAACATGGCCACTCGCAGTTCAACTCGATAAGGTTGCAAGCCTGCTCAACCGGTCTATCGTGTGGTGACTTCAAATGAATTTAAGATCCCAAGTCAGGGCTTACAAATCGCTAAGGGCACATCCTATGGGGTTCATTGAGGAGAGGGCAGCTAGGGATAGGCTGGCTCGTAGCATTAAGGAAATTTAAAGCTACTGGCTCAGCGGCGCAGGCCAGCTCGTTGAGCTTGGGTCGGACGGTAACGTCCAAGTAAGTATTCAAAATGAAACGAACTAATAATGAAATATGTTTTATTACAACATTTTTACATAAATTCACATTCAGAAATATAGATCTTTTTACAATAAGGACACGATCATCGCCTATGAATGTTTCGTCAATTTCATGTGATCGATATTATTCTGTGTTCATCATTTTATCACGACTACCCTCAAAACGGGGAAAGAAAACATCGGAAGGAAACCGGTTTGTCATAAACCGAGAATAGGAAGACTAGTGATATCTGCCGACCCGCACTGTACGCGTAGCATGACCACTATGTTGACGGAAGAATCGACAAAATGACAGATTGTCATTGTCTAAATATCGATTCTTCCGTAGACAAAACTCGTTTCTACAGTGGTCATGCTACACGTACTGGGCCCGCATGGTTGCTGCCTCACAGAGTGGATACCGTGTCCCAGCAGTGTAAACATTATACGTTGATTATGCTTAGGGGGGAAGCGCCAAGGTGCCCCGCGAAATAAGTTAATTTATTCCCATTGAATTACTTTTTCATGCCGTTAAATGGATTAAAAGGGGTAGTCTTGATGATTTTAATGATTATAACTCTGTGAAGCCATATTTGTTACGGCCGCGAATCATATTTTAATTAACATACAACGTGACAATGACCTGCTAATTGCAAAAAACGGCTACCCTGACGCTTTCACCTTAATTCCCGAGTTACACTTTTCTCTTTACTAAGTTAACATCGATCACATGTTTTCTGTCAAGAGGCGTTTATAATACAGTTACATACAAACATAGAAACAATTATGAATATTTTGAACTAAATAGGTATGTTTTTGGTATTTAACATTGGACTTCTTCAAATAACTGTCTAGTATATAAATTATCTAGAAAAAAATAACATGAAGTATAGGTATAGTACGCTCAGAATTCGCCAATTATGGCGATAACAATATAAGCGAGCCTATTCCCATTAACCGGACTGAAATCTAGAACTCTGGCTGCTATGGTTCAAATGATGGAAAAATCCAATAACATTTGATAAATACGAAGTAATTTATAAAAATTGTAACATCATAACATCACGCCTGTATTCCCCAAATGGTTAGGCAGATGCGTACCTAACAGTACACACAAATTTCGCCGTTTATGTTTAAGAGGGGACTCTAGTGTGCTTTTCCCCATACAAACGTATTCCGCTGTTTTCTTTGTGGATAATGCGTCTAGAGCACTTATTTTTTTCCAAAAAATCTAGGTCTTATTAATACATGCCCCTATCATTTCCTTTTTTTTCCAAACATAATCATTAAAATAATTATGACAATCCAAAAACCCGAAAAAAAAGCCCGTTTTACCGCCATGTTCAGACGACTATCAGACAAATTAGATAAGTTTTTAACAAAAAAAAAAATAGAAGCTTAAATATAGTTTTCCTTTAAGTTATGATATAAGAATTATTTAGATAAGTTTTGATTTGAAGAAGAAAACAGCGGAATGCAACTCGTCTTTTTGTCACGATTTTTGTAGGTAGAATCAGCGTGAGTTGCAGTTGTCCCTTTTGCACTTTACGGGGGCTTGGTCGGTCGCAGCGCGATCGCAATAGTTTCTTCAAATACCTATTCTTCAAATTCCTCGAGCCTAGAGTCCCCTCTTAAGTCCTATGTAATAGGGGGCGAGCCTATTGCCATCAATCGGGCACAAATCCAGACTCCGTGGCTACTACTGAGAAATTCCTGATGAAAAACTCAATAACACTGCCCGACCTGGGATTCCAACCCAGGACCTTAGCGAAATATACTCATACATTTATTGTGAGTTTCTGACTAAACTAGTAAACTAATCTCAAGGTCGACTGACTATACATATGTATATCCCTCCCATAAATACCTCTCCTCTTATAAATGTATAAATGCTAAACGTTTGGAATTGGCGACATTATAATTAAAAAAATACTAAGTAGCAAAATGTATTAAAACCTACACATGTTATTTTGAACGAAATGTTTCAAATAATACCCCTGTATGTATGTTATATTCTATATTTAGAAAACTATCGCAAAGAGAAGATAATTATAAACCTGTGTCAAGTGTGCCATAACCAAAGGCGTTGCGTAAATATGCCACTTATATGTTTGAAAACCGAAAGGTGCCCTCTATCGACGCAAAGAAGCATTTGTCGAACAGAAAGAACGCGAGAGTGGCAAGTTCGCGAGGATCACCAGGACGCGGCCTAAAAGTAGTTCCTTGCCGAAATTAATTAAAACGCAGATTAAAATTCTATTTAACATCCACGCTAGCACTGTTTTCAAGGTAAAAATAAATAATCCTAAGAAAAAATTTGCTTACAATTCTGAAAATATTTACAATACTAACAAAAAAAATTTTTGAACCTTATAAATATAGGTTTTATATGGGGGCACGGGTCACCCCAACGAAAGGCATAAATATAAATACTAATAATTTATATTTTTACATAGTACTGTATATTTTATAACAAGTTTATACGATTTCAATATAAATTATCACTAGGGTACATCTATGCCCCATTCCTGTAGTACGCTTAAGTTCAAAGTTACTTCGAAAAGCCTAGAACATCGCTATAAAAGCTACTTTAATTGGGTTAACGGGTACCCGGTAATGCCAAAATGTACCAACCCACAAATTGATCTTAGGTTCGATTTTTCTTTAAAACTTGTGTTTAAAATAGATTTTACCTACAATTATTTAAAATTTTTAGGATTGCCTCGAAACAAGTTAAACTTTTAAATGTGACTTGGTTCATTTTAGCTATTTAGGTAAAGGTATTCTCTGAAGAGCAAGAAATATACATAATTTAGAAGATATAATTATTAGAAAAGCTTTAAAATTACAAATCCAAAGTTGATAATTTTAATACATACATACAAGCTTTGCAATTAATATCATATAAAATTTTCAAGCAGAGATTCAAATTACAGCCTAATTAAATATATATAAAGTAAATTTTCATATAACATTTAATTAAGATATAAATACAAATTTAGAATTGAATCCCGCAAAATGTTGTAAATCTGTTTTCCTTGTCAACATGTATTATTCGATTTATTTATTACATATTTATAACCACATTGTTTTTGTCTGATATCTAGTCCTTACTATTTGACAAAACTCTGAACTCAGATGTTAATAAAGCCTCCCAAATATCGAGAGGCCAACCCAAACAGACGGTTCTGAGTCAGTTTGGCCTTCAAGCAGTGTAAACCTGCTACCAGAGTTTTACCACTTTTTCAGTACACCCATCATCATTCCTCCTGCCCTTATTCTAATTTATTTGGGGCGGGCGCAGCATGTTTTCTTCGGTACTTAAAAAAAATAGCGTTTCCATACATTTCCACCGTGTAAGCATTGCAGTTTTGCCGGATACTGTATTTTTGAAGTGAAACTTCTTATGCGACTGCCAACAAGGTTGCGTTAAACGTTTAACGCTACCATGGAGGGGGTATGAAAGCACTGTTGTATTAAACGTTCAACGCTCCTGGGAATAGGAAGAGACAGAGCGAGACTGAATGCGTGGCACTCGAACGCATTCGTGTAGTATTACAAAGTTTCACTTCTTCCGCGCGGAGGGACTCCACGCACTATTTTTTTTTAATCACTTATAAAAAATTGGAGAAATGATTTACTGAACACGTGACCATTTGTCAGTTGATGTCCCACCAATCCTGTACCCTCTACCTATTTAGAACTCTGGTACGAGTAATAATATTAAAATAATGATGATAAAACCAAGTAATATCCATAATAATTCTAACAAAACATTAAAAAAAGAACAACAATAAAAATATAATCATGCTTGTATTCTTACAAGAGAAACGGCATGAAATCAATATATTCTTGACTTGTCACATTTGGTTAGTATTTTGGCTGAAAAGGAGCATACCGCATTTATGTTTATTCTTTACCAATGCAAACTTGTTTTTTATTTTCATGGACGCGGTTGAGGTATACCTGCAAATTGCAGGTGGCCAGAAGCCTGACAGTCCACCAACTAGTCTTTAACAAGGGGTATCGTTCCGGCTGCCTATACCGAGTAGTTTATATTACAGAAGACCTCAGCAGTGAGAGAACGACAAAGAAGAAGAATCGTTCCAGTAAATAGGTTTGTGGAGGTCAGATAGCAGTCACTCCATGTAAAATACTGGTATCCAGCTTCTTCCGGTTAGACTGGATTCCAACAACATAGTTTGGAAAAGCTAAGTAAATGATGATGATGTATCTTACAGAAACCAAGATATTTAAAGAGTGTGTTTGATGTATAGGTGAACTCTTCATTTTTATATCGTAATGGTTTACCAAATATGACAAGTAAAACAAAACACAATATGCAAAAGTGTTGGTATTACTAAATTAAAACTTACTTTAAACAATAATACATACAGTTCTAATCAAATCCATGATTTTATAATAAAAAACAAGATCAACTTTTACAATTACTGTTTAAGGTCATAGATGGCGCTTGCGATGGATGAAAAAACTAGCGTAATTATTGTTATTATTTGCAAATATTATCCATAATAACCAATTAACGAAAAAGATACAAAATCTACTTAAATGTACTAACTACTAAACTTTGAAATCTTCCCAACAGATGGCGTTATTCTCAACAACGCAAGCGCACTCTACCAACCTTCAGAAACATACAAATCATTTCAAATACATAGCTACCAACTTAGCTGTCAAGCCCAACTTGCTTACGCTTGATTCTAGCGTAGGGTCCTATTGCGGGGTCCATAACGAAGTCGTATAAGACTCTGGTCCAGCTGTCATGATGAGGAAGGTTGTCGTAGAATTCCGGTGCGATGCGGCGTACCTATTAGAAAAAAAAATGTCTATAGTCATAGAAATAACACCAAAAGAAGTAGAGGCTCTCTATCATGTTTCTTATGATTTAATTTCCACTTAAATAAGTATTATTATCAATTTTACACAAAGTTGTTTTCAAGTGGACTATTCCTCCATAAGCATTAAAGGTCTTCTTCCAAAATTACACAAATACAACAAACCTCAGGTAGTTTACTGCCGGGCACCGCTGGGAAGTCGTGATGCTCGTTATGATAGCCGACATTGAAGGTGATCCAGTTCAGGGGTCCGTAGTACGAGTACGTCTCGTAGCCTTTCTTGAACATGTAGTGTTCGGCGATGAAGTGGCCTAGAATGTTGACAAATATTTTATTAGGCTGAGTCTTTATTAGTGCGTTGCGTCGTCACAACTGATCAACGCAGTGTATGCCACACCGGCGTTGTGACGACACACGACGTCCTAACGCAAGAGGGCTACGCACGCCATCGCAGCATCTCAGTGTGGATTTCAGTCTTCATTCTACAATAGGTCTGAACATACGTGTTCTAATGTGGCCTTTTTGACCCCACCGCCGGAATAAAAAAAATACAAGATTCTGGATATCTTCCTTGATAGAATTAAGAACTGTTCGTCGTTGCACCGGAGCTCCGACAGTGCAGCGCAACACTCTCCCCTCGTTTCATCTGTCGATGCTTTGAAACGTCGCGTGCGACGATGCAACGCAATAATGAGGCCTCAGTGCCTCAGGGCCTCAGCCTTAGTGAAATTTTTGGGAGCGTCTTCGCATCCGGAATAATAGTCTTT
The DNA here is from genome assembly GCA_963082945.1 of Cerastis leucographa. Classification (NCBI taxonomy): domain Eukaryota; kingdom Metazoa; phylum Arthropoda; class Insecta; order Lepidoptera; family Noctuidae; genus Cerastis; species Cerastis leucographa. The sequence continues at coordinate 3,531,638 of OY720374.1, read as the reverse complement.
TCATATGGTGAAAGATTTTCTCAAACAGGTGCTGTGGTTCCGAATAATACCGTCTACACTCATTCAAACTCTCCTTTTAGTATTAGCCGGTATAAATATGAGCGTCAGATTCATTTATTATAATCAGATTCGTGTTATTTTCCGACTTAAAATCCGTTAGTTTTGAATTTATTCTTTATTTATGATTATGATCAGCATATAATAACGGAGTATGACTAACCTGCAACTGGATGGACACCCATCGCCATAACAGCTCCATATATCAGATAACCAAGCGCTTTCCAACCTGTAATAGACAAAATTAAACAATAAATGTATGTTTCATGGCACATTTACTAATATTCCAAAAGAGACTATACTTATTTATTTTTTATATAACATCACAAATATTATCACCGAATGGTTTGGCTGAGGTGTACCTATACAAGGTGTAAATCACCTCATCACGAAGCCGTCAACCAAGCATTCTGTACATGAAACTAAGTAACTTTATGCAAAAATTATTGCTGGGAAACGACTTTTTTTTGGGGGGTGTAAATCATGTTTTGTGGTAGAACTCAATGTAACGCACTCAAAACATTGTGCTGATGGACGGATTGAATAGTACGCGGTCGTGGAGGTGTTTAAAGTCTTACATTAAAAACTTGTATTTAAAAAAATACTTGTCAAAAAGTTGTAACTTTGACCCCTAATATCTCCGTAACTAGAAGGTTCCCAGGTATGGTGTAGAACAAAAAAATGATCGCAATGACAGGGAGAACCAGTGCCTTTCGGCTTCGTTAAGAGGTGTTTTACACCCTTTATAATCTACACCAGTTATGTTTAAGTGCCATGTCCCATATAGTAGAGCCGAGCCTATTGCTAATTTGCTATCAATCGGGAATAACTCTTAACTTATGCGCAAGGCTGCTACTGAAAAATTCCTGATGGAAGAACTCAATAACACTTAAAAAAAAAACGTTTCCCCACACTACGAATTTCTCCTGTATCGTGGGTGCGTTTACAAACATTTAAACTCACATACACAAACAGCCAGACCCGGAACAACTATCTGTAGGCCATACAAATATTTGTTCCGTGTGCGTATCGAACCCGCGACAGGCAGCGCAGCAGTCGATCGCCCAACCGCTGCGCCAACCGTGCCGCCAAATTAATTAACTTAATTGAATCGAGTTAATAAAAATTATAAGTAAATTGCATTAAAAGACAAATATAAGTTAGTAAGTAAGTAAGGGAAGTTCAGAAGTCATACATTTCGGAAATTCTTGCATTTGATTAATTTTGTCAAAATAACATTTTGTATTATAATAAAAACTCATTGACACAACATATGACTAAAATCAGGAAAATGGTTAATTTCCTATATTACTTGATTGATTATAAATACACGGTGTAAATCACCTCATCACGAAGCCGCCAACCAAGCATTCTGTACATGAAACTAAGTAACTTTACGATAAAAAAATTTCTGGGAAACGACTTTTTTTTGGGGGGTGTAAAATCATGTTTTGTGGTAGACCTCAAAGTAACGCACTCAAAACATTGTGCTGATGGACGGATTGAATAGTACGGGGGTCGTGGAGGTGTTTAAAGTAAAAATCTTACATTCAAAACTTGTATTTAAAAAAATACTTGTCAAAAGGTTGGAACTTTGACCCCTAATATCTCCGTAACTAGAAGGTTCCCAGCTTCCCAGGTATGGTGTAGAACAAAAAAATTATCGCAATGACAGGGAAAACCAGTGCCTTTCGGCTTCGTTAAGAGGTGTTTTACACCCTTTATATAACAAAACATTGCACATTACATTTACTTGTTTCCTTAAAATATAGATAAATTTTGCAATAATTAGACTGTAGAGAACAAGTGGCAGCTTTTAAGTAATTTTAATAGTTTTTCTAGAGTTGATTCAGTTGACCATAATCATAATTTAAATGAAACGAACTGAAATATTGAGAGATTGTGGGTTGGTACAGCTTGGCATAAATGTGTGTTGGTACTTTTTGACAAAACACAAATTCCAATTCAATTTCAAATCATTTAATATCTCTTCTCGAACTATAATTTATTAATCTTATAATAAATAAAGGCACTTGTCCTCGCCGTCATTGCGATATTTATTTGTTCTAGATCCTACCTTGGAGCATTCTAGTTACGGAGATATTGGGGGTCGAAGTTCCAACATATTCACAAGTTTTTTATACAGGGTGTAACGGAAAGGGTATATACATCCTTAAGGGTGTGCTACAGACCATCAAACTGAACATGCTCCTCATCATAAAACATGTTTTTCAGCAAAAAAATATCTGCTGCCCCATAGAAAATTACAACACCTATTCGACCCAAATGTATAGGCAGCTGATATTTTTTTTTGCTGCAAAAATTTTTTTTGTTGAGAAACATGTTCAGTTTGATGGTCTATAGCACACCCTTAAGGATGTATATACCCTTTCCGTTACACCCTGTCTAAATGCCTACAAGTTTTTAATGTTATAGTTTTACTTTAAATACCTCCACGACCCCTGTGGTATATTACTTTTTAATGCATCCATTAACGCAATGTTTCGACTACGTCACATTGAGTCCTACCAAAAAACGTAATTTTTCACCCCAAAACAAAATTCGATTCCGAGCAACAATTTTTGGGTAGTTACTTAGTTTGATGTACAGAATTCTTGGTTGACGGACTCGTGAGGTGTCCGTTTACACCGTGTATACGGATTCAAACTTATAAACTAACTTAGGTTTATGAGAGACCGGAACCAGCTGCCCTACCATGACGTCATAAAGCAGTATTGTTTTTACTAAGGGTCAGCGAGACGCGACGCTGCGCGCACATTTTTAAAGAGCGATTGAAATTTAACTTTATTTTCTACACGAAAAGATACACATTTATTTCAGAGGAGCTCGTGGCTAAATAATAACAGCCGCACGGATCGATCTTTAAGGTTAAGCCGTGCTTGCCGAGGTTGGTCCGTGGATGGGTAACCATAATTACATACCGAGTTTCCTCCGTGCCTCGGAAAGCACGTTAAGCCGTTGGTCTCGGCTGTAATTTGTAGATCTTTGACAGTCGTTACGAGTAGTCAGAAGCCAAAAGTCTGACATCCAGTCTTACCAAGGGGTATCGTATTGCCCAGTTACTGGGTTGTGGAGGTCAGATAGGCAGTCGCTTCATGTAAAATACTGGTACTCAGCTGCATCCGGTTAGACTGGAAGCCGACCCCAAGATAGTTTGGGAAAAGGCTAGGAAGGATGAAAAGATACACATTTCGTTGTGAAAATACGTTGCGCCACGCAGCGCTGCGCTGCGTGACGCCTGTAAAGAAATGTGTATCTTTTCGTGTAGAAAATAAAGTTATACAGGGTGTAACGGAAAGGGTATATACATACTTAAGGGTGTGCTACAGACCATCAAACTGAACATGTTTCTCATCATAAAACATGTTTTGCGGCAAAAAAAATATCAGCTGCATCATTTGGGTCGAATAGGTATTGTAATTTTCTATGTGGCAGCAGATATTTTTTTTACTGAAAAACATGTTTTATGATGAGAAACATGTTCAGTTTGATGGTCTGTAGCACACCCTTAAGGATGTATATACCCTTTCCGTTACACCCTGTATATTTTGAATCGCTCTTTAAAAGTGTGCGCGCAGCGTCGCGTCGCGTCGCGTCTCGGTGTGAGCTGAAGCTAAGTCGATTTGAATTTTTGATTTGGCGCTAGACATCCTGTATAGCTCCATCTCTTTCCCACACTGTAATAAGAGTAGATCAATAATGTTTTAAAACGTCATTGTGGGTAACCTGGAAAGACTAAAAATTAAATAAAAATCAAACTCACCCCACAACTTAATGACAACAGCATCGAAGAACAACTGTATAACCAAGTTGATCAGCTCCATAGGCGTTGGAGGCTTCGGCCGGACTATCAAAGGCCGGAAGCTGTAGAAGAATGGCTGCAAGACGACCCAGAGGAACTTGCCTCCTGTTGTGCAGAAGAGTTTCGCCTCGAGTAGCGTCGGGAGGTCTGTGTCTATTACTTCGTTGCCTTGGTACTGGAAGAAAGAAGATGATCAATTATACAAGGTGTTGTTTTGTATCCTCGTAAAAAATCAAGAGAATGTCACAAAAGACATAAATACTCAAATAAAATTACGGTACCTAGTTAATTATTAATAAACGCGTACTGATATATGAGTCTGGGGGTCTACTCTCTAAATCTGTCAAAGAAAAAACGGGCTCGTCCGTTCCTAGCTTTCTGATACACGCTGTAAACTTCAAGCTTGTTTCCCTCAATCCTCTTGGTTGTAGCGTGATGATATATAGCCTATGTCCTTCTCCAGGTTGAAATCTATCTTCTTGCCAAATTTCATTAAGATCCGATCAGCCGTTTAGTCGTGAAAAGGTAAGAAACATACAAACAAACAGAGTGACTTTCGCATTTATAATATTAGTATGGATATTAGATATTGTCGTACTGCTGGGACTCCCCCATTAACTTCCAATCTCTTTCAAACGCCTCTAAGACGTCACGCCAGCGTTTCTCAGGGCTCCCTCGTCGACAACGCCCATCAGTCCTGATGTATTCCAAAAACATGGCCCGCCAACCGGGCAGTCTTATCGCTAGACACCCACATCGCTGATTCCACTTTTGCTGCGTATTGCAGTATTACAGAAAACAAAAACGCATATTTTCTTCAACTTACCCTATGATGTTCTAAATGATATTTTTTAAAACTGATGGATACAGGTAGGCCTATGGGTAGATTCGCGAAGAAGCCAAATAGCCTATTGGCCAGCGGCCGATTGTGGCCAAAGGCTAAGTTGTGGGCGATCTCGTGGATGGCTAAAAAAGAAGAAAAAAGTTTTTGTCAGTTAGGTCAGGTGCCAGCGGGCGATAGAGGAGAAAAAAATACAGATATGATACTCGTAAAAGAAAACATTTTACATTGCAGATGCGTTGACGTTCCAGAAACTCTGAAATCACCGAGATTGGAAAGCCTTTTTTTGATACAGGAGAATATAAAAAAAGAACCCAGGCTTGGCGCAAATGTAACGTATCTCAGATTTTTAGTACCTATTTTATTTTATATTTAATAAAAAAAAAATTGAGATACATTCCGTTTGCGCCAAGCCTGGGAATATTTTTAACTTTGTCCTTTGTTTAACGTTAATATGTCCTAGTCTAGGAATAAACGGTAGTTACCTAGATTTCCCAGTCACGTGAAACATTTGCAAAGGATCGAGGAAAAATCACTGTGTGAAAATAATATTCATACAACCATACATGGTACATTAAAATATGCTTTATCATCCATTACACAAGGCATAAACTCCTTAAAATATGTGTCGTTAACTGATAATGACTAACATTGTCTGATCAAAATGACCTTGAGTTAGCGTGGCAACTATTCTATACTACTATGTATGTTAGACGAAATGTAATAATTTAAAAACATACTATACAAGCTGTAAGTAAGTAATCACCAAATTGCGTATCTGACCACAGTAAGGACTATCGTTACTTGCAGCGTCCGGCCGCTATAGAAGTACCAATAGCATCGCAGCATCTATTTTTTGCCGAATCCCTTGGTGTCGTAAATGAAAAAAAAAACTGTGGTCAAACATCTGGGATCATTAACAGAGCCTGAGAGTGTGTTTAAAACAATACATATTTAAAAAACGGTCGTGTATTTTTCGGTCGAGTCTTTTTTTGTTTTACCGCTATTGGTCCGCAAAGTATTTGTGCGGACCAATAGAAATAAGGGTGTTAAACAGATGTCATCGTGTGCACGGGATTTTGTTTGAAAAGTGTCCATATTCTCACTTTCCCGATCCTACCCGGCTTGTGTTGCAATGCACTTTTGCTACCAACTTACCTACCCTACCCTACCTACCTACCTACCCTAAGAACCCTACCAAAATTTTTCTGATATACAAACCTTCTCCCGACAATAACGAACACAATAAAAAAAAATGTGAAACTTTTTTTCACACTTGACATTTAACTAAAAAATTTTGAAATATTATGCCATTAAGGGTATTTAACATATAAAACGCGGAGTCTCCTCAACTTCGCGGCCCAGCGTCACGCGACATGCAACACACAGACCAAAAAGTTTGAGACGATGATGTAATAAAAGTTTCACTTTAAAAGCATTATGCAACTTGGTGCAGTACATACCTACATTTCGGCGATTTATTTTCATACATTTACTAGCTGTCCCCGGCATGCGTTGCAATGCACTTTTTACCTACCCTATCTACCTACCTACGATACCCTACCCTACGCTTCCCTACCTACCTACCCTACATACCGTACCCTAGCTACCTACCCTACCCTAAACCTTCTCTGGACTACGACAAACATTTTAAAACCGAAATCAGCCCAGCCGTTGTTGAGTTATAAAATTACAACGAAAACTGGCATTGATTTTTATATAATATATAGATATGTATACATATATAGATTCTTTTAAGCTATAATTTTCCAGTATAAGCTGACCACTCACTGTAGGGAAAGAATATCAATGCGAGGTTCAGTGTATACTGGAAAAGGATTAATATGTCGTCGTTTGACGGCATGGTTGGCGCAGTGCAATCGTCGAGCAATCGCCTGCTGCGCTGTCGCGGGTTAGATCCCCACACGGAACAAATATTTGTATGGCCTACAGATAGTTGTTCCGGGTCTGGCTGTTTGTGTATGTGAATTTAATTTTTTGTAAACACACACACCCACAATACAGGAGAAATTCCTAGTGGAGTGAAACAATTTTAAAAATAAAAGATATAAAGGCTGTAAAACACCTCTTAACGAAGCCGAAAGGCACTGATTCTCCCTGGCCGAGTTGCCATTGTTGGTGGATCCACTGCCTTGTTTCACAACATCGAGAAGTAAGCCCGTTTCTCTTCTTACAGCCTCTTGAACTCTTTTCTTCCTGTCATCAACTTGCCTTTTTGCTATATCACCCCTTACTTGCCATGATTTTATGTCTAATTTGTAGGAAATGTGTAATAAGCATTCCATTGAGCGAATCCAAGCGTGAAGGGTGCTTAAGCTATATTTATACATGTCCTCGTTTGCGTGTTTATCTTTGATTAACTCTAAATTATTCATTTCTTTAGGACAAGCCTTGCATATGTCACACACTGAAGCTGCTGTATTGGATATAATGGAATGAATTTTACCATCAATCATTGTCAACAGCAGTTGGTGTTTGACACTAATTCCATCAGTGATGGTGGATGGAGTTAAGGCTTCAATCTCTGCTTCGATTTCAGCCATCTCTCTCTGCACATTTTCTTTGGTTTCCTTTATAAACTTAAACAATATTGGCCGGCAAAATGAAGTGGAAGATGGTCGCTCGTTTTCCCAAATTGTTACACCTTTTGAGACGAGCCGCAGTGGTACAAGACTAATCATAAAATTACTAGCAAGATCGATTTGCTCATCTTCACTCGTCCTTTGATGATAAATGCTTTGGCTAGATGATCCGTCAAAACCCCATTTGCTGGTCAATACGAGCTGTTGATTGGGATCAACAGGGGTTTCTAACGACCTAATAAGTCTTCTTGAGGTTAAATCCATCAAGGCTTGTAATTTGATTTTTGCAGAGCTCTCTGTAACTGTGAGATCTTCTTTGGCCGGATAGCACTTAATTTTTTCTTTAACCAACATGTAGTAACTCGGGTATTGAAGAGCTCCTTCTTGAGTGTTGAAATCCCGAAGAGTGTTATAGCGCCATTTCGATAAGTTCATCGATACATAAAGAGCCAATGCCTTCAAAGGGGATATTTCCCGTACCTGAATTGATTTACCTTCAATGAAGGCTTTGATTTTTGAGGCCTCTTCTGGATTCTCCGTCAAGTATTTCATAACATAAGCTGTATCGCTTTGTCCTGCCTTTTGAAGCGCCCTTTCGGCCGAAAACATAATTTCAGCGCTGCTACTGCTGCATGAAAGACTATCTTCAGTGCGTCTTCTTTTTTGCCGGTTACTAAGGTCCTCAAAAGATTTACGAGGACTAGGATGTGTACAAGTTGAAGCATTAGATTTAGCAGGAGAAATTATGGGCTCGATGACGTCACTTATATTTTCTGTAGAAGGTTCCATATTTTCATTCTGTAATTCCGGCCATTGAATTGCAGCCTGTAGCCAAATCTCATGTTTCTTCCGAAACTTATCTGTGCTTCTTCCAGACTGTGTCCATTTTGCATAAATGCGGTAGCAAAATCGACGACACCAGTCTTTTAAACTTGTTTCAGCACTTTCACATAACTGAACACAACTGTTATCTTTTAAAACACTGAACAAATAGTTAAAGTCGCGTAAATCTTTATGTGCGCGTGCGCATAAAGCAACGTGAATATCAAGATTTGTATTAAAATTTGGAAAATACATTGCGAGATTAGCTTGGATACAACGAGGTGTAAATCAACACTGATTTTAAAGTTACTAATAGTGACCTATTTATATAAAATCCAGGTATCCCAGGTATCCTTTGTTAAATATTGCAAGGTAATTAGTTATTGTGATAATTAGTAAATGATGCATGCTAAATTAGTGTATTAAGAGCCATTTAGTAATTAAATAATAGCAATGTTCTTATCAGTAATCATTAGTGCATCAGTTTTATATGTAAACCTTAAGTCCCTAATTATATATCCTAATTAGCTTATATCTTCTCTAATTGGCTGCTCAGAAATGTTATTGTAATAAGGTAAACCTTTAGAAAAACGGTTTTAATCAACAAAATAAACAAAAAATAAAAAAATTGTGTTATAAAATAAACATCACTCTTTATCCCAGAAAGTGCACATTTGGCGCACTATGTGTCTTAGTATTAAATATAGCTCTTAGTATTAGCATTATGATATTAGAGACCGCTACTTGAAACAAGCCCGGAATCAGGAGGGAGAGAGCTCGATACACTCATTTTCATAGTAAAATTTCACATTTTCTCAAATTACTCCCGAAATATGGGAGTTATGAAGAAATTCATCACCACAAGTTATGAAGGCATTAAGTAATCGAATAAGATGGCATCATTAGTTTGGCATAATTTTACTCTTTTTTTTCGGACATGTCTACGTCCAACCGCTCCCATACATTCGTTCCACTGTGTGTCATTGCGATCATTTTTTTGTTCTACACCATACCTGGGAACCTTCTTGTTACGGAGATATTAGGGGTCAAAGTTCCAACTTTTTAATAAGTATTTTTTTAAATACAAGTTTTTAATGTAAGATTTTTACTTTAAACACCTCCACGACCCCCGTACTATTCAATCCGTCCATCAGCACAATGTTTTGAGTGCGTTACATTGAGTTCGACCACAAAACATGATTTTAGACCCCCAAAAAAAAGTCGTTTCCCAGCAATAATTTTTGCGTAAAGTTACTTAGTTTCATGTACAGAATGTTTGGTTGACGGCTTCGTGATGAGGTGATTTACACCGTGTATGCTAGCCAGATGTCATGTTTGATCGGTGTTTTTTTTTTTCAAGTAAAATCAAAGTTTTTCAGTTAAATTATACGAACTGGTTGGGGCATTGATCTCAGACATACAAATTGATCCATAGACAGTTCTTACTTCGGATCAGTTTGAAATATTCTGGATGGAACAAAATCTGGATTTACCGTGAGTAAGGCTCAACGTCATAGCAGGTTAAGGAGGATGTGCTTGGTGACAAAAATTTATATGGAAATAGTACTTTCCCAGACGAGACTAAGACTTATCCTACAAAAAGGATATCCTTAACAGGAAAGAAAGAAAATACCTTAACTGGGCACATTCTAAAAGGCACAGAACATATTAACATTAATAGATCTCGTTGTCAAAAAACAAGCAATAATATGTGCCTCAAGGCCGCCCCAAATAGGAATAGTTCAGAAAAAATGCCAGATAACTAGTGCCTGCCTTTAGTTTTCAACTGGACTGGTCTGGTGAAGGCTACAAATAACGGTCAGGCCCCCTATTCACGAGCGCTCGGATTCGATTTCGATTCGGAAAGTCGTATGTCTATCTCGCTCGCTTTCGTAATGCCAAAACAAGATAGCAAATCCGAGCGTTTGTGAATAGGGGGCCAGGTCAGTCAACAGCAGGGATGTTATGGAGCTCCGTAACCGTAACTATCAGATATCCGAAATAAAAATATATCCTAAACTTGTGAAACTGATACGGTTACGGATATATTTTTATTTCGGATATCTGATAGTTTCGGTTACATATATCCGTAACCGTATCCGTTTCACAAGTTTCGGATAGTTTCGTATAAGGGCTGAGTCTAAATAAAACGACAGGTTTTTGTTTCACCGCTCGTGCGCCACTTGAAACTTGCAGTTTGTTTGTTATTTCTAGTCAGTAACAGCAATAACATAACCTCTTTCATAACTAGTTAGTTTTTTATTTCAGAGTTGATACTTAATTTAAGAAAGTCTTATGTAAAAATTGATATCTATAGACAAAATGCGACCAAAGTCAAGTTTAATTGGGACGACTTAATTTAGATTCTGCAAAATATAAACAGTGTGATAAAAACTTATCCCGGAAAGGAGGTGGCAATGGTCAATTTCATATCCGTAATCGAAACTATCCGAAACTAACGGATAATCCGAAATAATTACATAAGTATCCGTAACCGTATCCGAAACCGATATATTTTTATTCCTATATCCATATCCTTATCCAGATCCGAAATTATATAAAAAAAAAAAAGATCCACAACATCTCTGGTCAAAATTTATGGACTGATTAAAAAAAAAAAAATCAGATGAACAATTTTACTTGCAAAAAAAACACATCAAACATGACATCTGGCTAGCATATATATCTAATGAAAAATTCCTGGGGGGGTTCAGAGTGATGAGTACGTGGTAAGCGTTTTCGCGTCGGTGTACCTTACACCCGATATTGTACAAATTAAAAACAAAAAAAAAATGGATCTCGTTGTCAAAAAACAAGCAATATTATGTGCTTCAAGGCCGCCCCAAATAGGAATAGCTAAAAAAAAATGCCAGATAACTAGTGCCTGCCTCTAGTTTTTCAACTAAAAATAACGGTCAGGGCCCCCTATTCACAAACGATCGCATTCGATTTCGATTCGATAAGTCGTATGTCTATTTTGTTTTGGCATTACGAAAGCGAGCGAGATAGACATACGACTTTCCGAATCGAAATCGAATCCGAGCGTTTGTGAATACGGGGGCAGATAGGCAGGCCCTCCATGTAAAATTCTAGTATCCAACAGAATCCAGTTAGACTGGAATTCGAACTCAAAAAGTAGGGTAAAGGCTAGGCAGATTGAATGAGTCATTCCACTCATACTTTATGGGTATGCGGTATGCGCCAGTTTCGACTAAGCACGCACCTGGCTTTACCTGATAGGTAATCAGTAGATAGAAACACGTGTAGTTGATTATCAGCGAGGTTTCCAAATACCGCGAGTTATTTATTGATTGTAGTACCTATATAGACAGATTTATTGTAAAAAAAAACAAGCTCCACAACGCAGTCACTAGATAACACGATCCCCTTCGTTTTCTGCCGTCATATAACGTTAAGTTTCTGTTTGTAGTGTACAAAGGACATTTCAGCATTGTCTCTGAAACCAGCATGCCTGAGAGATATTTCTCGACGGCATATAAAGCCAATTCAGAGGCTCATGGGCGGCTTAAATATTCTGATACTAGGTTAGACTTAGCCACACGATAAAGAATTTCAAATATCATTTTCACCTGTCCTTCCCTATCCCCAGGGACTTAAAAACACCTTCATAAAGGTTACATAATTATAAGTGTTAAACATGTTGAATAGGTAACAGAATCAAATATGTAACACTTTTGAATGTGTTTTCAACCGTAACATAAGTGTAACAGATATTAAAGTGTTAATAAGACAGTGTAACAGGTAAACGCAGTGTAGGTACTAAAGCTATAAATGATTATTTCAGTTACACATATTAACACAATATAAAGGGTGTAAAACACCTCTTAACGAAGCCGAAAGGCACTGGTTCTCCCTGTCATTGCGATAATTTTTTTTGTTCTACACCATACCTGGGAACCTTCTAGTTACGGAGATATCAGGGGTCAAAGTTCCAACTTTTTGACAAGTATTTTTTTAAATACAAGTTTTTAATATAAGATTTTTACTTTAAACACCTCCACGACCCCCGTACTATTCAATCCGTCCATCGGCACAATGTTTTGACTGTGTTTACATTGAGTTCTACCACAAAACATGATTTTACACCCCCCAAAAAAAAGTCGTTTCTCAGCAATAATTTTTACGTAAAGTTACTTAGTTTCATGTACAGAATTCTTGGTTGACGGCTTCGTGATGAGGTGATTTACACGGTGTATAAAAGGTTACAGTTTGATTCGGTAACATTATTGTATCTGTTACATTTAAAAGTGTTTTTCTGTTATAACTTTTTTAAAACAGTGTTAAAAACACTTATTACGGTTACAGTTTGAGTCCCTGCTTATCCCAATTTATTTATGGTCGGCGCAGCATGTCTTCTTCCATACTTCTCTATTACTTGTCATCTCATCAGACACCTCCCTTCAAGCCATATCATCCTTCTCACAGTTCAGCTATCGGGTTCCTTTGGTCTTCCCCTTACTCTGATAGCCATCCACATACATGAGACCAAACTTTCTAATTTTCCACAAAGAATACAAAAAAAATTGTTCGTAGCTGTTACTAGCCAGATATAACTCAGATAACAGCCATCGAAGCTTATCTGTTGGGGAACATAATTATTCACTTGAAACGGCTGTTTGTTATCATTTCTTCTATAAAGCAAGACCACCTGTTTGCGACATGTATTTTAAAACCTGATCATTTTATGTATGACAACAGAAACCTCCCGAGATCATCATCTTCTTGCCCTTTTTTTTTTAGGTACTTATGTGAAATCATCAAATAAACCCCCCCGCTCTGGGCGGAGCGGGAGGGAGTGTCAGACTTGTACTGACTAAAACCCATGCATGTTTCTTCTTAGCCCTTTCTGTTCCAGGGCCACGGTATCTCTTTCGAACAGTCCCGCAGCCCTGGCCGGCATCGGCCCTCTCGGACCCCTTCCGATTTGCTGACATCTCCTTGAGGCGCGCGTGGAACACGACCGCACCGTCGGCACGGCCTGTCGTCATGAGACGGGCGGACGGTGAGCTAGCCCATTACTCACCGTCCACAGGCACGCGCCTAAGGTGGCCGGGGGCCACTGGTTGCCCCCCGACGCCCGGGGCGTCTTCCGCGGCGGCTGGGACGTGAGGCTCTCTCCCTCCTACGTTCCGCCTCCTCCTTGGCTAGCATGACTGCTTCGCAGAAGGAGGCGACGGCTTCCAATTCCCTCTCGCTCCGGACCATGTATTGAACCAAGGTCGGACGCGAGTGGTCGCGACCGCCAATCGCCGCTACGAGGACACGGCGCGACATCCATCCATCAACAGTAGACAGAACAGTAGACCCTTGATCATCATCAGACTTAGACACATAATTCGCCAGTTATAAGTACTATGCAACGAGGGAGAGCCATTTGCAAAAAACAAAGAAAATTAAAATACAGACGAAAGAGATTTCAATTATTTAGTCTGCCTTACTTCAGCCATTTTATATCGGCCACGCGGCTTATAAGATTTTTTCTTATGCAAAACTTGTTTCTTGTTTGTATTGAAATTAGCTATTTACTAATACAGATTCAAGGCGTGGCTGCTATTTGAAAATAAAATGGCCACGCTTCTGCAAAATCTTCCAACCCCTTTCCTTATAGAAAAATGTAGAAGTTGAATGCTTTGTTAGTCGGGGTATGAATTTAAACTACCAGCTCTTTGCCAGACCCAGGAACCGAACCTTCAACAATTGCATTTTTGCAACTATTAGACCAGCAGAAAACAGGTCTCCTTATCATAGAATCGAGATCTCTCGCAACAGTTTTCCTCTCCAAACAGTTAATAGTTCAAGATAAGATACTGCTGATAATGACATATTTCAAGTGACGTGATTGCAAGAATTACTCTGATAACGTAAACAGTAATAGTTTCTAAGTTGGTGTATCTTTGAGTGGTCCTCAAATTAAGGAGTGGACGTTAGTTCGTGAGTTGTCAGTGATGTTAAGATGTTATCGTTTTTATCGATTGGAACTTAAGGTGACACTTTTCGACATTTTTTCCATAGGAACTTCGGGGGGGTTTTACTCCACTGTTTGACACTGCACATCCAAAGTAAAACATAATATGGTATTGTCTCATTATTAATTTTGTCTGTACGGAAACAGAATAGGAAAATAAAAAGCCATTAAAAAGTTCCGAGCTATCAAAGATTCGTTTTTATTGCAAATTTTAACGCAACTTTGGTCGTAAATTAGTAATAAAAGAAGTGTCAAATTTCCAAAACAAAGTCGGTACCGACACAGCACAATGATCAAAGAACTCAATACATTTTATTTGTAATTGATACACGCAGTGGTTTTTTCATAAAACACTATCTTCCAAAGGCCTTTTCGTATTTTTTTACGCGCGCCTTACGTTTCGGAACACTGTGTGTGTGCGTACGAACTAGATGTGCGTGCAGACTAGCGTCTAACTGCTCATCACTGATACTATCTCTGTCGGGCACGATGCCAAGTGAGACAGCGTGCTTTTCGGCCACGGCCACCAGTGAATACGAGCCCGCGACTAGTTGAACCTTAAGATATATTATCGGATTATTTATGGAACAAAACCGTCACACTATTCCTAAAACCACTGCAACCTGAAAGCCAGAAGCAACAGTGGCAACCACCAGAAATACGTTGAGACAATGAAGCTCGACGAAGTCCCAGAGAAACAATTTAACGGTATCGGATCCCGCAACTAATTAATAAGAAAAGAATAACGGAAGAGTCGGAAAAACATAATTTCCACTAGCTTCCATAACAGCAGGAGACAGAACGAAACAAGACCAATAGGCACAAAGGGACGTTTAAAACTAGGGTAAGCCCATTTACCTTGCCTCACAGATAATTATTAATGGGTCCAAGTAGTGACTAGTGAGCTGTTTTATTTAATTCCAATAATGGGTATGGCAAAAACGCTTGAACTCTCGGAAATTTGTCCGTATTGTCAACAGTTCTTATCAGATTGTATGATATTAATCAATAATGATAAAGCTTTTTTGGGTGCGTTAGCCCAGCTATTCTAGCTAATAATAGCAACGCCTCTACAGCGAGATGTGATCTTTGGCGGGAGTTGCTTAAGCCCCTGACGACTTCATCCAGCCTTCCAAAAGCCTTCCACCCGGGCATGCTTTGCCGTGGCCGTCCTGGAAATCTCTAAATAGACTCCGAACCCAAGTCGGCCGTAGCAAAGACAATCTCTTTAGATGGGGGTTCTTGGACGGCTCAGATCTCAAGTGTGTATGCGGCGTGCCTTCACAGATAATGGCCCACGTTCTATCTAGCTCTGCATGCCCCGTCACCTGCGCACTTGAGGATCTTATGACTGCATCAGCGAGCGGAGTTCGCTTGGCTGAGTTTTGGGCTAAACAAATTTAGCGATTTGATATCGACACGCTAAGATAATAATCAGGGCAGGTGGATGACGGGTATTTGGGTGTGGGACACTCTCGCAAATGAGACATGGTCGAGTCAATAACGTCCCACTTTGCCAAATTAAATTGGCAGGTACTTGAGAGATTAATTGATAGAATACAGCAACTAATAAACGTAACATGGGTTGGTCCCAAATAAGGTGGACACAGTGGCAGTACTTTCATACAAGCGTAAATCTTGCCTTGCCCTTATAACCTACTACTCTTCGTGATGTTAGGGATTCTGAACGGTCTGCAAGCCTTATGGCATCGTCTGTGGGAGTATAAAGTGCAGAGGACGTGTCGTATGCAAAAATGTTTAAAACAAACTATCAAGATCATGGTCTCAGTCCAGATTATTTTTTATTATCAGCCATCTTTGTCTTACTCCATCCACTTGTCCCGACATCGACAACTGTTATTGGCCAAGGCTTGTGAAAAGAGTTGAGTACGTCCCGCCATCTCTTTCTAGGCCTACCCCGCGTTACCTCTACTGATGCTTGGGACTCAGTGCAGATAAATTCTAATAATGGTCCGACCTATAAGGAATACAAACCACAGAAAAACCACGATAGGCACTTACCCAACATAAGTGAATGATTAATAACTCCTCCAAAGCAGTAAGACACTACCAGCATCATGGGCCAGCTCAGCTGCGTCACGAAAGGCAGCGAGATAATCTGTATCAACACCATTGCTGTAACCACCCATTTGAAGTTCGGGTCGTAGCCGAAGAGCTTCTTTATTTGTGGGTATTTTTCTGCGGACAAAGATTTTGGTGTTATTGAAATGGTTTACACAGGGTAGCGTTATTGGGCCTGTAAAGTTCAGAATGCTTATTAGCATGCTCTATGAAATGGTACATTATAACTTCCCCACTGCTGGAACAATAGCCTCCTTTCTATGAGAAGGAGTGGGCCGTTAACCATGGCACATATCTTCGAATTATGGTTCTAGGATATGTCAGTTTCCTCACAATGTTTTCCTTCGCCGTTTCGGGAGCAGCGGTGATGTACTAATTTCCACAAATTATTATAACGCCCATACCTGGGTTAGAAACTCACAACCAAAGTAGACCCGAACTGAAAACTTTATATGTATAGTTTTAACACTATTATGAGCCATGTGTGTGGACCGAATCACCGAATCATAGGCCTTCTTACATTTGTGCAGAAAAGAAAATATAAATAGTAAAAAACGAGCGAAATGCAATAAAAATAATCTTAGTACGTTTTTTGCTGTCGGTCCATAAAAATTACGATCATATCCGTATCGCCTGCAATTTTATGCATGCAATTATATTCATTCTATAATTCCTCCGCGTACTAAAATGAAAAAAAAATGAACAATGAAAGTATGTAGTGGAAAGAATTATATTTCTTGCCTGTATAACAAATGTTACATTAGCATATCATATCACTCTACCCTGCCCTTATCCAAATTTATTTGTGGGCGGCACTGAGGTATTACTACTACGTATAGAGAAGACAACGCGTTGCATGATTTTGCGCCACGCTTTGCGGTGAGCTGTACTGCAACGTCTGCAACCATCCAGTGAGTATCCAACGCCCGCAGAGACATGTCGTGTTTGGCTCGCATAAATAACAACATCAAAATGCCTGGTTGTATACTTAAAGACTGCCGTAAACACTCCAGAACATCAAAAAAAGTGATGGTATGACATATCATCAATAAGTAGACATATAAACGTTTAAAACTCTGATTTAAAGTTTTTCGCGATGTAATAATGCTCACGAGAATCGGGTTGCCGGGTGCCGCCATTTTGCAATACAACCTAATACAACATACGACTTGCAGTTACACTACGTTGAAGGAAACGCGTAAGCGCCATGAAATTCCTGGCGCTTATGACGTTTTGGTCGCGAGAAAACTATTCCCCCTATGCGATCTAGCGCTGCATGTTGTAATAGTTTGGTTAGACGACATAACTATTGTTTTAGCGCTGCAGCGAACTTTAGTTCTAACTCTTACAAAAATGAAGCAAATCTTTGGTTCAGCGTGTCTGTTCTATATGCTAATAATATAGTTCAATGGTGGGCGGCGCAAATATATGTCTTCTTTTTCCATACTTCTCTATTACTAGTCATCTCAGCAGTCACCTCCTCTCTAGCAATATCATTCTTCAAACACTCCATCGTGTCTTTGGTCTTCCTCTAAACATACAGTGTAAGCATAATCAGGCCCACTGCTGTCCCAGAAGTAGTCTGGAACCGCCCACAACGCGGGCCAAATGCGGTTTGGTAGATGTCACAGGTCTTCGATTTTTGGTTCTAAGACATGCCGGTTTCCTCACGATGTTTTCCTACACCGTTTTGAGAGCAGTGGTGATGAAATATACTACACAAAGAAATGCGCTAGTCTAGTGGAGTGGTCTAAACTCCTGTTAAGTGATGACGCGTTTACTTTGCTACCATTTTGTTATGTCTATCAAGTGCTTAATGATTGTTAATATACACTCCAATCGAACTAGGTCGTTTTGATTTAAGTGTGTGATCACATGTATTGGAACGTGAAAACATTTGATATCGTCGATGAAGTCGTATCGGAATTGCTGCAATGAGTGAATATCAGTAACTTAACATGGTTAAGTCTGTAGATAATCCTCGATGGTTTAGGCAGAAGTGTACCCATAGTTTTTGACGACACGGTTGGCGCACTAGCTGAGCGATTGACGGCCGCGCTTCGCGTCGCGGTATCGATCCCCGCACGGAACAAATATTTGAATGGCCTACAGATAGTTAGTTGTTCCGGGTCTGGCTGTTTGTGTATGTGACTTTAAAATTTAAATGCTTGTAAACGCACCCACGATACAGGAGAAATTCCTAGTGTGGGGAAAAGACTAAAAAAAAAAGTTCACACCCTTTTCACCAGTACGCAATGTCAAACCTGCGACAAATACATTTTTCTTATTCTATCTTTCTTTATGTTTAAGTCCCATTTAACAGAGGGCCTGAGCTAAGACAGTAACGGTACTTTCCTTTACTCATAGAGTCATAGAGAAATTCCAAGCAGCTCATTACCAGTGGCCTAACAACTACTAATTGTTTTACTAGCTACTTCATTAGTTACTATGTATTATTCCTCTAACAACTTTAATTGTTGTTAATAACACTTAACCGGTCTTCATTTGCAGTTTCTTTTTAGAAGGAAAACAGAGAGGCCTGAATCTCAGCGGTACGAGTATTATAGTCAGAATTTGACATCATCATCTGCCTAGCCTTTTCCCAAACTATCTTGGGGTCGGCTTCCAGTCTAAACGGATGCAGCTGAGTACAAGTATTTTACATGAAGCTACTGCCTATCTGACCTCCACAACCCAGTAACTGGGTAATACGAACCATGACATCTTCTCCTTAAAAGATGTCAAAAGAAGACGTCCCATCCCATGAAGACTATAAGAATAATCTTCGTGGGATGCTTCTTCTTCATAAAAATTTGCAGTATTGTAAAACCGATGCATCAATTTTGTGTACAATAATTAAGTATATTCTGTTCTACATATAGTAGCGATGGCAATCTAAATTGTGTCGGCCCAGTACTGAGTCTTCAGTAGCGTCTATCACGAACAAAATACAGGACTGCGTGTCCACGGACATGATATTAAGTGCCCCATCGTGTGTGGAACAGCACCTCATTTACACTCTAGAGCAGAGTCATTAATGAATCTCCACCTAAACAGTGTTGACATGATCGCCGAAGTCTTTGGCATTCCCGTGGAACATAAACAAAAAAAAAGCAAGTCAAAGAACATTTATTTTCACTTTTCCTCTATACTGTAATATTCTGATATACAGGGTGTAAGGGAAAGGGTATATACATGCTAAGGGTGTGCTACAGACTATCAGGCAGCAGATTTTTTTTTTGCTGCAATTTTTTTTTTTATGAGAAACTTGTTCAGTTTGAGGGTCTGTAGCACATCCTTAAGGATGTATATACCCTTTCCGTTACACCCTGTATATTATAGGTATATTTATAGGTCTATTTTTATTTTTATATGTGTATTTATTTGTACGTATGTTTATTTTATATAGGTATTAAGTTTGTTTGCTCTAATTTACTTTTTTTCTGTTCTATCTTTTCTACACAGTGTGTCTACATTTCTAATCCATCTTTCCTCTCGCAGGTCTGCTGGAAGAAATTTCTTTTGAAATAAGCAGTACCTTTGTGCTCTTGTATCTTAATGTATTATCCTGTTAATTGTTATGTGTGTACATAAATAAATAAACAGACCCCAACTTCCCAGGTATGCTCCAGAACAAAAAAAAAACACAATAACGGGAAGAATGCTCCTCCGCTTCATTAAAGATAGGATTACATCGCTCGGAAACTAGCGACGACAGCGAACCCAAATTGCTATAAAGCCCGCATGATGAATAGATCGGCCTGCGTGGATTATCGCCCTCATCAGAGTCTCAGTTAGAGCCTTGGGAACTTTGCAGGCTGATTAGGTTACAGGTTCATTTGAGGAGATCAAACTTGATTATGTATCTTGATTATGAAACGGAAAAATCATCATATTAGGTTTAGTTTCAATCTCCAGGTATTTTACTCCATTGTTTTTGTCACGTATGCCGTATTTCGGATAAGATAAGAAAAGCAGTGTAATATTTAATGATGCCGATTGGGCTACGTGCTAATGCCCTCGTCTGACCGATTTAAGCCATAATCTGGCTTTATCGGGCACCTGGTACCTACATGCATCGGATGTCGGCAGAAATGGTCGACGATCTTATGAAATTCATTGGAAGGTGACCTGATCTCGAGTTTTTTTTTGAGTATGGCATCTCGCAGGTTAGCCTACTACCAGGTATGACCACTGTAGAAACAAGTTTACAAGTCTACGGAAGAATAGACATAATTACAGATAGACAACGACAATGTGTCATTTTGTCTATTCTTCCGTCGAATATAACACAGAAGCCCACCGGTATCGGGAACAAGGTCCAAGCTAGTTCAGGGCTCCAGAGAAAGGAACCTCCTTACAATACGAGCCGTGTCCAAGAGTACCGCTTCTTGAATCAAGCCTTAGATCCAGCTGCCTAACGAGAGTCTGCCTAGAGATAGATATTGGTCGAGACTCTTGGCAATACCGCAATAGAAACGCTATGTTTCTATTGCGGTCATGCTACGCATGCAGGTCTCATAGCAAATTGCCCATTGTCCTTTCGTACAGCCGTTAAGGTATGTAAACGATGTATAGACACGAGATACTTTCGCATTACGGATCTCTCATTGTATTAAAAATCTATACGAAGCGAGCCCATGTTATACTGGAAATTTATATAGAACATCGTAAAAGCCGAGAAAGATAAGCAAATCGAGTATTTGGACTTGGCTCACGAGGTTGTCGACATGTGGGATGTGGGCTCTGAAACATTGTGCGGGTAGTCATATCAGCTAATGGCTTAATTGCCAAGAGTCTCGACCAATATCTATCTCTAGGCAGACTCTCGTTAGGCAGCTGGATCTAAGGCTTGATTCAAGAAGCGGTACTCTTGGACACGGCTCGTATTGTAAGGAGGTTCCTTTCTCTGGAGCCCTGAACTAGCTTGGACCTTGTTCCCGATACCGGTGGGCTTCTGTGTTATATTTTATAATGTTTTTTTATTGTTTTTTTTTTATATAGGAATATTTAAAAACGTAATTAGTATGTAAGTTAATAAATAAACGAAACAACACAACAACAACAAATACAACAATAATTGGTAACAAAGTTTTTATCTATACAGAGACGTAATTAGTTTGCTAATAAGGAAAAAAATATATATCTGATTAACAGTAAACACATCACCCTCCCTCCTTTGCGTCTCGCAGTCAGGTAAAACAAAATAGTATTGACATATCTTTCAGGCCAAATTAAAAACGCCTTGGGTGACTCAAGGGTGACTCATAAATTAATGGTCTTCTTATTAGAAGACCATTAATTTGTGATTGTGACGATTAATTTGTGTCTATGATTACGCTTATTAGCGTAAATATTTCAAATTGCGGACTGATCAACATCGTACGATATTATGTTGATTGTATCTCTTATCAAATTAATTTAATGCCTATTTATAACGATATTGGTAAAGTTTGGACATCCACATGAAATAAGAGGGTAGAAAATCGAAAGGTCCTAAGTTATATCCTATCCTGTAATCATCTGCCTAGCCTTTTACCTACTATGTTGAGGTCGGCTTTCAGTCTAACTGGATGCAGCTGAATACCAGTATTACACATGGAGAAACTGCCTATCTGACCTCCACAACCCAGTAACTGTGTAATGCAATACCCTTTGGTAAGACTTGATGTCAGTATTTCGGGCTTCTGACTACTCGTAACTCGTACCGACCGTTCTACAAATGACAGCCGGGACGAACGGCTTTACGTGCTTTCCGAAGCACGGAGGAAACTCGGTATGCAATGATGGTCACCCTATCTATGGACCGACCTAGGCACTGCTTAACTTTGCAGATGGACCCTTGCGGCTGTTATTATTTAGCCACGATATTAAATTTTAGATTTTAAAATTACAAAGGTATTTTCCTCCAGAATATTCTACTTTTAGGGTTCCGTACCAAAAGGGTCAAACTGGACCCTATTACTGAGATCTCACTGTCCGTCTGTCACCAGGCTGTATCTCATGAACCGTGATAGTTAGCCAGTTGAAATTTCTACAGATTATGTATTTCTGTTGATGCTATAACAACAAATACAAAAAACAGATTAAAATAAATATATAAATACTAGCTTGCCCGCGGCTTCGCCCGCGTGGAGTTTGGAAATGAAAATGCCTACATATGTGTTACCCCCGCAAAATAATGTCGAAAATAGTCAAATAATGTTATATTTACTTAATATTTGTTGTCCGCTGGTTCGCTCGCACTTTTTACTAACTACCTCCCTACCCTACCAACTTACCCTACCTACCTACCTACTCTACCCAACCCTACCTACCTACACTATCCCATACATAAGTGATTTATTTTGCTCGTTTTTATAACGGGGCGCCAAGATACACCGCAGCAGACCGTGCGGAGATCTTCGCCGAGCACCTGGAGCGTCAATTCGTCCCGAATCCGACCTCTAACACCGAGCATGTCGCAGCAGTCGAGAGACACCTTAGGGAGTACTTCTCGACGCCGTTAGCTCCCGACGACAACCCAATCCATTTCTCCCCTTGTGCAGTCAGACGCGCCTTCCTGAAAACTAAGCTGAGGAAGGGCCCCCGGTGCGGACGGCGTGTCCAACACAGCGCTGCGCCACTTGCCCTACCGTACAGTAGCGGCTGTGGCGCGCCTGTTTACGGGCATCGTCCGCACGGGCGTTTTCCCAGCCGCATGGAAGGAAGGGCGCGTGATTATGCTGCCCAAGGCAGGTAAGAATGTTCTTAAGCCGGAGAGCTACCGGCCAATTACTTTACTTCCCACTATCTCCAAGGTGTTTGAGCAACTCCTGCTGCGACACCTGGCCCAATACATCGTCCCTCGGCCTGAACAATTCGGGTTTCGGGCCGAACATTCGACGACGCTTCAGTTTCAAGGGTACTGCACCTGCTGACCGCGGCACTCAACAAGAAAGAGCACGCAGTCGCAGTATTCTTAGATATGGAAAAGGCGTTTGATCGAGTCTGGCATGCCGGCCTGCTGTACAAGATGTCACAGACAGGCGCGCCTCGTTGCTTGATACAGGTGGTTTCTTCCTTCCTCACAGATAGGACTATTAGGGTGGTGGTCGATGGCACGGTATCGGGCGCCCGCCCGGTCGCCGCAGGGGTGCCGCAGGGCAGCTGCGTCTCGCCGCTCTGTTACACGTGCTACACCGACGACATCCCAACCACTCGCGACACCACGCTCGCGCTGTACGCCGACGACGCCGCGTACATCGCTGTCTCTATGAACGCGAGACACGCGGCCGTCAAAATGCAGCGCGCGCTGGACTTGCTGCCCGACTGGTTGTCGAAATGGAGGTTGTCGGTGAACGTGGGTAAGACGCAGGCGCTCCTTGCAGGCACCTCTCCCCTCCCGCCACCCCTCCAATTGGACCGAGCCGACATCGCGTGGTCGCCCCAGGTAAAGTACTTAGGGGTCACTATCGACCGTCGGCTAACGATGACAGCCCATATCCGTGGCATTGTCGCCAGATGCAGGAACGCTCGCTTCCAGCTCCGGCCAGTGCTCTCGTCGAGACTCCCGCTGCGTACAAAGCTGGGCGTGTACAAGTTGTACGTACGCCCGCTGTTAACTTACGCCGCGCCAGCTTGGCTCGCCCTCGCCAGCGAGACCAATAAAAAGAAACTCCGCGCGCAGCAATCGCTTGCGCTGCGGTCAGTCGCCGCCGCTCCTCGCTGTGTGAGGAATACTACCATTCAGCGGGACCTCAAGATTGAGAGTCTTGACGAGTTCTGCAGCCGCCTTGCGTCGCGCATGTTTGCGCGCGCCGACGCCTCTGCCTGGCCCCATCTGGCTCAGATAGCGCCATGGCACACGCGCCCGCCGGACGCGGGGCGCGCGGGGCGCACACGTCGCCTTCCGCGCGACCTAGTGCCCGCGGACGAGTAGCTGCGTCATCGTCCCCCCCCCCCCGACACCCGGGTAAGTCGTTTACAGCTACACGCGACCTACCCAAACAATAACACTCCACATGCATAACATGCACTGGGACGCGTCGTGTTCTAAGTTTACATAGGCACGACGCGCACCGTCCACACATTACGTGATTCCACATTCGTTTATACTCACGCGACGAACAATGCAGTGCGGGCTCGCTATTCGTTGCTTACAAGAGCGGCGTTACACAAACATTGCCGCTCTAACTCATTCACTACGGCCTCTTAGTCTGGAGCGTAAACGGCTAGCTCTGTGAGCGTCTGCAGACGGGGGCCAACATCCTTAGCGGTAGGATGCGCCAACAGAGTCACCTCTGTCGCAGGTCGTCATCCGCTGGGCCTCCTCCGGGCAACCGGAGGTCTCACCTGGCGGTGACAGACCGCCGGGGTGGCGAGAAGAGAGCGGCGCTCGTTACGGTAAAGTTTGTTTATCGTACCTGAGCGCGCTGCGCCAGCGCCGCTGGCGCCTCCTACCGGACAAAATGTCAACTACACATAGGCGAGTTGCGTCATAATAAACTAAATTACGCGCGCTCGCCCCCATTCACGCCTAAATTGGCACCCAAATTGAGGGTGCCCGTATTGACGGGCACACCATTTCTCCGCGGGCCAAAGGACATAGTCCATACCCCGCCTCGCGCGCCCCCCTGCGGGGACGTAGCGATTTCCACGAGTTTTTATAAATAGTGGTACGGAACCCTTCGTGCGCGAGTTCGACTCGCTCTTGGCCGGTTTAAAGATATCAATGCTAGATATACGATATTTAATTCGATAGGATAGTCATTTTACATTAAAGTAGATTAAAAATAATCTAAGGAAACGCAAAGCTGAAGAAAAAACCCGACTGCGAAAAAATTTATCACAGGAAAAGTATGAAACAAGAAATTATTGGATTATGTATAGCTAATATTTCACCTGTCTGAGTGTGAATTGTTTTATCTGTCCTTCATCATCATCATCATCTGCCTAGCCTTTTCTCAACAAATTGGGGTCGGCTTCCAGTCTAACCGGTTGCAGCTACACCAGTATTTTACATTGAGCGACTGCCTATCTGACCTCCACAACCCAGTTAGTACTGGGTAATACGATACATCTTGGTCTGTTTTACAGACTTTCGGGCTACTGACTACCTGTAATGACTGTATCTACAAATGGCAGCTGATACGCGTAGCATGACCGCCGTAGATACGGGCTATGTAAACAAAACTCATTTCTACAGTGGTCATGCTAAGCGTGCTGGGACGGGGCATCACCGTCGACGCCGTTATCAGCCAAATATAGGTACGTATAAAAATAGAAATCGTTTATTTGCCAATAATGTAGGTATACTGAATATGATGGTCATTTTGATGAGCGTCCCGATAAATTTTGCCTTACGGCGTGCAAAATTACCAAATGTCAATAAATTAAATTGAAAATGGCAGAAAAATCAAATACAAAATGTCAATAACAGAAAAATCAAGTACAAATGTCAATAAATTAAATCTCGACAAATTAATGTTTATTATTAATGTATGTGAACAGCCTTTATTCATTGAGGATACAAGGGCTATATTTGATAGAGTTCACGATAACTTTGATAAAAACGAACGTTTTATGGTAATCTGCACACGTGTGTGATAAGATGTATGAATGGTGAGGAAGTTTTAGGAGTGTGTGAGCATCGGAACACGTGACCGGTCATCATATTCCTGACCTTGTCCCATTCTACTTAGGGTCCATTTTTTGTCAGACGTCATGGCATCATTTACTCCTTTCTCTTTCATATAATTCCTCAACAATCCATCCATCTTTTCTTGGGCCTTCCTCTCCCTTTCCATCCATCAAATTCATATCCATCACTCTTTTTCGTTGAGAGAGGAACCTCCTAACAATACGCGCCGTGTCCAGAAGTACTGCTTTCTGAATCAAGCCCTTGATCCAACTGCCAAGCGAAAGACTCCTCAGATGTTGGTCGAGGTTTTTGGCTATTAAGCCATTGGAAGACACGACTATCGGCACAATGACTGCTGTACTCACGTCTCACATGTTGACTACCTCGCGACCCAGATAGAGATAGATATTTGAATTGCTTATCTTTCCCTGCTTTCACGAGGTTCTCGTCATGCGGTAACGTTATATTATATCAACAATCATTGCGCGACGCTCCAATCGATCTATCAACACAATGTCAGGCTTATTGGCAACAAAAGTCCTGTCAGTGAAGATAGGTCGATCCCAACACAATGCGATATTACAATCATCGAGAACTGGGTCGGGCGCATAAGTATGGCACTTCTGATTCCGCTAGGTTGTATTTCAAAGCAAGTTGCTGGTGGATAATCCTGGCAACGAGGTTGTGTCTATGCAAGTACTCTCCGTTAGCCAGACGAGAACACCCAGAAATAATGTGTGGATTGACGGTGGCATGCCCGACACGCGTCAACCGTCCCGTCTTTAATGATTTCTATGATAATTTTATAATGAAAAAAGATCTACTTTTCTCTTTTTCAGGGAACTCATCAAAAATAAAATTGGCAGAATAGGGAATATTCCGTAAAACAAACTCTAGAGGACGCTACTTGACCATTACGTGATTTTGATATTTAATTGACATGCGTTTGCGACAGAGGAATATTATTAAAATTTCTTCGTCCGACATTATTATTTTCACTTGACGTAGAAATTGTGCATTGGCATCAGTCTGACTTATCAGAAACATTCGTTTTCTAAGAAGGCAAGCTTTTTTTTTATTTGTTACTGGCAAAACGGTTTCAATTTGATCGGACTAGAAGGAATCATAATTCCTCTTTTTCCGATGAATCGGACTAAATTCAAAAATAATAATGCGTTGTCCGAGTCCGATTGAACGGACTGAGCAGTCGGACCAAGTGTTCACAGGGTAATGAGCAGGTACTAATTCGGCTGCCTGTTACGAGTTTATAAAATACAATTAGGTGAAGCTATGGTAACACTGACAGCGGGGATGTTGGTAAATAAATTGGCTCCACTATTGCTACTAGCCATTAATATCATCATCAGCCTATAATGTTCCCACTGCTGGACACAGGCCTCCTCTCTATGAAAGGGAGTGGGCTATAATCCACCAGGCGGGCCCAGTTGACCATTGATAGATTTCCGGTGTAAAAACTCTCGACATTAAGATTTAAAAAGCGTTATCTCTAGTTGGTCAGTACACTGAGCAAATCTTCGTGCCAACATACCCCTGACCGCCAGAGCTCTACGCTCCCGTTTAATATCTACATGGTCACTAAGGACGTCGGTAAGAAAATAATATCGTCAAATTATTTGGTCAGGCAGTCTTACCAAAAGTTTTAAAAATGCCCAGTAACCAAGTTGCGGGGAACATAATATATGCAGTCGTTTCTTGTAAAAGACTAGTAATTAGCTGCATCAGGTTAAACTGGAAGCTAACATAGTTCGGAAAACCGCTAATAAAGCGACGATATAATACTTGCTAAAACACTATCAGCCTGACCTAGCCTGAAGCTCTCAACAGTCAGTATTTCAGACTTTATCATGAAAAGTAAACACGACATTGACTATCAGTCAAAACTCGCGATTTCTTAACAATCTATCTCTTGCGAAAAAAATATCGGGCGCTCAGTAGTTTAACAGACAGCAGCAACCATAATCAAACAGAAAGCTCATTGAAAAGGTGCTCCATCACCTGGAACATTTCAGATTCGATCTGCCTTCCGGACATGACGAGCATTCGCCTATAATGTAACGTTACAGAGGTACTCCCTCTCTTGGCGCTTAAGCCGTTTTTTTTTTGCGGATGGGACAAGCTACAAATGACTTCTCCCGCTCTGGGAGCAGGAGGGAGTGTCAGACTTGACTGACTAAAACCCACCCATGTTCCTTCTTAGCCCTTTGTGTTCCAGGGCCGCGGTATCTCTTTCGAACAACCCGCAGCCCTGGCAGGCATCGGCCCTTTCGGTTTGCTGACATCTCCTTGAGGCGCGCGTGGAACACGTACGCGCCGTCGACACGACCTGTCGTCATGAGACGGACGGACGGTGAGCTAGCCCATTACTCACCGTCCACAGGCTCGCGCCTACGGTGGCCGGGGGCCACTAGTTGCCCCCCGACGCCCGGGGCGTCTCCCGCGGCTGGGACGGGCGCATACGCCTGACTTACAATATTTTAATCAACATACAACTTGAAACTAACAAACAAATTGCAAAAAAAAAAAAAAACGAAATAAAGAATGCGGAGTATACCCTGTCGTTTCGACCTAAAAACATATTGTTTAATATTATGCAATTTGTTGTTATAATATAAAAACATTTGCCTAAAGTATTCTGTCATACCGTCCATTAGCAATCGGACCATTTACTATAAATAGCTTGGATGATTACCGGTTTTATGGCTTCGCGATTGACGATAAGCGTTTGGTTTACGAAACTGACTTGTTGGTCTAGCGGGCAACTGCTGAACGAACGGTTGTTGGTTTGCTATGTGAGTCAGGAAATATAATATTTGATTTTTTTTTCATACGATTGAAAAAAATACATATTATATAGGTAGGCAGGCAGGTTAAGCTACTCGAAACTGTCAAATTTTCCCAATCACACACCTTGAACCGTATTCTTTAATGATAAGGTTGAAAATCTATTAAAGAAATTTGACAGCTTGTTGTAACTTGTTTTGCTGGCGTCTGTATACTTGTGTTTGTGTGGGTTACTTTTATCTGTCCTTCATCATCATCATCATCTGCCTAGCCTTTTCTCTACAAAGTAGGGGTCCGCTTCCAGTCTAACCGGATGCAGTAATACCAGTATTTTACATTGAGCGACCGCCTATCTGACCTCCACAACCCAGTTAGTACTGGTTAAAACGATACCAAGTAAGACTGGTTGTCAGACTTTCGTCGTTTCGGGTCACTGACTATCTGTAACGACTGTCAAAGATCTACAAATGACAGCCGGGATAAACGGCTTAACGTGCTTTCCGAGGCACGGAGGAAACTCGGTATGTAATGTGTGGACACCCATCCACGGACTAATTTAGTTAAGCGCGGCTTAACCTACCGACCCGAGCTGGCGTAGTATGGTGATGTAAATCAAGGAATAGGAGGGCCTATTCCTTGACTTCCGTCACCCAGCCTTATGAGGTGCTTCAGAAGTCTGATTAGAATCATCAATCAGCTGGGTATTGATCCATAAATAAAAACATACAAAATCAGTCACCACCTGATTATGTACAGGAAATAATTTATCAATAAACCTGTTATCAATAATTCTGAAAAATTACTAAGTAATAAATATTTTTTTAGCACGAAATACCTTTTATCATGATTCTGTAAGTATGAGTAATGTTGTCTAATAATAATACCTAAATGACGTAGAGATGTTTATATGGAGGAAAAAAAAAACCGGACAAGTGCGAGTCGGACTCGCGCACGAAGGTTCCGTACCATTATTTATAAAAACGAGCAAAAAAAATCACTTTTTTGCATGGGAGTCCCCTTAAATATTTATTTTATTCTGTTTTTAGTATTAATTTGTAGTTATAGCGGCAACAGAAATACATAATCTGTAGAAATTTCAACTGGCTAACTATCACGGTTCATGAGATACAGCCTGGTGACAGACGGACGGACGGAGAAAGTCTCAGTAATAGGGTCCCGTTTGACCCTTTGGATACGAAACCCTAAAAACGAAACCCAGAATCTCGAAATGTTAACATTAACCCTCAGACTGCCAACGTTATTCAAAATAACCCTTCGCATGCCACACCCAACTCTAGTTCGAATATTGTAGTGACGCGAATTCGAAACGTGTTAGAACACGCTGCGCTTTTCGTAAAAAGTTTGGTCATATATTTCAGGTGGTTCTAAATAATGTGACAACTAGAGGGTTGGCCCTTTTTGTGCAATGTTTTATGCCAATCTTCTAGGCACCTTTGATACAGTTTGCGTACGAATTTTTGGACAACCTGTAATTCTTGTCATACTAGCAGTGTGAAAAGGTGATAACAATTACAGAGTATATTTTTTAGTCTATTTAAGCAGTTTCAAGAATGATTTAATTATCTATTTAGGCTTATTTTTTTATGAATCCAAAAATGTGTACCAATTCGCAACAAATTCTTTATTGCTAAGCAAAATATTTATATTTCAAAATCGGTAATGAGTTTAGTGTCACGAACTCACATTATTACAAGAGATTACAGGAATGAGGTGTCATATTTTTTATCAAGTCTGTAATATTTATTCACTGTTATTATAAGCAGATTGCCCGAATGTTATCATTTTATGTAACAAATGAAATATTTCAAGATAGTGTATAGGATTAAATTTTACATTTATCCATATGCAATAAAGAATTATCTACAAATAAAGAATTATTATTATTATTATTAATGAATAACAATTTACCTGACAGAAGTCAGGTACGAACTACATTAGTACTCATAACCAATAGATATGGCTACAGAGTACTACAAAGTATTTTTAGGGTTCCGTACTCAAAGGGTCAAACGGGACCCTATTACTGAGACTTCGCTGTCCGTCCGTCCGTCTGTCACCCGGCTGTATCTCATCAAGTCATGAACCGTGATAGTTAGCCAGTTGAAATTTCTAAAGATTATATTTTTCAGTTGCCGCTATACAACAAATATGTCATGTATGCTATGTCATAATGTTTTAACGTTTTGATCGCCGTTGTCACATATATGTGACTAGCAAGCGAGTGCCCTGTACACCAACGACACAAATATGTGACAAAAAATGTAGTGCGATATAACACGAGATAAGCAATTTAAAGCATTACTTTTGTATGTTTATATTTATATATCTTCAAAATGTGATAAATGTCTTATATCAAGAAATAAGTAAAACTTTTGAAATACCATTTTTTTATTTGTAAGTATCTGCAGTGAATTTGTGGCTTGGCGTGGAAGACACGCGCGAGAGTATGACCTGGTGGCGTTCAAATGGTGAATAATTCATGAACTTTTTTTTAATTTTTACATTTAACATGTTCTAATAATTGTATGCCATTTTATGGCTACTATTGTGAGCAGTGATAGCCTAGTGGACCTTCGAACTGCCAAGTCATAGGTTTTTTTTTTTTTTTTTTTTCGGAAGGGACATCTTCAAATGACTTCTCCCGCTCTGGGCGGAGCGGGAGGGAGTGTCAGACTTGTACTGACTAAAACCCATCCATGTTCCTTCTTCGCCCTTTGTGTTCCAAGGCCACGGTATCTCTTTCGAACAGTCCCGCAACCCTGGCAGGCATCGGCCCTCTCGGACCCCTTCCGGTTTGCTGACATCTTCTTGAGGCGCGCGTGGAACACGTACGCGCCGTCGACACGGCCAGTCGTCATAAGACAGACGGACGGTGAGCTAGCCACAGGCTCGAAGTCATAGGTCTCAAGTAACCCCAAGGAATAAATGTTTTTTTTTGTTAGCCTTTTGAGTGTCCTGGGCAAAGGCCAAAGGTGGTGTGACGATCTGATCTTGTTTGCGGGGCAAACTTGTCAGATATTCCACAGGTCACAGAGGTTTGGAAAGAGAATGGGGAGGCCATTGCCCAACAGTGGGACACTCAAATAAATGTTACCACATTTTTACACACATAATATTATATAATAATATTATATTCTTTTTGACTAGATGTATGAATAATAAAATATGGATGAAGCAAAAGGAGTGTGATGCAACGATCGAAGCAAGTGGCATTCTGCAGCTTCTGCATACTACCATGAGAAAAGGCATCTATACATACATATATGAAATTTTAGTGAAAACTTAAACCGTTATCTGTAATTGTAACCACCCACTATGAAATAGTATGCAAATTGCGAAGGTGATATTAAGCTGTCATGTTCATGTAAATTGCTGCGTTTAACATACAATAACTTTGGCACGGGCCTGCAGTTTTAATTAGACAATATATATAACAACTTTGCCTTGTTGGTCTAATGGGCGCACAACGCTGAGAATCAAGTACAATTCAATTCCCAGAAGTGTTATTGGGTTTTTTTTTAGGAATTTTTCAGTAGCAGACACGGATGGATTTGTATCTAATTGATGGCAATAGACCACCCCCCATTACATGCAACTTAAAACGTAACTTGCGAAAGGTGGGTACACTAGCAGGTACACCTCTGCCTAAGCCTTCGGGAATTACAGGCGTGATGTTATGTAAGTTACAACTTAAAGACCTGTATTCTCTGGAGGGGCAGGAAGTGGGTTAGCCTCTTTGAATTCCTTAATTATTCGGTCAGTGAGTCGTCTTACGGGCGGATTTTTAGGAGTTGGAGAATATGCAGCAAAGAAAACCAAAAGAAATATTTTTTGGTTGTTTTTTTTTTGGGAAAGTTGATTCCCCAAAAGATTTTTTTTTCGGAAATTTGAAAATTATTGCAGTTTCGGGATAACCTTGACCATAGAAACCCTTTAGCTTCTGAGAAATTTAGCTTCTGAGAAATATGGACATACCATTTTGAAATTGGAATTGGGTTCCAAATTTAATTTAATTTCTATAAAACTATCTATATTTCCCAAATAGCTTCTGAGAAATATGGACTCACAACATACCATTTCCGAATTGGAATTTGGCTCCAAATTTTATTTAATTTTTATAAAACTATCGTATTTCCCAAATAGCTTCTGAGAAATATGGACTCACGACATACCATTTCCGAATTGGAATTGGGCTCCAAATTTTATTTAATTTTTATAAAACTATCTATATTTCCCAAATAGCTTCTGAGAAATATGGACTCACGACATAACATTTCCGAATTGGAATTGGGCTCCAAATTTTATTTAATTTTTATAAAACTATCTATATTTCTCAAATAGCTTCTGAGAAATATGGACTCACGACATACCATTTCCGAATTGGAATCTATATTTCCCAAATGGTAGCTCACATGAAAATCTTTTCTGGAAAGAAACTGTTGCTCTAGTGGAAAACTATGACATGGTGTAAAAAAACCCGAAAAATATTGAGACAAAGACCTGGCGCCATAGCGCCCCTAAGGCTACACTCCAAATAGCCATTCGGTTTTTCCTCTGTCTATCAATCTTTAATGCTGCCTTTGAGAGATAAGCAGAAGGCACCTTTCATTTTTGTTATGCATTTACTTTTGCTGTGATAACAGATAAAGCACACATACATTCATAAACTCACTCGTCTTCTTCCCATGAACCCTCATGAGAAGACAGGAACTATAGAGAGTCACCTGCTAACACCCTTACATACTCCTAGAATATGTATAACACATAGATCATCTGATCATAGATCATAATATGATCTATGATCAGATGATCTATGTGTTATACTGTAAGACTCAACATGAATGATGTAACCAAGATTTTGTAATGTATTTTGATTTAAAAGAGTGCCCATGGAGTTTCTTGCCCATTCTTCTCCATAGAGATCTATGCTTTGGAATGGGCAACTACAGTACTTTCACAAGTTATTACGCCTTGTGACCGGGACTGTAGCTTCGCTTTTTCTTTTACTTTCAAAAGTGCTTGTCTCTCTTGGTCTAATTGAAATAAATGCTTTAAATTTGAGTTTGACTTAGACAGTGCCAAGCTGTGGGGCAGTATAGGTTCATAAAAACAGGAGAGGTTTTACTCAAATTGAAAACTCTTTTGTTAATTTAAAACTTGATTGTTTCTTAATTCAGTCAGATTTATGATTTATACAAGCTGGAGGGGACACAGACGCTAAAACAGTTACCATGTATTCAGTAAATCATTCTTAACCCCACACAACATAGAAACTGTTCATCAGTTGCTGTTCCATACTAAATATATAGTAACTGTTTTACGGTTGATGTCCCTTTCCAGTCTGTTCTAACATTTCCATGTAATATTAAATTCTATCAGATTTTAAATGTTGTTGTCTAATTTTAAAAGAAGATTATTAGTTATTTATGTAAGAGTTAAAAGCTGGACCATCAGGGCAAAAATAGGTTGAGTTTAGACAATACACAGCAAAAAAAAAATACATTAAGTGTCAAGGTTCTATGTTTTCTATATAAGTTCAGGGTCACATGGATTCATAGAAAAATCTATTTATGGATAATTTCCTCCTTACGATGGAGGCGACAGAACAACCAACCGGACACTGTCTTGCAAATTGCAAAAAACTTAAGACAATTTGAATTTTGCGGAGGACCCTGATAATAATTTTATGCATTTACATCATCGCAATACAGTAAGTTCCATCATAATTTACTCAATAGAATAGTTTTTATGGCATAAAATAACGAAAAGGGGATTTAGTTTTAACTAAAAACCTAGATACTAGTGAAGTTTTCTCTTTTCTAACAATAAATGAAGCAACAAATCGGCTTTCTATGAAGAAACAAACAGACAAAATGTTTTTTCCGAAAACAAGCAGAGACCGTGATTTCGCTTCAGCCAAAATCTAGTAAGCCGTTTAGTATTACATGTAGGTACGGTCAATTGGGTTCTATATATGAAACGTGACGTAATAACGTACCTAGGATTATTTTCCGGCGACTTGCATGAGGCTCCTCCGTGTAAACCCACTCAAAATCGGTTCTGGATACCTTAGCACCCATTTTAGAAACACATAAATTACTGTTATTTCGAAAACACTTGTAGAACTTCACCCCGCGGACGGTTAATAAAATATAGATGACGCGATTACACAAAAAAACACACTTTTCGGAGAAAATAAAAATTAAAAGCGCGACACGACAACTTTCTAGCGCCGCGGTTGATTGATTGAATGAATTGAATGTTGAACTGAAAACGAATGAAAAGTTAGTCATTCATCGCCTCATGACTGACGTGAACGAGTGAGTTATTGTCAATGAGTCACTAGGGCGGTGCCTCACGGAACTCAGGCAGAAAGACCGCTTGGACGTACGGGCGCACAGTTTGTTCAGTATTTATTCCATATATTATTTTTTTATTTGACGAGCTCGTGGCTAAATAATAACAGCCGTACGGGTCCAACTTTAAGGTTAAGCCGTGCTAGCCGAGGTTGGTCCGTAGATGGGTGACTATAATAACATACGTACGACCATGTTTCCTCCGTGCGTCGGAGAGCACGTTAAGCCGTTGGTACCGGCTGTCATTTGTAGATCTTTGACAGTCGTTACGAGTAGTCAGAAGCCAAAAGTCTGACATCCAGTCTTACCAAGGGGTATCGTATTACCCAGTTACTTGGTTGTGGAGTCCAGATAAGCCAGTCGCTTAATGTAAAAACTGGTACTCAGCTGCATCGGGTTAGACTGGAAGCTGACCCCAAGATAGTTTAAGAAAAGGCTAGGCAGATGGTGATGATATTATTTTTTATTTGGAATCATTACATTTCAATTAATACAGGCGTACAAAACGATGGTTATGCGAACCGTCATAATTAACATTTCGTCATCCATACCGCACGACGTCGTACAAGCAAAATATCAGCACAACTACGTATCATGTACTTACATATGTATGTATGTACGAGATGTCATTGGCTCGGGGGCACTGAAGATCTTTGCTGGGGAATATTTAATAAACCACATTTAATTCACCCCCACGTCAAAGGACATAGTCTTGAAGATGAACTGGAACTCTCTTCAATATTGTGAAACGAAAAAACACCGTACACGTCTCGAGCATGGCATGATATGTATGGACGGAAGATATGTTCACGACCGGTTTTTAACCGGGCAGACGCCGCCGCCGGGCCGGTGCTGGAGTAGGCTTACAGTGCAGTCCTGCCCCCGTATTCACAAACGCTTCGATTCGATTTCGATTCGAAAGCCATTTGTCTATCTCGCTTGCTTTCGTAATGCCAAAAAAAGATAAGACTTGTCCAATCGAAATCGAATCGAAGCGTTTGTGAATACGGGGGCTGGTATGTACTTTTATGATCATAATGTGTGAACTTAACAAACACAGTAGGTAGTGGAGTGGAAAGCAAATATGTATAATAATGTATAATAAAAGTAGTTTGAATTAGACTGATCGACTTTTCAGTATTAATGAACAAAACTTTTTTGACGATTTAGTTTCTTCATTTAATGGAATAAGTCTAAATCCTAACAGATATAAATATTTTTTCAAAACTACGAGCATGTAATAAATTGTGCAATTTAGTAGAATACTTTCCAGACTCTACTATCTGCATGTTGATATCAAGGACAACCGAATAATCGACTGAGACTTTCTGCGACTCTATCTTGTCGTTGGACATGGCAACTCGACTCGCATCCATAAACAAAATAAAGTCTTTCTAAAGTTAGTAATTGAACATGGCGGTTGGTAAAAATAAAGGCCTCTCGAAAGGCGGTAAAAAGGGTGTTAAGAAGAAGATGTAAGTCTCCAATAAACCTCAAATCTATCAAACAATGTAATAATCTTTCGGTTAAACCTTACATCAAATCTGTGATAAATGTGATGTCGCGAATATTTTCGGATGGAAGTTCCATGTCTCGTGTCAAGATGTTTTCTCACTACAACTAAGTTTTAGCAGTGATTTGCTTGTTCAAGTGTGTTACTATCGTTAATTCTCGTGATATAAAGAAAATGGCATGCAAAATATATTTGTACATAGTGTGGTGAGTTTCTTTTTGGTTATAATATCTTTGAGGTTATGTTAAATTGTTGTACATTTTCAGTGTCGATCCCTTCACCCGTAAAGACTGGTACGATGTCAAGGCACCGTCCATGTTCACCAAGAGACAAGTGGGAACCACCCTTGTCAACCGTACTCAGGTATGTGCACTCTTCTAACCTCTGACCTAGGCTGTAAAAGTTCATGTCTTGGCCTGGCTACTACCGGCAAGTGCAGCATCTATGTCTATGCTTGTTTAGGCGGTAAAATGAGAATTGTTTCATTCATATCTTCACGAATCGTGTAAATTAAATAGCACATGGGCATGTCCCGTGGTGTTTTACAGGTTTTACAAGTCCTGCCATGGTTCGAACTTAACCTCTAAGCCTGATAATGTGTGTAGTTTTCTCCTGTCTTCATGATAGTTCTAAATCCATGTGTTTAAATAAATTCATAGCTCAATTTTCAATAGCCACTTCTACATAATCTTTTTACAAAGTAGGAAACTCGCTTGTTATTGTTTCCAGCTAGAACACATGTGGTATTATAATTTCTTCATTCTTCAAAATACTTGATTCATCGAATTGGAAGAATCAAGCAATTTTGTATAATGAGCACTTAAAGTTCAATAATAACAGACATGACGATAGTAGCCTGAATTAGTCAAAACATGAACTTTTAAAAGTAATTATGCATTGCAAACTTAGTGAAAACTGGGCAAGCCTTCACGATCAACCAAACAGTTATACATAGATGTCTATGCTTTCATTTGCCTGAAACCAGTTTTGTCTAGAAAAAGTTTGCATAGTTACTCGGCCATTAATTTGAACTAAAATGATGATCCACCTAGCTCGCAATGATAAATATCTGATGAAAACTTATGTTCCCTTTTGATTTACTTCTGAAATTTCTTTAAAATTATTATCTTAATAATATTTTGTTATTGTTTTACTAAAAATATGTCTAATTCGATTTTTAGGGTACCAAAATCGCCTCTGAAGGTTTGAAGGGCCGTGTGTTTGAAGTTTCGCTGGCCGATCTTCAAGCTGACACTGATGCTGAAAGGTGTGTACTTATTTAAAATATTGTAATATTAATAATTAAATAGTAAATATATAATTATTAATAGCTAAATATGTATATATTATGCTAAACCCATATTTGATGCTGTCATCTTCTAACAATGGGCAAGGTAACTAATCTGAAGCCAAAACATTCTCACACTCGGATGCGATTGGTTTTTCGCCATGTTGTTCTTGCGCTATGTCCCAGAGAGCCTCAACACGGTAGTCTATAGGGCCTTCAAGATAATTGGGAAACCGTTGGGCAGATGATAGTGCAAAAAAAGCCTATCTATATATATATGTAATTGGTTAGGAAAATCCCACAATTTATGCATAGTCACCATTGGTTAGAATAACAGCAACCAGTTTTAAGTTGGGCTTCTGAAACTAAATGAAAATTTTTATTGCAGTCCAGCTATATGAAGGAATACCATATGGTCTTCATATCGTTTTTGTCTGCAAAAAGTATATGCTACCGCACTGAAACGCCTCTGTATTCATATACTTTGGTACCTTGTGTCGCTGCTACAAACATTATTACTTTCTAACCAACTAAGTAAAAACTATCATGTGGCAGATTTGATTCCCATTTATAAAATGTAATGTGTTCTATAGGCTCCATATTGAAATGTACTATTAGCATAACCTACAATCAAAAACAAAATAAAATTAGGAGAAGGGCCCAAAATGAGTTGGCGGGTGTCATATACCCGTATTGGGCCCCTCCCCTAATTTTGTTTTAATTTATTTATTACTTGAACAGATCATAAATATATTTAATCCTCTAAAGGAACTAACATGTATGTGTGGTATCACTACAATTCCCATTCCATTGTTTTTAAGACAATTTGCAAATAGGATGTTTTGATACAGAGCTGTTTTATCAACTGTAGTTGGTCAGTCAACAAGATGCCAATGTGGTGTTCACTAGAGACACTAGTTAGGGTTTAGCGTAAATCACCATGTGATCAGTAAATAGATCAATGAGTACCTAGTATTAGAAACTTTCAGCTTTCTAGGGCATTATTATGTATTCTTGTGTGAGCCTCTGTCCATAGCTCAAAAACATGTACTACCTGTAATTAAACACAAATACCTAACAACAACCTTGTCATCAGGTCTTTCCGCAAGTTCCGTCTGATCGCTGAAGATGTTCAGGGTCGCAATGTGCTCTGCAACTTCCATGGTATGGACCTCACCACTGACAAGCTCAGGTTTGTACTATTTTTATTTGTTTCTCTATTAGGTTTGCCGATATAAATGTCGGAAATTATCCAATGGCTATATTTTACGGTGTTAATGTTTTGACTGAACGTAATCTGAACGGAAATAGGCTAAAATTATCTTCATGCACGATTTTTCTATAATTTTGTAAATTTCTAAAAGAAAAAAAAAAAATTGATTCTTTTATTTAATAGGAAAGAAAAAATAAATGCTTAAAAGTAACGTTTTATTGCAGTCCAGCTATATGAAGGAATACCATATGGTCTTCATATCGTTTTTGTCTGCAGAAAGTATATGCTGCCGCACTGAAACGCCTCTGTATTCATATACTCTGGTACCTTGTGTCGTTGCTACAGACAAATTCATCGTTCAGTTATTGGCATAGTCCTGTTTGAGCTTGATGTCCTTCAATTTGAACTTTTTTAGTAGGTAGCGTACCTTTGATTTTGGTTTTGTGTCCAGTCAAAAACTGGCTAAACTTGTATGGACTCATGAGTCATGCAGTTTCAAAATCGCTAATTATAGCTAGGTCTAGTAGTAGCGTATGATTAGCTGTGCCCCGCGACCGTCCTCCGCGTTAAATTACTATAAAAATATTATTTACTTCTTTTTAAATCGTCATTTTGTGTACAATATTTTAATGGTTTTTTTTTTTACGGAAAAGTAGCGTAGCCCTTGTAACATTAGCTATATGCTATTAAAAGTCTCGTCAAAATCGGTTCAGCCGTTACGGAGATTAGATGGAACAAACAGACTCGCAGACAGGAAATATTAAAAGAAAGGCTTTTTTGTTAAAGTACCATGCATTTCATATGCATTCAGTAAATAGCTGTTATTTTGAAATTCGAAAACACGACAGACACTTAAATTTATTTATTTGTAAAGATAATTTAACACCAGTTTCTCAACAATCCCTTATCTTTAAACAGATGGATGGTCAAGAAATGGCAGACCCTGGTCGAGGCCAACATCGACGTGAAGACCACGGACGGTTACTTGCTCCGTGTGTTCTGCATCGGATTCACCAACAAGGACTCGCTCAGCCAGCGCAAGACCTGCTATGCCCAGCACACCCAGGTAGGCAGATTATTCTACTGTTTAAATATCAGCTGCACAACATCTGATTCATTGAGCAAACATGGTTGCAGTACCTACTATCGAACATGCATGCAACTCTCGGCATTAGCGTCTGGATACTCAGATTTCAATGCTTTATTTAGAACTAGCGACCCGCCCACGGGTTCAATGCTGATACTAAATACACTACAGAAAAACTGTGAACATTGAATATAAAAACATAGCGGCCCGCTCTGGCTTCGCACGGGTATAAAATATATAGTTATTATACATATAAACCTTCCTCTTCAATCACTCGTATCTATTAAAAAAAAACGCTTCAAAATACGTCGCGTAGTTTTAAAGATTTAAGCATACATAGGGATATAGGGACAGAGAAAGCGACTTTGTTTTATACTATGTAGTGATATTAGACAAATGTTATTATTGCAGATATTTTTCGGTCTTGCATGATATTCCATGTTTAAGCACTGAGAAGGTGGACTGTTTGTCCGCCAGACAGAAATTAACACCAATAGGAATCCCGTCTATTGAATGCCACATCGTTTTATCATCATAGTTGACTAACAGTCATGAGTCGTAACAAATTTTCAATCGCCTGCTCATTTTGAATCTATCGCAGATAGCAGTACAAAGATCTATATTCTTGCTCTTTGTATCTGCCCCTCACTAGCCACTGCGTACATTATAAAACAGGGTAGTGCATCTTCACGAACGCGGCTTTCGGTTATCCGTTGGCTTTTCGTGGATTTGGTACATTCTCCCTACTAAACACCTTTGTTTGTGGGGCAATACCACAGAACCTGATTATGTTAACAAATACCTTCTTTCTAACCCACTTTATCGTCACCAGGTCCGAGCCATCCGCAAGAAGATGTGCGAGATCATCACCCGTGACGTAACCAACTCTGAGCTCCGTGAGGTTGTCAACAAGCTGATCCCTGACTCCATTGCTAAGGACATCGAGAAAGCGTGCCACGGCATCTACCCACTTAGGGATGTCTGCATTAGGAAGGTATGTAGAGGCTATTTTCGTTTGGCGTTTTTGATAATTGGTTGGGTTGATGGTAAGTCTCTGTTTGATATAGAAAAAGTTAAAGGATTGCACTTGAGACAGGGCAGTTTAGAAGTCAGTTCAGTTAGTTGGTCAGGGCATTCTTTGGACCCTGTGAACAAGAATGCATTATATTACAGTTTACAAATCATTGTAATGACTTTCAAATCATGTAAATGTTAAATTGGTGAACTTTACCTGTACAGTATGCTGTTAAAATGGAAAACTGGGATGTCCCTGACACTATTTCTAGAGTGACCATATATTTTGATGGTTTGATGTGTCATTCACAATTCACACTTTGAAACTGGAACAATGATTTGATTACTAAATAAACAATCATTTTGAGACTTACCCAACCAATCAAACAAACTTCAATGATGATCCACCTAGCTCGCAATGAAACACATCTGATGAAAACTCTTGTTCCCTTTTGATTTTTGTCTGAAACAACCCCATACAAACTTCATCCCCATGCTGCAAGTCTTCAGCTACTGACCAACATCCCTTCCACCCCTACCCAGGTCAAGGTTCTCAAGAGGCCGCGTTTCGAGATCTCCAAGCTTATGGAACTCCACGGCGAGGGCGGCGGTGGCAAGAGGGGCGAAGCCGGCGACAAGTCGGAACGTCCTGAGGGCTACGAACCACCCGTTCAAGAGAGCGTTTAAGTTAATATACGTTAAAAACTGACTACTGTGTTTTTATTTACATTTTGTATGGTAAATTGAGGTTTTTGAGCTACTTTTTTAAAGGTGAGTGTTACTTTTTTTCGTTTTTTTTTTCAAGGTTTGTATGTACTACAAATAACTATAAACGTTTAGCGCTATGCATTATTATTTTAAACATTGTTGTCTGTCTTAAAAAAATATACAGCAATAGAATGTTTTGTCTATAGTGCTAAAACGTATTTAGTGGTCTGTGTTGCAAGAAGGCCTATTTGTGTCTTTGGTTGAGGCAGTAATTAATAATTTTGCTATCATTAACTGGTATTTATTTGTTAATTTTGCAGTTATTGCTACAAAACAATAGTATAAGTATGCAAGAAAAAGACATTCTGTAATAATGATTAGTCATTGCCTCAACAAATTGATTCTGTTTATCATGATGATACACCTAGCTCGCAATGAAACACATCTGATGAAAACTCTTGTTCCCTTTTGATTTTTTTCTGAAAAAGTTTTTTTATACGGTAATTAAACAGGTTTAAAATAATCGCCAATTGATCGAACCCTTTTGGTTTCACAGGACAAATTTGAAGCAGCTACATTTGAAGACCGAAAATTGGAGCTTCGACTAACGTGGGACCTAGTTACAAGATCAGTGTTAGATATATCTATTTTTTTATTAATCAATATACGTCTAAAATAGATTCTATTTTTTTTATTATGTCCCTCTACACACATTATTTTCGACACAGTGATGATTCACTGTGTAGACATAGTGAAGGAAAACGCGTCCCGCGCTGGGCCCGCGTTTTGGATTAGAGCTGAACCTCATGTAGCAACACGGAATCTCACTTTTTAAGGTTCCATACCCAAAGGGTCAAACGGGACCCTATTACTGAGACATCGCTGTCCGTCCTTCCGTCCGTCCGTCTGTCACCAGGCTGTATCTCATGAACCGTGATAGTTAGCCAGTTGAAATTTCTACAGATTATTGTATTTCTGTTGATGCTACAACAACAAATACTAAAAACAAAACAAAATAAATATTCAAGGGGGCGGTTCCCATACAAAAAAGTGATTATTTGCTCGTTTTTATAAATAATTGTATGGAACCCTTCGTGCGCAAGTCCGACTCGCACTTGGCCGGTTTTTCGGTGCTCCTATCTTTCCTATTTCCGTCGCTCAGAACTGTCATTAGCTTGACCGAGAAACAGCGTGCTGGCGCGTGCGATAGCACTCCTGTAATATAATATTTGGTTATAATCGCGCATGACCTTTTTTAAACCCGATGCAATTCCGGGTATGTAGATACGCTCTAGTGGGCCTAATAGTCGGTCATGTTTATTTGTGTGATATGCTCAGCACGCGTAGCATGACCGCCGTAGAAACGGGCGCTGTCGACGGAAGAATCGGCAAACTGACACATTGTCTATCTGTCATTATATAGATATATTCCATTTTGTTGCTTCTACATACATACATAACATCACGTATGCATTCCCAGAAGGGTTAGACAGAGGTGTATCTATTAGTACAACCGCATTTCGCTAGTTATGTTCAAGGTCCACGTAATACTATTGCAGATCCCAGACTCCGTGGCTGCTATTGACAAACTCCTGATGGAATAAAAAGCCAATAACACTGCCCGACCCGGGAATCGAACCCTGGACATAGGATCCAGCGACTGCTGAGCAAGCAGAACGATCGTGCAGCGGCTCGTTGGTCGACACACATACTCTACCAAGGACTGAGATTTCCGTTCACTGACTAGGGGATAATCCAATTTTTTTTTTCTTTGTCCGTCGGGTAGTTTATTGAAAAGTATTGGACACGTATTTTTTCTTTTTTCACGTGGTCATAAAATTACGGAGATATATTGAGTTGAAATGGCGCATGACGTCACATGTAGGTAAGTTTTATACCCACTTGTGACGTAGTAAGCCCCCACTCTCCAAGTTTAATGAGTCCTAACTAAGTAATTTTTTGATATTTTGATAAAACAAAAAATACGTGTCTAATATTTTTGTATTACCTGCTTGACGGACAAAATAGAATGTCGTTTTCTTTACCCAGTCCATTTTAAAATATGAATGTATTACATACTTACTAAAGTAACCCTGTCTGTAAGGATACAATAAAAAAAAACGTAATATTTAAAAATATTTGTATTTCTCTATAAATTCTTTTCACAAAAGGTATTTATCACTATAACATCATATTAAAAATAAGTAATTCCTATTTAGTCAAAAATAATTTAAATTACAATACTAGCACTCGCCTATGGATTTGTTCGTAAATAACTGGTATTTATATATTGACTATTTCAGTTGGGTACGCGGAGTTTTAGGGCAAAATTCACAGATTGGACTTTGATT
The DNA here is from genome assembly GCA_963082945.1 of Cerastis leucographa. NCBI lineage: Eukaryota > Metazoa > Arthropoda > Insecta > Lepidoptera > Noctuidae > Cerastis > Cerastis leucographa. The sequence goes on along the minus strand of OY720374.1, from coordinate 3,487,449 downwards.
TTACTTTGTTGAGTAAAATATTGCAAACCAAGATAATGTTCTCTCATAAGAAAAGTACGCGCTGTAGTTATGCCCTTAGAAAACCCCATTTCTAAAAAAGTTATTAGAAAACCTGCAAATGAAAGTTTGTTTAATGTTCGGTGGCCTTTTACTCAGATGTGCCCAAAACGCAAGTATATAAAGCAGTAGCGACATCTAGTATCGAATAGCATAACTATTATTTTAAAATTGCATCTTATTTACACATATTTCATATTTTTAGAGTTCTACAGAGATTCATATACTTAAAAATTATTATTAAATTAACTTTCTATAGTATAACATTGTAATAACTCATTTAAAAAACTTAAAATTGTACATTCATAAATCCCGCTTAAAAACTAGATTACAACGTATTCAGCATTTTGTACAATCATTCTTACAAAATAAAGTTCTGCCAAAATGTACAAAACATCAAAATTTGTGTCATTTTCTGAAATAATCGTAAAGAAATTGGATAGAGGTGGAAGCGCAAGGGTAACCCGCGAAATTCGAATTTTGTTACTTATGTTTTGTACAATTTGCCGGTCAAGCACAGCTGGAGAGTAGGTAATTATACCAAATTTATATTCTTGGATATACCTCCAAGCATTTGACAAGAGACGAGATTGTGGGTTGCCTCATTTTGGCAGAACTATGTCCTTTTTTTATTAAATTCTACAGTAAAGATTAAAATGAAAATATTGCAATAAGCAATTATACATTAAATGTACAGCCAGGAAAACAGATTATTTAGCAAATTGACCTTTATTTTTTTGCCAAATAACACCGTGACTGCTTATGCTTATGTTTCAATTGTTTTTGTACTTTTCACTTCCCGAATTGGTCAGTTTTGCTCGTTTGAGAGCTAAATAGTTATATAATAAATATATATGTATATTAGTTATTTACTGTTCAGAACGAATTGATTAAAAAGAAAATATAAGTAACATGATACAAAAAAAAAACAAAAAGCGATATTTTCACATTTGTATTAGGAAATTCAAAGAATGCCTATATACCTTTTTTATGTGAGTAAATTATTATTTAAATTAAAATAAACAAGACACAGCCAGTCTTTGAAACTTATAATTGTCTTAAAACCATAAAAAGGCGACTTGTCTAAAAATAAGTATCAGGGTTCAGGGGTGCAATCATAATTCATGTTTAGGTCGGGTAAATTCGAATGTATATTTTACCGCCCTGCCCGAATCAGACCGACCCAAACATAGTACTGTAGCACGTATTATCCTGTAATAGGGAATGTCTTTATCATAATATTATGATTTCTTTAATAGTAAATATATAAATGCTTATAATATTTACAAAATATTCATGATACGACTGTTCATCGCTAAGTAGGTACACAAGAAGTCAGGCTAATGCCCGTTTTGACTGACATAAACCAATGCCAAAATGAATGACTTGGGTACGTATTGGAGAAAGACGCTCAGCCGGATTTTCAACGATTCAGCGCCAAGCTCGGAATTTCAAAGGTAGGTACTACAATATTTTGACATTCATTTAGGTAACCTGTTTTAGTGAAAAAAGTCATTATCATCAGCACCAAGATTCACCTTTGACATTAAAAATGGATTTCACATTCTTAGGTTCGAATTTGAAATTGAAATATCTATGAAATTAGCTCAATATTTAAAAATTCTATTGTTTCATGATGTTTGACTTTTTAGTTCGGTTTCAACAGGTATTTTGACTTTTAAAGTGGCGCACGGTTTTTGTTTTCTGCGGGCGAAAGTGCAGAGCAAGCATATTCCGGATCCAATGAATGCTATCACACAGATCACAGTCAAGCCAAGTTGAGCTGCTGCCGTGGAGTATGTGCCGTGGTAGACGAGGGACCGTAGGCCTTCGGGAAGCTCTTCTACGCCCTGAAAATAAATTAAAATTTGTTGCTGTTACTCGCCACTATACTATTAAAAGTGACTACTAGTGTCGAAGCCTAGCTTGTAACTTTGATGGTGTAACATTATGCATTAAAAAAAATAATCATTGTAAATAAAAAAAGCACGCCATCTATGATTCAAATTAAAAACTTTTTAGCAGTTAATGTAATACTGACTACTCAACACTAGATGTCACTATTTTTTAAATCGATATCAACGCCATCTATCTACAGCAATGAGAAATATGGTTTTTTGTACTAGTGACATCTAGCGTTGAGTAGAGTTAACTCTTGAGGTTTTTATATTTTATTATTGCAATTTCATTTGCACTCACCATTTCAATCCAGGCTACCGGTAAAATAAGTCCTTGATCGAGGTATTTGACTGAAGAAAACAAATCACTCTTTCGCACTTGGATGTTGATTTGAATGCTGAAAGTTAAAATGGAAAAGTTATTTAAATTTTGCCTGTTAATTTTAGTGTTCTCACCGCTTTGCTGGAGTACAATGTAGTGCAAAGCCCCATTTTATTTGAAGGCTCGTTTGATAACATATAGACAAGGTGTAAACTGACCCTTGACAAAGCCGTCAACCAAGTATTCTGTACATTAATCTTAATAACTCTATGTAAAAATTGTTGCTGCAAAACTATTTTTTTGGGGTGGAAAGTCTAGTTTTTTCGTATAACTCAATTTAACGCGCTCAAGAGATTGTATCTGGTAGATTGTATGTGATCGCACTGAAGGATGCGTTGAATAGTAAAGAGGACATTTAAAAAATAGTGCGTGGAGTCCCTCCGTGCGGCAGAAGTGAAACTTCGTAATACTACACGCATGCGCTCGAGTGCCACGCATTCACTCTCGTTATTTTATTGAGCTTCTAAATCATATTTTGTTGTATTATTTTTATTACATAAGTTTATCGAGGTTATTCTACTCATGGAAATTGAGCGAAGGCTGGTCACACCGAAGAGTCGAATGCATGACTGTTTCCACGCCATCTTGCGTACCTAGTAGAACTACGTAGTCACAAATCTTGTAATACTGACATCTCTTAGTGAGTTTTAGAAAATATTCCCCCTCCATGATAGTCGCACAAGAAGTTTCACGTCAAAAAGTCATAACTTGTATTTAAAAGAAACTTGTGCAAAATTTGGAACTTTGTCCTCTAATAATGTTTAATATATTAATGTTTCCAAAAAAAAAGGAATAGCCCAGAGCAAAACAAAAATCGCAAAGACTGGGTCAACAAGTGGTTTTTGTCTTCGGGGTCTTTTTTACCCGCATTAAGTTTTACCTGGATTTCCCACTAAGAGCAATTCCCAGCGTCGGATGCAAGTCAAGGTAAGAGTCGTGTTTCTCAGCATCGGGCTTCAGTCCAGTGATATCTTCACGAAGTCGAGGGTCGGCCAGGTAGAAATGTGGAAAAGATACAAGTGCAGGAGCTCCTGCAAAACAATAAAACCGTTTCTGTTTATGATTATTTCACCACTTTAACTGTGGATTATGCTTTCCCCCATAGCAAAATGGCGTGAGCTTATGAAAGTCTTTCAACAACTTTATGAAAATCTCATCAGCTTTAAATACGAGATAAAGTCAGAGTTGTGTCAACAACTGGTGCTGGTGGTTTTATTTATTTCAAACTTGCATTTAATTTGTTTAAATAAGTTCCGCTACTCGATAAAAGATGGCGCCACTGGACTTGAAATGCCACAGACTAAAAAAGGTTTCTCTCCAAAAGGTATTATCAATTAGTATTGAGTCAACTACTCTATACCTGTGCGGGGATTCCAGCGTGAAGTTATGTTATCTTACCCATAGTGCAATCAGTCACATTGATGATTCCTCTGGGTGGGCAGGTGGCGGTGTCAATTTCACAGTAGCATTGATTCTCTGGATTGTGGGATGGGTCGTCGAACACGTTCAATGGCATTCTGTAACGGTATAGTTCTATGCCGTCTGCAATCTAGGGATAATTGGAAAGATTTTTAAATATAAACTTGCTTATTTTCTCGTCATATCGAAAACTTGCTCTAGCGGAGTCTGGAGATTTATCGATGCGTCCAACCTAGCCTGTTAATGTGGTGCTGTTTTAACAAAGATAATATTTTAAAGAAGTATATGTACTATTAGGTACGGTCAGCAGTAAAAGTCGCTTTACATAACCAAAATTATAAGACGTCTTAGTTTTAAAACGATCCATATTAACAGACTGGAGTAAAAGACATAACAATATTTTCATCAATAGTTACACAAATTCGCAAAACAATATAACATCCGATCACACTGACCAGCACAAAACTTGGAGTAATATTTATAAGTGTTAACCGACTTTTGATGCTGACTGTACATGTCTGCCTAACTCATCGAGGATTACAGGCGTGATGTTATGGTATGTTTTATGTGGAGCAGCCATTTGGAAAATTGTCATACCAAAGTTTTATTTTGATCTCGCGCCTCGACCTGTCAAGCGCGCGTATAGACAGACTAACTTGCAGTTACATTACAAGTAGTAACGATTTACTTCGTCTTGTCCCGTCTATTAGTCGTAAATAACTATTTGAATGTCTTTCTTTTTCACAAACCATAGCTAAATATCATGTCATGTTGTTTGTTCATAACAAAAACTCTTCATCTGCCTGCCTTTTACCAACTGTTTTGGTATCAGCTTCCAGTCTAACCGGATGCAGCTGAATACCAGTGTTTTACATGGAGCCACTGACTATCTGACCTCCACAACCCAGGTAGTACTGTGTAATACAATATCCCTTGGGGAGACTGATTCTCAGACATTCGGGCCACTGACTACCTGTAACGACTGACAAAGATCTACAAATGGCAGCCAGGAGCAACGTCTTGCCATGTTTTCCAATACAAACATATGAATGAATCATTACAAAAATAAACACTGTTGACTCGACGTACGGATGACCCTCGAAAGCCACGAATTAACGTATATAAACCCAAAAAATTAACGCCATCTTGCTAACGCCTATTCTTAGTATTAACACGTAACTCGAGAATTACTACAGTGATCTTATTTGACATACTAAACGTAACAAGGCCGCAAAACGTAAACATGCCGTGGATTCCATACTATATATATAAAGGGTGTAAAACACCTCTTAACGAAGCCGAAAGGCACTGGTTCTCCCTGTCATTGCGATCATTTTTTTGTTTTACACCATACCTGGGAAGGGAACCTTCTAGTTACGGAGATATTAGGGGTCAAAGTTCCAACTTTTTGACAAGTATTTTTTTTAAATACAAGTTTTTAATGTAAGATTTTTACTTTAAACAGCTCCACGACCCCCGTACTATTCAATCCGTCCATCAGCACAATGTTTTGAGTGCGTTACATTGAGTTCTACCACAAAACATGATTTTACACCCCCCAAAAAAAGTCGTTTCCCAGCAATAATTTTTGTGTAAAGTTACTTAGTTTCATGTACAGAATGCTTGGTGGACGGCTTCATGATGAGGTGATTTACACGGTGTATATATACTCATCATATGCCTAGCCTTTTCCATACTTTTGTTTCCTTTTTTAAGAAACTTTGCCCTAAACAAGGAATTTCTCCTGTATCGTGGACGCGTTTACAAATTAAAAGTCACATTCACAAACATCCAAACCCGGAACAGCAATCTGTAGGACATACAAATATTTGTTCCGTGCGGGGATCGAACCCGCGACACGCAGCGCAGCAGTCGATCGCTCAGCCACTGCGCTAACCGTGCCGTTAAACACGTACTTTGTTGGAATCGACTTCCAGTCTAACCGGATTCAGCTGAATACCAGGGTATTACATGGAGCGACTGCCTATCTGACCTCCACAACCCAGTTAGTACCGGGTAATACGATACCCCTTGGTCCGACTACCTAAGTCACATTCATCTAGATGTCAAAAACGAAATATTTGTATTATTTTTACTCGTAATTACCTCAATAGTCTTTTCGAACTGGAAGGGAAGTCTTCGGCACAAGTTGGGGTAGAATACATGTAGAGTGGTGTTCTTGTCCAGTTGCGAAGGCGGGAAAATTGAGCCATCTGATGCCTCGATACTGGAATAGAAAAACATAAAGCATTGTAGCGGCATTTCAAAAAGTACTACAGCAACTTTGAACAAAATTACTACAGTACCATGTATGACAAATGCGTCGCGCCGTTAAAGTTATCCGCGACTTAAGACAAATATAGAAAAACCCGACCAGAACTGTCGGGCAGTAGCTCACTAAACACGTCACCCGTCTGGTGATTAAAGAACACACCCTGTTCTTGAAGAACTGTACACCCTGTTCTTCATAACCCTAAACATATTATAAATACTAGCTGTCCCGCGCAACTTCGTCTGCGTCACATTTTCCCCGTTTTTGCAACATTTTTCATTGCTGCTCTTCTCCTATTGGTCGTAGCGTTGATATATAGCCTATAGCCTTTTTTTTTTAAGTATGGGAAATCATCAAATGACCCTCTGGGTGGAGCGGGAGGGAGTGTCAGACTTGACTGACTAAAACCCATCCATGTTCTTTCTTAGCCCTTTGTGTCCCAGGGCCACGGTATCTCTCTCTTATTCACTCGATAAATGGGCTATTTAACACTGGTGGAATTTTTCAAATCGGACTAGCAGTTCCTGAGATTAGCGCGTTCAAGCAAACAAACAAACTCTTGAGCTTTATAATATTAGTATAGATTAAGCAGTGCTTCCCGAGGTCATTCCTTGGAAGGGTGACTGTCGAATTTCCTCTGTCTTCGGAAAGCACGTAAAACCATATTTATTGATGTGATATAAGCTCATTATGGTACCTTATTGAGCTTATATCACATCAACAAATATGGCTCCGACACATGCTTTATGAATGCAAAAATCACATATTCGTGCAGCTTTGGTTAGGATCAGGAGGCAGTTCTGATGACTACTGCAACAATTGGACTAGTCCAATAGTCTAATTGCCAAATGCCTTGAGTGGCCATGACCAACATCTGAAGAGGCTCTTGTTGGGCAGTTGAATCGAGTAAAGGGCCTGACAAGGAATTTTAGACTCTTGTTGTGGTTTAAACATTTCGGCATGTTTAAAAAATACTCTACAGTACATAATACCCTTCATGAAGCCGTGAACCAAGCTTTCTGTACATTCAACTTAGTAACAATGCGCAAAAATTCTTTCTGAGAAACGTAGTTTTTTTTTGGGATAATAATACCTCCGTATTTATAGTAAGTAAAAAATACTCTATAGTTTTACTATGCAGCACTATCCTATTAATGTTATAAATGCAAAATTTTGTATGTATGGATCTTTGTTACTCTTTCACGCGAAAACTACTGAACGGATTTGGATAAAATTGGCACACGGGTACTCTATAACCTGGATTAACATTTAGGATATTTTTTATCATTTTTTGTCCCATGGGACAGTTACCGAACTCCACGCATGTGAAGCCGCGGGCATAAGCTAGTAGTTGATATAATTATTATGAATAGGTAAATTTTTGTCAGGTTAAAGATGATAATATTTATGTTAAAAAGATTCGGCATTGACAATAATAATTATCTTTTAAACAGTCAATTCAAAACGTGATTTCCTGCTTCCGAAGCGTGATTTAATTTACAAAATACATTTTTAATAACGTTACATATTAACATTACTGATAACATAATTTTATATAAAACTTGCATTTAACATAACAGAAAGAGACTTGAGAATCGCGATTGGCAACCAATAATATTTATCTTTAAATGTTCATCGCATATAAAGAAAAATACTTTTTCTTTGTCCTGCTCGCATCCCAATTTATTCGAGTTATTCCGTTGTTTTTTTTTTATTATTATTATTCAAAGAAACACTTTTATTCTTATTGACAAATGTAATGACAAACAGTGGTATGCCAGACCCGGCAACTCGGTGCCACAACATAATTATTCAATACATACTTAGGTATAGGAAATATACATATAGGTACTAAATAGACACTTTCTATATTGATCCGCAATCCAGAAAGTATCTTTTTAGCACCTTCGAGCAATTTTCACATTTATTGTATTACAGATTTCTGGTGGTAATTCATTCATAATAGAAGGTAGCATGTGCTGGTTATTCTTATGTTTGAACTAGCTATCTCGCGCAACTTCGTCTGCGTCACATTTTCCCCGTTTTCGCAAAATTTTTCATCGCTGGTCCGCTCCTATTGGTCGTAGCGAGAAGATATATAGCCTATAGCCTTCTTCGATAAATGGGCTATCTAACACTGAAAGATTTTTTTAATCGGACCAGTAGTTCCTGAGATTAGCGCGTTCAAGCAAACAAACAAACTCTCAGCTTTATAATATTAGTGTAGATTCCTTTCTGATCTACTATAAACTTTTTCATTCCAGTCCCGATCCCCCGCGCCCCGGCGCGTTCCCACTATGTCGTGACGATAAATTTGATTTATCGTTGGACGACTGTCGTATCTAGCTGTTCACATTAGACCCATTTACTTGACAATCGGTCGTCACTGGAAATAAAGTCGTAGACGACAGTTAATCGTGTTGTCTTATATGTGAACACCTCCATTTAAATATAAAAGCCACGACGCTTTAAACGACACGTAAATCTGTCGTCACGACATAGTGAGAATGCGCCCTTACCCTTTTTGACACATAAGTACAGTCAAGAGAAAAACAGTTGTTCATTAAAAAAAAAATTGTTTTTAATTTTTAAATCATCACAGGCAATCGGGCATTTCGGGATCATCGCAGTTCATCTTTTTCTTTTTCATATCAGAATTCCGTTCCCATGTATGCCTCTTTTGTAACCATCTCCACCGCTGATATTCTCAATCGCTGGACCCGTGTAGCTGTTAGTCAGCCATGAACCCCTCAACTAGATCCAAACTTCATCATCAACTTCGTGCCCTTGTTCCAAGTAGACCTTGGGGTCAGCGCAACGCAGCAATATTTTTCCACTTCAACCAAGTTATTTATCTGTGCAGGCTGAAAACTCAGAACTATAACATTTAAAAATCTATTACATTTAAAAATAAATACATTCTACCTTCTAAAGCCAACAATGTGAACGGAATGAGGGTTGCAGAATATTTAATACCTTACTTTCTTAATAAACTTCCAGAAGACTTACAAACGTTATACAACACAACGTATAAATCGAAACATTAATTTACACAACGACGCGAATTTACCAGGGTAAGCTCAAACTCAAAGTATTTTTTTCAATTAGACCATTGCAGACACTTTTGTAAGTTATAATACAAAAAAAAACTCGAAGCTACAGTCCCAGTCACAAGGCATAACAACTTGTGAAAGTACCGTAGTTGCCCATTCCAAAGCGTAGATCTCTATGGAGATTATATATTATACGCGAATTTACCAGGGTAATGTTGAGTTGTTAATGTTGAGTGAATGTCATGCTCTCCTAAATGTCACGCTGATGGTGGCGGGTGTGTCGGGTCATTTAGTTTCCTTCAATATGGTTGAGTTGAATGATGGCTGATACAAGCGTCATGTTCGTGAACGGGCGCTGTCAGTTGTGACTGGTCATCTCTTAGCTGCCACGGTTTATTTTAATTACTTTATATTTGAATTACTGATTTAATATTTTGCTCTGGACGCTCTTAACTTGCCCGTATTTCTACATCGTTCTCACATATCTGTGATTCTTAACATGGATGATGTAACCAAGATTTTGTAACACATTTTGATTTAAAAGAGTGTCCATGGAGTTTCTTGCCCATTCTCCTCCATAGAGATCTACGCTTTGGAATGGGCAACTACGATACTTTCACAAGTGGTTAAGCCTTGTGACTGGGACTGTAGCTTCGAGTTTTTTTTTGTATTATAACTTACAAAAGTGTCTGTAATGGTCTAATTGAAAAAAATACTTTGAGTTTGAGCTTACTTTGCGTAAAGAAGCGTTTTGAATTTCATGTTAGTATTAGTTATATTAAAAAAAAAAAACATCAATGTCTGATAATAATTCATTAATGAACGGCTCGCACATACAGATAAACCCTGAGAGGTTTGCGTTGTGTTGCATAATCAACCTGTTATTTAAATATAAGTAATTGTGATAAAAAATGTATCTAGTTTGAGATACCGATGCAATAGGGGATAATCCAATTTTTTTTTTCTTTGTCCGTCGGTTAGTTTATTGAAAAGTATTGGACACGTATTTTTTCTTTTTTCGCGTGGTCATAAAATTACGGAGATATATTGAGTTGAAATGGCGTCTGACGTCACATGTAGGTAAGTTTTATACCTACTCGTGACGTAGTAAGCCCCCACTCTCCAACTTTAATGAGTTCTAACTAAGTAATTTTTTGATATTTTGATAAAACAAAAAATACGTGTCTAATATTTTTGTATTACCTGTCTGACGGACAAAATAGAATGTCGTTTTCTTTACCTAGATCCTCGATTTTATTTCATGTTGATCTGAAATATAAATTGATTTACAGTGTAGTTTTCCTTAAGCTACTCTATGGCATCGCGTTTTTATTTAGAGTATAGATAATAAAAAAAATAAGTCAAATGTTGTTCTGTGGCAACACTAACTGTCACTTTTCTTTCGCGCGCTCGTCCGGCATCGTATGATTTTTTCCGTGTTTTATCAAATCCTTCTAAATCTTGATAATCATTCAAATTTGATAAGTTTTCGTAATAGGCAATAATAGATAACATGCCTAGTGACAAGAAACTGAAGAAAAAGATCGAAAAATATGAAAAACGCCTCAACCGGCTTCATCGGAAAATATGTAAAAGTAGAAGCAGAAGTCGATCAAGATCATGTCTACGGGATCCCTCGCCATGTTCCAGTCTTTCGGATGTACCAGGTAAACCTCATCGTTTTAGTCTTTTCAGATTTTCACATGTTCAAGAAAAACCGACCTGCCTGCCTACCGTGCTTGTACGTGATACATTGTAGCACGAAGATCAAACTTGGTACGCGATACCACAGCTTTGATTTGGTACGAGATACCAAAAAATACATGTACGAGATACTGTACACTCATCCATTCAGAACACTCGATGCCCTGAAAAAAAAAAAAAAAAAAAAAAAAAAAAAAAAAAAAGCAACCTGTTTATGAATATGGTTGTCATTTTCAGAATACGTAGAAGAATTCAGCGATCATGTGGTAGAAGACGAAATGGAAACGACCAGCCCTACCGAACCTACTGCTCAACCTGCAGATGAAGACAGTGAAAATATAATAGCCGCCTTAGGCATGGAATATAGCGATGATTCCAAGTTTGAGGGAAAACTTCAAACAGAGATCACTAAGCGCTTTAATCATGTTCTAGTCAATGGACTAAACAAAGAAGAAAAATCTATTATACTGAAAATGTACAAGCTACCAGAGAACTGTCAGCTTCTAGAAGCGCCAATTCTTAATGAGGAAGTTGAGTCTGTTATGACAGAGAGCTCTAAACTAAGGGACCGATCTCTCGAATTGGTACAACATCAGCTTGGGCTGGCCACGGCAATTGTGGGCCACGTAATGACAAACCTGATCGAAAATAAAGAAATTAACAAAATAGAACTAGTAACAAAACTAAATGATGCTTCAAAACTCCTCAATGACATAAACTTCCAGAAAACAAAGACTAGGAGAATCCTCATTGCTCCACTCTTAGACAAAAACTTTAACTACTTGATAGAGAAGGTAAAGCGTGATGAACACCTTTACGGTATTGACTTGGGAGCAAAAATTAAAACCAGTCAGGAATTGAAGAAATCTTCTTCACAAATTAAGAAGATTGTAACAAGACCAGTACAGAACAAAACCGTTCCTAGATACAAGGCAGTGGGAAACCGATACGGTCCACCTCTGAATCAACCCAGCCAGCAGCCCAGAGCAGCAGCACATCGAGGTGGACCCAAGAACCGTGCAACACACCTACCGCCTCGTCGAGCAGCTCCCAGCTACAGCTACAGCCGCTTACGCCCCGAGAGGGCTGCTCCACGTGGAGCACACAGCAAACGCTAAACAATCAGGTACATGCAGGCAACATAGCTCAATATTTTTCTTGCTGGAAACAAATTACCAATGACCCTATACTGCTACAGTGGATAATAGGTTATCATATCCCTCTTTTTGAAGTACCTACTCAAAGCATTGTGCCTAAAAATAATGTACCTGACGCAGAGCTAGGTAACATGCAGGAAGCCATCACTAATTTGTTAGTACTAGGAGCTGTACAAACATGTGATCATAGTAATGATCAATTTATTTCCAAAATTTTTCTAAGACCAAAACCTAATGGAAAATTCAGGTTTATTCTTAATCTAAAACCACTTAATAAGTTTATTAAAGTAGAACATTTTAAAATGGAAGACATAAGAACAGCTATTAAAATTGTAGATCAAGATTACTACATGTGCTCAATAGATTTAAAAGAATCATATTTTTTAGTTGCAGTAGATTCAGAAAGCAGAAAATATTTAAGATTTCAATTCAACAATACACTATACCAGTTCACTGCCCTCCCTTATGGCCTTTGCACAGCTCCAAGTGTTTTTACAAAGTTATTAAAGCCTGTTATCAGTGTCCTTCGGAAGCAAGGGTTCTTATCAACCATCTATTTGGATGATTACTTATGTATTGGTCGCACATACAATGAGTGCCTAGCCAATAGAGATGCAACCCTCAATTTATTTCAATGCCTGGGCCTCATTGTAAATTATGATAAAAGCAGCTTGGTTCCAAGTACATCTTGTAAATTTCTAGGGTTCATTATAAATTCACATAAAATGATTCTTGAATTACCACAAGAAAAACGAAACTATAAAGGCTTTAGTATCAAAATTTCAAAATCTTAAACATTGCAAAATTAGAGAATTTGCAAAATTACTTGGAACCTTAGTTGCTGCCTGCCCAGCTGTACCATATGGTATGGTACATACTAAAATAATGGAAAGGGAAAAGTATTTAGCTTTATTAGAACATCATGACAACTATGAAGCTATTATGATACTACACTCTAATATCTTGTCAGACTTGATGTGGTGGTCTTCTAACATAAACATAAAAAACAAAAGCATATCTGGCCGACAGTACAAATTAGAAATATTTTCAGATGCATCTTTGACTGGATGGGGAATACACTGTAATGGCGAGAGTGTTGGTGGTCTTTGGTCACACTCAGAACAAAATCTTCACATAAACCAGTTAGAATTAATAGCCGCTTTATTTGGATTGAAATGTTTTGCAAAGTCACTAAGTCATTGTGAAATACTACTTCGAATCGACAACACTACCGCCATTGCATGTATTAATAAAATGGGCAGTGTTCAATTCCCACACTTAAATAAGATTACCAGAAACATTTGGACTTGGTGTGAAGAACGAAATATTAACATCTATGCTTCCTACATCAAATCTAAAGATAATGTCTACGCTGATGAGGAATCACGTAACACAAACATTGATACTGAATGGGAATTGAGCAATGATGCCTACTCTTCAATTAAGTACCAGTTTGGAGATCCTGACATTGATTTATTTGCTTCCAGAATCAATAAAAAATGTGATGTTTATGTTTCATGGAAGAGAGACCCATATGCGTTTAACATAGATGCTCTGACACTCAACTGGGGACTATATTATTTTTATGCTTTCCCACCATTTGCCATGATCACAAAATGCTTACAGAAAATAAAACATGATAAAGCTAAAGGCATTATGGTCTACCCAGTCTGGGAGTCACAGCCCTGGTATCCACTAGCCATGAACCTAATGATGACTAAACCTATAATATTTAATCCAAGCGCTAATCTGTTGATATCTCCTCTTAGGACTGTACACCCATTGAGCAGCCACCTTACCCTGGCAGCGAGCATCTTCTGCGGCAAGCATTCAGACGCCGAGGCTTGCCAGAAAGCTCACTGAACATCATGCTAGCCTCTATATCTGAAGGTACAATGAAACAATACAATACCACTTATAAAAGCTGGTGGACGTTCTGTCACTCACACAACCAGGAATCTCTGCTGACATCTGTGCCATTTGTTATCCAGTTTTTAGCAGAAAAATATCAGAATGGAGCGGGTTACAATACCCTTAGCTGTCATAAATCTGCACTCTCTCTTCTGATGGGTGAAAAACTTGGCACAGATGACAGAATTCAGAGGTTCCTTAGAGGAGTGTTTAGGCTGAAACCTTCCATGCCACGATATACGGAGATTTGGAACCCAAGTATTGTATTGTATCATCTTACCAAACTACCTCAAAACTCAACTCTGAACCTGGAAATGCTCACAAAAAAGCTAGCTACCTTACTAGCTTTGGCGACTGCTCAAAGGGTACAAACCATATCATTAATTAAACTAGATAATATAACTGTATCTAATACTAAGATAACCATAATTATAAATGACCTAGTCAAAACATCAGTAAGTACAAAAAAGCCTACTAGCATAGATCTTCCATTTTATACTCAAGAGCCAAAAATATGTCCAGCCAGCACACTTCAAGATTATATCCGTGACACCGCTACTATTCGAGAGAATGAACCATACCTTTTCATTACTTTCAAAAAACCTCACCATCGTGCATCAAAGCAAACCATAAGCAGATGGATCAAGTGTACCCTCGCTGAGAGTGGCATAGACACAAGCAAATTCACCTCACACAGCACTCGCCACTCTGCCACCTCGTCCGCAAATAGAGCTGGTGTGTCCATGGACATTATCAGGAAAACAGCTGGCTGGTCCGATGGTTCACTGACATTTGCAAAATTTTATAATTTACCCATCCAGAACAACAATACTGCTAATGATTTTGTTCAATCTATCTTTAACATATGAATGACTACATAACAAACTGTGATTTATAATTAGTAAATTGAGAATTGCATATTAGATAACCTAGATCATAAACTTGAAGTTCCTAAAATGATCTCATGTAGATAGAATCGACATAAATTCTTCTACCCATCTATTTTCGTTATACAAATAAGTTGTGTATTTAATTACCTGTATAAGTAAATAATAAGCTTCTTCATTTAGTTAATATTATGTGTAAAAACACAGTCTGATTATTTTCTTATAAACCTTCACTAGGTTAGTTTTAAATTAATAAAAGCTTTTTCAATTACATGTTAAGAGCTAATTCTTAATTTTAATTTTTTTTTATTGATTACGTCAGGTTAACATTTTAAAGTATTAATAAATAATTGAAATTTTAATTATAAATTTATTATTATTTCATATAAGATATCACACACAACTAGTTACCAGTTACGCAAAGAACCACCCATTATGCACCATACTCTAAACAACTACACTGTAAATCAATTTATATTTCAGATCAACATGAAATAAAATTGAAAATTGGATGAACTTACCAAGTGAAATCCAATTGTAATTTTATGAATGTTGATCTGAAATATAAACACCCACCCAGCCCAGTATCAGCTGGAAGCTGACCCGGGGCATAATGGGTACCTTCATATCCGGGCTCAGCTCTAAATCAGTGACAGTTAGTGTTGCCACAGAACAACATTTGACTTATTTTTTTTATTATCTATACTCTAAATAAAAACGCGATGCCATAGAGTAGCTTAAGGAAAACTACACTGTAAATCAATTTATATTTCAGATCAACATTCATAAAATTACAATTGGATTTCACTTGGTAAGTTCATCCAATTTTCAATTATACATATTGGACATTAGAATTGTAACACAATTCTTTTATAATATCGCGGTGGCTATGGTTTCAATGGCGTTCTTTTCGATGAAAGAGTTTTCTTTCCGAAAACCTTTAGGTTGATCTTTTCTTTGATCTTTTCTCCTTCTCCATTCATCTATATGTTCTTTTAGTATTTGCATTTTATTCCTCCTCATCACATGCACATACAATACGCAAAATAAAACTACAAAATCATATTTATTAAATTTTTTAGACATACTTTGTGCTGTTGTCTGAGGCGCTTCGTTATCAGTGATGATAACCTTTGGGCTGGATCATATGATGCTCATTACAAAATATTGATAATAATTCTTAGTTTCTCCTCATTGATATGTCTTGTCAATGACTTGAGTCAGATGATTCCACGCGCCCATTAAGAAAAAACAATATGGCGGACGAAGCAGCGGGATTGGTATAGAAAATTTAACAGTAGTCCAAATTGCCTAACGCCACTATGCCCAACGTTTTTTTCTTCCATTCTCCCCAGTCCTTCGTCACGCTATCATTTACTCCTTTTTCCTTCATGTAATTTCCACAATCCATGCACCTTTTCTTTGGTCTTCCTCTCCCTCTCCATGCATCAACATATTTATCCATCACTCTTTTAGTCACATGCGTTCCATCCAGAATCAATGGCGCGGCGGCATACCTCTATAAAACCAAAATGAAGTTTGCAGAGTCCCAGAGAAACGAATCAAATGTCTTGGATCCCTGTATGTTCTGCAAGGGACTCTAAAGGAAACACCACTCCTGGATGCACCCACGGATAGAAAACCAAGTCACCACGTCTTCGATCTAAGATACGATATCCGACTCAAAGCGGAAGCTGAAGATTTCTCTGGCATCGATGAAGGTAGGATGTACACAGACGGTTCTAAAACCATAAACGGTACTGGAGCGCCGTCTTCTCAAATGACTTAAATATCAAAATATCAACCACTTAACACAATGTTCAAAAACTAAACACAATCTTCTAAGCAGAATGCATTGTAATCACCACAGCGGCTCAAGCAGTTGCATCCAGAGACGTCAAAGATCTTAACATCAAAATCATCTCAGACAGTGCATCAGTGCTCCTAGCCTTAATTTCTGCCCTCTGAGTTCCCTCCTGAGAAGAAAATCCTGGCTACAGGATGAGTTCATGATACAAATCGTGATAATCCATCAAATATGAACTCGTATACAAATTTTCGTTTCTGTGCTATTAACCGTTGAGGAGTTCTCTCGTGAGGAGACGATCCTGGCTGCAGGATTAAGTTATGTCTGTCATAAGAATGTATTGTGCTTAGAATCAAACGTGTTTGAAAAATTTCAGCTCAATCAGACATCGGGAAGATGTTCTAATTTAGCTTCCAAGATTCCACCCGAACAAACATACATACATTGCTTAACTTAAATAAAAGCTTATAATATAAAAACAGAAATCCTTGCATTAGGTGCATTTTGATTTAATAATAAAAGGTTACGTAGCAGCCCTACTGATCTGCGAATTACGCACTCCCAAATGACGAAAGTCTATGACCCTTCCGTTTAAGATAACATCTAAGTATGTAATGGTTGTTCAGTATTGTGGCAGTACTAAGACTACTCCACGCGTGCGAAGCCGCGGGTTAGTATACTCGTATTGTCCCACTGGATTGTACTACCCGGATAAAAAATATCCTATGTGTTAAAAAAAGTAATAAAACCTGTGTGCCAAGTGCCAAACATCCAAATCCGTTCAATAGTTTTCGCGTGAAAGAGTAACAAACATACATTCTCACAAACTTTTGCATACATAATATTAGTGGGATAGGTAGTAGGATCCATAAAAAGTAATTTTTTGATGCAATTCTGACGTTTAGTAAAAGGTTTATAAGCCTAAGTATTATTCACAGAATAAATCTTTCTGCGATCATATTAAGTTTGTATTTAATTACGCTATAAATATTTAAAGACTCAATCCCAATTAAATAGCTTTATTGCCATAACTCAAGTTAAACGCAGACCTACATGCAATGACATAATATACTAACAATTTTGTGCGCACTCGCAGTAACTATTAAGTTCGTTACATAATTAATCGGTATTTTATGAAGGCTAAGTCTAATTGTAGGACTAGATACTTTAGACCTTACTGGTACGTCGGATTGATTACACTAGATTGTAAATACTTTTTTTTTTACTCAAAGATAAAACCTATTAGTTTTGTTTTTATTTGTCCTAAAATTCCAAAGATTTAAAGTTTTAGTAATAATTTTTAATTCAACCGACAGACCGTACAGCTCGTGGCTAAATAATAACAGCCGCACGGCTCGATCCTTAAGGTCAAACTGAAGTTGGTCCGTAGATGGGTGACCAATTACATACCGAGTTTCCTCCGTGCCTCGGAAAGCACGTTAAGCCTTTGGTCCCGGCTGTCATTTCTACGTGTTACGAGTAGTCAGAAGCCAAAAGTTTGACATCCAGTCTTACCAAGGGGTATCGCATGACCCAGTAACTGTACGTCTACCATGAGTTTTAACAATCTATACTCGCTAGCGTCTATAGTTAAAAAAATGTATGAAATTTTTACAGCGCCTCTAGCGGATAGTTGGGTACTAATAATGCGCAGTATGAGTCACTATAGTTATCTACTATAAGTCACCGTGTAGTAAACTAAACTACAGCGACTGCAAGTTTGGGCTTCATTTGCTTAGAATTTGGTAGTAAGCACCAACACAGCTCATGGTAACATTGAAAAAGATAACTATAGTATTTGCTTATTGACGGAACTATTGCAGTTACGTCAAGCGATCTAACTATGACAACTCATGGTAGACGTACTGGGTTGTGGAGATCAGATAGGCAGTTGCTTCATGTAAAATACTCGTACTCAGCTGCATCCGATTAGACTGGAAGCCGACCCCAAGATAGTTTGGGAAAAGGCTAGGTAGATGATGACAGACCGTACAGGTTAGACCCTAATAAGTTTGTAATATTTGTTACAAAATTAAGTTACCAGAAAGAAAAACCTACCAAACCTAATTTCTTTACGGTAGCGAAACAAAAACGATTCTTCAAGTAGTATGTGTAGAAGCATACTCACAAATTGTGCAGCAAGAAATAAAAAAAAACCGGCCAAGTGCGAGTCGTATTCACACGCACGCAGTGTTTCGTAGCACCAAACCATATAACAAAAGATTTGGGTCCATATTGGCTCACCTAAAGTTCTTTACCCGAAATTGTTCTTCCTAATGATTTGTAATCCGAATGATCACTCTTCCTAAAAATTTTTATCCTAAAGTTTTCATTCATACTACGAGTATTTGTAGTGCTACCAGCGATGCTCATAACACTCACGTTTCCGAAAATTGTTATTAATAATATCATTATTGTAAATATATTTCAACTCCTACTGTTTTTTATCATAACGCTTTTATCCCTAAACCAGTGGCGTGCCTCCAATGAAACGGGGGCAAAGCCCAACTAGACAACTGACGATATTGGGATAAAAAATAAGTTTCGCTGCCTGTTCTGATATTGGTTTTCAAAGCTGTTTTATTTTCCAATTATTTAAATGTGCCTAAATATAAAAATACAAACAGTGTTTAATATAAGAAAATACTGCGCATTTTATATCTCGTCACAAAATTACAACTATTTCAATATCTTGATTTATAGTCAGTGTCAAGTAAATGATTTAAGAGTCATCTATTGAATTAAATTTAACAACTGAACTCTTCGTGTCAATTCGTCATTATTTCTCTCGCTCTCTACAGTCGCTATTGGCAAAATTTTAAAAACACCGATAGATGGCGCAAAAACAATAAATTGGTTTCTAACTACTAAAGTATTGAAAATATTTGTAACTTCCCGCGACTTCGTTAGGGTGGAAATTTTTAATGTTTTTCAGGCATAAATTATAACTACATATAACCTTTCTCATGAATCATTCTGTAGGTATATTAATGAAAAACGCATCAACATTCTTGCGTAGGTACAGACGGCGGGAAGTGAATTTGTTTTAAACTATGTAAAGATTACTCACAACGTAAACAGCCATAATTCTTCATTCTCGTTTTTTTACCAC
This sequence comes from Cerastis leucographa, assembly GCA_963082945.1. NCBI lineage: Eukaryota > Metazoa > Arthropoda > Insecta > Lepidoptera > Noctuidae > Cerastis > Cerastis leucographa. The sequence goes on along the minus strand of OY720374.1, from coordinate 3,467,790 downwards.
GAACAGATGACAAACAACAAAACAAAGCACATAGACACTCTCACACATTTACCTTGCACAGTAACGATTTCACAAACTTAAAATCCTTCACAAGAAACAATTTGAATGCTTTTATGAATTCAAAACAAAAATGAATCACTTCAAAACAAAGTTAATTACAGCAAAAACTAATCGCAAAACTTTAAAATACAAGAAAGTACATAAATAATATCACAAAAAAAAGATGCACCAGTTATCGCTCAAAACAAATATGAACTAATTTGAAATCGTTGTCGTTTTACTTTCTATGGAAATTCGCGCTACGCGCAGGTCTTTGCGCCGCTTGCCCGTTCATTCTTGGCGCCAACACACATTCACTCTCTCAAACTTACACTGACATACACGCACACATTCAAAGAAAAGCCCAGCTTTTAACTCCATACAATTTTTCAAATTAAATACCTAATAATGTTATCAAGACAGAGTCATTTTACTAGCAAAGACAGAGAGGTCCGACAAGCCAAATACAGAAGCCAGTGAGTGCGAGTGGGAGCATCCGAACGAACATTGACTGTAGGGTCCGACCATAGCGAACTATGCTTGAACTCTTCTTTTGTTTAGTGTTAGAGCGAGCCAGTCTCGCGGCCGGTAGGTATAGGAGATATTAGAATTTTTTTGGCAACGTCGCGCATCTTGAATTCTTGATAAATGCGCGCGAAATTTGACGTTATTATTATTTTGACATACATTTTTATTTTTGGTTGGAATGTTTTTTTTTACTTATTTGTTGTGTTTGATTGTTAGGCAAGCCGGGCTTTTCGGCTTGTATGATAGTTCCGCCACTGCCCTAAACATAATTACCATAATATTTTCACTCATACTCAGAAAAAAACATTTACCAAGTGTAATAAATAATATATGTGGGTAGAAGATGATATTTATAGCGCCCCCACCAAGAAAAAAATATTTAGAAAAATTTCGCGACCAATTTCGAGGTAGCGCTTGCCGGCCGCTGCCGCGGCACCGCTCGCTTCGCTCGCTCGCCTCACGCGTAGTTGGTCACAGTTCTAACCTAACCTATGGATATCTTTGCGGGTACACACCTCTTTAAATAAAATTAAAGAAGACGCTTTAATTAATAAAAAATAAATCTAAACAAAAAAGATATGACTTTGAATAATAGTGTAAAAGATGGTTATGTTGAGAAAATATAGGAAAACAAATAAAAGTTTAATAGATGATTATTGCTACTGACATTATGAAGTTGGATGCTTCGGAATTAGAACATTAGAGACAGATTAGTTAGGAATTGCGATTGTTAGGATGAAAAATGTTAGGAAGAACATTTTCGGATTTCCAATTATCGGAGTTGAAAATTTAGGTGAACTTTGGCGCACCCAAAAGATTTCATTCAGTCAGTCATTTACAGAGTCATTTAGACTACTTAAATTTTAGGAAAAAGTATTCAGGTTCTGTGCAAAATAATTAAAACTCTTGCATTTTCATTGTTAACAAAATCCGATGCAAATATGGAAGTAATTTTTTCATCCGAATGAAGGTCACGGGTCCAACTAATTGGGTAAGACGATTAATACGCCTTGGTAAGACTGGTTACCTACAAAACATTTTACAGGAATGGTCTTACCTATTACATTCGTCGCTGCCCCAGAAAGAGAGACTGTCATGTCCGTCAAACTGTTCGATGATGTTCATCTTATCCTTGTCATACTCGCCCGTGTTTATCGTGAATCGCTCAGAGACTGTGCCGTTTTTCTGAAAAATATACACATTTTTAACCATACATAATTTCACATATGGAATTACGAATGGCAGAGTCTGAGAGGCTACAAGTAATAGAGAAGTATGAAAGAGAAAAACATGCTGCACTGACTGACCCCAAATAAATTGGGATAAGGGATGGAGGATGTTGACATAATAGGGGATCGGACTGGGTAAAGAAAACGACATTCTATTTAGTCCGTCAGACAGGTAATACAAAAATATTAGACACGTATTTTTTTTTTATCAAAACATCAAAAAATTACTTAGTTAAAACTCATTAAAGTTGGAGAGTGGGGGCTTACTACGTCACAAGTAGGTATAAAACTTACCTACATGTGACGTCATGCGCCATTTCAACTCAATATATCTCCGTAATTTTATGACCACGTGAAAAAAGAAAAAATACGTGTCCAATACTTTTCAATAAACTACACGACGGACAAAGAAAAAAAATTGGATTATCCCCTATTTCACATAGCTTTATCTTAGCTGAATTTTGGGCAAAACATTTTGCCAACGCTACGGTAAGTAGGACACAAAAGTTCACGTCAGTATTTGAGCCTCTTTCCCATGTCACAGGGACAAGCCTATTGACATCAAATCGGCCCAAATCCAGACTAAATGCTGTTACTAAGTTATTCCTGATAGAAAAATACAATGTCAATTTGCTCGAACTGGTTATCGAATCCAAGATAGTATTGGATAATTTATATATTTGTTTGGAGGTAAAGCCTCTGCGTCTGTGTTTCCGAACGCTTACAAGTTACAACCCTAATCTCTTCAAAGTTAGAGTGAACAGGCTTCTTCTGGGTAAGCTCGTACCATCGTCGACTTTGTCTCTGTCATCTCTGACCTAGACTAGAGTCAAGAGCAAACCCATCTATACAAGCTGTTGTTTTGCATCCTCATCAAATTCAAGGAGGGTAATATGCTAATGGTTCTCGAACCGAAACAATAATAAAATGGGTAGGTAATTTTTTTTTTTTAATTTATTTTCGGAAATCGGTAAGTGTAAACCACCCGTGTTTTAAACTCAGCCCGTCCCATGCTCGCCCTATAACCACGCTTTCAAACATACAAACTATCGCAAACGTTTATTTGTACGCTTTGTTTGTATATATATTTTTATGTACTAAGCGGTCTACTTAGCGGTCCCCCGACGCTACGACGCTTGGATTAATTGTATTTTTGGTTTTTTAGAGGTTTTGTCCGTCGGGGGTTTTTAAATTTTTAATTTAATTTTTATTTCACGCTTTTTAAACTTAAATTATTTTTTCTTAGCCTTGACTGTCCCACTCCTGGGCATAGGTCTACTCCCATTCCTTCCACTTTTCTTGGTGTTGCGCCTCTTCTCGCTTATTAACGAAAACAAGGAAAGATATGAATTTTAAAAAAAACTTGAGCTTATAGGGGGGAGGGGGGGTGTGCAGCCTACCCCCCTGGCGATGCCCATGGTGAGAAAGTGACAAGAATTCAAATTCCCAATCAACTATACCCGTAGAAGTTGTTTAAATCCCTTCATCAACTAGAAAAGAGGTGATGAGCTTCAAACGGCTGAGCAGATTTTCTCGAAACATATATAGCTAAGAACACTCTCGATTAAAATACCTTTCAAATGACACCAATTTTATCAAAATCGCTTCATCCGTTTGGGAGCTACGATGCCACAGACAGACACACAGATACACAGATACACAGATACACAGATACACACGTCAAACTTATAATACCCCTCTTTTTTGGTCGGGGGTTAAAAATGAATCCCTATTTCCCTTGGTCACGCCATAACTCGAGAACGACTTAACCGATTTCATTAATCATTTTTTTAAATTGTTTGTAGTCATTTTTAGAAGGTTTTTAGGTAGGTAGTAGGTAGGTAGGTGGTTGGTAGGTAGGTAGTAGTTTGGCAGGTAGTAGGTAGGCATTGGGTAGGAACAAGTGCATTGAAACGAAAGCCGGGCTCAGCTAGTCTCAAATTAAAATAGGCATTTTTTCTTATTACAAATTCAAATAATAATAAAAAGTCATGAATCATAAAAGACAAAGTCAAGTAAATTATTTCAATTAGACCATTACACGGCAGAATAGTTAATAATTTATTCAAGTTCTTGCTATCCGGTCGCAGTGGTAATTTCATCATCGAACACTATAATACGTTTTTGTTCGATACTGGGTATTCAATTGTAATTAAGTTTATAATTTTAACTACTCGCCATTAAACTGTAAAGTTTGGCGAGTAAAAAACTTTAAAAAAATAACTTGTTTTTGCATGAAGTCTAATAAAAAATTAAAAAGTACGATAACTTACAGTAACCAGTAATCCAAATTTATCAAACTTGAGTTGTCCTTGGAGACTGAGGAACGGCTTGGCGGTGTCTATGATACTGTCATCATATCCCCATAGGAACCTGTAGACACAAGAAGTATTTGTCTATGATAACCATCTGGTTATGACCAGGGGGATAAACCTGACGTCTTAAGAGCGTTTACGCCTTACGGCATTTGATACAACCTTTCAAGTCCTTAATTTCCGAAATGACTGAACCGATTTTAATGAAACTTCATACGCGTAAGCAGGATACATAGGTCTAAAAAGTTACTAATAAAAACATTTTCGAAAAACAGTGTCACAGCTAAATTACACCGAATTTAAATTATCCATAGAAACAGAAATTTCCAATTATCAGACCTATGTATACCTATCCTGCTTATGCGTATGAAGTTTCATTAAAATCGGTTCAGTCATTTAGGAAAATAAAGACTTGAAAGTTTGTATGAAATGGCTAAAGGCGTAAACGCTCTTTGTTTTAATGTCACTCCAGTGTGGGAAAGAGTCGGAGCTATAGAGGACGTCTTGCGCCATTTCATTCCCACTCTGGAATAAGATTAAAACTATACTGTTTGGCAGGATAGCAGAGGCCTTGACGCAAACCCATTAACGCCATAAACGTAACGGAAATGAAAAGGCTTTTTTTTTAGTTTTTTTTTAGCTTAGAAGATGGGAAGGAGATGGAAGCATTTTAAAGGATTGGTCTACAATATGAGTTAAATCGAGAAAAGTGGAAACACTACCTATCTGACCTCCACAACTCAGTACCTGGGTAATACGATACCCCTTGGTAAGACTGATTGTCACAATTTCGGGTCACTGACTACGTAAGTTCTGTAACGACTATCAAAGATCTATAAATGACAGCCGTGACTAACGGCTTATCGTGCTTTTGGAGGCATAGAGGAAACTCGGTATGTAATGGGTCACCCATCCACAGACCAACCTAGGCAAGCGCAGCTTAACCTGAAGTTTGATCCGGGCGGCTGTTATTATTTAGCCACGGGCTCCTCTTTTAATCTAGAGTAGGTACCCTAAAAATTATCCGATTTAATCCCCAATTTGGGTAACCTTTTCGGTCCCTGATTGACACAGGCGTGTCAATCATCTGCCTAGCCTTTTCCCAAACTATCTTGGGGTCGGCTTCCAGTCTAACCGGATGCAGCTGAGGACCAGTATTTTACATGAAGCGACTACCTATCTGACCTCCACAACCCAGTGACTAGGTAATACGTTAACCCTTGGTAAGACTGGATGTCAGAATTTTGGCTTTTGATTACTCGTAACGACTGTCAAAGATCTATAAATGACAGCCGAGACCAACAGCTTAACGTGCTTTCCAAGGCACGGAGGAAACTCGGTATGCAATTATAGTCACCCATCCACGGAACAACCTCGACAAGCACGGCACAACCTTAAAGATCGACCCGTGCGATTGCGGCTGTTATTATTTAGCCACGAGCTCCTTCTGATTGACACAGACGCGTCAATCAGGGACCGAAAAGATAAAGGAGACCCTCTAGTCTCTATTTTAAGGAATTGGGAGATAGAGGAGAACGTTCCAAGTGAATGCTACAAGAAATGCCATGGAATGCCAACGGAATTCCACAGTTAGTTTTGCTTACCTATGAACAGGCAGTTTCGCAAAGGCGTCAGGATGGTTGGCCCAGGACAAAGCTGAGCTGAGAGTTATTTGAGCTAAGGTATTCAGGTTCATACTTAGAGCTTTAGAGATCACACCCTGAAACAAGAGAAAAAAACATTAAAATTACTCCTGTAGTTCTTTAAGGCCTTGGCAGAAGAAGCCACAAGTCCTGACTCCTGGGCTCCAGGAGTCAGAGTGGCCAGAAAAGCTTTTCAGCATGCCAGCCCCTTAGGGTTGGCATGCTGAAAAGGTTTTCTCTTACGAAAAACCAGACAAGTGCGAGTCGGACTCGCCTACCGAGGGTTCCGTAATAGTTCAGGAATCGAATCTCGCAGTTATTTCCGAGCCTTTTTAGGGTTCCGGACCTCAAAAGGAAAAAACGGAACCCTTAAGATCACTTTGTTGTCACTTTGTTGTCTGTCTGTCAAGACCCTTTATCTCGGGAACGCATGGAGGAATCTAGTTTAAATTAAAACAATATATGTAGATCTACGGTCCCTTTAAGCTGTGAAAAATCAAACTTATAAGTTAACGTAAAAAAAAAGAAACGGTCGTATATGCCGCAAAAAACGTACATTTTGAAACTCTCAAGGTAATCCTGTACTTCACGATGAATAGAAGATCCCATAGAAGTTCTATGAAATTTTAACTCGATAGGGCCTCGCATTTCCGAGATAAAGGGTCTTCACAGACAGACTGACAGACGAACGACAAAGTGATCCTATAACGGCTCCGTTTTTCCTTTTGAGGTACGGAACCCTAAAAAGGCAAGAATATAAACGATTAAATGCTTAGAGACAATTTTAGTCAGAGGATGCAGTTCGTAGTTGCTACAACGACATCCAACAAGATTGACAAGCTTTTCGAACTTCAGATTTTACTTTTTGAAGTGAAACTTCTTATGCGAATTCAAAACAAGGTTGCGTTAAACGTTTAACGCTGTCAAGGAGTGGGTATGAAAGCACTGTTGCGTTAAACGTTCAATGCTCCTGGTGAGGGGGAATAGAAAGAGACAGAGTGAGAGTGAATGCTTGGCACTCGAATGCATGCGTGTAGTATTACGACCTTACACTTCTTCCGCGCGGAGGGACTCCACGCACTATTTTTTCATTGTTGTTTTCGCTTTCACAGGAGTCTTTGAAACTCCTTTCCTTTAAAAGTCTCTCATTGCTTTTCAGAAGTCAAATGCTATGGAGTACTGAACCCACCCATCCAAAAACCCGACCGCGGCCAGGTCAGCTTAACAGTTAATTTATCAGACCCCCCTATGTTTACAAGTTAAGAGATTACACATAGTTACTAGTATTAATATTTGGACACCTATCTAATCTTTTTTGTTATAAATAAACCAAAACAACCTGATAATAGAAGTTGTTTTTGTTAAAAATAGTATTTCCCAGTAATAAAATGGATTCGGGAAGGTTCGAAAAGGTCATCGTATCTGGAGGAAAGTTGATACAAACAGACAGACAGACGAAAATTTTAAAAGTAATGTTTTTTAACCGATTTCTTAAAAAGAAGGAGGTTCTATGTTCGATTGTATGTATTTTTTTTTGTGTTTGTTGACCGTTTTCTGGTCCCAGTTAACCAGGTTTCACTGTATATCTACTGCTATTATTATAATCAGCACTTTTTGAACGTCAAAATTACAAGAGACAGTCCCCCAAAACGGCCACCCTTCGCCACTTCCTAGTGTTTTAGCTGGGAAGAAGAATTGGCGGAACGATCTCCCCAGCAACACATCTGTGTGTTAGGTTAGAAGAACCAGATTTTATGCATATAGTTCTCTTTAAAATGATTGAGTTGAATGGTGTTGACACATGCGTCATGTTCGTGAACGGGCGCTGTCAGTTGTGACTGGTCATCTCTTGACTGCCACGGCTTATTTCGAACTAAAAAAATTATTTTTAATTGTTTTTTCTGTCTTTACTGTGGACATTTAATAATTATTTCAAAAACTTCTTAAAAAAAACAACTGTTCTTTCGGAATTCGGTGGCTTTTGTTTGTTTCATTGACTTTTTGCCACCGACTTCCGATACTGAAGTTATTTTCCACTTGATTGTAGTTTTTTTTTTTTGGAAGTCGGTTTATTATTTTTTACAAAAAAAAAAAAAATTGTATCTTGTATACTTTCTTATGCACTTAGTAAAAAGTTTTTATTTTGAAATTACAAACAGACACAGCAAGTATATTTATTTGTGTAGGATACTTACGAGTAAAGGCAGGTTAGGAACGGTAACTTGATCAAAATGGGCTCCGTGACTCTTTTCAGCTAAAAACTGGAAATGGTTGCGCTCTTGAAAGCTCAGCCTGTCTTCATCAAATTGTATGTTCACTCTTTCTAGTTGTTGCCTGAAACAAAACATAATATTAACATCACAATAAATGCCTAGCGTTGTATCAACTGTGTTGGAGTCGGCTTCCAGTTATAGTATCTGCCTACTACAGACACTCTATACTCACACTTATCATCCATATTCATACTTTTATTGGTTTTACATTAGCATATTACCAATCATTTCGTTTTTATAAATATTTTCTTTATATCCTTTGTTGTGACATGTTTACTTCAAATTTGTCAGATGTCATTTACTTTTATTTTTGATTCTTACCAGCCAAACTCTCTATGAAGGTTTCATTTAGATTATATATTACTAAAAATTATTATCATCAATTCGTTAGTTCAATTGTTGTATTTTATAATTAATTGCGAATATTTGCTGTGTAAAGATATTCTGAGTTATATTTATAAAAATATTATGCGCAAGGTTTTTGACCATTGTTACTGGCTGTTTTTAATACTGGCAGGTTGCGTCTTACTAGAGCGCAGCAGTTTTGAATCTAAAAAAATGTTTGGAAGAAAAGAAACGGAAGATCAGGGTATAAAAGGGATTTCTGACAGATGCCCTGGTTCTAGTCTGGAGTTAAGAGTCGGTTCAGTCTGGACACGAGAAATCAGTATAGTCTAAAATCAAGAAAACAGCTAAGTCTAGTTTGGAGTCAAGATCTGTCATATCTTGAGTTTTGAGCACAGCCTGGTGGAGTCAAAGAGCGGCCTTCGTTTAGTGCTGCCGTGGCTGTTGCTAACTGTCTGCTGGAATTATTCCTTGATGAAAGGAGTAAACAGATTTATACATTAAAAGATTATTTTTAATCGTCTTCTATATCTGTTCTTATCAGATAACTCTTAGAAGTGCTTTTAGGTACAAGTTACCTAACCTTCTATTATATCGTTGGGGAAATATAGTATCTGCCTACTACAGACACTCTATACTCACACTTATCATCCATATTCATACTTTTATTGGTTTTACATTAGCATATTACCAATCATTTCGTTTTTATAAATATTTTCTTTATATCCTTTGTTGTGACATGTTTACTTCAAATTTGTCAGATGTCATTTACTTTTATTTTTGATTCTTACCAGCCAAACTCTCTATGAAGGTTTCATTTAGATTATATATTACTAAAAATTATTATCATCAATTCGTTAGTTCAATTGTTGTATTTTATAATTAATTGCGAATATTTGCTGTGTAAAGATATTCTGAGTTATATTTATAAAAATATTATGCGCAAGGTTTTTGACCATTGTTACTGGCTGTTTTTAATACTGGCAGGTTGCGTCTTACTAGAGCGCAGCAGTTTTGAATCTAAAAAAATGTTTGGAAGAAAAGAAACGGAAGATCAGGGTATAAAAGGGATTTCTGACAGATGCCCTGGTTCTAGTCTGGAGTTAAGAGTCGGTTCAGTCTGGACACGAGAAATCAGTATAGTCTAAAATCAAGAAAACAGCTAAGTCTAGTTTGGAGTCAAGATCTGTCATATCTTGAGTTTTGAGCACAGCCTGGTGGAGTCAAAGAGCGGCCTTCGTTTAGTGCTGCCGTGGCTGTTGCTAACTGTCTGCTGGAAGCTGCTTTGCGAACTGACGAGCCTGACATTGGGGCTCATTACCTGTCTGCTGGAAGCTGCTCTTCGAGCTGACGAGCCTGGCATTGGGCGGTACGTGTCTGCTGGTGGGTCCTACCAAATCGCCCTGCATCAAGTTCGTCGTGGTCAAGCTCATCTTAATCAAGCCAGCTTTCTACGACTGCAAGTTTGTCTTCAGTTACTATCACGCTCAGAGATTTGCGGAGATATTTAAAACGTTCTCGGTTAACCTGCCCTTCACTTTTGTACTAATTTATTGTATTTTTCATTTCATCATTTATTAAATTCATTTTCCCCTAATTACTTTTTTAATGTATAAATCTGTTTACTCCTTTCATCAAGGAATAAGCAAGTTTGTTACACAGTATAACTGGATTCAGCTGAATACCAGTATTTTACATGGAGCGACTGCTTATCTGACCTCCACAACACAGTTAGTACTGGGTAATACGATATCCCTTGGTAAGACTGGTTGTCAGGCTTTCGGGCCACTGACTACCTGTAACGACTGTCAAAGATCTACAAATGACAGCCGGGATAAATGACTTAACGTGCTTTCCGAGGCACGGAGAAAACTCTGTATGTAATCGGTTATCACCCATCCAGGGACTAACCTACGCAAGTGCGGCTCAACCTCAAAATTGATTCGAGCGGCTGTTATTATTTAGCCACGAGCCCCTCCAGATTTTGAATGAAAATATCAACAAAAAAAACTTTTAGCAAAAAATACCGTCTTCTAATAAAACTTAAAATAACTTTACTTTCGGAAGCCGGCGTTTTTTTCATTGAATCAACTTAATCGAACCAGTAAGGGGCCGTCCATTAATCACGTGATGTTTGTTTTTTTTTTTTTTTTTTTTTTTTTTTTTTTGCAGTTTTTAACCCCCCCCCCCCTCCCCCTAGGTGATACGCTGAGGTTACATTTGCGGTACAACGGCGAGCCAAGGTCACACTACAATCCGCTTTCCGGTAGAATCGCGCGTTTGACGAAAAAATAAATACTCGTGATATTTTACTACACCCCCCTCCCCCCTTGTGATATTTCGTAATTTTCGCTAAACCTCCTACCCCCTTTTCAAGCCTCACGTGATTAATGGACGGTCCCTTATCCCGGAGAAATCGGTGAACATACAAAAAAAAAGTTGCTTGTGAAATAAAACCCCTTCTTTTTTAGAAGCCGGTTAAAAATAAACAGTAATTTGCGTCAAAGTCATCAACTACACTTCGTTGCAAGCTCTACTGCTGTGCATGAAGTCTTGGGTTCGATTCCCAGGCCAACAAAACTGTTATTGGGTTCCGCTATTACGAATTTCTCAGTGGTAACACGGAGTTTTGATTTATGCCCGGTTGGTGGCAATAGGCTCGCCTCCTATAACGTCGTGCTTAAACACCTCTGCCTACCCCTTTGAGGATTGCCAGCGTGATGATATGTTATGTTACTTTAACAGAATGTAACTAAAACTAATACCACTCATGTGACTATCGACAACTGTTATCATTCGTAATTCACCCAAAATATAAGTTTGTTATGGCTATCATAAACTCGGGAATTGATGGTGGTTGATTACCCGACGGGAGGCCGAAATATTACTGTTAAGGGTGCGGACTGAGTCATGAGAGGTAGCGGGAGCGGGGAGCCGTGGGTCATATCTTAGGTGATCTACAGTATGAGAAAGGTGTGCTCATATTTAACGATGTGGAATAGACCATTAAATTTAACTACTTAATTCATGGTGCCAAAACAATCATCAGCATTCATCATCAATTCTTCATAATTCATCTGTCCTTATCCTAATTTACTTGGGGTCAGCCGGTGTAGCATATCTTCTTCTTCCATACTTCATCGACGAAAATTAGTCTGATAACTAGCTTTATTTACAAAAATAGTGCGTGGAGTCCCTCCGCGCGGAACAAGTGAAACTTCGTAATACTACACGTATGGGTTCGAGTGCGATGCATTCACTCTCGTTATTTTATTGAGCTTCTAAATATTTTTTGTTGTTTTCTTGTTGTATTATTTTTATTACATAATTATTACGTAAGTTTATCGAGGTTATTCTACTCATGGAAATTGAGCGAAGGCTGGTCACACCGAAGAGTCGAATGCATGACTGTTTGCACGCCATCTTGCGTTGCGTAATACTGCCATCTCTTAGTGAGTAATAGAAAATATTCCCCCTCCATGGTAGCGTTAAACTTGATTGAAGTCGCATAAGAAGTTTCACTTAAAAAAAAAAAGCGTTTAAAAATATGTAGGTGGGGTAATTTTTTTTGGTATTCTTTTCTATTCAAAAATGGTGGAGCAGTGGCACACTGATATATAACAACATCACGCCTATAATGGCTAAAGGGTAATATATAAATCATCATCTGCTTAGCCTTTTCCTAAACTATCTAGGGGTCGGCTAACCCGATGCATCTGGGTACCAGTATTTTACATGAAGCGACTGCCTATCTGACATCCACAACCCAGTAACTGGGTAATACGATACCCCTTGGTAAGTCAAAATTTTGACTGAAGTGGATGTCAGACTTTTGGCTTCTGACTACTCGTAACGACTGTCAAAGATCTACAAATGACCGCCGGGACCAACGGCTTAACGTGCTTTCCGAGGCACGAAGGAAACTCGGTATGTACTTATGGTCACCCATCCACAGCCCAACCTCGGCAAGCAAGGCTTAACCTTAAAGATCGACCCGTGATGCTGTTATTATTTAGCCACGAGCTCCTTAATATTATTTACACCCTTAATACAGCAGTTATTTTTAATTCCCAAGTTATGTAGAAAGGGCGACCATATTGCCATCAATCGGGCACAAATCCAGGCTATAGCAGACATCAGTTTGTTATAACCCCGCTTCCGCTTGTGAGCCCGCTCCCTGATTTACTTAGGCCACAACCTTTGGATATTTCGATAGTGGGTGCAGGCTTTTCATAGTCATTCATAAAACACAACATTCATAACAAAACACCATCACGCTGGTATCGATCAAAGGGATAGGCAGAAGAGTAAAAATTCGCTAATAGTCGTCGATAAAATTATAATAATTTCGCCAGTTTTCAGAAAAAAATCACCTGTCCATTTTGATCGATTATGGTTCAGGCTGTCATTTGTACCTTGATCTTTGACAGTCGTTACAGGTCTGAAAAGTAAAGGTCCGGAAAGTCTGACAACCAGTCTTACCAAGAGGTATCGTATTACAAAGTACTAACTGGGTTTTGGAGGTCAGATGGGCAGTTGAGAAAACAGCAGTTGCGGAACGGCAGTTGAGAAAAGGCTAGGCAGATGTTGAACGGCAAGACTATAAAGTCTTGCCGTTCAACATCTGCCTAGCCTTTTGCCTTTTAGCCGAAATGACGAAAAATTTCATCTGTGGGCCAGCATCATTTTGGTACTGAGTTCTTTAGTAAAAGAGTTTTTTTTAAAGTGAAAACTTCTTTAGCGGCGTTGTGCACTTTTGTGATGGGAAAAAATGTTAATCTCGCTTCAGGACAGTAACAAAAAAAAACAAAAAACTAAGCATTTATTTCAATTAGACCATTACAGGCACTTTTGAAAGTCAAAAAACAAAATAAAACGCGAAGCTACAGTCCCAGTCACAAGGCATAATAACTTGTGAAACTACTGTAGTTGCCCATTCCGTAGCGTACAGTCGACAGTGATCGAAAATTCGTAAGACGGGTTGACAATTTGGTTACGAAGGTATTTGAACTTTATGACTTCTGTCATTGAGTTTGGGTTTCCAAAACTGGATAATTATCTTATGCACAAAGAAGACCTTCGGTTTCTCCAAAGAAGTAAAATTCATAAGACGGATTGTAATAGTTCTGAAGTGTTACATTTAAAATGTAATACAAATTGTCATGTTTGTGTACGATAGCGCCATAAATAAATATTGTATTTTACCACATAAATGATAGTACTTTTATACTGATAATTCCAAAATATCAAAAATGCACAACGTCAAGTTTTCACTTCTGCCGGCACTCCCGGAGTGCAACCCGTTTTTTTTTCACAAATTAGCTTGCGTTCGGCCGCAACTCGCAAGCGATGATGCGGCCTAGAGTGTAGCATGTTTGCCTAGAAGAAACAGTTTCACTCGAACTTTGAGGAGATCCAGATTATAATGATCGTGGAACAGAGAAGCCGGCAGTGAATACCATAGAGTTGCGGCAGTATGGCATGATGTCTCTGACATGATAATGTAGTTACGTCAATTTTAAAGTCTAATTAACTCCCAGACTAGATCTACGTCAGTTTTGTAGTCTAGTGACGGAAACCCGGTCTAACGCGAAGTTCAAAGTTGTCACTGATAACGCAAATTGTTTGAAGTAAACATTTAATATATAATCTAGATTTAATTAAAATATATACTGAATAAGTGTCATTTTAATAGGAACTTGCGGGAGTTTCCTATAAATCGTTAAGAGGTAACAGCGGCTGCGATTCTCCATACAAATGTATTCCCCTTTTTTTTATTGCCAGGTGCCTCGACCAATATCTGATGAGGCTCTCGTTAGGCAGCTGGATCAAGGGCTTGATTCAGAAAGCGGTACCTACTCCTGGACAAGGCTCGTATTGTTAGGAGGTTCCTTTCTTTGGAGCCCTGACCGTCGCGCTCGCGCCGGTAGCTTGGACCCTGTTCCCGATACCGGTGGGCTACTATTTTAATATTTTAAATGTTTTTTTTTTATAAATGTAAATTATATGTACAGAAATAAATAAATGAGTTTATTAAAGAAATATGTCCCACCAAAAATTACGTAAAATGCCTGATTTTCACCGTTGTGAAAAGAGTGGACTACCAGACAAATTCGAAAAGATTTTAACAATTTCTTTTTTTTAAAATCAATCAATCTATAGGTTATAAAGAAAATACTATCAGTAATGTAAAACGGAATTAAATTATGCCAACTGGTATAACAATATGTCAATAGACAGTAGGTATATTATCAACCAGCTGTGCCCGCGACTTCGTCCGCGTGGCATTTGATTTTTTCTAAGATAGTAGTCTAAGTTACTCCTTATTACCAGCTATCTGCCAGTGAAAGTCCCGTCAAAATCGGTCCAGCCGTTCCAGATATTAGCCGGAACAAACACGCAGACAGACAGACAAAAAATGAAAAAAAAAAAAATTGGTATATGTACCGTATATACATTCATATGCATGTAGTAAAAAGCGGCTATTTTAATACTACAAACAGACACTTCAATTTTATTTATTTGTTTAGATAAGATGTTTAGATCAGTCAATAACAGTAAATGTATAGCGTAACAGTAAGTATATCATGATCAATGAATCATCATGCAAAATGGACGACTTTCTTTACTTGTCCATTTTGTAACTTACTACAACCTACAAAAGTGGCTTGTTTTCCTATACAAGATGTAAGTAAACCGATACAAAGCCGTCAACCAAGCATTCTGTACATAAAACTGAGTAACACACTAAGCAAAAATTATTGCTGAGTAATGACTTTTTTTTGCGTGAAATATGTATCTCGTTTTACGTTAAAACTCAATGTAACGTACTCAAAACATTGTTGTAAACGGAAACGAGTAATGGAGATATTTCAAGTAAATTTGCATCCTTCAAAATTGGTATTAAAAAAATATATATGAAACACGTTTTTTTGGGCAGTCGTGTAAATACAAGGTGTTGTTTTGCATCCTCGTCAAATTCAAGGAGATCACTATGCTAATGATTCTCGTCTCGAATCAATAATAAAATGGGTAGATAATTTTCATTTTTTTTTCTTATTTACGAAAATCGGTAAGTGAGAAACACCCGTGTTTTAAACGCGGTTCGTCTGATTCTCGCCCTATAACCGCGCTTCCACACTTACGAACAATCTCAAACGTTTATTCGATAATTTCTTATTCCCTAAACCACGTTAAGGGGGTTATTCTGAAATACTGACAAACTTGAACAACCAAAAAAATCAGCGTTTGTTAATAATTAACTAGGTATCGTAATTTTAATTCATTATTTATGTCTGTTGTGACCAGCTCCTGAATTTTGACGAGGATGCAAAACAACACCTTGTATATGTCAGTAACTAGCAGGTACCCAGGTAATATAGTCCAGAGCAAAAAAAATCGCAATGACGGAAAGAATAAACCTTTGGGCTTCGTTAAGAATCTTTTTACATCCTTTATGTATGTAATTCTACCATTGGATCTAATGTTTGCAAGTGACTGCTGAGCTTTTGATCGAATCCCAGGTCATTCAAAGTGCATTCTCAATGACGTCTCGATTTTTGCCCGGTTCATGGGTCTATTTACACCCTTTTTTTAGGGTTCCGTACCCAAAGGGTCAAACGGGACCCTAATACTGAGATTTCGCTGTCCGTCCAGGCTGTATCTCATGACCCGTACATAGTTACCAGTTGAAATTTCTACAGCTAATGTAGGTATCTCTGTTGCCGCTATAACAAAAAATACTAAAAACAGAATAAAATAAATATTAAAGGGGGCCATACAAAAAAGCAGCAGTGAGCAGCGGTGGCCCAGTGTGAGCAGCGGTGGCCCAGTGGTAGCAGCCCCGACTTACGAGCAGTAAGTCGTAGGTTCGAACCCAGGCAGGCGCATTACTTTGTGTAATTTATTTCATCACCGCTGCTCTCTAAACGGTGAAGGAAAACATCGTGAGGAAACCGGCATGTCCTAGAACTAAACATTCGAAGACATGTGACATCTACCAACCCGCACTGGGCCCGCGTGGTGGATTACAGCCCATTCCCTCTCATAGAGAGGAGGCCTGCGTCCCAGCAGTGGGAACAATATAGGCTGATGATGATGATGATACAGAAACTTTCGTGCGCGAGTCCGACTCGCACTTGGCCGGTTTTTTTTTTGTATTGGGTTTGCTTTTTTTTTTTTTTTGGAGTTGGCTTGTGTTGGTTGGTTGGAGTTGTTTGTTTATGAGTCCGAAATCAAAAAAAAAATCAAAATCAAAAGTCATTTATTCAAACTAGGCTGATAATCAGCACTTTTTGAACGTCAAAATTACAAGAGACAGTCCCCCAAAACGCCCGCCCTTCGCCACTTCCTAGTGTTTCCGAAATCGCCAACTTGTCTTGAGCAAGCTTGGTGATCAATAATCGTGCCTTCTCTGCATCAGAAGAGGCCTTTGCCCGACAGTGGGATAGTAATAGGCTGGTATTATTATCATCATCATCATCAGCCTATAATGTTCCCACTGCTGGGACACAGGCGTCCTCTCTATGAGAGGCAGGGGGCTGTAATCCACCACGCGGGCCTAGTGCGGGTTGGTAGATGTCACATGTCTTCGAAGTTTTAGTTTTAGGACATGCCGGTTTTCTCACGATGTTTTCCTTCACCGTTTTTGAGGGCAGCGGTGATGAGATAAATTACACAAAGTAATGCGCCTGCCAGGGTTCGAACCCACGGCTTACTGCTCGTAAGTTGGGGCTGCCACCACTAGGACACCGCTGCTCTCGGTATTAGTAGACAAGGTCAAATTTAATTTGCTTGTCAAACTACGCAGGCGTTATGTAAACTTCTGCATACTTCTTCCGGTAAAATAAGCGTGATGTTATGTTACGATATTGTTTGTTAACAAACAAACAATGTCGTTTTTGGGAAATCCGCAAAAGTATC